>OX422223.1:192994848-194258598 GCA_949130495.1 Sambucus nigra
CCCAACAGAGTCGCCAAATGTAAGAGGGTAGTTTAGATAAGATGGAGGCGTAACCTCTTTTGAGTACATTAATGATAAGTTAACTAGCCAAAACCTTGGATTAGTGATAGAGCATGAAAACATAAACCTAATGAAGATAAGACTCAGTTTAAACTCATATATCTCTCGTGTATAACTCAGAAGATAGCTAAGAACTTAGAAGTAACTTAGCTAGAGGGAGAGATAAATAAGCACCCTAGATACACCTTGGTAGTAGGCAAACACACCAAAAAAACCTCAAGAATCTCTGTCACGTATTAAAAGCTTCATAACAAATGACAATGGTGAGTGAATAAGACCTCTGGTTTGTAATAACTCTCTCTGATGTGTGTTCTCTCTAGTAATAACTTCTTAAACTCTCAAAAGATCATCCTCTCCTCAAAGGTGGTTGGGGTCCTTAAATAGCCCCCCACACCACCCCCGAGGCAACTCAGTCATTAATGACTATGAAAGACATCCCTCATACTTTATGTCACAATATTAAATGTCTGATGCACTAGTTCTCTCCACGTCATAAACATTAAATGCCAGGACATGCCTTTTACCTAACCACTGTGTGTTAGGGGGCTGTTATTGCAGAGGTGGCTCACCAACTGCTTGACAGCCCCAAATACCATGGTGGTTTACTCAAGTGCAGGTTTGAAATTGTTTTAGCTAGCTAGTGACATCACCTATAGTATATGTGACATTAAGTAGAGGGTTGTTTGGCTCTCAACTCAACGCCCAATGGAACTCCAAGTTGCTCTGCCCGAGGTTCCACGGCCAAGGTCCTTCGGTGTTTTACCAAGTGTTTCTAAGATGGTCAGGGCAAGCCCCAACGGTGCCTCACTTCTCAATCCTCCAAATCAAGTCCCTTTAAAGTTCCCACAACGAAGTCATTCGATAGAGCATAAAAACTCTCCCAGGCCCTGACAAGCCTAGTCTCTCGCGAGTATCATTTGACCTCACACTAAAACTCATTATTATTCTCGTTACAACATTACAATCGTTATAGCTTATAGTCAATATAAACAAAGATATAATATGACTAACAAAATAAGCTAAAGTATGAGTTTCCACGCTAAGCTGCCTCGATGAGTTGCCATGTTGAGTTTCCACGCTTGAGCTGCCTTGGTTGCTTAATCCCAAACACTGTTGCTAATTAGGGAATTATCCCTAATCTCAGGATTACCTTCAATCCCCCTCTACAGACAGAAGGTTGGTTTTCTCAACTGAATCAATTCGCTTTTTGTGCGAATTGATTCGCGTTTAGGGGCGAATCGATTTGGCCATTAGGCAAATCGATTCGAAAATAAAACTATTTTATGAAAAGTTTCCAACTTGGTTTCTACTCCTTTTCTCCTAGGTTTGAATCTTAGGAACCTTCTCATATGATGTATCAAAGAGTATTAGGGTCTCACATAAAAGGGATTAATGCCCTAGGTCATTAAATGGGTATACAAGCTTATTTTGGGGACTATTTAGGAGAACTTAATGTTCCATTTCATCTAAGTAAATGAGTCTAAGACTAGGGCAGTGTCGGGTAGTATCATTTTGGACTTTCAGGGACTAGTATGATAGTACGTATACTTTTTAACCTACATCGTTATTCATATGTGGATTCGTATATAGGATATTTATATTTAGTTGGTATATCTTGTGATTATGGCACGCACATACATACCTCTCTAAATGTTATCAT
Organism: Sambucus nigra; assembly: GCA_949130495.1. Lineage (NCBI taxonomy): Eukaryota > Viridiplantae > Streptophyta > Magnoliopsida > Dipsacales > Adoxaceae > Sambucus > Sambucus nigra. The sequence goes on from OX422223.1 coordinate 192,996,569, forward strand.
AAGGGAAGTTATGCGAATGAGGTAAATCCCCCTAGCTAATGATGCAGGGAGAATATAGTCATCAGGCCATTGTACAGGGTGTTACATTGTATGATTGTTTTGTTCGAAGTGTGGTAATTTCGGGTATGGTTATGACTCACTATCGAAAGTATATGGCTGTTTCCCATGCATTGCGATTTAGGATACCCAGGTGGTCTTGATTATAGGCCCTAGAGGATGATAGTATTTGGGGGCGCATCCAGTGAAATGAATCCCGGAAGTATGGTCTTAGAACCGCTATATTATGATTGTAATTGTTCTCACGGAAAATGGTATTTCATATGAATGGTTTAATGAATCTATGAACCAACTTTAATTGCATATGATCCCCAATGACTAATTGACTTATGAATATATATTTTACGAATTAGAAAATTAGGCATGTTGAATAGAGTTAGGTTACTCCTCTTAATTAGATGGGTAGCTCAACTTAAATGGAATGGTATTGCACTAGGATGTGCACTTAGATGAGAGGTGAGGATGAATCCTTGGGCAAAGAGCGAACTTAACCTATTTATGATGTTTTGCATTCATCAATGTTATGCATCTTATCTACATGTATATCATATCAAATCAGTCCCTGACCCGTTTATATTTCTCCTTTTTTGCGGTTCTTATTTATGTTGAGGTGCCCCGCAGCATGGACGCCCGCTTTGATCTTCCTTTCCAGTGTTATGGAGCAACGGTATTTTGCGGATGTTGTAGTATTTTTGTATTAGATGCATCAATCTCTTTTGGATACTCTATTTATGATCCGTCTGTATATTCGGGCATGTTGCCCCAGTTTATTATTCATATCTGCTCTGCTGTAATACATGGTGTAACCTTTTGTATTAGTCTGTTAACCGACAGCTTATTCAGTTATGTTTTGTAGAATTGTTAGTAAACTGTTATAATGTATATAGATCCACCTTTCCTTATAAATTAGATGATCAAAATTGTTTTTTATCGGATTCGCAAAATTGTATATGACATCCATTTTCAAATATTTGGTGGTTGTCTCGTACTATTATTATGCGACAGTGATGCTAAGAATGGAGCATTTAAGATTCCTATTTTTATTGGAGTAGCGGGTGGCCACCTCTTATTTTAATAAGCGGGGTGTCACAATAACTTTGTAAGTGGGTATCGTTGGACATTCTTTACTTAAATAACCTACCTCACAAATAGCGCACATCTACTCCTTAATTGCTCGAGTGGAACTGGATACGTCTTCCCCCTAGCTTCGACTATGTTCTCTAATCTCTTGGCCAATTGATTAATTTGAAGCTTCAACTCGGCTTCCTTATCCAATTGATAGAAGCGGGATGAGGAAGGGGCCATATACGTGTGTCTAGCTTTGGGTTGGGTGTTCGGATCCGATATGTCCCACACTCGAATAGTGTTGATGACATACTTAAAGTGGGCCTCCGCATCATCCACGTCTATCCTGAAGTACTCTCCCAGGTATATAGTCTCAACGTGCTTCTTGGAACTTAAGCTTAGCCCATTATGGAAGTAGGATATGAGTCTCCACTTCTCAAAACCGTGGTGTGGGAACATGTTAATTAACTCGTTGAATCTCTCCCAACATTTATCGAATGGGTCATTTTCGTTTTGCCTAAAGGTCTGAATTTGATCCCTAGTAGACTTGGTCCTATGTGCAGGAAAGAATATTTTATAGAAGCTTAGCTTGCATATCCCTCCATGTGCCTATCAAGTTCGATTTTATTGACCAAAGACAAGTTTTGTCCTTATCCTTAAGAGAAAATGGGAATATATTGAGACGCACCACGTCTTGGGTGCAAGCTTGATCGTTAAACGTCTCTCATGCCTCCTCGAATCTCTACTGTGGAGATAAGGATTTTCTGACTCCATACCGTGAAAAGTTGGGAGAATCTGAATCATCCCATTCCTAAAGTGGAATTTCCTCGAATTATACGGGAATATAATTCATCCCGGAGTTACGGTTCGCTCGAGGTATAAAAGTTGTCTGATGGGGCGATATATCATCACTCCCTCACTCGTACTGAACATAACGTGATCAGATAGCGCACTCACACTTATAGTTACACTTCCCTCTCCGGAGATCCTTGACATTCTACTCATGGTGTGACTACTCAGTGTACGACGTGGTACCCAAAAATTTAGAGTGTTTGGAGTGTTGTTATTAGAGAGCGAGAGTTCAACTATGGGCTCGAAATTTGGATTGGGCTGAGTATTTTGCGTTTAAAGCCTTGAGAGAATATTTTTTGATTTTTTTAATTTTTAATTTTTTAAATTTTTTTTGAATTTTTGGCTTTTATGATTTTTTTGTCTTTTTAGGAATTGGAGTCAAATTCTTAGGTTTATTTGACCTAACTAAGTATTTCTACCTACTCCTTAGCAACGACGCCAAAAACTTGATGTAACTAAAAAAGTGTGAGCAACGCGTGTATCTACAACTCAAGTGTAAGTCGGTCGCACAAGTAATACCCCTGTAAGTGGGGTGTTGAACTTGGGGAATAGGACGAAAGATCATGATTACAATTATGGGAAGGCTTCTAAAACCTAACTATTGACTCACTAACAAAAATAAGAAAAGGTGATATAATTGTTTATGAAAAGTCTTATAAAGTACTAAAAGTAACTAATGAATGCAAACTAACTACTAAATGCAAGACTAAATTTGTTTAAGTTTTAGAAATAAACTATGTAAGAATGTGGGGATGGAATACACTCCCCGAACCATCGGCAATTATATTAAATATAAAACGTTTAATAATTAAATATATAATTAAGAAAAAACCTTAGAATTATTTGAGTACCAAATATATGAGGATTTAACTCTACACAATACCTAGTCAAAAATAAAATTAACGTGAAAGACACCATTGTTGACACGTGTATTATATCCTTAAATACTCCGATTACCTATGACAAACAAAGTTAAAAGGTCTACAATACTTGTTCCGACAAAGTATTAAACCTCCTAATTATTTATTTAATTTTATCCAATTTTATATTCATTCATAAGACCTAGGTTGGGTTCATGTACCCCAATTCTCTAAAAAACTTAGACGAACATGGAATAATTAACTGTGCACATGATTTTTACGTTGCATGAAATAATGATGACATATATAACGCAAGAGAACATATAGTCAATCACCAATTCAGAAGAAAGAATAATTATAGCCTAAAGATGCAATTTAAAAAAAATAAAGATGAAGACAATACTTGTATTGAGAATATGTGCAAAAATAAGACAATAATGTATGATTCTTGTTTCTCTTCTTGATAGCCTTCTTCCTCTCTCCAAAAGTATGTAAAAACTAGGTTAAAATTGAACTAAACTAAGTCGAATAACATGTTACCACTCATTGGGCCATTTTTCAGAAGAGTTTAAAACCAATCCAACTCTAGGTAAAAAATCAGTATAAAGGTAAAATTCGCGCTACATGCCATTTGAACCGATTCACCTTAACCCCGAACTGGTTCTCCCCACAGAACCATTTCACCTTTTACTCGAACCAATTTGCATGAGGTGAATTTTACTCTTTTGCTATTGTATCTTTTCTCAACTTTAAACACATGTAACTTCTTCACCAAAGCTCGAATTTGGGTGTCATTTCTTCCAATATGCTCGTAACTTCAAGCTATTCAAATTTCTTTTTGTCTTCGTAGAAGGGTTCAAGCTGCAAAATTACTTAAATTCTCTTAGATATCCTTTCCTTATTTTCTTTCTTCATTTCTATTTCCCTCTCGTATTCACTTGCACGAAAATAAGAGAGAAATACACAAAATAAGAAATACTTGCCAAAAAGGGTTAGTAGCATGAATATGAGATAAATCTAGTCTAATTACACCGCACGGACCATAAAATAACCAAAATTAAGGGGATATATATGATATATTTATGCCGAATCATTTACTTATCCATTATATATGTTTTTAAAATTTGTATCTCCAACATGTAGCTCAATATTTCTACCACCGTTATTCGTCATTTCCACCGTCGTTCCCCATCGTCTCCATTATCATTCTCTGATTAATCTGTTGTAATTTCTCTCTTTCATTTATATGATTTTGTTGTTTGGGTCTTCTTTTTCCTTTAATCTTCTTAGATACCTACGTATATGTATTTCATATGTACCAGAAAATTAAATCACATTAAGAAATCCCATTACTTATCCATATAATGATTATATGTTAATAACCTCTAAGACCGCGGGAACAAAATATGAGGAATGTGCACCCTTTGATCCTATAAGTTCATTTTTTAATAAAATCCCAACCTTTTCTTTTTGCTACTTATTTCATTAAGTTTCAATTTCTTTAATTGAACCATTGAGTTGAAAATCCAAAAGCTCAAAAAGAATTTTGTCTGATTCGAATCATAGAGTGAAACCTTCAAAAATTAAGTATGGAAGGGACCATACCCTTCATGTTTATGTCTATTTATAGAGAGCCCTTTGATTTTGTAATATGTTTGCACCTTACTTGTGGGTTTTGGTATTTTTAGCTTGATGATTTTTACGCATTTTGTATTAATATGTGAAGGGGTTATAAGGTTTTGGTTGAATGAAAACTTTGTATGTATATGTTTGGAACTACTGTGTGGGTTAGTGTGTATTTGTGGTGAGGGTCAAACATGTATATTTTTTAACAGATTAATATTATAGAATCTTGTTTTTGATCAAATGTAACTTTTTGGTGAAAATTAATAAGTTTCATTAAATGTAGTTTGTGCATTAATTAAAGTTAATTATCGGGATAGAGCATTACACTATTCACATTAAGTGTAATATGCTCTTTAAATGGACTTGTATGTCTATTAAGCCTAGCAATAATGTAGTGAAACAATTTATCATGGTTATTTAATTTGTTAATTAGTGGTACAACAGATATGGAGGATAAGAGTTAGATGACACTTAAGAAGAGATTGGGTAAACAATATTGTGGCGGGGTAGAGGCTTTTGTTGAATTTGCAATGGCCAAAGCGAGAAACAATGGTACTATCCGATGCCCGTGTAATAAATGTGTGAATCGATATTGGCGTAGTGGGGAAGTGGTAAACAATCATTTAATCTGACACGAGATAATGCAATCTTAGAATAATTGGGTGTACCATAGGAATCTATTCCCTAGTGACAAACACATGTATCAAATGATGAGAGTGATAATGAAGTGACAGATAATGAAAAATAGGATTGGTATGGGCTTCTCGACTTTATGGAAGAATATTATAGGGGGATTGCATAGACTATTATTTGGGGGTCCGAATAATGGTGCGCAAAGGGAAGAAGTGCAAAATATTGAAAAAAAATTGTGGTTGCACAACGTGCAGTGTACTCGGGCTACAAGAAGTATAATTTGTTAAAATTCGTTATTACAATGTTTCATTTGAAGGTAAGTGGAAAGTGGATCAACAATTCATTCGATATGTTAATGGGGGTATTATTATAACTTCTACCATAAAGAAATTTGGTTCCAAGGTCAATCTATGAAACCAACATGATTGTGCACTTTTTGGAAAAACAATGATAATCTAGAGCAATGTTCGGTTTGTGTGGAGTTTAGATGCAGACTTAATTATGAGAATGGTAAAAAAATCCCTCATAAGGTAATGCGTTACTTCCCTTTGGCATTGAGGTTGTGAAGATTATACATGTTGAGGAAGATAGTTGCAGACATGAGATGGCATAATGATAAGCATGTGGATAATGGGATCATGAGGCATCTGACCAATAGTGAGGCATGGAAGGACTATGATCAAAATTATGTTCGGGAGCTTCGAAATGTGACGCTAGGTATGTCCACTGATGGAGTCAGCCCTTTTAGATTGAGACTTCGATCTAAATCTGAAAATTTCAAGTATTAAAGATTGAAAATTGGGCATTGGAGAGCGAAAATATAAAACAACAATCAAACATACCAAAAATAGACGCGCACACACCTCGTTCATGATCAAAGTAACTTGTATAAACAATTCGTGTAGTCGTGGGACTCATGGATTCAAACTTCTTTTCAAATTTTAAATTTCTAAGTATAAAACTTGAGGATTGGGGTCTGGAGGGTGAAAACGTAAAATAACAAAAACGGTTCAAAAAGAGGTACACACACCTCATATGGGATCAACATAACTTATAGAAACAACTTGTGTAGTCATACGACTCACTGATTGAGACTTTGATCTAAATCTGAAAATTTTAAGTGTTAAAGCTTTAAAATTGGGTGCTGGTTAGAGAAAATGTAAGACAACAATCAACATACCGGAAAGAGGCACAAACACCTCATACATTATCAAAATAACTTGTACAAATAACGCGTGTAATCATGGAAAATTTAAACTATTAGGTATAAAACCTGATAATTGGGGATTAGAGCATGAAAACATAAAATAATAATAAAACAACCCAAAAAGTCACATGGGATCAAAGTAACTTGTAGTCGTGAGACTCACAATTGAGACTTCGATCTAAATTTGAATATTTTAAATGTTAAATGTTGAAAATTAAGCGTTGGTGGATGAAAACGTAAAACAACAATCAGTCATACCGAAAATAGGCACAAACACCTCATACATGATCAAAATAACTTGTGTAGTGTTGAAACTCATGGATTTGGATGTCATTATAGATTTCAAATTTCAAAGTATAAAACTTCATAATTGGGGTTGGAGCGTGAAAATGTAAAATAAAAACAAAATGACCCAAAAAAGGGGCACAAACACCTCACTTAGGATCAAAATAATTTGTAAAAATAACTCATGTTGTCATGTGAATCACGGGTTGAGAGTTCAATTTAAATTTGAAAATTCTAAGTGTTACAACTTGAAAATGGGCATTGGTGGGAGAAAGTGTAAAACAACAAACATACATACCGAAAGAAGCACAAGCACCTCATACATTATCTTAGTAACTTGTACAAACAACTCGTGTAGTCATGTGACTCGTGGATTCAGACGTCGAGCATGAAAAGAGGCACAAACACCTCACATGGGATCAAAGTAACTTTGAAAACAACCATTGTAGTCATGCGACTCATGGGTTAAGAGTTCAATATAATTATGAAATTATAAGTGTTAAAGCTTGAAAATTTGGCCTTGGTGGGCAAAAACCTAAAACAATAATCAACATACCATAAAGAGTCACAAACACCTCATACATGACCCAAGTAACTTGTACAAATAACTCATTTAGGCATCAGACTTATTGATTTATACTTCGTTCTAAATTTCAAATTTCTAGGTATTGAGCATGAAAATATAAAATAACAATAAAACGGCCCGAAAAGAGGCACATACACCTCACATGGGACTAAACTAAGACTATTGTTAGCTCGTGAAGTCAACATGAAACTATTTTTATTCATTTTTATAAATTGGGCATGAATTAGGTGAGTCTTTATGTTGGCGAATTTAATTTATGATCTTATTAATCTTAAATTGGTGGAAGGGATATGTTGAACGAAGATAAATGATGATGATGATGAGATTGAAGATGAAGATAAACATTCAAATCAAACATATAAGAGATAAAGGTTTTTAAAGTGGTTCAGCTATGAATAAATCTTACGTCCACTGTTATTTTATTCCCAAGGGTTTACAATAGCACAATATGGTGTAGAGAGAAAAAGGGTGTGTATCTTGGGTATGGTGTTTCTTATTTGTCTCTCAATTCTCCCGGATCTCCCTTTGTCTAAGGGAATACATGTATTTATAGTGGTGGTAGATAAAGAGATTCATTGTATGTAGACATTTATGTCTACATTCAACGAATCTAATTGTTGAATTTCTTGGTATGCTATGTGTTGTCATCTATTAATACATTATAAATGTACATTAAGGCAAATGCGCTGTCATCTTCATTAATGCACATTAAATGCATAGTCATCCTTTGATCTTCCTGGTTGGTATGCCGACTAACTCTCCTCGGGTGCCGACCAACTCTCCTCGGGGGCCAACCAACTCTCCTCGGGTGCCGACTAATTCTCCTCGGGTATTGACCAACTCTCCTCGGGTGCCGACAAACACTCCTCAGGTGCCGACCAACTCTCCTCGGATGTCGAATATTGCCACGTAGGATGACATGTGTCCTTTTCTGATTGGTCCTCGTAGATGGAGAATTTTTGCGTTAACAGAAGCCCCCAATGCTCCATGCTTGATGGTTTACTTGAAAGGATGGAGTATTTATTCTGCAGTGTTGCTCGGTGCTCATGAAATTCTTGATTTACCTTCTTGATTTATTCAACATAAAGTGCATTATCTCTTGGACGATATATGATGCAGGATGATCGATGGTTGCTAATCTTTCTTTAGAGGAACTCTGTGTGCTATGTATCACCCTTGGGAATTTGGATGCAGCCATGCCATAGTAAGCAGCTTGTAGCTTGTCATAATCTTCAAGTATGTTGATTGGTTTGCTAGCTGACCAACTGCCTCCTGTGCCAAGCAACTGAGTGCTAACTTCACGTGCTTGATTCTTCTGATTTATGATCCTCTGAATACTTTGTCAAGTAACATACTAGCTTTTGAACCCAACTCTTCAATCTGATTAGTACCAAGCTAGTGGTGGACTTCGAAACATTTTCAAACAACTTCTTCTTCAATATTGGTCGGGACAGTAGTAGTAAAGATCTCAGTGCTGTAGATGCTGAATTTGACTTCTGAACTTCAATAGTATGTGCGTAATAACTCCTGAATATGCCTCCTGAACTTCTGAATGCACCTCCTGAACTTCTGAATACGCCTCCTGAATTTCAATATACCTCCTGAACTTCAATATTCCTCCTGAACTTCAATATACCTCCTGAATTTCAATAGCCTCCTGAACTTCAATATACCTCCTGAACTTCAATATCAAAAATAATTCATGAGCAAGAAAAACAACTCCTGAATGATGATTGGTCGGGGCCCCGACCGTGTGAGTTTGTGGAGTTGAATTTGATGCTCGACTGCAAGATGTTATAAGAATGTGCCACCGAATGAACAAATATATCTGTAATAGAAGCCCCCAAGTGTGGAATGTGAACTTTGAATGCTTTTTGCTTGATCACTTTCACATACTCATACTTTATTTAAATAAAATGTTTTCGACCAACCTGAGTTGGTGGATTTTTTCTTCCCAACCAACCTTAGTTGGCACTTTTGGGAAATATTTTTTCTTCCCAACCAACCTTAGTTGGCATTTTTTAGAATAGTTTTTCTTCCTAACCAACCTTAGTTGGCATTTTTAGGAATAGTTTTATTTCCCAACCAACCTTAGTTGGCATTTTTGAGAATAGTTTTTCTTCCTAACCAACCTTAGTTGGCATTTTTAGGAATAGTTTTACTTTCCAACCAACCTTAGTTGGCATTTTTTAGAATAGTTTTACTTCCCAACCAACCTTAGTTGGCATTTTTAGGAATAGTTTTACTTCCCAACCAACCTTAGTTGGCATTTTTTAGAATAGTTTTACTTCCCAACCAACTTTAGTTGGCATTTTTGAGAAATATTTTTTATAATAAATGATGGAGACTTCCTCGGAGCTGACCAACAGATTGTTGGGAATAAGATATAATAAATACTGGAGACCTCCTCGAAGCTGACCAACAGATTGTTGGGAATAATATAATATAAATGCTGGAGACCTCCTCAACAGATTGTTGGGAATAAGATATAATAAATGTAGGAGACATCCTCGGCGCTGACCAACAGATTGTTGGGAATAAGATATAATAAATGTAGGAGACTTCCTTGGCGCTGATCAACAGATAGTTGGGAATAAGATAATATAAATGCTGGAGATCTCCTCGGAGCTGACCAACAGATTGTTGGGAATAAGATAATATAAAATATGCAAAGATATAAAGAATGATTTAGAATAATAAGAATCTGTCTTGCTGATCTGTCGAGGCAAAATTGCATAATGCCGAATAAGAATAATATTTTCCAGAATATAAGAAAATGGCCGAGTACTTTGCTGGGCCTGAATATAAATAAGAATTACCCCGACCAACCATCCGTTGGGGGTGAAATGTAATAAATGTTATAGTTCTTCCTCGGAGCTGAATATGAATATCTCGCCGAGTTCCGTGTTGAGATGAATATACAATATGAATCCCAAGGGATATAGAATAATTTGTGCTTGAGCCGATATCTCCGAGTAATAATAAAATATATAATGCCTCGCTGAGGTGAAATGATAATAGTTTCCAGATTGTTTTCGAGCATTCGTCGGCGTTGAGTCTTGTACCTGTAAAAATTAATAACTTACTCTACCATATGTGTAGGCTGAATTAATTAGTCATGAGAATAATTTACTCATCCAATCAATATATGATATGTATATGCTTGAGAAATAAAAATATTAATTTTAAAAAAATTAAATAATATATGTTGGTTGATATGTCGAGGCAAAATTGCCTGATGTCGAGCAATAGTAGTTTCCAGAGGTTTAAGATTGTGGCTGAGCTTTTGTTGGGATTGAATCTCATCCCTATGAAATTTTAATAATCTGCCCGAGCACCTGTCGAGACTAGATCAAATAATTATTGTCATGAGAATAATTATTCAGCCAAACAATATGTGATGTGTATCAGCATAAGGCAACAAAAATTTCAAAATATGAAATAACATGTTTTGTGCCAAATGTGTGTGAGATGGACAAATTTTTATTAGATATGCACCATAAATAATACGTAGAGTTTTTTGTAAAGTTATTTAATCTCCAACAACTAATCAGGTATAAGTTGATGGTTGAAAATTATTTATCACTTGGTTTTTAAAAATATTTTTGGGGTGATCACAAGTTTTTAAAAAAAAACTTAAGCCCCCTGTTTACCCCCAAGCTGAACTCGTGTTTAAAGAAATATCTGGGGTGATCCACATTTTTTAATACCCCAAGATTCTACTTTGCCGACCAACGGCATGGGTGTTGCCAACCAACATTTGGGGATATCTCAGGTCATAGAATATATAGTGCTGACCAAGAAGCAAATGGTCCCCGACCAGCAGAGCGATTTCGACGATCAACAAAAATGGTGCATTGATATTACAGACCAGCTGTTGGATGGTCACCGAACAAAATCGAATGTCGCCGACCAAGAAGTGGATGGTTGGATAGTTGCCCACCAATAAATTGAACCCTCCGAACAAGATTGAGATGTCACCGATCAAGAAGTAGATGATCGTCGACCTGCAATTGGTTCCACCGAGCTACAATATGAGTCTCCGACCAACAATAAAATACCTCGTAGTTGGATAAAATTATTTCAATGTTTGCTGATGGATCTTCACATCTTATCTCCGACAAACAAAAATGGTATGGTTAAGCTTCCCTTTAATAAAAGATGGCCCGAGATGATGCGGACCAACAATATGTATGGCTGACCAGAAATAGGGGTTGTAAGTGGACGATTCCAAACAGCCATATGAGCCGCTGTAATGAATTTTTCATGAGATGGCTATGTCCCAACATATCTCGAACCAATAGATCAGAAAAATAACAGTGGATGTAAAATTAAGATTTCTAATTAAATGATCCATTCTCTAATCCACTAGATCGTGTGATTCTGACAAAGAAACCTTATGATGTGATGAACGAGGAGCCAACCTCTCAAAGTTGTGCCCAGAGTCTTGACATGGTCATGATTGTTTAATTGATCCTTTTTTACAAGAGGTGGGTAATGGTTTTTCAGGTGAGAGAAAATAATTTTTTATATTGATCCCTTCCTATTCCCTATTTGGAGAGATAAAAATATGCTTAATGATGGAAGTTATTACCAAATTTATATAAAAAATCAATCAATGAGACTTTATTGACATAGATGGAAGATAAACGAAATTAAGTATATAGTTCATAAAAATGAATGCAAAGAGACTCAAACTTGAAGAGAGAGAAAGTAGATCTGGGTCATGATTTCCATGAGAAAAATTTTTATTGCCTTTAACCTTTTTCCATTCGCTGATTAAAAATATAATGGGAATTCGAATAGTCATTAAAGATCTTTAAAAAATTATTTCGAAATCAACAATGAAAATTATCAAATCTTATCATTGTCGTATATATTGGTATATGTAATCATTTAAAATATTTATTCCATGATATAAAATTGAAACTTGAGAATCAAGCAAAAAGTTATGATTTATGAAATCCATTATTTTTCAGATTTCTAAATAAGAATTAATCTAACAGTTATGATTTTAAAATCATGATATGCAATATTTTGCAGATAAAAATTGGACAATTAATTTATGTATATAAACATAAAAATCATGATTGAATCAACAGATGTGTGTATAATTGATTATACGTAGAGAAAATAAAAACTTAGCTTTTGATGGAGAACAATGCTTGTAACACGTTCCCACAGACGACGCCAATCTGTTGAAGACAGAAAATGGCCACTATCATTTTAGTGGCGTCAACAGCAGATAAATGATGAGGATGAGACTGAAGATGAAGATAAACATTCACATCAAACATATAAGAGACAAAGGTTTTTAAAGTGGTTCGGCTATGAATAAAGCCTACGTCCACTGTTATTTTATTCCCAAGGGTTTACAATAGGACAATGTGGTGTAGAGAGAAAAAGGGTGTGTATCTTGGGTATGGTGTTTTTTATTTGTCTCTCAATTCTCCCGGATCACCCTTTGGCTAAGGGAATACATGTATTTATAGTGATGGGAGATAAAAGATTCATTGTATGTAGACATTTATGTCTACATTCAACGAATCTAATTGTTGAATTGCTTGGTATGCTATGTGTTGTCACCTATTAATACAGTATAAATGTACATTAAGGCTCATTAAATGCGCTGTCATCTTCATTAATGCACATTAAATGCATAGTCATTCTTTGATCTTCCTGATTGGTATGCCAACTAACTCTCCTCGGGTGCCGACTAACTCTCCTCGGGTGCCGACCAACTCTCCTCGGGTGCCGACTAATTCTCCTCGGGTACTGACCAACTCTCCTCGGGTGACGACTAACACTCCTCGGGTGCCGACCAACTATCTTCGGATGCCAAATATTGCCACGTAGGATGACATGTGTCCTTTTCTGATTGGTCCTCGTAGATGGAGAATTTTTGCGTTAACAAGATTTATTGGTGGTTTCGTTGTGGCTTTTGTTGTTGTTGTTGTTGTTATTGTTGTTGCTGTTCAGTTTATTTTAAATGTTAAAAAAAGTTGGATTTCACGAATAAACAAAGGCAAACTTGTAAAAAAATTCTAAATTAATAAGTGTTTTAAATTTATTAACTTAAAGATACACAAATTTAATAGTGATAAAAGTTGACATTGTTCATAATATGTAATTAATTATTGATAACATGTGTTTCTTTATTTCTTATCACAAATCTATGCTGGATTTCGCTGGACATCGTCAAATTTCGTCGGGACGGTGGTTGGATGACTCAGAGTTTCTTATGTTTTTGTTTTATTTTTGCATTTGATGTTATTTTAAAATTTGTTCAACTTATATAGATTTTTGATTGGGATGAATTTTCTTTTAAACCACTTTGTATACTGGGAATAATTTTATAATTTTAATGGATGTAATTTTGTGTTATAATTTTATTAATTACTTTGGATGCAAAATTATTATGAATTCACATTTATACTGGTTATATGAATGCAAACATTTATACGTACTTATCTTGCAAATTTCTTCTAAAATTAAATATGAAAAAATACTTTTTGTAACATAATGTTGGTGTCACTAAAAATCAAACCATATTTTAAAAATGACAAAATATGTATCTGGAAAGGTCGGACATTTCGCAACATGTATAACATGTCTCCAAATAGATGATATTCCACGACATGTATCTTTGTCGCAAAAATTACTACATTCCACAACATAGCTATTTTATGTAGTAGAATACATTCCCACACGAGGATTCAACGACACAAGGGTGACATATACTAGTATGTCGCGAAATATTTTTTGCGACATAATTATTACCTTTCACGACACACTTATAGTGTCTCAAAATTTATTTTCCTTGTAGTGATAGGATTTCACAATGAAATCAATGCTGATGACGAAAATTCACGATTTTACTACCTCTAGAATCCTATCGGATTGTTAGGTACATAGTTACAAAGGTTTCCTTATTTGTGCTGAAGAAACATACTCTATATCTCACAAGAATGGCACAAAGATATATTACCTAGGTAAAAAAAATCTTCATAATCTAAGGGAAGATGAGTATAATTTTAATAAAAAGGTTGAATATAGCAGAGCCCCACAATGATTGTCTAGTTGAGAGGATAAATAAAAAGTTGCCACATCAAGTTCAAACTAGGAAAAGCGAAGGTGTCAACATGTTCCAAAAAGCGCAAAGAACTAGATGTTAACTATGGTGATTATAATAATAATGAGTATGCTAAAGACAAAATCAACACAAATAAGAAAAAAGATGAGACTAACATAGAATTGTCCCAGAAGGCCCATCTTATTTGATTTACTTTATTGGAAGGAAAATAAAATTTGACATAATTTTATTGTCGTGCATATTGAAAAGAACATTTTCGGAGAAAAATTACAAGACAAAGAACAATGTGAACTCACACAAGGATATGAAGACCATGGGAGTAAAACGAAAATTGTGAGTGAGGGAAGATTCAATCACTTGTAAGATAGATAAACCAAAAGGTGTGATTGTTTCAATAAATAAAGAAAAAAGTATAGTTGTGTCAGGCATTGAAGGACCTGAAGACACGGAGAAGATTTTCCTCGAATTTGAGAAATAATGTCACTATTAAATCCCCTAAAATTAAAGGTTACAACACATGTCATTATGCAACATTTACTTCACATGTTGGTTGAGCCTGCTGATTGGGCATAAATATTGTATATTTATCCCCTTAATTTCGATAGCTTTGTGAACCCGAGTAGTGAAATTGATATGGATTTAACTAATAGTTATGCTATCAAACTTAGTTGGAAAGTATTTCGTGTTTCTCTTATGTGTTTTACAGGTTAATTATGCAAGCAGTGCGAAAGAGAAATCGAAACAATGAAAGAAAAGTTAGGAAGGAAAGTTCAAGGGCATTTTCGTAATTCTGAAGCATGATCCAAGAGGTAGGGCCAACTGAAAAGTTGAAGATCTCGAAACAACGAGAATACAGGAAAAAACGACACCCAAATCCGAGGTACGATGAAAGAGTTACGATCATTTGAAGTTGAGAAGAATTCCAAGAAGAATAGAAGAAAACAAGAATTTTTTTTTTCTAAGTGTTGGAATTGAAGAAAAGAAGACCAAAACCAACAAGATTTCCCGAACCACACTATGAAACGGTTCGGGGTACCTACGAACCGGTTTCTGGGGTCCTGATGCGTGAATTTTCCCTTTAATTCTGGTTGGTCCAAAAGAGTTCTATTATGTGCAAACTCCTCTAAAACGTATTGGTATTATTGTGTAGACTTAGAAAAGATAGTTTTGATAAGTTTTTGGTAGAAAAAAGAGGAGGAAAAATACCTAGGAACATAGCTTTGAATTTTTGCTTCAAGATTGATTAATTTCGAGTTGGATTTCAAGCTTTAATTCAAGATTCATTCTTTTTATTATTGTTCTTGCATGTTTATTCTTCTTGCATGATTCGAACAAATTCTAGGTTTATAACACTTCCTTGCATGTTTCAATATAGTTTCATCATGATTTCTTTCGCATGTAACGTAATTAATTCATGCATAGTTAGGTTCAATATGTTTGGCTAGATTCTTGATGGTCGGCGTGCATGAACTCAACCCGATGTGATAGTTGCATATGTATAAAAGTAATCCTCTAAATTTAAGGATTTATTATGACCGTATTGCGTAGTGAACACAAACGTTGTAGATATTTGGATCTCGTTTCCTCCAGGGTAATCGGGATGCTTTAGAATGCAATGCGAGTGTCGCTATCATGTTACCGCTTTACTCATCCTCTGATTACGTATGGTGCGAGCTTGAACCTCATATACGTAATGCTTGGGAGTACTAAAGTGTGGGCCTGATTTATCACTTAAATTTATGATTAGTTTTATACCAGCAATATACTAGGGTTGAGGGATTACCGACCTATTTTTCTCATCATATAATTCAAGTTTTAGTTTAATCATCTTCAGTCTTTTAAGTAATTTAGAGTAATTGCATTTAGTTGTAGTTGTTTCACCATTCAAATCACCTTTTCCTTCTTCTTAGAGTTGAATTTAGGTTAACCATATGTCCTTCCGTCATCATAATTTTCTCGTCCTAGTTCCCTGAGGATTCGATACCCAGACTGGCCACTATACTCCACAAGAGTGTAGTTATAGTTTAGATTTTTGTATTGCAGTTGAAAGTCGATAACAATGATTAGAATATTTACACGAACGCTTGGTTTCCACTTCAATCAAAATGGTGCCGTTGCCGGGGAATTAGGTAGACGTAGGTTAGATTCCGTTAATATAAAGCTTCGACCAAAATAAAATTCAAAAAATTTAAAAAGCACAAAAAGATACTTCATCTCTCAAAAGCCTGTTAATGCAAAATTCTGAACTCACTCTGACTCTCCAAAATACTCCAACCAGCATTCATGAAAACCCGATAGTTGAGTACAATCCCGATAGCCCTCACACTCCAAATGTTCCACAATTCTAGGTTCCACCTCCCACACCTCAACACTCAATTGCAAGTTACACTCCGATAACCCTCTTAGGACACACCACAGAGCACACTCCGAGCATACCAAGTGAGGATATAGAGTCATCCAGTGAGAGTGCCATGTCATAACACGGTAGTGTAGCCGTCGGTGAGGAAGAGGTCCCATACCGCCCTTTGAGAGAAATCTTATATCCCGAGCGAACAGTCACTCCGGGATGCATTTTACTCCCATATTATGCAGGGCAATTTCACTTTAGGAATGGGATGATTCAGATACTTCCCAACTACCATGGAATGGAATCAGAAAAGCCATATCTCCACATCCGAGAATTTGAGGAGGCGTGCGAGACCCTCAGTGATCAAACTTGCACAAAAGGTGTGATATGCCTCAAACTCTTCCCAATCTCACTAAAAGATAAGGCTAAGACCTGGCTATGGTCTTTAACTCCAAACTCGATTGCATCTTGGAAAGAGTTGCAATCTAAATTTCTCAAGAAATTCTTTCCTATACATCGAATGAACTCCATCAAGGCTCAAATTCAAACCTTCCGACAATTAGAAAATGAGTCATTCGATCGATGTTACGAGCGTTTTAATGAGTTAATCACTTCGTGCCCTCATCATGGACTTGATAAACTGCAAATCATTTCCCTCTTCCATATGGGTTGAATATAAATTCCAAACAACTCATTGAAACCATGTGTGATGGTTCCTTTGTCGACATAGACGCCAACGATGCTGAGCTTCACCTAAGGTATGTCGCCGAGACTAGCCAAACATGGGATACATCTGACCCTAGTGCTCATAATCGAACGCGCCAAATGACCACCACACCATCGACAACCGACCTATTTCACGTTGGAAAGGATACTATGACGGCCAGCCGACTCAATCTACTTAAGAAAGGAATGCGATAAATACTTGAGATATGTGCAAGAGGACCAACTGAACCCATCCCGAACCCCATTGAGAGGGTGTCTGCTATTTGTGAGGTGGGACATTCAACAGAGGAATCCCCGACGATACTTGCCTATAAAGTTATGCTTAAAGAGCAAGTGAGTGGTGAGGATTTAAGGGTAATTTCGATGCACCGCATGGTAATTCTTATAGCCCTCCATGGAAAAACCATCCTGGTTTTAGCTATGGGAAACAAAATGCTGTGTTGAATCCTAATTCACATGTTGCCCCTCCCCCACCATCACACTTTCAACAAGCACCTCACATGCAAGGACATGTGCAAGCAACACCACCTCCAGGGGCATATATCACTCCATCGCGAAGAAATCTCGAGGATATGATAAACTAATTTATCAATGCCCAGAATGCAACCATTGCTAGACATGAGCGGATGATCAGCGATATAAACGCTACCATTTCAAAGATGCAATCATCGTTGAGTATCCAAGAGTAGGGCAAGTTTCCTACCCAGGGCCAAAGACCTCCCCAAGGTCAAACTAGTGTTAGATCCACCTCTGCAGAACATCAGGAGCAATGTCAAGCTGTGACCACTCTTCGTAGTGTGAGAGTCGTTGATTTATCACCTCCTCCACACGACACAACCAAAGACAAGGAGATTTCTCCCAGCACGAAAGAGGCCGAAGATGTCTCCTTGAAAGAGAGTGATAAAGAAGACACTAGTGAGCCCGAGGTAGTAGTGAAACCACCCACTGCGGCACCATTTACCCAAACACTTATTCCTTCCCACAAAGGAAACCCCCGTGATGAAGTGCTAGACGTGCTAAAGCAAGTAAAGTTAAATTTACCTTTCCTCGATGCCATCAAGCATATTCCATCTTATGCAAAAGTCATGAAGGACTTGTTAACAATGAAGAGGAAGATGAAGGTAAAGAAAAACGTATTTCTAGCACAGAACGTGAGATCTATTCTACTTAATGATCTCCCACCAAAATTCAATGATCCCGATGCACCCACCATTTCTTACATCATTGGAGAAAATAAAATTGAAAAATCCTTACTTGACTTGGGAGCAAGTGTCAATATCCTCCCTTATGCCATCTATAGGCAACTCGATCTGGGCGATCTCAAGCCCACAAAGATCACTCTCCAATTGGCGGATCGAACAATGAAGATCCCATGAGGTATAGTTGAGGACGTGATCGTCCAAGTTGACACTTTCTACTTTTCGGTAGACTTTGTCATTTAGGACACGGATCCCTCCTTCTCTTCGCGCAATAATGTTCCTATTATTCTTGGGTGCCCATTCTTAGCTACGGTTAACGCAATAATCAATACTTGAAATGGGCAGATGCAACTCGCCTTTGGGAATATGACCTTAGAGACTAAAATCTTCCACATATCCCAACATATAGGGCAAGAAGATGATATTCACGCGGTGAGCTTAATCGACGAGATCGTAGAGGAGTACTTTAAGGAAAAATATTGTGGAGATGCCCTAGGGACCTGCTTAGTGACGAACCATGAGAGTGAGGGAGAGTATACTGAATTTGAAAAAGAAGTTGAGGAGTTGAGAGAGTTACTTGATGAGAGAGTGTCAGGCGAGGATGCGAGAGATGTAAGTTAGGTTTCTCGATTCGAGAAGTTACTGCCGAGGGAGGCACGCATGCTTCCCTCCAGCAACAAATTTCCAACCCTCGAATTGAAAAAATTTCCCTCCCATGTTAAATATGAATATTTAAGAAAGAACGAGACATTTCCTGTTGTTGTCTCCTCTAGCCTAGACAAAGAGCAGGAGGGTAAGCTATTAGGGAATCTGAGGAAGCACCAAAGTGCTTTTCGTTGGTGTTTTGCTGATTTAAAGTGGATAAGTCCTTTTATTTTCTCCCACAAGATCCATCTCGAAGAGGATGTAAAGCCCTCTAGAGAAATGCAAAGAAGGATAAACCCCAATATGAAAAAAGTGGTGAGAACTGAAATCATTAAGTTATTGGATGTCGGGATTATCAACCCAATCTCAGATAGCAAGTGGGTGAGCCCTATTAAAGTTGTCCCGACAAAGTCGGGCATGACAGTGATTGAAAATGCTAAAGGAGAGCTAGTTCCCCAATGTACCACCACCGGGTGGTGCATTTGCAATGATTACTAGAAACTCAATGCCAGAACTTGGAAGGACCACTTCCTCTTGCCATTTATTGATCAGATGCTTGAGAGAGTAGTGGGCCACCCTTACTACTGCTTCCTTGATGGTTATTCTGGATATAACCAAATTGAGGTAGATATACTTGCCCAGGAAAAAATGACCTTCACTTGCCCCTTTGGTACATTTGCTTACAAACGTATGCCATTCGGTTTATGTAATGCACCCGCGACCTTTCAAAGGTGCATGTTGGGTATATTTAGAGACATGATTGAGAGAGGACTTGAAGTGTTCATGGATGACTTTAGCATTTTTGTCACCTCTTTTGATCTTTGTCTGGTGAATCTGGAAAAAGTACTTACCCGGTGTGTGGAGAAGAACTTAGTACTAAATTGGGAGAAATGCCATTTTATGGTCACCGAGGGAATAGTTCTTGGCCACGTAGTTTCATACAAAGGGATTGAAGTAGATAGAGCTAAGATAGATGTCTTAGTTGATCTACCCACATGAAAATCGCTCAAGGACGTGCGCTCTTTCTTGGGCCATGGGAGATTTTATTAAAGGTTCATTAAGAACTTTAGTGCCATCGCTAGACCCTTAAGAAACCTTCTTATGAAGGATACCCCATTCGAGTGGAATGAAGAATGCCAAAGTGCTTTTGAAAAATTAAAAAGCATGCATGTTTTCGCTCCCATCATGAAAGTGCTGGATTGGTCCTTACCATTTGAGCTCATGTGTGATGAAAGTGATTTTGCAATAGGGGATATTTTGGGCCAAGGAAAGGATAAAAACGCTCATATCATCTACTATGCTAGCTGGACTCGTACCGGACCATAATTCAATTACTCCACTACAGAGAAGGAATTGCTAGCCGTAATATTTGCTCTAGACAAATTCCGATCCTATCTCATTAGGTCCCCCATTACTTGTTTCACCGACCACGCGGATCTCAAGTATCTACTTGTAAAGAAGGACACAAAGCCGCGCCTCATAAGGTGGATCCTACTCCTACAAGAGTTTAATATCTCCATCAAAGATATAAAAGGAGTAGAAAACGTCATTGTCGACCATTTATCACGGCTTTTGTCCGACGTACCTAGAAATTTGATACCCATAGATGAATATTTTCCAGATGAGCAACTCTTTGCTACCTCTTCTTTGCCCTAGTTTACAGATATAGTGAATTATCTTGTCATGGGAGCCGTCCCTCCAGAGTGGACACCGCAAGATAAGAGAGGTTCATTACTTGGTCGTGCATATTTTTCTATGATGATCCCTTTCGTTATAAACATTACACTAACCAAATCATCCGACGGTGCATATCAGATGATGAGATACCAAAAGTCATCAAGTTCTGTAATTCAAAAGCCTGTGGAGGTCACTTTTCCATGAAAAAGGCGGTCGCTAAGATTCTTCAAAGCGGTTTTTATTGGACCACAATATTTCGGGATATGAGAATTTGTTGCAAATCTTACGATAGGTGTCAAAGAATGGGAGCGATAACCCGACGAGACATGATACCATTAACCCCGATACTCATAATTGAGATATTTGACTGCTGGGGTATTGACATCATGGTCCCTTTTCCCCCATCTTTTGATTTCCTATAAATCCTTGTCGCGGTAGACTACATTTATAAATGGGTGGAAGCCATAACTACCAAGACAAATGACAACAAAGTGGTGACTAGGTTCCTATAGGAACACATACTTTCCCGCTTCGGTGCTCCGAAAGCGATAATTAGTGATAATAGCAAGCACTTTGCAACAGGCCATTCGCGAAGCTCGTGGGAAAATATGGCGTTGTTTACAAGGTTGGAACGACCTATCACCCATAGATGAATGGGAAGGCCGAATTAGCAAATCGAGAAATCAAGCACATCCTCGATAAGACCATCAATCCCGATAAGAAAGATTGGCCACTTCGATTGAATGATTCACTATGGGCCTATCGTATCGTATATAAAAATCCACTCAACATGTCCCCATTCCGCTTTGTATATAGAAAACCTTTCCATCTTCCCGTTAAATTAGAGCACAAATCGTATTGGGCGATTAAGAAGGTGAATTACGAGATGGAAAAAGTCGGTGAAGTTCGCAAACAACAATTAAATGAGTTGGAAGAGATACGCAATGACGCGTATGAGAACGCCAAAAATTCCAAAGAAAGGATGAAACTCGCCCACGATAAGATCATTCGACGCAGAGTGTTTCTTCTAGGGTAAAAAATTCTTTCTATAACTCTCGGCTTCATCTATTTCTTGAAAAGTTGTGGTCTCGATGGACAGGCCCAATCATTGTGAAGAGCGTATTCCCCCGTGGAGCAGTAGAAGTGGAAGATCCCAAAGGGGGAGATGCATTCAAAGTCAATGGACAACGCCTAAAGTTATATATCGAGGCATGCGTAGAAGAGATCGACACCATCTAGTTGTCAGACCCCGTTTATGGGGTCGAGTGAGCTACCAATGAGAGGTCGTCGCACCCCCGACGCATATGGGGTGAATTCTTATGTACAGTAGTAGTGTAGGAGTTAGGTTGTTTGGGAGTCCGGAGACACGTTTCATGAGAGGGATTGAGGTAGCACACTTGTTGAGAGAGGTTGCACGCATTTCGAGGGTGTGGTCGAGGAATTTTTTTGGGAATCGGGGGGTCTAGTATATCTTTATGGGCCTTATGCACGAGTGGAAGCATGAGAGAACACTTAGTTTTTTAGAGAAGAGAGAAACCAAACTTCCAGGTGAGCAAGGTACCCCGAACCACAGGGTGAACCAGTTCGGGGGGCGAGCCGGTTCTGGGTATAGGCGAATCGGTTCGGGGGTCGTACCAAATTCTTCCCCCCTTTTTTTCCAAATTCATCCTCTTTTCCCCCTTCCCTCCATTCATTTCCCCTACGAAAATTCACCCTCTAAAACCTTCCCCCCACCATTTCACACTCCAAATTCACTCCCTCCAATCACTCCTTCCGTAACCATTCTCATTTCCCACCAAAGTCACCCCCACTCACCTATAAATTCACCCTCAACCGCTCTCCGTTTCTCACAGTTAATTTCACTCTCCCTCTCTTCTACACCATATCCTCTCCATATATCTCTCTCTCTCTCTCTCTCACAATGTCGCGCCCCCACCAAGCCAACTTCCGTCCTCAAAAGTATGACGACACCACCATCCTCAATGACAAGGGGGCGGGAGTATATCGATCCGTCCAAAAACGTCATGGGTTGATCGCTATTTCTTGACCACTATCCCCATCCATATCGAGCGGTTTGTCAATTGGGAGCAGCTACCCGGTGACGTCACCGCCCTTTTCAACCATTAGGGGTGGTTCTCTTTTCTCTCTCCTACGAGCACCAAAGTGTTCGAATATGAAATTCGCTAATTCTACGCAACACTCGTTCACAAATCCTCCACTCTTCACGAGGCTTATCTTGAAGGTATTAAGATTCCCTTCTCCGTCGCCATCACTGCGCGCAAAATGGGAGAAAAGGGGGTGGTCCTCCCCGTGCCCTTCATTTATCCCACCAATGGTGCCACCCACATCAAAGCCGAATGTATTGCCCGAATGGGACCCTGGGAGGAATGGTTGCGCGATTCTTTTCCAATAGGCAGCCTTTCGAACACGGTGCGATTCACAGACCTCATTGCATGCGGAGAAATCCACCAAACCACTAATGACTCGGTGGTCCGATTGCATCACGCCAACTTCCTATACTATTTTCTTGACCCCGAGAGCACGATAAATTTGGCCCAGCTTTTTTCTGCAGATATCATCAATGCGGCCTATGATGAGTGGGGCAAATTAACACTCCCCTACGCCCGCTTTATCACCGAACTTCTGATTGAGGCCGGGGTGGATGATCTAGGGCAACAAGTATGACTCCCCCGCCCAATTGGAACCACTTCCACCACCCGAAGTGAGTGCCAAATGAGGGTAGCCCACCCCGACCGTCCGATTCTCGATGAGGGTGCGGGGGAAGAAGAACATGACGCGCCAATGATGGATGTGGGGGAAGAAGAAGAGTATGATGAAAATAAGGACGACTCTAACAATGAGCCACCCGATGCGGATTTTGATAGGCGCCTTTTGGCGGTGGAATCCCAATTTGACGGTTTCATCACCCAATATAATCGAGACCAAGCGGCATATCAACGGGATCAAGAGGCCTACCGGAGGGACACGGGCATGATGCATCATCTCCAAGCGCATTTATACGAGCTCAACTTCGGTGGACCCCCTTCGACTTTCTTTTATGATCCATATGATCCTAGAGCACCCGGTGCCTCAAACCCGCCTCCCAATGAAGCCCTTATCTGTTGCTTGATGTTTGTGTGTTGTGATAGTTGTTTACATTGTTAAGTTATATGCTCTACCCTATCCTTTGTAACACAGGAATTCTCCGTATCTATAAAAATCTTGCATTTCTATTTTATTTGTTCATTTTATTCTCTCACACTTTTTATTCGCTTTGAGTTAGATTTTACTCCTTTTTGCTTGAGGACAACGCAAAAGTCTAAGTTAGGGGGGTCACAAGTGCATCTTTCTAAAACTTCACAAATTTTCAAAAATGCCCAAAAATTTCCAATAAAAAATCATAAAATTTTGAAAAATCCAAAAATATTTTTCTTCAAAATAAATAAAAATTAGAATTTAAAATTTTCAAAAATATCACCTTTATTCTATTTGAAGTCTCAAATTGACAAATCTCTATTGCAGTAAGCCGAAATTGACCAAAGATGGAAATTGTGCGAAAATTGACGACTTAATGAATAAGTGTGGAGATTAACAAAACCCGGTGAGATTTCGAGCCTATTGATCTTTTTGAGTTTTGAAATCAATCCAAGTTAATGGTTAACTCATAGTTATAATTTAGTGTTTTAAATAAGTCTTTGATGATCTCAATTCTTTATTTTGATCGGTTATGGGAAATGGAATGTCGTCTTGAAAGAAATGCGCGCTACAAATCTCTAAATTTAATTAATTTCGAGACGCATATGGTAAATTAATAAGTAATTCAGACAATGAAGTAGGCCATCATTTGTTACCCAAAAACAATTGACATAAAAATATGTGAAAAAAATTACCCTTTTTGCAACCCAATTTGAGCCGATTTTTTTTTCCTTTTGGTTTGGTAACCCGAAAAACCCAAGTAACCCGGAATTGTGAAAATTGGTAATGTCATTAAATAAAGTCCGATAAGTGCATAAAAAGGGGGCAAAAAAAATAGTAGAAAAATGCTCAACAAAGATAGCAAGTAGAAAAAAAAATATAGGAAATGAGCAAATGCCCGAAAAAAACCACTAAGGGACATCATAAGAAAAATTTTCCAATTCTGAAATTCCCAACCATTTCCATGTTACCCAATACACCTTTAACCTGAAAAGTCCTACCGAGTTTGAATTATGAAATTGATTACCGCGTGGAGAGCTAAGATACAAAAAGATAATATGAGAGATTAAATAGTGTGAATTTGAGGCGATGTTTCCCATTTTTCAATTACCGTAATCCGATGAAGAGATCATTTCACTAAATAATTACGTCTTTTACAATTGTGTGCATGAACTTGCGTTCAATTACATTTACTCTTATAAATCATGCATACCGAGAGAATAGCCACAATTCTGAGTGATTCGTTTGTAAGTGTATTCGGTGAGATTTTGAAATCGAAGCAAATTTTCGAAAAGTAACGTAATGATTAATCGGTGAAAATTAGCAGTTCGACTTTTGGCTTTGCACACATACACACACACGATAACTCGAGACTATTTTGAATATGAAATTTTGGTGACTATTTTTCGGAGAGTTTAAATTATACAATTTTTAAGTATTTTGATTTTTCTTTGAGTCAATAACGAATTTTATGGGTATATTCACTTCAAACCCTCACGAGACACCACTCGTCCTACTAGGGTAACCTAGGGGTTTAAAGGCTTGTTGCATACGCTAAATGCAATCGCTTGCCCATGAAAAAGGTATTCTATCTCAATAAAATATTTATAGAAGTTGTGATGCTATTCTTTTTCTTTTACATTGCTCGGGATGCGTAAAGTTCTAAGTTAGGGGGGATTTGATTGGGCATAAATATTGTATATTTATCCCCTTAATTTTGGTACCTTTGTGAACCCGAGTAGTGCAATTGATATGGATTTAACTCATATTTATGCTACTAACCTTCGTTGGCAAGTATTCCATGTTTTGTGTTTCTCTTATGTGTTTTACAGGTTAATTATGCAAGCGGTGCGAAAGAGAAATCGAAACAATGAAAGAAAAGCTAGGAAGGCAAGTTCAAGGGCATTTTTGTAATTTTTCATCTTGATCCCAGAGGTGGGGCCAACTGGAAACTTAAAGATCTCAGAAAAAAGAGAATATTGAAAGAAACGACACCCAAATCCGAGCTACAGTGAAAGCGTTATGATTATTTGAAGTTGAGAAGAAATCCAAGAAGAATTGAAGAAAACAAGAAAAAAAAAAATCTAAGTGTTGGAATTGAAGAAAAGAAGCCCAAAACAAGCAAGATTTCCCAAACGACACTGTAAACCGGTTCGGGGGCGAATCGGTTCGGGGTACCTGTGAACCGGTTTCTGGGGTCCTGATGCGCGAATTTTCCCTTTATTTCTGATTGGTCCAAAAGAGTTCTATTATGGGAAAACTCCTCTAAAACGTATTGGTATTATTGTGTAGACTGAGAAAAGATAGTTTTGATAAGTTTTTGGTAGAAAGAAGAGAAGTAAAAATACCTAGGAACATAGCTTTGAATTGTTTCTTCAAGATTGATTAATTCCAGGTTTGATTTCATGTTTTAATTCAAGATTTATTCTTTCTACTATTGTTGTTGCATGTTTATTCTTCTTGCATGATTCGAACAAATTCTAGGTTTATAACACTTCCTTGCATGTTTCAATATAGTTTCATCATGATTTTTTTCGCATGCAACATAATTAATTAATGCATAGTTAGGTTCAATATGTCCGGCTAGATTCTTGATGGTCAGGGTGCATGAACTGAACCCGACGTGATAGTTACATGTGTATAAAAGTAATCCTCTAAATTTAAGGATTTATTATGACTGTATTGCGTAGCGAACACAAACGTTGTAGATTTTTGGATCTCGTTTTCTCTAGGGTAACCGTGATGCTTTAGAATGCAATGCGAGTGTCGCTATCGTGTTACCGCTTTACTCGTCCTCTTATTACATACGGTGCGTACTTGAGCCTCATATATGTAATTCTTGGGAGTAATAAAGTCTAGGTCTGATTTATCACTTAAATTTACGATTAGTTTTATACCAGCAATATACTAGGGTTGAGGGATTGTATTCCCGACCTGTTTTTCTCATCATATAATTCAAGTTTTAGTTTAATCATCTTCAGTCTTTTAAGTAATTTAGAGTAATTTCATTTAGTTGTAGTTGTTTCCCCATTCAAATCACCTTTTCCTTCTTCTTAGAGTTGAATTTAGGTTAACCATCTGTCCTTCCGTCGTCAAGATTTTCTCATCCTAGTTCCCTGAGGATTCGATACCCAGACTGGCCACTATACTCCACAAGAGTGTAGTTATAGTTTAGGTTTTTATATTGCGGTTGGAAGTCGATAACAACAATTAGCGTATTTACACGGACGCTCGGTTTCTACCTCGATCACATGCATATTCAAAGCACAATAATTTGGGTAGAGCTATTCATGAGATAAGTGTTCTTTATAAATTGTTGGGTTCGAAAGTGGTCAGGAGGAATGGCGTTATATTGCTGTGGATAGTTTTGTAGAATCATTATGTGTTATGAAAAAATATATCCCTCCCGCATTATTTTTATACCATTTATTTATTTATGTCATGTGTGACTTTTATTATGAATCTTTTTGTGATAATATATTATTTATTAGTGTTTTCTTTATCACCCCCACTCTCCAAAAAATTGAGGCTTGCATCTCACTCCGCCTCGAAACTACAAACTCACCGTGACTAAAAAAATGCTTGGGGACAAATTTCAGATTTTTGCAACATTGTCTTTCATTGCATAACATGTGTGGGTTGGGGGTTAGTCATTGAGACCTTTTCTCTCATGAGGTCATTCTTGAACACTTTCACGAGGCCTTGCAATTTTTTTATGAAGATCTTGATACGTTTAAAACTAATGTAATTCTTGAGATTAAAAACCTTTTCTATTTTATACACCCAATAAAATGCATATGTGTGACACCCCGCCAAATTAAATACCGGGTGATCGGTCCTTTACTAAATTAATTCAGAATATCCAGTTGGTTCCGAATATGCATCACTGTCGAAAAACTTTATAATTAACATTAACCACCTAATATTTAAAAAGGTTGATGTCAAAATCTTATCTTTTAATTAACATAAAACCAAATTAACCAATTACTAACCTTACACCATTCAAACAAATCTCATATAAAATAAAATGACTAAAGTAATAAATGAGACTCGAGTAAACACTTCCAGCCTAAATCCCAAATACAATAATCTAACAAAATAAATCAACAACTGAAAGGAGTAATAAATATATCCACAAATCTCTGACTGTCTGAATAAGAAATAAGGGGCAACATGCCCTCACTGAAATAGATAACTCAAGAAGAAGGAATGAGAATCATGGAGGCGTCTACTACCAAGTCTTGTAACTTCCATAGCAGCTACAACTCGTCAAACGAATGGAACTCCTATTCATGGTGTCCCTGTGGCTGGGATCAGAGCCCGAGTTGAAAACAGTTTAAAAATCAGCAAGTGTTTAAAATGCATTAAACAGTAAATATTATATCCATGTTAGTTCCCCGTGCCCTCACTTGAAATTCTCACCTCTCAACTAATGTGCACTCTTAGCATAGACTCCTAACCCCTCCTAGTCACGCTATCCCACTTATCTAACTTAACCCAAGTCCTTTACTGAAATGGCTAAGTCATTGTACCCATTCATAACACCCGAATAATACATTCTTATAATTATAACGCTAGCTTAATCGGATTTAAATAACTCATTAATCATTCAAGTTCTCACATTGTTGATTAATACTAAATATTGTAATCTTTCTCATCTACTAAGCAACACAGTAGAATAATCTCAAGTGCATATATATATATATATATATATATATATATATATATATATATATATATATATATATATATATATATATATATACTAATACGGCACCCCAAAAGGCTAAACTTGTGGTTCACACATACTCTACTATCAGTCCCGGTACATCACACACATAAGGACTACGAATTTTGAATCACTCTAGAATCGTATCAAGACATATCACACACAATGGAGACGAACATAGTTCCTAGCCCCATAGGCTACGCACATACCTACGCACCCACGTGATCGCAAACTTATCAACTCACATATAAGTCTTTCCTGGACCTATGTCCTGAGGTAGCAATCTAAAATCCACCCGAAGGCTCATCAAGATAAGATTGTCCCCTTCCTAAGACCTCCTGAGATAGCAATTATGGTAGTTATGTCATAAACATAAGGATTCATTCAATAGGTGCACACAACCCATATAATTAATAGGATTACACCACCTATATATTCCAGATTTGTACGAATTGTCATTCTTTATAATATTCCCAATTACGACTATTCTCTCTATCGTATCACACAACTTATAATGGATATCACTAAGGAGTTCCTCTTACCCTTATATACTTCTATACTTCATGTTACTAGCTCAAGAATGTTGTTTCTCTATATAATCTTAAGTCATTCATTATTCTCGAATTATTCACCAAATTCTAGCTCGCCCCGTAAATTTCTAAAAATCTAAAATCTTGTTCGACGTGCCCAGTATCTCGTTCGAACGAGTTCGTTCAAATGAACTAAGATCTGAATTCTTGTTGGATATCTCGTTGGATTCTCGTTCGAATGACTTTCCAGTTCCCCAGGTCATTCGAACGACCTTTGCCCAGTTCATCCTCTACCTTAGGAAACCTGCATTTTTGCCCATTTTTGTTCACCCAATTCACATCAAGCTATAACCAACTCACAATTAATAGTCCTAAAGCCATTTTACATACATTTAGATGATCCCTAGCATCTTTTAGCCATTGAACCTCATTAAATCTCATATAGGGGTGAAGAAATTTAATTAAATGTCAAAAGCCCTAGTTTTACATCATCAATAATTTTGTCCACGCAAAACCCAAAAATTAAATTCGTTTTTCTTCATGTATCAACCCAGATTCATAGCCTCTACATATGGTAATTCGTCTACATTAAATTTCCTACCCAAAAGCTTGATTTATAATTCAATTTCATCCCAAACTTCATCATATCATGTGTATATCATCAATTTTCCACTACCATGTATAATATATGCACGCATTAAAGAAAGATAAACAATTGCCTTGTTGGGAAGGTCTGAATTGTTGAATGAAAGTGGTATATATGCATTCATCTCTTCACGATCTACACGTTGATGGTATTTTTGGTGAAAGATGGGTGGGTTTGGTTTGGGAGCTCCTAGGAATCTCTTCTCCTTCTTCCTCTAGGACTCTCTAATTTCTTCTGTAGATGAAAAGGCGAAGGCCCCCAATTTTGAAATCTTATAATCAAAACATAATTTCCTTTTTAAAGATGCGGAAGCGAGATGGTTCAATTAAACAATTACAAATTTTAATTTCTTTTCAAATTAAATTAATCAAGTGAAATAAGATTCAACATACACATATTTTTAATTTCACTTAAACCAATTTAATTCAATCCAAGTCCTAGAAATTTGCCTAAGTCATATTTTCAAAATTACCAAATTAGGCCAAACCAATTTTAGCAAATTAAACGACGACTTGGATTAAATTAACGTTTACCCAAATTATTATGTAGCACCAAATTAAACATGAGTAGTGATTTAAACCAAATTTTATCTTTTTACCTAAGCATGCGATCTTGGTGATTTTGCAAAAGATAAAATAAACAATTAACCACTACACTGCGATGTACGAGGAAAAACCTACAACGGGAAAAACCTCGGACGACCTTAGCCTTAAGTCCACTAAATATGGTTTTACAATTACAAGATAAATGGCTTACTTCCTCGACTCGATCCCTGTCAAGCCTTGACGCATCTTCTTGTAAACACCTCCTCCTAGTTGACATTCCCGGATCTCCACCGGAACCTTGGAATTCACCAATGATACTTTAGGTACACAGTCAACAACACATGGTTCCTTTCACTATGTGAGAATGCCGCAGCAAAATAGGAGACTTCTTCTTTGAGGAATGTAGAAGTAAATACAAACTTCTCTTCTTCAAGGTGTAGAGATAAACCGGTGCCAAACACTCAAAGTAATGATATATATATATATATATATATATATATATATATATATATATATATATATATATATATATATATATATATATATATATATATATATATATATATATATATATATATATATATATTGAAACATGGAATAAACAATATGGGTGAAAACAAGATTGTTTTATGATTTTTTTCTTGAAAAATAGGGACTCAAAAACATGAACTTTTTCTTGAAAACTTGAACTGTCGAAACTCTCTCTAGGATATGGAGGATAGTGAAGAAGTTAAGTTCAAAATGTTGGGTCGCGCACTTGATAAATTATGTCAAAAGATAGTTGGGAAAAGAAGTGGGAAACATGGAAAAACTGTAAAAAACTGCCAAATAAACTGTTTTCATCAAATCTCATTCGAACGAGATTTTCGTTCGAATGAAGTCTCATTCGAACGACCCTTATAACGATGTTCTAGTGTATAAAATATGAAGTCGTTAGTAAACTCGTTGGAATTCTTGTTCGAACGATAATTCGAACGATATTCCAGTGGCCAATCAGGGAACTCGTTGGCAAAACCTCGTTCGAACGACAATATCGAACGAACTTCCAAAAAGTACAAAAATTTAGTTTTAGCCCAAAAACTTTATTTTAAAGTTTTGATGAAACTTTCTGAAAATAAACAACAATTTAAAACAAAGTACACCCATATAAATATTGTTCCAAGCTCCTATATATATTTAACATGCATTCATATCATAGGAGCAATGGAACCATGTTGATGACGTAGAACCGAGGAAAAATACGCACGGCATTTGATGAAGCTTTAATATCTTGGCCTCTATGTCTTCAACAAACATGTCATAGACTTGAATCGATACAATTTAAAACTATCCTATAACATAAATGTTTTTTTCCGGAATTGAGCCAAAACAACAAGGGACTCAATTGGAAATTTGTGTCCTTATAGTAGATAAAACTTAACTTCTCCCGCGTACATGCAGATATAATTTTCCAATTTTCGTCCATCAATTTGCCTCAATTTTTCAAAAGACAAAAATACCCCCGGGGTGTCAGTTTGGCCTAAAACTATCCCAAAACCCAAACTAAACCCCTGGTAGACTTTTCTAACTATTTTGACCCTTCTGGACACGTTGGCGCACTTAAAATGACCATTTGGGGTGATGTATAAATATTTTACATTTTATTCTATTAATTTAGTCCTGACACGAATCACACGCGCGGCCCGACTTAAATTCCATAATTGTCGCATTTCTCTCTCGCGATAATTTTCATAAAATCATAATCACATTCAGAATCATATATTACTATATTCTCTCAGTAATATTCAATGTAATTCCCAATAAGAAATACTAACTCTTATCTCGCTAGTTAATATTTATTTTACTCCGGATTAATTATTAATTAATTCTTCTCACATTTAGTTCAATCAATCCCACAATTAAAATGAATAAAATTACGGGGTATTACATACTCCCCCTAATTATCCGAAAATAAAAGGTATACCTGGTAAGAATAAATCTGGGTATCTCTCGTGCATATCATCCTCGCACTCACAAGTTGACTCCTCGATTTCGTGATGTCGCCACTGTACACGAACTAACGGCACCACCTTCGACCTCAGTTTTCCCTCACTATGGTCTAGGATAGCAACTGGCCCCTCCTCATGTGAACTATCAGGCAGCAAATCAATCTCCTCTAAAGCAATATGGGTGTGGGCAATGTCATTCCGAAGGTATCTCCTCAGCGAAGATATGTGAAACACATCATGAATCCTATGCAGGTGCTCGGGTAACCCAAGCATGTATGCCATTGTCCCAATTCGCTCAATAATAGGTAAGGACCCACTACACCAAATCCTGCGAATGGTCACGCCCAGTAGGTCACGGCCCAAGTCCGCGACCAGCTGGTCGCGGACTTGGGCCGTGACCCACTCAATATTTGGCGTGACCATATTTATTACCACACTAAATTATTGATGCTCGGGAAGTGGTCAAGGACCAAGTCCGTGACCACAGTGGTCGCGGACTTAGGCCGTGACCAGGTCGTGACCATCTTGGCTCCAAACACGAGCCAAAATTACCTCCAAGCTTGGTCACGGGTGGGTCACGGCCCAAGTCCGTGACCCATGGCATGAAGAAGAAGAGAGTCCACATATTTGGGGTCACGCCAAACACGCGGGTCTCCCGATTTGAGAATACAACGATAATTTGCATATTTCTTGACTTAGGCTTAAAAACATGGCGTTAGAGGGTGAAAACTCGAAACAACCCCCGAACGGCCTCGTGGGTGGCACCAACACCTCCCACGAGACCAATGTAACTCGTAGGAACTGACCTCGCAGCCGCGGGTCTCCCGGTTTGAGAATACGACGATAATTTGCATATTTCTTGACTTAGGCTTAAAAACATGGCGTTAGAGGGTGAAAACTCGAAACAACCCCCGAACGGCCCCGTGGGTGGCACCAACACCTCCCACGGGACCAATGTAACTCGTATGAACTGACCCCGCAGCCGCAGGTCTCCCGGTTTGAGAATACGACGGTAATTTACGTATTTCTAGACTTAAGCAAAACATGGCGTTAGAGGGTGAAAAATCGAAATAGCCCCCGAACGGCCCCGTGGTTGGAACCAACACCTCCCACAAAACCAACGTAACTCGTAGGAACTGACCCCGCAGCTGTGGGACTACCGATTTAAGAATACGGAAATAATTTGTATATTTCTTGACTTAGGCTTAAAAACATGGCGTTAGAGGGTAAAAACTCGAAACAGCCCCCGAACATCCCCGTGGGTGGCACCAACACCTCCCGCGGGACCAATGTAACTCGTAGGAACTGTCCCCGCAGCCGCGGGTCTCAAAACGACGGTAATTTTCATATTTCTACTCGGTTACTGATAATTTTAACTCATATATGCAATTTTTCAGCTTGATTAAATTTTTTGTAAAACTACTGGGTTACTGATATTTTTTTTATGTATCCTATCATTTGTAGGATTCTTGCACCCAGAACAAACGAAGAAGGCAATGGTCTACAACATGAAGATTGTTTATATGTTGTGGACATTCAGGATTTTGTTTTTTATGTGTTACATCCGTGCGGGCTTTTATTGTTTAGCTTTATGGCCGTGCGGGCTTTTATAATTTGATTGTTGAATTTTATGGCCGTGCAGGCTTTATAATAAGCAGGTTTTACATTTACAGGTTTTGGAATGTCAAGAAAATAGAGGAAACCCTGCCAAATTTTTTTTGGTCTGTGAATTATTAAGACGTGTAATAGTTTTAAGTTTGTATATATATTTATTTATTAACAACGTTCTCGATTCGCAATTTTGTGATTTTTTTTATTGTTTTGCCAATAATAAATATTTCTAACACCTCGTACCTGTCCAATGTTACACGTAGCAACACACGGTGTACTCACAGGACCCCCAATTTTAGGATTTAACCAAAAAAATACATTTTTTTAAAAATTATAGTTAAATATAGTCATGGACTTTGTCCATGGCCATTTTTATTTTTTTCGTCACGCATAAAAATGGTCGCGGACTTTGGCCGCGGCCATTTTTTTCGTCACGGTAGTGGGTCATGGACTTGGGCCGCGACCAATTTTTTTTAATTTTTTTGTCACGGTCGTGGGTCGCGAACTTTGGCCGCGAGAAATTTGTCATGATTGTGGGTCACGGACGAGGACCGCGACCCATTTTTTTTAATTTTTTTGTCACGATCGTGGGTCGTGGCCAAAGTCCGCGACCAATTTGTCACGGTTGTGGGTCACGGACGAGGGCCACGACCCTTCATGGCATGGGTCACGGCCTAAGTCCGCGACCATCTGCCGTGACCCCTCTCGGCCATGACCATTTTTTGGTCATGGACTTGGGCCGCGACCCACGAAATTTACGAAAATGGTCACGCCCTAAATGGTCACGGCCCAAGTTCGCGACCCACAGCTTTGGTCAAGGATTTTGGCCGTGACCAATCGCCAGTTTTGGTGTAGTGACCGTACATACCTCGACACCAACTTCCCTTTCTTTCCAAACCGCATTATCCCTTTCATAGGAGATACTCTCAACAATACCTGGTCCCCTACACTAACCTCCCTGAAGAACCTCTTGGCATCGGCGTATATCTTTTGTCTATCTTGAGCAACCCGTATGCGACTCTTGCTCATCTATATTTTGGCTGACATATCATGAATCACTTCCAGTTCGAGAAGATTATTGTCCCCCACCTCTAACCAACAAGAAGGAGAGTGACAAGGCCTACTGTAAAACACCTCGAATGGGGCCATGCCAATGGTAAACTGATAAGAGTTGTTATATGCAAAATCTACCAGTGGAAGGTACTGCTCCTAACCTCTCCCAAAATCCATAATACACATACGTAACATATCCTCCAACATCTAATTAGTTCGTTCGATCTGCCCGTCTATCTGCGGGTGATAGGTCGTGCTCAGACGCAACTTTGTACCCATGGCCTCCTGGAAACTCTCCTAAATTCTGGACACAAAAATTTTGTCCCGATCGGGCACAATATTGAGGGGCATCTGATTGAGTGCGAAAAGTAGCGTGTGTAAAGACGCTAGTCGTAGTTTTCATTTCGCCAACTCAGTACAAAAACCTAAGTTACTACTACACTTGCGGGGCAAGCACAACGGTAGGTCGGGTATCGAGAATCCATAGGGACGAGTTTCTAGAATTTAAATGGTTTATTACTTCTCAATAAAAGTGTAAAAGATATTTTTCTAACTAAAAAGAAATAAAAGATGCATAAAGGGGAATGATTAACTAGGCAATGTATTGAAACTAGATTATGAAAGCGAGTAAAATTATAGGTTGCGTCGAATATCCTTCACCCGAGTTAATTAGTATAAAATTGTTACATAGGTCGACAAGTTATTACAAATGCATCTCGTTTCGACAGTTAATTAAACCAAGGGTTGTCACGCCCTAAATCATCATAAAAGCCTAATAAGATTTTGGCTTCAACAAATATCCCGAAAATTATGCACGAAAGGTCGTAAGCACGGGACATACATGATATGCCCCGTCAAATATCCTAGGCACAATAACTAGGACAACGCACCCGAAATAGACCCGTAAACTCCATCACCAAAGCAAAGCAACACGTCAACTCGAGTGAGTTCCATTCAAACACAGCCTAATTTAAATTAGCTAAAAAGCATTGTAAAAATGCGGTAAATGGAAAGCGGTAAATAAACGCGGTAAATTTACACTAGAAAGCAAGTAATCAAAGCATGTAAACTTAAATCAGAAAGCTTGTAAATGAACTAGAAAGCAAGAAATGAAGAAATACAAACTATATTAATTGGTAGGGGAGATGAATAGTTAACTTACAATCCAAATGGGGTGTCAAACCAAAGAGAAATGAAGAAGAACCAAGCAAAAACCCCAAAACCCTAAGATAAACTAACCTAAAATCGTGTATCTACTGAATATGTTCTTATTACAACAAAAAACCTTTATATAGTATGTTGGAATAAAAAAAAGAGAAAATAAAAGAAAAGCAAAATATCTGCTGAAAAACAGGGGATCGATCGATCGATCCCTTTGGTTAATCGATCGATTAAGGCCGAAATTTAACAATTCAGAATGGCCGATCGATCGACCAGAAGCGTCGATCGATCGATCAAGAAGGTATCAACCAGGCAGCAGCAACCTGCATTCTTTCCTTCCCTTTTCTTCTCCTCTTTTGCTTCCTTATTTTTCCATCCGCTGAAATCTCCATAACTTCTTCGTTATGAATCGGAATCGCGCACCATTCACGATCACGCGAAGCTAGCAAGGAGGGCTACAACTTTCGTGAGATTTCGGGCCAGTACCCAAGCAGTGAAAAGACTAAAATTCCCTTGAACGTGCAATTACATACGAAACTTCATCGGAATGCGTTCGAACTTCATACTTAGTTCCTAAATACCTACAAAAGCCCAATTATACCTCATATAGCATGTTAACAATATAAACAGAGGTTGTCTGGTTAACGGGCTTAAAAATAGAGATTAAGGCACCCGAGGGGGCTAAAATGCGTAGGTTCGAGAGATGAAATACTCAATATTTGCGTATTATCACACCCCCTAACTTACACATTGCTAGTCCCTAGAAATGAAATAGGATGCAACAAGAACTACAAGTAAGCCAAAAGCACGAGATAGTACAAATGTATGTTATAAAAGTAAAAAGGCCACTTTCGCGGGCGATTCGATTGCATTTAGCATATGCAATAAGTCGTTAAACCCCTAGGTTACCCTAGTGGACGAGTGTCGTCTCGTGAGGTCTTTCAGGGATGATACCCACAAACATAACATGGTTTCCTCAAAATATGCCCAAACCAACATGCGATAAGCCCAACAATAGCGAAAAGGATTTCATACGCATTATTAGCAAAGTGAATGAATTCAAACAAAAGTCCAAATCATTAACATTATAGAATGCACCTCATAGAATTAAAACCTTAAAATGTGGGAGGGGAGCGAGCACATGCAAAGTATGATTTGGTGAAAAACTTAAATAAACCGGATAACCATTAAAGCAAGCGTATATTCAATCCTCACGGGCATTACACTCATCAAGCGAATTCACTCGAAACAGGGAGGTAACACACGGAACATGCAGGATAAAGAGTAAATGGAAATGGAAACTAGGCCGTACACATGTCACAGATGAAGAACGCTATATATAAACTGAAAAACTGTAATCTCAATGAAAGATACCGCACACTAAAAGAGGCAAAATGCATTTTCACAGATTATCAAAACTATTTGAACTTTTAAATTACATCAATCTAAGATCACATAGGACTTGTATAGGGTTGTAATGTAGGTATGGATAGGGTACGAAGCGAAGGAATGTATGTACGGATTCAAAGTGTTTGGAATGAAAACTCGGGATAATGGAAAAATGCGGGCAATATCAAAATTGGAAAACAAGTTCCAAAACGGCATTAGATATATCATCGGGGAGAGCAATCAAAGCTTATTGAACTATATATAACATATACAAACTTCTCTTTTCTTTTTCTCTTCTTCTTTTTCTCATTTTCTCTTTTGTTTTCTTTTGCTTTTTGCTTTCTCTTTTTCATCTCTTTTTTCACATCTATTTTCTTTACTTATCAAACTCTCATATGCCTAAATTGCAACCGACATCATAACAACATCATTCAATCCCATGTAACAAACCAAACAAAGGTATGGAAAGTGTATATGTGGGCTAAAACTCCAATTTAGAGTTGGTTATGGGAATGGGGTATGAAATGAAAGGCTAATATTTAGGCTCAAAAGGGGTTAACGAGGGCAAACATTTAAGGGTGAGGTCAAGGCTGAAAAATGTTGCTAATGCCGTTTAATACAAAATTAAACTGTATAAGCAACTCCGAGATGTTTGTTGAAGAAACCCTTTTCTTTTGAAAATAAAACTTATAAACAACAAGATGTGTTTACAAAAACTTATGTACGACAATAATCAAGACTTTGTAATCAGTTTTAAAACTAAGATAGTTTCAAAAATTCAGCACACTATAGAATGAGATGAGGAGATGAAGATAATCAGAACACACAGTTTTTAACGTGGTAAAACCTCTCCCAATAGAGGAAACATCCACGGTGACTTCTAAGTCACAAAAGTAAAAATCCACTAACAAAAAATAACAGTTACAAACAATACAACATACATGCACACAAATCAACCTATTCTAAGTTTAGGAATATACCCCACTTGGTGTCCTTCTAACTTTTCATAGATCTGATTGTTGATGATGTTCTTCCAGTTTGATAACTTCCTTTTGCTTTAGCTTCCTTGCGTCGACTCAATAATCTTTGATCTTATTCACAACACTTCCAGTGTGGTAGTGTGTTAAGTGTTTGTGATGTGATTCCTATCAACATGCATGAACTCACACACACTTAGTTTTTACAGACAGTCCTAGAAAATTACATATAAAGACTATATGCTGTGATTTTCTTTTCTTTCTTTCTTACAGAACTTGAAACCTTTTTGACCTTTAAATATATCCCAGATTCCACGGATATCTTGCTTCAAAATCGGTCAAGATCTTAATCAATCTCTGTTTTAAAAATATTTTTGAGATTGAAAATCTCCAAGTGTGAATCCAACTAGGTCAAGGTTAAGTTTCATAAGAATAGAAACCATAAAACATTTACAAAACTAAATCAGTAAAGATTTTCTTAAATCGAGAAAGAAACATGCAGATCTAGTGAAATATAACATGCAAAGTGTAGATCTACAATTTCTATGAAGAAGAAATACAGATCTTCACAAAAATGTTTAAGTTGGTAATAAGATCACATATCAAGAGGTTATAGCTTCAATATGAACAAACCAGTAACACCACTCTCTCTCAAACACTCAAGGTTGTGTTTGGGGTTTTGAATATACGAAGGTTTGAATCAGATTTGAAGTGTTTAGGGTTAGGGTTTGGCTAACACAGTTTCCCTTTCTCTCTCTTCTCTCTTTTCTTTTCTCTCTTCTCTCTCACTTCTATCTTCTCTCTTCTCTCTATTTTTTTTTCTCTAAAAAATGACGACTGCCAAAAGTCTTGAAAGGTTGAGAATTAGAGGGCTTATATAGGAGTGGAGGAAGGTTCTGGATTGACGAAGGCAATCAAGGGATAAGATTAGGTCTTCCTAATATTGACTAGATCCAAGGGTTATAATAAAGCGGTGGTTAAGACGAAGTTGATTGGACCACAGTGATAGCACATGGATGGGTTTAAAACACATGCAGGCCATCGATAAGATTTGATCTAATGATCAGCAAACCACGAGGCAACCCTCTCACAAAACAAACACAAAATGATACATCAGGAACGTGACAAGCGTTGGCATATAAATGGCTTGCAAACGCGCGTCAAAAATAATTACAGGCAGCACCCTGAAGTCTCTAGCGCTTTGATATTCTACCCAATCAAACTTTCTAATGAAAAATGAATTTTTCAAAATAGCATATTAACCCCCCCAAAGTTTATTATCACACTTTTATTAATGAAAACATTATTTTAAAAATGTTTTAAAAAATGTTTAAAAATTCCCAAAAAATTATTAAAACAACATTTTAAGGGGAATTTAACACAATCAATTTTAAGCAATATATACACATGTATGCACTTCTAATGTGTGTAGAGTGATAAAAAATATACCTTCTTGGATCATTGGAGAGGATTATAGCGATTAATTCTGAGGTTCTTTGGATTCTAGGTTAGACAACCAATTTTGTCACTATTTCCAAATTAGTTGAACACTTATACAGTATAGACTTAAGTAAGTCAAAGGTATAAGGTGCTTCAATCTCCCCCTTTGGAAATATGAGACAAAATCTCCCTTGAGTTAGTTTAAACTCTTAGGGAACCAAAAAATAAATAAAACCTTGTCCTATACAAAAGATACTATTTACCCATTTCCTAGAAAGTCAAAAATTACATAACTCAAATATTTACAAAATTTGTACACTAGAAATGGTAGACAATCAGTAGAAGAGATTCCTGCAAATATGCACACTAAGATCAAGCAGTTTAGATGAAATGTGAACAAAACATTGAACCCGTAAGACTCAAATTTCTCCCCCATTTTGTCTCAAATGGACAAAGGGTAAAAATTAAGGTCTTCAGAGTTTAATCAGCACATACCATACCTATAGAATTACGCAAATACAGAAATCTGTTATAGTCTAAAGGTTTAGTGAACATGTCTGCAAGTTGCAGATCAGTAAGTAGGTAATGGATTTCTAACTCCTTAGTTTCAACAAGTTCGCGTATAAAATGATGTCTTATCTTAATATGCTTAGTTCGCGAGTGTTGAACCGGGTTTTTAGATATGTTAATAGCGCTTTGATTGTCACAATACAATTGTAACTGATCTTCTTTAATCCCATAGTCTCTTAACATTTGTTTTATCCATAACAATTGAGCACAGCAACTTCCAGCTGCTATATATTCGGACTCAGCCGTAGATAAAGATGTGCAATTCTATTTTTTGCTACTCCAACCTACTAAATTATTGCCGACATAATAACAGGCACCTGATGTACTTTTACTGTCATCAGTACAATCGGCTCAATCAGCATCAGTATACCCTATGATGGTACTGCAGGTATCATTAGTGTACCTAAGTCCAAGATTAAGAGTGACCTTTATGTACTTTATTATACGTTTTACACACGATAAATGGCTCTCTTTAAGGTTATTCTGGTAACGAGCACATAGACATACAGCATACATTATATCTGGTCGTGAGGCAGTTAGATAGAGTAGGCTACCAATCATACTACGATAAAGTGTGGAATCAACTGACTTTCCATTTTCATCTTTACATAATTTAACAGTAGTACTCATAGGCGTTTTGGCAACTTTAGCATTATCTAAACCAAATTTCTTTACGAGATCTAAGGCATACTTAGTTTTAGAGACAAAAAGTCCATCAGAATTCTGTTTCACTTGAAATTCTAAGAAAAGTTGTAGCTCCCCCATAAGGGACATGTGAAACTCCTTATGCATAATAGCAGAAAAAGATTTGACTTCAGATGTTGAAGTAGACCCAAAGATGATGTCGTCTACATAGACTTGGGCTATAATAATGTTTTTGTCAAAATATTTGACAAAGAGGGTCTGGTCATTTCCTCCTCTCTTAAAACCCTTATCCAATAAAAAGTTGGAAAGGCGTTCATACCAAGCTCGAGGAGCTTGTTTTAAGCCATACAAAGCCTTTTTTAGACGAAAGACATGGTCAGGGTATTTAGGGTCAATGAACCCTTTGGGTTGTTCTACATACGTCTCTTCGGATAGAATTCCATTGAGGAAGGCAGACTTGACATCCATTTGATAAAGTGTAAATTTTAAGTGACACGTTATGGCAAAAAGAAGTCGAACAGATTCAAGACGAGTGACAGGGGCAAATGTCTCGCTAAAATCTATTCCTTCTATTTGTGAGTAACCTTGAGCAACTAGTCTAGCTTTGTTTCTAAGGATTACCCCATTTTCGTCAGATTTGTTCTTAAAGATCCAACGTGTGCCAATAACATTTTTATTTTGAGGCCGCGGTACAAGATACCAGACATCGTGAATGACAAATTGTAAAAGTTCTTCCTGCATCGCAGAAATCCAGTGTGTGTCATTCAATGCTTCATTAACATTTTTCGGTTCCACAAGGGAGACGAAACATGCATAATTAGCATAATTTCTTAACTGGGATCTAGTACGAACTGGCTCATTAGGATTACCGACCACTTTGTCAATGGGATGATCTTTAGAGACCCAGCCAGGTACTTCTGGACTCTCAATAGGTAATGAGTCATCTATTTCTGGTGAATCAGTTTTGAAATCATTTTCAGATTCAACCACAATAGGTGATTCATATATCTTATTTTTGACAATAGTGTCGCTTACAATTACATTTATCGATTCCATAAGGGTCTTAGTACGCAGATTGTATATACGATAAGCACGACTGTTTGAGGAGTATCCTAAGAAGCTGGCTTTATCACCACGCGTCTCGAATTTAGACAGATGTTCTCTGTTTTTACAGACATAACACTGACTACCGAAAGTTCTTAGATATTTCAGATTAGGCTTCTTACCGTACCACAACTCATAAGGGGTTTGTTTAGAGTTTTTCCTAAGATAAACCCTATTAATGATATGACAAGAAGTTCTAATAGATTCTACCCAAAAGTATTTAGGTAGAGATTTGGCATGCAACACGACACGCGCCATCTCTTGAAGAGTTCGGTTTTTCCTTTCGGCAACACCGTTCTGCTGAGGAGTCTTAGGGGCACTAAATTCGTGTTTGTACCCATTGTAGTCACAATATTCAACTATTCCCGTGTCTATGAACTCTCCCCCTCTATCGCTACGAATGCGATTGACTTGTGTGTCCTTCTCATTTTCAATTCTAAGTAAAATTTTCAAAAAATTCTGAAACGTGTCAGATTTATGTTTCAAGAAGGCAACCCAAGTGAATCGTGTGAAATCATCAACCATGACAAGGATATAACTGTGTCCACAAAGACTAACAGTTCTAGAGGGACCAATAAGGTCCATATGGATGAGATCTAAAGGTCTAGAGGTGAGAATGTCTTTAACCTTTTTATGCGAAGTCTTAACTATTTTTCCTTCCTGGCAATGACCATAGACAACACTGGAAATAGGTTTAATTTTAGGAATTCATCTAACAATCTCTTGACTAGACAATCTACCAAGGATATCATAACTTAGGTGACCCATACGATTATGCCAGATTTCATTGTCATCCATTCTGACAATGTTACAGGTTTCAGAACTAGTCTTGATAGTATAACAATTGTCAGGTGTTCTAAATCCGGTAATAATGCATTCACCTTTATCATTTAGAATTTTACAATTGTTCTTTGAAAAGGTAACTGTATCGTCAGAGTCACAAAATTGTGATATACTTAGGAGGTTGGCTTTAAGGCCTTTAACTAGTAGTACATTTTCCAGAACAGGCATTCCCTCTTCTTTTAGGGTTCCTTTACCTATGATCTGGGATGAAACTCCGTCACCAAAAACTACTTTACCTCCAGAAAATCTGGTTTTGTTTAAGAGTTTGGTTTCATCTCTTGTCATATGTTTGGAGCATCCTGAATCTAAATACCAACCAGATGAAGTGTGTTCAGCTTTTAAGGCAGTGATAATAATGTTACACTTCATTTGGGGTAAAAGATCATCTTTTCTAACCCAAATAGCTCTTGTTTTAATTTTGCGCAAGTTTGCTCTCATTTGATAAAATTTTCGAGAAGTATCTTTTTGTCGAAAAACATTTGGAGCAACAAACTGATTTTTGTGGAAAAGTTGAGCTTTGGTTTAGGAAGGTTTCTGGGAGCCTTTCTCTTAAATGAACTCTTATTTTTGGTCTTTCTAATCCTGTAATTAGAGTTTTTGTCAGGTTTTCTTGGAAGGACATAATGGTTGCGATTTTGCCTAGAATAGTTAAAGTTCTTGTAAACAGGAGTGTTGTACACAGGGGTGTTTAGACGCCTAGCATAACAACCTTCAAAGGAAT
Organism: Sambucus nigra; assembly: GCA_949130495.1. NCBI lineage: Eukaryota > Viridiplantae > Streptophyta > Magnoliopsida > Dipsacales > Adoxaceae > Sambucus > Sambucus nigra. Next base: position 193,040,574 of record OX422223.1, read on the forward strand.
GACCATAAATGTCACAGTAGGCGCAATATTGATTGCTTGAGGGATGAACTTCCTTAGGAAAACTTCTAAAGATGGGTTTAACCGCATTCTGTTCAGAATTCTTATTCCTAGGAGGTATGGTCTTAAAGGTAGATTCAGCCTTTCTGATCAAAGGACAGACGTATTTAGTCTCAAGTGTAGTGTCATCCTTAGAGTTACTAGACTCTCCAATGTCTTTCTGTTGTTCCTTTTGATCAAATTCCTTTTTAATAAAATGAAAGTCTGGACATGTTTCGATTGGTCTTTTTCCCCCAGACACAAACTTAATAGGTTCAACATTTTTAGTTTGTGGTTTATTCTTAGGGCAAAATCCAATACCGGTTCTATCATCAGAATTGGTCTTGGAGTCAACAACAAAGTCAGTGAAACAATTTGAATTGTTTTCAAACTTAGAATTTTTTTGAAAACAGTAGCTGTCTTTGTTTTTGCTTCCTCCAGTTCTAATAATGTTCCCTTGTATTTCATTTCCAGGGTTTCATTAGTTTTGGTTAACTCTTTTATTTTTTTGATCAAAAGTTTCAATTTCAGATTGATGAGACAGACACTGGTTAGTGTACTCTTCGGCATTCAGCTTCACAATAAGACCTAGATCATCCAATTTCTTAGTCAGGTCTCTAACAGTCTTCTCCAGTCTAGTGCCTTTTTTAAGAGTTTTAGCATACAAAGTTTAAATATCTGGGAGGTCATCTGTGTCTGAGTCGCTAAGTGAAGTGTGTGTAGTGACCCTAACGATTCAGTTTTAGTACTCACGCACCCATTTACATCGTCGTTACCGAGATCACTTTGACTCACACACACGGAACTAGAGCTAGCAACATTTTCAGATAACAAGGCATCTAGGCCAGTCAAAGCAGTATTCACAAAAGCAGGAATAGAAGTATTATTATCACACACAGGCATATCATCATTATAAATGATCTTAGCAAAAAAGGACATGCAAGGGTCAACTACTTTTGATGACTCAAGTTCCTCTTCATCAGAGTCACTTGAATCATCCCAAGTTTTGCAGACATTGGCTCTATTGTGTGTGTTGGTTTTATTCAGACTAACTCTGCAATCGTAAGTAACGTGACCTAGTTTCCCACATCTAAAACATTCAATCTTTTTAAGGTCTCTGTTAGATCTGATGTTGTTGTCCTTAGGATGTTTGTCAATACCTCTCTCATGAGGTTTGGGATTAGACACAGTAGGATAATTAGGCTTGCCTTGTTTAGATGCCTGTTTGTTTCTAAATTTAATAATTTTCTTAAATTGTTTAGACATTAAGGCAATCTGATTATCTAGTTTGTCTATATCACACTCCTCATCAGAGTCAGAGTTGATCAAATTAGTCTCAAGTTTAGATATCTTAGAGGCAAAACTCAAGTTAGAGTTGGGCTGTTGTCTTTGAGACTGATTTAATTGTTTCTTAAAATCTAATTCCATTTCCACAGTCCTAAGTTTGCTACTGAGTAACTCAGGGGTAAGGTTTTGATCACTTATTTCCTCAATAGCATACCTCTTGCTGTCGAACTTTTGTGGTAATGATCTTAGAATTTTAGAAACAATCTCATTCCTATCATATGTAATACCATTAGCATGCAACTTAGTAACTATATCAGTTAAGTTCATGTAAAAGTCATCAAAAGACTCAGAGTCAGACATAATCAAAGAGTTGTACTGCTGGGTAAGCATTTGAGTTTTAGCAGCTTTAACTTTGGAGTCTCCTTCATGGGCAGTGATTAATGTATCCCAAGCTTCCTTATAAGTGGCACAAGATGAGATTCTCTTGAACTCATACTCATTAATAGACATAAAAATGGCATTCTTGCCTTTATTGTTATTGCGAGAAATAGTTTTCTCTTCTTGGGTAAACTCACTTAAGATTTTCTTTACCCTCTCATCACTTCCTTCAGTGGTTGGTTTAGTAGGATAAGTATATCCATTTTCAATAATGTCTCAGACATCATCTCCTAAAGTCCCTTGGATGAAGGCAACCATTCTTACTTTCCAGTAAGCAAAGTTGTTTCCATCAAAGAGTGGAGGTCTGGACAGATTACCAAACCTTTCATTCTTCTCGTCCATAGTTAGGATTTTTCAGAAAACGATTTCAGAAACACAAGATCTTTTTGAAATAAAATTTTACAGGGCTCTGATACCAATTGAAAAACGTTGCTAATGCCGTTTAATACAAGATTAAACTGTATAAGCAACTCCGAGATGTTTGTTGAAGAAACCCTTTTCTTTTGAAAATAAAACTTATAAACAACAAGATGTGTTTACAAAAACTTATGTACGAGAATAATCAAGACTTTGTAATCAGTTTTAAAACTAAGATAGTTTAAAAAATTCAGCACACTATAGAATGAGATGAGGAGATGAAGATAATCAGAACACACAGTTTTTAACGTGGTAAAACCTCTCCCGATAGAGGAAACATCCACGGTGACTTCTAAGTCACAAAAGTAAAAATCCACTAACAACAAATAATAGTTAAAAACAATACAACATACATGCACACAAATCAACCTATTCTAAGTTTAGGAATATACCCCACTTGGTGTCCTTCTAACTTCTCATAGATCTGATTGTTGATGATGTTCTTCCAGTTTGATAACTTCCTTTTGCTTTAGCTTCCTTGCGTCGACTCAATAATCTTTGATCTTATTCACAACACTTCCAGTGTGGTAGTGTGTTAAGTGTTTGTGATGTGATTCCTATCAACATGCATGAACTCACACACACTTAGTTTTTACAGACAGTCCTAAAAAATTACATACAAAGACTATATGCTGTTATTTTCTTTTCTTTCTTTCTTACATAACTTGAAACCTTTTTGACCTTTAAATATATCCCAGATTCCACGGATATCTTGCTTCAAAATCGGTTAAGATCTTAATCAATCTCTGTTTTAAAAATATTTTTGAGATTGAAAATCTCCAAGTGTGAATCCAACTAGGTCAAGGTTAAGTTTCATAAGAATAGAAACCATAAAACATTTACAAAAAAAAATCCGTAAAGATTTTCTTAAATCGAGAAAGAAACATGCAGATCTAGTGAAATATAACATGCAAAGTGTAGATCTACAATTTCTATGAAGAAGAAATACAGATCTTCACAAAAATGTTTAAGTTGGTAATAAGATCACAGATCAAGAGGTTACAGCTTCAATATGAACAAACCAGTAACACCACTCTCTCTCAAACACTCAAGGTTGTGTTTGGGGTTTTGAATATACGAAGGTTTGAATCAGATTTGAAGTGTTTAGGGTAAGGGTTTGGCTAACACAGTTTCCCTTTCTCTCTCTTCTCTCTTTTCTTTTCTCTCTTCTCTCTCACTTCTCTCTATTTTTTTTTCTCTCAAAAATGACGACTGCCAAAAGTCTTGAAAGGTTGAGAATTAGAGGGCTTATATAGGAGTGGAGGAAGGTTCTGGATTGACGAAGGCAATCAAGGGCTAAGATTAGGTCTTCCTAATATTGACTAGATCCAAGGGTTATAATAAAGCGGTGGTTAAGACGAAGTTGATTGGACCACAGTGATAGCACATGGATAAGTTTAAAACACATGCAGGCCATCGATAAGATTTGATCTAACGATCAGCAAACCACCAGGCAACCCTCTCACAAAACAAACACAAAATGATACATCAGGAACGTGACAAGTGTTGGCATATAAATGGCTTGCAAACGCGCGTCAAAAATAATTACAGGCAGCACCCTGAAGTCTCTAGCGCTTTGATATTCTACCCAATCAAACTTTCTAATGAAAAATGAATTTTTCAAAATAGCATATTAACCCCCACAAAGTTTATAATCACACTTTTATTAATGAAAACATTATTTTAAAAATGTTTTAAAAAATGTTTAAAAATTCCCAAAAAATTATTAAAACAACATTTTAAGTGGAATTTAACACACAATCAATTTTAAACAAAATATACACTTGTATGCACTTCTAATGTGTGTAGTGTGATTCAATTTATACCTTCTTGGATCATTGAAGAGGATTAGAGAGAATAATTCTGAGGTTCTTTGGATTCTAGGTTAGACAACCAATTTTGTCACTATTTCCAAATTAGTTGAGCACTTATACAATGTAGAATTAAGTAAGTCAAAGGTATAAGGTGCTTCAAAGGCTAATATGGGTGATATAACAAAGATGGCCTATGATCATTTCAAAAGTTTACGCAATTCTCGAATCAAAGCAATATATGAAAATCATGCTCAAGCAACACATTTCAAGAATGAACTCAATTAATGAACGATCAAATGAAAGAATAGTGAGATTACCAACGAATTCAACGTTTTCAAATGAGAAAAGAATAGTGTATACACTCACAAACGACGAAAGGTACAAAGCTTACTCGGTGTAAGTATATACAATGCAACAACAGATTATCGAGCTATAAAATTCTTAAACCAAATCAATAGAACCATAAAAGTGCATGTACTCATGGGATTAAAGTTTAATTCTTGAAGTTATTCATAATATCAATAATCAAGACTAAAGTCTAATAACTTCTAAAATCGAGAACATGCATCATTGGGTTGTCTATTGGATCGGGAAATTATTGAAATTTATCATCAGAAACAAAGGCAAAATGCCCAGAAAAGGAGAAAAAAGAAAGAAAATCTTTTTGAAATTTTTAATTTTTCTAAGAAAAGCATACTAAGTAACTAACATGTGAGCAAAAACATGGACTAAATAATGAAATGGATAGAATATCCCATACCCCCTAACTTAAAACTTGACATTGTCCTCAATGTAAATTAAGAACCAAGTCAAAGAGAGGAAAAGAGCGATATTACCCAAAATTGGAGCGATCCCCATAAGAACAAGTCCAAAGAATCTACAAAACAAGTTAGTACCGAGCACAACAAAAATAAATAACAAAAAGTTAACTAATTACACTACACTAAATTAAAAAGAAGAAAGATAAAAAGAAAGAAAGAATAAAAAGCTAACTATATACAACCTACTATTTAGACTCCACACTAATTGTACACTAGAAGTCTAAATAGCTGAGGGTCCACCATAAGAACGATTTGACTTTGGAGGATAACCGGTGTACCCTCACATACAAGCATGCCCTCCGAAAAATATGAATTTCGTTTGAACAACGGAAGGCATGTGTAAGCCGAAAGAAATGAACCATCGCCAATTAAAAGTTTTGGAGGGACGACGGGGGATTTGGATTGAACAAGTGACAAAAACATGTGGTGACCGAGAAAAGCCGAATATCCTCCCAATGATTTTGAAGTTGGAATGGGAGGCGGTGCACACCAAGGCAAATATGCGATCGTCAAGGGCGACTCGAGCAAGTACTCCTCATCGACAACAGGATTTAAAACATTAAAGTTTGAAAATGAATCATCGGGGACTTGTTCTGGTGTGGTAGTAGAGAATGAAAATGGGGATGAAAGAAATTCAAACTCATGAGATGAATCATCATCGCACGAAGTTGGAATTTTGAATGAAATAATATCATTTTCAATTAAATGTAATTTCATTGCAAATAGATATTACGTCATTTTCATCCTCGCTTTCAATATCTACTACACGATGGGCAAAGTCTAGAATTGTTTGTTCCAAAGTAGTCACAAGTACCTCATTTGGTTCAAAACATTCCTCGACTTCGAAAGTCTCGAAAACAAAATCGTCGCCGGACTCAAATAACAAATCCAACTCATGTTCTCATGAACGATTATCTTCCCGATAACGATTTTCAATTTTCTCATACATACGCAAACCCTCATCGAATGTCATAAGTCGAGGTGCGGATGCATGAAAATGGGAACTTTGAAAATTACCATCGGACTTAAACTTAAACTCATTATTGTAGGAATTTTGAAAACTATTTGAATTTGTTTCAAAATTCCTATTATAAGGAGGTAAAGTCCCAAAATCATTATCATCATCATCAAAATTCCAATAACCCAAATTTTGACTTTGGTTATACTCGCCCAAAGTAATATGCGAATTTGTAAATTTTTGGGATTCTAAGTATTCACCAAAAGTCATAGGTTTACGGGAATTTTGAGGATTATAACAAGGATTACCGAAAGAATTGGAATAAGACATGCTTACCCCAAAAATGGCTTGAAATGGCAGATTCCACAAAGTAAGTGCGAGTGGGAAAAATTTGAGCATTTCTAAGTGCTCAAATGTGGAAGTCCTGCAAAATATTAGCAAATAATACAAATAGAAAGAAAATACTATGAAATACTAAATCAAATAAAGTCTAAAAAAAACTCATCCCCGGCAACGACGCCATTTTGATTGAGTGCGAAAAGTAGCGTGTGTAAAGACGCTAGTCGTTGTTTTCGTTTCGCCAACTCAATACAAAAACCTAAGTTACTACTACACTTACGGGGCAAGCACAGAGGTAAGTTGGGTATCGAGAATCCACAGGGCCGAGTTGCTAGAATTTAAATGGTTTATTACTTCTCAATAAAAGTGTAAAAGATAGTTTTCAAACTAAAAAGAAATAAAAGATTCATAAAGGGAAATGATTAACTAGGCAATGTATTGGAAATAGATTATGAAAGCGAGTAAAACTATAGGTTGCGTCGAATATCCCTCACCCGAGTCAATTAATATAAAATGGTTGCATGGGTCGACGAGTTATTACAAATGCGTCTCGTTTCGACAGTTAATTAAACCAAGGGTTGTCACGCCCTAAATCATCATAAAAGCCTAATAAGATTTTGGCATCAATAAATATCCCAGAAATTACGCACGAAAGGTCGTAAGAACGGGACATACATGATAGGCCCCGTCAAATCTCTTAGGTGCAATAACTAGGACAACGCACCCGAAATAGACCCATAAACTCCATCACCAAAACAAAGCAATGCGTCAACTTGAGTGAGTTCCATTCAAACACAACCTAATTTGAACTAGTTAGAAAGCATCGTAAAAATGCGATAAATGGAAACCGGTAAATAAACGTGATAAATTTACACTAGAAAGCAAGTAATCAAAGAATGTAAACTAAACCATGTAAACCTAAATTAGAAAGCTTGTAAATGAACTAGAAAGCAAGAAATGAAGAAATACAAACTATATTAATTGGTAGGGGAGATGAATAGTTAACTTACAATCCAAATGGGGTGTCAAACCAAAGAGAAATGAAGAAGAACCAAGAAAAAACCCCAAAACCCTAAGCTAAACTAACCTAAAATCGTGTATTTACTGAATATGTTCTTATTAAAACAAAAAACCTTTATATAGTAAGTTGGAATAAAAGAAAAGAGAAAAGAAAAGAAAAGAAAAATATCTGCTGAAAAACAAGGGATCGATCGATCGACCCCTTTGGTCGATCGATCGATCAAGGCCGAAATTCGACAATTCAGAAGCGTCAATCGATCGACCAGAAGCGTCGATCGATCGATCAAGCAGGTATCATCCAGGCAGCAGCAGCCTGCATTCTTTCCTTCCCTTTTCTTCTCCTCTTTTGCTTCCTTATTTTTCCCTCCGCTGAAATCACCGTAACTTCTTCGTTATCAATTGGAATCGGGCACCGTTCACGGTCACACGAAGCTATCAAGGAGGGATACAACTTCTGTGAGATGTCGGGCCAGGTACCCAAGCTATCAAAAGACTAAAATGCCCTTGAACGTGCGATTGTGTACGAAACTTCACCAAAATGCGTCCGAACTTCATACTTAGTACCTAAATACCTACAAAAGCCCAATTATACCTCATATAGAATGTTAACAATATAAACAGAGGTTGTTGGGTTAACGGGCTTAAAATAGAGATTAAGGCACCCGAGGGGGCTAAAATGCGTAGGTTCGAGAGATGAAATACGCAATATTTGCATATTATCAGCACCCCATGGAGTCTCACTATCTCGGCAATGAAGATTTGAGCGTATTTCCTCGTAGTAGAGTCGATACAGACTGGAAAAAAGTGATCTACCTTTGTCAACCGATCCACAATCACCCATATGGAATCGTGACCCTTTTGCGATGTGGGAAACCCTGTGATGAAGTCCTTGGAAATGCTCTCCTATTTCCACATAGGGATTTCAAATGGTTGTAGGAGCCCTGGCGGTATCTGGTAGTCCACTTTTACCAAATGACAAGTGGCAATCTTTAAAACAAACTCGGTGATATTCTTCTTCATTCCACTCCACCAGTACTGTCGCCTCATATCCTGGTACATCTTATCACCTCCGGGATACACCAAAAATCGAGATCCATGCGACTCTGTCATCACCGCATATCGTAGGTCCTCCCCCTCCAAAACAACTATACACCCATTAAAGTGCAAACTCCCAACTGAACCCACAGAATAAGACTCAGCTCTTTCGGTTAGAAGATGTACAATCCGATCTTAACAGAACGTGTCGGCTTCCTGGGCCTGTATTACTCTAGTTATAATATGAGGTGTAACAGTCATGACGAACATGAATGATCGGGTTACTGTATCCTGGAGTCCCAACTCCTTCCATTTATCCTTCCACACCTAGGCCACATCACCTGCTCGCCTCCGGCTCCATGCATTAGCTACTTTATTAGCCTTCCACAAGTCGTAATGGATATCGAACTGGTAGTCATTCATAAATTCAAGCCACCTACGTTGACGCATGTTCAATTCTCAATGAGTGAACAAATACTGTAGTGACTTGTGATCTGTGAACAAGCGAAACTTCTCCTCCAACAGATAGTGTCTCCAGATCCAAAGACCAAATACCACTGCTGCTAGCTCGAAGTCGAGGGTGGGGTAATTAATCTCATGAGGCTTAAGCTTATGGGAGGCATAATCTATAGCTTGATCCTCCTACTGAAGTACACCTCCTAGTACCTGTAAGGATGCATCGGTTTAGACTAAGTACTCCACTCTCGGTCTGGGCAGTGCTAGAACTAGTGATGAAGTGAACTTCTCCTTCAGCTCATCGAAAGCCAACTGACATGCATTGTCCCAGATGAATGGCACTCCTTTGTGAGCCAAGTTAGTCAACGAACCCGCTATCTTTGAGAATCCCTGAATAAACTTCCTGTAATAGCCTTTTAACACCCAACAAACTCCGCACCTCCGTCGGTGTCACGGGTTGTCCCCACTCCCTCACCGCCGACACCATACTGGGGTCCACCGATATTCCCCTATCTGATACGATGTGATAACACACTATATGGTTGACTTACTTGAGTATGTTCCATATAGGGGTTCCAACTAGTTTGGATATCAAGAAAAAATAAGATTAGACTTTTTATGAGTTACTCTCTCTCAAAAAGGTATCCAAGCTTCGTCAAAGGAATCCCAGTCCAAGAAATCCATTGCTCTATACAAAATGGCAAGTACAACTCTTGAACCACATTAGGACACACACACTGCATATATGTGTCATTACATGTGCACAAAAAACGTTTGGTTGCTAGACCTCATTAAACATTTTTTTAAATTTAGTTAAACATTTTTTAAAATCATTTTAAATGATTTTTTCATTTTATTAAAATTGATTTTTAAAATGTTTTGGGGTTAAATCAGAATTAGTTTTTGTGGTATAAAAAGTTGGTTGGGTAAAATTTTAAACTCAATTGAAAATTTTCAGGGTTGCAATTTGTATTTTCAAATCCTATTAAACTCGCATTTGTTTCTCATTTTTGGCACAACGCTTTTTGCATTTTTATCACAGCGATATGCGTTTTCATTTCAATCTGAGACGTGAGGTTAGATCATGTCCCTTCTTCCTGAACTCTTTGAAGGACCAAACTAATTCAACCCTCAATCCTTGTCATCTCCGAAACAGCCAATCCGCAGCATGCGTTGTCCACCGCTGTTTTTTTTACACCTTTGGATTTACAGTCCCTTAGAAGAAATCGATCTCAGCCCTCTGTTTGTAACTGACTGTTGTTGCTGAGTATATAAGTGATTAGGGTTTTGTTTTTTGATTGTGTGTGAAGAGAGAGGGCGGCGTCTCGTAAATTGTTAACAGAGGAGAGAGAGAGTTGAGAGACTTGAGTTCCATTTTGAGAACTGTATATAGAGAGAGCTACTCATCTCCAATAAGAGAAAAAAGAGAAGAGGTCAGCACTGAGAGTATAGAGAGAAGAAGAGAGAACTGCGTTGCATTCACACAACAGAATAGAGAGAACTCGTCTCAGTTTAGAAAAATAAGGAGAGAGAGAGAAGGGTGCTCCAATTTTTGATTGTATAGAGAATAGAGAGAGGTCGGCGTCTGATAAGAAAGATTAAAGAGAGAAAATAGAACCCAAAATCGCCCCTACATCATACACGTTGCGATATGATTTGAATTGAAGGTGTTTTCAATTATATATCTCTCTAAAAATCATATTTTTCACATAGATTAATTTTTAGGTTCTTTATATCTATTTTTTAGATCAGTGTTTTGTTGTTGTTAGATCTAAGATTGTGATCTCAAATATATTTTGATAAATAAGACTTCTAGTTGTGTACATATTTAGATCTGAAAAACGTTTTTGGTTTCAAAATATAATTTCACATTTTATTAAATTAGTTTGAACATAAATAAATTTTTGAAACAAACTTTGATATAATTTTTTTTAGTGAGATCTAAAATTTGTTAAAGTCTATTATTCAAAACATATTTAAAATTATTTGCATATCATGTAGATTGATTTGTAATTCATAGGAATTTGTTGTATAATTGATTGAGAGATGTGAGATGCATTTCTGCACTTAGATTAATTCACAAACACTTTCACTCTCACACGAACACTTAGATATTGTGGTTCTTGGCGAGATATAGTATTTGTTGAGCTACTATAATCAAGTGGACAAGAAAAAAGCAAGGAAGCTGCTGGAGGAAGATCATATCAAGTTAGAAGCCTTTGAGAATGGAGTAACTCCTATACATAATTTTTTGATCTTAGATTTAGGATCTTGTATTGCATGCTTAGTGCTATAACTTGTGCCTTGTGATTTTAGTGGAATTTTGTTTTGCTTCATATAGGGGGGTGTGGATGTTTCCCTTATTTTAGGGTTTTACCACGTTAAAAATCGTGTGTCAAATTTGCTTGAATATTCTCAATTACTTTTGTGAACAATATCTCATCTAAGACTTAATTGTAAGTTTTAGTTTTAAAAACCTAAAGTAATCAAACTAACCAATCTGGAGGACATATTCAAAAAACATTTAACACATCTTGTGTTGTATTTTGAAAAGAGTTTTGTTCAAAGAGTTTGTTTACAGAGTTTACTTAATCTATAACATTTTGTTATTAACTTAGTATGCAGTTTTTCAAGTGGTATAAGAGCCGGTTTATCAAAAATTATTTTAATCGTGAAACTCCAAAAATTATTTTCAAAATCTATTTCTGAATATGGATGAAAGATTTGAGAAGTTAGGTAACCTTTCCCGACCACCACTCTTTGATGGAAATAACTTCTCTTACTAGAAAGTACGAATGGTTGCTTTCATTTAAGGAACTCTGGGTGATGATGTTTGGGATATGATTCAAAATGGTGATGAACATCGAACTAAGTCTTTATCTGATAATGATACCACAAGGGTTAAGAAACTTCTTAAAGAATTTACTACGGTAGAGAAAAAAAAGTCTCGAGATAAGAATAAGGGCAAGAATTCTATCTTTATGTACATTAACGAGCATGAGTTTAAAGGAATATCTATTTTCTCTACTTCTAAGGAGGTCTGGGACACTCTAGTCACCGCACATGAGGGTGATGAACGTGTTAAGGTCGAAAAAACACAAATGCTTGTCCAACAGTATAATACACTTATTATGGATGACAATGAATCCTTTGATGATTTTACATTAGGTTAACTAATATTTTCATAAAATTACATGCAAATGGTATAATCTATAGTAGAAAATAAATTGTTCAAAAGATTCTCAGGTTATTACCTTCTAAGTTTGAGAATAAGAGATACGCCATAAAATAACTGGACGAACCAAACCTGACTCCTAAATTGCTAAGTAACAAATTAAGAACTGTTGAGATGGAGTTAGAGTTTAAAAAACATATGACTGCCCAAAACAAGAGACTCACTGGATCTAATGTTGTGTTCTCATCACAATTGACTTCACCTAAAGTCGGTCCCTTTGACCTTGACCTAAATGATGATTGTGATTTGGATGATCTTGATAACCAAATTGCTTGAATGAACAAACAGTTTAAGAAAATAATCAAATTCAGGAACTCATTGGCAGCCAAACATGGCAAACTAGGTTATCAAGGCCCTCAAAATTCCAGACCTCATGAAAGATATACCAACAAAAGGACATATGATAATAATCGACATAAGATAGATATGAAAGATGTCAAATGTTATAGATGTGGCAAAAAGGGGTATTTTGTTAATAAATTCCTAGACATACTTAACAACAATACTAGGGTTAATTTGTGCAAGACATGGGACGACTCTAGTGATTATGATGAAGATGAAACTGAGTCCACCCATAATTATGAGTCATGTATGTCATTCTATGCTAGGATCATATACCATGATGATGATGAATGTGTGACTACTCATGACTCTATTATTCCTATTATTTCATCTGTTGATGAGAATGTTGTGACTGTTGATGATGAAAACAACACTGATAGTGATAGTTTAAGGGTGTGTCAAACTGAAAACATTATCGATAAACCTGAAGTGTGTGTGAGTTCGGCATATGAAATGAGCGCTATAGGAGACACTTCAGACACTACACTTAGTGAGTCCAACGATGATCTTCTAGATCTTCAAGAGCTATATACAAAAATGCTTAAGAAAAGTACCTGTCTTGAGAAAATGGTTACGCTACTGAATGGGCGTATTGATTTACTTAGCCAGACTAATAGGAAGAATGTTAAAGAGTTTACTGCACAATGTGTTGCCCATGAGACTGAAACTACAGAATTTTCAACAAAAATAGAAGATCTTTTTGAGAAAAATAATATTTTGGAACAAAACTACAAGTCTACTTTAGCTGAACTTGAAGAATCTAAGCAAAAGGATTCAAACGTGTTTAAAAAATGCTTACACTTTGAAACTCAAGCTAAATCTTATAAAGAAATTGTTGTAGGAAGCAAGTTTGATTCTGAAGAAAAATATGGTTTTTGGATTTGGAGAAAAAGTTTATACTAGGAAAAATATTTCTCCTGAAAATGTTGTTTTTATAAAACAAGGCCAGAATCTTCAGAACACTCAGACAGAAAATTGTTTTAAAAATGTCTCTAAGGCAAAACAAAGTGATTGTACTCAACAACCCAAATCTAATGGCCCAACTAAGTACGTATGTCCTCCTGTTATAAATTATTATCAGAAACCCAAAACCAATGACACCTGGATGACCATTCCTATTAGGGATAAACCAATTTTCAAAGACTTTAGTAATAAATTCAAGTTCTCCACACATCAGTACTGTTCATATTATGATGTCTGCGGTCACTCTATTGCCGAATGCTTTCAAAAGAGATTGTATACACCTACTTATTCAAATTTTAACTATTCTAAAAAGAGTATGAATACTTATGTTCTTCCAAGATAGAACACTCATAACTCTAACCATAAAAAGAAAGTAGGACCTAAAACTAAGAAGAAATCATTTAGAAAGATCCAGCAAAACTTTTCTAAATCAAAGGCTAATAAAATTATCAAAAGTAGGCCTATTTGGATTAGAAAAGATGACTTGTTACCCCATCTCAAGTGCAATATTGTCATATATGATTTTAAGGCACAACGCACTTCATCTGGATGGTACCTTGACTCCAGATGTTCTAAACATATGACCGAAGATGAAACAAAATTAACAAACAAAACAAACTTCCTTGGAGGTAGTGTTGTGTTTGGTGATGGAGTTTCGTCTAAGATCATAGGTAAGGTTTAGAGGTATCCCTTGCACGTCCGATGGTGGGAAACTCCAACCGTCGAGTTTGAAACCCTTCAAACGTCTCTTTTATTTCAAAACCCTTCCATATCCTCATATTCTTTATCTTCTTCAAGCTCCCCACCTCCTTTAGAGAGAGAAACTCTGTGCGACCTCCATTGTTGCCTTCTTCTTTACTCAGTATCCTCCTCCTCTCATACTTTTCACCACCACCTGCGATTGTGCCCCTCCCCATTCATTTCCCACTCTTCTTTTATCAGACATTTTTGTACTTCTATTGTCTATGATGGCCTCTTCAAGCAACCCTGCCACTCCTGCCACCAGTGCTCCTCCTACCGCCTCCGTTGTCACCACCCCCTCTGCTGCCTCATTGATCGCTGCTCGTCAAGAACAGTTGCATTTCTACCGCCGATCCCCCATTTTTTGCGAAGGTGATAACTTTGCTGGGTTTTGCAAGAGTTGCATTTTTAACGCCAAGTACGATGCCATGACGCTTGGTGATGAAGATGAGAATTCTGATAAATGGGGGTTTCTTCCTCCCGAGGGAACTCTTAGGTTTCATCTTGAGCGAGGGGACTTCCCATGATACCACATCGATTTTGAAAGTCCTGGAGGATCTCCTGCTCACTTTGCTGCTTTGAATTCTCATATGCAAAGTTCCCACGCTAATATTCTCGCTAAGATTGGTCTACATCGAGCCAAGTGGTTTGGTGAGTTCACCCTCTCCAAGAACAATGCTGCTCTTCCCGTTCTAGTATCTCGCTGGAATGTTACTACTCACATGTTCATCACTGCATGGGGAGAGTTTATAATAATGTTGGAAGACGTGTGTGAGCTCCTAGGTTTTGAGGTAACAGGTCATGAGCCCTATTCTGATGAAGCTCTGGATGCCCAAGAAACCGCTGACCGTTTGGAGTTGGACCATATATGCCGAAGGTGCATCGGTACTTCAAACAAAGCCACGTTCACTCCCCTAATCAACTATTTCTTCAAGGATCCTTCCGAAGGGAGTTCCTCTGAGGCTGCCCTTGGATAAGGTACATCGTTAGAGCTTCTTGTCTATATCATTATCATTCTTTCTTGCTTCTTTTTAATGGGGAATCCCAACGACCATCCCCGAAGGGACCTTATCAACCTATCTCTTCGATTGGCTCGAGGTATCAAGCTCCCTCTAGCTGCAATCACCTTAGGGTCCCTCTACATAAGTCTTGACATGGAGCGATCTCTGGGTCGTTACAACCTAGCCAATTTTACCAAATGCGTTCTCCTTATGGGTATCCTTTATGTGTGCTTCCCGATCGTAGCCGCCAAGACTAATCGTCCTCCCTCAGGGGAAGCAATCCCGCCCCCGTGCTCATTTGTTTACCACAAGAGGCAGAGCCGAAAAGAGCTGACCTCCTTTATTGATGAATTTTCAAGGTTTGTAATGAGGCCTTATGAAGAAGATGTTTTTTTCATACTTGTGATTTTTTCAAGCATGGGATTAGAGTGGTACAGCCAGCCACCGTAGACCTCATTACCGAAGACCCTTCATTGGCCGTTGTGCTTCTGTTTTTGCCAGGATACCTGCCCTCATACACCGAGTGGGGATAGACCAGCGAACATTACAATCCCAACCGATGCAGCCGTCAATTTGGCTTTGATCAAGGGGTTCCTCGCCCGGTTTTTCAGCTATTTAACCCCAAGGTATCTTTTGGCGAGGCATGTTCTCTATTTTCCTCGACGGTCGCATGGGGAGTGAGTTCGACATTGGCTGGGAGAGTCACCATCCCCAGCATCACTAGGCAAGGGGACATGACCCCTCTGTTTGCCACAAAGTATTGGCCGAGGCAACTGGCCCAAATTACTGAATTCATCGAGGGTGATCCCGTGTATCCCCCAGTTCTTTCGTTTTCTTCACTAGAGCTAGGCCTGAAGGGAAATTCCATTCTCGGGGTTGATTTCCCTCTAAGCCAGACCCCTAAAGAACCACCCACAGAGCTTCCTCCATACTGCCCCATGATCCCTAATGCCACGCCCAAACTAAAGTCCACTGCGACCCCCAAACCATCTGTCCACACGGCCGAAGGTGCCACGGGAGAAGGGCCTTCTCAGCCACCTGCTAAGAAAGCCAAAAAATCCAAGTCTAAGAAGCCCAAGGCCCGAGGTCAAATGGAAACTCCATTAAAGGCATTCCCAATTGCCTTCGTTCCCCCTCCCATTTCTCCGAAAATGGCTGAAGAGCTGAGAAGGCGGGTGGAGGTTAAAGTTTCCCAAATAAATGCTGAATTCCAACATCGAGCAGTCCCCGTTCCTCCTCCTGGTACGTTCCCCATAATCATGGTTGATCCTAGTGAGCCCCCAGTAAAAAGTAGAAGAAGGTCGAAGGTACCTGAAGCTGGTGGTGCAACAAGCTCCAGGAAGAAAACACTGGGTACTAAGTCCCAGAGGAAATAGACACATGAGGAGATCTCCTCCCGAGTTCTTTCAGCTGCTACCCCCTCGCCACGTTCACCGGTGATCATACCATCTCGTTCTCCCTCTAGATCTGAGGTATATGTGCATTCTTTATTTCTCATTCTTCTTTTCTTGACATAGTTTACTTACTGATTGCTATCTTTGGTGCAGGGAGTTGAAGAAGTGGGGGTCAATCCTCCCAGTCCCCCCAATCCCCCAGTGAGTCGTTTCGTTGGGGGGGGGGGGAGGGGGCGTTGCGATATTCCTCCAGCCACTGCAGCCCTTCCACGTTCTCCTTTGATAAGCCTAACTTTCTCGCGTCATTAAACCTCCCACCACACCAGAAATGCCACTATGGGTGACACCGAGTTGGATAGCCAGCCCGAGGCGCCTGTTCCAGATTCCCCCGAGTTGCCCTCGGAGTGGGAGGTTCCTCTGCCCCTGGTTGTGGTCGAAGAGCGTATCCCACAGGTAAATGTCTTTTCAAGCCTTGCATTTTCATTTCTTTTTTTGGCCCATTTATCATTCCCACCCCTTTTGGGCCACTGTATGTGGAAGTGGCGTCGCTGATAGCCCATATCCTCCTTCCTCCTTTATTGCCAAGACCCATCGCTGCAGTTCCTCTCTTTAGTGTCATAACGGGGGTAACCTAAGTGCAGTTCTTTCTCTTATTCATTTTCGATTACTCGTTTCTTCTAACATTTTTATTTGCATTTGCAGCTCTCTCCAAGTCTTTCTCTGCCTTTTGCGTTGAGTGGCCTTATCCCTTCTCAGGCGCAGGTTGGAGTAGCTGCTCTCATTGGGACATCTGTCGAAGGTCCATCATCTCATTCGGAGGATGCGCCCATATTAGCCATAGTACCCTATGCTGGCGAGGAGAGTGTGCCTACTCTTGAAGCTTCTACATCCAAGGGCTCCGTTGAGGCTACTGGGGTAATGAGCCCGCCTCCCACGGTGTCTAGCATTGTGCCTCCCGTAGTGACTATTGATCTCGCTCCTACTGCTGCTGAGGTACTTCTCTAATTTTTTTTCCTGTATTTCTCAGTTTCTCAAACTTCATTTATGTAGGTGACTTAATCCATGAAAACAGTAATTAAGATTTTCCATGAACTTCTATCTTGGTGACTTAACAACTAAAAATGCTTATTAAGGTTTTTCATAAACTCCCACCTATGACAGTGACTTAACAATGAAAATACTTGTTAAGTTTTTTTCATAAACTCCACCTATAACGGTGACTTAACAACGAAAACGCTTGTTAAGATTTTTTATAAATTCCACCTATAACGGTGACTTAACAATGAAAACTCATGTTAAGATTTTTTCACAAACTCCGCTTATAACGGTGACTTAACAACGAAAACACTTGTTAAGTTTTTTTCCATAAACTCCACCTATAACGGTGACTTAACAATGAAAATGCTTGTTAAGATTTTTGATAAACTCCACCTATAACGGTGACTTAACAATGAAAACACTTTTTAAGACTTTTGATAAACTCCACCTATAACGGTGACTTAACAATGAAAACACTTGTTAAGTTTTCTTCATAAACTCCACCTATAATGGTGACTTAACAACAAAAACGCTTGTTAAGATTTTTCATAATCTCCTCATATAATAGTGACTTAACAACGAAAACGCTTGTTAAGATTTTTGATAAACTCCACCTATAACGGTGACTTAACAATGAAAACACTTGTTAAGTTTTCTTCATAAACTCCACCTATAACGGTGACTTAACAACGAAAATGCTTGTTAAGATTTTTTTTTCATAAGCTCATTACTTTTCTTATCTCAGGTAGCACGAGATACCTCTCCACCCGTTCTTTTTCCTATTGGCTCACCTCATCGGGAACCTGCCATCTCAGAAGATTTTGGCCATGCTGACCAAGGTTCTATGACCGGTGCTGTAGCGAAGAGTGAATCTGGGTGCGAGCTTCCTCTATCGGATTTGGCTCCTCATGCATTCTGCTTAATGGTGCTTCAACATTCTCCCCAAATGCCTGCCATTCATCGACTGGTGATCAAGCAACTTACAAATCACCATCCTGAAACCTTCTCGATGGATTTCTTACGTTCCAACATCTCTGTCATGAGTTATAGGCTGCAAGGCATGGTTACCGTTGTTACAGAAATTACTAGCACTCCCACTGCGACCGTTATCAGACCACTCCTTAACCAATTTATTGGCTATTTGAAGGAGTTGGGTCGTGATGGTTTTCGTTTTAACTGGATTATATCGTATTTAAAAACTTTGAAGAGCCAATAACTAATCAGGCAGAGAGAATTATTGCAGAAGCATCACCAGGACCAACGGGCAGAGGAAGCCAGGTTGGCCGAAATAGCACCCCTTCTGGAAGCAGTTAATAAGGAGGTAGACAATGTTGAAGAAGCTTTGCGCCTGGCCAAGCTGAAACGAGAAAGACTCCTTATTGAACGTGCACAAGTACAAACGAGGTTGGAGGTTTCCATCGATGCCCAACAGTCTTGCGCTGCAGCCTCTTCGGGCCTTCATGGAGATTTTTTCTCGTCCTCAGACCTATGGTTCCTCTTAAGCTAGTCAACTCTTATATATATATATTTTTTCCTCTTGCTTCTTTATATGTAATTCTTGGGCAGTAGTTCCCAATTTTGTAATGCTCTATCATTTACAAATGAATGAAAAATGTGTATTTTCCCATTCGTCTGTATGTTACAACTGCTTTATAAATTTCTATGTTTCTGTAACTTTTTCATTCTGTTCAATTCATAACTAAAACTTGTATATTTATAACAATAACTATTTACAATCATGGTTCAAACTTAATTGTCTACACATGATAAACCTTCAGCCATTTATTATTAATTTTAAATGGCTTGTCTTCCTCCATTCTAGAAATTAAGCAATAGCCCGAGTCATGAGCTTCTTTTACAACAAAAGGTCCCTCCCAATTGGCTGTAAACTTTGGTAGAGGAAGCTCCCTGATGTTCTTCACTGCTTCTTTCAAAATGAGGTCTCCCTCCACGAATTTCCTGGGTCTTACCAAGCTATCATATGCCCTAGATAGCTGTTTCGTGTACATTTGAAAGTGTTGCATCGCATTATTCCTGTGCTCGTTTAATGCTTCCAACTGTACGTGTCTATTTTGAGGGAGTATGCTACTTCATAAGGTGTATCGGGCTGAGGGAACTTCTAGCTCCACTGGAAGGATTGCCTCCGCCCCATAAACAAGCAATAACGGAGTGTACCCCGTGGGTTTCCTCTTGGTTGTTCGATAGGCCCATAACACAGCTGGTATCTTGTTGTCCCACAATCCTGGGAAGTCCTCCATCACTCTGTCTAGAATATTAACCAACGTTTTTTTAGTCTCTTCGGCTTGACCGTTTCCCTTTGGGTATGCCACCGTTGAAGTATGGTGAACAATAGAGTACTTATCTGTGAGCATTATTATTTCTGAATTAACAAAGGGTGTCCCGTTATCTGAGAGAATAACCTTTGGATTCCCAAAATGACAAATAATGTATTCTCTGATCAAGTTGCTCACTACCCCAGTCGTTGCCCTTCTGAGTGGTATTTCCTCGGCCCACTTTGTGAAACACTCCGTTACAACTAGTATCCATATCCTCCCCCTCGAAGGAGGATGTATTTCCCCCACCAGGTCAAACGCCTAAGTGTGAAAAGGGTAAGGCGTTGCCAGAGAGAGTAAATCCATCGATGGGTCATGGATCATGTTTCCATGTAGTTGGCAAGCTTTACATTTTCGAACGAACTCAGTAGCGTCTTTTTCCATCGTTGGCCAATAATACGCCAACATCATCAACTGATCATACAACCTGTCCCCTCCAATGTGAGCTGGATCGTGTGCTTGTTTGAGGACCTCAACTGCTTCTTCCTTCGTGATGCAACGTAATGGCCTGTTGAAGTATCCCCTTCGGTAGAGCTACCCCTCCAGGATGTAGAACCTTGGGGACCTTCGCTTTAGTCTCACCGTATCAATTTTCTCTGTCGAGACCACTCAATCTTTAATGAAGTCAATAAAGGTGATGATGCCAAGAATCAGCACCACCAGGTAAGGTGTTTCCAAGCTCAATACGCGAATAACAATGGCAGCACAGGTATATAAAGAGATAAGAGAAGGAGGTGAGGATACGAGGAGTCAACACCGGAATATGAGTGGTTCAGCCAATCTGGCCTACGTCCACTGTGAGTGTGTGAGTAATATCACTGAATGAAGGCACTAATGGCCATGGATACAATTCACTCAAGCTCTCTCTCTCTCTTTCTACTGTATATTTAGACAGAGTTAGCTAGGGTTTTTATCCTCCAATCCCCTTGGCTTGGTAGGGGATGATCCCTTTATATAATCCCTAGGGGGTGTAATGTACCCCCTATGCATGTAATGTGCATGTGTATAGTTTCCTCACCAATGAGGGTGTGCCAGCTGTCAGGTCCACATGTAAGTGATGATGATGAAATATTCCCCCCACATGTGGGGAATAATCTTGTTGTAACTGATCTTGGCCCAGGTGTCCTTATCCAAATGCTTGCGGATACTTTGACAGTCGTGCTGGTGAATGGCCTCGGCCTAGGAGAGGCCGAACTATAAGGGTAGGTCGTCCGACCCATTCGCGATGTGTCATGCGCTGTCTCGGCTTTATTCCAGTCGAGGTAAACACCTATATCGGCCTGGGCCGAGCCACTGTATCGTGCTGATGATAAGTGCTCCCTGGTAACCTCGGCCTCCTACGAGGTAGGGTTCATGCTGAAGACGTGTTTAGCTTCTTGTTATCTTGGCCTACCGTTGACCGGGGTTGCTATTCCCTGGCACCTGGAGTTGATGTTATCTGTGATATGAGAAGTGTTCCGGGGGGGGAGTACATGTCTTACTGTCGGCCTGGGCCGAGGTAGCCTTGGCCGAGGGAAGATATCGTGGGCCCCCCTGCACCGGTGGGTCGGCTAACGTCTCGGCTCTCATCTCGGCCGAGGTATGTTCCACTAGGCCGAGGTCATACTTGGGCATATCAATCACCCCCCAGCCCTTAGTCATTTACGAAGAGTGGTGGCTAAGGGGTTCTTGCCTCCGAGGTCTATTTACCTCAAAGTCAATACCCGCATGACACTTGTCCATTGCTAAGACGTGCCCACTTGGTTGGCATATGCTGTCAATTGTCCCCTTTGGCTTCCCAAGGCAATGATGAGCCTTGGGAATCGTGCCCAAGTATTTAAAGGCTAAAACCCTCCTTTTTCTTCTTCTTCCTCATTTCTCTCCTGTTCAAGCGATTACTCTCCTGTTTTCTGCGATTTTCTCTCCGAAGCTAGCCTCTGCTCCAGCGATTGTTCCGCTGAGGGATACCACCTTTCCTGCGCGATACTCTCCGCATTGTTCACCAACCTCACCTTCAGGTATCTTCCCTCTCCATCTCCTTCGTTTTTTATATTTTTAATTTTGAACTTTCCGGTTAGATCTTGAGTTTCCTGGTGAGTTCTTGGGATTTCCGGTTAGACCTTGAGTTTTCCGGTGGAGCAGGCTTCCTGCATAGGTTCCTTGGTTGGATCTAAAATTCCCTTAACTTTTCAAGCCATCTTTGTTTGTAGTTTTTAGGATATTCCCAAGTTTAAGGTCTGAAAAATCCTTGTGTCGTCCCCAGATGCTCAGACCCTTGTACCAACTTCTTGAAGACTTTCCATCTCTAGCGGAGAAGACCTTGGATAAAATTAGACAAATAGAGAGAGCTCAGGAAGAAGCTCGTAGGTCGCAATAGTCCCCCATCAGACCCCTCTTTCCTCCTCCTCTCAAGGTGGTGTACCCTCGTCCTCCAGAAAATTTTTACCAGACAGACGCCTCTGCCAACAACTTGTCGATGTCCGAGCCTGAGTCTTCTACCTCTGATCCGATGTCAGTGGACTCTTTCCAAGAGGCCATGGACTTCACTACTCAGGCTGACCAGAACCCTGACCATGCCGAGGTCTCCAGTCGTGCCTCGTCTCAGAATGGCACAAGCACCTCTAGTTCTTCTTCAGAGGTTGAACTTGTAGAGCCAAGTGTGGCCGCGCCTGGCATCCTAAATGCTATTCCCCTGTCGGCCGTAACCGAGGCCGAGTTTGCTCAAAGGTTCCCCAGTAACCCGTCAACGTCTGCTCCAGCCGACGTTGAGTCTGACGATGATGAGGATGCCGAAAGTGAAGTTGACACATCTGAGGCAGACGAGTACGAGAGTACCATTACCGAGGTGGATTTACTGCACTTCCGGTACTTATATTCCATTAGCCCCTCTATCCACTTAAGGAGACCTCTGAGGGAGGAGAGAGCCTACCATGGCAGGGATGGTGAAATCTGCCTATACGAGCAGATGTTCAAGTTAGGTTTTCGCCTTCCCTTCCACCCCGTCATTAGGACCATTCTATCATTCATTAACTTGGCCCCCTCGCAGCTCTCTCCCAATGCCTGGAGGGTCATTATAGGGGCAACCATCTTGTGGAGGGCGGTTCACCACTCTGACCTCCCAGTGCAGGTCTTTGCTGGTTGCTACGTCCCTACCTCGGCCAAGAATCATCCGAGCTACTAACACTTTGTGTGATTGAGAAAAAGATGCTCCTGGTCACTCAAACCTCCAACCATAATTGGAAACCCAGGTACTTTTTCGTCTCAGGGCCTTGGGAATTTGGTTCTTCTATTCCCTCTTCCATCTTCGAGCCAAGAATACCGACGAAATGGGGCAAAGTCTCCATGTCTGCCAGGGCCGACCCTGGACTAAGTGTGCAACACGGCAAGAGGGTGAAGGCCCTGCAGGACCAAGGGGCCCATGGGATGTTTGTCAAATTTGAACATCTGCTGACCCCCCAGTATCTCTCGGGGACGAGCCTGGGTGGAAGTCCCCTAGCTGACTTTGGTAAGGATTTTTATTTTGACCCCAAGTGTAGCCTCTTATCTTACGTGCTTTATTTCTGCCTCATATCTTTTCACTTTTGCAGAGAAACCACCAGAGATTTCAGAAGAGTTGTGGGAGATGGCAGCCCCAAGCTTAGCTAGGCTTGTCAAGAAGACTGGTCTAAATGCTCCTCCACCTGCTCCCTCAACATCTAAGTCCAAGAAGAGGGCACCTGAGGTCCCTCCTCCTGAGGATCAGAGGCCGAGCTCCAGGACAAGGAGGACCCCAGATGATGCGATCCCTATCACAGCCGACACATTATCGGCTCGTCTGGACCAGTTAAAACTTTCTGACAGTGTGCTCGGCCACAGCCGACAAGCCATGGACGCTCTTAACAACATGATGACAGAGGCCGACAAGCGTTTCCTCAGGGCCATGGAAACCTCTACGATGGTTGAATTCGGCCTTCACAGAGTAGTTCAGGTACAACTTGTCCCTTTGTTCGAAGTGCAACATCTGATCTTGGTTTTATCTGACTTCTTCATTTACTATGCAGGGTGCGGCAGCCATGTATCAGCTATCTAACTGGACCCTGAGGAAATTGCCTCTCATTCAGAAGGGCCAGGAGGCGGAGAAAGTGGAGGGCACCCTGAAGGCTGAGGTTGCTCGTCTGAGGAAAGAGTTACAGGAGGCTGAGACCAAGGCTCAGACCTCTGAAAAAAGGTCCAATCCCTAGAGAAGGACATCTCTGCACTTGTTCAGAGTCATACCAAGGCCCTGAAGGACAAGGACGATGCTTTGCAGAGGAAAGTTGGTGCTGCGGTGAAGGCTTCTCTTGCAGACGCCTCGGAGACAATAATTGCCGACTATAAGGTCTCTGAGGAGTTTGTAGGTTTTGGCCTGGAGTACCTTGAAAGAGGTATCAAGGCCACCTCCAAGTGGGCCGAGGTAAGGGAGGCCGAGGTTGGCACCATTAAGGCCTCAGATTTTGTGGGCCTCGGCCTTGCCGATGCCCAATTTGCCCAGGCCTTGCAGGAGATAGAGGATGAAGCTGCTGCCCCTGGTCAAACCGTCACTCTGGAGGGAGCAGACCTCGGGGACACTGATCCTGCAAACGAAGTAGCCGAGGTGACCAATACCGAGCAGGCCAACCCTGAAGAGGAATCAGACGTTCCTCATTCAGATGTTTAACTTGTATTTTCCCTTTTTGTTTTGACTTGTAATTTCGCCTGTAATTTTTTCACACTTAAATATTTTGCAATGTCAAGCTTTTGTTGAATGCAAGTATCTCTTCATCTTTATTTGTGAATGTTCCTGGATGCTATGCACCCTCTGTAGTCATTACTGGATGTGGTGTCATGACCATTACTTAAGAGTCTATAGCCGAGGTGTCTGAACTCAGACCTCGTCACCCCCGAGTGGTGTTATGAGAGTCTGAGGTCATCACCTGAGCCAAGGTAAGCCTCATAATTACACCAAATTAATGATGTTAAAGGTCTGAGGTCCTCCAGCCGAGATGTCCGAGCTCAGACCTCGTCACCACCAAGTGGTGTTATGAGAGTCTGAGGTCATCACCTAGGCCGAGGTTAGCCTCATAATTTCACCAAATTAATGATGTTTAAGGTCTGAGGAAAGAGTCCTAAGAGGTTTCCCCAAGAATTTTCACCAAGTTAATGATGTTTAAGGTCTGAGGCCCTATAGCCGAGGTGTCTGAACTCAGACCTCGTCACCCCCGAGTGGTGTTATGAGAGTCTGAGGTCATCACCTGAGCCGAGGTAAGCCTCATAATTTCACCAAATTAATGATGTTAAAGGTCTGAGGTCCTCCAACCGAGATGTCCGAGCTCAGACCTCGTCACCACCAAGTGGTGTTATGAGAGTCTGAGGTCATCACCTAGGCCGAGGTTAGCCTCATAATTTCACCAAATTAATGATGTTTAAGGTCTGAGGAAAGAGTCCTAAGAGGTTTCCCCAAGAATTTTCACCAAGTTAATGATGTTTAAGGTCTGAGGCCCTATAGCCGAGGTGTCTGAACTCAGACCTCGTCACCCCCGAGTGGTGTTATGAGAGTCTGAGGTCATCACCTGAGCCGAGGTAAGCCTCATAATTTCACCAAGTTAATGATGTTTAAGGTCTGAGGTCCTACAGCCGAGATGTCCGAGCTCATACCTCGTCACCACCACGTGGTGTTATGAGAGTCTGAGGTCATCACCTAGGCCGAGGTAAGCCTCGTAATGTCACCAAATTAATGATGTTTAAGGTCTGAGGGAAGAGTCCTAAGAGGTTTCCCCAAAAAAAATTTCACCAAATGATGTTAAGATGAAACAAGAATTTGCCATGGAAACTATTCTTTATTCACATCCTCTTCTCAATAAGATGGTACTTTTACAATTGACAAAATGGATGCAACATTATATGAAATATCTCTTTAGGTGGTCGGCATTCCACGGGTTGGTGAAGGGTTCTCCCTCTAGGTTCTCTAGCCTATACGTGCCAGGCACAACTTCTTCCGTTACTCTGTAGGGGCCATGCCAGTTCGGGTGTAGCTTGTTTGCTTTCTGTAGGGTTTTCTTAAGCACTAGGTCTCCTACCGCAATGGGTCTTGTCTTTACCCTTTGATTGTAGAACTTTGCTGCCCTCTGCTGGTAGGCTGCTTTCCTGACCTCCGCGTCTTCCCTTCTTTCTTCAATGAGGTCCAAGTCTAACCTCCTCCTTTCCCCATTGCTGTCCGGATCATAGGTATGAATACGATGAGTTGGTAGGCCTATCTCCGTTGGTATGACGGCTTCTGAACCGTGTGCCAGCATGAATGGGGTTTCTCCTGTGGGTGTCCTTGCTGGTGTCCTGTAAGCCCATAGCACAGCGTAAACCTCTTCTATCCATCTCCCTTTCGCGTTTTATAACCTCTTCTTGATTCCATCCAAGATTGTCCTATTTGTGACTTCAGTCTGGCCATTAGCCTGGGGTCGACCAGGAGACGAGAAGAACTGCTTAATCCCCACACTTTGGCAGTACTTCTCTAAGGAGGCGTTCTTGAACTGGGTCCCATTATCTGAGATGAGCGTGTTTGGGAGGCCATACCTACATATGATGTTCTTCCAGATGAACTGAAAGGTCTTCTGCTCCGTAATTGTTATCATTGGTTCGGCTTCTACCCATTTTGAGAAGTAGTCAATGGCAACTATCAAGAATCTATAGTTGTTGACTACTCTTGGCAAAGGCCCTACCAAATCAATTCCCCATACCGCGAACGGCCATGGCGAACAGATTGATGTCATTAGCTGATGGGGTTGGTGAGGGATAGTGGCGAACCTCTGGCATTTGTCGCACCTCTTCACGTAGTCAGCAGCGTCCCTCGACAAGGTTGGCCACCAATATCCCTGAGTGATGATCCTCTTGGCTAGGGGTCTTCCTCCTATATGGCTAGAGCAAGAGCCCT
The DNA here is from genome assembly GCA_949130495.1 of Sambucus nigra. Lineage (NCBI taxonomy): Eukaryota > Viridiplantae > Streptophyta > Magnoliopsida > Dipsacales > Adoxaceae > Sambucus > Sambucus nigra. The sequence goes on from OX422223.1 coordinate 193,067,143, forward strand.
CATGAACCTCCTGCAAGACCCGGGTTACCTCCATGGGATGCACACATCTGAGGAGGGGCAAGAGGAACCCCTTTTTATACAAGACATCCCCTACTAAAGAGAACTTGGCAGCTCTGTACCTCAACTTTCTTCCTTTCAGCTTGGACTCAGGTAGCTCCCCCTCTCTCAAGTACCTGACGAGCGGGTCGATCCAAGAGTCCCCTAGGTTCACGTTGTGACAAGGGCTGCGCACCTCGTCCTCCTCGATGCTTGCCTTTCCCAGGACTTCAATTGGGATGGTTCTTCCCAAGTCTGTCTTCATTGCCGAGGCCAGCCTTGCCAATGCGTCGGCGTGATTGTTGCCCAATCTCGGCACTCTTTTCAGTTTGGCCTCTTCAAAAAATTCTAGCAATCCCCTTACCTTTTTTAGGTATCTGGCCATCCTCTCATCCTTGGCTTCGTACGCCCCCAATACTTGGTTGACAACCAACCTTGAGTCGCTATGTAGTAGAAGCCGCTTTACCCGCAGAGTTGTTGCCAATAGGAGGCCCGTTATCATGGCCTCATACTCAGACTCGTTGTTTGAGGCCTGGAAATTGAATCTTAAGGCATACTCAATGTTGGCTCCATCCGGAGCCGAAAGTACCAGCCCCGCGCCGCTTCCATCGTCACAGGAGGATCCATCCACGAAGAGGCTCCACACGTCTTCCTCTGAAGAGAAGACCCCTTCTCTCATCACTCCTTTTTCGAAGAGGTATCGATCCTCTTCATTCTCTTCTACTCTCCTCCGAGGCTTGCCTGATACAACCTCTCCTTGGCCCCGGAAGACGTAAGGGTCTATCTCTCCCGAATCTCGGGAGACACCTTTGCCGCTTTCCAAGCTATTCTCTGAATCAGTCTCTATCCAAGTGAACTCTGCGATAAAGTCAGCAAGGGCCTGTCCCTTAATGGCTGTCCTGGGCTGGTAAGTAAGATCATACTCCCCTAGTTCAATGGCCCAGGTCATCAATCTTCCGGACTTCTCAGGCTTGTGCAGGACCTGCCTTAAGGGGGAGTCCGTGAGCACTGTCATAGAGCGAGCTTGAAAGTAGGGTTTCATTTTCCTTGAAGCATGGATAAGAGCATAAGCCAACTTCTCCATCCGGGGATAGTTCTGTTCAGACCCCTGTAGGGCCTTGCTGTTAAAGTACACATGCCTCTGAACTCCACCCTCTTCTCGTATGATGGCCGCGCTAACGGCCGACTCAGAGACGGCTAGATACACAAACAACCTTTCTCCCGCAATGGGCCGGGACAGCAGCAGGGGAGACCCCAAGTAAGACTTGAGCTGATCAAAAGCTTTTTCACACTCTTCATCCCACTGGAAGGCCTTCCTTAGGACCTTGAAGAATGGAAGACACTTATCGGTTGCTCTCGAAACAAACCTGTTCAGGGCTGCCACTCTTCCCGTGAGTCTTTGGACATCCTTGATACTCCTAGGAGTCTTCATGTCAATCAATGCCTTGATCTTCTCTGGGTTTGCCTCAATCCCCCTTTGATTAACGATGAACCCCAGGAACTTCCCAGCTCCTACCCCGAAGACACATTTAGCCGGGTTGAGCTTCATTCTGTACGAGTCCATGACATCGAAGGTCTTCTCAAGGTCTGCCACATGAGTACATGCCCTCAGGCTCTTCGTTAGCATATCGTCCACGTACACCTCCATGGTCTTACCTATCTGCTCCTCGAACATCCTATTGACGAGACGTTGATATGTTGCCCCTGCATTTTTCAGACCAAAGGGCATTACTTTGTAGCAATATGTCCCTTTGTCAGTGATGAAGGCTGTCTTCTCAGAATCTTCGGCGTCCATGAATATTTGGTTATAACCCGAATAAGCATCCATGAAGCTCATGAGCTCGTGCCCTGTTGTTGCGTCCACCATCTGGTCTATTCTCGGTAGGGGATAGCTGTCCTTCGGGCAGGACCTATTCAGGTCTGTGAAATCCACACACATCCGCCACTTTCCATTGGCCTTAGGCACGATCACTGCATTTGAGAGCCACTCTGGATAGGTGACCTCTCGTATGAACTCGGCCTCTTCCAACTTCTTCACCTCTTCCCGAATGACCTCATACTTCTCTCTGGAGTAAATTCTCCTCCTCTGCTTGATTGGCCTGGCATCCCTGTCCACGTTAAGTTTGTGGGTCATGACCTCGGGGTCTATACCAGGCATGTCGGTGTGGCTCCAGGCAAAGACACTCTGCCTCTTCCTGAGAAGGCTTACCAGCTCTTCCTTAATCTTTGTTTCAAGGGCCTTGCCGACCTGGATGGTTTTTTCCGGCTCGTCCTCATTGAGGACGATGGATTCTACCTCTTCCGCGGCCTCGCCCTTCTTCAGCTTCGTTTCATCTCTCGGATCAAGAGTGTCTATGCTGTAGGTGGTGGTTGCTCTCTTATGGGTCTCCTTCTCTTCAGCTGAGTTGAAGTAACACTCCCGTGCCGTGGTCTGATCCCCCTGCACTTCCCCTACCCCGTAAGGGGTCGGGAATTTTAGCATTTGATGGACCGTTGACGGCACGGCTTCAAACTCCTTGAGGGCTACTCTTCCAACGATGAGGTTGTAGGCAGAGTAGACATTCTCGTCCATCACAAAAAAGTTTATCTTCTTAGTCAGCCTCTTAGGCCACTCATCCCCCATACGCACATCCATCTCATACATGCCTAACGGGTGCACTTTCTCACCACTAAAGCCTATCAAGGGATGGTGGTAGGGCACTAATCTTGATCTGCTGAGACCCAAGCTCTTGAAACAAGGCCAGAACATTACATCTGCTGAGCTTCCCCCATCTATGAGGATTCTCCCTACGTCGCACCCATGCACCCTTGTCGTTATGACCAAGGGGTCATCATGGGGGGCTAAGATGCCCTTGAAGTCGAGCCGGGAGAAACCCACCACCAGGGTGTCCATGTCCACCTTCGTTCTCTTCTGTACAGCGTCAAAAGACGTCAGGTTCACAATCTCTGGCCTAACTACCGACTTGGCCTCCGCGACATGAGCCTTTCTATCGGCTACCTCAGATCCACCCCCTGCGAATCCCCCACATATGGTGCTAACACCAAAGGAGATCATTCCTACCCTCTTCACTGGGGTGTTGTCATCCCTAGGTGGGAGATCTGGGTCATCTCCATCGTTGCCATCTGAATCATCATGCCTTTTAGCCGGGGCATCACCACGGCACTTGTCGTCTCTTCTCTTCCTAGGGTCTTCTCTGCCGCCCTTTGGGGCCTTGCCATCCACATACTTTCTTAGATTCCCAGATTTCAGCATCTTCTCAATCTCGTCCTTCAGGGCAAAGCATCTGTCTGTGACATGGCCGTGGTCCTGATGAAACTCACACCAGAGGTTTTTATTCCTCTTATGCGGCGGAGCCTTCAACTTCGCTGGCCATCTTAGAGCCCGGTCACTCTTGATCTCATTAAGAATGTGCTCACAGCTCACGGTCAGAGGAGTGTAATGGGAGAACTTGTCATCGGCTGACCGCTTCTTTCCTTCCTTCTTGCCCTGGGACCTCCCAGCACTACCGCGGTTCTCCTCCTCGTACTTGGCGGCCATCGCCTCCTCCGCATTCATTACTTTTCCTGCAGTGGACAACAGCTCCGCCATAGACGTGGGGGGGGGTCTTCCGCCAGCTTCCATAGTAGCTTTCCCTTCTGAAGACCTCCTATAAGGGCGGTCATGGCTATGCTTTCCTCGTAATCCTCCACCTCCAGCTTCTCCTTGTTGAATCTTGCTATATAGTCCCTTAGGCTTTCACCCTTAGCCTGTTTGACGTATAGGAGGTGGGTGGTCTTCTTTTGGGGCCTTACCCCAAAGCAGAAGTTATGGATGAACTGCTCGGCCAATCCCTTGAAGTTTTCGATTGAATTCTTTGGAAGAGAGGTGAACCAGCTGTGCGCAGCCCCTGTTAGGGTGCCCGAGAAGGCCCTGCACTTCATCTCATCAGGTATTGAGTAAATATCTGCCGCCGACTGATACATCTCGATGTGGTGCACAGGGTTAGTGCTGCCATCGTACTTAGGAGTCACTACAGGAGGCTTGAATTTAGCTGGGGTTGGGAACCCCACTATCTTAGCTACAAATGGTGAGCCCTCCGTGTAGCCCCTCTGTAAGGGGTCCCTGCTCTTTATGAGGTCCCCTATCTTCTCCTCGAGACGTTGGATCGAGTCATTCCACGGTCTCCTCTCGTCAACTTGGCCGAGGTTGTCTTCTGCCACCTCTCTGCGGCGGACAAAAGGTTCTCCAGCCACGACCCTCTGACTGTTGACCTCTTCCTGTTCCCTTGCTCTTCCCTCCATGGGTCGGCCTTGGTCTGGCCGAGCCCCTCTTTGGGAGCCTGCCGCACTCCTTGACCTCGATAGCCTGTGTCTTAGGTCGTTAACTGGTCCCAGCCTCTCGAAGGCCGAGCCTCTGCTCAACCTGTTGAAGGCCGACCCTCTTAGCTGGGCCTCATCTCTTCTTCGGTCGACACATCCTTGGCTTTGCCGAAGAGGTCGTACGGTATCATCGGAAACCTCATATGGCTCCCAGCAGTCTTCTGGGGCCTCTTCCACTCCTATGTCATCGTACCTGTCCTCTGGGCAAGGGTTTCCTTGCCTCCCCAGGCGCAAACGCCTAGGGTCAGCAACGTCCCTTCTCCGCTGGGGTGCAGGTTGGTCCTTCATCGGTGCCTGGGGTGGTCCCCTGGCACCCGGTTGGGGTTGAACTGCCGCCGGGGTGATCAGGTCCGGTGAGACTCCAGGTGGTCTCATCATCATGGTTTGGCTGAGCTGTGCAAATTGCTCCTTCATCGCTTGTTGTGTTGCAGCCAAAGATTTCAAGGCAGCTGCCACCTCCGCCATTTCGGACTGGGGAGGAACCTGACTGGAGCTAGCTCCCCCACCTCCGGGTGGCGGAAGAGGCGGCGGCAAGTCTGGTGCCATGTGTTAAACTGTATAGAGTCTTGGTTGCAGGGGAGCTTAATACCTGAAAGGACCTCTTTCAATGGTGAAACAGCTCCACACAAGGGGTGGTTTCTGGTTCACCACCAGAGTCTCTGGTGAGGTAAAGCAGGAAATAAGGATGGGATAGCCTTTCGGTTCCCACAGACGGCGCCAAAAATGATGATGCCAAGAATCAGCACCACCAGGTAAGGTGTTTCCAAGCTCAATACGCGAATAACAATGGCAGCACAGGTATATAAAGAGATAAGAGAAGGAGGTGAGGATACGAGGAGTCAACACCGGAATATGAGTGGTTCAGCCAATCTGGCCTACGTCCACTGTGAGTGTGTGAGTAATATCACTGAATGAAGGCACTAATGGCCATGGATACAATTCACTCAAGCTCTCTCTCTCTCTTTCTACTGTATATTTAGACAGAGTTAGCTAGGGTTTTTATCCTCCAATCCCCTTGGCTTGGTAGGGGATGATCCCTTTATATAATCCCTAGGGGGTGTAATATACCCCCTATGCATGTAATGTGCATGTGTATAGTTTCCTCACCAATGAGGGTGTGCCAGCTGTCAGGTCCACATGTAAGTGATGATGATGAAATATTCCCCCCACATGTGGGGAATAATCTTGTTATAACTGATCTTGGCCCAGGTGTCCTTATCCAAATGCTTGCGGATACTTTGACAGTCGTCCTGGTGAATGGCCTTGGCCTAGGAGAGGCCGAACTATAAGGGTAGGTCGTCCGACCCATTCGCGATGTGTCATGCGCTGTCTCGGCTTTATTCCAGCCGAGGTAAACACCTATATCGGCCTGGGCCGAGCCACTGTATCGTGCTGATGATAAGTGCTCCCTGGTAACCTCGGCCTCCTACGAGGTAGGGTTCATGCTGAAGACGTGTTTAGCTTCTTGTTATCTTGGCCTACCGTTGACCGGGGTTGCTATTCCTTGGCACCTGGAGTTGATGTTATCTGTGATATGAGAAGTGTTCCGGGGGGGGGAGTACATGTCTTACTGTCGGCCTGGGCCGAGGTAGCCTTGGCCGAGGGAAGATATCGTGGGCCCCCCTGCACCGGTGGGTCGGCTAACGTCTCGGCTCTCATCTCGGCCGAGGTATGTTCCACTAGGCCGAGGTCATACTTGGGCATATCAAAAGGGTTGCCTCCAGTCGGCCTGAGTTTCAATGAAATGACATTCGGCTGCTTTGAAGAAAAGCTGACACTTATCGCACCTCTGTTGTAGCTCCGTCGCGTCATGCATCATTCTAGGCCAAAAATTACCCTCTCTTTGAATTCTCCTATACAGAGGTACCTCAGTTGTTTCACAGTGCTCCTGTCACGACCCCAACCCAATAGTAGTAGGGAATGAGTGTCTTGACATGCCACCAAGGCATTCAATGTTATGGACTTAAAATATTTCTTAGAATAAATGCAACGGAAATACATTCACATGGTCATGAATCGTAAACTATTAAAAAATGGAATTACGTTATCAGAGCTTTCTAAAAGGCAACTTCGTATATATTAAAGTATGAACGGATTACAACTTATGCCAAAATTAAAAACTTATTACTAAAGAGAACATGCTATATCTCCTAAAAACAAACGTTATATTTAAAATTATAACAAAAGAGCTCCTCAAGCTAGATCTTCAACATATTCCTTCTACACTCCATCCTCCCGTCTAATTATTTCCTGAAAAATCGTTATTTATACAACGTCAGCTAAAAGCTGAATAAGATTTAATCTCCCGACATTCCAAGGTTTTCAGAATATAGATACCTATTCAAGTCAAAAGAGAAGGCATATACATATATGGATAGGAACTTGCAGTATATAGATATATATTTTGAAATGATAGTATATATATCACAATTGGATAGCTCAGAATAAGAAGAATGCAATAATTCAAATGTGATATCTTTTTCTTTCAATCATATCATTTTAATGGCCAAGTACACTCTAATACCGTATTCTTCTACCGTATTATACCCTGGTAGTTGAGGGTCAATCGAACATGTTCGTCACAACGCCTTATTTAGGGCACACCAGCGATAACCCAGCTGGGAAGGTCAGTCAGTAAAGAGGTCCCTTAGGCCGAATCTTATTTTCAATATTCAATCTCATTTTCAATACTCATTTCAATCAGTATGTCTATATATAAAGATATAAACATATCACAAATGAATCTATCATCGGTATCAGATGCATTTTGAGAATGAAAGCATTTCACAAAATACATAGTTTGCATAATATCATATAATTTAAATGTGCAAGAAACGACATAGAGTACTCACCTAAAATAGAGGCTCGAAAATATAGATATTGAGTCTTGGATCACACGTTAATCTAATAAATACAATAAATGTTTAATTATGTATTCTAAATAAAGCCCAATTCTAAATATTGTGTTTTAATCCTAAAATATCTTGCTGAAAAAGGTTACTAAAACTATTTTCTCAATTTTTAATATTCATTCATCGCATTTAAAGAATTTCAATTTATAGTTCTTCCTAATCAGTCGGTTCCCAGTAGAGATGGAGGGTCACAGGGGCACCACTTAAATACCATCTCATCTAGACAGAACATTTTCGGATTTATTCCCAGTAGAGATGGAGGCTCACAGGGGCACCACTTAAATACCATCTCAACTAGACAGAATTTCACCGGGACTGACTTTGGAATTACTTAAATGAGATTCCATAATACGAGCAATTGCTTACAAAAATCATTTTAAAAAGAGTATATATATATTTTTCAAACAAGTTGACATATTTTGAAAATAAAATCAATTTATATTGTTTTCAAATTTTAAGTTTTGATTAATAAAGTCTTTAGTGTATTTTACCAGCATAACTACTAAGTAAAGCTATAAAATATGAAATTAAAACTACAAAAATGAATTATAACATTTAAATAAAATCATACCTATGAAATGAATTCTTTCTTCGAAATTATAGAACTCCTTCTTAAGATATTTCCCAAGCTTTCTATCACTCTTTCTTACTATAATTCTCAAGGAATTGGTGTGAGTTTCAAATGAACCCTAAGGCCCTATTTATAGGTTTCCAAAAGTCTTACGGTGTTGACATGTGTCTAGGTGATCAAGCATTACAGTGGCAAGTCATCGTTTGGGTGTCGCATTCCTGGGTGGTCTTGCAGTCTAACATCACCAAATGATGACAAGTGTTTTAGCTTTCTCTCTGAAGATGACATGTGTAAGGTGGAGGTGACCAGCACGTGGTGGAAAGGTGATAAGGGTATAAGGGTCATTTCACACATGAAGGGTATTTTGGTAATTTCACACTATATATTTTCAATATTTCTTAGAGGTCCTTGAAAATATTTTATTTACAAAATATCCCTTTTTATATTTTTATTTTAGTCCCTAAAGTTTCATAAAAATATATTTTCTACCACAAAACTTATTATATACCTTAAGATATGTCATAAGACTTCGATTTCATCCTATTTACGATTGATTCTTCATATTTAAAAATGGAGTTTGTTATATTGATAGCCAATAATATCACATATCTAATAATACAACATTTATAAGATAGTAAGTAACACATGAGTGTAAAAACAAACTATATACATATGAGCACATAAAAGTGGGGTCATTACATCCTACCCTCCTTATGAAAAGTTTGGTCCCCAAACTTGACTCATATTAATTTACAAACAAGTATGGATATCTCTCCTTTATTTCATCTTCCCGCTCCCACGTTGCTTCTTCAACTGAATGATTTTGCCATAATACTTTGACCAGTGGAATTATCTTGGTCCGTAATATTTGATCTTTATGGTCCAAAATTTCTACCGGATGCTCAATGTATGACAAGTCTTCTCTAACTTGAAGAGGTTTGTGACTTAAGATATGTGTTGGATCTAGGACATATTTCTTTACCATTGATACGTGAAACACATTATGTACACTAAAGAGTTCAGGTGGTAAGGCTATTCTATACGCAACAGCTCCTATCTTTTCAAGGATTTCAAAAAGTCCTATGTATCTTGGGCTCAACGTCCCTTTCTTTCTGAATCGTATTACTCCCTTTGAAGGCGATACTTGTAAGAACACATAATCTCCTTTTTGAAATTCTAACTGTCGGTGTCGATTGTCAAAATAACTCTTTTGACGGCTTTGAGCAATTCGAAGTCAGTTTTGTATTAATTTCACTTTCTCTGTTGTGATCTGAATCAATTCTGGTCCCAACAGTTTTCTTTCTCCAACTTCTACCAAACATGCAAGAGAACGACACCTTCTACCGTATAGTGCTTCATATGGAGCCATTTGAATAGTTGCTTGATGACTATTATTATAGGCAAACTCCACTAATGGTAAATGATCATCCCAATTCCCCTTCAAATCAAGTACACAGGCCCTAAGCATATCCTCTAAGGTTTGAATGGTTCTCTCAGATTGTCCATATGTTTGAGGATGAAAAGCGGTGCTGAAATTCAATTTTGTTCCCATGGCTGCTTGTAGGCTTTTCCAAAAGAGAGAAACGAATCTAGGGTCACGATCAGAAATAATTGAAATTGGGGTTCCATGAAGCCTAATAATTTCCCGCACATATAACTTGGCTAACTTTTCTAATGAATGGGTAATTTAAATGGCAAGAAAATGAGCAGATTTAGTTAACCTATCAATAATTACCCAAATAGAATCATTACCATTTGAACTCTTTGGTAAACCTGTCACAAAATCCATGGTAATATGTTCCCATTTCCATTCAGGGATAGGTAGAGGTTGTAATAATCCTGATGGTTTCTGATGTTCAACTTTTACTTGTTGACAAACCAAACAGTGAGATACAAATTCTGCTATCTCCCTTTTCATATTATTCCACCAAAACACTTCTCGAAGATCTCTATACATCTTGGTATTTCCAGGATGAAATGTAAATCTTGAGCAATGAGTTTCCTCTAAAATTTGTCTCTTTAGTTGGGCATCACGTGGAACACACACTCTATTTCCAAACCTCAATATATCATCCCGTATCGCAAATTAAAATCTCTTACCTTCAATAACCTCTTCTCTGATCTTCTTCAGTTGTGGGTCATTTACTTGTGCAATTTTGATCCTTTCCATCAACGCGGGTTGTACTTGTAAGGTTGTGATTATTCCTCCTTTGCTATAAATACGTACATCTATTTCCATACTTCTCAAATCCGCTAACAAAGGTTCCTGATTTGTAATGAGACATGCTAAATATGTTGTTGACTTCCTACTTAAAGCATCAGCTACTACATTTGCTTTCCCTGGGTGATAATGAATATTTAAATCATAATCCTTCATCAATTCTAACCACCTCCTTTGTCTCATGTTCAATTCTTTCTGAGTAAATATATATTTCAAACTCTTATGATCGGTATAAATCTAATAAAAAGGTTACTAATGCAAAACGGAAAAGTAGTAGCTTATGCCTCGAGACAATTAAAACCCCATGAGCAAAATTATCCAACCCATGACTTAGAATTAACAGCGGTAATTTTTGCTCTTAAGATTAGGAGACATTATTTGTATGGTGAGACTTGTGAAATTTATACCGATCATAAGAGTTTGAAATATATCTTTACTCAGAAGGAATTAAATATGAGACAAAGGAGGTGGTTAGAATTGATGAAGGATTATGATGTAAATATTCACTATCACCCGAGGAAAGCTAATGTAGTTGCCGACTCTTTGAGTAGAAAGTCTACACCAAATTTAGCATGTCTTATTACTAGCCAGGAAGCTCTATTGAAAGATTTGAGAAGTATGGAAATAGATGTACGTATTTATGGCGAAGGAGGAATAATCGCAAACTTACAAATACAACCCACGTTGATGGAAAGAATTAAAGTTGCACAAGTAAATGACCCACAACTGAGGAAGATTAAAGAAGAGGTTATTGAAGGGAAGATAATTGAATTTGCGATACGAGATGATATATTAAGGTTTGGAAATAGAGTCTGTATACCTGGTGATGCCCAACTAAAGAGGCAGATTTTGGAGGAAGGTCATTACTCGAGATTTACAGTTCATCCCGGAAATACTAAGATGTACAGAGATCTCCGAGAAGTGTTTTGGTGGAATAACATGAAAAGGGAGATAGCAGAGTTTATATCTCAATGTTTGATCTGTCAACAAGTAAAAGCTGAACATCAGAAACCATCAGGACTATTACAACCTTTACCAATCCCTGAGTGGAAGTGGGAACATATTACCATGGATTTTGTGACAGGGCTACCAAGGAGTTCCAATGGTAATGATTCCATTTGGGTAATTATTGATAGGTTAACTAAATCTTCTCATTTTCTTGCCATTAAGATTACCCATTCCTTAGAAAAGCTAGCTAAAATGTATATACGGGAAATTATTAAGCTTCATGGAACCCCAGTTTCAATTGTTTCTGATCGTGACCCTAGATTCATGTCTCGCTTTTGGAAAAGCCTACAAGTAACCATGGGAACAAAATTGAATTTCAGCACCGCTTTTCATCCTCAAACAGACGGACAATCGGAGAGAACCATCCAAACCTTAGAGGATATGCTTAAGGCATGTGTACTTGATTTGAAGGGGAATTGGGACGATCATTTACCGTTAGTAGAATTTGCATATAATAATAGCTATCAAGAAAGTATTCAAATGGCTCCGTATGAGGCACTCTATGGTAGAAGGTGTCGTTCTCCTGCATGTTGGGAAGAAGTTGGGGAAAGAAAATTATTGGGACCAGAATTGATTCAGGTCACAAGAGAGAAAGTGAAATTGATACAAGACCGACTTCAAATCGCTCAAAGCCGTCAAAAGAGTTATACTGACAATCGACACCGACCGTTAGAATTCCAAATAGGAGACTATGTTTTCTTACGAGTATCACCGACAAAGGGAGTAATCCGATTTGGGAAGAAAGGAAAGTTGAGTCCAAGATACATAGGACCTTTTGAAATCCTTGAAAGGATAGGTGTTGTTGCGTATAGAATAGCCTTACCCCCTGAACTCTCTAGTGTGCATAATGTGTTTCATGTTTCAATGATGAAGAAATACATCCCTGATCCAGCACATATCTTAAGTCATGAGCCTCTTCAAGTTAGAGAAGATTTGACATACATTGAGCATCCAGTGGAAATCTTGGACCATAAAGATCAAATATTACGAACCAAGGTTATTCCACTAGTCAAAGTATTATGGCGGAATCATTCTGTTGAAGAAGCAACATGGGAGCGGGAAGATGAAATAAAAGAGCGATATCCACACCTTTTTGGAAATTAATGTAAGTAAAGTTTGGGGACCAAACTTTTTATAAGGAGGGTAGGATGTAATGACCCCGTTTTCTTATGCCAATATATAATTGTCTTATTTCAATTTCGTCACACTTACTATCTAATAATGATATATTATTACATATATGATATTCCGAGTTCTTAATATGACAAAGCCCATTTTTAAATTTGAAGAATCAACGGTAAAATGGGTCAGATTGAGATTTTATGGCACATCCTAAGCTAAGTGATAAGTTTTGGGTAGAAAATGTAATTTTATGAAACTTTAGGGACTTGGTTTTAATAAAGAAAGTTTCAGGGACCAAAATGAAATATGAAAAGGGGCCTTTTTGTAAATAAAATATTTTCAGGGACCTATAAGAAATATTTAAAATATATGGTGTGAAATTACCAAAATACCCTTCAGGTCCAAAATGACCCTTATACCCTTAATACCTATCCACCTCGTGCTCGACACCTCGTGCTCGGTTTTGACACCTCCACCGTACACGCATCGTCGTTAGAGGAGAAGCCAAAACACGTGTCGTCGTTAGAGGAGAAGCTAAAACACGTGTCGCAGTCCGGTGAATTAAGACTGCAAGACGCCTCCGTTATGCGACACGTCAACGCTGACTCCCATTGTAAAAGCTTAGTCAGCATGGACATGTGTCAACCCCGGGATATCTTTGGAAAACTATAAATAGGGCCTTTGGGGGATCATTTGAAACTCACACCAATTCCTTGAGAATTATAGAAAGAAATAGTGAGAGAAAGTGTGAGAAAGTTTAAGAAGAAGTTCTTAGGGATATTCATCTTAAGGTAATCTTAATGTTATAATGCATCTTTATAGTTTTAATTTATTGTTTTATAGCTTTACTTAGTAGTTATGCTGTTAAAATACAATAAAGAATTCACTAATCAAAACTTAAAATTTAGAACAAATCCAAGTTAATTTTATAAACTTGTTTGAAATTATACGCTTTTAAAAATGATTCTTTTTAAAGAAATTGCTCGTTATTATGGAATCCCATTTAAGTAATTCCAAAGTCAGGCCTAGTGAAGTTTTGTCTAGATGAGATGGTATTTAAGTGGTGTCCCTGTGACCCTCCATCTCTACTGGGAATGAATCTGAAAATGTTCTGTCTAGATGAGATGGTATTTAAGTGGTGCCCCTGATACCCTCCATCTCTACTGGGAACCGACTGATGAGGAAAGACTATGAATTGAATTCTTCAATTACGATCAAGGAGTTTTAAAAGTTGACAAATGAGGATTCAGTAATCCTTTAAAAGAGGAAGTTATTATTAAAGTATAGTATAAACTGGACCTTAGAACGTGTACTTAAATCTTTATCAGATTAACGTGTGATCGAAGACCAATACCAGTAAATTTGACCTCCATTTTGGGTGAGTACTCTGACATTCCTTATGTATTTTGATTATATGATATTATGCAAACTATATATATATTTTATGAACTGCTTTTATTCTCAAAATTCATGTGATACCAATGATTGATTCATTTGTGATATGTTTATATTTGCCCATATAAACATACCGATTAAAATGATTATTGAAAATGATATTGAATATTGAAAATGTGATTCGGCCTAAGGAACCTCTTTACTGACTGACCTTCCCAGCTGGGTTATCGCTGGTGTGCCCTAAATAAGGCGTTGTGACGAACTAGTTTGATTGACCCTCAACTACCTGGGTATAATACGGTATTAGAGTGTACTTGGCCATCAAAATGATATGATTGAAAGAAAAAGATATCACATTTGATTTGTTGCATTCGTCTTATTCTGAGCTATCCAATTGTGATATATATAATTTCATTTCAAAATTTTATCTATTTACTGCAAGTTCCTCTCCATATATGTATATGCCTTCTCTTTTGACTTGAATAGGTATCTATTTTCTAAAAACCCTAGAATGTTTGGAGATTGAACCTCATCCGGATTTTAGCTGATGTTGTATAAATAACCATTTCTCAGGAAACGTTTAGGCTCATGGACGGAACGAAAATGGACTATATTGAAGATTTAGCTTTTAGAGCTCTTTTTGTAAAATGTTTATTTAGATCATGTCTGGCTCTCTTGTAATAAGGTTTAAATTTTTTCTTAAGTTGTAACTCGTTGTTACTTTTAATATATATGAAGTTTCCTTTAGAAAGCTCTGATAACGTAATTCCTTTACTTTCAGTATTTTACGATTCATAACCATGTGATAATATATCCGTTGCATTTATTTAAGGAAACAATTAAATCGGAATATTTGTTGCCTTGGTGGCATGTCAAGACACTCGTTCCCTAATACTATTTTGGGTCGGGGTCGTGATTTGTATTTTTATTTTAGTCCCTAAAGTTTCATAAAATTATATTTTCTACCACAAAACTTATTATATACCTTAAGATATGTCATAAGACTTCGATTTCATCCTATTTACGATTGATTCTTCATATTTAAAAATGGAGTTTGTTATATTGATAGCCGATAACATCACATATCTAATAATACAACATTTATAAGATAGTAAGTAACACATGAGTGTAAAAACAAACTATATACATATGAGCACATAAAAGTGGGGTCATTACATCTCCTCATGTGTTTTCTTCAACCTTCACTCTGCTTCTTCTGGGCCAATACATCTGGATAACCATCCCCCTGCATTTTTGAAGTAGAGATTTCCCTGGTTTGTAAAATATTGGGCTAACTCTCTTAGTTCCATTGCCCCTTTGCCAGACTCCAGCTGCTTCCTAATCTCTCCCCTCGAGTCCTCGTCCTCACCCATTGGTAGCATTGATTGCACCACTGAAGGATCTGTTCTTCGTTGGATCGTGACGATAGTTGTATCACTCCCATGACCATTTTTTGGGCAATAGTTGCATACGCGTCTGGATGGCAATTCATTTTTTTGGAATATCTCTTGATCTTAATTTGATGGAACTGGCTGAGGAGTCTCTAAATGATCGTTCTGTATGGTGCTAGGTTCATGTGCTTCAACGTATATTCTCCATTTACTTGCTGGATCACTAAGTTCGAATCACCCTTAATGCAGAGTGAATGAATTCCCCTTTGAAGAGCCTCCAGTGACCCTAGTACCAATGCCTCGTACTCTCCTTCGTTATTGGAACAAGGGAAATCTAACTTGTAGGAAAGGCAAATCTCTTCCGTTCCTTTCAAAAGAATAACCCCTGCCCCTCCTATCTTTTCTGCCTAAGATCCATCGAACTGCATCGTCCACTCCTCCTCAGTTGCATCTAGATAATTGGCTTGTAGGTCGCCTCCTAGAATGTCTTCCTTAGGTGGTTCAAATCTTCCTGAAGGAAAGATTGCCAGTAGATCATCATACGCCTGGATTTTGATCGCGCGAGGAACTACACACTTTAAGTCATATTCTGAGAGGATGAGGAACCACCTAGCTTCCCTGCTAATCAATATAGTTTTTGCCAACAAATACTTAATAGGATCACATTTAGTTATAATATGAATTGTAAAAGACAACATATAATGCCTAAGTTTTTGTGCTACAAAGACTAAGGCTAAACAATGCCTTTCTAAGCTGCTATATCTAATCTCTGGCCCGTGTATGATTCTATTGAGGTAGTAGACTGGTCTCTCTTGCCCATCAATTTCCTGGGCCAGCAAATCTCCGATGGACCTCATGGTAGATGTGAGATATAACTGCAACGGCGTTCCTGCCCGTGGGGGAACCATGGTCTGTGATGAAACCAACAGCTTCTTTAACCCAGCAAAAGACTCCTGGTGAATCTCTTCCCACCTAAACTTCATGCTCTTTCGCAACAGTTGCATCAACGGGTGTGTTACTTCGGCCAATCCAGGCACAAATCTCCTAAGGTAGGAGACTTTACCGAGGAAGCTCTTCAACTCCCTCGCCGTTCTAGGACTTGGCATTTCCAAGATCGCTTGTTGTTTGTCCTGGTCCATTTGCACCCCTTGTCGATCAACCACAAAGCCTAATAATTTCCCACTCGTTACTCCAATAACACACTTTAATGGGTTCATCCTCAACTTATACTTTCTACAACGGGAAAACACCTTCCTCAAATCACTCAAGTGGGACCCCTCCTCCTTCGATTTGATGACCAAGTCGTCCACATAGAATTCTATAAATTAGTGAAAGAAGTCATGAAAAATGGCCATCATCGTTCTCTGGTAAGTCGCCCCAACGTTCTTGAGGCCGAACGGCATCACCCTGTACATGAAGTTACCCAAAGGGGTTCTGAATGTCGTTTTCTCCGCTTCCGAGGGGTCCATCTTGATCTGATTATACCCCACACACCCATCCATGAAGCTATACATCTCATGACCAGTCGTTGCGTCTATCAGGCTATCGATGGAGGGTAGAGGGAACTCATCTTTAGGACAAGATCTATTCAAATCTCTAAAGTCCACACAGATCCTTATCTGGTTTTTGTCTTTCTTTCCTACTGGGACAATACTATATAGCCAGAGTGGGTGTTGTATCGGTACGATGAACCCTGCCATTCGCAGGCACTGGACCTCTTCTTTAATCTTCAGATCCAGCTCGGGCTTGTATGTTCTCACTACCTATTTCACTGGAATGGCTGAAGGCATTACGTTCAGCCTGTGGCAACTTACTTCCTCATCCAGTCCTTCAATTTTTGTGTATTTCCACGCGAAGACATCTATAAACTCCTGAATCAATTTGACCAAGGCCTCTCATTTCTGATTGCTGAGATCCTTCGAGATGAATATGGGTCTTGGATCTTCTCCTTCTTTTGCTAGGTTTAATTGCTCCAACTCTTGCGCCTGGGGTTTTCTCTAATTTGCCATGTAATCTGGTTCCTCGATAACTTCTTCCACGAATTCATGTATGCTAGAATTATCTATTACCATGAACTTCCCCCGTTGATCTACTAAAAAACATTCATATATCGGGTCAACCTCGTCCTCAGTTTCTTCGACCGCCCGATCACACCGTTATAATTGATACACCACCTTTCCTTCCTCGGTAACGACTTTCTTGCATTGCCTGCTGATTGTGGTGATCGCCTTCCTCTTCTTCTCTCTAGAAGCTTCGGCCACTTTTCTCTTAAAAACCGACTCAGCACGCTCTGTAGCTGGACCTCATGCTCTATCGGGTCCACTCTGGGACTCATTCCGTCTTTAAGCTACTTCGAGATGCCTTGGGGCCATCTGGTGAGCCAAAATAACCAATTACTAACCATACACCATTCGCACGAATCTCATATGAAATAAAATGACTAAAGTAATTAATGAGACTGGAGTAAACACTTCCATCCTAAATCCCAAATACAATAGTCCAACATAATGAATCAACAATTGAAAGGAGTAATAAATAGATCCACAAATCTCTGACCGTCTGAATAACTAAAAAGGGGCAACATGCCCTAACTGAAATAGATAACTCAAGAATCAGGAATGAGAATCATGGAGGCATCTACTACCAAGTCCTATAACTTCCACAACAGCTATAGCTCATCAAATGAATGGAACTCCTATCCTTGGTGTCCTTGTGGCTCGGCACCTAAAATAACTTGACGAAGAAAAGAGATTTTGAAATAAATGGGTCAGAGCCCGAGTTGAAAACAGTTTAAAAATCAGCAAGTGTTTAAAATTCATTTAACAGTAAATATTATATCCATGTTAGTTCCTCGTTCCCTCACTTGAGATTATCACCTCTCAACTAATGTGCATGCCTAGCATAGACTCCTAACCCCTCCTAGTCGTGCTATCCCACTTATCTAATTTAGCCCAAGTCCTTTATAGAAATGCCTAAGTCATTGTACCCATTCATGATACCCGAATAAAATATTCTTATAGTTATAACGCTAGCTTAATCGGATTCAAATAACTCATTAATCACTAAAGTTCTCACATTGTTGATTAATATTAAATATTGTAATCTTTCTCATCTACTAAGCAACACATTAGAATAATCTCAAGTGCACACACACACACACACACACACACACACACACACACACACACACACACACACACACACACATATATATATATATATATAAAAATAAGGAGTAGAATACTTGACACTATTCAATAAAATGATAAGCTAAGTAGAGGCTAGGATGAATCCAATTTTGAAGAGCCATGACAATCTAAGGGTTCACAATGAAAGCTGAAATTTGAGACTAACATGGCATTTTCGCAATTCACATGTTAAAATTGGCTAATTATAAAAATTAAGTCATGAACCTAAATCAGTACACATCTTTCCAAAATGACTTTAATTCAAAATCCTCTGCTTATCCGAAGTCACACTCTCACCCATTCTAAAATACCGTACACCCACCCCTCTGTCACTTTTTACTTAAAAAATGGAGTTGCACTTCTCGATGAAGTTGGTGAAAGGTGTTATCTTACTCATGTACTCTGTTTACCCACTCTCTCATTAATATAAGTAATGACCCATTTTAGCCCATCAAGAATGGACCCTTATTCTTTTCACTCTCTCCTAGCTCCACCAAGGTCATAAACTGGGTTCGATTGAGAACTCGGTTTTAGCTCCATTAACGAGGATTGAGCTCCACCTTCTAGTAAACGCTATAAAACACCATACAGTACTTATTGGACGAACTATTAGAGTGAAGGCTTATTTGTATTGGGACAAGATAATATTGAGATATGATTATAATAATAGGACACTACTCCTCTCCGATTCATCATTCTCCTTAGCCAACTTCGCTTCTCTATTGCTGCACTTGGAAGGCACACATCCACGCGAAGAGCAGTAACTGCCCCCCACAGCTTGACATTCGCATTTCATAGTCTTGCATGAAGAAAATCTACTGCACGAGCAACATAGTCCAGATGGTTGTAGATGTCATTTAAATACCTTAAAATTTATTTCTATTTGAATTATGTATACATTATTCATTTGCTTGAAGTTAATGGTTTTCATATATGAAATTTGAGATTGCATTTATTATGATGTATATATGACTTATACTCTGCGCTTGAAATTTGCGTCTGAATTTATTTCTCATTCCTTTATGTTTTTCAGTTCTTCTATAATGAATTTAAATACCAGTTGCCATTCCCTTTTGTCTTCCAAAATGGTCAGGGAGCCAAACTTTTGGTCTGCCAGAAATAGAGTTTGGTTGTCGCCTACAACAAATGAGGGATGCGAGATAGTAGGATTTGGCTCCGCAAAGTTGGAAGTACACAAGGCGTCATCTTCACTGATCT
Organism: Sambucus nigra; assembly: GCA_949130495.1. Taxonomy (NCBI): domain Eukaryota; kingdom Viridiplantae; phylum Streptophyta; class Magnoliopsida; order Dipsacales; family Adoxaceae; genus Sambucus; species Sambucus nigra. Next base: position 193,086,564 of record OX422223.1, read on the forward strand.
CATTTACTCATTCAAAGGAACAAACTAGGGAAGAACAATATATTCATTGAGTTTTCAATTTAATAAGACTTTAACTAAACTACAAAGTTTACTTGAACTACAATGTTTTACCTGTTTAGAATTGTCGATAAAACATTAACTGAACTAGCTGACTGTAATAGTGTACAGGGGTCATTGAGTATGATTTACATTGCACATTTGGTAGCCTTTTGGTTCGGTTTGATATTTTATATTTATTAACATAAATTATTTTATATTTTTTTCATTCATTCTTTATATTATTTAATGACCATTTGTTTCTTTGTGCTGTAGATCCAAAATGTTGAAATTTGGCCACTTAATAAGGTATTGTCTCTTTATTTATTTTTTCTGTCTATTTGCAGCCGTTTAGCCTTATAACGTTGTCTTAGTGTTGCATGATTGTACTTGAGTAGAATCTTCTACAAATGCATTGGTTAAAAGATGAATTTAGTCATGGTAATTTATAAACTACAATCAGTTTTCACAATATTTAACTTCTTCGTCTTTAATCCTTTCAGATCATGGGATGTGGTTTTGACATACAACCTATTACATAATGAATCCACTGTGCTATCCTTCTTTCAGATAATGGGTAAACATTCATTACTGATGAGAAAACATTTGAATCAATTAATCAAAGATTTGTGGTCATGTTTATATGTTATTAATGTACAGTTGTGTTGAAGAAATTTTTATCCATATCATAACTATATTGCCAATGGGATATTTGACTTTAGTAAAGACTTATTTGATTGATTTTTCTACCACTACTCACTTCTTTGGGAGGAACACTTATTGATAGGTGTGTGGTGTGAATATTTAAATATTCCTTTGCTACATATTATACATGGAAATTAAATTGAGTTAACTATAATTTGACGAGTCAATTGAAATTTTTATTTACCCTTAATGTATAGTTTTTACTATATCATTTTAAATGAATTGTAGTTTCTTTTTATGGTATGATTTTATTTAACTTTGTACCTTTTTGGAAATCAATGGTCGGATTAAAAGAGAGGGCGAGAGGAGGGGGATTATTTGTATCCCAAGCTTCAAAGATTCATTGAGATGATGATTTTCATGGTGGGTTATTTCGTTTTATTTGTTATAGTTTCACAGAATATGAATGTTTGTTCGGATTTATTCACTGATTATACTTTCAAAATTTTGTACAGTGAAACCTCATTCAAGAGCTGATATGTGATTTGAGGTAACTGCATTCTATTTTAGGAAGTTGATTTCATCTCTATTTTAATGGAGATGTGAAATAACTATTTATTATTATTTCATTTGGCATTACACCTCTTCTTCATTTGTTCATTGGTTTCTCTGTTTAGTTTTATATATTGTCACATGAAGTTTAAACTTCTTTGATTATGTGCATTGATGTTTAACTATGTTTGCTTAAATATGAGATTGTTAAGATATTTTTTAATCCATACAAATTCAGTTTTTAGATCAAATATATCGACACCCACACATTTAAAAAGAATCTTCGAATTGAAATTTTAATTAATGCTTATTTATATGACTTTTACATAGAAGGTCAGAGAGTTAAAGTGATGGGTCACCATCTCATACAATTTTGGTACGACATGGACTAACCCATCCCCTGTTCTTGAAAATGCAAGCCATGGCACATTTTATCATATATAAGAAGTGTTGTGACATGGATTTTTAATTGATTTACTGTCATATTGTCACTTGAGATAATGTATAAGAAGTGTTGTGACTAACATTTGGAGTACTAATTTCCATAAGAATGAAGGGATGGATTGATCCACTTTGTTTTTCTCTTTAATTTGGAATTTGTCGAAAGGTAGGAATGCAAAAATTATTGAAGGGAAATATGTCACAGTTAATATGATTATCAAACACAGTTGGGAAATCTCAAATTGAATCCGATGATGCTGAGAAACATAGTAAACATCTAAAAAAAATATTTTGGTCCCATCTAAAAAATTCACGTTGCTAAGAGTATTACTTCTCGAAGGATTAGATATAACAGTGCTAAATCAAATCAATCAGGAGAGCTCTTTTAAAGGTTAGCCTGGTAGCTGCTCAGTATTGGTTAGATAGATCTTAATTATTGAAACAATGTATTGATATTGTTTTCCTGTTACTTTTTTTTTCTTTCAAATTTTGTCCAGTTTTTTGCTTATGTGATGATGTAAGCTTTATCTTTAGTAGGCAGGATATCTGCTTGATTGATATGTCTACTTTTGCTAAATCGGAGAATGCTTTAAAGAGAGCTGAAGGTGAATTGCACATCTTTTGTTCTTTAAATTTCTTTATATCTTTTTGGAATCAGCAGAAAAGTGTAAAGGCTTGCTTTGTCACAACGTGCTTTATTTTTTACTTTCATCATATTTTACTTCATGGTGTAGTCCTTATTGAGATCTTTCAACATGCATTGAACTTTCTATCTGGATCGTTAAAGCCTGAAATTTTTTGCCTTTAGGTCACCCCCACACCCTCAAGTGTCAACACTTAACAAACACTGTTGTGTACCCAAAATTAATCAATATTTATCGATATGAATTGACTTATGGTTTGGCGATTGGTCGGTGTAGAATTGATCAATGTTGGGCAGAAGCAAGATGCCTTGCAAGCACTTTATGATCTAATCAGCTCAAAAAGGTATCGGGCATGGCAGAAGACACATGCAAAGATTATGTTCAAGTATATTTAGCTTTGTGTTGACATACGAAGGGGCAGATTTGCCAAGGATGGTCTGATTCAGTACCGTATAATATGCCAACAAGTCAATGTTAACTCACTAAAGGAGGTCATAAAGCACTATATGGACTTTTCCACCAAGAGGGCTGAGTTGGCCTGTAGTCAGACACAGGCCCTAGAAGAAGCTCTCGATGTTGATGATCCAGAAGATGACAGAAGGCCAGAAGATCTGAGTTCTACATTATAATGGATGGTGTGAGTATACTTTGTTTTCCCATTATGTACCGAGTTCTACACTTTCATTCATTTATATAGATGGTGTGAGTATACTGTGTGTAGAATATAACTTTTACCGCGGGCTAATTTTATTACAATTTTGTTGATGGAAGCATCCTCACATGGTTTAGCCTCACAGTGCAACCCAAGCCTCTATCAACCTTATCGAAAGTAGCTGCAAGTAGGTATCGAAGTTGAAGCCATATTGATCAGCATGTACTGTGACATCCAAGCAGCAGCTGCAACCATACCGATCAGCAGCTGTAAGCAAGTTTCTTAATAACATATAAGAGGGTGGTCTACAGGAGATCTTAAAGATACTTTTGATATATTCTTCAACCAAGTTGTTGCTGGTAGATGAAGTGCAGAGCTACTGGATGAAATATTAAGTGATCAAGCCATTAGGTAAACATTAGATAAGGTAGTTAAGCTCCTTGCTTATATCAGCGATAAAGATCATTTTGTTGGGTTATAGTTTTATCGATGTCTACTAATATACAAGAGTGCTAACGATGATCATAAAAGACTTATCTTGACAAAGATGAAGCAACAATATAGCCAACTATTGAAATCAAAGATGGAAGGTCTGTCCGAGGATTGAGTTGACTATTATCATTATCACTACTGGATTGCGAATGAGTTACAAATCTTGTGATCTCTGTCTCTCTATATAGATGGTGAATTGTTTGGAAGTATTCAAGGATTTCTTTCAAATAGTTTGCATTATTGTGAAATTTCATAATAGTATAGCTGTGATCGTTATGATGTTTATCCTATCTCCGAGACGAACTATTAGTGTTGTAGACTTTTTTAATTTCTTAACAGGGTGGATAATGCTATAAACAAAGGTAACTTTGTCCAAATTTTATAAATTATTTTCACATTTTGTTGTAATAAAAATCGGGGACTTAAATGTTTAGACATTTCGATCATTGGAAATTTTTTGTCGTGCCTTCAGGCACGGGCATTCCGCTAATCTATATAATAAGGAGCAGAATGTTTGACACTATTCAATAAAATGATAAGCTAAGTAGAGGCTAGGATGAATCCAATTTTGAAGAACCAAGGGTTCACAATGAAATCTGAAATTTGAGACTAACATGGCATTTTCGCAATTCACATGTTAAAATTGGCTAATTATAAAAATTAAGTCATGAACCTAAATCAGTACACATCTTTCCAAAATGTCTTTAATTCAAAATCCTCTGCTTATCCGAAGTCACACTCTCACCCATTCTGAAATACCGTACACCCACCCCTCTGTCACTTTTTACTTAAAAAATGGAGTTGCACTTCTCGATGAAGTTGGTGAAAGGTGTTATCTTACTCATGTACTCTGTTTACTCACTCTCTCATTAATATAAGTAAGAGGGATGCTAATGGTAGCGGGTGTTTTGCACCGGTTTTAGCAACCGGCTGATGTGGCTGACACCCACTCACCCACACAAGCATAACTCTCTTATTTTACACCCGTTATTTATTTAATGAAAAAAAACATTTTTTTAGTAAAAAAAAACATTTTAAAACTAGTTTTAACACAAAAAAAAGATTTTAGCAAAAAAAAAAGTTTTGCCGAAAAATAAAAAAATGGTCATTTCCAACGGTATGAAAAAAATACAACTCAATGTCGCGTCACATTTTTATTTGGATCGTGAACGTGTTTGTTAAAAAATAAAAGATTTATAATCACATTGTGTAATTTTTTAATTGGTTTGTGTTAAGTAAAAAAAAATGATTTCGTGTCTTGTCTTGTCGTATATTAGTACATATAATTTTAATATATATATTTTTATATAGCTTGTATTTATGTTTTTAATAAGACTGATTTTTTTTTTAATTTGAAAGTTATATTTTCTAAAAAAAATATTTATAAGGTGGAGCTGCCAACTCTATTTATATGGTTATTTTTTTGGCTTATTAAATTTGGTGGGGCTGCCAACTCAATTGGCCACGTTAGTCGGTGCATATATCCGGTTGATATATGCGGCACCAAAAGCATTTCTCTTTTTTGGTCAGCGATCGTATTTTTATGTCTCATATCCAAGTTTCTCTAGTTTTATTCAAAAAACAGTTTTATCGAAAAAAACATAAACAACAATTTAATGAAAAAAATATTTTTTAGTAAAAAAACAGTTTAAAACTAGTTTTAACACAAAAATAGATTGTCAGCGATCGGTTATCGTCACTGGCGCGGATCCGCATCATATAACAAATCAATTTTAAACTTTTTTAAATTTTGATAAAAGTTATTTTTTATTTTTCGGCAAAACCTTTTTTTGTTGCCAAAATCTATTTTTTGTGTTAAAACTAATTTGAAAATGTTTTTTCGTTAAAAAATGTTTTGTTTTTATCACAAAAAGTGCAGTGCTATTGGCCACAAAAAAAGAGCAATGCTATTACTTTTATTATTTTTTACTATTTCACAAAAAAATAATTTTTTTACTATTTTTAAAATAGTAAAAATGGTCTGCACCAACGTTATGAAAAAAAATATGACTCAACGTTGAGAAAATCTACGTCGACACAGAGGTCGACACACGATCACAATATTGTTATTAATATGGATCCGCAATAACGGAACTAACAAATTACGATAAAAAACAACACTAAAAAAATATTGTTTTTAACAACTTAGGATTTTTTTATAAATTTTTTTGAGTGCTCATTTTTATAGCAATTGGTTAGTGTCGCTGGCGCGGACCCGCATTCATTAAGAGACCGAATGACCACCCCTACATATGATAACAACAATTGAGTGTATGAGGCATGCTGAATGCTATAGGGACCGGTTCAATCAACCGGATTCATCCACCGGCTGAGGTGGCCCATTTATTTGGCATTCCTCATTTGTGATGTGACACTCATTTGGCATTCCTCATTTATTCTTTATCCATATTTATTCCTCATTTGTGATTAAAAAAAATTATTTCTATAAAAAAAAACTAATTATACAGTTTTTTAAACTATAAAAATATTTTTTTAGGTGGCTCCGCGCCAGCGACACTAAAAAACATATTTTTATGAAAAAATCCTAAGTTGTGAAAAAAATATTTTTTTAGTGTCGCTTTTTATCGCAATTGGTTAGTGCCGCTGGCGCGGACCCACATTCATCAAGAAATGTGGGTCCGCGGCAGCGACACTAACCAATTGCGATAAAAAGCGGCACTAAAAAAATATTTCTATAAAAAAATCCTAAGTTGTTAAAAAAAATATTTTTTTAGTGCTGCTTTTTATCGCAATTGAATAGTACCCCCGACGCGGACCGACATTAATTAACCGATGTGGGTCCGCGCCAGCGACACAAACCAATTGAGATAAAAAGCCGCACTAAAAAAAATGGCACTAAAAATATTTTTATAAAAAAAATCCTAAGTTGTTAAAGAAAATATTTTTTTAGTGTCGCTTTTTATCGCAATTGGTTAGTGCCGCTGGCGCGAACCCACATTCATTAAGCGATGTGGGTCCGCCTTAACGACACTAACCAATTGCGATAAAAAATGACACTCAAAAATATTTTCTTCATCAAATTAGGATTTTTTTTTATAAAAATATTTTTAGTGCCATTTTTTTTAGTGCGGCTTTTTATCTCAATTGGTTTGTGTCGCTGGCGCGGACCCACATCGGTTAATTAATGTCGGTCCGCGTCGGGGGTACTATTCAATTGCGATAAAAAGCAGCACTAAAAAAATATTTTTTTTAACAACTTAGGATTTTTTTATAGAAATATTTTTTTATATTGATTACCAGAAACTCAATGCGGGAACTAGGAAATACCATTTCCCCTTACCATTTATTGATCAAATGGTTGAGAGAGTAGCGGACCACCATTACTATTGCTTCCTTGATGGTTATTTCGGATATAACCAAATTGAGGTAGATGTACTTGACCAGGAGAAGACGACCTTCACTTGCCCTTTTGGTACGTTTGCCTACAAACGTATGCCATTTGGCTTGTGTAATGCACCCGCGACCTTTCAAAGGTGCATGTTGAGCTTATTTAGCGACATGGTCGAGAGAGGACTCGAGGTGTTCATGGATGATTTCAGCGTTTTTGGCACCTCTTTCGATCATTGTTTAGAAAAGATGGAAAAAGTACTTGTCCGGTGTGTGGAAAAGAACTTAGTGCTGAATTGGGAGAAATGCCATTTCATGGTCACCGAGGGAATAGTTATTGGCCACATAATATCATCCAAGGGCATAGAGGTTGATAGGGAAAATATATATGTAAAACTGATCTTCCCCCACCAAAATCGCTTAAGGACGTTCGCTCATTCTTGGGTCACGTGGGGTTTTATCGAAGGTTCATTAAGGACTTTAGCACTATCGCTAGACCCTTAAGCAACCTAATCATGAAGGACACCCCATTCGAGTGGACAGAAGCCTGTCAAAACTCTTTTGAAAAATTAAAAAACATGCTTGTGTTCGCTCCCATCATGCAAGTTCCGGATTGGTCCATGCCATTCGAACTTATGTGTGATGCAAGCGATTACGTGATCGGGGCTGTTTTGGGCCAACGAAAAGATAAACAAGCCCATGTCATCTACTACGCTAGCCGGACCCTTACCGGACCTCAACTCAACTACTCTACCACAGAGAAGGAGTTGCTAGCGGGTAGTCTTTGCCCTCTATAAATTCCGGTCATATCTCATTGGTTCTCCCATCACGTGTTTCACCGACCACACGGCTTTGAAATACCTACTTGTAAAGAAAGATGCCATGCCGCGCCTCATAAGGTGGATCCTACTCCTAAAAGAGTTCAATATTTCCATTAAAGATAAGAAAGGAGTAGAAAATGTCGTTATCGACCATTTATCTCGGCTTTCCTCCGACGTACCTAGTGATCCCATACCTATAGACGAATACTTTTCGGATGAACAACTTTTTGCTACCTCTTCGTATCCCTGGTTTGCAGATATAGTGAACTATCTTGTCACGGGAGTCGTCCCTCCCGATTGGACACCGCAAGATAAGAAGAGGTTTATTACTTGGTCATGCATGTTCTTTTACGATGATCCCTTCCTTTTTAAATATTGCGCCGACCATATCATCTGACGATGCGTACCGAATGATGAGATCCCAAAGGTCATCCAACTTTGTCATTCGGAAGCCTGTGGAGGCCACTTTTTGACGAAAAAGACGGTCGCTAAAATTCTGCAATGCGGCCTCTATTGGCCCACAATATCTCGGGATGCAAACGATGCTTGCAAATCGTGCAATAGGTGCCAACGGATGGGAGCCATTACTCGACGAGACATGATGCCTCTTACACCCATATTCATCATTGAGATCTTCGACTGTTGGGGTATTGACTTCATGGGCCCTTTTCCCTCGTCCTTTAGTTTCCTATACATCCTTGTCGCGGTAGACTACATTTCTAAATGGATGGAAGCTATATCTACCAAGACTAATGACAACAAAGTGGTGATAAAGTTCCTGCAGGAACACATACTTTCACGCTTCGGTGCTCCGAAGGCGATAATTAGTGATAATGGCACGCACTTTTGTAACAGGCCATTCGCGAAGCTCATGAGAAAGTATGGCGTCATTCAGAAGGTTGGAACGACTTATCACCCGCAAATGAATGGGCAAGCCTAATTAGTGAATCGGGAAATCAAGAACATTCTTGAAAAGACCGTCAATCCTACCCGGAAAGATTGGTCCCTTAGATTGAACGATTTGCTATGGGCCTAGCGTACCGCATATAAGAATTAACTCGGCATGTCCCCTTTTCTCTTTGTGTATGGAAAACCTTGCCATCTTCCCGTTGAGCTCGAACACAAGGCGTATTGGGCGATTTAGCAATTGAATTATGCCATGGACAAGGCCGGTGAAGCCCGTAAGCTTCAATTGAATGAGTTAGAAGAACTACGCAATGATGCGTATGAGAATGCCAAAATTTCCAAAGAAAGGATGAAACTCGCTCATGATAGCATCATTCGACGATAAGAGTTTCTTCCCGGGCAAAAAGTTCTTCTCTACAATTCTCGGTTTCACCTCTTTTCGGGCAAGTTGCGGTCACGATGGTCTGGCCCGTTCATCGTGAAGAATGTTTTCCCCCATGGAGTTGTTGAATTAGATGATTTAAAAGGGAGAAATACATTCAAAGTGAATGGAAAATGCCTAAAGCCATATCTAGAGGCGTGTGCAGAAGAAGTCGACACCGTCTGGTTATCGGACCCCGTTTACGGGGTTGAGTGAGATATTGCAGCGAGGTCGTCGCACCCACGACGCGTATGGGGTGAGAGTCGTGTGGACTAGGTTTATTCGGGAAAAGCATTCGTGTGTTTCGGGAATTTTGAGTCAAAAGGTGTTGACCAGCGAAATCGAGAGGGTTTTAGTCCAGATTGATAGAGAGTACGTTGTGAAAGTGAAAGTTTTCGGAGAAATGGGATCGAAACCATGTTCGGGAAAAATCCAGCCCAAAAGCCCTGGGGCCGGATCGGTTCCTTTAATGGCCGGATCGGTCCGCCCCCGGACCAGTTCCTTTAATTTTAAAAAGGATCGATCCGCCTGGCGAATGTTTGAAAAGTCAAAGACCCGGACCGGTCCGCCCCTACCCCGGACCGATCCACCTTCTACAAGTCTGTTTTCTCCCCTTCCCAAGATTCACCCCCTTCCCCCCCAATCCCATTCATTCCCTCCAATCCGTTATCCCTCCTCCCAACCCCATCCTTTCCCTCCCAAATCCACCCCCTTTTTCCCACCAAACCCTTTCCCTCCAATTCCAACCCCTCCCCTCACCTCTTCCACTATAAATACACCCCCATCCCTCTCTTTATCTTCACACCTCCAACACAAATCCCCTATTCTCCCTCTCTAGCTTTCCTAGCAAAAACCAATCCCTTCTGTTTCAATGGCTCCCCGTGTTGCCCCTACCAAATATGACTCCACCGAGATCCAACCCTCCGGTCACGGCGAGTTCCTCTCCCGCCAAAAGGAGCGATGGCATAATCAAATTTTCAGTTTGGGCCGCAAACTCCATATGGAGCGCGCTGTCCAATGGGAAGGACTGCCCAACTCCGTCACCTCCCTATTCATGGCTCGGGGCTGGTGTCGATTCCTCAACCAACCCTACGAAGCGATTTGGGCAACCGAAGTCCGCTCCTTCTATGGCACCTTAGTTCGGATGGGCCAATTCGAGGCCCAAGCTTACGTGGATAGGACGGTCATCCCATTTTCTTTGGCTCTTATCATGGCCAAGTTGGGCGAGTATGAGGTCCCAGACGTTCAAGAGTTTACCTATCCCCGAAACGTCCCCCGGTCGACAAGGATACTATCATGGCCCGAATTGCGCCGAATGTGGCTTGGACGGGGCAAACCGTCGCCGTTGGACGCCTAAACGAGAAGGCGCGCCTCACATTTCAGATTGTGTGCGCCAACAATTTGCCAACGTCCAACGACTCCACCATGCGGCCTCGGCAAGCCACTTTGACCTATCACCTCTTCGACCCCCACACTTCCATCCATTTGGGCCGAACATTATACGCGGATATCATTAACGCGTCCTTGGATGAGAAGGGCACCACCCCACTTCCCTATGCCCTTTTGATCACTTCCATCCTTAAGGATGCTGGCATATCTGCGCCGATCGACCATACTCGCATTCCCGGTCCTTTTGGACAAGGGACCCTCACCAAGAGCGCCAAACAGCTAGCTATCCTCTGGGCTAAACGGGGAGGTGATAGTGAAGAAGAAGCTACCTCGAGCGCGAGCGAGGAAGATGAAGGGGCAGCCGATGAGGACATCGAGATGGGGGATATCGGTCCGGACGAGGAGTCGGCAGACGAAGAGAACGACCCAGATTTCGAGTTGGCGGGAACCGACCTATCCGATCGCATGTCGGCACTTGAAACAAACTTCAACACCTTTTAGACTAACTACGAGCACGACATGATCATAGTTCTCCGCTTCCAAGCGGACATCTATCACCGCCTAGGTGATCCTAATGTGCCACTGCCCTCCTATTACCATAACCCCTATGGCCCCGGCGCGCCCGATTCTTCCCATCGCCCACCCCAGTGAAGCTTGTTGTGGTTGGCGCAGTTTTTTTTATAGTGTTTTTCCTGTTCACATTTGTATGCTTTTCCCTGCACTTGTAACACAGTCCATTTGTAATAAAAACTGCATTTTCTCCATTTGTTTGTTTTATTTATCGCACTTATTATTTTGCCTTATTTATATTTTAGTCCTTTTTTCTTGAGGACAATGCAAAAGTCTAAGTTAGAGGGGGTCACAAGTGCGTATGTCTAAAACTTCACAAATTTTCAAAATGCCCAGAAATTTCCAAAAAAAAATCAGAAATTTTTGAAAAATCAAAAAATATTTTTGTTCAAAATAAATAAAAATTGGAATTCAAATTTTTCAAAAATATCATTAAAAGTCGGTTTAAAGTCTCAAGTTGTAAAAATTCAACATACACAAAGTCGGAATTAACCAAAGATGGAAATTGAGCGAAAATTGACGACTTAACGAATAAGTGTGGAGATTAACAAAACCCGGTGAGATTCGAGCCTATCATTTTTTGCGAATTTTTAAATCTAACCGAGTTAATTGTTAACTCAAAGTTCTTTTCAGCGGCTAAAAATTTGTCGAGGATCTTAATTCTTTCATTTCGATCGGTTTTAAAAAAATGTGTGTAATATTGCCTTGAAAAAACGTGCCAAATTAATCTCTAAACTTAAATTCATCTCGAAACGCATATGGTAACGCAATTGGTATTTTGGACAATGAAGTAGGCCCTCGTTTGTCACCCAAAAATATTGGCCAGGAAAAGTAGCGAAAAATTACCCCTTTTGCAACCCAAATTGAACCAAATAAATTTTATCCTTTCGTTTGACAACCCGAAAAACCCAAGTAGCCCGAAATTGTGAAAATAGAATATTCAATGAAGTCCGAAAAGTGCATAAAAAGGGGCAAGAAAAAAATAAATATGCTCAACAAAAATAGTGAGAAAAGAAAAGAAATGGAAAACAGAGAAAAATTAGAGAAAAAGAAGAAAAAATGAGCAATAGCCCGGAAAAAACACAAATGGACATCATATATTGATTTTCCAACTCCAACCTTCCCTACCTCTTTCATTTTACCCAATATACCTTAAAACCTGAAAAAGTCCTAACCGAGTCTAAATTGCGAAATTGGTTACCGCGTGGAGAGCTAATATACCAAAAGATAATAAAGGAGATTAAGTGCGCGGAAAAAGAGGCAATGTTCCCGTTTTTCAAACCATAATCTGTTGATGAGATCCTTTCACCATGAAATTTTTGTCTTTCTACTTGTATGCGTGACTTTGCATCCATTACATTTACTCTTTATATCACGCATACCGAGAGAATAACCAGAATCCGAGTGATTCGTTTGAGAGAGAATTCCGTGAGAAATTGAAATCAAAACGAATTTTCGGATAAGTAACGTAATGATCAATCGGTGAAAATTGACAGTTATATTTCCAGCTTCGCACACACATACTACGGTTCGAGACTTGTAAATATGACTTGATGATGACTATTTTCGGGAAAAGTTTGAATTGCACAATTTTTTGAATATTTTGAATTTTGTTTGAGTCGAATTTTGTGGGTATATTCTCTGCAAAACCTCACGAGACACAACTCGTCCTACTAGGGTGACCTAGGGGTTTAAAGGCTTGTTGCATACGCTAAATGCAATCGCTTTCCCGCCAAAGAGGTATTCTATCCCAATAAGATGTTTTCAAGAATTGAGCTTGATTAGGATTCTTTTACATTGCTCGGGACGCGCAAAGTTCTAAGTTAGGGGGTTTGATTAGGCATAAATTCTTCCTAATTTATGCCTTGATTTAGTTACTTTTAGCACCTCGAACAACATAATTGAGTTGACTTTATCTCATAATCTTGCTACTGACTGATCCTAATGAGTACACCGATTTTCTGGTATTTCTTAGTGTTTTTACAGGTACTTGATGTCAAGAAACGAAAGAAGGAAACCGAAAGAATCAAGAAAGAAAAGAAGGAAAGTCACAAGGGCAGAAGTGTAATTTCCACCCGGAATTCGGATGAGGTATCTAAAGAGAAGTTGAAGAGATTTCTTTCACGAGCACATAGGAAGAAACGACACCTCAATTGGAGTCCCAGAGGAGAAGATATGAGCAGTCAAAGTTGAGCCAAAAAGTTAAATAGTCGGACCGGTCCGCCCCTACCCCGGACCGGTCCGCTTTGCCAAACTCCAGAAGACCCTGGATCACAGCAAACCGAAAAAGAAAAAAATAAAAAGAACCGGTCCGCCACCGGACTGGTCCGCCCCAAAACAAAAAGAATCGATCCTCCTTGGAGGCAGAACGGTCCGCCTAAGACTTGGATCGGTCCGGCCCTCGAGATTTGCAAATCTGAGAAGAGTCTTAGTGCAGCTGCAATTCCTAATTTCACGGAGGGTATAAAAACCCGATTTATTATTGTTATGGGGATGGAGATTTTTAGAGAATAATAGTTAGTTTTTCTTTTTTTTTCTCCAGAAACCCTAGTTTAGCTACAATTACCAATTTTAATTCAAGGATTGAAGATTTATTCAGAGTTCGTGTGATTACCAGTTTTATTCATTGCTGCAATTATTGCTTGGGTGATTTTAGTGAGTTATTTCTTTTTCTTAATTCCTTTCTACATCTATTCACAACTTTCTTTAGAGTAATTATGAATTCCTGCACATCAATCACTGTTTTTAGTACTTTCATCATGCTAGGCTAGATTTTCTAAGGCTGGGATACATGAACCCAGCCTGATGTGTTAATTGTACGTGTATAACATTAGTCCTCTGAATTTAGTGATTGAATACGACCGTATTGCGTAGGAACATAACAATTGTTGGTATTTATATCTCGTTTTGCCTCTAGGTAACCGCGATGATTTAGAATGCAATTTTAGTGTTACTATCGCGATACCGATTTACTCGTCCTCAGATTAAGTATGACGCGGGATTGAACCTCGTATACATAATGCTTGGGAGTACTAAATTCCGGGTTAATTTAATCAGTTAAATTTACGATTAATATTATAACTACAATTCACTAGGGTTAGGGGATTGTATTCCCGTTTTATTTTTCCCATCACATAGTTCAAAAGTTTCAAATCATCTTTCCATTAGCATTTTAGGTAAATTAGTGTAGTTGCATCTTTTCCTAATTCCATAATTGCATTTAGTGTAATCGATCCTCAACACCAAATCATTTTCCTTTTCTTTTTAGAGTCAAAGTTAGGGTTCTTCCGTCTTTTCCCATCGTTACAACTCCGTTGTCCGTTTTCCTTGTGGATACGATCCCGACTTACCGGGTTTATTAGTAACGCAACAGGCTTGCACTTGAGCCTAGAGTGAACGCATTTCTGAGACACATTTTCAGCCGCGTCACTGTACAAGAAAATATGTGTTAGTACTTCTGTTCTTTTTCATGATGAGAGGTTTCTTATGGTAGACACCCCATCATCCTAACTTAGTTTTCTGGGAGCTGAGGGGGGAGGACCTTGCGGGTTCCTCCTTCCAAGTAAGTTGCTGTTGTTGAGGAAACCTAGTAGGGGGTTCCTTCTCAAACATCATTTTTACTGTTGAGGAAGCCTTGGGGGGTTCCTTCTCAAATGTCATTTATGCGGGGACCCTTGCGATGGTCCTTCTCAATTTGGACTTCTGCGGTGACCTTTACAGTGGCCCTTTTCAACTTGAGTTTCTGCAGGGACCCTTGAGGTGTCCCTTCTCAACTTGGACTTCTGTGGGGACCCTTGCAGTGGCCCTTCTCGACTTGAGTTTCTGAAATGACCCTTGCGGTGGCCCTTCTCAAATGTCATTTCTGCGGTGACCCTTGTGGCGGCCCTTCTCAATCTTGGACTTCTGCAGTGGCCCTTGCGAAGCAGTTCTCAAATGTCATTTCCGCAGTGACCCTTGCGGCGACACCTCTCGAATGTCATTTCTGCAGTGACTCTTGTAGCATCCACTCTCAATCTTGGACTTCTGCAGTGGCCTTTACGGGGCGATTCTCTAATGTCATTTCCGTAGTGACCCTTACGGCGGCACCTCTCGAATGTCATTTCTGCAGTGACCCTTGCGGCGGCCCTTGTCAATCTTGGACTTCTGCAGTGGCCCTTGCGGGGCACTTCTCAAATGTCATTTACGCAGTGACCCTTGCAGCAGCACATCTCGAATGTTATTTCCGCAGCGACCCTTGCAGTGGCACTTCTCGATCTTGAGCTTCTGAAGTGGCCCTTACGGTGGCACCTCTCGAATGTCATTTCTGCAGTGATGACTCTTGCGGCAGCCACTCTCAATCTTGGACTTTTGCAGTGGCCTTTGCGGGGCACTCTCAATCTTGGACTTCTATAGTGGCCTTTACGATGCACTTCTCAAATGTCATTTCCGCAGTGGCCTTTACCAGTCTCACTACCCCTCTGCACATTCAAACTCAGACATGGTGTTAGTCTCAAATTGGGTGGCCAAATTTCGTAACTTAGATTCTTTAACCACGTTCGTACCCTCATGTGTCAGTTTCAAAACATCCCAAGCCTCTTTAGACATAGTGCATGTCATAATTCGGCGAAACTCATCAGAAGTGATAGCTCTAGAAATAGCACTCAAACCACGTGAAATAAATTTAGACATTTTATGATCATCTTCAGTCCAGGCTGACACGGGTTTTAAAGAGGTGATATTATCAAGGGTGACCGTGGGAGGAGTCCACCCATTTTCGCAAAGGTACCAAACACGCTCGTCAATGGATTTTAAACTAGATTTCATGCGAGCTTTCCAATAAGCATAATTAGACCCGTAAAAAATAGGCTTCTGATTATAGAATTGCTCCATAGAAAAAAATGCGATTTTTCACAGAACTGATTTAAAAAAAATCAATATCACACGATTTTGCAGAAAATAGGAATACGCGATAAATTAGCGCAACCATCTCTGATACCAATTTGAAAAAATGTGACTTTGTGACAATTGATTAAATTCGCAAATTTCTAATTTGGCTCACTTATTTAATTAGAGTCTATTAATTTCAGCCCCTAAACATGCATCTAAAAGAGATAAATCATTCAAATCATGCATGAATGATAAAGACGAACGATATAGGGAAAAAACCCCTTTTAGGTAAAAACCTTTTATAACACTTTGAAGAATTCACAAGACCTTTGACTTATATACAACCTGATAATTTCCCACAAGTGTGTAATGAACGGTGCCTTCAGCAAATCTTCAAAGATACGAAAGACAGCGAAATACCCTCTAGGCGTCAGTTCGTCATCTTCAGCTCGTCCACAAGCAGAGTGACTACGCTCGGTATCCATCGATCAAAATATGGAGATCCCTTCTCCACAGAGGTTGAACAAAAGCAAAGTTGTTCTTAAACACCAAACAATTCACTAAAGCATATGGGAGTTTTGTGAATTGAAAATAAAAAGGATTAAAACCCTAAAGGAAGAAGCCAAAAAAGGAATCTGCTTTCGCAGTATTTCTGTTCGTCAAAACGCTGTGACTTCTTAATGAAAACATTACCTTTTAATGAGAATTTATACAAAAATGCACCGGCTCAAAATTCGATCTCGTTCGAACGAGAAGCATATGTCGCTCGAACGAAGGATGCGTGTCGTTCAAACTACATCACGCGACTTCCAATCTCGTTCGAACGAGATGCTGATCACGCGCGAACGACCTGGGCGTCAAAATCGTGGTCCGCTTCAAAATTTAGAAAAAATACTCATTCTCAATATTTGATGAAAAAGTACGCTCCAACACTTAGAACATATTTTGTAAAAATCTCCCAAAAGTTCTAAGTGAAAAGTAAAGGTATTTAAAACAGAACCTTACAAAAGTAAACTTCTCAGAGTCCTGAATGATGAAGAACTTGAGTAATTCGGATCCGTCTTTCATCTATATCTTTCTTGAATGCACTTAGACGGTGTAGCGGTGTATGACATAATAAATTGATAACGAACCTATGAAAATATGTCCTTACAGGTCAGTTCGTACAAGTTATATTAGTCCCGTGCGAGGTGTTCGAGCCCCTTACGGGGACATTTGGTGACTAGTTTGGGTTTTCACCCTCAAACGGCTTGTTTTTAAGCATAATCTAGATATTTCCAAAGTATTGTCATATTCTCAAATTGGGAGACTCACGACAACGCGATCAGTTCCTTCAAGTTATATGGGTCCCGTGCGAGGTGTTCGTGCCTCTTACGGGGCCGTTTGGCGGCTGGTTTGGGTTTTCACCCTTTAAAGTCTTTTTTTAAGCTTAATCGATATATTTTCAAAGTATCGCCATATTCTCAAACCGGGAGGCTCGAGACTAGGCGGTCAGTTCGTACAAGTTACATTACTCCCGTGCGAGGTGTTCGTGCCTCTTACAGGGCCGTTTGGCGACTGGTAGGGTTTTTACCCTTAAACGGCTTATTTTTAAGCCTAATCTAGATATTTCCAAACTATCGTCATATTCCCAAACCAAGAGACCCTCTACTACGTGAACAGTTCATACATGTTACATTGGTCCCGTGCACGGTGTTCGTGCCTCTTACGGGACTGTTTGGCGACTGGTTTGGGTTTTCACCCTCAAACGGCTTATTTTTAAGCCTATAAGTTACATTGGTCGCGTGTCAGCTGTTCGTGCCTCTTACGGGGTCGTTTGGCGGATGGTTTGGGTTTTCACCGTTTAAGGGTTTTCTTTTAAGCTTAATCAATAGATTTTAAAATTATCATCATACTCTCAAATCGAGAGGCCCGCAACTACGCGGTCAGTTCGTACAAGTTGCATTAGTCCCGTACGAGGTGTTTGTGCCTCTTACGGGCCCGTTTGGTGACTCATTTGGGTTTTCACCCTCAAACGGCTTGTTTTTAAGCTAATCTAGATATTTCTAAAGTATCTTCATATTTTCTAACCGGGAGACTCGCGACTACGCAATCAGTTCGTACAAGTTACATTGGTCCCTTGCGAGGTATTCGTGCATTTTACGGGGCCGTTTGAAGACTGGTTTGGGTTTTCACCCTTTAAGGCCTTTTTTTAGCTTAATCGATATATTTTGAAATTATCATCACATTCTCAAATCGGGAGGCCCGTGATTACGCGGTCAGTTAGTACAAGTTACATTGGTCCCGTACGAGGTGTTCGTGTCTCTTATGGGGCCGTTTGAAAGTTGGTTTGGGTTTTCACCCTCAAATGGCTTATTTTTAAGCCTAATCTAGATAATTCCAAATTATCATCATATTTTCAAACCGAGCGACCCGCGACTATTCGATCAGTTCGTAAAAGTTACATTGGCCCCGTGCGAGGTGTTCGTGCCTCTTACGTGGCCGTTTGGCAGCTGGTTTGGATTTTCACCCTCAAACGGCTTGTTTTTAAGCCTAATATATATATTTCAAAATTCTCATCATATTATCAAACCGGGAGACCCGCGAGTACGCGATCAGTTCCTACAAGTTACATTATTCCCGTGCGAGGTGTTCGTGCCTCTTACGGGGCCATTTGGCCATACGTTTGGGTTTTCACCCTTTAAGGGATTTCTTTTAAGCTTAATTGATATATGTTCAAATTATCATCATATTCTCAATCCGAGAGGCCCATGACTACACGGTCAGTTCGTACAAGTTACATTAGTCCCGTGCAAGGTGTTCGTGCCTCTTACGGGGCCGTTTGTGTTTTCACCCTCAAACGGCTTGTTTTTAAGCCTAATATAGATATTTCCAAATTATCCTCATATTCTCAAACCGGGAGACCGGCAAGTACGCGGTTAGTTCCTACAAGTTACATCGGTCGCGTGAGAGGTGTTCGTTCCTCTTACGGGGCCATTTGGCCGTTTGTTTGGGTTTTCACCCTTTAAGGGATTTCTTTTAATCTTAATCGATATATTTTCAAATTATCATCATATTTTCAATTCGGGAGACCCATGACTACACGGTCAATTCCTACAAGTTACATTGGTCCCGTGCGAGGTCTTCGTTCATCTTAAGGGGCCGTTTGGCGGATGGTTTGGGTTTTCACCCTCTAAGGGAGTTTTTTTAAGCGTAATTGATATATTTTAAAATTATCATCATATTCTCAAACCGGGAGACCCGCGACTACGCGGTCAGTTCGTATAAGTTATATTGGTCCCACGACAGTGTTCGTGCCTCTCAGGGGATCGTTTGGCAGCTGGTTTTGGTTTTCACCCTCAAATGGCTTGTTTTTAAGCCTAATCTAGATATTTCCAAATTGTCATCATATTCTCAAATGAAGACCCCCGCGACTATGTGATCAGTTCGTACAAGTTACATTGGTCCCGTGCGAGGTGTTCGTGCCTCTTACGGGGTCGTTTGGCTAATGGTTTGGGTTTTCACCCTCAAACGACTTGTTTTTAAGCCTAATCTAGATATTTACAAATTATCATCATATTCTCAAATAGGGAGACCCGCGACTAGGCGATCAGTTCTTATAAGTTACATTAGTCCCCTGCGAGGTGTTCTTGCCTCTTATGGGGCCGTTTGGTGGATGGTTTGGGTTTTCACCCTCAAACGGCTTGTTTTTAAATCGAATCTAGATATTTCCAAATTATCATCATATTCTTAAACCGAGCCACTCGCAACTACGCGATCAGTTCGTACAAGTTACATTGGTCCCGTGCCAGGTGTTCGTGCCTCTTACAGGGCCGTTTGGCGTCTTGTCTGGGTTTTCAACCTCAAACGACTTTTTTTTAAGGCTAATAAAGATATTTCAAAATTATCAGCATAATCTCAAATCGGGAGACCCGCGACTATGCGGTAAGTTCTTATAAGTTACATAGGTCCCCTACGAGGTGTTCTTGCCTCTTACGGGGTCGTTTGGCGACTGGTTTAGGTTTTCACCCTTTAAGGGCTTTTTTTGCAGCTTAATCGATATATTTTCAAATTATCGTCATATTCTTAAACCGGGAGGCCCGCGACTACGCAGTCAGTTTGTACAAGTTACATTGGCCCCGTTCGAGGTGTCTGTGTCTCTTATGGGGCCGTTTGGCAATTGGGTTGGGTTTTCACCCTTAAACGACTTGTGTTTAAGCCTAACCTAGATGTTTCCAAATGTTCATCATATTCTCAAACTGAGAGACCCGCGATTACGCGATGACTTCGTACAAGTTACATTGGTCCCGTGCGAGGTGTTTGTGCCTCTTACGGGGTCGTTTGGCATCTGGTTTGGGGTTTCCCACTGAAACGACTTGTTATTAAGCCTAATATAGATATTTCCAAATTCTCGTCATATTCTCAAACCGTGAGACCCGTGACTACGAGGTCAGTTCGTACAAGTTACATTTGTCCCGTTCGAGGTGTTCGTGCCTCGTACGGGGTCGTTTGGCTGCTGGTTTATTTTTTCACCCCCAAACGACTTGTTTTTAAGCCTAATCTAGATATTTCCAAATCATCATCATATTCTTAAATCGAGATGCCCGCGACTACGCGATCAGTTCCTACAAGTTACATTCATCCCGTGCGAGGTGTTCATGCCTCTCACGCGACCGTTTGGAGGCTGGTTTTGGTTTTCACCCTCAAATAACTTGTTTTTAAACCTAATATAAAAATTTCCAAATTATCATCATATTATCAAGCCGGGAGACCCGCGACTACGTGGTCAGTTCCTACAAGTTACAATGGTCTCCTGCGAGGTGTGCGTGCCTCTTACGGGGCCGTTTGGCAGCTGGTTTGGGTTTTCACCCTTTAAGGGCTTTGTTTTAAGCTTAATCGATATATTTTCAAATTATCATCATATTCTGAAATCGGGAGGCCCACGACTATGCGGTCAGTTCGTACAAGTTACATTAATCCCGTGCGAAGTGTTCGTGCCTCTTACGGGGACGTTTGGCGGTTTTTTTTTTTTTTCACCCTCAAACGGCTTGTTTTAAGCCTAATCTAGGTATTTCAAAAGTATCGTCACATTCTCAAATCGGGAGACTCCCGACTACGTGGTCAGTTTTTGTAAGTTACATTGGTCCCGTGCGAGGTGTTTATGCCTCTTACGGGGCCGTTTGGCAGCTGGTTTAGGTTTTTAACCTTTAAGGGCTTTTTTTAAGCTTAATCGATATATTTTCAAATTATCATTATATTCTCAAATTCGGAGGCCCGTAAATACGCGGTCAGTTCGTACAAGTTACATTAATCCCGTGCGAGGTGTCCGTGCCTTTTACGAGGCCGTTTGGCGACTGGTTTGGGTTTTCACCCTCAATCGGCTTGTTTTTAAGCCTAATCTAGATATTTTCAAATTATCATCATATTCTCAAATCGTGAGACCCGTCACTACGAGGTCATTTCGTACAAGTTACATTGGTCCCCCGTGCAAGGTGTTCGTGTCTCTTATAGGGCAGTTTGGCGGCTGGTTTGGGTTTTCACCCAGAAACGACTTATTTTTAAACCTAATCTTGATATTTCCAAATTATCATCATTTTCTTAAATCGAGAGATCCGCGACTACGAGATCAATTCTTACATGTTACATTGGTCCCGTGTGAGGTGTTCGCGCCTCTTACGGGGCCGTTTGGGAGCTGGTTTGGGTTTTCACCCGCCAACGGCTTGTTTTGAAGCCTAATTTACATATTTTGAAATAATTGTCATATTCTAAAATCGGGAGGCTCGTGACTACGCAGTCAGTTCATACATGTTACATTTGTCCCGTGCGAGGTGTTCGTGAGTCTGAAAGGGCCGTTTGGTAGCTGGTTTGGGTTTTCACCCTCAAACGGCTTGTTTTTAAGCCTAATATAGATATTTAGAAATTCTCATCATATTCTCAAATCGAGAGATCCGCGACTATGCGGTCAACTTCTACAAGTTATATTGGTCTCCGGCGAGGTGTTCGTGACTCTTACGGGGTCGTTTGGAGGCTGGTTTAGCTTTTCACCCTTTAAGGGCTTTTTTAAGCTTAATCGCTATATTTTCAAATTATCATCATATTCTCAAACTGGGAGGCCCGCGACTACGCGGTCAGTTCGTTCAAGTTACATTGATCCCGTGCGAGGTGTTTGTGCCTCTTATGGGGACGTTTGACGGCTGGATTTTATTTTCATCCTCAAATGGCTTGTTTTTAAGCCTAATCTAGATATTTCCTAATTATCATCATATTCTAAAACCGAGAGACCCGCGACTATGCAGTCACTTCGTACAAGTTATATTGGTCCCGTGCGAGGTGTTCGTACCTCTTACGCGGCCGTTTAGGGGCTGGTTTGGGTTTTCACCCTTTCAGATCTTTTTTAAGCTTAATCTATATATTTTCAAATTATCATCATATTCTAAAACCGGGAGGCCCGCGACTATGCGGTCAGTTCGTATAAGTTACATTGGTCCTGTGCGAGGTGTTCTTGCCTCTTACGGGGTCGTTTGGAGGTTGGTTTGGGTTTTCACCCTCAATTGGCTTATTTTTAAGCCTAATCTAGATATTTCAAAATTATCATTATATTCTCAAATCGAGAGTCCCGCAACTATGAGATCAACTCGTAAAGCTACATTGGTCCCGTGCGAGGTGTTCGTGCCTCTTACGGGGTCGTTTGGCAGCTGGTTTGGGTTTTCACCCTTAAACGGCTTATTTTGAGGCCTAATCTAGATATTTCCAAATTATCATCATATTTTAAAACTGGGAGACCCGCGACTACGCGGTCAGTTTGTACAAGTTACATTGGTCTCGTGCGAGGTGTTCAAGCCTCTCACGGGGCCGTTTCGTGGCTAGTTTGTGTTTTCACCCTCAAACGGCTTGTTTCTAAGTCTAATCTACATATTTCAAAAGTATCATCACATTCTAAAACTGGGAGACTCGCGCCTACGTGGTTAGTTCGTACAAGTTACATTGGTCGCGTGCGAGGCGTTCGTGCCTCTTACGGGGCCGTTTGGCAGCTTGTTTGGGTTTTCACCCTCAAACGGCTTATTTTTAAGCCTAATCTAGATATTTTGAGATGATCATCATATTCTCAAACCGAGAGACCCGCGACTACACGGTCACTTCGTATAAGTTACATTGGTCCCGTGCAAGATATTTGTGCTTCTTACTGGGCCGCTTGGGGGCTGGTTTGGGTTTTCACCCTCAATCGGCTTATTTTTAAGCTTATTTTACGTATTTTGAACTCATTGTAGTATTATTAAATCGGGAGGCCCATGACTACACGGTCAGTTCGTACAGGTTACATTGGTCCCATGCGAGATGTTTGTGTCTCTTACGGGGCCGTTTGGCAACTGGTTTGGGTTTTCCCCTCAAACGGCTTGTTTGTAAGCCTAATCTAAATATTTCCAAATTATCATCATATTCTCAAACCGAGAGACCCGTGATAACTCGGCGAGTTCCTACAAGTTACATTGCTCCCGTGTGAGGTGTGAGGTCCTCTTACGGGGCCGTTTGGCGGCTGGTTTGGGTTTTTACCCTTTAAGGGCTTTTTTTAAGCTTAATCGATAGATTTTCAAATTATCATCATATTCTCAAACCGAGAGGCCCGTGACTACGCGGTCAATTTGTACAAGTTATATTTGTCCTGTGCGAGCTGTTCGTGCCTCTTACGAGGACGTTTGGCGACTATTTTGGGTTTTCACCCTCGAAGGGCTTGTTTTTAAGCCTAATCTAGATATTTTCAAATTATCGTCATATTATCAAATTGGGAGACTCACGACTACGTAGTCAGTTCCTATAAGTTACGTTGGTCCCGTGCGTGGTGTTCGTGCCTCTTACGGGGCCGTTTGGGGGGTGGTTAGGGCTTTCACCATCTAAGGGCTTTTTTTTAAGCTTAATCGTTATATTTTCAAATTATCATCATATTCTCAAATCGGGGGGCCCGCGACTACCCGGTGAGTTCGTACAAGTTACATTAGTCCCATGCGAGGTGTTCGTGCCTCTTGCGGGGTCGTTTGGCGGCTGGTTTGGATTTTCTCCCTCAAACAGCTTGCTTTTAAGCCTAATCTAGTTTTTTCAACATTATCATCATATTCTCAAACCGAGATACCCGTGACTCCGCGATCAGTTAGTTTAAGTTACATTGGTCCCGTGCAAGGTGTTCGTACCTCTTACGGGGCAGTTTGGCGGCTGGATTGGGTTTTCACCCTCAAACGGCTTATTTTTAAACCTAATCTTGATATTTCCAAATTGTCATCATATTCTCAAATCGAGAGGCCCGCGACTACGCAGTAACCTCGTACAAGTTACATTGGTCTCGTGCGAGGTGTGTGTGTCTCTTATAGGGCCGTTTGGGGGTTGGATTGGGTTTCCCCCCGCAAACGGCTTGTTTTGAAGCCTAATTCACATATTTTGAAATCATTGTCATATTTTCAAAGCGGGAGTCCCGTGACTACACAGTCAGTTCGTACAGGTTAAATTGGTCCCGTACGAGGTGTTTGTGGGTCTTACGGGCCGTTTGGCAACTGGTTTGAGTTTTCACCCTCAAACGGCTTATTTTTAAGCCTAGTCTAGATATTTTGAAATTCGCATCATATTCTCAAACCGGGAGACCTGCGACTATGCGGTCAGTTCCTGCAAGTTACATTGGCCCCATGCGAGGTATTTGTTCCTCTTATGGGGCCGTTTGGCGGCTGGTTTGGGTTTTCACCCTTTAAGGGCTTTTTTTAAGCTTAATCGGTATATTTTCAAATTATTGTCATATTCATAAACCGGGAGGCCCGCGACTACGCAGTCAGTTCGTGAAAGTTACATTGATCCCGTGCGAGGTGTTCGTGCCTCTTACGGGGACATTTGGCGGCTGGATTTTGTTTTCACCCACAAATGGCTTATTTTTAGGCCTAGTCTAGATATTTCCTAATTATCATCATATTCTAAAATCGAGAGACCCGTGACTATGCGGTAACTTCGTACAAGTTACATTGGTCCCGTGTGAGGTGTTCGTGCCTCTTACGGGGCTGGTTTGGGTATTCACCCTTTCAGATCTTGTTTTTAAGCTTAATCGATATATTTTAAAATTATCATCATATTCTCAAACCGAGAGGCCCGCGACTACGCGGTCAGTTCGTATAAGATACATTGGTCCTGTGCGAGGTGTTCGTGCCTCTTACGGGGTCGTTTGGCGGCTAGTTTGGGCTTTCACCCTCAAACGGCTTATTTTTAAGCCTAATCTAGATATTTCGAAATTATCATTATATTCTCAAATTGAGACACCCGCGACTACGCGATCCACTTGTACAAGTTACATTGGTCCCGTGCGAGGTGTTCGTGCCTCTTACGGGGTCGTTTGGAACCTGGTTTGGATTTTCACCCTCAAACGGCTTATTATTAAGCCTAATCTAGATATTTCCAAATTATCATTATATTCCCAAATCGAGACTCCCGCGACAACGCGATCAACTTGTTCAAGTTACATTAGTCCCGTGCGAGGTGTTTGTGCCTCTTACGGGGTCGTTTGGCAGCTGGTTTGGGTTTTCACCCTCAAACGACATATTTTTAGGCCTAATCTAGATATTTCCAACTTATCATCATATTCTCAAACCGGGAGACCCGCGACTACGCGGTCAATTTGTACAAGTTACATTGGTCCCGTGCGAGGTGTTCGTGCCTCTCACGGGGCTGTTTCGCGGCTAGTTTGTGATTTCACTCTCAAACGGCTTACTTTTGAGTCTAATCTACATATTTCAAAAGTATCATCATATTCTAAAACTGGAAGACTCGCGCCTATGCGATCAGTTCCTATAAGTTGCATTGGTCCCGTGCGAGGTGTTCGTGCCTCTTACGGGGCTGTTTGGCGGCTGGTTTGGGTTTTCACCCTTTAAGGGCTTTTTTTAAGCTTAATCAATATATTTTCAAATTATCCTCATATTCTCAAATCGGGAGGCCCCTGACTACGCGGTCAATTCGTACAAGTTACATTGGTCCCGTGCAAGGCGTTCGTGCCTCTTATGGGGCCTTTGGCAGCTGTTTTGGGTTTTCACCCTCAAACGGCTTGTTTTTAAGCCTAATCTAGATATTTCGAAATTATCATCATATTTTCAAACTGAGAGACCCGCGACTACGCGGTCACTTCGTACAAGTTACATTAGTCCCGTCCAAGATGTTCCTGCTTCTTACGGGGCCGTTTGGGGGTTGATTTGGGTTTTCACCCTCAATCGACTTATTTTTAAGTTTAATTTATGTATTTTGAAATTATCGTAGTATTATCAAATCGGGAGGCCCACGACTACGTGGTCTGTTTCATAAAGGTTACATTGGTCCCGTGTGAGGTGTTTCTGTCTCTTACGGGGTCGTTTGGCAACTGGTTTGGGTTTTCACCCTCAAACGGCTTGTTTTTATGCCTAATCTAGATATTTCCAAATTATCATCATATTCTCAGACCGAGAGACCCGTGACAATGCGGTCAGTTCCTACAAGTTACATTGCTCCCGTGTGAGGTGGTCGTTCCTCTTACAGGGCCATTTGGCGACTAGTTTGGGTTTTTTTACCCTTTAAGGGATTTTTTATAGCTTAATCGATAGATTTTCAAATTATCGTCATATTCTCAAACCGAGAGGCCCATGACTATGCGGTTAGTTGATACAAGTTACATTTGTCCCGTGAGAGCTATTCGTGCCTCGTACGAGGACATTTGGCTACTGTTTTGGGTTCTCACCCTCAAAGGGCTTATTTTTAAGCCTAATCTAGATATTTCCAAATGATTGTCATATTCTCAAATCGGGAGACTCACGACTACGCAGTCAGTTTCTATAAGTTACATTGGTCCTGTGCGAGGTGTTCGTGCCTCTTACGTGGTCGTTTGGCAGCTGGTTTGGGGTTTCTCCCTCAAACAGCTTGTTTTTAAGCCTAATCTTGATATTTCCAAATTATCATCATATTCTAAAACCGAGAGACTCGTGACTACGCCATCACTTCCTACAAGTTACATTGGTCCCGTGCGAGGTGTTCGTGCCTCTTACGGGGCCGTTTGGGGGCTGGTTTGGGTTTTCCCATTAAGGGCTTTTTTTAAGCTTAATCGATATATTTTCAAATTATCATCATATTCTCAATCTGGGATGCCCGCAAATACACGGTCAGTTCGTACAAGTCATATTGGTCTCATGCGAGGTGTTCATGCCTCTTACGGGGCCGTTTGGCGGTTGGTTTGTGTTTTCACCCTCAAACGGCTTGTTTGTAAGCCTAATCTAGATATATTCCAAATTATCATCCTATTCTCAAACCGAGAGACCCAGGACTACGCGGTCAGTTCCTACAAGTTATATTTGTCCTGTGCGAGGGGTTCGTTCCTCTTACGGGGCCCTTTGAAGGCTGGTTTGGATTTTCACACTTTACGGGCTTTTTTAAGATTAATCGATAGGTTTTCAAATAATCACCATATTCTCAAACCGGGAGGCCCGCAACTACGCAGTCAGTTTGTACAAGTTACATTGGTCCCATGCGAGGTGTTCGTGCCTCTTACAGGGACATTTGGTGGTTGGTTTTTCTTTTCACCCTCAAACGGCTTGTTTTTAAGCATAATCCAGATATTTCCAAAGTATCATCATATTCTTAATTCAAGAGACTTGTAACTACGTAGGCAGTTCCTACAAGTTACATTGGTCTCGTGAGAGGTGGTCATGCCTCTTACGGGACCGTTTGGAGGCTGGTTTGGGTTTTCACCCTTTAAGGGCTTTTTTTAAGCTTAATCGAAATATTTTCAAATTTTTGTCATATTCTCAAACCGGGAGGCTCGCGACTATGCGGTCAGTTTGTACAAGTTACATTGGTCCTCTGCGAGTTGTTCGTGCCTCTTACGGGGCCGTTTGGCGACTGGTTTAGATTTTCACCCTCAAATGACTCGTTTTTAAGCCTAGTCTAGAAATTTCTAAATTATCACCATATTCTCAAATCGAGAGACCTGCGACTACGCGATCAGTTCGTACAAGTTACATTGGTCCGTGCAAGGTGTTCGTGCATCTTACGAGCCGTTTGGGGGCTGGTTTAGGGTTTCACCCTTTAAGGGCTTTTTTTAAGCTTAATCGATATATTTTCAAATTATCGACATATTCTCAAAACGGGAGGCCCGTGACTACGCAATCAGTTCGTACAGGTTAAATTGGTCCCGTGTGAGGTGTAAGTGAGTCTTACGGGACTGTTTGGCAGCTTGTTTGGGTTTTCACCCTCAAATGGCTTGTTTTTAAGCCTAATATAGATATTTTGAAATTCTCATCATATTCTTAAACCGAGACACCCGCGACTACGCGACCAGTTCGTACAAGTTACAATGGTCCCGTGCGAGGTGTTCGTGCCTCTTATAGGGCCGTTTGGCATCTTGTTTGGTTTTTCAACATCAAACGACTTATTTTTAAGGCTAATCAAGATATTTTCGAATTATCAGCATATTCTCAAACTGGGAGACCCGCGACTATGCGATCAATTCTTATAAGTTAAATAGGTCCCCTGCGAGGTGTTCTTGCCTCTTACGGGGCCGTTTGACGGTTGGCTTAGGTTTTCACCCTTTAAGGGTTTTTTTTGCAGCATAATCGATATATTTTCAAATTATCGTCATATTCTCAAAACGAGAGACCCACGACTACGCGATCACTTCATACAAGTTACATTGGCCCCGTGCGAGGTGTCTATGTCTCTTATGGGGCTGTTTGGCAGTTGGTTTGGGTTTTCACCCTTAAACGACTTATTTTTAAGCCTATTCTAGATATTTACAAATTCTTGTCATATTCTCAAATCGGGAGACTCGCGACTACGCGATCACTTCCTACAAGTTACTTTAGTCCCGTACGAGGTGTTCATGCCAAATACAGGGCCGTTTGGGGGTTGGTTTGGGTTTTCACCCTTTAATGGTTTTTTTAAGCTTAATCGATATATTTTCAAATTATCATCATATTCTCAAACTGGGAGACCCGCGACTACGCGGTCAGTTCATACAAGTTACATTTGTCCCGTTCGAGGTGTTCGTGCCTCGTACGGCGTCGTTTGGCAGCTGGTTTGTGTTTTCACCCTCAAACGATTTGTTTTTAAGCCTAATCTAGATATTTCCAAATCATCATCATATTTTTAAATCGAGATGCCTGCGACTACGCGATCAGTTCCTACAAGTTACATCCATCCCGTGCGAGGTGTTCATTCCTCTTACGAGGCCGTTTGGCGGCTGGTTTTGGTTTTCACCCTCAAACAATTTGTTTTTAAACCTAATATAGAAATTTCCAAATTATCACCATATTCTTAAACCGAGAGACCCGCGACTACGCGGTCAGTTCCTACAAGTTACATTGGTCCCCTGCGAGGTGTTCGTGCCTCTTATGAGGACGTTTGGCAGCTGGTTTGGGTTTTCACCCTTTAAGGGCTTTGTTTTAAGCTTAATCTATATATTTTCAAATTATCATCATATTCTGAAATCGGGAGGCCCACGACTACGCGATCAGTTTGTACAAGTTACATTGATCCCGTGCGAGGTGTTCGTGCCTCTTACGGGGACGCTTGGCGGTTGGTTTTTATTTTCACCCTCAAACGGCTTGCTTTTAAGCCTAATGTAGATATTTAAAAAGTATCGTCACATCCTCAAACTGGGAGACTCTTGACTACGTTGTCAGTTCCTATAAGTTACATTGGTCCCGTGTGAGGTGTTAATGCCTCTAACGGGGCCGTTTGGCAGCTAGTTTGGTTTTTTACCCTTTAAGGGCTTTTTTTTTAATCTTAATCGATATATTTTCAAATTATCATCATATTTTAAAATCGGGAGGCCCGCGACTACGCGGTCAGTTCGTACAAGTTGCATTGGTCTCGTGCGAGGTGTCTGTGCCTCTTACGAGGCCGTTTGGTGGCTGGTTTGGGTTTTCACCCTCAATCGTCTTATTTTTAAGCCTACTCTAGATATTTTCAAATTATCATCATATTATCAAACCGTGAGACCCGTGACAATGCGGTCAGTTCGTACCACTTACATTGGTCCCGTGCAAGGTGTTCGTGTGTCTTACTGGGCAATTTGGCGGCTGGTTTAGGTTTTCACCCTCCAACGGCTTATTTTTAAACCTAATCTTGATATTTCCAAATTATCATCATTATCTTTAATTGAGAGATCCGCGACTACGCGATCACTTCGTACAAGTTACATTGGTCACGTGTGAGGTGTTCGCGCCTCTTACGGGGCCGTTTGGAGGCTGAGTTGGATTTTCACTCGCAAACGGCTTGTTTTGAAGCCTAATTTACATATTTTGAAATAATTATCATATTCTCAAACCGGGAGGCCCGTGACTATGCAGTCAGTTCGTACAAGTTACATTGGTCCCGTGCGAGGTGTTCGTGAGTCTTACAGAGCCGTTTGGTAGCTGGTTTGGGTTTTCACCCTCAAAAGGCTTGTTTTTAAGCCAAATCTAGATATTTTGAAATTCTCATCATATTCTCAAATCGGGAGACCCGCGACTATGCTATCAGTTCCTATAAGTTACATTGGCCATGCGCGAGGTTTTTGTTCCTCTTATGGGGTCGTTTGGCGACTGGTTTGGGTTTTCACCCTTTAAGGGCTTTTTTAAGCTTAATCGATATATTTTTAAATTATTATCATATTCTCAATTCGAGGGACTCGCGACTACGCGATCAGTTCGTACAAGTTACATTGGTCCCGTGCGAGGTGTTCGTGACTCTTACGGGGATGTTTGGTGGCTGGTTTGGATTTTCACCCTCGAATGGCTAATTTTTAACCCTAATCTAGATATTTCCAAAGTATCGTCATATTCTCAAATCGGGAGACTCGCGACTACGCGGTCAGTTTCTACAAGTTATATTGGTCCTCTGCGAGGTGTTCGTGACTCTTACGGGGTCGTTTGGAGGCTGGTTTGGGTTTTCACCCTTTAAGGGCTTTTTTTAAGCTTAATCACTATATTTTCAAATTATCATCATATTCTCAAACTAGGAGGCCCGCGACTACGCGGTCAGTTCGTACAAGTTACATTGATCCCGTGCGAGGTGTTCGTGCCTCTTACGGGGACGTTTGGCGGCTGGATTTTATTTTCATCCCCAAATGGCTTGTTTTTAAGCCTAATCTAGATATTTACTAATTATCATCATATTCTAAAATCGAGAAACCCGCGACTATGAGGTCACTTCGTACAAGTTACATTGGTCCCGTGCGAGGTGTTCTTGCCTCTTATAGGGTCGTTTGGTGGCTGGTTTGGGTTTTCACCCTCAAACGGCTTATTTTTAAGCCTAATATAGATATTTCAAAATAATCATTATATTCTCAAATCGAGACACCCTCGACTATGCGATCAACTCGTACAAGTTACATTGGTCCCGTGCGAGGTGTTCGTGCCTCTTATGGGGTCGTTTGGCAGCTGGTTTGGGTTTTCACCCTCAAACGATTTATTTTTAGGCCTAATCTAGATAATCCCAAATTATCATCATATTTTAAAATCGAGAGACCCGCGACTACGCGATCAGTTTGTACAATTTACATTGGTCCCGTGCGAGGTGTTCATGCATCTCACGGGGCCGTTTCACGGCTAGTTTGTGTTTTCACCCTCGAACGGTTAGTTTTTAAGTCTAATCTACATATTTCAAAATTATCATCATATTATGAAACTGAGAGACCCGCGACTACGCCATCACTTCCTACAAGTTACATTGGTCCCGTGCGAGGTGTTCGTGCCTCTTACGGGAACGTTTGGGGGTTGGTTTGAGTTTTCACACTTTAAGGGCTTTTTTTAAAGATTAATCGATATATTTTATAATTATCGTCCTATTCTCAAATCGGGAGGCCCACAACTACGCGGTCAGTTTGTACAAGTTACACTGGTCCCGTGCGAGGTATTCGTGCCTCTTACAGGGACTTTTGGCGGTTGGTTTAGCTTTTCACCCTCAAACGGCATGTTTTTAAGCCTAATCTTGATATTTCCAAAGTATCATCATATTCTCAATTCAAGAGACTTGCGACTACACAGTCAGTTCCTACGAGTTACATTGGTCCCGTGAGAGGTGCTCATGCCTCTTACGGGGCCGTTTTGAGGTTGGTTTGGATTTTCACCCTTTATGGGCTTTTTTTAAGCTTAATCGATATATTTTCAAATTTTCATCATATTCTAAAACCGGGAGGCCTGCGACTACGTGATTAGTTTTTACAAGTTACATTGGTCCCCTGCGAGTTGTTCGTTGCTCTTACGGGGCCTTTTGGCGGCTGGTTTAGATTTTCACCCTCAAATGACTTATTTTTAAGCCTAATCTAGAACTTTCTAAATTATCATCATATTTTCAAATCGAGAGACCCGCGACTATGGGATTAGTTCGTACAAGTTACATTGGTCCGTGCGAGGTGTTCGTGCCTCTTACGAGCCGTTTGGGGGCTGGTTTGGGTTTTCACCCTTTAAGGGCATTTTTAAGCTTAATCGATATATTTTCAAATTACCGACATATTCTCAAAACGGGAGGCCCGCGACTAGACAATCAGTTCGTACAGGTTAAATTGATCTCGTGTGAGGTGTTCGTGAGTCTTACGGGACTGTTTGGCAGCTGGTTTGGGTTTTCACCCTCAAATGGATTGTTTTTAAGCCTAATCTAGACATTTTGAAATTCTCATCATATTCTCAAATCGGGAGACCCGTGACAATGCGATCAGTTCCTATAAGTTACATTGGCCATGCGCGAGGTTTTTGTTCCGTTTAGCGGCTGGTTTGGGTTTTCACCCTTTAAGGACTTTTTTTAAGCTTAATCGATATATTTTTAAATTATTATCATATTCTCAAACCGAGAGACTCACGACTGCGCGATCGGTTCGTACAAGTTACATTGGTCCTGTGCGAGGTGTTCGTGACTCTTACGGGGATGTTTGGAGGTTGGTTTGGGTTTTCACCCTCAAATGGCTTATTTTTAAGCCAAATCTAGATAATTCCAA
This sequence comes from Sambucus nigra, assembly GCA_949130495.1. Taxonomy (NCBI): domain Eukaryota; kingdom Viridiplantae; phylum Streptophyta; class Magnoliopsida; order Dipsacales; family Adoxaceae; genus Sambucus; species Sambucus nigra. The sequence continues at coordinate 193,119,283 of OX422223.1, forward strand.
AGTATTGTCATATTCACAAATCGGGAGACTCGCGACTATGCGGTCAGTTTCTACAAGTTATACTGGTCCCCTGCGAGGTGTTCGTGACTCTTACAGGGTCGTTTGGAGGCTGGTTTGGGTTTTCACCCTTTAAATGATTTTTTAAGCTTAATCGCTATATTTTAATATTATCGTCATATTCTCATAACAGGAGGACCACGACTACGCGATCAGTTCGTACAAGTTACATTGATCCCGTGCGAGGTGTTCGTGACTCTTACGAGGACGTTTGGCGGTTGGATTTTGTTTTCACCCTCAAACGACTTGTTTTAAGCCTAATCTAGATATTTCCAAATTATCATCATATTCTCAAACCAAGAGACCTGCGACTATGCGATCACTTCGTACAAGTTACATTGGTCCCGTGCGAGGTGTTCGTGCCTCTTACGGTGCCATTTGGGGGATGGTTTGGGTTTTCACCCTATTAGATGTTTTTTTAAGCTTAATCGATATATTTTCAAATTACCATCATATTCTCAAACCGGGAAGCCCGCAACTATGCGGACAGTTCGTATAAGTTACATTGGTCCATTGCGAGGTGTTCATGCCTCTTACGGGGTTGTTTGGTGGCTAGTTTGGGTTTTCACTCTCAAACGGCTTTGTTTTAAGCCTAATCTAGATATTTTTAAATTATCATCATATTCTCAAACCGGGAGACCCGCGACTACCCGATCAGTTTGTACACGTTACATTGGTCCCTTGCGAGGTGTTCATGCCTCTCACGGGGCCGTTTTGCATTTGGTTTATGTTTTCACCCTCAAACGGTTTGCTTTTAAGTCTAATCTACATATTTCAAAAGTATCATCATATTCTCAAACCGAGAGACTCGCGCCAACGCTATCAGTTATTAAAAGAGTTACATTGGTCCCGTGTGAGGTGTTCGTGCCATTTACGGGGCTATTTGGCGGCTGGTTTGGGTTTTCACCCTTTAAGGGCTTTTTTTTAAGCTTAATCAATATATTTTTGAATTATCGTCATATTCTCATATCGGGAGGCCCATTACTACGCGGTCAATTCGTACAAGTTACATTGGTCCCGTTCGAGGCGTTCATGCCTCTTACGGGGTCGTTTGGCAGATGTTTTGGGTTTTCACCTTCAAACGGCTTATTTTTAAGCATAATCTAAATATTTCGAAATTATCATCATATTTTCAAATCGAGAGACCAGCGACTGCGCGGTCACTTCGTACAAGTTACATTGGTCCCGTGCATGATGTTCGGGCTTCTTACGGGGCCGTTTGGGGGTTGGTTTGGGTTTTCACCCTCAATCGACTTATTTTTAAGCTTAATTTACATATTTTTAAATTATCATAGTATTATCAAATCGGGAGGCCCACGACTACGCGGTGAGTTCGTGCCGGTTACATTGGTCCCGTGCGAGGTGTTTGAGTCTCTTACGGGGACGTTTGGCAATTGGTTTGGGTTTTCACCCTCAAACGGCTTGTTTTTAAGCCTAATTTAGATATTTCCAAATTATCATCATATTCTCAAACCGAGAGACTCGTGACAACGCGGTCAGTTCCTATAAGTTACATTGCTCCCGTGTGAGGTGTTCATTCCTCTCACGGGGCCATTTAGCGACTGCTTTGGGTTTTTTCCCTTTAAGGGATTTTTTTAAGCTTAATCGACAGATTTTCAAATTATTGTCATATTCTCAAACCGAGAGGCTCGTGACTATGCGGTCAGTTGGTACAAGTTACATTTGTCTCGTGCGAGCTATTCATGCCTCTTATGAGGACATTTGGCGGCTATTTTGGGTTTTCACCCTCAAAGGGCTTATTTTTAAGCCTAATCTAGATATTTCCAAATGATTGTCATATTCTCAAATTAGGAGACTCACGATTACGCGGTCAGTTCCTATAAGTTACGTTGGTCCCGTGCGAGGTGTTTATGCCTCTTACCTGGTCGTTTGGCGGCTGGTTTGGCTTTTCTCCCTCAAACAACTTATTTTCAAGCCTAATCTAGATATTTCCAAATTATCATCATATTCAAAAACCGAGAGACCCACGACTACGCCATCACTTCCTACAAGTTACATTGGTCCCGTGCGAGGTCTTCGTGCCTCTTACGGGGCCGTTTGGGGGTTGGTTTGAGTTTTCACCCTTTAAGGTCTTTATTTAGCTTAATCAATATATTTTCAAATTATCATCATATACTCGATCTGGGAGACCCGTGACTACACGGTCAGTTCGTACAAGTCACATTGGTCTCATGCAAGGTGTTCGTGCCTCTTACGGGGCCGTTTGGCGGTTGGTTTGTGTTTTCACCCTCAAACGTCTTGTTTTTTAGCCTAATGTAGATATTTCCAAATTATCATCATATTCTCAAACCGAGAGACCAACGACTACGCGGTCAGTTCCTACAAGTTACATTGGTCCCATGCGAGGTGTTCGTTCCTCTTATGGGGCCGTTTGGAGGCTGGTTTGGGTTTTCACCCTTTAAGGGATTTTTTTAAGATTAATCGATAGATTTTAAAATTATCATCATATTCTCAAACCGTGAGGCCCACAACTACGCGGTCAGTTTGTACAAGTCACACTGGTCCCGTGCAAGGTGTTCGTGCCTCTTACAGGGACGTTTGGCGGTTGGTTTAGCTTTTCACCCTCGAACGGCTTGTTTTTAAGCCTAATCTAGATATTTCCATAGTATCATCATATTCTCAATTCAAGAGACTTGCGACTTCACAGTTAGTTCCTACGAGTTACATTGGTCCCGTGAGAGGTGCTCATGCCTCTTACGGGGCCGTTTGGAGGCTGGTTTGAGTTTTCACCCTTTAAGGGCTTGTTTTTAAGCTTAATCGATATATTTTCAAATTTTTATCATATTCTCAAATTGGGAGGCCTGCGACTACGCGATCAGTTTTTACAAGTTACATTGGTCCCCTGCGAGTTGTCCGTGCCTCTTACGGGGCCTTTTGGCGGCTGGTTTAGATTTTCACCCTCAAATGACTTATTTTTAAGCCTAATCTACATATTTAAAAATTATCATCATAATCTCAAACCGAGACACCCGCGACTATGCGGGCAGTTCCTACAAGTTACATTGGTCCCGTGTGAGGTGTTCGTTCCTCTTACGGGGCTGTTTGGCGATTGGATTGGGTTTTTACCCTTTACGAGCTTTTTTTAAGCTTAATCGTTAGATTTTCAAATTATCGCCATATTCTGAAATAGGGAGGCCCGTGACTATGCGGCCAGTTCGTACAAGTTACATTGGTCCCGTGCCAGGTGTTCGTGCCTCTTACGGGCCGTTTGACGACTGGTTTGGGTTTTCACCCTCAAACGACTTATTTTTAAGCCTAATCTAGATATTTCTAAAATATCATCATATTCTCAAATCGCGAGACTCGTGACTATGCCATTAGTTCCTACATGTTGCATTGGTCCCGTGAGAGGTGTTCGTGCCTCTTACGGGGACATTTGGAGGCTGGTTTGGGTATTCACCCTTTATGGGCTTTTTTTAAGCTTAATCAATATATTTTTAAATTATCATCAAATTCTCAAACAGGGAGGCCCGCGAGTACGCGGTCAGTTCGTACAAGTTACATTGGTCCTGTGCGAGGTGTTCGTGCCCATTACGATGCTGTTTGGTGGCTGGTTTGGGTTTTCATCCTTTAAGGGCTTTTTTTAGCTTAATCAATATATTTTCAAATTATCGCCATATTCTCAAACTGGGAGGCTCGCGACTACACAGTTAGTTCGTACAAGTTACATTGGTCCCGTGCGAGGTGTTCGTGCCTCTTACAGGGCCATTTGGCTACTGGTTTGGGTTTTCACCCTCAAACGGCTTATTTTTAAGCCTAATATAGATATTGCCAAATTCTCATCATATTCTCAAATCGGGAGACTCGCGACTATGCGATCAGTTCGTACAAGTTACATTGGTCCCATCCGAGGTGTTCGAACCTCTTATGGGGTCGTTTGGCGGCTAGTTTGGGTTTTCACCCTTTAAGGGCTTTTTTAAGCTTAAATAAAATATTTTCCAATTATCATTATATTCTCTATTCGGGAGGCCCGCGACTACAAGGTTAGTTTGTATAAGTTACATTTGTCCCGTGCGAGGTGTTCGTGCCTCTTACGGGGCCGTTTGGCGGTTGTTTTGTGTTTTCACCCTAAAGGGCTTATTTTTAAGCCTAACTTATATATTTCCAAATTATCATCATATTCTCAAACCAGGAGACCCGCGACTAAGTGGTTAGTTCCTACAAGTTACATTGGTCCCGTGCGAGCTGTTCATTCCTCTTATGGGGCCGTTTGGTGGCTGGTTTGCATTATCACCCTTTAAGGGATTTTTTGTAAGCTTACTCGATATATTTTCAAATTATTGCCATATTTTCAAACTGAGACGCGACTACGCGGTCTGTTCGTACAAGTTACATTAGTCCCGTGCGAGGTGTTCGTTCGTCTTACGAGGATGTTTGGCGACTTGATTTTATTTTCACCCTCAAATGACTTGTTTTTAAGCCTAATCTAGATATTTCCAAATTATCATCATATGCTCAAACCGAGAGACCGCGACTATGCATTCAGTTCCTACAAGTTACATTGGTTCCGTGCGAGATGGTCGTGCCTCTTACGGGGCCGTTTGGAGGCTAGTTTGGGTTTTCACCCTCAAACGCCTTATTTTTAAGCATAATCTAGATATTTCCAAAGTATAATAATATTCTCAAATTGAGAGACTCGTGACTACGCAGTCAGTTCCTACGAGTTCCATTGGTCCCGTGCGAGATGGTCGAGCCTCTTATGGGGCCGTTTGGCGGCTAGTTTGTGTTTTCACCCTAAAGGGCTTATTTTTAAGCCTAATCTTGATATTTCCAAATTCTCATCATATTCTAAAATCGGGAGACCCGTGACTACGTGGTGAGTTCCAACAAGTTACATTGGTCCCATGCGAGGTGATCGTGCCTCTTACGAGGCCGTTTGGTGGCTGGTTTGGGTTTTCACCCTTTAAGGGCTTTTTTTCAGCTTAATCGATATATTTTAAAATTATCATAATATTCACAATTCGAGAGGCCCGCAACTATGTGATCAGTTCGCACAAGTTACATTGGTCCCGTGCGAGGTATTCGTACCTTTTACGGGGATGTTTGTCCGCTCGTATGGGTTTTCACCCTCAAACGGTTTATTTTTAAGCCTAATCTAGATATTTTCGAAGTATCATCATATTCTCAAATCGGGAGACTCGTGACTACGCGGTCAGTTCCTACAAGTTACATTGGTCTCGTGCAAGGTGTTCCTGCCTTTTACGGGGGCATTTGGAGGCTGGATTGGGTTTTCACCCTTTAGGGCCTTTTTAAGCTTAATTGATATATTTTCAAATTATCATCATATTCTCAAACCGGGAGGCCCGCAACTACATGATCAGTTCGTACAAGTTACGTTGGTCCCGTGCGAGGTGTTCGTGCCTCACACGGGGCCGTTTGGCGGCTGGTTTGGGTTTTCACCCTCAAATGGCTTATTTTTAAGGCTAATCTAGATATTTCCCAATTATCCCTATATTCTCAAACCGAGAGGCTCGTGCCTACACGGTCAGTTCCTACAAGTTACATTGGTCCCGCGTGAGGTGTACGTGCCTCTTACGGGGTCGTTTGGAGGCTGGTTTGGGTTTTCACCCTTTAAGGGCTTTTTTTAAGCTTAATCGATATATTTTCAAATTATTGTCATATTCTGAAACTGAGAGTCCCGCGATAACGTGGTCAGTCTGTACAAGTTCATTGGTCCCGTGCGATGTGTTCGTGCCTCTTACGGGGTCATTTAGCGACTGGTTTGGGTTTTCACCCTCAAACGGCTTATTTTTAAGCCTAATCTAGATATTTCAAAATTATGATTATATTCTCAAAGGGAGAAACCCGTGACAATGCGATCACTTCGTAAAAGTTACATTGATCTCGTGTGAGGTGTTCGTTCCTCTTACGGGGCCGTTTGGGGGCTGGTTTGGGTTTTCACCCTTTAATAGCTATTTTTTACGCTTAATCAATATATTTCCAAATTATCATCATATTCTCAAACCGAGAGGCCCGCAACTACATGGTCAGTTCGTACAAGTTACATTAGTCCCGTGCGAGGTGTTCGTGCCTCTTAAGGGGCCGTTTGGTGTCTGGTTTGGGTTTTCACCCTCAAACAGCTTGTTTTTAATCCTAACCTAGATACTTCCAAATTATCCTCATATTCTCAAACCTAGATATCCGTGACTACGTGATCAGTTCGTATAAGTTACATTGGTCGCGTACGAGGTGTTCGTGCTTCTTACGAGGACGTTTGGCGGTTGGTTTGGGTTTTCACCCTCAAACGGCTTATTTTTAAGGCAAATCTAGATATTTCCAAATTATCCTCATATTCTCAAACCGAGAGGCTCATGACTAAACGGTCAGTTCCTACAAGTTAGATTGGTCCCGTATGAGGTGTTCGTGCCTTTTACGGGGCCATTTGGCGGCTGGTTTGGGTTTTCACCCGTTAAGGGCTTTTTTTAAGCTTAATCGATAGATTTTCAAATTATCATCATATTCTCAAACTAGGAGGCCCACGACTATGTGGTCAGTTCGTACATGTCATATTCGTCCCGTGTGAGGTGTTCGTGCCTCTTACGGGGGCGTTTGGTGACTAGTTTAGGTTTTCACCCACAAACGGCTTATTTTTAAGCTTAATCTAGATATTTTGCAATGTATCATCATATTCTCAAATCGAGAGACTCGCGACTACACAATCAGTTCCTACAAGTTACATTGGTACCGTGCAAGGTGGTCGTGCTTCTTACGGGGACGTTTGGAGGCCGGTTTGGATTTTCACCATTTAAGGGCTTTCTTTAAAGCTTAATCGATGTATTTTCCCGTTATTGTAATATTCTCAAATATGGAGGCCCGCAACAACGCGGTCAGTTCGTACAAGTTACATTGGTCCCATGCGAGGTGTTTGTGCGTCTTACGGGGTGATTTAGCGATTGGTTTGGGTTTTCACCCTCAAATGGCTTGTTTTTAAGCCTAATCTGGATATTTCAAAGTTATCATTATATTCTCAAAGCGAGAGACCCAGGACTATGCGGTCACTTTGTACAAGTTACATTGGTCTCGTGCGAGGTGTTCGTGCCTCTTACGGGGCCGTTTGTGGGCTGGTTTGGGTTTTCACCCTTTAAGGGCTTTTTTTAAGCTTAATCAATATATTTCCAAATTATTATGATATTCCCAAACTGGGAGGCCCGTGACTACGCAGTCAGTTCGTACAAGTTATATTGGTCCCGTGCTAGGTGTTCGTGCCTCTTACGGGGTTGTTTTGCGTCTGGTTTGGGTTTTCACCCTCAAATGACTTATTTTTAATCCTAACCGATATATTTCCAAATTATCCTAATATTCTCAAATCGGGAGACCCGCGACTACGTGATCAGTTCCTACAAGTTACATTAGTCCCGTACGAGGTGTTCGTGCCTCTTACTTGGCCGTTTGGCGGATGGTTTGGGTTTTCACCCTCGAAGGGCTTTTTTTAGCTTAATCGATATAATTTCACATTATCATCATATTCTCAATCCGGGAGGCCCGCGACTACACGATCGGTTTGTACAAGTTGCATTGCTCTCGTGCGAGGTGTTCGTGCCTCTTACGGGGTCGTTTGACAGTTGGTGTGTGTTTTCACCCTCAAACGGGTTATTTTTTTAAGCCCGATCTTGATATTTCCATATCATCATCATATTCTCAAACTGAGAGACCCCCGACTAGGCAGTCAGTTCCTACAAGTAACATTCGTACCGTGTGAGGTGTTCGTTCCTCTTACGGGTCGTTTGGTGGTTGGTTTGGGTTTTCACCCATTAAGGTCTTTTTTAAGCTTAATCGATATATTTTCAAATTATCATCATATTCTCAATCCGGAAGGCCCGCGACTACACGGTCAGTTCATACAAGTTACGTTGGTCCTGTGCGAGATGTTCTTGCCTCTTACATGGCCGTTTGGCGGTTAGTTTGTGTTGTCACCCTCAAATAGCTTGCTTTTAAGCCAAATCTAGATATTTCCAAATTATCATCATATTCTCAAACTGAGAGACCTGCGACTACGTGGTCAGTTCCTACAAGTTACATTGGTCTCGTGCGAGGTGTTCATTCCTCTTACAGGGCCGTTTGTCGGCTAGTTTGGGTTTTCACCCTCAAACGTTTTGTTTTTAAGCCTAATCGAGATATTTCCAAATTATCATCATATTCTCAAATCGGGAGTCCTGTGACTACACGATCAGTTCGTATAAGTTACATTGGTCCCGTGCGAGGTGTTCGTACCTTTTACGAGGATGTTTGGAGACTCGTTTGGGTATTCACCCTCAAACGGTTTGTTTTTAAGCCTAATCTAGATATTTTTGAATTATCGTCATAGTCTCAAATAGGGAGACTCACGACTACGCGGTCAGTTCCTATAAGTTACATTGATCCCATGCGAGGTGTTCGTGCCTCTTACGAGGCCGTTTGGAAGCTGGTTTGGGTTTTCACCCTTTAAGGGCTTTTTCTTAGCTTAATTGATATATTTTGAAATTATCGTCATATTCTCAAACCGGGCGGCCCGTGACTATGCAGTCAGTTCATACAAGTTATGTTGGTCCCTTGCGAGGTGTCCGTGTCTCTTATGGGGCCATTTGGTAGCTGGTTTGGGTTTTCAACCTCAAATGGCTTATTTTAAGCCTAATCTAGATATTTCCAAATTATCATCATATTTTAAAACCGAGAGACCCGCGACTATGTGATCAGTTCGTACAAGTTACATTGGTCTCGTGCGAGGTGTTCGTGCCTTTTACGGGGCCGTTTGGCGGCTGGTGTAGGTTTTCACCCTCAAACGGCTTATTTCTAAGGCTAATCTAGATATTTCCAAATTATCCTCATATTCTCAAACCGAGATGCTCAGGACTACACGGTCAGTACCTCTTAGGGGGCGTTTGGCGACTTGTTTGGGTTTTCACCCTTTAAGGTCTTTTTTAATCTTAATCGATAGATTTTAAAATTATCATCATATTCTCAAATCGATAGGCCCGCAATAATGTGGTCAGTTCGTACAAGTTACATTGGTCCCGTGCGAGGTGTTCATGCATCTTACGGGGACGTTTGGCGACTGGTTTAGGTTTTCACCCTCAAACGGCTTATTTTTAAGCCTAATCTAGATATTTCCAAAGTATCATCATATTCTAAAATCGAGAGACTCGCAACTACACAATCAGTTCCAACAAGTTACATTGGTCCCGTGCGAGGTGGCCATGCCTCTTACGGGGCCGTTTGGAGGCAGGTTTGGGTTTTCACCCTTTAAGGGCTTTTTTAAGCTTAATCAATATATTTTCAAATTATCATCATATTCTCAAATCGAGAGTCCCGTGACAATGCGATTTGTTTGTACAAATTAAATTGGTACCTTGAGAGGTGTTCGTTCCTCTTACGTGGTCGTTTAGCGGCTGGTTTGGGTTTTCACCCTCAAACAGCGTGTTTTTAAGTCTAATCTACATATTTCGAAATTATCATTATATTCTCAAAGCGGGAGACCCGCGACTATGCGGTCACTTCGTACAAGTTATATTGGTCTCGTGCGAGGTGTCCGTGCCTCTTACGAGGCCGTTTGGGGGCATGTTTCAGTTTTCACCCTTTAAGGGTTTTTTAAGCTTAATCAATACTTTTCTAAATTATCGTAATATTTTCAAATCGAGACTCCCGCAACTAGGCGGTCAGTTTGCACAAGTTACATTGGTCCCATGCGAGGTTTTCGTGCCTCTTACGGGGTCGTTTGGCAGCTGGTTTAGGTTTTAGCCCTCAAACGACTTGTTTTTGAGGCCTAGTCTAGATATTTCAAAATTATCATCATATTCTCAAATCGGGAGTCCCGTGACTACGCGATCAGTTCGTACAAGTTAAAATGGTCCCGTGCAAGGTGTTAGTGCCTCTTACGGGGCCGTTTGGCGGTTGGTTTGGGTTTTCACCCTCACACAACTTATTTTTAAGCCTAATCTAGATATTTCCAAATTATCTTCATATTCTCAAATCGAGAGACCCGCGACTACGCGATTCATTCGTACAAGTTACATTGTTCTCGTGCGAGGTGTTTGTGCTTCTTACTAGGCCGTTTGGCGGCTAGTTTGGGCTTTAGCCCTCAAACGGCTTATTTTTAACCCTAATCTAGATATTTCCAAATTCTCCTTATATTCTTAAACCAAGAGACCCACGACTACGCGGTCACTTCGTACAAGTTACATTAGTCTGGTGGAATTTGTCCATGCCTCTTAGGGGGCCGTTTGGCGGCTTGTTTGGATTTTCACCCTCAAATGCTTATTTTTAAGCCTAATCTACATATTTTCCCATTACCAACATATTCTTAAATTGGGAGGCACGCGACTACGCGGTCAGTTCGTACAAGTTACATTGGTCCCGTTCTAGGTGTTCGTGCCTCTTACGGGTTTGTTTGGCCGCTAGTTTGGGTTTTCACCCTCAAACGGCTTATCTTTAAGACTAATCTAGATATTTCCAAATTATAATCATATTCTCAAACCGAGAGACCCGCGACTACGCGATTAGTTCGTACAAGTTACATTGGTTTCGTGCGAGGTGTTCGTGCCACTTACGAGGCCGTTTTGTAGCTGGTTTGGGTTTTCACCCTCAAAAGGCTTATTTTTAAGGCCAATCTATATATTTCCAAATTATCCTCATATTCTCAAACCGAGAGGCTCGCGACTACACGGTCAGTTCCTACAAGTTACATTGGTCCCATGTGAGGTGTTCGTGCCTCTTACGGGGCCGTTAGGAGGTTGGTTTGGGTTTTCACCCTTTAAGGGCTTTTTTTAAAGCTTAATCGATATATTTTCAAATTATCGTAATATTCTCAAATCGAGAGGCCCGTGACAATGCCGGTTGTTCGTACAAGTTATATTGTGCCCGTGCGAGGTGTTCGTGCCTCTTACGGGGTTATTTAGTGGATGGTTTGGGTTTTCACCGTCAAACGGCTTGTTTTTAAGGCTAATCTAGAGATTTCATAATTATCATCATATTCTTAAAATAAGAGACCCACGACTACGCGATCACTTCGTACAAGTTACATTGGTCTCGTACGAGGTGTTCGTGCCTCTTACGGGGCCGTTTGGCAGCTGGTTTGGCTTTTCACCCTCAAATGGCTTATTTTTTTGCCTAATCATAGATATTTCAAAATTATCATCGTATTCTCAAATCAAGAGGCTCGTGACTACACGATAAGTTCCTACAAGTTACATTGGTCCCGTGTGAGGTGTTTTCGTGCCCCTTATAGGGCCGTTTGGTGGCTGGTTTGGGTTTTCACACTTTAAGGTCTTTTTTACGCTTAATCGATTGATTTTCAAATTATCGTCATGTTCTCAAACTGGGAGACCTGCAACTACGCGATCAGTTCCTACAAGTTACATTGGTCCTGTGCGAGGTGTTCATGCCTCTTACGAGGACGTTTGACGACTTGTTTAGGTTTTAACACTCAAACGGCTTGTTTTTAAGCCTAATCTAGATATTTCCAAAGTGTCATCATATTCTCAAACCGAGAGACCCGAAACTACCCGGTCAGTTCCTACGAATTACATTGGTCCCGTGCGAGGTGTTCGTTCCTCTTACAGGGTCGTTTGGGGGTTGGTTTGGGTTTTTAACCTTTAAGGGTTTTTTAAATCTTAATCGACATTTTTTCAAATTATCCTCATATTCACAAACTGGGAGGCCCGCGACTACGCGGTCAGTTCGTACAAGTTACATTGGTCCCGTGCGAGGTGTATGTGCCTCTTATAGGGCCGTTTGGCATCTCGTTTGGGTTTTCACCCTCAAATGGTTTGTTTTTAATCCTAATCTAGATATTTCCAAATTATCCTCATATTCTCAAATCGAGAAACCCGCGACTACGCCATCAGTTTGTACAAGTTACATTGGTTCCATGAGAGGTGTACGTGCTTCTTACGGGGCCGTTTGGTGGCTGGTTTGGGTTTTCACCGTCAAACAGCTTGATTTTAAGCCTAATCTAGATATTTCCAAATTGTCATCATATTCTGAAATCAAGAGACTCGCGACTATACGACCTATTCCTACAAATTACATTGGTCCCGTATGAGGTGTTCATGCCTTTTATGGGGCCGTTTAGCGGCTGGTTTAGGTTTTCACCCTTTAAGGGCTTTTTCTAAGCTTAATCAATAGATTTTCAAATTAACATCATATTCTCAAACCGAGAGGCGCATGACTATGCGGTCAGGTCATGCAACTTACATTGTTCTTGTGAGGTGTTCGTGCCTCTTACGGGGACGTTTGGCAGATGGTTTAGGTTTTCACCCTCAAACGGCTTATTTTTAAGCCTAATCCAGTTATTTCCAATGTATCATCATATTCTCAAATCGGGAGACCCGCGATTATGCGGTCAGTTTGTACAAGTTACATTCATCCCATGCGAGGTGTTCGTGCCTCTTACGGGGTCGTTTGGCGACTAGTTTGGGTTTTCACCCTCAAACGGCTGTTTTCAAGACTAATCTAGATACTTCAAAATTATCATCATATTCTCAAACCGAGAGACACGCGACTATGCTATCAGTTCGTATAAGTTACATTGGTCCAGTGTGAGGTGTTTGTGCCTCTTACAGGGCCATTTGGCGGTTGGTTTGTGTTTTCACCCTCACACGGCTTATTTTTAAGCATAATCTAGATATTTCCGAAATATCGTCATATTCTCAAATTAGGAGACTCATGACTGCGCGGTCCGTTCTTAAAAGTTCCATTGGTCCCTTGCGACATTTTCGTGCCTCTTACAGTGCCGTTTGGACGCTGGTTTGGGTTTTCAGCCTTTAAGGGCTTTTATTTAAGCTTAATTGATATATTTTCAAATTATCATCATATTCTCAAACCGGGAGGCTCGCGACTACGTGGTCAGTTCGTGCAAGTTACATTGGTCCCGTGCGAGGTGTTCGTGCCTCTTACGGGGACATTTGGTGACTAGTTTAGGTTTTCACCCTCAAACGGCTTATTTTTATGCCTAATCAAGATGTTTCTGAAGTATCGTCATATTCTCAAATTGAGAGACTCGCGACTATGCGATAAATTCCTACAAGTTACATTGATCCCGTGCGAGGTGTTCGTGCCTCTTATGGGGTCGTTTGGAGGCTGGTTTGGGTTTTCACCCTATCGGGGCTTTTTTTTAAGCTTAATCAATACATTTTCAAATTATTCTCATATTTTCAATCCGGGAGGCCCGCGACTATGCGATCAGTTCGTACAAGTTACATTGGTCCCGTGTGAGGTGTTCGTGCCTTTTACGGGGATCTTTGGCGGCTCGTTTGGGTATTCACCCTTAAATGGTTTGTTTTTAAGCCTAATCTAGATATTTTTGAAGTATCATCATATTCTCAAATCGGGAGACTCACGACTACGCGGTCAGTTCCCATAAGTTACATTGGTCTCGTGCGAGGTGTTTGTGCCTTTTACGGGGCCATTTCGGGGCTGGTTTGAGTTTTCACCCTTTAAGGGCTTTTTTTAAGCTTAATTGATATATTTTCAAATTATCGTCATATTCTCAAACAGGGAGGCCCGCGATTGTGCGACCAGTTCTTACAAGTTACATTATCCCGTACGAGGTGTTCGTGCCTCTTACGGGGCCGTTTGGCGATGGGTTTGGGTTTTCACCCTTAAACAGCTTATTTTTAAGCCTAATCTCGATATTTCCAAATTATCCTCATTTTCTCAAACCAAGATGCCCGCGACTACACGATTAGTTCGTACAAGTTACATTGGTCCCGTGCGAGGTGTCCGTACCTCTTACGGGTCCGTTTTGCAGCTGGTTTAGGGTTCACCCTCAAACAGCTTATTTTTAAGCCTAATGTAGATATTTCCACATTATCATCGTATTCTCAAATCGAGAGGCTCGCGACTACGCGGTCAGTTCCTACAAGTTACATTGGTCTCGTATGAGGTGTTCGTGCCTCTTACGGGGTCGTTTGGCGGCTGGTTTGGTTTTTCACCCTTCAAGGGCTTTCTTTTAAGCTTAATCGATAGATTTTAAAATTATCAACATATTCTCAAATCGGGCGTCCCATGACTACGGGGTTAGTTCCTACAAGTTACATTGGCCCCGTGCGAGGTGTTCGTGCCTCTTACGGGGCCATTTGGCGGTTGGTTTGTGTTTTCACCCTCAAACGTCTTATTTTTAAGCCTAATCTAGATATTTCAAAATTATCATCATATTCTCAAAATGAGAGACCCATGATTTCGCGATCACTTCCTACAAGTTACGTTGGTCTTGTGCGAGGTGTTCGTTCCTCTTACGGGGCCATTTGGCAGCTAGTTTGGGTTCACCCTTTAAGGGCTTTTTTTACGCTTAATCGATATATTTTCAAACTATTGTCATATTCTCAAATCGGCAGGCCCGTGACTGCACGATCAGTTCGTACAAGTTACAATTGTCTCGTGCGAGGTGTTTGTGCCATTTACGGGCCTATTTCGCTGTTGGTTTGGGTTTTCACACTCAAACGGCTTATTTTTAAGCGTAATCTAGATATTTCCAAATTATCCTCATATTCTCAAATTGAGAGACCCGCGACTACGTATTTAGTTCGTACAAGTTACATTGGTACCGTGCGATGTGCTCGTGCCTCTTACTGTTCTGTTTGGCGGCTGGTTTGGGTTTTAACCCTCTAACGACTTGTTTTTAAGCCTAATCTAGGTATTTCCAAATTATCATCATATTCTCAAACCGAGAGGCTCGTGATAACGCGATTAGTTCCTCCAAGTTGCATTGGTCTCGTATGAGGTGTCCGTGCCTCATACGGGGCCATTTGGCGGTTGGTTTAGGTTTTCACCCTTCAAGGGCTTTCTTTTAAGCTTAATCGATATATTTTCAATTTATCGTCATATTCTCAAACTGAGAGGCCCGCGACTACATGGTCAGTACGTACAAGTTACATTAGTCCCGTGCGAGATGTCCGTGCCTTTTACGAGGCCGGTCGTCGACTGGTTTGGGTTTTAACCCTCAAACGGCATGTTTTTAATCCTAATGTAAGTATTTCCAAATTATCATCATATCCTCAAACCGAGAGGCTCGCGACTACGCGGTCAATTCCTACAAGTTACATTGGTCCCGTGCGAGGTGTTCGTTACTCTTACGGGGCAACGTTTGGCAGCTGGTTTTTGTTTTCGACCTTTCAGGGCTCTTTTTAAGCTTAATCGATATAATTTCAAATTATCATCATATTATAAAACTGGGAGGCCCACGACAATGCGGTCAGTTTGTACAAGTTACATTGGTCCCGTGCGAGTGGTTAGTTCCTGTTACGGGGATGTTTGGCGGCTCATTTGGGTTTCGCCCCTCAAACGACTTGGTTTTACGCCTATTCTAGATATTTTCAAAGTATCATCATATTCTCAAATTGGGAGACTCGCGACTACGGGGTTAGTTCCTACAAGTTGCATTGGTCTCGTGTGAGGTGTTCGTGCCCCGTATGGGGCCGTTTGGAGATTGGTTTGGGTTTTAACCCTCAAACGGCTTGTTTTTAAGCCTAATCTAAATAATTCCAAATTATCCTCATATTCTCAAACCAAGAGACAAGCGACTTCGTGGACACTTCGTACAACTTACATTGGTCCTGTGTGAGGGGTTCGTGCCTCTTACAGGGCCGTTTGACGGCTGGTTTGGGTTTTCACCCTTTAAGGGCTTTTTTTAAGCTTAATCGATAAATTTTCAAATTATTATCATATTTTTAAACCTGGATGCCCATGACTACACGGTCTGTACGTACAAGTTACATTGGTCCCGTGCAAGGTGTTCGTGCCTCTTACGGGGCCGTTTGGCGACTGGTTTAGGTTTTCATCCTCAAACGGCTTGTTTTTAAGCCTAATCTAGATATTTCCAAATTATCTTCATATTCTCAAACCAAGACACCCGCAACTACGCGATTAGTTCATACAAGTTATATTGGTCCCGTGTGAGGTGTTCGTTCCTCTTACGGCACCGTTTAACGGTTGGTTTGGGTTTTCACCCTTTAAGTCCTTTTTTTTACGCTTAATCAATATATTTTCAAATTATCGTCATATTCTCAAACCGGGAGACCCGCGACTACGCGGTCAGTTCGTACAAGTTACATTGGTCCCATGCGAGGTGTTCGAGCCACTTACGGGGCCAATCGGCAGTTGGTTTGTGTTTTCTCCCTCAAACGGATTATTTTAAGCCTAATCTAGATATTTCCAAATTATCGTCATATTCTCAAATCGAGAGACCCGCAACTACGCGGTCAGTTCCAACAAGTTATAATGGTCTCATGTGAGGTGTTCGTTCCTCTTACGGGGCCGTTTGGCGGCTAGATTTGGTTTTCACCCTTTAAGGGCTTTTTTCAAGCTTAATTGATATATTTTGAAATTATCATCATAGTCTCAAACCGGGAGGCCCGCGACTACGCGGTCAGTTCGCATAAGTAACATCGGTCCCGTGCGAGGTGTTTGTGCCTCGTACGGGGATGTTTGGTAGCTCGTTTGGGTTTTCACCCTCAAACGTGTTGTTTTTATGCCTAATCTTGACATTTCCAAAGTATCGTCATATTGTCAAATTGGGAGACTCGCGACTACGCGGTCAGTTCATACAAGTTGCATTGGTCCCGTGCGAGTTGTTCATGCCTCTTATGGGGTCGTTTGGCGGCTGGTTTGGGTTTTCACCTTTTAAGGGCATTTTTAAGCTTAATTGATATATTTTCAAATTGTCATCATATTCTCAAATCAGGACGCCCGCGACTATGCGGTAAGATGTTACAAGCTACATTAGTCCCGTGCGAGGTTCTCGCGATTCTTACGAGGCCGTTTGGCGACTAGTTTGTGTTTTCATCCTCAAATGGCTTATTTTTAAGCCTCATCTAGATATTTCCAAAGTATCATTATATTCTAAAATCGGGAGACTCGCGACTACACGATCAGTTCTAACAAGTTACATTGGTCCCGTGCGAGGTGGTTGTGCCTCTTACGGGACTGTTTGGAGGCCAGTTTGGGTTTTCACCCTTTAAGGGCTTTTTTTTAATCTTAATCGATATATTTTCAAATTATCGTCATATTCTCATATTGCGAGTCCCGTGACAACGCGATATGTTCATACAAGTTAAATTGGTACCTTGAGAGGTGTTCGTGCCTCTTACGGGGTCGTTTAGCGGCTGGTTTGGGCTTTCACCCTCAAACGGCGTGTTTTTAAGTCTAATCTTCATATTTCAAAATTATCATTATATTCTCAAAGCGGGAGACCCACGACTATGCGATCACTTCGTACAAGTTATATTTGTCTCGTGCGAGGTGTCCATGCCTCTTTCGAGGCCGTTTGGGGGTAGGTTTCGGTTTTCACCCTTTAAGTGTTTTTTAAGCCTAATCGATACATTTCTAAATTATCGTCATATTTTCAAATAGAGATCCCACAACTACGCGGTCCATTTGTACAAGTCACGTTGGTCCCCGGCGAGGTTTTCGTGCCTCTTACGGGGTCGTTTGGCAGCTGGTTTGGGTTTTAACCCTCAAATGGCTTGTTTTTAAGCCTAATCTAGATATTTCAAAATTATCATCAAAATTCTCAAATCGGGAGGCCCGTGACTACGCGATCAATTCGTACAAGTTACAATGGTCCCCTGCGAGGTGTTCGGGCCTCTTACGGGGCCGTTTGACGATTGGTTTGGCTTTTCACCCTCAAAGGGCTTATTTTTAAGCCTAATCTAGATATTTCCAAATTATCTTCATATTCTCCAATCGAGAGACCCGCGACTATGCGATCCGTTCATATAAGTTACATTGGTCCCGTGCGAGGTGTTTGTCCCTCTTACTAGGCCGTTTGGCGGCTGGTTTGGGCTTCAACCCTCAAACGGCTTATTTTTAACCCTAATCTAGATATTTCCATATTCTCATCATATTCTTAAACTGAGAGACCCGCGACTATGCGGTCACTTCGTAAAAGTTACATTGGTCCCGTGTGATTTGTTCGTGCCTCTTACGGGGCCATTTGGCGGCTTGTTTGGGTTTTCACCCTCAAACGACTTATTTTTAAGCTTAATCTACATATTTTCAAATTACCAACATATTATCAAACCGAGAGGCCCGCGACTACGCGGTCAGTTCGTACAAGTTACATTGGTCCCGTTCCAGGTGTTCGTGTCTCTTACGGGGCCGTCTGGCCGCTAGTTTGGGTTTTCACCCTCAAATGGCTTATCTTGAAG
The DNA here is from genome assembly GCA_949130495.1 of Sambucus nigra. Taxonomy (NCBI): domain Eukaryota; kingdom Viridiplantae; phylum Streptophyta; class Magnoliopsida; order Dipsacales; family Adoxaceae; genus Sambucus; species Sambucus nigra. The sequence continues at coordinate 193,137,480 of OX422223.1, forward strand.
ACTAATCTAGATATTTCCAAATTATAATCATATTGTCAAATCGAGAGACCCGCGACTACACAATCAGTTCGTACAAGTTACATTGGTTCCGTGCGAGGTGGTCGTGCCACTTACGAGGCCGTTTGGTAGCTGGTTTGGGTTTTCACCCTCAAAAGGCTTATTTTTTAGGCTAATCTATATATTTACAAATTATCCTCATATTCTCAAACCGAGAGGCTCGCGACTACACGGTCAGTTCCTACAAGTTACATTAGTCCCATGTGAGGTGTTCGTGCCTCTTACGGGGCCGTTTGGAGGCTGGTTTGGGTTTTCACCCTTTAAGGGCTTCTTTTTAAGCTTAATCGATATATTTTCAAATTATCGTAATATTCTCAAATCGAGAGGCCCGTGACAATGCGGATTGTTCGTACAAGTTATATTGGGCCCGTGCGAGGTGTTCGTACCTCTTACGGGGTTGTTTAGTGGCTGGCTTAGATTTTCACCCTCAAACGGCTTGTTTTTAATCCTAATCTAGATATTACAAAATTATCATTATATTCTCAAAGTGAGAGACCCACGACTATGCGATCACTTTATACAAGTTACATTGGTCCCATGCGAGGTGTTCGTGCCTTTTATGGGGCCGTTTGGAGGCTAGTTTGGGTTTTCACCCTATTGGGGCTTTTTTAAAGGTTAATCAATACATTTTAAAATTATTGTCATATTCTCAATCCGAGAGCCCCGCGACTACGTGATCGGTTCGTACAAGTTACATTGGTCCCGTGCGAGGTGTTCGTGCCTTTTACGGGGATGTTTGGCGGCTCGTTTGTGTATTCACCCTCAAACGGTTTGTTTTTAAGCCTAATCTAAATATTTTCAAAGTATCGTTATATTCTCAAATTGGGAGACTCACGACTACGCGATCAGTTCCTACAAGTTACATTGATCCCGTGCGAGGTGTTTGTGCCTTTTACGGGGCCGTTTCGGGGCTGGTTTGAGTTTTCACCCTTTAAGGGCTTTTTATTAATCTTAAATTATATATTTTCAAATTATTGTCATATTCTCAAACCGGGAGGCCCGCGACTACGCAGTCAGTTCGTACAAGTTACATTGGCCGTACGAGGTGTTCGTGCCTCTTACGGGGCCGTTTGGCGATGAGTTTGGGTTTTCACCCTTAAACAACTTATTTTTAAGCCTAATCTAGATATTTCCAAATTATCCTCATATTCTCAACCTAAGACGCACGCGACTACGCAATTAGTTCAAACAAGTTACATTGGTCCTGTGCGAGGTGTCCGTTCCTCTTGCAGGGCCGTTTTGCAGCTGGTTTAGGTTTTCACCCTCAAATGGCTTATTTTTAAGCCTAGTCTAGATATTTTCACATTATCATTGTATTCTCAAACCGAGAAGCTCGCGACTACGTTGTCAGTTCCTACAAGTTACATTGGTATCGTATGAGGTGTTCGTGCTTCTTACGGGGCCGTTTGGCGGCTGGTTTGGGTTTTCACCCTTCAAGGGCTTTCTTTTAAGCTTAATCGATAGATTTTTAAATTGTCATCATATTCTCAAATCGGGCGCCCCACGACTACGCGGTTAGTTCCTACAAGTTACATTGGCCCCGTGCGAGGTGTTCGTGCCTCTCACGGGGCCTTTTGGCGGTTTGTTTGTGTTTTCACCCTCAAACGTCTTATTTTTAAGCCTAATCTAGATATTTGAAAATTATCATCATATTCTCAAAATGAGAGACCCATGACTACGCGATCACTTCCTACAAGTTACGTTGGTCCTGTGCGAGGTGTTCGTTCCTCTTACGGGGCCATTTGGCAGCTAGTTTGGGTTTTCACCCTTTAAGGGCTTTTTTTACGCTTAATCGATATATTTTCAAACTATTGTCATATTCTCAAATCGGCAGGCCCGTGACTGCACGATCAGTTCGTACAAGTTACAATTGTCTCGTGCGAGGTGTTCGTGCCATTTACGGGGCTGTTTCGCTGTTGGTTTGGGTTTTCACACTCAAACGGCTTATTTTTAAGCGTAATCTAGATATTTCCAAATTATCCTCATATTCTCAAATCGAGAGACCCGCGACTACGTATTCAGTTCGTACAAGTTACATTGGTCCCGTGCGATGTGCTCGTGCCTCTTACTGTTCTGTTTGGCGGCTGGTTTGGGTTTTAACCCTCTAACGACTTGTTTTTAAGCCTAATCTAGGTATTTCCAAATTATCATCATATTCTCAAACCGAGAGGCTCGTGATAACGCGGTTAGTTCCTCCAAGTTGCATTGGTCTCGTATGAGGTGTCCGTGCCTCATACGGGGCCATTTGGCGGTTGGTTTAGGTTTTCACCCTTCAAGGGCTTTCTTTTAAGCTTAATCGATATATTTTCAATTTATCGTCATATTCTCAAACTGAGAGGCCCGCGACTACATGGTCAGTACGTACAAGTTACATTAGTCCCGTGCGAGATGTCCGTGCCTTTTACGAGGCCGGTCGGCGACTGGTTTGGATTTTAACCCTCAAACGGCATGTTTTTAATCCTAATGTAGGTATTTCCAAATTATCATCATATCCTCAAACCGAGAGGTTCACGACTACGCGGTCAGTTCCTACAAGTTACATTGGTCCCGTGCGAGGTGTTCGTTACTCTTACGGGGCAACGTTTGGCAGCTGGTTTTTGTTTTCGACCTTTCAGGGCTCTTTTTAAGCTTAATCGATATAATTTCAAATTATCATCATATTATAAAACTGGGAGGCCCACGACAATGCGGTCAGTTTGTACAAGGTACATTGGTCCCGTGCGAGTGGTTCGTTCCTGTTACGGGGATGTTTGGCGGCTCATTTGGGTTTTTACCCTCAAACGGCTTGTTTTTAAGCCTATTCTAGATATTTTCAAAGTATCGTCATAGTCTCAAATTGGGAGACTCGCGAGTACGCGGTCAGTTCCTACAAGTTGCATTGGTCACGTGTGAGGTGTTCGTGCCTCGTATGGGGCCGTTTGGAGATTGGTTTGGATTTTAACCCTCAAACTGCTTGTTTTTAAGCCTAATCTAAATAATTCCAAATTATCCTTATATTCTCAAACCGAGAGACAAGAGACTTCACGGACACTTCGTACAACTTACATTGGTCCTGTGTGAGGGGTTCGTGCCTCTTACAGGGCCGTTTGACGGCTGGGTTGGGTTTTCACCCTTTAAGGGCTTTTTTTTAAGCTTAATCGATAAATTTTCAAATTATCGTTATATTCTCAAACCTGGATGCCCATGACTACGCGGTCTGTACGTACAAGTTACATTGGTCCCGTGCAAGGTGTTCGTCCCTTTTACGGGGCCGTTTGACGACTGGTTTAGGTTTTCATCCTCAAACGACTTGTTTTTAAGCCTAATCTAGATATTTCCAAATTATCTTCATATTCTCAAACCGAGAGACCCACAACTACGCGATTAGTTCTTACAAGTTACATTGGTCCCGTGCGAGGTGTCCGTTCCTCTTACGGCACCGTTTGACGGCTGGTTTGGGTTTTCACCCTTTAAGTCCTTTTTTTTACGCTTAATCGATATATTATCAAATTATCGTCATATTCTCAAACCGGGAGGCCCGCGACTACACGGTCAGTTCGTACAAGTTACATTGGTCCCATGCGAGGTGTTCGAGCCACGTACGGGGCCGATCGGCAGTTGGTTTGTGTTTTCACCCTCAAACGGATTATTTTAAGCCAAATCTAGATATTTCCAAATTATCGTCATATTCTCAAATCGAGAGACCCGTAACTACGCGGTCAGTTCCAACAAGTTATAATGGTCTCGTGCGAGGTGTTCGTTCCTCTTACGGGGCCGTTTGGCGGCTAGTTTTGGTTTTCACCCTTTAAGGGCTTTTTTTAAGCTTAATTGATATATTTTGAAATTATCATCATAGTTTCAAACCGGGAGGCCCGCGACTACGCGGTCAGTTCGTACAAGTAACATCGGTCCCGTGCGAGGTGTTTGTTCCTCTTACGGGGATGTTTGGTAGCTCGTTTGGGTTTTCACCCTCAAACGTGTTATTTTTAAGCCTAATCTAGATATTTCCAAAGTATCGTCATATTGTCAAATCAGGAGACCCGCGACTACGCGGTCAGTTCATACAAGTTGCATTGGTCCCATGCGAGTTGTTCGTGCCTCTTATGGGGTCGTTTGGCGACTGGTTTGGGTTTTCACCCTTTAAGGGCATTTTTAAGCTTAATTGATATATTTTCAAATTGTCGTCATATTCTCAAATCAGGACGCCCGCGACTACGCGGTAAGTTCTTACAAGCTACATTAGTCCCGTGCGAGGTTCTCGTGATTCTTACAAGGCCGTTTGGCAACTGGTTTGTGTTTTCACCCTCAAATGGCTTATTTTTAAGCCTAATCTAGATATTTCCAAAGTATCATCATATTCTAAAATCGGGAGACTTACGACTACACGATCAGTTCTAACAAGTTACATTGGTCCCGTACGAGGTGGTCGTGCCTCTTACGGGGCCGTTTGGAGGCCGGTTTGGGTTTTCACCCTTTAAGGGTTTTTTTAAGCTTAATCGATATATTTTCAAATTATCGTCATATTCTCATATTGGGAGTCCCGTGGCAACGCGATCTGTTCATACAAGTTAAATTGGTACCTTGAGAGGTGTCCGTGCCTCTTACGGGGTCGTTTAGCGGCTGGTTTGGGCTTTCACCCTCAAACGGCGTGTTTTTAAGTCTAATCTACATATTTCAAAATTATCATTATATTCTCAAAGCGGGAGACCCACGACTATGCGGTCACTTCGTACAAGTTATATTTGTCTCGTGCGAGGTGTCCATGCCTCTTACGAGGACGTTTGGGGGTAGGTTTCGGTTTTCACCCTTTAAGTGTTTTTTAAGCTTAATCGATACATTTCTAAATTATTGTCATATTTTCAAATAGAGATACCCATAACTACACGGTCCATTTGTACAAGTCACGTTGGTCCCATGCCGAGGTTTTCGTGCCTCTTACGGTGTCATTTGGCAGCTAGTTTGGGTTTTAACCCTCAAACGGCTTTTTTTTAAGCCTAATCTAGATATTTCAAAATTATCATCATATTCTCAAATCGGGAGGCTCATGACTACGCGATCAATTCGTACAAGTTACAATGGTCCCCTGCGAGGTGTTCGGGCCTCTTACGGGGCCGTTTGGCGGTTAGTTTGGGTTTTCACCCTCAAACGGATTATTTTTAAGCCTAATCTAGATATTTCTAAATTATCCTCATATTCTCAAATCGAGAGACCCACGACTACGCGATCCGTTCATACAAGTTACATTGGTCCCGTGCGAGGTGTTTGTCCCTCTTACTAGGCCGTTTGGCGGCTGGTTTGGGCTTTAACCCTCAAACAGCTTGTTTTTAACCCTAATCTAGATATTTCCAAATTTTCATCATATTCTTAAACCGAAAGACCCGCGACTATGCGGTCACTTCGTAAAAGTTACATTGGTCCCGTGTGATTTGTTCGTGCCTCTTACGGGGCCGTTTGGTGGCTTGTTTGGGTTTTCACCCTCAAACGGCTTATTTTTAACCTTAATCTACGTATTCTCAAATTACCAACATATTCTCAAACCGAGAGGCCCGCGACTACGCGGTCAGTTCGTACAAGGTACATTGGTCCCGTTCCAGGTGTTCGTGCCTCTTACGGGGCCGTTTGGCCGCTAGTTTGGGTTTTCATCCTCAAATGGCTTATCTTGAAGCCTAATCTAGATATTTCCAAATTATAATCATATTGTCAAATCGAGAGACCCGCGACTACACAATTAGTTCGTACAAGTTACATTGGTTCCGTGCGAGGTGTTCGTGCCACTTACGAGGCCGTTTGGTAGCTGGTTTGGGTTTTCACCCTCAAAAGGCTTATTTTTTAGGCTAATCTATATATTTACAAATTATCCTCATATTCTCAAACCGAGAGGCTCGCGACTACACGGTCAGTTCCTACAAGTTACATTAGTCCCATGTGAGGTGTTCGTGCCTCTTACGGGGCCGTTTGGAGGCTGGTTTGGGTTTTCACCCTTTAAGGGCTTCTTTTTAAGCTTAATCGATATATTTTCAAATTATCGTAATATTCTCAAATCGAGAGGCCCGTGACAATGCGGGTTGTTCGTACAAGTTATATTGGGCCCGTGCGAGGTGTTCGTACTTCTTACGGAGTTGTTTAGTGGCTGGCTTAGATTTTCACCCTCAAACGGCTTGTTTTTAAGCCTAATCTAGATATTACAAAATTATCATTATATTCTCAAAGTGAGAGACCCACGACTATGCGATCACTTTATACAAGTTACATTGGTCCCATGCGAGGTGTTCGTGCCTTTTATGGGGCCGTTCGGAGGCTAGTTTGGGTTTTCACCCTATTGGGGCTTTTTTAAAGGTTAATCAATACATTTTCAAATTATTGTCATATTCTCAATCCGGGAGGCCCGTGACTACGTTATCAGTTCGTACAAGTTACATTGGTCCCGTGCGAGCTGTTCGTGCCTTTTAGAGGGATGTTTGGTAGCTTGTTTGGGTATTCACCCTCAAACGGTTTGTTTTTAAGCCTAATCTAGATATTTTTGAAGTATTGTCATATTCTCAAATCGGGAGACTCACGACTACGTGATCAGTTCCTACAAGTTACATTGGTCCCGTGCGAGGTGTTTGTGCCTTTTACGGGGCCGTTTCGGGGCTGGATTGAGTTTTCACCCTTTAAGGGCTTTTTTTAAGCATAATTGATATGTTTTCAAATTATCGTCATATTCTCAAATCGGGAGGCCCGCGACTACGCAGTCAGTTCGTACAAGTTACATTGGCCCATACGAGGTGTTCGTGCCTCTTACGGGGCCGTTTGGCAATGGGTTTGGGTTTTCACCCTTAAACAGCTTATTTTTAAGCCTAATCTAGATATTTCCAAATTATCCTCTTAGTCTCAACCTGAGACGCCCGTGACTATGCAATTAGTTCAAACAAGTTACATTGGTCCAGTGCGAGGTGTCCGTGCCTCTTGCAGGGCCGTTTTGCGGCTGGTTTAGGTTTTCACCCTCAAACGGCTTGTTTTTAAGCCTAATCTAGATATTTCCACATTATAATTGTATTTTTAAACCGAGAAGCTCGCGACTACGTGATCAGTTCCTACAAGTTACATTGGTCTCGTTTGAGGTGTTCGTGCCTCTTACGGGGCCGTTTGGCGGCTGGTTTGGGTTTTCACCCTTCAAGTGCTTTCTTTTAAGCTTAATCGATAGATTTTTAAATTGTCATCATATTCTCAAATCGGGCCCCCCATGACTACGTGGTTAGTTCCCAGAAGTTACATTGGCCCCGTGCGAGGTGTCCGTGCCTCTCACGGGGCCTTTTGGCGGTTTGTATGTGTTTTCACCCTCAAACGTCTTGTTTTTAAGCCTAATCTAGATATTTCCAAATTATCATCATATTCTCAAAATGAGAGACCCATGACTACGTGGTCACTTCCTACAAGTTACGTTGGTCTTGTGCGAGGTGTTCGTTCCTCTTACGGGGCCATTTGGTAGCTAGTTTGGGTTTTCACCCTTTAAGGGCTTTTTTCAAGCTTAATCGATATATTTTCAAATTATTGTCATATTCTCAAATCGGGCGGCCCATGACTACATGGTTAGTTCGTACCAGTTACAATTATCTCGTGTGAGGTGTTCGTGCCGTTTATGGGGTCGTTTGGCTGTTGGTTTGGCCTTTCACCCTCAAATGGCTTGTTTTTAAGCGTAATCTAGATATTTCCAAATTATCCTCATATTCTCAAATCGAGAGACCCGCGACTACGCGATCAGTTTGTACAAGTTACATTGGTCCCGTGCGATGTGCTCGTGCCTCTTACTGGTCCGTTTTGCGGCTGGTTTGGGTTTTAACCCTTAAAAGGCTTGTTTTTAATCCTAATGTAGGTATTTCCAAATTATCATCATATTCTCAAATCGAGAGGCTCGCGACTACGCGGTTAGTTCCTCCAAGTTGTATTGGTCTCGTATGAGGTGTCCGTGCCTCTAACGGGGCCATTTGGCGGCTGGTTTAGGTTTTCACCCTTCAAGGGCTTTCTTTTAAGCTTAATCGATATATTTTCAATTTATCGTCATATTCTCAAACTTAGAGGCTCGCGACTATGTGGTCAGTTCGTACAAGTTACATTAGTCCCGTGCGAGATGTCCGTGCCTCTTACGGGGCCGGTCGACGGTTGGTTTGTGTTTTCACCCTCAAGCGGCTTGTTTTTAAGCCTAATCTAGATATTTCCAAATTATCATCATATTCTCAAGCCAAGAGACCCGCGACTACGCGATCAGTTCCTACAAGTTACATTGGTCCCGTGCGAGTTGTTCGTTCCTCTTACGGGGCACCGTTTGGCGGCTGGTTTTTGTTATCGACCTTTAAGGGCTCTTTTTAAACTTAATCGATATAATTTCAAATTATCATCATATTCTAAAATTGGGAGGCCCACGACAACGCGGTCAGTTCGTACAAGTTACATTGGTCCCGTGCGAGGTATTCGTTCCTGTTACGGGGATGTTTGGCGGTCATTTGGGTTTTCACCCTCAAAAGGCTTGTTTTTAAGCCTATTCTAGATATTTTCAAAGTATCGTCATATTCTCAAATCGGGAGACTTGCGACTACGCGGTCAGTTCCTACAAGTTACATTGGTCACGTGTGAGGTGTTCGTGCCTCGTATAGGGCCGTTTGAAGATTGGTTTGGGTTTTAACCCTCAAAAGGCTTGTTTTCAAACCTAATCTAGATATTTTCAAATTATCCTCATATTCTCAAACCGAGAGACAAGCGACTTCGCGGACACTTCTTAAAAGTTACATTGGTCCAGTGTGAGGGGTTCGTGCCTCTTACAGGGCTGTTTGGCGGCTGGTTTGGGTTTTCACCCTTTAAGGGCTTTTTTTAAGCTTATCGATAAAATTTTAAATTATCGTCATATTCTCAAACCTGGAGGCCCATGACTACGCGGTCTGTTCGTACAAGTTACATTGGTCCCGTGCAAGGTGTTCGTGCCTCTTACGGGGCCGTTTGGCGATTAGTTTGGGTTTTCACCCTCAAATGGCTTGTTTTAAGCCTAATATAGATATTTCCAAATTATCTTCATATTCTCAAATCGAGAGACCCGTGACTACGTGGTCAGTTTCAACAAGTTATAATGGTCTCATGCGAGGTGTTCGTTCCTCTTACGGGGCCGTTTGGCGGCTAGTTTTCGTTTTCACCCTTTAAGGGCTTTATTTTAAGATTAATTGATATATTTTCAAATTATCATTATAGTCTCAAACCGGGAGGCCTACGATTACGCGATCAGTTCGTATAAGTTACATTGGTCCCGTGCGAGGTGTTTGTGCCTCTTACGGGGATGTTTGACAGCTCGTTTGGGTTTTCACCCTCAAATGTGTTGGTGTTAAGCCTAATCTAGATATTTCCAAAGTATCTTCATATTCTCAAATCGGCATACTCGCGACTATGCGGTCAGTTCATACAAGTTGCATTGGTCCCATGCGAGTTGTTCGTGCCTCTTATGGGGTCGTTTGGCGGCTGGTTTGGGTTTTCACCATTTAAGGGCTTTTTTAAGCTTAATTGATATATTTTCAAATTGTCATCATATTCTCAAATTAGGACACCCATGATTACGCGTTAAGTTCTTACAAGTTACATTAGTCCCGTGCGAGGTTCTCGTGATTCTTACGAGGCCGTTTGGCGGCTGGTTTGGGTTTTCACCCTCAAACGGCTTATTTTTTAAGGCTAATCTAGATATTTTCAAATTATCATCATATTCTCAAACCGAGAGACCCACGACTACGTGGTCAATTCATATAAATGACATTGGTCCCGTGCAAGGTGTTCGTGCCTCTTACGGGACCGTTTGTCGGCTAGTTTGGGTTTTCACTCTTTAAGGCCTTTTTTTAAGCTTAATAGATAGATTTTCAAATTGTCGTCATATTCTCAAATCGGGAGGCCCGCGACTATGCAATCAGTTCGTACAAGTTACATTGGTCCCGTGTGAGGCGTTCATTCCTCTAACGGAGCCATTTGGCAGCTAGTTTGGGTTTTCACCCTTTAAGGGCTTTTTTTAAGCTTAATCGATATATTTGCAAATTATTATCATATTCTTAAATTGGGAGGCCCGTGACTACGCGGTCAGTTCACACAAGTTACATTGGTCTCGACCAAGGTGTTCGTACCTCTTATGGGGCCGTTTAGCAGTTGGTTTGGGTTTTCACCCTCAAATGGATTGTTTTTAAGCCTAATCTAGATATTTCCAAATTATTCTCATATTCTCAAATCGAGAGACCCGTGACTACGCAATCAGTTTGTACAAGTTACATTTGTCCCGTGCGAGGTGCTCGTGCCTCTTACTGGGTCGTTTGGCAGCTGGTTTGCATTTAACCCTCAAACTGCTTGTTTTTAATCCTAATCTAGATATTTCTAAATTATCATCATATTCTCAAACCGAGAGGCTCGCGACTACGCGGTTAGTTTCGTCAAGTTGCATTGGTATCGTATCAGGTGTTCGTGCTTCTTACGGGGCCGTTTGGCGGCTGGTTTGGGTTTTCACCCTTCAAGGACTTTCTTTTAAGCTTAATCGATATATTTTCAATTTATAGTCATATTCTCAAACTGAGAGACCCGCGACTACGCGGACAGTTCGCACAAGTTACATTAGTCCCGTGCGAGATGTTCGTGCCTCTTACGGGGACGGCCGGTGGTTGGTTTATGTTTTCACCCTCAAACGGCTTATTTTTAAGTCTAATCTAGATATTTCCAAATTATCTTTATATTCTCAAACCGAGAGACCCGCGACTATGCGATCAGTTCCTACAAGTTACATTGGTCCCATGCGAGGTGTCCGTTCCTCTTACGGGGTGCCGTTTGATGGTTGGTTTTTGTTTTCACCCTTTAAGGGATTTTTTTAAGCTTAATCGATATATATTCAAATTATCTTTATATTTTAAAACTGCGAGGCCCGCGACAACGCGGTCAGTTCATACAAGTTACATTGGTCCCGTGCGAGGTGTTCGTGCCTCTTACGGGGATGTTTGGCAGTTAGTTTTGGTTTTCACCCTCAAACGGCTTGTTTTTAAGCCTAATATTGGTATTTCCAAATTATCCTCATATTCTCAAACCGAGTGACCCGTGACTACGTGATCCGTTCGTACAAGTTACATTAGTCTCGTACGAGGTGTTTGTGCCTCTTACTGGGCCGTTTGGCGGCTAGTTTGGCCTTTAACCCTCAAACGGCTTATTTTTAAGACTAATCTATATATTTCCAAATTAACAACATATTCTCAAACCCAGAGGCTCGCGACTACGCGGTTAGTTTCTTCAAGTTGCATTGGTCTCGTATGAGGTGTTCGTTCCCCTTACGGGGCCGTTTGGCAGCTGGTTTAGGTTTTCACCCTTCAAGGGCTTTCTTTTAAGCTTAATCGATATATTTTCAATTTATCTTTATATTTTAAAATTGGGAGGTCCGCAACAACGTGATCAGTTCGTAAAAGTTACATTGGTCCCGTGCGAGGTGTTCGTGCCTCTTATGGGGTCGTTTGGCTGTTGGTTTGGGTTTTCACCCACAAACGGCTTATTTTTAAGCCTAATCTAGATATTTCCAAATTATCCTCATATTATCAAATCGAGAGACCCGTGACTATGCAATCAGTTCGTACAAGTAACATTGGTCCCCTGCGAGGTGCTCGTGCCTCTTACTGGGCCGTTTGGCGGCTCGTTTGGGCTTTAACCCTCAAACGGCTTATTTTTAAGCCTAATTTAGATATTTCCTAATTATCATTATATTCACAAACCGAGAGGCTCGTGACTACATGGTTTGTTCCTTCAAGTTGCATTGGTCTCGTATGAGGTGTTCGTGCCTCTTACGGGGCCATTTGGCAGCTGGTTTAGGTTTTAACCCTCAAACGGCTTGTTTTTAAGCCTAATATAGATATTTCCAAATTATCATCATATTTTCAAACTGAGAGGCTTGCGACTACGCGGTCAGTTCGTACAAGTTACATTAGTCCTGTACGAGATGTTCGTGCCTCTTACGGGGCCAGTCGGCGGTTGGTTTGTGTTTTCACCCTCAAACGACTTGTTTTTAAGCCTAATCTAGATATTTTCAAATTATAATCATATTCTATAACCGAGAGACCCGCAACTACACGGTCAGTTCCTATAAGTTACATTGGTCCCGTGTGAGGTGTTTGTTCCTCTTACGGTGAGCCATTTTCCGACTGGTTTTTGTTTTCACCCTTTAAGGGCTTTTTTTAGCTTAATCGATATATTTTCAAATTATCCTCATATTTTAAAATCGGGAGGCCGCGACAACGTGGTCAGTTCGTACAAGTTACATTGGTCCCGTGCGAGGTGTTCGTGCCTCTTACGGGGATGTTCGGCAGTTGATTTGGGTTTTCACCCTCAAACGGGTTATTTTTAAGCCTAATCTAGATATTTCCAAATTATCCTCATATTCTTAAACCGAGTCACACGCGACTACGTGATCCGTTCGTACAAGTTATATTGGTCCCGTGCGAGGTGATTGTGCCTCTTACTGGGCCGTTTGGCGGCTAGTTTGGCCTTTAACCCTGAAACGACATGTTTTTATGTCTAATCTAGATATTTCTTAATTATCATCATGTTCTTAAACCGAGAGGCTCGCGACTACGCGGTTATTTCCTTCAAGTTGTATTGGTCTCGTATGAGGTGTTCGTGCCCCTCACGCGGCCGTTTGGCGGCTGGTTTAGGTTTTCACCCTTCAAGGGTTTCTTTTAAGTTTAATCGATATATTTTCAATTTATCATTATATTCTTAAACTGAGAGGCTTGCGACTACGCGGTCAGTTCGTACAAGTTACATTAGACCCGTGCGAGATGTTCGTGCCTCTTACGGGGCCGGTCGGCGGTTGGTTTGTGTTATCACACTCAAACGCGTTGTTTTTAAGCCTAATCTAGATATTTTCAAATTATCATCATATTCTCAAACCGAGAGACCCGCGACTACGCGGTCAGTTCCTACAAGTTACATTGGTCTCGTATGAGGTGTTCGTTCCTCTTACGGGGCGCCGTTTGGCGGTTGGTTTTTGTTTTCACCCTTTAAGGGATTTTTTTAAGCTTAATCGATAGATTTTCAAATTATTGTCATATTTAAAACCGGGAGGCCCGCGATAACGCGGTGAGTTCGTACAAGTTACATTGGTCCCGTGCGAGGTGTTCGTGCCTCTTACGGGGACGGTTGGCAGCTCGTTTGGGTTTTCACCCTCAAACGGCTTATTTTTAAGCCTATTCTAGATATTTTCAAAGTATCGTCATATTCTCAAATCGAGAAACTTACGACTACGCGGTCAGTTCCTCTAAGTTGCATTGGTCCCGTGCGAGGTGTTCGTGCCTCTTATGGGGTCGTTTGGCGGTTGGTTTGGGTTTTAACCCTCAAACTGCTTATTTTTTTAGCATAATCTAGATATTTCCAAATTATCCTCATATTCTCAAACTGAGAGACCCACGACTTCGCGATCACTTTGTACAAGTTACATTGGTCTTATGTGAGGTATTCGTGCCTCTTACGGAGCCGTTTCACGGCTGGTTTGGGTTTTCACCCTTTAAGGGTTTTTTTAAGCTTAATCGATAAATTTTCAAATTATCGTCATATTCTCATATCGGGAGTCCCATGACCACGCGATCAGTTCGTACAAGTTACATTGGTCCTGTGCAAGGTGTTCGTGCTTCTTACAGGGTCGGTCGGCGGATGTTTGGGTTTTCACCCTCAAACGGCTTATTTTTAAGCCTAATCTAAATATTTGCAAATTATCTTCATATTCTCAAACCGAGAGACCCGCGACTACACGATCAATTCATACATGTTACATTGGTCTCGTGCGAGGTGTTCGTTCCTCTTACAGCGCCGTTTGGTGGTTGGTTTGGGTTTTCACCCTTTAAGGCCTTTTTTTAAGCTTAATTGATATATTTTCAAATTATCATCATATTCTGAAACCGGGAGGCCCGCGACTACGTGATCAGTTCGTACAAGTTACATTGGTCCCGTACGAGGTGTTCATGCCTCTTACGAGGCCGGTCAGCGGATGGTTTGTGTTTTCACCCTTAAACGGCTTGTTTTTAAGCCTAATCTAGATATTTCCAAATCATCATCATATTCTCAAACCGAGAGACCTTCAATCACGCGGTCAGTTCCAATAATTTATAATGGTCTCGTACGAGGTGTTCATTCCTCTTATGGGGTTGTTTGGCGACTGGTTTTGGTTTTCACCCTTTAAGGGCTTTTTTTAAGCTTAGTTGATATATTTTCAAATTATCATCAAATTGTCAAACCGAGAGGCCCGCGACTACGTGGTCTAATCGTACAAGTTACATTGGTCCCATGCGAGTGGATCGTGCCTCTTACGGGGATGTTTGGCGGCTCGTTTGGGTTTTCACCCTCAAACGGGTGTTTTTAGCCTAATCTAGATATTTCCACAGTATCATCATATTCTCAAATCGGGAGACTCGTGACTATGCGGTCAGTTCATACAAGTTGCATTGGTCCCGTGCGAGGTGTTTGTGCCTCTTATGGGGCCATTTGACGGCTAGTTTGGGTTTTCACCCTTCAAGGGCTTTTTTTAAGCTTAATTGTTATATTTTAAAATTTTCGTCATATTCTCAAACTGGGAGGCTAGGAACTACGCGGTAAGTTCATACAAATTACATTAGTCCCGTGCGAGGTTATCATGATTCTTACGAGGCCGTTTGGCGACTGGTTTGGGTTTTCACCCTCAAACGGCTTATTTTTAAGGCTAATCTAGATATTTTCAAATTATCATCATATTCTCAAATCGAGATACCCGCAACTACGCGTTCAATTTGTACAAGTGACATTGGTCCCGTGCAAGGTGTTCGTGCCACTTACCGGGCCGTTTGTCGGCTGGTTTGGATTTTCACCCTTTAAGGGCTTTTTTTAAGCTTAATCGATAGATTTTCAAATTGTCGTCATATTCTCAAATCGGGAGGCCCGTGACTACATAGTCAGTTCGTACAAGATACATTGATCCCGTGCGAGGTGTTCATGCCTCTTACGAGGCTGTTTTGCGGTTAGTTTGGGTTTTTAACCCTCAAACGGCTTGTTTTTAAGCCTAATCTAGATATTTTCAAATTATCCTCATATTCTCAAATCGAGAGACCCGCGACTACGCGATCAGTTCGTACAAGTTACATTGGTCCCGTGCGAGGTGCTCGTGCCTCTTACTGGGCCGTTTGGTGGCTGGTTTGGGTTTTAAGCCTCAAACGGCTGGTTTTTAAGCCTAATCTAGATATTTCCAAATTATCATCATATTCTCAAATCGACAGGCTCACGACTAAGCTGTTAGTTCCTTCAAGTTGCATTGGTCTCGTATCAGGTGTGCGTGCCTTTTACAGGGCCGTTTGGTGCCTAGTTTAGGTTTTCACCCTTCAAGGGATTTCTTTTAAGCTTAATCGATATGTTTTCAATTTATTGTCATATTCTCAAACTGAGAGGCGTGTTACTACGCGGTCAGTTCGTATAGGTTGCATTAGTCCCGTGCGAGATGTTCATGCCTCTCACAGTTCCGATCGGCGGTTGGTTTGTGTTTTCATCCTCAAATGGCTTGTTTTTAAGCCTAATCCAGATATTTCCAAATAATCATCTTATTCTGAAACCAAGAGACCCGTGACTACGAGGTCAGTTCCCACAAGTTACATTGGTCCCGTACGAGGTGTTCGTTCCTCTTATGGGGCGTCGTTTGGCGGTTTGTTTTCGTTTTCACCCTTTAAGGGCTTTTTTTAAGCTTAATCGATATATTTTCAAATTATCATCATATTTTAAAACCGGGAGGCCCGCGATAATGCGGTCAGTTCGTACGAGTTACATTGGTCCCGTGCGAGGTGTTCGGGCCTCTTACGGGGATGTTTGGCGGCTCATTTGGGTTTTCACCCTTAAACAACTTATTTTTAATCTTAAACTAGATATTTCCACAATATCCTCATATTCTCAAACCGAGAGACCAGCGACTTCGCGGTCAATTTGTACAAGTTATATTGGTTCCTGTGAGAGTTGTTCGTGCCTTTTACGAAGCCGTTTGGCGGCTGGTTTGGGGTTTCACCCTTTAAGGGCTTTTATAAAGCTTAATCGATAAATTGTCAAATTATCGTCATATTCTCAAACCGGGAGGCCCATGACTACGCGGTCAGTTCGTACAAGTTACATTAGTCGCGTGCAAGGTGTTCGTGCCTGTTACGGGGACATTTGGCTGCAGGTTTGGGTTTTCACCCTCAAACGGCTTGTTTCTAAGCCTAATCTAGATATTTCCAAATTATATTCATATTCTCAAACCGACAGACCCGCGACAATGCGATCAGTTCAAAGAAGTTATATTGGTCCCGTGCGAGGTGTTCATTCCTCTTACGTCGCCGTTTGGCTGCTGGTTTGGGTTTTCACCCTTTAAGGCCTTTTTTTAAGCCTAATCGATATATTTTCAAATTATCATCATATTCTCAAACTGGGAGGCCCGCGACTACGGGATCAGTTCGTACAAGTTACATTGGTCCCATGCGAGGTGTTCGTGCCTCTTAGGGGCCGGTCGGCGGTTGTTTTGTGTTTTCACCCTCAAACAGCTTTTTTTTAAACCTAATCTAGATATTTCCAAATTATCATCATATTCTCAAACAAAGATACCCGGAACTACCGGGTCAGTTCCAATAATTTATAATGGTCTCCTGCGAGGTGTTCGTTCCTCTTACGGGGCCTTTTTACGGCTGGTTTTGGTTTTCACCCTTTAAGGGCTTTTTTTAAGCTTAATTGATATACTTTCAAATTATCATCATATTCTGAAATCAGGAAGCCCGCGACTACGCGGTCAGTTCGTACAAGTTACATTGGTCCCGTGTGAGGTGTTCGTGCCTCTTACGGGGATGTTTGGCGGCTCGCTTGTATTTTCACCCTCAAACGGGTTATTTTTAAGCCTAATCTAGATATTTCCAAAGTATCGTCATATTTTCAAATCGGGAGACTCGCGACTACGTGGTCAGTTCATTCAAGTTGCATTGATCCCGTGAGAGGTGTTCGTGCCTCTTATGGGGACGTTTGGCGGCTGGTTTGGGTTTCCACCCTTTAAAGGATTATTTTTAATCTTAATTGATATATTTTCAAATTGTTGTCATATTCTCAAATCGGGAGGCCTGCGACTACGTGGTAAGTTCATACAAGTTACCTTAGTCCAGTCCGAGGTTCTCTTGATTCTTACGAGGCCGTTTGGCGGCTAGTTTTGGTTTTCACCCTCAAACGGCTTATTTTTAAGGCTAATCTAAATATTTTATAATTATCATCATATTCTGAAACCGAGAGACCCGCGACTATGTGGTCAATTAGTACAAGTGACATTGTTCCCGGGAAAGGTGTTTGTGCCTCTTACGCGGCCATTTGGCGGCTGGTTTAGGTTTTCACCCTTTAAGGGCTTTTTTTAAGCTTAATCGATAGATTTTCAAATTGTCATCATATTCTCAAACCGGGAGGCCCATGACAATGCAGTCAGATTGTACAAGTTACGTTGGTCCCATGTGAGGCATTCGTACCTCTTACGGGGCCGTTTGGCAACTGGTTTGGGTTTACACCCTTTAAGGGCATTTTTTAAGCTTAATTGATATATTTTCAAATTATTGTCATATTCTCCAATCGGGAGGCCCGTGACTACGCGGTCAGTTCGTACAAGTTACATTTGTCCCGTGCGAGGTGTTCGTGCCTCTTACAGGGCCGTTTGGCGGTTGGTTTGGGTTTTCACCCTCAAACGGCTTGTTTTTAAGCCTAATCTAGATATTTCCAAATTATCTTCATATTCTCAAATCGAGAGACCCGTGACTACGTGGTCAGTTACAACAAGTTATAAGTGTCTCATGCGAGTTGTTCATTCCTCTTACGGGGCCGTTTGGAGGCTAGTTTTCATTTTCACCCTTTAAGGGCTTTTTTTAAGATTAATTGATATATTTTCAAATTATCATTATAGTCTCAAATCGGGAGGCCTGCGACTACGCGATCAGTTTGTACAAGTTACATTGGTCCCGTGCGAGGTGCTCGTGCCTCTTACTGGGCCGTTTGGCAGCTAGTTTGGGTTTTAACCCTCAAACGGCTTGTTTTTAAGCCTAATCTTGATATTTCCAAATTGTCATCATATTCTCAAACCGAGAGGCTCGCGACTACTCGATTAGTTCCATCAAGTTGCATTGGTCTCGTATGAGGTATTAGTGCCTCTTACGGGGACGTTTGGCTGCTGGTTTAGGCTTTCTTTTAATCTTAATCGATATATTTTCAATTTATCATCATATTCTCAAACTGAGAGTCCTGCGACTACGTGGTCAGTTTGTACAAGTTACATTAGTCCCGTGCGAGATGTTTGTGCGTCTTACGGGGCCGGTCGGCAGTTGGTTTGTGTTTTCACCCTCAAAAGGCTTATTTTTAAGCCTAATCTAGATATTTCCAAATTATCATCATATTCTTAAACCAAGAGACCCACGACTACGCTGTCAGTTCCTACAAGTTACATTGGTTGCGTACGAGGTGTTTGTTCCTCTTACGGGGCGCCGTTTTGCGGTTGGTTTTTGTTTTCACCCTTTAAGGGATTTTTTAATCTTAATCGATATATTTTCAAATTATCGTCATATTTGAAAATCGGGAGGCTTGCGACAATGCGATCAGTTTGTACAAGTTACATTGGTCCCGTGCGAGATGTTGTGCCTCTTACGGGGATGTTTGGCGGCTCATTAAGGGTTTCACCCTCAAACGGCTTGTTTTTAAGCCTATTCTAGATATTTTCAAATTATCGTCATATTCTCAAATCGGGAGACTCACGACTATGCGGTCAGTTCCTACAAGTTGCATTGGTCCCGTGCGAGGTGTTCGTGCCTCTTATCGGGCCGTTTGGCGGTTGGTTTGGGTTTTAACCCTCAACGACTTGTTTTTATGCCTAATTTAGTTATTTCCAAATTATCTTCATATTCTCAAACCGAGAGACCCGCGACTTCGCGGTGACTTCGTACAAGTTACATTGGTCTTGTGTGAGGTGTTCGTGCCTCTTACGGGGCCGTTTGGCGGCTGGTTTGAGTTTTCACCCTTTAAAGGCTTTTTTAAGCTTAATCGATAAATTTTCAAATTATCATCATATTCTTAAACCGGGAGGCCCATGACTACACGATCAGTTCGTACAAGTTACATTGGTCCCGTACAAGGTGTTTGTGCCTCTTATGGGGCCGTTTGGCAGCTGGTTTGGGTTTTCACCCTCAAATGGCTTATTTTTAAGCCAAATATAGATATTTCCAAATTATCTTCATATTCTCAAAATGAGAGACCCGCGACTACATGATCAGTTCATACAAGTTACTTTAGTTTCGTGCGAGGTGTTATTTCCTCTTAGGGCGCCATTTGGCGGTTGGTTTTGGTTTTCACCCTTTAAGGCCTTTTTAAGCTTAATCGATATATTTTCAAATTATCGTCATATTCTCAAATCGGGAGGCCCGCGACTACATGATCAGTTCGTACAAGTTACATTGGTCCCGTGCGAGGTGTTCGTGTCTCTTATGGGGCCAGTCGACGGTTGGATTGTGTTTTCACCCTCAAATGGCTTGTTTATAAGCCTAATCAAGATATTTCCAAATTATCATCATATTCTCAAATTGAGAGACCCGGAACTACCCAGTTAGTTCCAATAAGTTATAATGGTCTCGTGCGAGGTGTTCGTTCCTCTTACAGGGCCGTTTGGTGGCTGCTTTTGGTTTTCACCCTTTTAGGGCATTTTTTAAGATTAATTGATATAATTTCAAATTATCATCATATTCTGAAACTGGGAGGCCTGCGACTACGCGGTCAGTTCGTACAAGTTACATTGGTCCCGTGCGAGCTGTTCGTGCCTCTTACGGGGATGTTTGGCAGCTCATTTGGGTTTTCACCCTCAAACGGGTTGTTTTTAAGCCTAATCTAGATATTTCCAAAGTATCATCATATTCTCAAATCAGGAGACTCGCGTCTATGCGGTCAGTTCATACAAGTTGCATTGATCCCGTGGGAGGTGTTCGTGCCTTTTATGGGGCCGTTTGGTGGCTGGTTTGGGGTTTCACCCTTTATGGGCTTTTTTAAGGTTAATTGATATATTTTCAAATTGTCATCATATTTTCAAACCGGGAGGCCCACGATTACGTGATAAGTTCGTACAAGTTACATTAGTCCTGTGCGAGGTTTTCGTGATTCTTACGACGCCGTTTGGCAGTTGGTTTGGGTTTTCACCCTCAAACGGCTTATTTTTAAGGCTAATCTAGATATTTTAAAATTATTATCATATTCTCAAACCGAGAGACCCACGACTACGCGGTCAATTCGTACAAGTGACATTGGTCCCATGGTAGGTATTCGTGCCTCTTACGGGGCTGTTTGTCGACTGGTTTGGGTTTTCACCCTTTAAGGGCTTTTTTAATCTTAATCGATATATTTTCAAATTATTGTCATATTCTCAAATTGGGAGGCCCATGACTACGCGGTCAGTTCGTAAAAGTTACATTGGTCCCGTGCGAGGTGCTCGTGCCTCTTACGGGGTCGTTTGGCGGTTGGTTTGGGTTTTCACCCTCAAACGGCTTGTTTTTAAGCCTAATCTAGATATTTCCAAATTATCCTCATATTCTCAAATCGAGAGACCCGCGACTATGTGATCAGTTCGTACAAGTTAAATTGGTCCCCTGCGAGGTGCTTGTGCCTCTTACTGGGCCGTTTGGCGACTCGTTTGGGTTTTAACCCTCAAATGACTTATTTTTAAGCCTAATATAGATATTTTCAAATTATCATCATATTCACAAACCGAGAGGCTCGTGGCTACGCAGTTTGTTCCTTCAAGTTGCATTGGTCTCGTATTAGGTGTCCGTGCCTCTTACGGGGTCGTTTGGCGGTTGGTTTAGGTTTTCACCCTTCAAGGGCTTTCTTTTAAGCTTAATCGATATATTTTCAATTTATCATCATATTTTCAAACTGAGAGGCCTGCGACTACGCGGTCGGTTCGTACACGTTACATTAGTACAATGCGAGATGTTCGTGCCTCTTACGGGGCCAGTCGGCGGTTGGTTTGTGTTTTCACCCTCAAACGGATTGTTTTTAAGCCATATATAGATATTTACAAATTATAATCATATTCTAAAACTGAGAGACCCGCGAGTACGCGGTCAGTTCCTACAAGTTAAATTGGTCCCGTGCGAGGTGTTCGTTCCTCTTACGGGGCGCCGTTTGGCGGTTGGTTTTTGTTTTCACCCTTTAAGGGCTTTTTTAACTTAATCGATATATTTTGAAATTATCGTCATATTCTAAAATTGGGAGGCCCGCGACAACCCGATCAGTTCGTACAAGTTACATTGGTCCAGTGCGAGGTGTCCGTGCCTCTTACGGGGATGTTTGGCAGTTGGCCTGGGTTTTCACCCTCAAACAACTTGTTTTTAAGATTAATCTAGATATTTCCAAAGTATCCTCATATTCTCAAAACGAGTGACTCGTGACTACGTGATCCGTTCGTACAAGTTACATTGCTCCCGTGCGAGGTGTTTGTGCCTCTTATTAGGCTGTTTGGCGGCTAGTTTGGCCTTTAACCCTCAAACGGCTTATCTTTAAGCCTAATCTAGATATTTCCAAATTATAATCATATTCTAAAATTGAGAGACCCGCGACTACGCGGTCAGTTCCTACAAGTTACATTGGTCCCGTACGAGGTGTTCATTCCTCTTACGGGGTGTCGTTTGGCGGTTGGTTTTTGTTTTCACCCTTTAAGGGCTTTTTTTAAGCTTAATCGATATATTTTCCAATTATCGTCATATTTTTAAATCGGGAGGCCCACGATAATGCGATTAGTTCGTAGAAGTTACATTGGTCCCGTGCCAGGTGTTCGTGCCTCTTACAGGGATGTTTGGAGGCTCATTTGGGTTTTCACCCTCAAACGGCTTATTTTTAAGCCTATTCTAGATTTTTTCAAAGTACCATCATATTCTCAAATCGAGAGACTCATGACTACGCGGTCAGTTCCTAAAAGTTGCATTGGTCCCGTGCGAGGTGTTCGTGTCTCTTATGGGGCCGTTTGGTGGTTGATTTGGGTTTTAACCCTCAAATGGCTCATTTTTAAACCTAATCTAGATATTTCCAAATTATGCTCATATTCTCGAACCGAGAGACCCGCGACTTGGTGGTCACTTCCTACAAGTTACATTTGTCCTTTGTGAGGTATTCGTGCCTTTTACGGGGCCGTTTCGTGACTGGTTTAGGTTTAAACCCTTTAAGGGTTTTTTTTAAGCTTAATCGATAAAATTTCAAATTATCCTCATATTCTCAAACTGGGAGGCCCATGACTACGCGGTCAGTTCGTACAAGTTACATTGGTCCCGTGTAAGGTGTCCGTGCCTCTTACGGGGCCATTTGGCAGCTGGTTTCGGTTTTCACCCTCAAACGGCTTGTTTTTAAGCCTAATCTAGATATTTCCAAATTATCTTCATATTCTCAAACTGAGAGACCCGTGACTACGCGATCAGTTCATACAAGTTACATTGGTCACGTGTTAGGTGTTCGTTCCTCTTACGGCGCCGTTTGGCGGCTAGTTTGGCCTTTAACCCTCAAATGACTTGTTTTTAAGCCTAATCTAGATATTTCCAAATTATCATCATATTTTGAAATCGAGAGGCTCGCGATTACGCGATTAGTTCCTTCATGTTGCATTGGTCTAGTATGAGGTGTTCGTGCCTCTTACAGGGCTGTTTGGCGGCGGGTTTGGGTTTTCACCCTTAAAGGGCTTTCTTTTTATCCTAATCGATATATTTTCAAATTATCTTCATATTCCCAAACTGAGAGGCCCGCGACTACACGGTCAGTTCGTACAAGTTACATTAGTCCCATGCGAGATATTCGTGCTTCTTACGGGGCCGGTCGGCGATTGGTTTGTGTTTTGATCCTCAAACGGCTTATTTTTAAGCCTAATTTGGATATTTCCAAATTGTCATCATATTCTCAAACCGAGAGACCCGCGACTATGCGGTCAGTTCCTTCAAGTTACATTGGTCCCGTGCGAGGTGTTCCTTCCTCTTACAGGGCTGTTTGGTGGTTGATTTTGTTTTCACCCTTTATGTGCTTTTTTTAAGCTTATTCGATATATTTTCAAATTATCGTCATATTCTAAAACCGGGAGGCCCCGACAACGCGGTCAGTTCGTACAAGTTACATTGGTCCCGTGCGAGTGGTTCGTGCCTCTTACGGGGATATTTGGCGTCTCGTTTGGGTTTCACCCTCCAACGGCTTATTTTTAAGCTTGTTCGAGATATTTTTATAGTATCATCATATTCTCAAATTGGGAGACTTGAGACTACACAGTCATTTCCTACAAGTTGTATTGGTCACGTGTGAGGTGTTCATGCGTCTTATGGAGCCGTTTGGCGGCTGGTTTGGGTTTTCACCCTTTAAGGGATTTTTTTAATATTAATCGATAAATTTACAAATTAGAGTCATATTCTCAAACCGGGAGGCCCATGACTATGCGGTCAGTTCATACACGTTACATTGGTCCCGTGCAAGGTGTTCGTGCCTCTTACGAGGCCGTTTGGCGGATGGTTTGGGTTTTCACCATCAAATGGCTTGTTTTTAAGCCTAATCTAGATATTGCCAAATTATCTTCATATTCTCAAACCGAGAGACCCGCGACTACGCGATCAGTTCGTACAAGTTACATTGGTCCCGTGCGAGGTGTTCGTTCCTCTTACGAGGCCGTTTGGCGGCTGGTTTGGGTTTTCACCCTCAAACGGCTTGTTTTGAAGCCTAATCTAGATATTTCCAAATTATCATCATATTCTCAAACCGAGAGGCTCGTGACTGTGCAGTTAGTTCCTTCAGGTTGCATTAGTCTCGTATGAGGTGTTCGTGCCTCTTACGGGGCCGTACGGCGGCTGGTTTGGGTTTTCACCCTTCAAAGGATTTCTTTTAAGCATAATCCTTTTCAAATTATCATCATATTCTCAAACCAGTAGGCTCGCAACTACCCCGCCAGTTCGTATAAGTTATAGTGGTCCCGTGCGAGGTGTTCATGCCTGTTACGGGGCCATTTGGCGGTTGGTTTGCGTTTTCACCCTCAAACGGCTTGTTTTTAAACCTAATTTAGATATTTCAAAAATATCCTCATATTCTCAAATCGAGAAACCTGCGACTACGCGAACAGTTCGTATAAGTTACATTAGTCCCGTGCGAGGTGTTCGTTCCTCTAACGGGGCCGTCTGGCGGATGGTTTGGGTTTTCACCCATTAAGGGCTTTTGCTTTAGCTAAATTTATATATTTTCAAATTCTCATCATATTCTCAAATTGAGTGGCCCGCGACAACGCGGTCAGTTCGTACAAGTTACATTAGTCCCGTGCGAGATGTTCGTGTCTCTTACGGGGCCATTCGGCGATTGGTTTGTGTATTCACCCTCAAACGGCTTATTTTTAAGACAAATCTTGATACTTCCAAATTATATTCATATTCTCAAACCGAGAGAACCGCGACTACGCGGTTAGTTCCTACAAATTCCACTGGTCCCGTGCGAGGTGTTCGTTCCTCTTACGGGGCTGTTTGGCGGCTTGTTTTTGTTTTCACCCTTTAATGGTTTTTTAAGCTTAATTAATATATTTTCAAATTATCATCTTATTCTAAAACTGGGAGGCCCGCAACAGTGCGGTCAGTTCGTACATGTTACATTGGTCCTGTGCGAGTGTTCATTCCTCTTATGGGGATGTTTGGCAGCTCATTTGGATTTTCACCCTCAAACGGCTTGTTTTTAAGCTTAATCGATATATTTTCAAATTATCGTCATATTCTCAAACCGGGAGGCTCGCGACTATGCGATCAGTTCGCACAAGTTGCATTGGTCTCGTGCGAGGTGTTCGTGCCTCTTACCGGGCCGTTTGTTCTCTGGTTTGGTTTTTCACCCTTTAAGGGCTTTTTCTTACGCTTAATCGATAGATTCTCAAATTGTTGTCATATTCTCAAACTCGGAGGCCTACAACTATGCAGTCAGTTTGTACAAGTTACATTTGTCCCGTGTGAGGCGTTCATGCCTCTTACGAGCCCGTTTGGCGGCTGGTTTGGGTTTTCACCCTTTAAGGGCTTTTTTAAGCTTAATCAGTATATATTTTCAAATTATTGCATATTCTCAAATCTGGAGGCCCGTGACGACGCGGTCAATTCGTACAAGTTACATTGGTCCCGTGCAAGGTGTTTGTGCCTCTTACGGGGCTGTTTGGCAGCTCGTTTGGGTTTTCACCCTCAAATGGCTCATTTTTAAGCCTAATCTAGATACTTCCAAATTATCTCACATTCTCAAATCGGGAGACTCGCGACTACGCGATCAGTTCCTATAATTTAGATTGGTCACGTGCGAGGTGTTCATTCCTCTTATGGAGCCGTTTAGCGGTTGGTTTGGGTTTTAAACCTCAAACGGCTTGTTTTTAAGCCTAATTTAGATATTTCCAAACTATCCTCATATTCTCAAACCGAGAGACCCGCGACTTCGCGATCACTTGGTACAAGTTACATTGGTCCTGTGTGAGGTGTTCGTGCCTCTTACGGGGTCGTTTGGCGGCTGGTTTGGGTTTTCACCCTTTAAGGTTTTTTGTAAGATTAATCGATAAATTTTCAAATTATCATCATATTCTCAAACCGGGAGGCCCATGATTACGCGGTCAGTTCGTACAAGTTACGTTGGTCCCGTGCAAGGTGTTCGTGTCTCTTAAGGGGCCATTTGGCAGCTGGTTTGGGTTTTCACCCTCAAACGGCTTATTTTTAAGCCTACTCTTGATATTTCCAAATTATCTTCATACTCTCAAATCGAGAAACCCTCGACTACGCGATCAGTTTATTCAAGTTACATTGGTCACGTGTGAGGTGTTCGTTCCTCTTACGACGCTGTTTGGCGGCTAGTTTGGCCTTTAACCGTCAAACGTCTTGTTTTTAAGCCTAATCTAGATATTTCCAAATTATAATCATATTCTCAAATCATGAGGCTCGCGACTACGCGGCTAGTTCCTTCAAGTTGCATTGGTCTCGTATGAGGTGTTCGTGCCTCTTACTGGGGCGTTTGGCTGCGGGTTTGGGTTTTCACCCTTCAAGGGCTTTCTTTTAAGCATAATCGATATATTTTAAAATTATCTTCATATTCTCAAACTGAGAGGCCCGCGACTATACAGTCAGTTCGTACAAGTTACATTAGTCCCGTGCGAGAAGTTCGTGCATCTTACGAGGTCGGTTGGCGGTTGGATTGTGTTTTCACTCTCAAACGGATTCTTTTTAAGCATAATCTAGATATTTCAAATTTTTCATCATATTCTCAAACCGAGAGACCCGCGACTACGCGATCAGTTCCTACAAGTTACATTGGTCCCGTGCGAGGTGTTTGTTCCACTTAAGGGGCCGTTTGGCGTCTCGTTTTGTTTTCACCCTTTAAGGGCTATTTTTAAGCTTAATAGATATGTTTTCAAATTATCGTCATATTCTAAAATCGGGAGGCCCACGATAATGCAGTCAGTTCGTCCAAGTTACATTGGTCCCGTGCGAGTTGTCCGTGCCTCTTAAGGGGATGTTTGGCAACTCGTTTGGGTTTTCACCCTCCAACGGCATGTTTTTAACACTATTCGAGATATTTTCAAAGTATCATCATATTCTCAAATCAGGAGACTCACGACTATGCGGTTATTTCATACAAGTTGCATTGGTCCCGTGCGAGGTGTTCGTGCCTCTTATGGGGTCGTTTGGTGGCTAGTTTGGGTTTTCACTCGTTAATTGCTTTTTTTTAATATTAATTAATAAATTTACAAATTATCATCATATTCTCAAATCGGGAGGTCAATGACTACGCGATCAGTTCGTACAAGTTACATTGGTCCCATGCAAGGTGTTCGTGCCTCTTACGGGCCCGTTTGGCGAATGCTTTGGGTTTTCACCCTCAAACGGCCTATTTTTAAGCCTAATCTAGATATTTCCAAATTATCTTCATATTCTCAAACCAAGAGACCCGCGACTACGCGATCAGTTCATACAAGTTACATTGGTCCCATGTGAGGTGTTCGTTCATCTTATGAGGCCGTTTGGTGGCTGGTTTGGGTTTTCACCCTCAAACGGCTTATTTTTAAGCATAATCTAGATATTTCCAAATTATCATCATATTCTCAAATCGAGAGTCTCGTGACTACGTGATTAGTTCCTTTAGGTTGCATTTGTCTCGTATGAGGTGTTCGTGCCTCTTACGGGGTCCTGTGGCGACTGGTTTGGGTTTTCACCCTTCAACGACTTTCTTTTAAGCTTAATCGATAGATTTTCAAATTATCATCATATTCTCAAACCGGGAGACTCTCAACTATGCGATCAGTCCGTACATGTTATATTGCTCCCGTGCGAGGTGTTCGTGCCTCTTAAGGGGATGTTTGGCGGTTAGTTTGTCTTTTCACCCTCAAACTGCTTATTTTTAAACCTAATCTAGATATTTCCAAATTATCCTCATATTCTCAAATCGAGAGACCTGCGATTATGTGATCAGTTCGTGCAAGTTACATTGGTCCCGTACGAGGTGTTCGTTCCTCTTACGGGGCCGTCTGGCGGATGGTTTGGGTTTTCACCCATGAAGGGCTTTTTCTTAAGCTAAATTGATATATTTTCAAATTATCGTCATATTCTCAAACTGAGAGGCTCGCGACAACGCGATCAGTTCGTATAAGTTACATTCGTCCCGTGCGAGATGTTCGTGCCTCTTACGGGGCCGGTCGATGGTTGGTTTGTGTTTTCTCCCACTACAAAAAAAAATAGCTTTTGAGACGGTGGCCTAACAGTCCTAAAAGATCATTTATCCGTCTCAAATACTTTTTGTGACGCTATTTGGGACGGCTAGGGGGGGTCTTTTTGATAGGGGGTTATAAATACTTTTTGTGACGCCATAACCGTCTCAAAAGTGTTTTTTGAAACAGGAACAGCTCCGTCTCAAAATGTCCTCATTTTATATGACCCTTTTGAGACGGCACAAGAGCTGTCACAAAAGATTGTTTTTGAAACGAAAATTAATATGTCTCAAAAGATTACTATTTTAAAAAACCTTTTTGAGACGACAACATAGTCGTCTTTAATATATTTTTGGGACAGTTTTATCCATCCCAAAACAGGTGAAGGGATCTTAAAATTTTTGCACCAATATTTTGTGGAGAATAAAATCTACCGCTAAAGTTTAATATAGAATTTAATTACATTTGAAACAATACAAACAACGAATAATCATAAAATGTAATACATAAGGTGATTTTCAACCAACAGAACGAATCATTTTCATTCAACAATAAATAGAGTTCTTACAACCATCTCCAAATATTTATCAAAACAAGAATTATAACACTAAGTTCAAATATTTGACTTGACAACAAAAATACATTAATTTATTAATACTCCAAACATGAAATGCTTTTATCAAACTAATTCCGCAACACTGAAGCGTACGACCTCCAAAACCACTAATTAACATTTGCATGTTCTACAAAAATTGTCACCTGCACAAAAAAAATATAGTTTCGATTATGTCAGAATTAATACCCCTCGTCAACAATACAATGTGCAAAATGAATCAATATAGTATATTTTCATCATTAACAATATAAATATCCAACTATTATTATTTTTTTAAAAATTCGACAGAGTCTCCTTTGTTTATTCATGAAAACCACAGGTAGCCAACCTGTTTTAAACATCAAAATTATTGATTCTAAGAATGATATACACCAACAGCAGAAAATTTTAACCACCGCCATAATAAATTCTCACCACCATAACAAATTTTCCCCACCGCCATTGAAAATTTAACTTTAAACAAGAGAATTTTTCATTATATATATATAAGTAATTATATGTATGAATTATATTGTATTACCTAGTCGGACTGAATCGTCGAGGTAGTGGAAGCTTGCTGAAGGGTAAAACTTTGGAACAAACTTTGCATTTCACTTCGCATTTCACTTCGCATTTCATTCGTCATCTGTAATAAAGCTTGTTGGTTGCGAATCTCTAACTCTTCAAGCTCTTGTAGATGTCGAGTCTCTCGATCTTCAGCTTCTTTCTTTAACTGGTTAATTTCTTCCAATAATAACTGAGATGAACATGCTTTTGTCGACGTTGGCCTAATACCTGCTCCCTTTAATAAAGCATACCCATGCCCTCCATATCCTACTACATCAGTAAAAATCTTGTTCCGCACTTCTGGGTCATTTTGTTGCTCTTCTGGTAGCTCATTTAGTCGTCTTTCAAGCATTTTCTACCAATTAAATTAATATTATTATTAATGAACATAAAATAATTTTCAAGAACACAATTTATAACAAATATTAAATAAATCTTTCAATCATCTCTTACGAATTAATATTTATACATACCGCTTTATCAAATGATCCATCTTCAACACTAAAAGTTTTATTATTTGGAGCTCGAGTGGCTTTCCACATGCTAATATTGTCGATGGGCTCCCCCAGTTCTATCCTCTGAAAAAAACAATGTATGTATATTAATACTCTTATATTAAAATCAGAAATATTTATAATAATAAAAATTCCAACCTCCTTGGCTATTTTAGCATGTGGCTTTCGTCCTGTCCTTGAGTAAGCACATTCAACTTCACGGTTCTTAGTGTTTTGATCGGCAATATCCTAAATATTTGAATAAATAAAAATAAAAATTATGATACTAGTGAAGAAGAATGTATGTATAAAATTCTTAATAAATGTGATATTTATACCTTAATCTTCTTTAGACCCCAGTATTTCACCAATTCAAGCCACTGATCTTTTTCGACTCGTTCAGGCGTATAACTCAACCGTTCTTCATCTGTTTGAAACTTTTGATAGTGATTCGCCTTCACTCGATGCTTCCATTGCTTCCACGCAAGTCCCATCCTTGCAAAGCAGATTTGTTTAAAACCTTCCGGTGCATTTGTGTTATTCTAAGAACAAAAAGAATAAATTAGTTAAAACTTGACAGCTAATGTACAACAGAACAAATAAATAAATCAAACTAATAAGTTACCTTCACTTCCTTCCAAATATTATCAGGTGCTTCCTCGTCCGCCTCTCTCCAATCCAAGATTGTCAATGGAAATAAATTTCCACACCTTGCGTAATAACCTAAATGTGACATCAATTTACTTTCAAGTTTACAAACTGGCTGACAAAGTTCATTCCATTCCAATATCTTCTTTTTGTTATCATTCCATTCGAGCCAAGGCCTTGCCCCCTTTCTAACCCTTTTTTTACTAGTAAGGGTAGCCATTGTACCTGGAAAAAAAGTTGATAAATAATGTTTATACATCTTATTCAATATGAATATAAACATAATAGTAATACAAATGGAGATATACAAACACTGTGTAACACAGCATACCTGTGAGATCCTCACCATCTAAAGCGGATGGAGGATTGGCATTCCCAACTGAATTATCAATCTGCTCAATATTTGGGGAAAGCTGACTTGTAGGTGTTTGAAATAAAGAAACTTGAGCTCTTGAGTTGATGTGTGTATTATGGTATGTTAATTCAATATTTGGTGAAAGTTGTGGTTGCATCTCTCTATTTCCATGGTCCCTTATGTTGTGTTGCACGTGAGTAATTTGAGATGTCCTCTCTAAAACATTTCTCACTGGAGTTGTGAGTGGTTGCTTCTCGAGTAGTCTTTCCTCCCCTATGAGGTCGGACATAGTCAACCGACGCCGACGACGCCGACGACGCCTCAATGTCATGGATCTGTATATTTGCATTTATCATAGCAAGAAGTTACATTTCAGTTATATATCACATTTCAACATCGGTTATAAAACTAATCAAACATGAAACAAAATATAAAATGATCGATCATTACATTAAAATGATCATGTTCATTTCAAAATCATTTCCAAGAATAAGAGGAGCAACTTAAACCCATTACTGATAAATACTTATTAATTTGAGTCATAGAGATCTTGATTTCATCCATCTCTGTGTAAAACGAATAGTTATATTGAAGACAAGAAAGTAATAACTAAATTACGCACACTTTAGTAAAAAAAGAAGGGGCTGCACTCAAGGGTGCCTATTTATTTAAGGTGTTGAATTTCAACTATCCTAGAAGTCTCGGTATTTAAAAACTCATGAAATGTTTTTTATAAATTTGAGACATTCAAGTCTCAATATGCATATCTTTAATGGAAGAAAATATAGCTGATGAACATAAAGACTTTGTAGAATTAATAAAACATGTCATAGATGTGCTGCCAGATTGAATGAAATTCAATGATAATGATTGATCAGTTTGGGAATCAGTGGATGAAATTGCAATTTGCGAATTTAGAAGTTGCAAAAGTTGTTGGCATTGGGATGATGTCAAGCATATTTGATATGTAGTCTCATTTGAAACTAATGAAAGATCATATGTTCCCTTTCTTATCCTTACTTAAGCTCAAAATATCTACTAATAAATTTAATAAAAATTTTGGAATGTTATACACACAGTGAACACATGTACAATTTTGGAATCAAAAGATGTTATTTCGAAATAATTTTCTGATATAATTGGCGATATCACATGAGGATTACAATCTACCTAAATTATCTTAGTCTCTTAGTGATCGTTTCATTCAAGCTTTATTACATTCCTGACATTCTAAATTGGTAAATTTATAGATAAATTTTGAGCTATAGAAAATGAATCTTGTTTTTTTAAGTTTTGAGATGGTTATGACACTTCGTAGATTCCCACAAATCACAAAAACTCAAGCAAACGAGGACTAATTGTATAGATAGTATTTATCTTGCAGAGACCTATGATCATTGGAACTATTATTTTTCACTCTATCTATCTATATATATAGAAAATAAACGGTTATTAAAAGGATATCAAAGTGCCATATGACCTGAAATTATCCCGTTATAGTCTTATTAGTGATCGTTTCATTCAGGCTTTTTTGCATTCCTGACATTCTAAATTGGTAAATTTATAGATAAATTTTGAGCTATAGAAAATGAATCTTGTTTTTTTAAGTTTTGAGATGGTTATGACACTTTGTAGATTCCTAGAAATCACAAAAACTCAAGCAAACGAGGACTAATTGTATAGATAGTATTTATCTTGCAGAGACCTATGATCATTGGAACTATTATTTTTCACTCTATCTATCTATATATTCAGAAAATAAACAGTTATTAACACGATATCAAAGTGCCATATGACCTGAAATTATCTCGTTACAGTCCGCTCTTAAGCATAATGACCACAATCCACTAGACCTTTTTCATTATCTCCTGGTATCACCTGCTTCCTTTTACCATAGTGCCAATCTTCCTTTTTTCTTATTCAAAACAGCATACTCCCATGTTCACAATGTCTCCTACTACTAATACATCCTCTAGTCCTGCTACTCCCACAACTCTTGCAACCATTCCACCCTTTTCCATAGCTAACATCTGGAATTATGCCTATTTTACTACAGATTCTTCAGAAACCATTTCCAATTGAGCCTAAGATTTTTGGTTCAAGCTAATCTAGACAGGCGCAAATCAATACTCGTGGTCATGGATGTCCCACAGAAACTCCCTCCACTGGTTCCACCAGCCCTTAATGTCACTCTGTCACACACTCGGTTGATATATGTCTGACTCTACTTGATATCTGTTGCTAATTTTACCTGCGATAATTCAGTAACATATACTTTTTATCCACGGGGTTTCTCTATCAATGACTTGCACTCTGGTCCTACACTTTTCATGGTCAATGTTTCAAGTACTTGAGTCATGATGTTTCAAGTAAATGCTTTGGGAATATCCATGTGATTGCCTTCTTTAGGTACAGAGTTCATGTCAGCTCCATGTGATTGCCTTCTTTAGGACCGTTACAGTCCTCTTAGTGATCGTTACAGTCCTCTTTAGAACTCCATGTACAAAGTTCTCTTGGTATCACATGCTTCCTTTTACCACAGTGCCAATCTTCCTTTTTTCTTATTCAAAACAGCATACTCCCATGTTCACAATGTCTCCTACTACTAATACATCCTCTAGTCCTGCTACTCCAACAACTCTTGCAACCATTCCACCCTTCTCCATAGCTAACATATGGAATTATGCCTATTTTACCACCCGGTGACATGCACGCGTGAGACGTGCTTTAATATGTTTAATTATACGTTCTTATCTTCGAGTATCTTTTAGGTCACTTCCTAATTTCGTGTTAGTAATTTAGTTGTGGGGTAATATTCCCTAGAATATTCTTCAAGTACCCAATTAGTCTTTTTACCTTATAGAGCTATCTTGGCTAGCAAAATAACTTATCATTTGGCATAATTCTAATCACTTTACTTTTGAAGATGGATCTATGAGAGAGTCCCTAATTTCTAAATTGATGTGATTAATTTCCATTGAGTTTACATAACTCCATTAGCATCATTATCATATACATCATGCTTCCCTCCTTTAAAATATTACTCCATAAAAAGATCTCGACTCAAGCTTTCGTGGAAAACTGGATGGGCCATACAACCAAAACAAATATTTTTGAGAATTTTGGATTTTTTATCTGAGACACAATAAACCTCTCATTTTTGGGTCCAAAAACTAAGTTGGCAACCACTTAAGGTTTTAGATTAACCCAAATATGTTGAACCCCAAGAAAATATCTCAATCACAGCCCACTAGAGACTAAAGCGTGGAACAAATAAGCTGAAACAAAACCCTATTCCTTCTCCACCATTGCACTCCCACAAGCTCCTTAAGGCCTAGACCTTTGGCAGATTTTTCTTCTGCGCAACACAGGAGTGGCCCTATGTGAAGCCCAATCCCTCCGTTGCTCAAAGCCACCAGGCTGCCCCAACCACTCGTGAATTATACATTGGCCTGTCAGATTTATGTTGCCATGGCCTTGGCCAACGACATCTCCTCTTTCTAGCTCGTCTCCGGCAACTTTGCTACCTTCGTCATTGCTGGCTCCCTTGCGCCTGCAGCCGATGTCTGCGAGTTGAGCAAAACCTAGTTCCCCTTTCTCCTCCTCTTTTTATGGCAGTGGCTGCAGTGAATGGCCATGTTTCATCACCATAGAAGATCGACAACAACTAGGGGCCATATTGTAAGAGGTCGCAAGGTCTGAACATGTCACATAGATAGGTAACCACAAAAGCAGTAGTAGCGACACCAAGATGGGTCACATTCGGCAACTCACTTGCCATTTCATCTTTTTTTTATATAATAAAAAATCCAGCTATCCCTTGAACAATTATTGAGAAACTCACTCGGTAGGCCGATAGGTCGTTCCAAGTTGTAGCCATAACTTAAAAAAGTTTCCACGATTAAAAAAAAAAAAAACACTCCCACATACCACTTTGATGTGAATTGCAAAAGCATGCACACCAACAATGACAACAATTTCGAAAATTAAGGTTTTTACACTCGTTCTCATTCATATTGTCAATGATTAATTGCAAAAAGACTTGCAATATATTTATAGGTTTACATGGACTTGGAACTCAACTAACCTAATGAACTAACTATGAAAATACCAATAAAATATTAATTATTTTACTTATATTTACGATGCTAAATTAAACACAAGTATAAAAAAAAAGTTGGCCTCCTACACTTTTCATGGTCAATGTTTCAAGTACTTGAGTCATGATGTTTCAAGTAAATGCTTTGGGAATATCCACGTGATTGCCTTCTTTAGGTACAGAGTTCATGTCAGCTCCATGTGATTGCCTTCTTTAGGACCGTTACAGTCCTCTTAGTGATCGTTTCATTCAAGCTTTTTTGCATTCCTGACATTCTAAATTAGTAAATTTATAGATAAATTTTGAGCTATAGAAAATGAATCTTGTTTTTTTAAGTTTTGAGATGGTTATGACACTTCGCAGATTCCCAGAAATCACAAAAACTCAAGCAAACGAGGACTAATTGTATAGATAGTATTTATCTTGCAGAGACCTATGATCATTGGAACTATTATTTTTCACTCTATCTATCTATATATACAGAAAATAAACAGTTATTAACACGATATCAAAGTGCCATATGACCTGAAATTATCTCATTACAGTCCGCTCTTAAGCATAATGGCCACAATCCACTAGACCTTTTTCATTATCTCCTGGTATCACCTGCTTCCTTTTACCACAGTGCCAATATTCCTTTTTTCTTATTCAAAATAGCATACTCACATGTTCACAATGTCTCCTACTACTAATACATCCTCTAGTCCTGCTACTCCCACAACTCTTGCAACCATTCCACCCTTCTCCATAGCTAACATCTGGAATTGTGCCTATTTTACTATAGATTCTTTAGAAACCATTTCCAATTGAGCCTAAGATTTTTGGTTCGAGCTAATCTAGATAGGCATAAATCAATACTCGTGGTCATGGATGTCCCACAGAATCTCCCTCCACTGGTTCCACCTGCCCTTAGTGTCACTCTGTCACACACTCGGTTGATATATGTCTGACTCTACTTGATATATGTTGCTAATTTTACCTGCGATAATTCAGTAACATATACTTTTTATCCACGGGGTTTCTCTATCAATGACTTTTTATCCACGGGGTTGATATATGTCTGACTCTACTTGGTAGGAGGCAAGCAGAGGCCGATGCTGCAGATATTACAAAAACTAAAGGAAAAGAAAGGATATTGCTTCAGATGATGTGAGCCCTACGTGTAATAAGAGGCCTATGGATGAACATACGTCTCAGTTCAGTCCCAAACACAAAAGGACCAATGTCACTAGGGAAAGGGTTAAGATCTGTAGACAGATGACTCGGTGTTTGATCCATGGTGGGGGATGATCCTCCCCTTATAGTGAAGTGGATCCATTTACCTTTGACCCTGAGCACTCGATCATACTGGAGCAGCTAAAAAATGATGCAGACTCTATCTTTTTCCACACAAATAATGTTGTTAATGTGGTCCACTATCATGAGTATGCCCCTAACTTTCAATTCGTTAGGGATTTTAATGTTGATGATTTATGGAATGTGGTGAAGCATCGAATGCAAGTGGTAAATTCTCACCCATACTTGTATTTTTTTAATTTTGTTAAAATATTTGGCATTATGCTGATGTCTTTGCCTTTCTTTCAAGGTGTGATGGGTGCCACCATCACCATCTTAAGGGAGAAAGTAACACCGTCCCCAAATGCTTATGAGGACGAGAGATAGGCCAATTCTATGCTCCTTACCCACCATGGGACCATGAATCCATGATTGAGGAACTGAAGACTGCGCAAGCTAATTATGAAAAGGCCAGAACTGAGATTAAGGAGAAGTATGATCAATTATGCGAATTCATTAATCACAAAGCAAATTCAGCAAAGTAGCTAATTCAGAAAACTAACAAAATATATGTTCAGATATGCAGCAAACTATCTGTTCAGTTATGCATTTGTTATAAGAAACACTACTCAGTTATGCATCAGTACAAAACCAAACTACAAATGCTCCAGTTCAAAAACAAAAATAACTAGTTTATAACTATATCTCCCTCAAGCATTGTCCCTCTAAATTTCATCTCCATCTTCGTCTGCGTCTGCATCTGCATCTGCATCTGCATCTTCGTGATCATTAGCTTGAACAACACTAGTGTCAACTATTAATCCATCTCCATCCCTCACCCACCGTAAGTTGTGATTTTCTTTCAAATTTTGCATGACAAATGGCTCATCTCCATTAAGCAACAATTCTTCTCCAGTTTCGTGAACTGTCGTGTACCTATCAAATTGGTCTCTTGGTGTCATGGGAACAACAACATGCCAATCTGTATCGATAGGGTCATGCACGTAAAATACTTGTTCTGCTTGGGATGCTAGTATGAAAGGTTCGTTACTCTCTCGATCATCTTTATATTTCAAATGCTTGAAATTCACCAGCGTATAGTTAAACTCGTCAACTTTTGTACCCATGCGATTTTCAACCCAATCACACTTGAATAACACAAACTTCATGCCATTAAGATACTGAACTTCAATAATATCCGTTAGTCCCCCATAGTATGTAATATCACCCACAATGGGGTTTTTATCCTTCCGGCTAGAATAACTCATTTGTTCGGCTTTTATAAAAACTCCTCTATTTTGAGTTTTCTTTCCCTTATCAAGTCTCTTTGTTCGAAATCTAAAACCGCTAACAATATAAGTGTTGAATCTGACCGCATCCTTAAGAGGACCTAAAGACAAGCATTTGATTTCTTCGGATATTTGCACACTGTCACGTCCCAATTTATTAACCTACAGTATATTAAAGTAAATGTCAATACAAAAGTATAGTATTTATTCATAATTCAACTATTAGTTATGATATTTTCGCTTACATAATCCTTAAACCATTTGTGGAACTCATCGTTGTGAAGACGATTAACATGATGCTTTTGTGAATCTTGAGGATACTTTGATAAAAGTTCCGCAAGATGCTTTCTACAAGTAAACAAATAGCCATATGTCAATTCCACAAAAAATATAAAAATGGTTTTCAAAAACACCAATTACTTATAATCAAACTTACTCAACAAATGGCGCCACTACCTCAGTGTTGGTAAGAATGTGCCGATGAGCTTTCATATACATTACAGAATCAAGTTCAAATTGAACTTTTTTCCTAATCGCACGACCATTTATATGCCCCCAGTCATCATTTCTAGCCGGTCGGTTAGACTTAGTTTCCACATCCACATACTGGGAACAAAAAGTCATGCATTCCTGAAGAATAACAGAGTTGGCAATTGAGGCCTCGGGATGAGCCCGATTACCAACGTAGCCTTTTAAAGTGTGGAGGTACCTTTTAATCGGATACATCCAATGGTAAAGGACACATCCAGCAATTAAGAGTTCGTCCGGCAAATGTATAGGCAAATGTTCCATCACATCAAAGAAACTCGGAGGGAATATCTTCTCAAGGCTACAAAGTGTAAGTGCCATCCGATCTTCAAACCTTTCCAAATCAGCTGCGGTAACTGCTTTTGAGCACAGTATAACAAAGCAATTGCTCAATTCAATCAAGACTTTGACAATATGAGTGGGCAATACCCTTCTCGCGGCTATTGGAAGTAATTGTTGCATTAAAATATGATTATCATGGCTCTTTAATCCCGAAATATTTCTTTCTTGCATGTTCACGCACCGTGAAATGTTCGAAGAGTAGCCATCAGGAACTTTAACATTCTGCAACACTTTTAAAAAAATCTCCTTCTCTTTGTTACTCATCGTGTACTTTGCTGGGGGGAGGTACTCTAGATTTGACCCTCGTGGTTGAGGATGTAGCTCTGATCTAATACCCAATTTTTTTAGATCTTTTCGAGCCTGTAAATTGTCTTTTGTCTTCCCTTTAGTACCCAACAATGTAAACAGGACATTATCGCAAACGTTTTTCTCAATATGCATGACATCAAGATTATGGCGAATAAGATTATCCTTCCAATATGGCAATTCAAAAAATATGCTCTTTTTTTTCCAACCAAATCTACATTTTCGAACTACCTGTTTACTTTTTTCTAACGCCTCTCTTTCCCTCCTTCTAAAGACATCTTCCATCTTATATTCACATTCAACGTCAAGATCATTCAACTGTTGCAATACTTGTAAGCCCAAAAGTTTAAGTGGGGCTGGACGTAATTCTACCCTCCCATTAAATGGTGCCTTCTGCCTATGAAGCCTATGGCGCGAGTCTAAGAATCGACGATGACCCCAATAACATAACTTCTTACCCTTATCTAATCGCATTGACTGGTGGTCTTCGTTACAGCAAGGGCAAGCAAATGTACCTTTTGTGCTCCATCCCGATAACATCGCATAAGTAGGGAAATCGTTAATGGTCCACAACAACGATGCATGCAACTGAAAGAACTCCTTACTTGACGCATCGTAAGTGCGTACACCATCAACCCATAGCTCAATCAACTCATCAATCAATGGCTGTAAAAATACATCAATCTTATCTTCGGGTCCTTTTGGTCCATCTATAAGAATATACAAAATCAAGTTAGGTTGCTTCATGCACAACCATGGAGGTAAGTTGTAAATAATGAGGATAACTGGCCATGTGCTGTGCTTAATGCTCATATTACCAAACGGATTAAATCCATCAGCAGCTAACCCAAGTCTAACATTGCGAATCTCCCTCGCAAAAAAAGGGTTTTTCTCATTAAAAGTTTTCCAAGCAGGAGAGTCAGCGGGATGTCTCATTACATCATCGTCGATCCTTTCTTCAGCATACCATTTCATTAAAGGAGATGAATAGGATGACCAAAATAATTTCTGCAATCTCGGTTTCAAAGGTAAGTATCTCATTTTCTTTACGGCTACCTTCGGACCATGGACACCATGAATACTTGAGTCCTCATCTTTATATCGAGAAGATCCGCATATGCCACACTTTTCAAGACCCTCGGTTTCATTACGAAACAACATACAGTTATTTGGGCATGCATCCCATGTCTCGTACTTAAATCCCAAGTCTTTTTTTAGCTTGTTGGCTTGGTAGTAAGACTTGGGAATTCTAGCATGCGGAAACATCCTCCCCAAAAATTTCAATAAAGCTACGAGAGAACAATTTGTCCAACCATGAAGTTGCTTCATTTGCAAGAGTTCAACAACAAATGATAATTCGGTAATCCCAGGGGGACGATTTTCATAAAAGTCGCATTGAGCCTTTTTCATAAGAGTATAGTACTCTGGAACATCTCCGTCAGATTCAAAGACATCTTCGGTGTTATATTCCTCCTCACGCATATTGTCATGCGCGTGGGAAATACTTATTCCCTCTTGAACCATTGTAACCATGTTATCTCGAGCACTCAGTTCAACAGATATATGTATATCATCAACTAACATATCATCCCCCGGAGTATTTATATTGCTGCTTACACCACCAAAAGTTTCTCCGTGAAAAATCCAAACCATATATGTCTTGTCGAAACCATGCATCTCAAGGTGATCTCTCACAGTTTGTCGGGCGTGGTACACTCGATTTGCACATCTCTTACAGGGGCAATAGATTTTCGTTGTCTCAATTTTTTTATTAGCATATGCATAGTTAAGAAACCCTTCAATCCCATTAATGTATTCCTTTGAACACCGATTGCGAAAATCAATCCAACTCTTATCCATGGTTCCCATCTATGAATCTAAAAAAAAAATGTCAGTAAATTTATATTTCATAATATAAAGATAAAGAGATTAATAATGTTTTCGTAAGATGATGAAAAGCTAAAAAGATTAATAATGGAAAACATGAATTCCTAAAAAGATTAGCACATAAAAGGAGAACAAACTATAAAATAAGAACATAATTCATCACATCAATTTAAGTATTATTATGGCTAACTAAACCGAGCAATTCAAATTTGAAATATTGAAGTATTAATGCACGCATGATAATGGAAAGTATCAAACAAAAATTCACACAATCAACTAATTAACATCTACGTCACTAAACATTTACACATTAAAAAACTCACAAGGCATATACCCATTTTCATCCTCGTTTGAATCCGTATGCTCATTTTCTTCTTCACGTGGCACAAACTCGTCATCATCACCAATGATTTTTTTTTTTACTCTTTGAACCACTTTTTTTTATTTTTATCTTTGTTTTGAAGTGCCGAATACAATTCATGTATTCCCAATTCCTTCAATTTTGCTCTATTCTCTTCTATTCTCTTCCTCTTTTCTTTCTCGTACTCCTTCATTGTCACAAACTTTTTCTGAGAAAAGATATGTAATTAAAGAAGGAATGAGACTCATACTACTTCTTTAACATGTTAATTTCATTTTTATACTTGCTCCCAAAGTAGTTGTAGAACTTTAATGACTCATTTGGTTCGAGGTTTGGAAAAGGAATTTAGAATTCCCCTCATCTAGAATTACAATGTTTGGTTGGAAATTTGGGAGGAACTTAGAATTACTGGAATTTATAATTCCAACAAAATTGGAATTCTCATTTCCCCTCTAAAATGGGGGAATCCTATATTCCTGGGCATTCTAGTTTACTTTTGTGGTGAGACAAAAATACCACCTCACTTAAAATCACACATACATTATCTCTCTCTTACACACACACACACTCTCTCTCTCTCTCTTTCACACACACACACATATACTCTCTCTCTCTCTCTCTCACACACACACACACACACACACACACTCTCTCTCTTTCTCTCTCATACACATACACACACACTCTCTCTCTCTCTCACAACACACACACATAATCTCTTTCTCTATCACACACACATGCTCTCTCACATATACACACGCTCTCTCTCTCTCTCTCACACACACACACACACACTCTCTCTCTCTTTCTCTCACACTATCTCTCTCTCACACACACACACACACACACACATATACTCTCTCACACACACTCACACACACACACACACACACACACACACTCACCACACACTCGCGCGCACACACTCAAATCAAGTAGAAGGGTATTTTAATTAAATGATATTTATTCCTAATATGGGAAAATAATTTAGATGCCGAAAAAAAAAAGAATTCTCGTTCGAACCAAACAATGGAAAGGAATTCAAGATTCCAGGAACTTAGAATTCCAAGAATCAAGAATTCCCATCCCTTTTCTAAACCTCGAACCAAACGATCCCTAAATCATTTTTATCCTTGCCTTTATCTTTGTAGTAATAAAACCCAATATCATTTAACTTCATTCTTAGAAATACATAAAAAAAAAGATCTACCAATCGTAACTTTACATCAAAACCTAATAAATCGTTCTACAAACCTCAAATACATAAAAAAAACACATTAATGGTTTGGGAGAAGAATAATTTTAGGATCTTTGAATAATTGGTTCATGCATTTAAGAATTTCTTTAAA
This sequence comes from Sambucus nigra, assembly GCA_949130495.1. Classification (NCBI taxonomy): domain Eukaryota; kingdom Viridiplantae; phylum Streptophyta; class Magnoliopsida; order Dipsacales; family Adoxaceae; genus Sambucus; species Sambucus nigra. The sequence continues at coordinate 193,179,344 of OX422223.1, forward strand.
AATTAAATAAAAAATTATTATAGCACTACACCAAATTTGCCCATTTGTCAAGGTCATTGACCTTGACAAATCCAACTTGTCAAGGTCAATGACCGTGACATTTCGAGGCGAGACAACTTTTTTTGTCACGGTCGTGTCGCGGTCAATGACCGTGACACGTTTGTCACGGTTATAAACCGTGACTAAGCCGTGACCTTTTTTTAAAAAAATTATCACGGCCATTGACCGTGACACGTCCGTGACAACTTTGTGTCACGGGCTTGTCACGGTCAATGACCGTGACAATTCTGGGTAGAATTTAAAAAAAATCTGCTGGGCAGTATGGCCACCGCCACTGCCCAGCAGTATATTTGTACCTGTTATAGCAACGTTGTACCTGTTCCAAACATCATATATCCAACACAAACTAAAGATAATGCAAATATATATTCATGACGATATAATCCAAATATTCAAAGTAAAAATAATATACATGACGATATAATCCAAATATAATTAAAATGGACAAACTTAAAAATAATGTTACTACATGTCTTGGATAAAACTGAGGAGGTGAGTAGGCCACACGACATACGAATTGACGCACCCACTAATATACGTCGTGCCGCATTGTTCGCGCAACCACAATAGGGAGTTCTCCTTCCCGGGTATGACATGCGTGACGAGCACCCTGGACTCCATCTCTTGAAGCACACGTCCATGGACTATTCCACCCTCGACGATATTCGGGTCCCTCAACCCCCGCCCTATCCGCTGGCCATCAAATACGTCCAATATGAACACGCTCGGCCAACCAATTGTTGACAATGATCTGTTGGAGGGCGTCAAATAGGGAAGTGGATCATCGAAGTACGAACGTGTCGGTGATGAAGCAGCGAGGTCCACATCCTCGTCATCCTGCGCCTCGTCCTCCCGCAACTCCTCCTCCACCACCTTCTCCTTCTCCTTCCCTTTCCCTTTCCCTTTACGGTCTCCGCCCAACGTACGCTTCGTGAATGCGTACATATCTTGGACCGTCGCCTCCAAACGGGACAGGTTCGCATCGTGTGAATCCACCGTTCGAGCCAACCTGGTGTCGCTCATCTCCAATCCGATGATCCTAGATTTGGCGACCCGCGAGCTCACTCCCTTTGTCCTCCCCTTGCGATCAGAGCCAAGCTCTTGGCTGAGTGCGTCTGTGCACAAAGATGCCTTGTCGGCATCAGACTGCGACTCATGCACTTCCTTAAGCTTTGCTTGAAACGACAAAAAGCACATGATTAGTAAAATAAGTAAACTAAAAAATTATAACGTAATTAACAATAATTAAACTATCGAATTACTTACAATCGTGGCCGCGACGCTCGGGGACACCTCCTTGTCCTTCCCCTTCTTCGTCCGAAGAGCCACATAAGTATCGAGCCTATGTGGCTTACCCCCTGGCCCACTCCCTACCCCCTAAAATAAAATAAAGTAAAGTAAAATTAGTATCGGCCCCGCAAAGTAAAATAATATCCAATAATATATTTCTGTAGTTATAGATAAATTAAATCTTACCTGCATCCTATGCTCCACCTCAGCGTAAGAGGTTCAGCCGGAGTAGTGCACGTCCATCTTTTTAGCCCGATTTTCCCTCCCCGATTGGCGAGATGCCAATTGTCGATCCTCGATCTCATTGTCAATGAACTTTTGCCATTGTGCCAATGAGATCGGCTCCTTGGGCGGGACGGATCCGCGCCATTGTAAAATGGACTCTCGTGTTTTTCCAAAGTACCGTGTCCGCATATTTTTCTTTCATGTCTTGTGTTGCTCCCTCAACTGCTCCAAGACGGAATCGCGTAGCTTTGGATCCAAGTTGAATTGTTCCTGTCCAACAAATACAATGTTAGTTGAGAATAAATATAAATATAAATATAAATATAAATATGAAATTGAAATTGAAATTGAAATTGAAATTGAAATATTCATATAAATATTACCTGTAGTGCCGCCCAAACAGCTAACTTCAGCTCATATGGCACCTCCTTCCAACTCCTAAACCCCGGGTCGATGACCGTCTTTAGCAGCTCGAGGGATCTCGCTAATAGCTCCGACTTGTTTTCGACGGTAATCCCAAATTTTCCATATTTGGGGAGCCTAGGGGCGGAGGAGCCCTCGTCGCCTCTGCTACCACCGAACCCAGACGACATCATCATAAGCATCATCATCATCTTCGCCTTAACATCTGAAGGAGACATTTTTGCTGTAAAAAAATGTTATTAGTACAGATAAAAAAAAATGTTAATAGTACACATTTCGTTTTACCTAATTGAATTAATTGAATTAATAGTACAGATAAAAAAATGTTTATTATCCATATTTTGAATGTATATAATATCCAAAAAAATAAATGTAAATAATATTCAAAACCCCACCCACCCCCACCCCCTCCCGATGTTTATTATCCAATTATTATCCAACTATTATCAATTATTTATAAAATTGATGTCTACTTTTAGTGTTGTGTATATATGTTAGTTGATGCCATTATATTTTTAGCCTAATTAGATTCTAAAGTTATCTCAATTTATATTTTTCTTTTTCTATCTAATAATTTTCAACGTAAGAGGACAGTACATAACGTATGTGTAAGTTCCGTCAATACCATTTCGTTTAAATTTTGTAATATTATGTTTTTTCCAAATATTTAAAGAGTTATTAAATGGGTGCCCCACCCCCACCCCCACCCCCTGCCCCCCTCCCCCCGCCACCCCCACCCCCTCCCGATGTTTATTATCCAATTATTATCCAACTATTATCAATTATTTATAAAATTGATGTCTACTTTTAGTGTTGTGTATATATGTTAGTTGATGCCATTATATTTTTAGCCTAATTAGATTCTAAGCTATCTCAATTTATATTTTTCTTTTTCTATCTAATAATTTTCAACGTAAGAGCACAATACATAATGTATGTGTAAGTTCCGTCAATACCATTTCGTTTCAATTTTGTAATATTATGTTTTTTCCAAATATTTAAAGAGTTATTAAATGGGTGCCCCACCCCCACCCCCTGCCCCCTCCCCCCGCCACCCCCACCCCCTCCCGATGTTTATTATCCAATTATTATCCAACTATTATCAATTATTTATAAAATTGATGTCTACTTTTAGTGTTGTGTATATATGTTAGTTGATGCCATTATATTTTTAGCCTAATTAGATTCTAAGGTTATCTCAATTTATATTTTTCTTTTTGTATCTAATAATTTTCAACGTAAGAGCACAGTACATAACGTATGTGTAAGTTCCGTCAATACCATTTCGTTTCAATTTTGTAATATTATATTTTTTCCAAATATTTAAAGAGTTATTAAATGGGTGCCCCACCCTCACCCCCACCCCCTGCCCCTTCCCCCCGCCACCCCCACCCCCTCCCGATGTTTATTATCCAATTATTATCCAACTATTATCAATTATTTATAAAATTGATGTCTACTTTTAGTGTTGTGTATATATGTTAGTTGATGCCATTATATTTTTAGCCTAATTAGATACTAAGGTTATCTCAATTTATATTTTTCTTTTTGTATCTAATAATTTTCAACGTAAGAGCACAGTACATAACGTATGTGTAAGTTCCGTCAATACCATTTCGTTTCAATTTTGTAATATTATGTTTTTTCCAAATATTTAAAGAGTTATTAAATGGGTGCCCCACCCCCACCTCCACCCCCACCCCCTGCCCCTTCCCCCCGCCACACACACACGCACACCTACGCACCTATGTGCACACACACACACACACACACACACACACACCCCACCCCACCCCACCCCCTGCCCCCCTCCACCACCCCCTCCCCCACCACACACCACCACACACACACACACACACCCCACCCCCTGCCCCCTCCACCACCCCCTCCCCCCTCCCCCACCCCCTCCCCCACCACACACACACACACACACCACCCCACCCCCACCCCCTGCCCCCCTCCACCACCCCCTCCCCCACCACACACCACCACACACATATATACACACACATACACACACATATACACATACATACACATACACATACATATACACACGCACACACATATACATATACACATACATACACATACACATATATATAAATGGAAGAGAGAGAGAGAGAGAGAGAGAGAGAGGGAGAGAGAGGGAGGGAACGACGGGAGGGAAAAAGAATGGGGAAAGGGTTTTTGCTGCGAACATTGTCACGGTCATGTCACGGTCATTGACCTTGACAACTATTTAAAGAATTGTCAAGGTCAATGACCGTGACACGTCCGTGACAAGTAAATTTGTCACGGCCTTGTCACGGTCAATGACCGTGACAATTAGTTGTCACGGTCGTGTCAAGGTCAATGACCGTGATATAAAATGCGTGTTTTTTGTCATGGTCAATGACCTTGACAAGGCTGGCCGGCTGAAAGGTGACAATTTGCCCATTTTGGTGTAGTGTAGAATCATTGAGCCAACATGAACCATAATGCTATATAACATCAAACAAAATAAATAGCCTATTATAGATCTTCTTATTAGGTCACATTGAAAGCTACAAAAAAAATTAAAATCAACAAATAAGCATCCACTCTTTATTTACATTTTATATAAGTATTACACATATGGTTATTTTTTTACAGTTTTATGTATATGGCATCATTAATTATGTCTAAAGAATAATTTTTGATCACCCATTGTTACCATTGTGAAACAGACTATTTACAACAGCATATTTTGAAGAAGAAAAATAATAAATAAATTAATAAAAATAATTTCTATGCTGTTTTCCTTAAAAAAAAGTAAAGATGAAAACTTACCATGAAAAGAAAATAACGGGAGAGATAACGCAGCTGGGGGAGGGAGAGAACGCAGCTGTGGTGGGTGTGGGGGGGGGGGGGGGTGGGGGGGGGCGGAGCGCGCTGCTGTGGGTGGAGAAAAAATGGCAGTGGGGGGGGGGGGGGCGAGGGGGGGCGGTTTGGATTTGTTATAGACGAGATTTGGGTCTTTGGTTTGTTTATGTTTTTTGTTTTTCATTTTTTGTTTTTTTGAGGTGGGAAGTTAGGTTAAAGTGTTAGAGCGGGAGATGAAAACAATTAGTGATGGGAATCAATTTTTTTATCCGTCTTATTTGGTTTATCTTTTGATACAGTAAGTATTTACCGTCTCATTTGCTTTACTTTATAAGACGGATATAATTAATCGTATCAAAAAGTGACCTTTTTTGAGACGGGTATAATTAACCGTATCAAAAAATGACCTTTTTAGACGGATATAATTAGCAGTCCCAAAAAATAATAGTTTTTGAGACGGCTCATTTTATCCGTATAAAAAAGTATGTTTTAAAGACTATATTTTGTCTGTCTAAAAAATAGGGTCTTAAAAGCAACTTTTTTTTGTAGTGTCCCTCAAACGGCTTGTTTTTAAGCCTAATCTAGATATTTCCAAATTATCATCATATTATCAAACTGAGAGCCCCATAACTATGCGATCAGTTCCTACAAGTTACATTGGTCCCGTGCGAGGTGTTCGTTCCTCTTAAGAGGCCGTTTGGCGGCTGGTTTTTTATTTCACCCTTTAAGGGCTTTTTTTAAGCTTAATCGATATATTTTCAAATTATCGTCATATTCTAAAATCAGGAGGACCACAACAATGCGGTCAGTTCGTACAGGTTACATTGGTCCCGTGGGAGGTGTTCCTATTTTTTACGGGGATGCTTGGCGGCTCATTTGGGTTTTCTCCCTCAAACGGCTTGTTTTTAAGCTTAAACGATATATTTTCAAATTATCATCATATTCTCAAATCGGGAGGCTCACGACTATGCGATCAGTTCGTATAAGTTGCATTTATCCCGTGCGAGGTGTTCGTGCCTTTTACGGGGCTGTTTGTCGTCTGGTTTGGTTTTTCACCCTTTAAGGGCTTTTCCTTAAGCTTAATCGATAGATTCTCAAATTTTCATCATATTCTCAAACCGGGAGGCCCACGACTATGCAGTCAGTTTGTACGAGTTACATTGGTCCCGTGCGAGGAGTTCGTGCCTCTTACGGGCCCATTTGGCGGCTGGCTTGGATTTTCACCCTTTAAGGGCTTTTTTTAAGCTTAATCAGTATATATTTTAAAATTATTTTCATATTCTCAAATCGGGAGGCTTGTGACTACGCAGTCAGTTCGTACAAGTTACATTGGTCCTGTGCAAGGTGTTCGTGCCTCTAACGGGGCCGTTTGGCGGTTGGTTTGGGTTTTCACCCTCAAATGGCTTATTTTTAAGCCTAATCTAGATAGTTCCAAATTATCTTCATATTCTCAAACCGAGAGCCCCGTGATTACGCCATCACTTCACATAAGTTACATTGGTCCCGTGCGAGGTGTTCGTTCCTCTTACGTGGCCGTTTGGCAGTTGGTTTGGGTTTTCACCCTTTAATTGCTTTTTTTAAGCTTAATAGATATATTTTCAAATTATTGTCATATTCTCAAATCGTGAGTCCCGTGACTATGCGGTCAGTTCGTACGAGTTACATTGGTCCCGTTCGTGGTGTTCGTGCCTCTAACGGGGCCGTTTGGCGGTTGGTTTGGGTTTTTACCCTCAAATGGCTTATTTTTAATCCTAATCTAGATATTTTCAAATTATACTCATATTCTCAAATCGAGAGAACCGCGACTACGCAATCAGTTTGTATAAGTTACATTGGTCCCGTGCGAGGTGTACGTGCCTCTTATTGGGCCATTTGGCGGCTGGTTTGGGATTTAACCCTCAAACGGCTTATTTTTTACCCTAATCTAGATATTTCCAAATTATCATCATATTCTCAAATCGAGAGGCTCGCGTCTATGCGATTAGTTCCTTCAGGTTGTATTAGTCTCGTATGAGGTTTTCGTGCCTCTTACAGGGCCATGTGGCGGCTGGTGTGGGTTTTCACCCTTCAAGGGCTTTCTTTTAAGCTTAATCGATAGATTTTGAAATTATCATCATATTCTCAAACTGAGAGGCCCGCAATTACGCGATCAACTCGTACAAGTTACATTGGTCCCGTGTGAGGTGTTCGTGCCTCTTACGGGGCCGTTTGGCCGTTGGTTTGTGTTTTGACCCTCAAACGGCTTGTTTTTAAACATAATCTAGATATTTCCAAGTTATCCTCATATTCTCAAATCGAGAGACCCGTGACTACGAAGTCACTTCATACAAGTTACATTGGTCCGATGTGAGGTGTTCGGGCCTCTTACGGGACCGTTTGGCGGCTGGTTTGGGTTTTCACCCTTTAAGGACTTTTTTTAAGCTTAATCGATAAATTTTCCAATTATCATCACATTCTCAAACCAGGAGGCCCCTGACTACATGGATAGTTCGTACATATAACATTGGTCCCGTGCGAGGCGTGCGTACCTCTTACGGGGCCGTTTGGCAGCTGGTTTGGGTTTTCACCCTTTAAGGCCTTTTTTTAAGCTTAATCGATATATTTTCAAATTATCATCATATTCTCAAACTGGGAGGCTCGCGACTACGCGGTCAGTTCGTACAAGTTACATTGGTCCCGTGTGAGGTGTTAGTTCCTCTTACGAGGCCAGTCGGTGGTTGGTTTGTGTTTTCACCCTCAAACGGCTTGTTTTTAAGCCTAATCTAAATATTTTCAAATCATCATCATATTCTCAAACCAAGAGACCCGCAACTACGCGATCACTTCCAACAATTTATAATGGTCTCGTGCGAGGTGTTCGTTCCTCTTACGGGCACGTTTGGCGGCTGGTTTTGGTTTTCACCCTTTAAGGGCTTTTTTTAAGCTTAATCGATATATTTTCAAATTATCATTATATTCTTAAACCGGGACGCTCGCTACAATGCGATCAGTTCGTACAAGTTGCATTGGTCCCGTGCGAGGTGTTCATGCCACTTACGGGGATGTTTGGCGGATCATTGGGGTTTTCATCCTCAAACGGCTTGTTTTTAGGCCTATTCTAGATATTTTCAAAGTATCATCATATTCTCAAATCAGGAAACTCGCGACTACGCGATCAGTTCCTACAAGTTGCATTGGTGTCGTGCGAGGTGTTCATGCCTCTTATGGGGCCGTTTGGCGGTTGGTTTGGGTTTTAACCCTCAAACGGCTTATTTTTAAGCCTAATCGAGATATATCCAAATTATCTTCATATTCTCAAATCGAGAGACCCACACTTCACTCACTTCGTACAAGTTACATTGGTCCTGTGTGAGGTGTCCGTGCCTCTTACGGGGTCGTTTGGCGGCTGGTTTTGGTTTTCACTCATTAAGGGCTTTTTTTAAGCTTAATCAATAAATTTTCAAATTATCGTCATATTCTCAAACCTAGAGGCCCATGACTACGCGGTCAGTTCGTACAAGTTACATTGGTCCCGTGCAAGGTGTTCGTGCCTCTTACGGGGTCGTTTAGCCGCTGGTTTCGGTTTTCACCCTCAAACGGCTCTTTTTTAAGCCTAATCTTGATATTTCCAAATTATCTTCATATTATCAAATCAAGAGACCCGCGACTACGTGATCAGTTCATACAAGTTACATCGGTCCCGTGCGAGGTGTTCGTTCTTTTTACGAGGCCGTTTGGCGACTGGATTGGGTGTTCACCCTTTAAGGCCTTTTTTGAGATTAATCGATATATTTTCACATTACCGACATATTCTCAAACTCGGAGGCTCGCGACTATGTGGTCAATTCCTACAAGTTACATTGGTCCCGTGCGAGGTGTTTGTTCCTTGTACGGGGCCGGTCGGCGGTTGGTTTGTGTTTTCACCCTAAAATGGCTTGTTTTTAATCCTAATCTAGATATTTTGAAATTATCATCATATTCTCAAACCGAGAGACCCATAACTATGCGGTCAGTTCTAATAATTTATGATGGTCTCGTGCGAGGTGTTCGTTCGTCTTACGGGGTCGTTAGGCGACTGGTTTTTATTTTCACCCTTTAAGGGATTTTTTTAAGCTTAATCGACATATTTTCAAATTATCATAATATTCTCAAACTGGGAGGCCCGCGACTATGTGGTCAGTTCGTACAAGTTATACTGGTCCCGAGCGAGGTGTTCGTGCCTCTTAAGGGGATGTTTGGCGGCTCGTTTGGGTTTTCACCCTCAAACGGGTTATTTTTAAGCCTAATCTAGATATTTCCAAAGTATCATCATATTCTCAAATCAGGAGACTCGCGACTACGTGATCAGTTCCAACAAGTTGCATTGATCCCGTGCGAGGTGTTCGTGCCTCTTACGGGGCCGTTTGTCGTCTGGTTTGGGTGTTCACCCTTTAAGGACTTTTTCCTAAGCTTATTTGATAGATTCTAAAATTGTCGTCATATTCTCAAACCGAGAGGCCCATGACTATGTAGTCAGTTTGTACAAGTTACATTTGTCCCGTGCGAGGCGGTCGTGCCTCTTACGAGGCCATTGCCGGCTAGTTTGGGTTTTCACCCTTTAAGGGCTTTTTTAAGCATAATCGATATATTTTCAAATTATTGTCATATTCTCAAATCAAGAGGCCCGTGACTACCCGGTCAATTCGTACAAGTTACATTGGTCCCGTGCAAGGTGTTCGTGCCTCTTACGGGGCCGTTTGGCGGTTGGTTTGGGTTTTCACCCTTAAACGACTTGTTTTTAAGCCTAATCTAGATATTTCCAAATTATCCCTATATTCTCAAACTAAGAGACCCGCGACTATGTGATCCATTCGTACAAGTTACATTGGTCCCGTGCGAGGTGTTTGTGCCTCTTATTGGGCCGTTTTTGCTCCTGGTTTGGGCTTTAACCCTCAAACGGCTTCTTCTTAAGCATAATCTAGATATTTTCAAATTATCATCATATTCTCAAACTGAGAGGCTCGCGACTATGCGGTTAGTTCCTTCAAGTTGCGTTGGTCTCGTATGAGGTGTCCATGCCTCTTACGGGGCCATTTTGCGGCTGGTTTGGGTTTTCACCCTTCAAAGGCTTTCTTTTTCAAATTATCATGATATTCTCAAACTGAGAGGCCCGCGACTACGCGGTCTGTTCGTACAAGTTACATTAGTCATGTGCAAGATGTTCGTGCCTCTTATGGGGCCGGTCGTAGGTTGGTTTGTGTTTTCACCCTCAAGCGGCTTATTTTTAAGCCTAATCTAGATATTTCCAAATTATCATCATATTATCAAACGGAGAGACCCATAACTACGCTGTCAGTTCCTAAAAGTTACATTGGTCCCGTGCGAGGTGTTCGTTCCTCTTACGAGGCCGTTTGGCGGATGGTTTTTGATTTCACCCTTTAAGGGCTTTTTTTAAGCTTAATCGATATATTTTCAAATTATCGTCATATTCTAAAACTGTGAGGCCTGCGACAACGCAGTCATTTCGTACAAGTTACATTGGTCCCGTGCGAGTTGTTCGTGCCTCTTACGGGGATGTTTGGTGGCTCGTTTGGGTTTTCACCCTCAAATGGCTTGTTTTTAAGCCTATTCTAGATATTTTCAAAGTATTGTCATATTCTCAAATCGGGAGACTCGCAACTACGCGGTAAGTTCCTACAATTTGCATTGACCTCGTGGGAGGTGTTCGTGCCTCTTATGGGACCGTTTGGCGGCTGGTTTGGGTTTTAACCCTTAAACGGCTAATTTTCAAGCCAAATCTAGATATTTCCAAAGTATCATCATATTCTCAAACCGGGAGACTCGCGACTACCCAGTCAGTTCGTACAAGTTACATTAGTCCCGTACGAGGTTTTCGTGCCTATTACGGGGCCGTTTGGCGGCTGGTTTAGGTTTTCACCATCAAATGACTTGTTTTTAAGCATAATCTAGATATTTCCAAATTGCCATCATAATCTCAAATCGAGAGCCTCGCGACTACGCGGTTAGTTCCTTCAAGTTGCATTGGTCTAGTATGAGGTGTTCGTGCCTATTAGGGGGTCGTTTGGAAGCTAGTTTGGGTTTTCACCCATCAAGGGCTTTCTTTTAAGCTTAATCGATGTATTTTCAAATTATCATCATATTCTCAAACTGAGAGGCCCGTGACTACGCGGTCAGTTCTTACTAGTTACGCGAGATGTTCGTGCCTCTTACGGGACCGATCGGTGGTTGTTTAGTGTTTTCACCCTCAAACGGCTTATTTTTAAGCCTATTCTAGATATTTACAAAGTATCGTAATATTCTCAAATCGAGAGACTCGCGACTACGCGGTCAGTTCCTACAAGTTGCATTGGTCCCGTGCGAGGTGTTCATACCTCTTATGGGGCCATTTGGCGGCTGGTTTGGGGTTTAACCCTAAAACGGCTTATTTTCAAGCCTAATCAAGATATTTCCAAATTATCCTCATTTTTCAAACCGATAGAACCGCGACTATGCGGTCACTTCGTACAAGTTACATTGGTCCGATATGAGGTGTTCGTGCCTCTTACGGGGCCGTTTGGAGGCTAGTTTAGGTTTTCACCCTTTAAGGTCTTTTTTTAAGCTTAATCGATAAATTTTCAAGTTATCGTCATATTCTCAAACCGGGAGGCCCATGACTAGGGGTCAGTTCATACAAGTTACATTGGTCCCGTGCGAGGCGTTCGTGCCTCTTACGGGGCCGTTTGGCGGCTAGTTTGGGTTTTCACCCTTTAAGGCCTTTTTTATACATAATCGATATATTTTCAAATTATCGTCATATTCTCAAAACGGGAGGCCCGCGACTACGCGGTCAGTTCGTACAAGTTACATTGGTCTCGTGTGCGGTGTTCGTGCCTCTTACGGGGATGTTTGGCGGCTCGCTTGGGTTTTCACCCTCAAACGGGTTATTTTTAAGCCTAATCTATATATTTGCAAAGTATCATCATATTCTCAAATCAGGAGACTTGCGACTACGCGATCAGTTCATACAAGTTGCATTGGTCCCGTGCGAGGTGTTCGTGCCTCTTATGGCCGTTTGGCGGCTGGTTTGGGTTTTCACCCTTTAAGGGCTTTTTTAAGCTTAATTGATATATTTCCAAATTATCATCATATTCTCAAACCGGGAGTCCCGCGACTGCGCGATAAGTTTGTACAAGTTACATTAGACCCGTGTGAGGTTCTCGTGATTCTTATGACGCCGTTTGGAAGATGGTTTGGGTTTTCACCCTCAAACGGCTTATTTTTAAGGCTAATCTAGATATTTTAAAATTATCATCATATTCTCAAACCGATAGACCCACGACTACGAGGTCAATTCGTACAAGTGACATTAGTCCCATGCGAGGTGTTCGTGTCTCTTACGGGGCCGTTTGTCGGCTGGTTTGGGTTTTCACCCATTAAGGGATTTTTCTTAAACTTAATCGATAGATTTTTAAATTGTTGTCATATTCTCAAATCGGGAGGCTCGCGACTATGCAGTCAGTTCGTACAAGTTACATTAGTCCCGTGCGAGGCGTTCGTGCCTCTTACGGGGTTGTTTGGCGGTTGGTTTGGGTTTTCACCCTTTAAGGGCTTTTTTAAACCTTAATCGATATATTTTCAAATTATTGTAATATTCTCAAATCGGGAGGCCCGTGACTACGCGGTCAGTTCATATAAGTTACATTGGTCTCGTGCAAGGCGTTCGTGCCTCTTACGGGGCCGTTTGGCGGTTAGTTTGGGTTTTCATCCTCAAACGGCTTATTTTAAGCCTAATCTAGATATTTCCAAATTATCCTCATATTCTCAAATCGAGAGGCCCGCGACTACGCGATCAGTTCGAACAAGTTATAATGGTCCCGTGTGAGGTGTTCGTGCCTCTTACGCGGCCGTTTGGCGGTAGGTTTGGGTTTTCACCCTCAAACGGCTTATTTTTAAGCCTAATCTAGATATTTCAAAATTACCCTCATATTCTCAAGTCGAGAGACCCGCGACTACGTGATCCATTCGTACAAGTTGCATTGGTCCCGTGCGAGGTGTTTATGACTCTTACTAGGCCGTTTGGCAGCTGGTTTGGGCTTTAACCCTCAAATAGCTTGTTTTTAACCCTAATCTAGATATTTCCAAATTGTCAGCATATTCTCAAACTGAGAGTCTCGCGACTACATAGTTAGTGCCTTCAAGTTGCATTGGTCTCGTATGAGGTGTTCGTGCCTCTTACGGGGCCGTTTGGCGACTGGTTTGGGTTTTCACCCTTCAAGGGATTTCTTTTAAGCTTAATTGATATATTTTCAAATTATAGTCATATTCTCAAATGGAGAGGCCCGCGACTACGCGGTCAGTTCGTACAAGTTACATTAGTCCCGTGCGAGATGTTCGGGCCTCTTATGGGGCCGATCGGTAGTTGGTTTGAGTTTTCACCCTCAAATTTCTTATATTTAAGCCTAATCTAGATATTTCCAAATTATCATCATATTCTCAAATCGAGAGACGTCCGACTATGCGTTCAGTTCCTATAAGTTACATTTGTCCCGTGCGAGGTGTTCGTTCCTCTTACGGGGCCGTTTGGTGGCTGGTTTTTCTTTTCACCCTTTAAGGGCTTATTTTTAAGCTTAATCGATAGATTTTCAAATTATCGTAATATTCCAAAATTGGGAGGCCTGTGACAACGCGGTCGGTTCGTACTCGTCATATTGGTCCCTTTCGAGTTATTCGTGCCTCTTACGGGGATGTTTGGTGGCTCGTTTGGGTTTTCATCCTCAAACGTTTTATTTTTAAGCCTATTCTAGATATTTTCAAAGTATCATCATATTCTTAAATCGAGAGACTCGCGGCTACGCGGTCAGTTACTACAAGTTTCATTGGTCCCGTGCGAGGTGTTCGTGCCTCTTATGGGGCCGTTTGGCGGCTGGTTTGGGTTTTCACCCTTTAAGGTTTTGTTTTAATCTTAAATCGATAAATTTTCAAATTATCGTCATATTCTCAAATCGGGAGGCCCATGACTAGGCGGTTAGTTCGTACAAGTTATATTGGTCTCGTGCAAGGTGTTTGTGCCTCTTACGGGACCGTTTGGTGACTGGTTTGGGTTTTCCCCCTCAAACGGCTTATTTTTAAGCCTAATCTAGATATTTCCAAATTATCTTCATATTCTCAAATTGAGAGACCCGCGACTACGCGATCAGTTCATATAAGTTACATTGCTCCCGTGCGAGGTGTTCGTTCCTCTTACGGGGCCGTTTGGCGGTTGGTTTGGGTTTTCACTCTTTAAGGCCTTTTTTTAAGCTTAATCGATATATTTCCAAATTATCGTCATATTCTCAAATCGGGAGGCCCACGACTACGCGATCGGTTCGTACAAGTTACATTGGTCCCGTGCAAGGTGTTCGTGCCTCTTACGGGGCCGGTCGACGGTTGGTTTGTGTTTTCACCCTCAAAGGGCTTCTTTTTAAGCCTAATCTAGATATTTCAAAATTATCATCATATTATCAAACCGAGAGACCCGCAACTACGCGGTCAGTTCCAATAATTTATAATGGTCTCGTGCGAGGTGTTCATTCCTCTTACGGGGCCGTTTGGCGGCTGGTTTATATTTTCACCCTTTAAGGGCTTTTTTTAAGCTTAATAGATATATTTTCAAATTATCATCATATTCTCAAATCGAGAGGACCACGACTACGCGATCGGTTCGTACAAGTTACAGTGCTCCAGTGGGAGGTGTTCGTGCCTCTTACGGGGATGTTTAGTGGCTCGTTTGGGTTTTCACCCTCAAACAGGTTATTTTTAAGCCTAATCTAGATATTTCCAAAGTGTCATCATATTCTCAAATCGGGAGACTCGCGACTACGCGGTCAGTTCATACAAGTTGCATTGGTCTCGTGCGAGGTGTTCGTGCCTCTTATGGGGCCGTTTGGCGGCTGGTTTGGGTTTTCACCCTTTAAGGGGTTTTTTTAAGCTTAATTGATATATTTTTAAAATGTCATCATATTCTCAAATTGGGAGGCCCGCGACTGCGCCATAAGTTCGTACAAGTTACATTAGATCCGTGCGAGGTTCTCGTGATTCTTACGAGGCCGTTCGGCGGCTGGTTTGGGTTTTCATCCTCAAACGGCTTATTATTAAGGCTAATCTAGATATTTTCAAATTATCATCATATTCTCAAACCGAGAGACCCGTGACTACGCGGTCAATTCGTACAAGTGACATTGGTCCCGTGCGAGGTGTTCGTGCCTCTTACGGGGCCGTTTGTCCGCTGGTTTGGGTTTTCACCCTTTAAGGGCTTTATCTTAAGCTTAATCGATATATTTTCAAATTGGTGACATATTCTTAAATAGGGAGGCCCGCGACTATACAGTCAGTTCATACAAGTTACATTGGTCCCGTGCGAGGCGTTCGTGCATCTTACGAGGTCGTTTGGTGGCTGGTTTGGGTTTTCACCCTTTAAGGGTTCTTTTAAGCTTAATCGATTTTTTTCCAAATTATCCTCATATTCTCAAACTGAGAGACCCGTCACTACGAGGTCACTTCGTACAAGTTACATTGGTTCTGTTTGAGGTGTTTGTGCCTCTTACGGGGCCGTTTGGCGACTGGTTTGGGTTTTGACCCTTTAAGGTCTTTTTTAAAAATTAATCGATAAATTTTCAAAATATCATCATATTCTCAAACTGGGAGGCCCGCGACTACGCGGTCAGTTTGTACAAGTTACATTGGTCTCGTACGAGGTGTTCGTTCCTCTTACGGGGCGCCGTTTGGAGGTTGGTTTTTGTTTTCACCCTTTAAGGGATTTTTTTAAGCTTAATCGATAGATTTTCAAATTATTGTCATATTTTAAAACCGGGAGGCCCGCGATAACGCGATGAGTTCGTACAAGTTACATTGGTCCCATGCGAGGTGTTCGTTCCTCTTACGGGGATGTTGGGTGGCTGGTTTGGATTTTCACCCTTTAAGACCTTTTTTAAGCTTAATCGATATATTTCCAAATTATCATCATATTCTCAAATCGGGAGGACCGCGACTACGCGATCAGTTCGTACAAGTTACATTGGTCCCGTGCGAGGTGTTCGTGTCTCTTACGGGGCCGGTCGACGGTTGGTTTGTGTTTTCACCCTCAAACGGCTTATTTTTAAGCCTAATCTAGATATGTCCAAATTATCATCATATTCTCAAACCAATAGACCCGTAACTACGCGATCATTCCAATAATTTATAATGGTCTCGTGCGAGGTGTTCGTTCCTCTTACGGGGCCGTTTGGCAGCTGGTTTCGGTTTTCACCCTTTAAGGGCTTTTTTTTAAGCTTAATCGATATATTTTCAAATTATCATCATATTCTCAAATCGAGAGGCCCACGACTATGCGATCGGTTCGTACAAGTTACGGTGCTCCAGTGGGAGGTGTTCGTGCCTCTTACGGGGATGTTTAGTGGCTCGTTTGGGTTTTCACCCTCAAACGGGTTATTTTTAAGCCTAATCTAGATATTTCCAAATTATCTTCATATTCTCAAATTGAGAGACCCGCGACTACGCGATCAGTTCATACAAGTTACATTGCTCCCGTGCGAGGTGTTCGTTCCTCTTACGGGGCCGTTTAGCGGTTGGTTTGGGTTTTCACGCTTTAAGGCCTTTTTTTAAGCTTAACCGATATATTTTCAAATTATCATCATATTCTCAAACCGGGAGGCCCACTACTACGTGGTCGGTTCGTACAAGTTATATTGGTCTAGTGCGAGGTGGTCGTGCCTCTTATGGGGATGTTTGGCGGCTCGTTTGGGTTTTCACGCTTAAACGGGTTATTTTTAAGCCTAATCTAGATATTTCCAAAGTATCATCATATTCTCAAGTCGAGAGACTCGCGACTATGTGGTCAGTTCATACAAGTTGCATTGGTCCCGTGCGAGGTGTTCATGCCTCTTGTGGGGCCGTTTGGCGACTGGTTTGGGTTTTCACCCTTTAAGGGCTTTTTTTAGCTTAATTGATATATTTTCAAATTGTCGTCATAATCTCAAATCGGGAGGCCCGCGACTGCGCCGTAAGTTCATAGAAATTACAATAGACCCGTGCGAGGTTCTCGTGATTCTTACGAGGCCATTTGGCGGCTGGTTTGGGTTTTCACCCTCAAACGACTTATTTTTAAGGCTAATCTTGATATTTTCAAATTATCAGCATATTCTCAAACCGAGAGACCAGCGACTACGCGGTCAATTCTTACAGGTGACATTGTTCTCGTGCGAGGTGTTCGTGCCTCTTACGGTGCCGTTTGTCTGCTGGTTTGGGTTTTCACCCTTTAAGCGCTTTATCTTAAGCTTAATCGATATATTTTCAAATTTTCATCATATTCTCAAATCGGGAGACCCACGATTATGCAGTCAGTTCGTACAAGTTACATTGGTCCCGTGCAAGGCGTTCGTGCCTCTTACAGAGTCGTTTGGCACCTTGTTTGGGTTTTCACCCTTTAAGGTCTTTTTTTAAGCTTAATCGATATATTTTCAAATTATTGTCATATTCACAAATCGGGAGGCTCGTGACCACGCGGTCAGTTCGTACAAGTTACATTGGTCCCGTACGAGGTGTCCGTGCCTCTTACGGGGCCATTTGGCGGTTGGTTTGGGTTTTCATCCTCAAACCGCTTATTTTCAAGCCTAATCTAGATATTTCCAAATTATCCTCATATTCTCAAATCAAGAGGCCCGCGACTACGCGATCAGCTCGTATAAGTTGCATTGGTCCCGTGCGAGGTGCTCGTGCCTCTTACTGGGCCGTTTGGCGGCTGGTTTGGGCTTTAACCCTCAAATGGCTTATTTTTAAGCCTAATCTAGATATTTCCAAATTATCATGACATTCTCAAATCGAGAGACCCACAACTACGCGGTCAATTCCTATAATTTAGAATGGTCTCGTGCGAGGTGTTCGTTCCTCTTATGGGGCCGTTTAGCGGTTGGTTTTGGTTTTTGCCCTTTAAGGGCTTTTTTTAAGCTTAATCGATATATTTTTAAATTATCATCATATTCTCAAATTGGGAGGCCCGCGACTACGAGGTCAGTTTGTACAAGTTACATTGGTCCCGTGCGAGGTGTTCGTGCCTCTTACGGGGATGTTTGGCGGCTCGTTTGGCTTTTCACCCTCAAACGACTTGTTTTTAAGCCTAATCTTGATATTTCCAAATTATCATTATATTCTTAAACCGAAAGACCCGTGACTACGCGATCAGTTCCTAGAAGTTACATTGGTCCCGTGCGAGGTGTTCATTCCTCTTACGGGCCGTTTGGTGGCTGGTTTTTGTTTTCACCCTTTGAGGGCTTTATTTAAGTTTAATCGATATATTTTCAAATTATCGTCATATTCTAAAACTGGGAGGCCAGTGACAATGCAGTCAGTTCATACAAGTTACATTGGTCCCGTGCGAGTTGGTCATGCCTCTTATGGGGATGTTTAGCGGCTCGTTTGGGTTTTCACCCCCAAACGACTTATTTTTAAGCCTATTCTAGATATTTTCAAAGTATCGTCATATTCTCAAATCGGGAGACTCGTGACTATGTGATCAGTTCCTACAAGTTTTATTGGTCCCGTGCGAGGTGTTCGTCCCTCTTATGGGGTCGTTTGGCGGCTGGTTTAGGTTTTAACCCTCAAACGGCTTATTTTCAAGCCTAATCAAGATATTTCCAAATTATCCTCATATTCTCAAACCAAGAGACCCGCGACTACGCGGTCACTTCTTACAAGTTACATTGGTCCGATATGAGGTGTTCGTGCGTCTTACGGGGCCATTTGGCGGGTGGTTTGGGTTTTCACCCTTTAAGGGCTTTTTTTAAGCTTAATCGATAAATTTTCAAATTATCGTCATATTCTCAAACCGGGAGGCCCGTGACTACCCGGTCAATTCATACAAGTTACATTGGTCCCGTACGAGGTGTTCATTCCTCTTGCGGGGCCGGTCGACGGTTGGTTTTTGTTTCACCCTCAAACGGTTATTTTTAAGCCTAATCTAGATATTTTCAAATTATCATCATATTCTCAAATCGAGAGACCCGTAACTACGCGGTCAGTTCCAATAATTTATAATGGTCTCATGCGAGGTATTCGTTTTTCTTACGGGGCCGTTTGGCGGCTGGTTTTGGTTTTCACCCTTTAAGGGCTTTTTTTTTATCTTAATCGATATATTTTCAAATTATCATCATATTCTCAAACCGTGAGGCCCACGACTACATGGTCAGTTCGTACTAGTTACATTGGTCCCGTGCGAGGTGTTCGTACCTCTTACGAGGATGTTTGGCGGCTCGTTTAGGTTTTCACCCTCAAACGGGTTGTTTTTAAGCCTAATCTAAATAATTCCAAATTATCCTTATATTCTCAAACCGAGAGACAAGCGACTTCGCGGACACTTCGTACAACTTACATTGGTCTTGTGTGAGGGGTTCGTGCCTCTTACAGGGCCGTTTGGCGGCTGGTTTGGGTTTTCACCTTTTGAAGGGCTTTTTTTAAGCTTAATTGATATATTTTCATGTTGTCATCATATTCTCAAACCGAGAAGCATGCGGCTGCGCGCTAAGTTCGTACAAGTTACATTAGACCCGTGCGAGGTTCTCGTGATTCTTTTCGAGGACGTTTGGCACTTGGTTTGGGTTTTCACCCTCAAACGGCTTATAAGGCTAATCTAGATATTTTCAAATTATAATCATATTCTCAAATCGAGAGACCCGCGACTACGCGGTCAATTCGTACAATTCACATTGGTCTCGTCCGAGGTGTTCATGCCTCTGACGGGGTCGTTTGTCTGCTAGTTTGGGTTTTCACCCTTTAAGGGCTTTTTCTTAAGCTTAATAGATAGATTTTTAAATTGTCATCTTATTCTCAAATCGGGAGACCTGCGGCTATGCAGTCAGTTTGTACAAGTTTCATTGGTCCCGTGCGAGGCGTTCATGCCTCTTACGGGGTCGTTTGGCGGCTGGTTAGGGTTTTCACCCTTTAAGGGATTTTTTAAGCTTAATCGATACATATTCAAATTATTGTCATATTCTCAAATCGAGAGTCCCGTGACTACACGGTCAGTTCGTACAAGTTACAATGGTCCCGTGCGAGGTGTTCGTGCCACTTATCGGGCCGTTTGGCAGTTGGTTTGGGTTTTCACCCTCAAACGGCTTGTTTTTAAGCCTAATCTAGATTTTTCCAAATTTTACTTATATTCTCAAACCGAGAGGCTCGCGACTACGTCGTTAGTTCCTTCAAGTTGCATTGGTCTCGTATGAGGTTTTCGTGCCTCTTACGGGGCCGTTTGGCGACTGGTTTGGGTTGTCACCCTTCTAGGGCTTTCTTTTAAGCTTAATCGATATATTTTCAAATTATCATAATATTCTCAAACTGAGAGGCCTGTGACTACACAGTCAGTTCGTAAAAGTTACATTAGTCCCGTGCGAGATGTTCAAGCCTCTTACGTGGCCGATCGGCACTTTGTTTGTGTTTTCACCCTCAAACGGCTTATTTTTAAGCCTAATCTAGATATTTCCAAATTATCATCATATTCTCAAACCGAGAGACCCACGACTACGCGATTAGTTCCTACAAGTTACATTGGTCCCGTGCGAGGTGTTCGTTCCTCTTACAGGGGCGTTTGGCGACTGGTTTTTGTTTTCTCCATTTAAGGACTTTTTATTTAAACTTAATCGATATATTTTCAAATTATCATCATATTCTAAAATCGGGAGGCCTGCGACAACGCGATCAGTTTGTACAAGTTACATTGGTCCCTTGCGAGTTATTCGTGCGTCTAACGGGGATGTTTGGTGGCTCGTTTGGGTTTTCACCCTCAAATGGCTTGTTTTTAAGCCTATTCTAGATATTTACAAAGTATCGTCATATTCTCAAATCGAGAGAGTCACGACTACACGGTCAGTTCCTACAAGTTTCATTGGTCCCGTGTGAGGAGTTCGTGCCTCTTATGGGGCTGCTTGTAGGCTGGTTTGGGTTTAACCCTCAAACGGCTTATTTTTAAGCCTAATCTAGATATTTCCAAATTATCCTCATAATCTCAAACCGAGAGATACGCGACTACGCGGTCAGTTCGTACAAGTTACATTGGTCCCGTGTGAGGTGTTCGTGCCTCTTACGGGGCCGTTTGGCGACTGGTTTTGGTTTTCACCCTTTAAGGGCTTTTTTAAAGCTTAATCAATAAATTTTCAAATTATCGTCATATTCTCAAATCGGAAGGCCCATGACTATCCGATCAGTTCGTACAAGTTATATTGGTCCCGTGTAAGGTGTTCGTGCCTCTTATGGGACCGTTTGGCGGCTGGTTTGGATTTTCGCCCTCAAACGGCTCATTTTTAAGCCTAATCTAGATATTTCCAAATTATCTTCATATTCTCAAATTCAGAGACCCGCGACTACGTGATCAAGTTATAAAAGTTACATTGGTCCCATGCGAGGGGTTCGTTCCTCTTACGGGACCGTTTGGCGGCTAGTTTGGGTTTTCACCCTTTAAGGTCCTTTTAAGCTTAATCGATATATTTTCAAATTATCATCATATTCTCAAACCGGGAGGGCCGCGACTACGCGGTCAGTTCGTACAAGTTACATTGGTCCTGTGCGAGGTGCTCGTGCCTCTTACGAGGATGGTCGGTGGTTAGTTTGTGTTTTCACCCTCAAACAACTTATTTTTAAGCCTAATCTAGATATTTCCAAATTATCATCATATTCTCAAACCGAGAGACTCACAACTACGCGCTCAGTTTCAACAATTTATAATGGTCTCGTGCGAGGTGTTCGTTCCTCTTACGGGGCCGTTTGGCGGCTGGTTTTGGTTTTCACCCTTAAAGGGCTTTTTTTTAAAGCTTAATCGATATATTTTAAAATTATCATCATATTCTCAAACCCCGAGGCCCGCGACTATGCGGTCGGTTCGTACAAGTTACATTGGTCCCATGAGAGGTGTTCGTGCCTCTTATGGGGATGTTTGGTGGCTTGTTTGGGTTTTCACCCTCAAACGGGTTGTTTTTAAGCATAATCTAGATATTTCCAAAGTATCATCATATTCTTAAATCGGGAGAGTTGCGACTACGCGGTCAGTTCATACAAGTTGCATTCGTCCCGTACGAGGTGTTCGTGCCACTTATGGGGTCATTTGGTGGCTGGTTTGGGCTTTCACCCTTTAAGGGCTTTTTTAAGCTTAATTGATATATTTTCAAATTGTCATCATATTCTTAAACCGAGAGGCCTGTGACTACGTGGTAAGTTCGTACAAGTTATATTAGACCTGTACGAGGTTCTCGTGATTCTTACGAGGCCATTTGGCGACTGGTTTGGGTTTTCACCCTCAAACGGCTTATTTTTAAGGCTAATCTAGATTTTTGCAAATTATCATCATATTCTCCAACCGAGAGACCCGCGACTACGCTGTCAATTCGTACAAGTTACATTGGTCCCGTGCAAGGTGTTCGTGCCTCATACGGGGACGTTTGTCGACTGGTTTGGGTTTTCACCCTTTACGGGCTTTTTTTGAGCTTAATCGATATATTTTCAAACTATCATCATATTCTTAAACCGGGAGGCCCGCTACTACAAGGTCAGTTCGTACAAGTTACATTAGTCCCGTGGGAGGTGTCTGTGCCTCTTACGGGGATGTTTGGCAGCTCGTTTGGCTTTTCACGCTCAAATGGCTTATTTTTTAGCCTAATCTAGATATTTCCAAAGTATCATCATATTCTCAAATCGGGATACTCGCGACTACGCCGTCAGTTCCTATAAGTTGCATTGGTCCCGTACGAGGTGTCATGCCTTTTATGGGGCCTTTTGGCGGCTCGTTTGAGTTTTCACCCTTTAAGGGATTTTTTTAGATTAATTGATATATTTTCAAATTGTCATCATATTCTCAAATCTGGAGGCCGACGACTACGCGGTAAGTTTGAACAAGTCACATTAGTCCCGTGCGAGGTTCTCATGATTCTTACGAGGCCGTTTGGCGGCTTGTTTGGGTTTTCACCCTCAAACGGCTTATTTTTTAGGCTAATCTACATATTTTCAAATTATTATCATATTCTCAAATTGAGAGACCCGCGATTACGCCGTCACTTCGTATAAGAGACATTAGTGCCGTGCGAGGTGTTTGTGCCTCTTACGGGGCCGTTTGGCGGCTGGTTTGGGTTTTCACCTTGTAAGGGCTTTTTTTTAAGCTTAATCAATAGATTTGCAAATTATCATCATATTCTCTAATCGGGAGGCCCGAGACTGCGTAGTCCGTTTGTACAAGTTGCCTTAGTCCCGTGTGAGGTGTTCGTGCCTCTAACGGGGATATTTGGTGGCTTGTTTGGGTTTTCACCCTCAAACGTCTTGTTTTTAAGACTAATCTAGATATTTCCAAATTATCATCATATTCTCAAATCGGGAGACTCACGACTAAGCAGTCAGTTCATACAAGTTGCATTGGTCCCATGCGAGGTGTCCGTGCCTCTTATGGGGCCCTTTGGCGGCTGGTTTGGGTTTTCACCCTTTAAGGGCTTTTTTAAGCCTATTCTAGATATTTTCAAAGTATCGTCATATTCTCAAATCGGGAGACACGCGACTATGCTGTCAGTTCCTACAAGTTTCATTGGTCCCGTGGAGGTGTCGTGCCTCTTATGGGGACATTTGGCGGCTGGTTTGGGTTTTAACCCTCAAACGGCTTATTTTTAACCCTAATCAAGATATTTCCAAATTATCCTCATATTCTCAAACCGAGAGACCCATGACTTCGTGGTCACTTCATAACAAGTTACATTCGTCATGTGTGAGGTGTTCGTGCCTCTTACGGGGACGTTTGGCGGCTGGTTTGGGTTTTCACCCTCAAACGGCTTATTTTTAAGCCTAATCTAGATATTTTCAAATTATCATCATATTCTCAAAACGAGAGACCTGCGACTATATGGTCAATTCGTAGAAGTGACACTGGTCCCGTGCGAGGTGTTCGTGCCTCTTACGGGGCCGTTTGTCGGCTGGTTTGGGTTTTCACCCTTTAAGGTTTTTTTTAAGATTAATAGATATATTTTCAAAGTATCATCATATTTTCAAACCGGGAGGCCCGCGACTACGAGGTCAGTTCGTACAAGTTTCATTGGTCCCGTGTGAGGTGTTCGTGCCTCTTACGGGGATGTTTGGACGCCCATTTGGCTTTTCACCCTCAAACGGCTTGTTTTTAAGCCGAAACTAGATATTTCCAAAGTATCATTATATTCTCAAATCGGGAGACTCGCGACTACACCGTCAGTCCTTACAAGTTGCATTGGTCCCGTGCGAGGTGTCCATGATTTTTATTGGGCCGTTTGGTGGCTAGTTTGGGTTTTCACCCTTTAAGGGCTTTTTTTAAGCTTAATTGATATATTTTCAAACTATCATCATATTCATAAATTGGGAGGCCGGCGACTACCCGGTAAGTTTGAACAAGTTGCATTAGTCCCGTGCGAGGTTCTCGTGATTCTTATGAGGCCGTTTGGCGGCTGGTTTGGGTTTTCACCCTCAAACGGCTTATTTTTAAGGCTAATCTAGATATTTTCAAATTATCATCATATTCTTAAACCGAGAGACTCACGACTACGCAGTCAATTCGTAGAAGTGAAATTGGTCCCGTGCGAGGTGTTCATGCCTCTTACGGGACCGTTTGTCGGCTGGTTTGGGTTTTCACCCTTTAAGGGCTTTTTTAAGGTTAATCGATATATTTTCAAATTATCATCATATTCTCAAATCTGGAGGCCGACAACTACGAGGTCAGTTCGTACAAGTTATACTGGTCCCGTGCGAGGTGTTCGTGCCTGTTACGGGATGTTTGGAGGCTCGTTTGGCTTTTCACCCTCAAACGACTTGTTTTTAAGCCTAATCTAGATATTTCCAAAGTATCATCATATTCTCAAATTGGGAGACTCGCGACTACGCCGTCGGTCCCTACATGTTGCATTGGTCCCGTGCGAGGTGTCCATGCCTTTTATGGGGCCATTTGGCAGCTGGTTTGGGTTTTCACCCTATAAGGTCTTTTTTTAAGCTTAATCGATAGATTTTCAAATTTTCGTCATATTCTCAAACCGGGAGGCCCGCGACTACGCAGTCAGTTTGTACAAGTTACATTGGTCCCGTGCGAGGTGTTCGTGACTCTTACGGGGCTTGTTGGCGGCTGGTTTGGGTTTTCACCATTTAAGGGCATTTTTTTAGCTTAATCGATATATTTTCAAATTATTGTCATATTCTCAAATCAGGAGGCCCGTGACTACGCGATCAGTTCGTACAAGTTACATTGATCCCGTACGGGGTGTTCGTGCCTCTTACGCGGTCGTTTGGTGGTTGGTTTGGGTTTTCACCCTCAAACGACGTGTTTTTAAGCCAAATCTAGATATTTCCAAATTATCCTCATATTATCAAATCGAGAGACCCGCGACTGCGTGATTAGTTCGTACAAGTTACATTGGTCCCGTCCGAGGTGTCGTGCCTCTTACTGGGTCGTTTGGCGGCTAGTTTGGGTTTTAACCCTCGAACGGCTTGTTTTTAAGCCTAATCTTGATATTTCCAAATTATCATCATATTCTCATACCGAAACGCTCGCAACTATGTGGTTAGTTCCTTCGAGTTACAATGGTCTCGAATGAGGTGTTCGGGGCTCTTACGGGGTCGTGTGGCGGCTAGTTTGGGTTTCAACCTTCAAGGGCTTTCTTTTAAGCTTAATCAATAGATTTTCAAATTATCATCGTATTCTCAAACCGGGAGGCCCGTAACTATGCAGACAGTTCGTACAAGTTACATCAGTCACTTGCTAGGTGTTTGTGCCTCTTACGGGGCCGTTTGGCATCTGGTTTGTGTTTTCACCCTCAAACGGCTTATTTTTAAGCCTATTCTATATATTTTCAAAGTATCATCATATTCTCAAATCGGGAGACTCGCGAATACGCGGTCAGTTCCTACAAGTTACATTTGTCCCGTACAAGGTGGTCGTTCCTCTTACGGGGCCATTTGGCGGCTAGTTTTTGTTTTCACCCTTTAAGGACTGTTTTAAGCTTAATCGATAAATTTTCAAATTATTATCAAATTCTCAAAACAGGAGGCCCATGACTACGCGGTCAGTTCGTACAAGTTACATTCGTCCCATGCAAGGTTTTTGTGCCTCTTACGGGACCGTTTGGCGGCTGGTTTGGGTTTTCACCCTCAAACGGCTTATTTTTAAGCCATATCTAGATATTTCCAAATTATCTTCATATTCTAAAATTGAGAGACCCGCGACTACACGATCAGTTCATACAAGTTACATTGATCCCGCGTGAGGTGTTCGTTCCTCTTCCTGGGCCGTTTGGCGGCTGGTTTGGGTTTATCCCTTTAAGGCCTTTTTTAAGCTTAATCGATATATTTTCAAATTATCGTCATATTCTCAAACCGGGAGGCTCGCGACTACGCGGTCAGTTTGTACAAGTTACATTGATCCCCTGCGAGGTGTTCGTGCCTCTTACGGAGCCGGTCGGCGGTTGGTTTGTGTTTTCACCCTCAAAAGGCTTGTTTTTAAGCCTAATCTAGATATTTCCAAATTATCATCATATTCCCAAATCGAG
The DNA here is from genome assembly GCA_949130495.1 of Sambucus nigra. Taxonomy (NCBI): domain Eukaryota; kingdom Viridiplantae; phylum Streptophyta; class Magnoliopsida; order Dipsacales; family Adoxaceae; genus Sambucus; species Sambucus nigra. The sequence continues at coordinate 193,205,701 of OX422223.1, forward strand.
AGACCCGCAACTACGCAGCCAGTTCCTACAATTTATAATGGTCTCGTGTGAGGTGTTCGTTCCTCTTACGGGGCCGTTTGGCGGCTGGTTTTGGTTTCCACCATTTAAGGGCTTTTTTTCAAGCTTAATCGATATATTTTCAAATTATCATCATATTGTCAAATCGGGAGGCCCGCGACTACGCGGTCAGTTTGTACAAGTTACATTGGTCCCGTGCGTGGCTTTCGTGCCTCTTACGGGTCCGTTTGGTCATTAGTTTGGGTTTTTACCCTTAAACAACTTATTTTTAAGCCTAATCTAGTTATTTCAAAATTATCCTCATATTCTCAAACCAAGACATCCATGACTACGCGATCCGTTCATACAAGTTACATTGGTCCCACGCGAGGTGTTTGTGCCTCTTACTGGGCCGTTTGGTGGCTGGTTTGGGCTTTAACCCTCAAACGGCTTGTTTTTAAGCCTAATCTTGATATTTCCAAATTATCATCATACTCTCAAATCGAGAGACCCGCAACTACGCGGTCAGTTCCTACAATTTAGAATGGTCTTGTGTGAGGTGTTCGTTCCTCTTACGGGGCCGTTTGGCGGCTTGTTTTGGTTTTCACCCTTTAAGGGATTTTTTATGCTTTATCGATATATTTCCAAATTATTATCATATTCTCAAATTGGGAGACCCGCGATACGCGGTAAGTTCGAACAAGTTACATTAGTCCCGTGCGAGGTTCTCGTGATTCTTACGAGGCCGTTTGGCGGCTGGTTTGGGTTTTCACCCTTATACGACTTATTTTTAAGGCTAATCTAGATAATTTCAAATTTTCATCATATTCTAAAATCGAGAGACCTACGACTACGCGGTCACTTCGTACAAGTGACATTGGCCCCGTACGAGGTGTCCATGAATCTTATGGGGCCGTTTGGCGACTGGTTTGGGTTTTCACCCTTTAAGGCCTTTTTTTTAAGCTTAATTGATATATTTTCATATTGTCATCATATTCTCAAATCAGGAGGCCTGCGACTACACGGTAAGTTCGAACAAGTTACATTAGTCTCATGCGAGGTTCTCGTGATTCTAACGAGGACGTTTGGCGGCTGGTTTGGGTTTTTACCCTTAAACGACTTATTTTTAAGGCTAATATAGATATTTTCAAATTATCATCATATTCTCAAATCGAGAGACCTGCGACTACTCGTTCACTTCGTATAAGTGACATTGGTCCCGTGCGAGGTATTCGTGCCTCTTACGGGGCCATTTGGCGGCTGGTTTGGGTTTTCACCCTGTAAGGGCTTTTTTTTAAGCTTAATCGCTAGATTTTCAAATTGTCATCATATTCTCAAACTGGGATGCCCGCGACTACGCTGTCAGTTCGTATAAGTTACATTGGTCCCGTGCGAGGTATTCGTGCCTCTTACGGGGATGTTTGGCATCTTGTTTGGGTTTTCACCCTCAAACGTCTTATTTTTTAGCCTAATCTAGATATTTCCAAAGTATCGTTATATTCTCAAATTGGGAGACTCGTGACAACGCGGTCAGTTCATACAAGTTGCATTGGTCCCGTGCGAGGTGTTCGTTCCTCTTATGGGGCCGTTTGGCGGATGGTTTGGGTTTTCACCCTTTAAGCGATTTTTTTAAGCTTAATTGATATATTTTCAAATTGTCATCATATTCTCAAACCGGGAGGCCCGTGACAACGCGGTAAGTTTGTACAAGTTACATTAGTCCCGTGCGAGGTTCTAATGATTCTTACGAGGCTGTTTGGCGGCTGGTGTGGGTTTTTATCGTCAAATGGCTTATTTTTAAGGCTAATCTAGATATTTTCAAATTATCATCATATTCTAAAACTGAGAGACCCGCGACTACGCGGTCAATTCATACAAGTGACATTAGCCCCGTGTGAGGCGTTTGTGTCTCTTTTCACCCTTTAAGGGCTTTTTTTAAAGCTTAATCTATAGATTTTCAAATTTTCATCATATTCTCAAACCGGGAGGCCTGCGACTACGCAGTCAGTTCGTACAAGTTATATTGGTCCCGTGCGAGGTGTTTGTGGCTCTTACGAGGCCGCTTGGCGACTGATTTGGGTTTTCACCGTTTAAGGGCATTTTTTTAAGCTTAATCGATATATTTTAAAATTATTGTCATATTCTCAAATCGGGAGGCCCGTGACTACGCTGTCAGTTCGTACAAGTTACATTGGTCTCGTACGAGGTGTTCGTGCCTCTTAGGGGGCCGTTTGGTGGTTGGTTTGGTTTTTCACCCTCAAACGGCTTATTTTTAAGCCTAATCTAGATATTTCCAAATTATCCTCATTATCAAATCGAGAGAGCCGCGACTACGCGATCAGTTCGTACAAGTTACATTGGTCCCGTTCGAGGTGTCGTGCCTCTTACTGGGCCATTTGGCGGCTAGTTTGGGACTTAACCCTCCAACGGCTTGTTTTTAAGCCTAATCTAGATATTTCTAAATTATCATCATATTTTCAAACCAAAAGGCTCGCGACTATGCGGTTAGCTCCTTCGATTTGCATTGGACTCGTATGAGGTGTTCGTGGCTCTTACGGGGTTATGTGGCGGCTAGTTTGGGTTTTCAACCTTCAAGGGCTTTCTTTTAAGCTTAATCAATAGATTTTCAAATTATCATCGTATTCTCAAACCGGGAGGCCCGTAAATACGCGGTCAGTTCGTACAAGTTACATTAGTCCCGTCCGAGGTGTTCGTGCCTCTTACGGGGCCGTTTGGCATATGGTTTATGTTTTCACCCTCAAATGGCCTATTTTTAAGCCTATTCTAGATATTTTCAAAGTATCATCATATTCTCAAATCGGGAGACTAGCGACTAGGCGATCAGTTCCTACTAGTTACATTGGTCCCGTGCGAGGTGGTCGTTCCTCTTACGGGCCCATTTGGCGGCTGGTTTTTATTTTCACCCTTTAAGGTCTTTTTTAAAGCTTAATCGATATGTTTTCAAATTATCATCATACTCTCAAACTAGGAGGCCCGCGACTACGCGGTCAGTTCGTACAAGTTACATTGGTCCCGTGCGAGGTGTTCGTGCCTCTCACGGGGCCGATCGGCAGTTGGTTTATGTTTTCATCCTCAAACGGCTTATTTTTAAGCCTAATCTAGTTATTTCCAAATTATCATCATATTCTCAAACCGAGAGACCCGCGACTACGCGATCAGTTCGTACAAGTTACATTGTTCCCGTGGGAGGTGCTCGTGCCTCTTACTGGGCCATTTGGTGGATGGTTTAGGTTTTAAATCTCAAACGGCTTGTTTTTAACCCTAATTTAGATATTTCCAAATTATCATCATATTCTCAAACCGAAAGGCTCGCGACGATGCGGTTAATTCCTTCAAGTTGCATTGGTCTCGTATGAGGTGTTCGTGCCTCTTACGGGGTCGTGTGGCGGTTGGTATGGGTTTTCAACCTTCAAGGGCTTTCTTTTAAGCTTAATCAATAGATTTTCAAATTATCATCATATTCTCAAATCGGAGGCCCACAAGTACTCGATCAGTTCGTACAAGTTACATTGGTCCCGTGCGAGGTGTCCGTGCCTCTTAGGGGGCCGTTTGGTGGATGGTTTGTGTTTTGACCATTAAACGGCTTATTTTTAAGCCTATTCTAGATATTTAAAAAGTATCATCATATTCTCAAATCGGGAGACTCGCGACTACGCGATCAGTTCCTACAAGTTACATTGGTCCCGTGCGAGGTGGTAGTTCCTCTTACGAGGCCGTTTGGCGGCTGGTTTTTGATTTCACCCTTTAAGGGCTTTTTTTAATCTTAATTGATATATTTCAAATTATCATCATATTCTCAAATCGGGAGTCCCGTGACTACGCGGTCAGTTCGTATAAGTTACATTGGTCCCGTGCGAGGTGTTCGTTCCTCATACGGGGCAAGTCGGCGGTTGGTTTGTGTTTTCACCCTCAAACATCTTGTTTTTAAGCCAAATCTAGATATTTCCAAATAATCATCTTATTCTCAAACCGAGAGACCCGCAACTACGCGGTCAGTTCCTACAATTTAGTATGGTCTTGTACAAGGTGTTCGTTCCTCTTACGGGGCCCTTTGGCGGCTGGTTTTGGTTTTATCCCTTTAAGGGCTTTTTTAAGCTTAATCGATATATTGTCAAATTATCATCATATTCTCAAACCGGGAGGCCCGTGACTATGCGGTCACTTCGTACAAGTTACATTGGTCCCGTGCGAGGTGTTCGTACCTCTTACGGGGTTGTTTAGCGGCTCGTTTGGCTTTTTACCCTCAAACGGCTTATTTTTAAGCCTAATCTAGTTATTTCCAAAGTATCATCATATTCCCAAATCGGGAGACTCGCAACTACGTGATCAGTTCCAACAAGTTGCATTGGTCCCGTGCGAGGTGTCCGTGCCTCTTATGGGGACGTTTGGTGGCTGGTTTGGGTTTTCACCCTTTAAGGGCTTTTTTTAATGCTTAATTGAAATATTTTCAAATTGTCATCATATTCTAAAACTAGGAGTCCCGCGACTACGCGGTAAGTTCGAACAAGTTACATTAACCCCATGCTAGGTTCTCGTGATTTTTACGAGGCCGTTTGGCGGCTGGTTTGGGTTTTCACCCTCAAACGGCTTATTTTTAAGGCTAAATAGATATTTTCAAATTATCATCATATTCTCAAAACGAGAGACCCGCGACTATGCAATCACTTCTTACAAGTGACATTGGTCCCGTGCGAGGTGTTCGTGCCTCTTACGGGGTCGTTTGACGGCTGGTTTGGGTTTTCACCCTTTAAGGGCTTTTTTAAGCTTAATCGATAGATTTTCAAATTGTCATCATATTCTCAAACCGGGAGGCCCGCGACTACACAGTCAGTTCGTACAAGTTACATTGGTCCCGTGCGAGGTGTTCGTGCCTCTTACGGGGTCGTTTTGTGGTTGGCTTAGGTTTTCACCCTAAACGGCTTGTTTTTATGTCGAATCTAGTTATTTCAAAATTATCATCATATTCTTAAACCGAGAGACCCGCGACTACGCGGTCACTTCGTACAAGTTACATTGGTCCCGTGCGAGGTGTCCTGCTTCTTATGGGACCGTTGGGGTGTTGGTTTGGGTTTTCATCCTTTGAGGGCTTTTTTTTAAGCTTAATCGATATATTTTCAAATTATCATCATATTCTCAAATCGGGAGGCCCCCGACTACGCGGTCAGTTTGTAAAAGTTACATTGGTCCCGCGCGAGTGTTCATGCCTCTTCCGGGGCCATTTGATGACTGGTTTGTGTTTTCACCCTCAAACGGCTTGTTTTTAAGCCTAAACAAGATATTTCAAAATTATCCTCATATTATCAAACCGAGAGACCCGTAACTACACGATAAGTTCATACAACTCACATTGGTCCCGTACGAGGTGGTTGTGCCTCTTACGGGGCCGTTGGGCGGCTGGTTTGGGTTTTCACCCTCAAACGGTTATTTTTTAAGCCTAATCTTAATATTTCCAAATTATCATCATATTCTAAAATCGAGAGAACCCCGACTACGCGGTCACTTTGTACAAGTTACATTGGTCCCGTGCGAGTTGTTCGTGCCTATTACGGAGCCATTTGGTTGCTGGTTTGGGTTTTCACCCTTAAGGGCTTTTTTTAAGCTTAATCGATATATTTTAAAATTATCATCATATTCTCAAACCGGCAGGCCTACAACAAAGCGATCAGTTCTTGCAAGTTACATTGGTCCCGTGTAAGGTGTTCGTGCCTCTTACGGGGATGTTTGCGGCTCGTTTGGGTTTTCACCCTCAAACGGCTTATTTTTAAGCCTAATCTGGCTATTTTTGAAGTATCATCATATTCTCAAATTGGGAGACTCGTTACGATGCGGTCAGTTCCTACAAGTTGCATTAGTATCGTGCGAGGTGTTCGTGCCTTTTACGGGGCCGTTTGGTGGTTGGTTTGGGTTTTCATCCTTTAAGGGATTTTTTTAAGAAAATTGATATATTTTCAAATTAACATCATATTCTCAAATCGGGAGGCCCGCGACTACGCGGTCAGTTTGTACAAGTTACATTCGTCCCGCGCGAGGTGTTCGTGCCTCTTACGGGGATTTTTGGTGGCTGGTTTAGGTCTTCACCCTCAAACGGCTTGTTTTTAATCCTAATATAGATATTTCCAAAGTATCATCATATTCTCATATCGGGAGACTCACGACTATGCGGTTAGTTTCTATAAGTTACATTGGTCCCGTGCAAGGTGGTCGTGCCTCTCACGGGGTCGTTTGGCGGCTAGTTTGGGTTTTCACCCTCAAACAGCTTTTTTTAAGCCTAATCTAGATATTTCAAAATATTATCATATTCTCAAATCGAGAGACCCGGGACTTTGCGATAACTTTGTTCAAGTTGCATTGGTCCCTTGCGAGGTGTCCGTGCCTCTTACGGGGCCGTTTGGGGGCTGGTTTGGGTTTTAAGCCTCAAACGACTTATTTCTAAGCCTAATATAGATATCTCCAAATTATCATCATATTCTCAAACCGAGAGACCCATGACTATGTGGTCAATTCCTACAAGTTACATTAGTGCCGTGCGAGGGGTTAGTTCCTCTTTTGGGGACGTTTGGCGACTGGTTTGGGTTTTCACCGTTTAAGGGCTTTTTATAAACTTAATTGATATATTTTCAAATTATCATCATATTCTCAAATCGGGAGGCCCGCGACAACGCGGCGAGTTCGTAAAAGTTACATTGGTCTCGTGCGAGGTATTCGTGCATCTTACGGGGACGTTTGGCGGCTCCTTTGGGTTTTCAACCTCAAATGGCTTATTTTTAAGCCTAATCTAGATATTTCAAATGTATCATCATATTCTCAAACTGGGAGACTCGCGACTACGCAGTCAATTCGTACAAGTAACATTGGTCCCGTGTGAGGTGTCCATGCCTCTTACGGGGTTGTTTGGCGGCTGGTTTGGATTTTCACCCTTCAAGGGCTTTATTTTAAGCTTGATCGATAGATTTTCAAATTATCGTCATATTCTCAAACCGAGAGACCCGCGACTACGCAATCAGTTTGTACAAGTTACATTGGTCCCGTGCGAGGTGTTCGTGCCTCTTATGGGGCCATTTGGGTGCTGGTTTGGGTTTTCACCCTCAAACGGGTTATTTTTAAGCCTAATCAAGATAATTCCAAATTATCATCATATTCTCAAACCAAGACGCTCGCGACTACACGGCCAGTTCTTGTAAGTTACATTTTTCCCGTGTGAGGTGTTCGTGCCTCTTACGGGGCCATTTGGCGACAGGTTTGGGTTTTCACCCATTAAGGGATTTTTTTTAAACTTGATCAATAGATTTCTAAATTATCATCATATTCTCAAATCGGAAGGCCCGCGACTACGCGGTCAGTTCGTACCAGTTACATTGGTCTCGTGCGAGGTGTTCATGCTTCTTACGGCGCCGTTTGGCAGCTGGTTTTGGTTTTCACCCTCAAACGCCTTGTTTTTAAGCCTACTCCATATATTTCAAAATTATCGTCATATTCTGAAACCGAAAGGCCCGCGGCTACGCGGTCAGTTCGTATAAGTTACAATGGTCCGTGTGAGGTGTTCGTGCCTCTCACGGGGCCGTTTAGCAGCTGGTTTGGGTTTTCGCCCTCAAATGGCTACTTTTAAGCCTAATATAGATATTTCTAAATTATCCACATATTTTCAAACCGAGAGACCCGCGACTACGCAATCAGTTTATACAAGTTACATTGGTCCCGGGCGAGGTGTCCGTGCCTATTATGGGGCCATTTGGGTGCTGGTTTCGGTTTTCACCCTCAAACGGCTTGTTTTTAAGCCTAATCAAGATATTTTCAAATTATCATCATATTCTCAAACTAAGAGGCTCGCGACTACACGGTCAGTTCCTGTAAGTTACATTTTTCCCGTGTGAGGTGTTCGTGCCTCAAACGACTTGTTTTTAAGCATAATTTAGATATTTTCAAATTATCATCATATTCTTAAACCAAGAAACCCATGACTACACGATCAGTTCGTACAAGTTACATTGGTCCCGTGCGAGGTGTTCGTGCCTCTTACGAGACCGTTTAGCGGCTAATTTGGGTTTTCACTCTCAAACGGCTTATTTTTAAGCCTAATCTAGATATTTCCAAATTATCATCATATTCTCAAACCAAGAGGCTCGCGACTACACGGTCAGTTCCTACAAGTTATATTGGTCCCGTGCGAGGTGTTCGTGCCTCTTACGGGGCCATTCGGCGACTCGTTTGGGTTATCACCCTTCAAGGGCTTTTTTTAAGCTTGATCGATATATTTCAAAATTATCATCATATTCTAAAACCGAGAGACCCGCGACTACACAATCACTTCGTACAAGTTACATTGGTCTCGTGCGAGGTTTCGTGCCTCTGACAGGGCCGTTTGGCAACTGGTTTGGGTTTTCACCTTCAAACGGATTGTTTTTAATCCTAATCTACATATTTCAAAATTATTGTCATATTCTAAAACCGGAAGGCCCGTGGCTACGCGGTCAGTTCATACAAGTTACATCGGTCCCGTACGAGGTGTTCGTGTCTCTTATGGGGCCGTTTGACAACTGGTTTTGGTTTTCAGCCACAAACGGCTTGTTTTTAAGCCTAATCTAGATATTTCCAAATTATCAACATATTTTCAAATCAAGAGACCCGTCGTGACTACGCAATCGGTTCCTACAAGTTACATTGGTCTCGTGCGAGGTGTTCGTGCCTGTTATGGGGCCATTTTGGGGCTCGTTTGGGTTTTCACCCTCAAATGGCTTATTTTTAAGCCTAATCTAGATATTTCCAAATTATCATCATATTCTCAAACCAAGAGGCTCGCAACTACACGGTCAGTTCTTATAAGTTACATTGTTCCCGTGTGAGGTGCTCGTGCCTCTTATGAGGCCATTTGGCAACTGGTTTGGATTTTCACCCTTTAAGGGCCTTTTTAAAGCTTGATCGATATATTTTCAAATTATCATCATATTCTCAAATCGGGAGGCCCGCGACTACGCGGTCAGTTCGTATAAGTTACATTGGTCCCGTGCAAGGTGTTCATGCCTCTTACAGGGTCGTTTGACAACTGGTTTGGGTTTTCACCCTCAAACGGCTTATTTTTAAGCGTAATCTAGTTATTTCAAAATTATTGTCATATTTGAAATCGGAAGGCCCATGGCTACGCGATCAGTTTGTATAAGTTACATTGGTCCCATGTGACGTGTTCCTGCCTCTTATGGGCCCGTTTGGCAGCTGGTTTGGGTTTTCACACTCAAACGGCTTGTTTTCAAGCCTAATCTACATATTTTGAAATTATTGTCATATTACCAAATCGAGAGGCTCGCGACTACACGATCAGTTCGTACAAGTTACGTTGGTCCCGTGCGAGGTGTTCGTGCCTCTTATGGGGCCATTTGGGAGGTGATTTGGGTTTTCACCCTCAAATGGCTTATTTTTAAGCCTAATCTAGATATTTCCAAATTATCATCATATTCTCAAACCAAGAGGCTCCAGACCACACGATCAGTTCCTATAAGTTACATTGTTCCCATGTGAGGTGTTCGTACCTCTTACGGGGACATTCTGCGACTGGTTTGGGTTTTCACCCTTTAAGGGCCTTTTTAAAGCTTGATCGATAGATTTTCAAATTATCATCATATTCTCAAATCAGGAGGCCCGCGACTACGCGGTCAGTTCGTACAAGTTACATTTGTCCCATGCAAGGTGTTCATGCCTCTTACGGGGCCATTTGACAACTGGTTTGGGTTTTCACCCTCAAACGGCTTGTTTTTAAGCCTAATCTAGTTATTTCAAAATTATTGTCATATTTGAAACCGGAAGGCCCGTGGCTACGCGATCAGTTCGTATAAGTTACATTGGTCCCATGTGACGTGTTCCTGCCTCTTATGGGCCCGTTTAGCAGCTGGTTTGGGATTTCACCCTCAAACGGCTTGTTTTCAAGCCTAATCTCCATATTTTGAAATTATTGTCATATTACCAAATCGAGAGGCCCGCGACTACACGATCAGTTCGTACAAGTTACATTGGTTCCGTGTGAGGTGTTCGTGCCTCGTATGGGGCCATTTGGGGGGTGGTTTGGGTTTTCACCCTCAAATGGCTTGTTTTTAAGCCTAATCTTGATATTTCCAAATTATCATCATATTCTCAAACCAAGAGGCTCGAGACCACACGATCAGTTCCTATAAGTTACATTGTTCCCATGTGAGGTGTTCGTACCTCTTACGGGGACATTCTGCGACTGGTTTGGGTTTTCACCCTTTAAGGGATTTTTTTTAAGCTTGATCGATAGATTTTCAAATTATCATCAAATTCTCAAATTAGGAGGCTCGCGACTACGCGATCAGTTCTTACAAGTTACATTGGTCCCGTGCAAGGTGTTCATGCCTCTTACGGGGACGTTTGGCAGCTGGTTTGGGTTTTCAACCTCAAACGGATTATTTTTAAACCTAATCTAGTTATTTCAAAATTATTGTCATATTCTGAAACCGAAAGGCCTGCGGCTACGTGGTCAGTTCCTATAAGTTAGATTGGTCCGTGTGAGGTGTTCGTGCCTCTCACGGGGCCGTTTGGCAGCTTGTTTGGGTTTTTACCATCAAATGGCTTATTTTTAAGCCTAATCTAGGTAATTCCGAATTGTCCACATATTTTCAAATCGAGAGACCCGCGACTATGCAATCAGTTCGTACAGGTTACAATAGTCCCGTACGAGGTGTGCATGCCTCTTATGGTGCCATTTGGGGGCTGGTTTGGGTTTTCACCCTCAAACGGCTTGTTTTTAATCCAAATCTAATTATTTCAAAATTATCGTCATATACTGAAATCGGAAGGCCCGCGGCTACGCGGTCAGTTCATATAAGTTACATTGGTCCCGTGTGAGGTGTTCGTGCCTCTTACGGGGCCGTTTATCCACTGGTTTGGGTTTCCACCCTCAAATGGCTTATTTTTAAGCCTAATTTTGATATTTCAAAATTATCCACATATTTTCAAACCGAGAGACCCGCGACTACGCAATCAGTTGGTTTAAGTTACATTGGTCTTGTGCGAGGTGTTCGTGCCTCTTATGGGGCCATTTGGGGGTTGGTTTGGGTTTTCACCCTCATACGGCTTGTTTTAAGCCTAATCTAGATATTTCCGAATTGTCATCATATTCTCAAACTAACAGGCTCGTGACTACGCGGTCAGTTCCTTCAAGTTACATTGGTCCCGTGTGAGGTGTTCGTGCCTTTTACGGGGTCGTTTGGCGGCTAGTTTGATTTTCACCCTTTAAGGGATTTTTTTAAGCTTAATCGATAGATTTTTAAATTATAGTCATATTCTCAATCTGGGAGTCCCGCGACTGCGCGATCAGTTCGTACAAGTTACATTGGTCCCGTGCGAGGTGTTCATGCCTCTTACGGGGCCGTTTGGTGGAAGGTTTGGGTTTTTATCCTCAAACGGCTTTTTTTTAAGCCTAATCTAGATATCTCCAAATTATCTTCATATTCTTAAACCGAGAGACCCACGACTATACGGTCAATTCCTAGAAGTTACATTGGTCCCATTCGAGGTGTTAGTTCCTCTTTCGGGGTCGTTTGGCGACTGGTTTTGGTTTTCACCCTTTAAGGGCTTTTTTAAACTTAATTGATATATTTTCAAAGTATCATCATATTCTCCAATCGGGAGTCCCGTGACTACGCAGTCAGTTCATAAATGTTACATTGGTCCCGTGCGAGGTGTCTGTCGGGACGTTTGGCGACTCTTTTGGGTTTTCAATCTCAAATGACTTATGTTTAAGCCTAATCTAGATATTTCCAATGTATCATCATATTCTCAAACTAGGAGACTCGCGACTACGCAGTCAGTTTGTACAAGTTACATTGGTCCCGTCCGAGGTGTTCGTGCCTCTTACGGGGCCATTTGGCTGCTGGTTTGGGTTTTCAGCCTCATACGACTTATTTTTAAGCCTAATCTAGATATTTGCAAATTATCATCATATTCTTAAACCGAGAAACCCACGACTACGCGATCAGTTCGTATAAGATACATTAGTCTCGTGCAAGGTGTTCGTGCCTCTTACGAGACCATTTAGTAGTTGGTTTGGGTTTTCACTCTCAAACGGCTTTTTTTTAAGCCTAATCTAGATATTTCAAAATTATCATCATATTCTCAAACCAAGAGGCTCGCGACTACACGGTCAGTTCCTATGAGTTACATTATTCCCGTGTGAGGTGTTCGTGCCTCTTACGGGGCCATTTGGCGACTGTTTTGGGTTTTCACCGTTTAAGGTCTTTTTTTATGCTGGATCAATAGATTTTCAAATTATCTTCATATTCTCAAATTCGGAGGCCCGCGGCTATGCGGTCAGTTCCTATAAGTTACATTGGTCCCGTGTGAGGTGTTCGTGCCTCTTATGGGGCCATTTGGCAGTTGGTTTGGCTTTTCACCCTCAAATGGTTTATTTTTAAGCCTAATTTAGATATTTCCAAATTATCCACATATTTTTCAAGAGAGAGACCCGCGTTTACGCAATCAGTTCGTATAAGTTACATTGGTCCCATGCAAGGTGTTCGTGCCTCTTATGGGGGGGTTGGTTTGGGTTTTCACCCTCAAACGGCTTGTTTTTATGCCTAATCTAGATATTTCCAAATTATCATCATATTCTCAAACCAAGAGGCTCACGACTATACGGTCAGTTCCTATAAGTTACATTGTTCCCGTGTGAGGTATTCGTTCCTCTTACGAGGCCATTTGGCGACTGGTTTGGGTTTTCTCCCTTTAAGGGCTTTTTTAAGCTTGATCGATAGATTTTCAAATTATCATCATATTCTCAAAGAGGGAGGCCCGCGACTACGTTGTCAGTTCATACATGTTACATTGGTCCCGTGCAAGGTGTTCATGCCTCTTATGGGGCCGTTTGGCAGTTGGTTTGGGTTTTCACCCTCAAACGGCTTATTTTTAAGCCTAATCTAGTTATTTTAAAATTATCATCATATTCTTAAACCGGAAGGCCCGCGAATATGCGGTCAGTTCGTATAAGTTACATTGGTCCCGTTTGAGGTGTCCACGCCTCTTACGGGGCCGTTTGGTAGCTGGGTTGGGTTTTCACCCTCAAATGGCTTATTTTTAAGCCCAATCTAGATATTTGGAAATTGTCCACATATTTTCAAACCGAGAGACTCGTGACTACTCAATCAGTTCGTACAAGTTACATTGGTCCCGTGCGAGGTGTTCATGCCTCTTATGGGGCCATTTGGGGGCTGGTTTGGGTTTTCACCCTCAAACGGCTTGTTTTTAATCCTAATCTGAAGATTTTCAAATTATCATCATATTCTCAAACCGATAGGCTCGTGACTACGCGGTCAGTTCCTTCAAGTTACATTGGTCCCGTGTGAGGTATTCGTGCCTCTTACGAGGTTGTTTGGTGGCTGGTTTGGATTTTCTCCCTTCAAGGGCTTTCTTTTAAGCTTGATTGATAGATTTTCAAATTATCATCATATTCTCAAATCGGGAGGTCTGCGACTATGCGGTCAGTTCGTACAAGTTACATTGGTCCCGTACGAGGTGTTCATGCCTTTTATGGGACCGTTTAGCGGCTGGTTTGGGTTTTCACTCTCAAATGGCTTGTTTTTAAGCCTAATCTATATATTTCCAAATTATCATCATATTCTCTAACCAAAAGGCTCGTCACTAAATGGTCAGTTCCTATAAGTTACATTCTTCCCGTGTGAAGTGTTCGTGTCTCTTTCGGGGCCATTTAGCGACTGGTTTGGGTTTTCACCCTTCAAGTTCTTTTTTTAAGCTTGATCGATAGATTTTCAAATTATCGTCATATTCTTAAATTAGGAGGCCCGAGACCTCGCGGTCAGTTCGTACAAGTTACATTGGTCCCGTGCGAGGTGTTCATGCCTCTTACGGCGCCGTTTTGCAGCTGCTTTGGGTTTTAACCCTCAAACGTATTATTTTTAAGCCTAATCTAGTTATTTTAAAATTATCTTCATATTCTGAAACCAGAAGGCCCACGGCTACGCGGTCAGTTCGTATAAGTTACATTGGTCCCGTGTGAGGTGTTCGTACCTCTTGCGGGGCCGTTTAGCAGCTGGTTTGGGGTTTCACCCTCAAATGGCTTGTTTTTAAGCCTAATTATGATATTTCCAAATTATCCACATATTTTCAAACCGAGAGACCCACGACTACGCAATCCGTTCGTACAAGTAACATTGGTCCAGTGCGAGGTGTTCGTGCCTCTTATGGGCCCATTTGGGGGTTGGTTTGGGTTTTCACCCTCAAACGGCTTGTTTATAAGCCTAATCTAGATATTTCCAAATTATCATCATATTCTTAAATCGAGAGGCTCGAGACTACGCGGTCAGTTCCTTCAAATTACATTGGTCCCGTGTGAGGTGTTCGTGCCTCTTACGGGGTCGTTTGGTGGCTGGTTTGGATTTTCACCCTTCAAGGGCTTTATTTTAAGCTTAATCGATAGATTTTCAAATTATAGTCATATTCACAATCCGGGAGGCCCGCGACTATGCGGTCAGTTCGTACAAGTTACATTGGTCCCGTACAAGGTGTTCTTGCCTCTTACGGGGAAGTTTGGAGAAAGCTTTGGGTTTTTAGCCTCAATTGGCTAGTTTTTCATCCTAATCTAGATATCTCCAAATTATCATCATATGCGCAAACCGAGAGACCCACGACTACGCAATCAATTCCTACAAGTTACATTGGTCCCGTGCGAGGTGTTAGTTCCTCTTTCGGGGTCATTTGGCGACTGGTTTGGGTTTTCACCCTTTAAGGGCTTTTTTAAACTTAATTGATATATTTTCAAATTATGATCATATTCTCAAATCGGGAGGCCCGCGACTATGCGGTCTGTTCATAAAAGTTACATTGGTCCCGTGTGAGGTGTTCGTGCCTCTTACGGGGACGTTTGGCGGCTCCTCTGGGATTCAACCTCAAATGGCTTATTTGTATGCCTAATCTAGATATTTCCAATGTATCGTCATATTCTCAAACTGGGAGACTCGCGACTAAGCAGTCAGTTCGTACAAGTTACATTGGTCCCGTGCGAGGTGTTCGTGCCTCTTACGGGGCCGTTTAGTAGCTGGTTTGGGTTTTCAGCCTCAAACGACTTATTTTTAAGCATAATTTAGATATTTCCAAAATATCATCATATTCTTAAACTAAGAAACCCATGACTACACGATCAGTTCGTACAAGTTACATTGGTCCCGTGCGAGGTGTTCGTGCCTCTTACGAGACCGTTTAGCGGCTAATTTGGGTTTTCACTCTCAAACGACTTATTTTTAAGCCTAATCTAGATATTTCCAAATTATCATCATATTCTCAAACCAAGAGGCTCGCGACTACACGGTCAGTTCCTACAAGTTATATTGGTCCCGTGCGAGGTGTTCGTGCCTCTTACGGGGCCATTCGGTGACTCCTTTGGGTTTTCACCTTTCAAGGGCTTTTTTTAAGCTTGATCGATATATTTCAAAATTATCATCATATTCTAAAACCGAGAGACCCGCGACTACACAATCACTTCGTACAAGTTACATTGGTCTCGTGCGAGGTTTTCGTGCCTCTGACAGGGCCGTTTGGCAACTGGTTTGGGTTTTCACCTTCAAACGGATTGTTTTTAAGCCTAATCTACATATTTCAAAATTATTGTCATATTCTGAAACCGAAAGGCCCGTGGCTACGCGGTCAGTTCATACAAGTTACATCGGTCCCGTGCGAGGTGTTCGTGTCTCTTATGGGGCCGTTTGACAACTGGTTTTGGTTTTCAGCCACAAACGGCTTGTTTTTAAGCCTAATCTAGATATATCCAAATTATCAACATATTTTCAAATCAAGAGACCGGTCGTGACTACGTAATCGGTTCCTACAAGTTACATTGGTCTCGTGCGAGGTGTTCGTGCCTGTTATGGGGCCATTTTGAGGCTCGTTTGGGTTTTCACCCTCAAACGGCTTATTTTTAAGCCTAATCTAGATATTTCCAAATTATCATCATATTCTCAAACCAAGAGGCTCGCGACTACACGGTCAGTTCTTATAAGTTACATTGTTCCCGTGTGAGGTGCTCGTGCCTCTTATGAGGCCATTTGGCAACTGGTTTGGATTTTCACCCTTTAAGGGCCTTTTTAAAGCTTGATCGATATATTTTCAAATTATCATCATATTCTCAAATCGGGAGGCCCGCGACTATGCGGTCAGTTCGTACAAGTTACATTGGTCCCGTGTAAGGTGTTCATGCCTCTTACAGGGTCGTTCGACAACTGGTTTGGGTTTTCACCCTCAAACGGCTTATTTTTAAGCCTAATCTAGTTATTTCAAAATTATTGTCATATTTGAAACCGGAAGGCCCATGGCTACGCGATCAGTTCGTATAAGTTACATTGGTCCCATGTGACGTGTTCCTGCCTCTTATGGGCCCGTTTAGCAGCTGGTTTGGGTTTTCACCCTCAAACGGCTTGTTTTCAAGCCTAATATACATATTTTGAAATTATTGTCATATTACCAAATCGAGAGGCTCGCGACTACACGATCAGTTCGTACAAGTTACGTTGGTCCCGTGCGAGGTGTTCGTGCCTCTTATGGGGCCATTTGGGGGGTGGTTTGGGTTTTCACCCTCAAATGGCTTATTTTTAAGCCTAATCTAGATATTTCCAAATTATCGCCATATTCTCAAACCAAGAGGCTCCAGACCACACGATCAGTTCCTAAAAGTTACATTGTTCCCATGTGAGGTGTTCGTACCTCTTACGGGGACATTCTGAGTCTGGTTTGGGTTTTCACCCTTTAAGGGCCTTTTTAAAGCTTGATCGATAGATTTTCAAATTATCCTCATATTCTCAAATCAGGAGGCCCGCGACTACGCGGTCAGTTCGTACAAGTTACATTTGTCCCATGCAAGGTGTTCATGCCTCTTACGGGGCCATTTGACAACTGGTTTGGGTTTTCACCCTCAAACGGCTTGTTTTTAAGCCTAATATAGTTATTTCAAAATTATTGTCATATTTGAAACCGGAAGGCCCGTGGCTACGCGATCAGTTCGTATAAGTTACATTGGTCCCATGTGACGTGTTCCTGCCTCTTATGGGCCCGTTTAGCAGCTGGTTTGGGATTTCACCCTCAAAAGGCTTGTTTTCAAGCCTAATCTCCATATTTTGAAATTATTGTCATATTACCAAATCGAGAGGCCCGCGACTACACGATCAGTTCGTACAAGTTACATTGGTTCCGTGCGAGGTGTTCGTGCCTCTTATGGGGCCATTTGGGGGGTGGTTTGGGTTTTCACCCTCAAATGGCTTGTTTTTAAGCCTAATCTAGATATTTCCAAATTATCATCATATTCTCAAACCAAGAGGCTCGAGACCACACGATCAGTTCCTATAAGTTACATTGTTCCCATGTGAGGTGTTCGTACCTCTTACGGGGACATTCTGCGACTGGTTTGGGTTTTCACCCTTTAAGGGCTTTTTTTAAAGCTTGATCGATAGATTTTCAAATTATCATCAAATTCTCAAATTAGGAGGCTCGCGACTACGCGATCAGTTCTTACAAGTTACATTGGTCCCGTGCAAGGTGTTCATGCCTCTTACGGGGACGTTTGGCAGCTGGTTTGGGTTTTCACCCTCAAACGGATTATTTTTAAACCTAATCTAGTTATTTCAAAATTATCATCATATTCTGAAACCGAAAGGCCTGCGGCAACGTGGTCAGTTCCTATAAGTTAGATTGGTCCGTGTGAGGTGTTCGTGCCTCTCACGGGGACGTTTGGCAGCTTGTTTGGGTTTTTACCATCAAATGGCTTATTTTTAAGCCTAATCTAGGTAATTCCGAATTGTCCACATATTTTCAAATCGAGAGACCCGCGACTATGCAATCAGTTCGTACAGGTTACAATAGTCCCGTACGAGGTGTGCATGCCTCTTATGGGGCCATTTGGGGGCTGGTTTGGGTTTTCACCCTCAAACGGCTTATTTTTAATCATAATCTAGATATTTCCAAATTATCATCATATTCTCAAACCGAGAGGCTCGTGACTACACGGTCAGTTCCTTTAAGTTTCATTGGACTCGTGTGAGGTGTTCGTGCCTCTTACGGGGTTGTTTGGCGGCTGGTTTGGATTTTCACCCTTCAAGGGCTTTCTTTTAAGCTTGATCGATAGATTATCAAATTATCATCATATTCTCAAATCGAGAGTCCCGCGACTACGCGATCAGTTCGTACAAGTTACATTGGTCCTGTGTGAGGTGTTAGTGCCTCTTACGGGACCGTTTAGTGGCTGGTTTGGGTTTTCACTCTCAAACGACTTATTTTTAAGCCTAATCTAGATATTTCCAAATTATCATCATATTCTCAAACCAAGAGGCTCGCGACTACACGGTCAGTTCCTACAAGTTACATTGTTCTCGTGTGAGGTGTTCGTGCCTCTTACGGGGCCATTGGCTACTGGTTTGGGTTTTCACCCTTTAAGGGCTTTTTTTTAAGCTTTGATCGATAGATTTTCACATTATCGTCACATTCTCAAATTATGAGGCCCGCGACTACGTGATCAGTTCGTAAATGTAACATTGGTCTCGTGCGAGGTGGTCATGCTTCTTACGGCGCCATTTGGAAGCTGGTTTGGGTTTTTACCCGCAAACGGATTGTTTTTAAGCCTAATCTAGTTATTTCGAAATTATGGTCATATTCTGAAATCGAAAGGCCCGCGTCTACGCCGTCAGTTCGTATAAGTTACAATGGTCCCGTGTGAGGTGTTCGTGCCACTTACGGGGCCGTTTAACAGCTGGTTTAGGTTTTCACCCTCAAATGGCTTATTTTTAAGCCTAATTTAGATATTTCCAAATTATCCACATTTTTTCAAACCGAGAGACCCGCGACTACGCAATCAGTTCGTACAAGTTACATTGGTCCCGTGTGAGGTGTTCGTGCCTCTTGCGGGGCCGTTTAGCAGCTGGTTTGGGTTTTCACCCTCAAATGTCTTATTTTTAAGCCTAATTACGATATTTCCAAATTATCCACATATTTTCAAATCGAGAGACCCACGATTATGCAATCCGTTCGTACAAGTTACATTGGTCCCGTGCGAGGTGTTCGTGCCTCTTATGGGCCCATTTGGGGGTTGGTTTGGGTTTTCACCCTCAAACGGCTTATTTTTAAGCCTAATCTAGATATTTCCAATTATCATCATATTCTTAAATCGAGAGGCTCGTGACTATGCGGTCAGTTCCTTTAAGTTACATTGGTCCCTTGTGAGGTGTTCGTGCCTCTTACGGGGCCGTTTGGCGGCTAGTTTGGATTTTCACCCTTCAAGAGCTTTCTTTTTAGCTTAATCGATAAATTTTCAAATTATAGTCATATTCTCAATCCGGGAGGCCCGTGACTATGCGGTCAATTCATAAAAGTTACATTGGTCCCGTACGAGTTGTTCGTGCCTCTTAATGGGCCATTTGGAGAAAGGTTTGGGTTTTCACCCTTTAAGGGCTTTTTTAAACATAATTGATATATTTTCAAATTATCATAATATTCTCAAATTAGGAGACTTGCGACTAAGCAGTCAGTTGGTACAAGTTACATTGGTCCCGTGCGAGGTGTTTGTGCCTCTTACGGGGTCGTTTGGTAGCTGGTTTGGGTTTTCAGTCTCAAACGGCTTGTTTTTAGGCCTAATCTAGATATTTCCAAATTATCATCATATTCTCAAACCGAGAAACCCACAACTACACGATCAGTTCGTACAAGTTACATTGGTCCCATGCGAGGTGTTCGTGCCTCTTACGATACCGTTTAGCGGCTAGTTTGGGTTTTCACTCTCAAACGGCTTGTTTTTAAGCCTAATCTAGATATTTCCAAATTATCATCTTATTCTTAAACCAAGAGGCTCGTGACTACACGGTCAGTTCCTACAAGTTATATTGGTCCCGTGCGAGGTGTTCGTACCTCTTACGGGGCCATTTGGCGACTGGTTTGGGTTTTCACCGTTTAAGTGCTTTTTTTTAAGCTTGAACGATATATTTCCAAATTATCATCATATTCTCAAACCGAGAGATTCGTGACTACGCAGTCACTTCGTACAAGTTACATTGGTCTTGTGCGAGATTTTCGTGCCTCTTACAAGGAAGTTTGGCAGTTGGTTTGGGTTTTCACCCTCAAACGGCTTATTTTTAAGCTTAATCTACATATTTCAAAATTATTGTCATATTCTAAAACCGGAAGGCCAGTGGATACGCGGTCAGTTCATACAAGTTACATTGGTCCTGTACGAGGTGTTCGTGCCTCTTACGGGGCCGTTTGGCAACTGGTTTGGGTTTTCTGCCTCAAATGGCTTGTTTTTAAGCCTAATCTAAATATTTCAAATTTATCAAAATATTTCAAGCCGAGAGACCCACGGCTACGCAATCAGTTCGCACAAGTTATATTGGTCCCGTGAGAGGTGTTCGTGCCTCTTATGGGGCCATTTGGGGGCTGGTTTGGGTTTTCACCCTCAAACGGCTTATTTTTAAGCTTAATCTAAATATTTCCAAATTGTCCTCATATTCTCAAACTAAGAGGCTTGCGACTACACGATCCGTTCTTATAAGTTACATTATTCCCGTGTGATGTCTTTGTGCCACTTACGGGGCCATTTGGAGACTAGTTTGGGTTTTCACCCTTTAAGGAATTTCTTTAAGCTTAATCGATAGATTTTCAAATCATCATCATATTCTCAAATCGGGAGGCTCGCGACTATGCGGTCAGTTCGTACAAGTTAGATTGGTCCTGTGCAAGCTGTTCATGCCTCTTACGGGGCCGTTTGGCAGCTGGTTTGGGTTTTCACCCTCAAACGGCTTATTTTCAAGCCTAATCTAGTTATTTCAAAATTATCATCATATTCTGAAACTGGAAGGCCAGCGGCTATGCGGTCAGTTCGTATAAGTTTCATTGGTCCCATGTGTGGTGTTCGTGCCTCTTACGGGGTCGTTTGGCAGACGGTTTGGGTTTTCACCCTTAAATTGCTTGTTTTTAAGCCTAATCTACATATTTCCAAATTATCCACATATTTTCAAATCGAGAGACCCGCGACTACGCAATCAGTTCGTACAAGTTACATTGGTCCCGTGCGAGGTGTTCGGGCCTCTTATGGGCCCATTTGGGGGCTGGTTTGGGTTTTCACCCTCAAACGGCTTGTTTTTAAGCCTAATCTAGATATTTCCAAATTATCATCATATTCTTAAACTGAGAGGTTCGTGACTATGCGGTCAGTTCCTTTAAGTTACATTGGTCCCTTGTGAGGTGTCCGTGCCTCTTACGGGGTCGTTTGACGGCTGGTTTGGACTTTCACCCTTCAAGGGCTTTCTTTTTAGCTTAATCGATAGATTTTCAAATTATAGTCATATTCTCAATCCGGGAGGCCCGCGACTATGCGGTCAATTCATACAAGTTACATTGGTCCCGTACGAGGTGTCCGTGCCTCTTACGAGCCCGTTTGGAGAAAGGTTTGGATTTTTAGCCTCAAATAATTTATTTTTAAGCCTAATATAGATATCTCCAAATTGTCATCATAATCTCAAACCGAGAGACCCACGACTATGCGATCAATTCCTATAAGTTACATTGGTCCCGTGTAAGGTGTTAATTCCTCTTTCGGGGTCGTTTGGCGAGTGATTTGGGTTTTCACCCTTTAAGGGCTTTTTTAAACATAATTGATATATTTTCAAATTATCATCATATTCTCAAATTAGGAGACTTGCGACTAAGCAGTCAGTTGGTACAAGTTACATCGGTCCCGTGCGAGGTGTTCGTGACTCTTAATTGGTCGTTTGCCAGCTGGTTTGGGTTTTCAGCCTCAAACGGCTTGTTTTTAGGCCTAATCTAGATATTTTCAACTTATCATCATATTCTTAAACCAAGAAACCCACAACTATGCGATCAGTTCATACAAGTTACATTGGTCCCATGTTAGGTGTTCGTGCCTCTTACGATACCGTTTAGCGGCTAGTTTGGGTTTTCACTCTCAAACGGTTTATTTTTAAGCCTAATCTAGATATTTTTAAATTATCATCTTATTCTTAAACCGAGAAACCCACAACTACGCGATCAGTTCATACAAGTTACATTGGTCCCATGTTAGGTGTTCGTGCCTCTTACGATACCGTTTAGCGGCTAGTTTGGGTTTTCACCCTTTAAGGGCTTTTTTTTAAGCTTGCACGATATATTTCCAAATTATCATCAGATTCTCAAACCGAGAGATCCGCGACTACGCAGTCACTTCGTACAAGTTACATTGGTCTCGTACGAGGTTTTCCTGCCTCTTACAGTGATGTTTGGCAGCTAGTTTGGGTTTTCACCCTCAAACGGATTGTTTTTAAGCTTAATCTACATATTTCAAAATTATTGTCATATTCTAAAACCGGAAGGCCCGTGGCTACGCGGTCAGTTCGTACAAGTTACATTGGTCATGTGCGAGGTGTTTGTGCCTCTTACGTGGCCGTTTGGCAACTGGTTTGGGTTTTCAGCCTCAAATGGCTTATTTTTAAGCCTAATCTAGATATTTCCAAATTATCAACATATTTCAAGCCGAGAGACTCGCGACTACACAATCAGTTCGTAAAAGTTATATTGGTCCCGTGCGATGTGTTCGTGCCTCTTATGGGGCCATTTGGGGATTGGTTTGGGTTTTCACCCTCAAAGGGCTTATTTTTAAGCTTAATCTAAATATTTCCAAATTATCCTCATATTCTCAAACCAAGAGGCTTGCGACTACACGGTCAGTTCTTATAAGTTACATTTTTCCCGTGTGATGTCTTCGTGCCACTAACGGGGCCATTTGGAGACTGGTTTGGGTTTTCACCCTTTAAGGGCTTTTTTAAGCTTGATCGATAGATTTTCAAATCATCATCATATTTTTAAATCGATAGGCTCGCGACTATGCGGTCAGTTCGCACAAGTTACATTGGTCCCGTGTAAGCAGTTCATGCCTCTTACGGAGCCGTTTGGCAGCTGGTTTGGGTTTTCACCCTCAAATGGCTTGTTTTTAAGCCTAATCTAGTTATTTCAAAATTATCGTCATATTCTAAAACCGGAAGGCCTGCAGCTATGCGGTCAATTCGTATAAGCTACATTAGTCCCATGTCTGGTGTTCGTGCCTCCTACGGGGCCGTTTGGCAGACGGTTTGGGTTTTCACCCTTAAATGGCTTGTTTTTAAGCCTAATCTACATATTTCCAAATTATTCACATATTTTCAAACCGAGAGACCCGTGACTACACAATCAGTTCGTACAAGTTACTTTGGTCCCTTGCCAGGTGTTCGTGCCTCTTCGGGACCGCTTAGCGGCTGGTTTGGATTTTCACTCTCAAACGGCTTATTTTTATGTCTAATCTAGATATTTCCAAATTATCATCATATTCTCAAACCAAAAGGCTCGCGACTACACGGTTCGTTCATACAAGTTACATTGTTCCCGTGTGAGGTGTTCGTGCCTCTTACGGGGCCATTTGGCGACTGGTTTGGGTTTTCACCCTTTAAGGGCTTTTTTTAAGCTTGATCGATAGATTTTCAAATTATCATCATATTCTCAAATCGGGAGGCCCTCGACTACTCAGTTAGTTTGTACAAGCTACATTGGTCCCGTGCGAGGTCTTCATGCCTCTTACGACGCCGTTTGGCAGCTGGTTTGGGTTTTCACCCTCAAACGGCTTATTTTTAAGACTAATATAGTTATTTCAAAATTATCATCATATTCAAAAACCGGAAGGCCCGCGGCTACGTGGGAAGTTCGTATAAGTTACATTGGCCCCGTGTGAGGTGTTCGTGCCTCTTGCGGGGCCGTTTAGCAGCTGGGTTGGGTTTCACCCTCAAATGGCTCATTTTTAAACCTAATTTAGATATTTCCAACTTATCCACATATTTTCAAATCAAGAGACCTGCGACTACGAAATCAGTTAGTACAAGTTACATTGGTCCCGTGCGAGGTGTTCGTGCCTATTATGGGGCCATTTGGGGGCTGGTTTGGGTTTTCACCCTCAAACGGCTTATTTTTAAGCCTAATCTAGATATTTCCAAATTATCATCATATTCTCTAACCGAGAGGCTCATGACTACGTGGTCAGTTGCTTGAAGTTACATTGGTCCCCTGTGACGTGTTCGTGCCTCTTACGGAGTCGTTTGGTGGCTGGTATGGATTTTCACCCTTCAAGGGCTTTCTTTTAAGCATTATCGATAGATTTTCAAATTGTAGTCATATTCTCAATCTGGGAGGCCCGCGACTATGCTGTCAGTTCGTACTAGTTACATTGGTCCCGTGAGAGGTGTTTGTGCCTCTTACGGGGCTGTTTGGCAGTTGGTTTGTGTTTTCATCCTCAAACGGCTTATTTTTAAGCCTAATCTAGATATCTCCAAATTATCATCATATTCTCAAATCGAGAAACCCGCGACTACATGATCAGTTCGTACAAGTTACATTGGTCCCGTGCGAGGTGTTTGTTCCTCTTACAGGGTCGTTTGGCGGCTGGTTTAGGTTTTCACCCTTTAAGGGCTTTTTTTAAGCTTAATTGAAATATTTTCAAATTATTGTCATATTCTCAAATCGGGTGGCCCGTGACTACGCGGTTAGTTCGTACAAGTTACATTGGTCCCGTGCGAGGGGTTCGTGCCTGTTACTGGGTCGTTTTGTGGTTGGTTTGGGTTTGAACCCTCAAACGGCTTGTTTTTAATCCTAATCTAGATATTTCCAAATTATCATCATATTCTCAAACCAAGAGGCTCGCGACTATGCGTGTTGATACCAAAATTAATCTGCTGACATGGACTAATCATATGAAGACACGTGGCTATCTACATGGAAACAACAAATATTTTCAAGGAACTCATTCGCTCCGAGGAACAAGGCTACAACGAGGAAGACTAGTTCCCCGAGGAACTCACAAGCTCCGAGGAACAATACCTCTCCGAGGAACTCTTAAATACCGAGAAGCTTAGGCGGTCCAAGCAACTCATGGCGGTCTGAGCTGCACCTCGAATCAGGATACCAATAGTTTAAATGCTCATTAAATGCTTATCATTTGGACGCGCACGCAAAGAGGGCATTAAATGTATTCCCCTTTCATATGTATATCATTTAATGTAGTACCCTTTGACATGACAGCCTCAGGGCTATAAATACATTGTACAATCCTCATTGTAAAGGGACCCAGACCAGAATTTCTTGAGATAACTTGTAATCGAGAATTCCCAAACACTCAGTAATAAAACAACAGTGGACGTAGGCCATTCTTATAAGGCTGAACCACTTTAAAATTCTTTGTCTCATTTATTTATCTGTGATTGAATTATTAGAGTGATCTAATTTTTTACATCAACAATGCGGTTAATTCCTTCAGGTTGCATTGGTCTCGTATGAGGTGTTCGTGCCTCCTATGGGGCTGTTTGGCGGCTGGTTTGGGTTTTCACCCTCAAACGGCTTATTTTTAAGGCTAATCTAGATATTTTCAAATTATCATCATATTCGGAAACTGAGAGACCCGCAACTATGCGGTTAATTCGTACAAGTGACATTGGTCCCGTGCGAGGTGTTCGTGCCTCTTACGGTGTCATTTGTCGGCTGGTTTCGGTTTTCACCCCTTAAGGCCTTTTTTTAAAGCTTAATCAATAGATTTTCAAATTATCATCATATTCTCAAACCGGGAGGCCCGCGACTATGCAATCATTACGTACTGGTTACATTAGTTCCGTGCGAGGCGTTCATGGCTCTTACGGGGCCATTTGGCAGTCGGTTTGGGTTTTCACCCTAAAAGGGATTTTTTTTAAGCTTAATCGATATATTTTAAATTTGTTGTCATATTCTCAAATCGGGAGGCCCGTGACTACGCGGTCAGTTCGTACAAGTTACATTGGTCCCGTGCGAGGAGTTCGTGCCGTTTACGGGGCGGTTTGGCGGTTGGTTTGAGTTTTCACTCTCAAACGGCTTTTTTTAAGCGTAATCTAGATATTTTCAAATTATCCTCACATTCTCAAATCGAGAGACCCGCGACTACGGGATCAGTTCGTACAAGTTACATTGGTCCTGTGCGAGGTGCTCGTGCCTCTTGCTGGGCCGTTTGGCGGCTGGTTTGGGTTTTAACCCTTTAATGGATTTTTTTAATCTTAATCGATAGATTTTCAAATTATCATCATATTCTCAAATTGGGAGGCCCGCGACTATGCAGTCATTTCTTAAAGTTACATTGGTCCCGTGTGAGGCGTTCGTGCCTCTTACGGGGCCATTTGGCATCTGGTTTGGGTTTTCACCCTCAAACGGCTTGTTTTTAAGCCTAATCTAGATATTTCCAATTTATCATCATATTCTCAAATCGAGAGACCCGCGACTACGCGATCAGTTCGTACAAGTTACATTGGTCCTGTGCGAGGTGCTCGTGCCTCTTACTAGGCCGTTTGGCGGCTAGTTCGGGTTTTAACCCTCAAACGGCTTGTTTTTAAGCCTAATATGGATATTTCCAAATTATCACCATATTCTCAAACCGAGAGGCTGGCGACTATGTGGTTAGTTCCTTACAGTTGCATTGGTCTCGTATGAGGTGTTCTTGCCTCTTATGGGGCCGTTTGGCGGCTGGTTTAGGTTTTCACCCTTCAAGGGATTTCTTTTAAGCTTAATCGATATATTTTCAATTTATCGTCATATTCTCAAACTGAGAGGCTTGTGACTACGCGGTCGTTTCGTATAAGTTACATTAGTCTCGTGCGAGATGTTCGTGCCTCTTAGGGGGCCGGTCGGTGATTGGTTTGTGGTTTCACCCTCAAACAGCTTGTTTTTAAGCCTAATCTACATATTTCCAAATTATCATCATATTCACAAACCAAGAGACCTGAGACTACGCGGTCAGTTCCTATAAGTTACATTGGTCCCGTACAAGGTGTTCCTTCCTCTTACGGGGCGCCATTTGGTGGTTGGTTTTTGTTTTCACCCTTTAAGGCCTTTATTATGTTTAATCGATATATTTTCAAATTATGGTCATATTTTAAAATTGGGAGGCCAGCGACTACACGGTCAGTTCGTATAAGTTACATTGGTCCCGTGCGAGGTGTTCGTGCCTCTTACGGGGATGTTTGGCGGCTCATTTGGGTTTTCACCCTCAAACGGCTTATTTCTAAGCATATTCTAGATATTTTCAAAGTATCATCATATTCTCAAATCGAAAGACTCGCCATTACGCGGTCAGTTCCTATAAGTTGCGTTGGTCCCGTTCGAGGTGTTCGTGCCTCTTGTGGGGCAGTTTAGCAGTTGGTTTGGGTTTTAACCCTCAAACAGCTTGTTTTTAAGCCTAATCTAGATATTTCCAAATTATCCTCATATTCTCATACCGAGAGACCCGTGACTTCGCGGTCACTTCGTACAAGTTACATTAGTCCTGTGTGAGGTCATCGTGCCTCTTACGGGGCCGTTTGGCGGCTGGTTTGGGTTTTCACCCTTTAAAGGATTTTTTTGAGCTTAATCGATAAAATTTCAAATTATCATCATATTGTCAAACCGGGAGGCCCATGACTACGCAGTCAGTTCGTACAAGTTACATTGGTCCCGTGCAAGGTGTTCATACCTGTTACGGGCCGTTTGGTGGCTGGTTTGGGTTTTCACACTCAAACGGCTTATTTTTAAGCCTAATCTAGATATTTCCATATTATCCTCATATTCTCAAATCGAGAGAGCCGTGACTATGCGATCAGTTTGTACAAGTTACATTGGTTCCGTGCGAGGTGTTCGTGCTTGTTACTGGGTCGTTTGGTAGCTGGTTTGGGTTTTAACCCTCAAATGGCTTATTTTTAAGCCTAATCTAGATATTTCCAAATGATCATCATATTCTCAAACCGAGAGGCTCGCGACTATGTGGTTAATTCCTTCAGGTTGCATTGGTCTCGTACGAGGTGTTCGTGCCTCTTATGGGGCCGTTTGGTGGTTGGTTTGGGTTCTCACCCTCAAACGGCTTATTTTTAAGTCTAATCTAGATATTTTTAAATTATCATCATATTCTGAAACCGAGAGACATGCAACTATGTGGTAAATTCGTATAAGTGAAATTTATCCCGTGCGAGGTGTTCGTGGGTCTTACGGTGTCGTTTATCGGTTGGTTTGCGTTTTCACCCTTTAAGGTCTTTTTTAAAGCTTGATCGATAGATTTTCAAATTGTCATCATATTCTAAAATCGGGAGGCTCGCGACTACGCAATCAGTTCATACGAGTTACATTGATCCCGTGCGAGGTGTTCATAGCTCTTACGGGACCGTTTGGCTGCGGGTTTGGGTTTTCACCCTTTAAAGGATTTTTTTAGCTTAGTCGATATATTTTCAAATTATTGTCATATTCTCAAATCGGGAGGCCCGTGACTACGTGGTCAGTTCGTACAAGTAACATTGGTCCCTTGCGACTTGTTCGTGCCGTTTATGGGGCTGTTTGGCGGTTGGTTTGGGTTTTCACCCTCAAACGGCTTGTTTTTAAGTGTAATCTAGATATTTCTAAATTATACTCATATTCTCAAATCGAGAGACCTGTGGCTACGTGATCGATTCGTACAAGTTACATTGGTCCCGTGCGAGGTGTTCGTGCCTCTTACTGGGCCGTTTGGCGGCTGGTTTGGGTTTTAACCCTCAAACGGCTTCTTTTTAAGCCTAATCTAGGTATTTCAAAATTATCATTGTATTCTCAAACCGAGAGGCTCACGACTATGCTGTTAGTTCCTCCAAGTTGCATTGGCCTCGTATGAGGTTTTCGTGCCTCCTACGGGGTCGTTTGGCGGTTGTTTTAGGTTTTCACCCTTGAAGGGCTTTCTTTTAAGGTTAATCGATATATTTTCAATTTATCGTCATATTCTCAAACTGAGAGGCCCGCGAGTTCGTACCAGTTACATTAGTCCCGTGCGAGATGTTCGTGCCTCTTACGGGGCCGGTCGGCAGTTGGTTTGTTCTTTCACCCTCAAATGGCTTATATTTTAGCCTAATCTAGATATTTTTAAATTATCGTCATATTCTCAAACCGGGAGGCCCATGACTATGTGATCAGTTCCAACAAGTTACATTGGTCCTGTGCGAGGTGTTCGTGCCTCTTACGGGGCCATTTGGCGGTTGGTTTGGGTTTTCACCCTCAAACGGCTTATTTTTAAGCCTAATCTAGATATTTCCAAATTATCCTCATATTCTCAAACCGAGTGACCCGTGATCCGTTCGTATAAGTGACATTGGTCCAGTGTAAGGTGTTTGTGCCTCTTACGGGGTCGTTTGTCGGCTGGTTTGGGTTTTCACCCTTTATGGGCTTTTTTTATGCTTAATCAATAGATTTTCAAATTGTCGCCATATTCTCAAACCGGGAGGCCCACGACTATGCAGTCAGTTCGTACAAGTTACATTGGTCCCGTGCGAGGCGTTCGTGCCTCTTACGCGGCCATTTGGCGACTATTTTCAGTTTTCACCCTTTAGTTGCTTTTTTAAGCTTAATCGATATATTTTCAAATTAACGTCATATTTTAAAACTGGGGGGTCCGCGACAATGCGATCAGTTCGTACAAGTTACATTGGTCCCGTGCGAGGTGGTCATGCCTCTTACGGGGATGTTTGGCAGCTGGTTTGGGTATTCACCCTCAAACGGCTTGTTTTTAAGCCTATTCTAGATATTTTCAAAGCATCGTCATATTCTCAAATCGGGAGATTTGCGACTACGCAATCAGTTCCTACAAGTTGCATTCGTCCCGTGCGAGGTGTTCGTGACTCTTATGGGGCCGTTTGGCGGATGGTTTGGGTTTTAACCCTTAAACGGATTGTTTTTAAGCCTAATCTATATATTTCCAAATTATCCTCATAGTCTCAAACTGAGAGACCCGCGACTTCGCGGTCAATTCGTACAAGTTACATTAGTCCTGTGTGAGGTGTCCGTGCCTCTTATGGGGCCATTTGGCGGTTGGTTTGGGTTTTCACCCTTTAAGGGTTTTTTCAACCTTAATCGATAAATTTTCAAATTATCGTCAAATTATCAAACCGGGAGGCCCATGACTACGCGATCAGTTCGTACAAGTTACATTGGTCCCATGTAAGGTGTTCGTGCCTCTTACAGGGCTGTTTGGCTACTCGTTTGCGTTTTCACCCTCAAACGGCTTATTTTTAAGCCTAATCTAGATATTTCCAAATTATCTTCATATTCTCTAACCGAGAGACCCGCGACTACGCGATCAGTTCATACAAGTTACTTTGGTCCCGTTCGAAGTGTTCATTCCTCTTACAACGCCGTTTGGCAGCTGGTTTAGGTTTTCACCCTTTAAGGCCTTTTTTATGATTAATCGATATATTTTCAAATTATCATCATATTCTCAAACCGAGAGGCCCGCGACTACGCGATCAGTTCGTACAAGTTACATTGGTCCCGTGTGAGGTGTTCGTGCCTCTTACGGGGTCGGTCGGCGGTTGGTTTGTATTTTCACCCTTAAACGGCTTGTTTTTAAGCCAAATCTAGATATTTCCAAATTATCATCATATTCTCAAACCGAGAGACCCGCAATTACGCGGTCAGTTCCAACAATTTATAATGGTCTCGTGCGAGGTGTTCGTTCCTCTTACGGGGCCTGTTGGCGACTCATTTTGGTTTTCACCCTTTAAGGGCTTTTTTTAAGCTTAGTTGATATATTTTCAAATTATCATCATATTCTCAAATCGAGAGGCCCGCGACTACGCGGTCAGTTCGTACAAGTTACATTGGTCTCGATCGAGGTGTCCGTGCCTCTTACGAGGATGTTTGGTGACTTGTTTGGGTTTTTACCCTCAAACGGGTTATTTTTAAGCCTAAACTAGAAATTTTCGAAGTATCATCATATTCTCAAATCGAGAGACACGCGACTACGCGGTCAGTGCATACAAGTTGCATTGGTCCTGTGCGAGGTGTTTGTGCCTCTTATGGGGCCTTTTTAAGGGCTTTTTTTAAGCTTAATTGATACATTTTCAAATTGTCATCATATTCGCAAACCGGGAGGCCCGTGACTACGCGGTAAGTTGGAACAAGTTTCATTAGTCCCGTGCGAGGTTCTCATGATTCTTACGAGGCCGTTTGGCGACTGGTTTGGGTTTTCACCCTCAAACGGCTTATTTTAAAGGCTAATCTAGATATTTTCAAATTATCATCATATTTTCAAATCGAGAGACCCGCGAGTACGCGGTCAATTCGTACAAGTGACATTGGTCCCGTGCAAGGCGTTCGTGCCACTTATGGGGATGTTTGTTGGCTGGTTTGGGTTTTCAACATTTAAGGGATTTTTTTAACATTAATCGATAGATTCTCATGATTCTTACGGGGACGTTTGGCTGCTGGTTTGGGTTTCATCCCTCAAACGGCCTATTTTGAAGCCTAATCTACATATTTCCAAAATACCACCATATTCTCAAATCGAGAGGCTCGCGACTACGCGGTTAGTTCCTTCAAGTTGCATTGGTCTCGTATGAGGTGTTCGTGCCTCTTACGGGGCCGTTTGGCGGCTGTTTTAGGTTTTCACCCTTCAAGGGCTTTCTTTTAAGCTTAATCGATATATTTTCAATTTATTGTCATATTCTCAAACTGAGAGGCGTGTGACCACGTGGTCAGTTCGTATAAGTTACATTAGTCCCGTGCGAGATGTTCGTGCCTCTTACAGGGCCGGTCGGCGGTTGGTTTGTGTTTTCACCCTCAAACGGCTTGTTTTTAAGCCTAATCTAGATATTTCCAAATTAACATCATATTCTCAAACCAAGAGACCCGCGACTACGCGGTTAGTTCCTATAAGTTACATTGGTCCCGTACAAGGTGTTCGTTCCTCTTACGGGGCGCCATTTGTCGGTTGGTTTTTGTTTTCACCCTTTAAAGGCTTTTTTTTAAGTTGAATCGATATATTTTCAAATTATCGTCATAATTTAAAATCGAGAGGCCCGTGATAACGCGATCAGTTCATACAAGTTACATTGGTCCCGTGCGAGGTGTTCGTGCCTCTTACGGGGATGTTTTGCGGCTCATTTGGGTTTTCACCCTCAAACGGCTTGTTTTTAAGCCTATTCTAGATATTTTCAAAGTATCGTCATATTCTCAAATAGGGAGACTCGTGATTACTCAGTCAGTTCTTACAAGTTGCATTGGTCCCGTGCAAGGTGTTCGTGCCTCTTGTGGGTCCGTTTGGCGGTTGGTTTGGGTTTTAACCCTCAAACGGCTAATTTTTAAGCCTAATCTAGATATTTCCAAATTATCCTCATATTCTCAAACCGAGAGACCCGCGACTTCGCGGTCACTTCGTACAAGTTACATTGGTCCTGTGTGAGGTGTTCGTGCCTCTTACGGGGCCGTTTGGCGACTGGTTTAGGTTTTCACCCTTTGAGGGATTTCTTTAAGCTTAATCGATAAATATTAAAATTATCATCATATTCTCAAACCGGGAGGCCCATGACTACGCGGTCAGTTCGTACAAGTTATATTGGTCCCGTGCAAGGTGTTCGTGCCTGTTACGGGGCCATTTGGTGGTTGGTTTCGGTTTTCACCCTCAAACGGCTTGTTTTTAAGCCTAATCTAGATATTTCCAAGTTATCTTCATATTCTCAAACCGAGAGACCCGCGACTATGCGATCAGTTCAAAGAAGTTACATTGGTTCCGTGCGAGGTGTTCGTTCCTCTTACAACGCCGTTTGGCTGCTGGTTTGGGTTCTCACCCTTTAAGGCCTTTTTTTTAAGCTTAATCGATATATTTTCAAATTATTGTCATATTCTCAAACCGGGAGGCCCGCGACTACGCGATCAGTTCGTACAAAATACATTGGTCCCATGCGAGGTGTTCGTGCCTCTTACGGGGCCGGTCGGCGGTTGGTTTGTGTTTTCACCCTCAAACGGCTTATTTTTAAGCCTAATCTAGATATTTCCAAATTATCATCATATTCTCTAACCGAGAGACCCTTTAACGGCTTTTCTTTAAGCTTGATTGATATATTTTCAAATTGTCATCATATTCTCAAACCGGGAGGCCTGCGACTACGCGATAAGTTCGTACCAGTTACATTAGTCCCGTGCGAGGTTCTCCTGATTCTTACGAGGCTGTTTGGTGGCTGGTTTGGGTTTTCACCCTCAAAATGCTTATTTTTAAGGCTAATCTAGATATTTTCACATTATCATCACATTCTCAAACCGAGAGACCCGCTACTATGCGGTCAATTCGTGTAAGTGACATTGGTCCCGTGCAAGGTGTCCCTGCCTCTTACGGGGCCGTTTGGCGACTGGTTTGGGTTTTCACCCTTTAATGGCTTTTTTAAGCTTAATCGATATATTTTCAGACTATTATCATATTCTCAAATCGGGTTACCCGTGACTACGCGGTCAGTTCGTAAAAGTTACATTGGTCCCGTGCGAGGTGTTCGTGCCTCTTACGGGGTCGTTTGTCGGTTGGTTTGGGTTTTCACCCTCAAACGACTTGTTTTTAAGCCTAATCTAGATATTTCCAAATTAGCCTCAAATTCTCAAATCGAGAGACCCGCGACTATGTGATCAGTTTGTACAAGTTACATTGGTCCCGTGCAAGGTGCTCATACCTCTTACTGGGCCGTTTGGCGGCTCGTTTGGGTTTTAACCCTCAAACGGCTTATTTTTAAGCCTAATCTAAATATTTCCAAATTATCATCATATTCACAAACCGAGAGGATCGCGACTACGTGGTTTGTTCCTTCAAGTTGCATTGGTCTCGTATGAGGTGTTCGTGCCTCTTACGGGGCCGTTTGGCGACTGGTTTAGGTTTTCACCCTTCAAGGGCTTTCTTTTAAGCTTAATCAATATATTTTCAATTTATCATCATATTCTCAAACTGAGAGGCGGCCGACTACACGGTCAGTTCGTACAAGTTACATTAGTCCCGTGCGAGATGTTCGGGCCTCTTACGGGACCGGTCGGCGGTGGGTTTGTGTTTTCACCCTCAAATGGCTTATTTTTAAGCCTAATATAGAAATTTCCAAATTATAATCATATTCTAAAATCGAGAGACCCGCGACTATGCGGTCAGTTCCAACAAGTAACATTGGTCCCGTGCTAGGTGTCATTCCTCTTACGGGGCGTCGTTTGGCGGCTGGTTTTTGTTTTCACCCTTTAAGGGCTTTTTTTAAGCTTAATCGATATATTTTAAAATTATCATCATATTCTAAAATCGGGAGTCCCGCAATAATGCGGTCAGTTCGTACAAGTTACATTGGTCCCGTGCGAGGTGTTCATGCCTATTACGGGGATGTTTGGCAGTTGGTTTTGGTTTTCACCCTCAAACGGCTTATTTTTAAGCCTAATCTAGATATTTCAAAATTATCCTCATATTCTCAAACCGAGTGACCCACGACTACGTGATCCGTTCGTATAAGTTACATTGGTCCCGTGCGAGGTGCTCGTGCCTCTTACTGGGCCGTTTGGCAGCTAGTTTGGCATTTAACCTTCAAACGGCTTATTTTTAAGCCTAATCTAGATATTTCCTAACTATCATCATATTCTCAAATCGAGAGGCTCGCTACTACGCGGTTAGTTCCTTCAAGTTTCATTGGTCTCGTATGAGGTGTTCGTGCCTCTCACGGGGCCATTTGGCGGCTGGTTTAGGTTTTCACCCTTTAAGGGCTTTCTTTTAAGCTTAATCGATATATTTTTAATTTATCGTCATTTTCTCAAACTGAGAGGCCTGCGACTACGAGGTCAGTTCGTACAAGTTACATTAGTCCCGTGCGAGATGTCCGTGCCTCTTACAGGGCCCGTCGACGGTTGGTTTGTGTTTTCACCCTCAAACGGCTTGTTTTTAAGCCTAATCTAGATATTTCCAAATTATCATCATATTCTCAAACCAAGAGACCCGCGACTACGCAATCAGTCCTACTTGTTACATTGGTCCCGTACGAGGTGTTCGTTCCTCTTACGGGGCGTCGTTTAACGGTTGGTTTTTGTTTTCACCCTTTAAGGGCTTTTTTAAGCTTAATTGATATATTTTCAAATTATTGCCATATTTTAAAATCGGGAGGCCCGCGACAACACCGTCAGTTCTTACAAGTTACATTGGTCCTGTGCGAGGTGTTCGTGCCTCTTACGTGGATGGTTGGCGGTTCAATTGGGTTTTCACCCTCAAACGTCTTACTTTTAAGCCTAATTTAGATATTTTGAAAGTATCGTCATATTCTCAAATCGAGGGACTCGCTACTACGCGGTCAGTTCCTACAAGTTGCATTTGTCCCGTGCGAGGTGTTCGTGTCTCTTATGGGTCCGTTTGGCGGTTGGTTTGGGTTTTAACCCTCAAATGTCTTGTTTTTAGGCCTAATCAAGACATTTACAAATTATCCTCATATTCTCAAACCGAGAGACCCGCGACTTCGCGGTCACTTCGTACAAGTTACATTGGTCCTGTGTGAGGTGTTTGTGCCTCTTACGGGGCCGTTTCGCTGCTGGTTTGGGTTTTCACCCTTTAAGGGCTTTTTTTTAAGCTTAATCGATAAATTTTCAAATTATCGTCATATTCTCAATTCGGGAGGCCCATGACTAAGCGGTCAGTTCGTACAAGTACATTGGTCCCGTGCAAGGTGTCCGTGCCTCTTACGGGGCCATTTGGCGGCTAGTTTAGGTTTTCACCCTCAAACGGCTTATTTTTAAGCCTAATCCAGATATTTCCAAATTATCTTCGTATTCTCAAACCCAGAGACTCGCGAATACGCGGTTAGTTCCTTCAAGTTGCATTAGTCTAGTATGAGGTGTTCGAGACTCTTACGAAGCCGTTTGGTGTAGGGTTTGGGTTTTCACCCTTCAAGGACTTTATTTTATGCTTAATCAATATATTTTTAAGTTATCTTCATATTCTCAAACTGAGAGGCTCGCGACTACGCGATCAGTTCGTACAAGTTACATTAGTCTCGTGCGAGATGTTCGTGCCTCTTATGGGGCCGGTCGGCGGTTGGTTTGTGTTTTCACCCTCAAACGGCTTGTTTTTAAGCCTAATCTAGATATTTTCAAATTTTCATCATATTCTCATAACGAGACACCCGCGACTACGCGGTCAGTTCCTATAAGTTACATTGGTCCCGTTCGAGGTGTTCGTTCCTCTGACGGGGCCGTTTGGCGGCTGGTTTTGTTTTCACCCTTTAAGGGCTTTTTTATGCTTAATCGATATATTTTAAATTATCGTCATATTCTAAAACTGGGACGCGATCAGTTCGTACAAGTTATATTGGTCCCGTGCGAGTTGTTCGTGCCTCTTACGGGGATGTTTGGCGGCTCGTTTGGGTATTCACCCTCCAATGGCTTATTTTTAAGCCTATTTGAGATATTTTCAAAGTATTATCATATTCTCAAATCCAGAGACTCGTGACTACGCGGTCATTTTCTACAAGTTGCATTGGTCCCGTGCGAGATGTTCGTGCCTCTTACGGGGCCATTTGTCGTCTGGTTTGGTTTTTCACCCTTTAAGGGAATTTTCTTAAGTTTAATCGATAGATTCTCAAATTGTCATCATATTCTCAAACCGGTAGGCCCGCGACTATGCAGTCAGTTTGTACAAGTTACATTGGTCCTGTGCGAGTTGTTCGTGCCTCTTACGTGGATGGTTAGCGGTTCAATTGGGTTTTCACCCTCAAACGTCTTATTTTTAAGCCTATTTTAGATATTTTGAAAATATCGTCATATTCTCAAATCAAGGGACTCGCGACTACGTGGTCAGTTCCTACAAGTTGCATTTGTCCCGTGCGAGGTGTTCGTGTCTCTTATGGGTCCGTTTGGCGGTTGGTTTGGGTTTTAACCCTTAAATGGCTTGTTTTTAGGACTAATCAAGATATTTCCAAATTATCCTCATATTCTCAAACCGAGAGACCCGCGACTTCGCGGTCACTTTGTACAAGTTACATTGGTCCTGTGTGAGGTGTTCGTGCCTCTTACGGGGCCGTTTCGTGACTGGTTTGGGCTTTCACCCTTTAAGGGCTTTTCTATAAGCTTAATCGATAAATTTTCAAATTATCGTCATATTCTCAATCCGGGAGGCCCATGACTACGCGGTCAGTTCGTACAAGTTACATTGGTCCCGTGCAAGGTGTCCGTGCCTCTTACGGGGCCATTTGGCGGATAGTTTAGGTTTTCACCCTCAAACGGCTTATTTTTAAGCCCAATCTAGATATTTCTAAATTATCTTCGTATTCTCAAACCCAGAGGCTCGCGACTACGTGGTTAGTTCCTTCAAGTTGCATTAGTCTAGTATGAGGTGTTCGTGACTCTTACGAGGCCATTTGGCGTCGGGTTTGGGTTTTCACCCTTCAAGGACATTGTTTTAAGCTTAATCGATATATTTTTAAATTATTTTCATATTCTCAAACTGAGAGGCTCGCGACTATGCGATCAGTTCGTACAAGTTACATTAGTCCCGTGCGAGATGTTCGTGCCTCTTACGGGGCCGGTCGGCGATTGGTTTGTGTTTTCATCCTCAAACGGCTTATTTTTAAGCCTAATCTAGATATTTTCAAATTGTCATCATATTCTCATACCGAGACACCCGAGACTACGCGGTCAGTTCCTATAAGTTACATTGGTCCCGTGCGAGGTGTTCGTTCCTCTTACGGGCCCGTTTGGCGGCTAGTTTTGTTTTCACCCTTTAAGGGCTTTTATTTAAGCTTAATCGATATATTTTAAATTATCCTCATATTCTAAAATTGGGAGGCCTGCGACAATGCGGTCAATTTGTACAAGTTATATTGGTCCCGTGCGAGTTGTTCGTGCCTCTTACGGGGATGTTTGGCGGCTCGTTTGGGTTTTCACCCTCCAATGGCTTATTTTTAAGCCTATTTGAGATATTTTCAAAGTATTATCATATTCTCAAATCCGTAGACTCGTGACTACGCGATCATTTTCTACAAGTTACATTGGTCTCGTGCGAGGTGTTCGTGCCTCTTACGGGGTCGTTTGTCGTCTGGTTTGGTTTTTCACCCTTTAAGGGCTTTTTCTTTAATCGATAGATTCTCAAATTGTCATCATATTCTCAAACCGGGAGGCCCGCAACTATGCCGAGAGTTTGTACAAGTTACATTGGTCCAGTGCGAGGCGTTCGTGCCTATTACGGGCCCGTTTGGCGGCTGGTTTGGGTTTTCACCTTTTAAGGGCTTTTTTTAAAGCTTAATCAGTATATATTTTTAAATTATTGTCATATTCTCAAATCGGGAGGCCCATGACTAAGCGATCAGTTCGTACAAGTTACATTGATCCCGTGCAGGGTGATCGCGCCTCTTACGGGGCCATTTGGCGGCTGGTTTGGGTTTTCACCCTCAAATGGCTTATTTTTAAGCTTAATCTAGATACTTCCAAATTATCTTCATATTCTCAAATCGAGAGACCCGCGACTACGAGATCAGTTCATAAAAGTTACATTGGTCCCGTGCAAAGTGTTCGTTCCTCTTATGGGGCCGTTTGGCGGTTGGTTTGGGTTTTCACCCTTTAATTGCTTTTTTAACCTTAATCGATATATTTTCAAATTATTGTCATATTCTCAAATCAGAAGCCCCGTGACTATGCGGTCAGTTCGTATGAGTTACATTGAACCCGTGCCAGGTGTTCGTGCCTCTTAGAGGGCCGTTTGGCGGTTGGTTTACGTTTTCACCCTCAAACGACTTGTTTTTAAGCCTAATCTAGATATTTTCAAATTATCCTCATATTCTCAAATCGAGAGACTCGCAACTACGCGGTCATTTACTACAAGTTGCATTGGTCCCGTGCGAGATGTTCGTGCCTCTTACGAGGCCGTTTATCATCTGGTTTGGTTTTTCACCCTTTAAGGGCTTTTTCTAAAGCTTAATCGATAGATTCTCAAATTGTCATCATATTCTCAAACGGGGAGGCCTGCGACTATGCAGTCAGTTTGTACAAGTTACATTGGTCCCGTGCGAGGCGTTCGTGCCTCTTACGGGCCCGCTTGACGGCTAGTTTGGGTTTTCACCCTTTAAGGGCTTTTTTTAAAGCTTAATCAGTATATATTTTCAAATTATTGTCATATTCTTAAATCGGTTGGCCCATGACTACACGGTCAGTTTGTATAAGTTACATTGATCCCGTGCAAGGTGTCCGTGCCTCTTACGAGGCCGTTCGGCGGCTGGTTTGGGTTTTCACCCTCAAATGGCTTATTTTTAAGCCTAATCTAGATACTTCCAAATTATCTTTATAATCTCAAACCGCGAGACCCGCGACTACGCGATCAGTTCATAAAAGTTACATTGGTCCCGTGCGAGGTGTTCGTTCCTCTTATGGGGCCGTTTGGCGGTTGGTTTGGGTTTTCACCCTTTAATTGCTTTTTTAAGCTTAATCGATATATTTTCAAATTATTGTCATATTCTCAAATCGGGAGGCGCGTGACTATGCGGTCTGTTCGTATGAGTTACATTGGTCCCGTGCCAGGTGTTCGTGTCTCTTAGAGGGCCGTTTGGCGGTTGGTTTGGGTTTTCACTCTATAGCGGCTTGTTTTTAAGCCTTATCTAGATATTTTCAAATTATCCTCATATTCTCAAATCGAGAGACCCGCGACTAAGCGATCAGTTTGTATAAGTTACATTGGTCCCGTACGAGGTGGTCGTTCCTCTTACTGGGCCGTTTGGCGACTGGTTTGGGTTTTAACCCTCAAACGGCTTATTTTTTAGCCTAATCTAAAAATTTCCAAATTATAATCATATTCTCAAACCGAGTGGCTCGTGTCTATGCGGTTTGTTCCTTCAGGTTGCATTGGTCTCGTATGAGGTGTTCGTGCCTCTTACGGGGCCGTGTGGCGGCTGGTTTGGGTTTTCACACTTCAAGGGCTTTCTTTTAAGCTTAATCGATAGATTTTGAAATTATAATCATATTCTCAAACCGAGAGGCTCGCAAATATGCGGTCAGTTAGTACAAGTTACGTTGGTCCCGTGCGAGGTGTTCGTGCCTCTTACGGGGCCATTTGGCAGTTGGTTTGTGTTTTCACCCTCAAACGGCTTGTTTTTAAACCTAATCTAGATATTTCCAAATTATCCTCATAGTCTCAAATCGAGAGACCCGCGACTACGCGGTCACTTTATAAAAGTTACATAGGTCTCGTGCGAGGTGTTCGTTCCTCTTATGGGGCCTTTTGGCGGCTGGTTTTGGTTTTCACCCTTAAAGGGCTTTATTTTAAGCTTAATCAATAAATTTTCAAATTATCGTCATATTCTCAAATCGGGAGGCCCGTGAGTACGCGGTCAGTTTGTACAAGTAATATTGGTCACGTGCGATGTGTTCGTGCCTCTTATGGGGCTGTTTGGCAGTTGGTTTGGGTTTTCACCCTCAAACAGCTTGTTTTTAAGCCTAATCTAGATATTTCCAAATTATCCTCATAATCTCAAACTGAGAAAACCGCGACTACGCGGTCATTTCCTACAAGTTGCACTGTTCTCGTGCGAGGTGTTCATGCCTCTTACGGGGCCGTTTGTGGTCTGGTTCGGTTTTCACCCTTCAAGGGCTTTTTCTTAACCTTAATCGATAGATTCTCAAATTATTGTCATATTCTCAAATCGGGAGGCCCACGACTACGTAGTCATTTCGTACAAGTTACATTGATCCCGTGCAAGGTGTTCGTTCCTCTTACGGGGCCGCTTGGCGGCTGGTTTGGTTTTTCACCCTCAAATGGCTTGTTTTTAAGCCTAATCTAGATACTTCCAAATTATCTTCATGTTCTCAAATCGAGAGACCCACGACTACGCGATCAGTTCATAAAAGTTACGTTGGTCCCGTGCGAGGTGTTCGTTCCTCTGATGAGGCCGTTTGGCGGCTGGTTTTATCTTTCACCCTTTAATTACTTTTCTTAAGCTTAATCGATATATTTGCAAATTATTATCATATTCTCAAATCGGGAGGCCCATGACTATGCAGTCAGTTCATACGAGTTACATTGGTCCCGTGCCAGGTGTTCGTGCCTCTTAGAGGGCCGTTTGGCGGTTGGATTGGGTTTTCACCCTCAAACGGCTTATTTTTCAGCCTAATCTAGATATTTTCAAATTATTCTCATATTCTTAAATGAGAGACCCACGACTACGCGATCAGTTTTTATAAGTTGCATTGGTCCCGTGCGAGGTGTTCGTTCCTCTTACTGGGCCGTTTGGCCGCTCGTTTGGGTTTTAACCCTCAAATGGCTTGTTTTTTAGCCTAATCTAGATATTTGCAAATTATCATCATATTCTCAAACCAAGAGTCTCGCATTTACGCGGTTTGTTCCTTCAGGTTGCATTGGTCTCGTATGAGGTGTTCGTGCCTCTTACGGGGCCATGTGGCGGCTGGTTTGTGTTTTCACACTTCAAGGGCTTTCTTTTAAGCTTAATCGATATATTTTGAAATTATCATCATATTCTCAAACTGAGAGGCCCGCAACTACGTTGTCAGTTTTTACAAGTTACATTGGTCCCGTGCGAGGTGTTCGTGCCTCATACGGGGATGTTTGGCGGTTGGTTTCTATTTTCACCGTCTTATTTTTAAACCTAATCTAGATATTTCCAAATTATCGTCATATTCTCAAATCGAGAGACCCGTGACTACGCGGTCACTTCGTACAAGTTACATCGGTCCCGTGCGAGGTGTTCGTTCCTCTTACAGGGCCATTTGGCGGCCAGTTTGGGTTTTTACCCTTTAAGGGTTTTCTTTTAAGCTTAGTCAATAAATTTTCAAATTATCATCATATTCTCAAATCGGGAGGCCTGTGACTACATGGTCAGTTCGTACAAGTTATATTGGTCCCGTACGAGGTGTTTGTGCCTCTTATGGGTTCTTTGGCAGTTGGTTTGGGTTTTCACCCTCAAACGGCTTATTTTTAAGCCTAATCTAGATATTTCAAAATTATCCTCATATTCTCAAACCGAGAGAACCGCGACTACATGGTCATTTCCTACAAGTTGCATTGGTCCCGTGCGAGGTGTTCGTGCCTCTTACGGGGCCGTTTGTCGTCTGGTTTGGTTTTTCACCCTTTAAGGGCTTTTTCTTAAGCTTAATCGATAGATACACAAATTGTCGTCATATTCTCAAACCGGGAGGCCCGCGACTATGCAGTCAGTTTGTACAAGTTACATTGGTCCCGTGCGAGGCGTTCGTGACTCTTACATGCCCGTTTGGCAGCTGGTTTGGGTTTTCACCCTTTAAGGGCTTTTTATTAAGCTTAATCGGTATATATTTTTAAATTATTGTCATATTCTCAAATCGGGAGTCCCATGACTACGTGGTCAGTTCGTGCAAGTTACATTGATCCCGTGCAAGGTGTTCGTGCCTCTTACGGGGCCGTTTAGCGGCTGGTTTGGGTTTTCAACCTCAAATGGCTTGTTTTTAAGCCTAATCTAGATACTTCCAAATTATCTTCATAATCTCAAACCGAGAGACTCGGGACTATGCGATCAGTTCATAAAAGTTACATTGGTCCCGTGCGAGGTGTTTGTTCCTCTTATGGGGCCGTTTGGCGGTAGGTTTGAGTTTTCACCCTTTAATTGCTTTTTTTAAGCTTAATCGATATATTTTAAAATTCTTGTCATATTCTCAAATCGGGAGGCCCGTGACTATGCGGTCAGTTTGTACGAGTTATATTGGTCCCGTGCTAGGTGTTCGTGCCTCTTAGAGGGCCGTTTGGAGATTGGTTTGGGTTTTCACCCTCAAACGGCTTGTTTTTAAGCCTAATCTAGATATTTTCAAATTATCCTCATATTCTCAAATCGAAAGACCCGCGACTACGCAGTTATTTCCTACAAGTTGCATTGGTCCCGTGCGAGGTGTTCGCGCCTCTTACGGGGCCGTTTGTCGTCTGGTTTGGTTTTTCACCCTTTAAGTGCTTTTTCTTAAGCTTAATCTATAGATTCTCAAATTGTCATCATATTCTCAAATCTGGAGGCCCGCGACTATGCAGTCAGTTTGTACAAGTTAGATTGGTCCCGTGTGAGGCGTTCGTTCCTCTTATGGGCCCGTTTGGAGGTTGGTTTGGATTTTCACCCTTTAAGGGCTTTTTTTAAGCTTAATCAGTATATATTTTTAAATTATTGCCATATTCTTAAATCGGGAGGCCCATGACTACGCGGTCAGTTCGTACAAGCTACATTGATCCCGTGCAAAGTGTTCGTGCCTCTTATGGGGCCGTTTGGCGGCTGGTTTGGGTTTTCACCCTCAAATGGCTTGTTTTTAAGCCTAATCTAGATACTTCCAAATTATCTCCATATTCTCAAACCGAGAGACCCGTGACTACGCGATCAGTTCATAAAAGTTACATTGGTCCCGTGCGAGGTGTTCGTTCCTCTTATAGGGCCGTTTGGCAACTGGTTTGGGTTTTAACCCTCAAACGGCTCATTTTTTAGCCTAATCTAGAAATATCCAAATTATCATCATATTCTCAAACCGAGAGGCTTGCGTCTACGCGGTTTGTTCCTTCAGGTTGCATTGGTCTCGTATGAGGTATTCGTGCGTCTTACGGGGTCGTGTGGCGGTTGGTTTGGGTTTTCACCCTTCAAGGGCTTTCTTTTAAGCTTAATCGATAGATTTTGAAATTATCATCATATTTTCAAACCGAGAGGCCCGCAACTATGCGGTCAGTTCGTACAAGTTACATTGGTCCCGTGCGAGGTGTTCGTGCCTCATACGGGGCTATTTGGTGGTTGGTTTCTATTTTCACCCTCAAACGGCTTGTTTTTAAACCTAATCTAGATATTTCCAAATTATCCTCATATTCTCAAACTGAGATAGCCACGACTACGCGGTCATTTCCTACAGGTTGCATTGGTCCCGTGGAGGTGTTCGTGCCTTTTAAGGGGCCGTTTGTCGTCTGGTTTAGTTTTTTCACCCTTTAAGGGCTTTTTCTTAAGCTTAATCGATAGATTCTCAAATTATCATCATATTCTCAAACTGAGAGGCCGGGGACTATGCAGTCAGTTTGTACAAGTTACATTGGTCCCGTGCGAGGCGTTCGTGCCTCTTACGGGCCCGTTTGGAGGCTGTTTTGGGTTTTCACCCTTTAAGGGCTTTTTTTTTAATCTTAATCAGTATATATTTTTAAATTATTGGCATATTCTTAAATCGGTAGGCCCATGACTACACGATCAGTTTGTACAAGTTACATTGATCCCGTGCAAGGTGTTCGTGCCTGTTACGGGGCCGTTTGGCGGCTGGTTTGGGTTTTCACCCTCAAATGGCTTGTTTTTAAGCCTAATCTAGATACTTCCAAATTATCTTCATATTCTCAAATCGAGAGACCCACGACTACGCAATCAGTTCATAAAAGTTACATTGGTCCCGTGCGAGGTGTTCGTTCCTCTTATGGGGTCGTTTGGTGACTGGTTTGGGTTTTCACCCTTTAATTGCTTTTTTTAAGCTTAATCGATATATTTTACAAATTATTGTCATATTCTCAAATCGGGAGGCCCGTGACCATGCGGTCAG
Organism: Sambucus nigra; assembly: GCA_949130495.1. NCBI lineage: Eukaryota > Viridiplantae > Streptophyta > Magnoliopsida > Dipsacales > Adoxaceae > Sambucus > Sambucus nigra. Next base: position 193,250,071 of record OX422223.1, read on the forward strand.
TTCGTACGAGTTACATTGGTCTCGTACCAGGTGTTCAAGCCTCTTACGGGGATGTTGGGCAACTCGTTTGGATTTCCCCCTCAAACGGCTTATTTTTATGCCTAATCTAGATATTTCTGAAGTATCGTCAAATTCTCAAATCGAGAGACTCGCGACTACGCGGTCAATTCCTACAAGTTACATTGGTCCCCTGCGAGGTGTCCGTGCCTCTTATGGGGCCGTTTGGAGGCTGGTTTGGGTTTTCACCCTATATGTGCTTTCTTTTAAGCTTAATTGATATATTTTCAAATTATGATTGTATTCTCAAATCGGGAGGCCCGCGACTATGCGGTCAGTTCGTATAAGTTACATTGGTCCCGTGCGAGGTGTTCGTGCCTCTTACGGGGACGTTTGGAGGATAGTTTGGGGTTTCACCCTCAAACGGCTTATTTTTAAGGCTAATCTAGAATTTTCCAAATTACCAATATATTCTCAAAATGAGAGACCCTCGACAACGTTCTGAGTTCGTACAAGTTACATTTGTCCCATGCGAGGTGTTTGTGTCTCTTACGTGGCCGTTTGGCAGCTGGTTTGGGTTTTCAGCCTCAAACGACTTATTTTTAAGCCTAATCTAGATATTTTCAAATTATCATCATATTCTCAAATCGAGAGACTCGCGACTACGCGATCAGTTTGTACAAGTTACATTGGTCCCATGCGAGGTGTACGTGCCTCTTACGGGGCCGTTTGGTGGCTAGTTTGGATTTTCACCCTCAAACGGCTTGTTTTTAAGCCTAATCTAGATATTTTCAAACTATCCTCATATTCTCAAATCAAGAGACCCGTGACTACGCGATTAGTTTGTATAAGTTACATTGGTCCTGTGCGAGGTGTTCGTGCCTCTTAATGGGCCGTTTGGCGACTGGTTTGGGTTTTAACCCTCAAACGGCTTATTTTTTAGCCTGATCTTAAAATTTCCAAATTATCATCATATTCTCAAACCGAGAGGCTCGTGTCTACATAGTTTGTTCCTTCAAGTTGCATTGGTCTCGTATGAGGTGTTCGTGCCTCTCACGGGGACGTGTGGCGGCTGATTTCGGTTTTCACCCTTCAAGGGCTTTCTTTTAAGCTTAATCGATAGATTTTGAAATTATCATCATATTCTCAAACCGAGAGACCCGCGACAATGCAATCAGTTCATACAAGTTACATTGGTCCCGTGCGAGGTGTTCGTGCCTCTTATGGGGCCATTTGGGGGCTGGTCTCAAATGGCTTGTTTTTAAGCCTAATCTAGATATTTCCAAATTATCATCATATCCTTAAATCGAGAGGTTCGTGACTACGTGGTCAGTTCCTTCAAGTTACATTGGTCCCGTGTGAGGTGTTCGTGCCTCTTACGGGGTCGTTTGGCGACTAGTTTGGATTTTCACCCTTCAAGGCCTTTCTTTTTACCTCAATCGATAGATTTTCAAATTATAGTCATATTCTCAATCCGGGAGGCCCGCGACTACGCGGTCAGTTCGTACAAGTTACATTGGTCTCGTGCGAGGTGTTCGTACCTCTTACGGGGCTGTTTGGTCGAAGGTTTGGGCTTTTAGCCTCAAATGGCTTATTTTTAAGCCTAATCTAGATATCTCCAAATTATCATCATATTCTCAAACTGAGACACCCACGACTATGCGATCAATTCCTACAAGTTACATTGGTCCTGTGTGAGGTGTTAGTTCCTCTTTCGGGGCCGTTTGTCTACTGGTTTGGGTTTTCATCCTTTAAGGGCTTTTTTAAACTTAATTGATATATTTTCAAATTAACACCATATTCTCAAATCGGGAGGCCCGCGATGACCCGATCAGTTCGTAAAGTTACATTGGTCCCGTGCGAGGTGTTCGTGCCTCTTGCGGGGTAGTTTGGCGGCTCCTTTGAGTTTTCAACCTCAAATGGCTTATTTTTATGCCTAATCTAGATATTTCCAATGTATCGTCATATTCTCAAACTGGGAGACTCGCGATTACACCGTTAGTTCGTACATGTTACATTGGTCCCATGTGAGGTGTTCGTGCCTCTTACAGGGTCGTTTGGCAGCTGGTTTGGGTTTTCAGCCTCAAGTGGCTTGTTTTTAATCCTAATCTAGATATTTTAAAATTATTATCATATTCTTAAACCGAGAAACCCACGACTACGTGATCAGTTCGTACAAGTTACATTGGTCCCGTGTGAGGTGTTCATTCCTCTTACGATAACGTTTAGCGACTGGTTTTGGGTTTTCACTCTCAAAAGGCTTGTTTTTAAGCCTAATCTTGATATTTCCAAATTATCATCATATTCTCAAATGAAGAGTCTCACGACAACATGGTCAGTTCCTATAAGTTACATTGTTCCCTGTGAGGTGTTCGTGCCTCTTACGGAGCCATTTGGCGACTGGTTTCGGTATTCACGCTTTAAGGGCTTTTTTAAGCTTGATCGATATATTTTCAAATTATCGTCATATTCTCAAATTGGGAGGCCCACGATAATGCGGTCAGTTCGTACAAGTTAAATTGGTCTCGTGCGAGGTGTCCGTGCCTCTTACGGGGTCATTTAGCTGCTGGTTTGGGTTTTCACCTTCAAACGGATTATTTTGAAGCCTAATCTAGATATTTCAAAATTATCATTATATTCTCAATGAGAGAGACCCGCGACTATGCGGTCACCTCGTACAAGTTACATTGGTCTCGTGCGAGGTGTTCATGCCTCTTATGGGGCCGTTTGGGGGCTGGTTTGGGTTTTCACCCTTTAAGGGCTTTTTTAAGCTTAATCGATGTATTTCCAAATTATTATCATATTCTCAAACCGAGAGGCCCGCGACTACGCGATCAGTTCGTACAAGTTACATTGGTCCTGTGCAAGGTGTTCGTGCCTCTTAGGGGCCATTTGGAGGCTGGTTTGCGTTTTCACCCTTTAAAGGCTTTTTTTAAGCTTAATTGATATATTTTTAAATTATCGTTATATTCTCAAACCGGGAGGCCCCCGACTATGTGGACAGTTCGTGCAAGTTGCATTGGTCCTGTGCTAGGTATTCATGCCTCTCACGGGGCCGTTTGGCTGCTGGTTTGGGTTTTCACCCTCAAACGGCTTATTTTTAAGGCTAATCTACATATTTTGAAATTATTGTCATATTCTCAAATAGGGAGGCCCGCAACTACGCGATCAGTTAGTACAAGTTACATTGGTCCCGTTCGATGTGTCCGTGTCTCTTTCGGGACCATTTGGCAACTGGTTTGGGTTTTCAGCCTCAAACGGCTTATTTTTAACCATAATCTAGATATTTCCAAATTATCATCATATTCTAAAACCGAGAGACCCGCGACGATGCGATCAGTTCATACAAGTTACATTTGTCCCGTACGAGGTGTTCGTGCCTCTTGCGGGGCCGTTTGGCGACTGGTTTGTGTTTTCACCCTCAAACGGCTTATTTTTAAGCCTAATCTTAATATTTCCTAATTATCAACATATTATCAAACCGAGAGGCTCGCGACTACACGGTCAGTTCCTACAAGTTACATTGCTTATGTGTGTGGTGTTCGTGCCCCTTATGGGTCCGTTTGGCGGTTGTTTGGGTTTTCACCCTTTAAGGGCTTTTTTTAAGCTTAATCGATAGACTTTCAAATTATCTTCATATTCTCAAACTGGGGGGCCCGCGACTGCATTGTCAGTTCGTACAAGTTACATTCGTCTCGTGCGAGGTGTTCATGCCTCTTACAGTGACGTTTGGCAATTGGTTTAGGTTTTCACCTTCAAACGGCTTATTTTTAAGCCTAATCTCGATATCTCCAAAGTATCATCATATTCTAGAATCGGTAGACTCGCGACTATGCAGTCAGTTCCTACAAGTTACATCGGTCCCGTGCGAGGTGGTCGTGCCTCTTACGGGGCCGTTTGGAGGTTGGTTTGGGTTTTCACCCTTTAAGGTCTTTTTTTAGCTTAATCGATATATTTTCAAATTATCGTCATATTCTCAAATTGGGAGGCCTGCGACAACATGATTAGTTCGTACAAGTTACATTGGTCCCATGCGAGGTGTTCATGCTTCTTACCGGGTCGTTTGGCAACTGGTTTGGGTTTTCACCCTCAAACGGCTTGTTTTTTAGCCTAATCTAGGGATTTCAAAATTATCATCATATTTTGAAACCGAAAGTCCCGCGGCTACGCGATCGATTCATACAAGTTACATTGATCCCGTGTGAGGTGTTCCTGCCTCTTACGGGGACGTTTGGCAACCGGTTTGGGTTTTCACCCTTAAATGGCTTGTTTTTAAGCCTAATCTAGATATTTCCAAATTATCCACATATTTTCAAATTGAGAGACCTGCGACTGTGCAATCAGTTCGTACAAGTTACATTGTTCCCTTGCGAGGTGTTCGTGTCTCTTATGGGGCCATTTGGCAGCTGGTTTGGGTTTTCAGCCTCAAAAGGCTGATTTTTTGCCTAATTTAGATAATTCCAAATTATTATCATATTCTAAAACTGAGACACCCGCGACTACGTGATCCGTTTTTACATGTTAGATTGGTCCCGTGCAAGGTGTTCGTGCCTCTCACGGGGCCGTTTGGCGGCTGGTTTGGGTTTTCACCCTTAAATGGCTTATTTTTAAGGCTAATCTAGATATTTCCAAATTATCCTCATATTCTCAAACCGAGATGCTCGGCACTTCACGGTCAGTTCTTACAAGTTATATTGGTCCCGTGTAAGGTGTTTGTGCCGCTTACGGGATCGTTTGGCGACTGGTTTGGGTTTTCACCCTTTAAGGGCTTTTTTTAAGCTTAATCGATAGATTTTAAAATTATCATCATATTCTCAAATCGGGAGGCCTGCGACTACGTGGTCAATTCATACAAGTTACATTGGCCCCGTGCGATGTGTTCGTTCCTCTTACGGGGACGTTTGGTGACTGGTTTAGGTTTTCACCCTCAAATGGCTCATTTTTAGGCCTAATCTAGATATTTCCAAGGTATCATCATATTCTCAAATCAGAAGAGTCGCGACTACGCGGTCAGTTCTTATAAGTTACATTGGTCCCGTGCGAGGTGTTCGTGCCTCTTACGGGGCCGTTTGGAGGCTGGTATGGGTTTTCACCCTTTAAAGGCTTTTTTTTAAGCTTGATCGATATATTTTCAAATTATCATCATATTGTCAAATCGGGAGGCCTGGGACAACGCGATCAGTTCGTACAAGTTAAATTGGTCCCGTGCGAGGTGTTCGTGCCTCTTACGAGGTCGTTTAGCGGCTGGTTTGGGTTTTCACCCTCAAACGGCTTATTTTTAAGCCAAATCTAGTTATTTCAAAAATTATCATTATATTCCCAAAGCGAGAGACCCTTGACTATTCGGTCATTTCGTATAAGTTACCTTGGTCCCGTGCGAGGTGTTCGTGCCTCTCACGGGGCCGTTCGGGGGCTTGTTTGGGTTTTCACCCTTTAAGGGCCTTTTTTAAGCTTAATCGATATATTTCCAAATTATCATCATGTTCTCAAACCGGGAGGCCCGCGTCTACGTGTTCAGTTTGTAAAGTTACATTGGTCCCGTACGAGGTGTTAGTGCCTCTTACGGGGTCATTTTGCAGCAGGTTTGGGTTTTCACCCTCAAAACGACTTGTTTTTAAGCCTAATCTAGATATTTTTAAATTATCATCATATTCTCAAACCGAGAGACCCGCAACTACATGATCCCTTCATACAAGTTACATGGGTTCCGTAAGAGATATTCATGCCTCTTACGGGGCCGTTTGGCGACTGGTTTGGGTTTTCACTCTTTAAGGGCTTTTTTTTAAGCTTAATCGATATATTTCCAAATTATTATCATATTCTCAAACCGGGAGTCCCGTGACTACGCGATCAGTTCGTACAAGTTATATTGGTCTCGTGCTAGGTGTTCGTGCCTCTTACAGGGCCGTTTGACGTCTGGTTTGGGTTTTCACCCTCAGACGGCTTGTTTTTAACCCTAATCTAGATATTTCCAAACTATCCTAATATTCTCAAGCCGGGAGACCCACGACTACGTGGTCAATTCCTACAAGTTACATTAGTCCCATGCGAGGTGTTCGTGCCTCTTACTATGCCGTTTCCCAGCTGGTTTGGGTTTTCAACCTTGAAGGGCTTTTTTTTAGCTTAACCGATATATTTTTGTATTATCATCATATTCTCAATTCGGGAGGCCCGCGACTACACGGTCTGTTTGTAAAAGTGACATTGATCTGGTGCGAGGAGTTCGTGCCTCTTACAGGGCCGTTTGACGCTTGGTTTGTGTTTTCACCCTCAAATGGATTATTTTTTTAAGCTTGATCTAGATATTTCGAGATTATCATCATATTCTCAAACCGAGAGACCCCCGACTAGGCGGTCAGTTCCTACAAGTTACATTGGTACCGTGCGAGGTGTGCGTTCCTCTTACGGGCCGTTTGGTGGCTGGTTTGGGTTTTCAACCATTAAGGGATTTTTTTTAAGCTTAATCGATATATTTTCAAATTATCATCATATTCTCAATCCGGGAGGCCCGCAACTACACGGTCAGTTCGTACAAGTTACATTGGTCCTGTGCGAGGTGTTTGTGCCTATTACATGGCCGTTTGATGCTCAGTTTATGTTTTCACCCTCAAACGGCTTGCTCTTAAGCCTAATCTAGATATTTCCAAATTATCATCATATTCTCAAACCGAGAGACCCGCGACTATGCGGTCAGTTCCTACAAGTTACATTGGTCTCGTGAGAGGTGTTCATTCCTCTTACAGGGCCGTTTATCGACTGGTTTGGGTTTTCACCCGCAAACGGTTTGTTTTTAAACCTAGTCTATATATTTCCAAATTATCGTCATTTCTCAAACCTGGAGGCCTACGACTACGCGATCAGTTCGTACAAGTTACATTGGTCCCGTGCGAGGTGTGCGTGCCTTTTATGGGGATGTTTGGCGGCTCGTTTGGGTATTCACCCTCAAACAGTTTGTTTTTAAGCCTAATCTAGATATTTTCGAAGCATCGTCATATTCTCAAATCGTGAGACTCACGACTATGCGGTCAGTTCCTACAAGCTACATTGTCCCATGCGAGGTGTTCGTGCCTCTTATGGGGCCATTTGGAAGTTCGTTTGGGTTTTCACCCTTTAAGGGCTTTTTCTTAGCTTAACTGAAATATTTTGAAATTATGGTCATATTCTCAAACCGGGAGGCCCATGACTATGCGGTCAGTTCGTACAAGTTATGTTGGTCCCTTTAAGGTGTTCTTGTCTCTTACGGGGCCATTTGGTAGCTGGTTTGGGTTTTCAGCCTCAAACGGCTTATTTTTAAGCCTAATGTAGATATTTCCAAATTATCATCATATTTTAATACCGAGAGACCCGCGACTACGTGATCAGTTCGTACAAGTTACATTGGTCCCGTGCGAGGTGTTCGTGCCTCTTACGGGGCCGTTTGGTGGCTAGTTTAGGCTTTCACCCTCAAACGGCTTATTTTTAAGACTAATCTAGATCTTTCCAAATTATCCTCATAATCTCAAACCGAGATGCTCAGGACTACAGGGTCAGTTCTTACAAGTTACATTGGTCCCGTGTGAGGATGTTCGTGCCTCCTAGGGGGGCGTTTGGCGACTGGTTTGGGTTTTAACCCTTTAAGATCTTTTTTTAAGCTTAATCAATACATTTTAAAATTATCATCATATTCTCAAATCGGGAGGCCCACGACTACGTTGTCAGTTCGTACAAGTTACATTGGTCCCGTGCGAGGAGTCCATGCCTCTTACGGGGACGCTTGGCGACTGGTTTAGGTTTTCACCCTCAAATGGCTTATTTTTAAGCCCAATCTAGATATTTCCAAAGTATCATCATATTCTAAAATAGGGAGACTCGTAACTACACGGTCATTTCCAATTAAGTTACATTGGTCCCGTGCGAGGTGGTCATGCCTCTTACGGGGCCGTTTGGAGGCTGGCTTGGGTTTTCACCCTTTAAGGGCCTTTTTTAAGCTTAATCGATATATTTTCGCATTATCGTCATATTCTCAAATCGGGAGTCCCGCGACAACGCGATCAGTTCGTACAAGTAAAATTGGTCCCTTGAGAGGTGTTCGTGCCTCTAACGGGGTCGTTTAGCGGCTGGTTTGGGTTTTTACCCTCAAACGGCGTGTTTTTAAGTTTAATCTACATATTTCAATATTATCATTATATTCTCAAATCGGGAGACCCGCGACTATGCGGTCACTTCGTACAAGTTATATTGGTCTCATGCGAGGTGTCCGTGCCTCTTACGGGGCCTTTTGGGGGCAAGTTTGGGTTTTCACCCTTTAACGGTTTTTTTTAAGCTTAATCAATATATTTCTAAATTATCATCATATTCTCAAACTAGGAGGCCCGCAACTGTGTGGTCAGTTTTTACAAGTTACATTGGTCCCGTGCGAGGTTTTCGTGCCTCTTACGGGGTCGTTTGGCAGCTGGTTTGGGTTTTAACCCTCAAACGGCTTGTTTTTATGCCTAATCTAGATATTTCAAAATTATCATCATATTCTCAAACCGAGAGACCCGTGACTACGCGATCAATTCGTACAAGTTACATCGGTCCCGTGCGAGGTGTTCGTACCTCTTACGAGGCCGTTTGGCAGCTGGTTTGGGTTTTCACCCTCAAACGGCTTATTTTTAAGGCTAATCTATATATTTCCAAATTATCCTCATATTCTCAAACCGAGAAGCTCGCGACTACACGGTCAGTTCCTACAAGTTACATTTGTCCCGTGTGAGGTGTTCGTGCCTCTTACGGGGCTGTTTGGAGGTTGGTTTGGGTTTTAACCCTTTAAGGTTTTTTTTTAAGCTTAATCGATATATTTTTAAATTAGGGTAATATTCTCAAATCGGGAGGCCCGTGACAACGTGGGCTGTTCGTACAAGTTATATTGGTCCCGTGCGAGGTGTTCGTGCCTCTTACGGGGTCATTTAGTGCTGGTTTGGGTTTTCACCCTCAAACGGCTTGTTTTTAAGCCTAATCTAGATATTACAAAATTATCATTATATTCTCAAAGCGAGATACACATGATTATACGGTCACTTTGTATAAGTTATATTAGTTTCGTGCGAGGTGTTCGTGCCTCTTATGGGGCCGTTTGGCAGCTGGTTTGGGTTTTCACCCTCAAATGGCTTATTTTTAAGCCTAATCATAGATATTTCCAAATTATCATCATATTCTCAAACCGAGAGGCTCGCGACTACACGGTCAGTTCCTACAAGTTACATTGGTTCCGTGTGAGGTGTTCGCGCCCCTTACAGGGCTGTTTGGAAGCTGGTTTGGGATTTCACACTTTAAGGGCTTTTTTACGCATAATCGATAGATTTTCAAATTATCGTCATATTCTCAAACTGGGCGGCCTGCAACTACGCGGTCAGTTCGTACAAGTTACATTAGTCATGTGCGAGGTGTTCGTAACTCTTACGAGGACGTTTGGCGGCTTGTTTAGGTTTTAACCCTCAAACGGCTTATTTTAAGCATAATCTAGATATTTCCAAAGTATCATCATATTCTTAAACCGAGAGACACGAAACCACCCCGTCAGTTCGTACGAGTTGCATTGGTCCTGTGCGAGGTGTTTATGCCTCTTACAGGGCCGTTTGGGGGCTGGTTTGGGTTTTCACCCTTTAAGGGCTTTTTTAAGCTTAATCGATATTTTTTAAAATTATCCTCATATTCTTAAACTGGGAGGCCCACGACTATGCGGTCAGTTCGTACAAGTTACATTGGTCCGGTGTGAGGTGTTCATGCATCTTATGGGGCCATTTGGTGGTTGGTTGGGTTTTCACCCTCAAACGGCTTATTTTTAATCATAATCTAGATATTTCCAAATTATCAACATATTCTCAAACGGAGAGACCCGCAACTATGCAATCAATTCCTACAAGTCACATTGGTCCCGTGTGAGGCGTTCGTGCCTCTTATGGGGCCGTTTAGGTGCTGGTTTGGGTTTTCACCCTTTAAGGGCTTTTTTTAAGCTTAATCGATATATTTCTAAATTATCACCATATTCTCAAATCGGGAGACCCGCTACTACGCGGTCAGTTCGTACAAGTTACATTGGTCCCGTGCGAGGTGTTCGTGCCTCTTACGGGGCCGTTTGGCGTCTACTTTGGGTTTTCACCCTCAAATGGCTTGTTTTTAATCCTAATCTAGATATTTCCAAATTATCCTCATATTCTCAAACCGAGAGACCCGCGATTACGCGATCAGTTCGTACAAGTTACAATGGTCCCGTGCGTGGTGTTCGTGCCTCTTACGGGCCGATTTGGGTTTTGACCCTCAAACGTCTTATTTTTAAGCCTAATCTATATATTTCCAAATTCTCATCATATTCTCAAATCGGGAGACCCGCGACTACGCGGTCAGTTCCAACAAGTTACATTGCTCACTGCGAGGTGTTCGTGCCTCTTACAAGGCCATTTGGCGGCTAGTTTGAATTTTCACATTTTAAGGGCTTTTTATAAGCTTAATCAATATATTTTCAAATTATCATCATATTGTCAATCTGGGAGGCCCGCGACTACACTGTCAGTTCGTACAAGTTACATTGGTCTCGTGCGAGGTGTTCGTGCCTCTTACGGGGACGTTTGGCGGTGGGTTTGTGTTTTCACCCTCAAACAGATTGTTTTTAAGCCTTATATAGATATTTTTAAATTATCATCATATTCTCAAATCAAGAGACCCACAACTAAGCAGTTAGTTCCTATAAGTTACATTGGTCCCGTGCGAGGTGTTCGTTCCTCTTACGAGGCTGTTTGGTGGCGGGTTTGGGTTTCACCCTTTAAGGGTTTTTTTAAGCTTAATCGATATATTTTCAAATTATCATCATATTCTCAAATCGGGAGACCCACGACTACAAGGTCAGTTCGTACAAGTTACATTGGTCTCGTGCGAGCTGTTCGTGCCTCTTACTGGGCCGTTTGGAAGATGGTTAGGGTTTTCACTCTCAAATGGCTTGTTTTTAAGGATAATCTAGACATTTCCAAATTATCATCATATTCCTAAACCAAGAGACCCACGACTACGTGTTCACTTCGTACAAGTTACATTTGTCCTGTGCGAGGTGTTCGTGCCTCTTACGGGGCTGTTTGACGGCTTGTTTGGGTTTTCAGCCTCAAACGACTTATTTTTAAGCCTAATCCACATATTTTGAAATTATCATCATATTCTCAAATCGGGAGGCCCGCGACTACGTGATCAGTTCATACAAGTTACATTGGTCCCGTACGAGGTGTTCGGGCCTCTTACAGGGTCGTTTGGTGACTAGTTTAGGTTTTCACCCTCAAATGGCTAATTTTTAAGCCTAATCTAGATATTTCCAAAGTATCATCATATTCTAAAGTCGGGAGACTCGAGACTACGCGGTCACTTCGTACAAGTTACATTGGTCCCGTATGAGGTGTTCGTGCCTCTTACGGGGTTGTTTGGCAGCTCGTTTTGGTTTACACCCTCAAACGGCTTATTTTTAAGCCTAATATAGATATTTCTCAAGTATTGCCATATTCTCAAATCGAGAGACTCGCGACTATGCGGTCAGTTCCTATAAGTTACATTGGTCCCGTGCGAGGTGTTCGTGCCTCTTACGGGGCCGTTTGGAGGCTGGTTTGGGTTTTCACCCACTAGGGGCTTTTTTAAGCTTAATTGATATATTTTCAAATTGTAGTCATATTCTCAAACTAGGAGGCCCACGACTATGCGGTCAGTTCGTACAAGTTACATTGGTCCCGTCGGAGGTGTTCATCCCTCTTACGGGGTCGTTTGGCAGCTGGTTTGGGTTTTCACCCTTTAAGGGCTTTTTTTAAGCTTAATCGATATATTTAAAAATTATCATCATATTCCTAAATCGAGAGTCCCGCGACTACGCGGTCACTTCATACAAGTTACATTGGTCCCGTGCGATGTGTTCACGCCTCTTACGGGGCCGTTTGGCAGCTTGTTTGGGTTTTCACCCTTAAACGGCTTATTTTTAAGCCTAATCTACATATTTTTAAATTATCATCATATTCTCAAACTAGGAGGCCCGCGACTACACGATCAATTCGTACAAGTTACATTGGTCCCGTGCGAGGTGTCCGTGTCTCTTACGGGGACGTTGGGCAGCTGGTTTGAGTTTTCACCCTCAAACGGCTTATTTTTAAGGCTAATCCAGATATATCCAAATTATCATCATATTCTCAAACCGAGAGGGTCGCGACTACACGGTCAGTTCTTATAAGTTACATTGGTCCCGTACAAGTTACATTGGTCCCGTACGAGGTGTTCGTGCCTCTTACGGGGACGTCTGGCGGCTGGTTTAGATTTTCACCCTCAAACGACTTATTTTTTAGGCTAATCTAGATCTTTCCAAAGTGTCATCACATTCTCAAATCGAGAGACTCGCGACTATGCAGTCAGTTCCTATAAGGTACATTGGGCCCGTGCGAGGTGGTCGTACCTCTTACGGGGCCGCTTAGCAGTTGGGTTGGGTTTTCACCCTCAAATGGATGATTTTTAACCCTAATCTGGATATTTCCAAATTATCCACATATTCTCAAACCGGGAGACCCATGACTACGCGATCAGTTCGTACAAGTTACATTGGTCCGTACGACAGTTTGGCAGCTGGTTTTGGTTTTCACCCTTAAACGGCTTATTTTTATGCCTAATCTAGATATTTCCAAATTCTCATCATATTCTCAAACCAGGAGACCCGCGTCTATACGTTTAATTCCTACAAGTTACATTAGTCCCGTGTGAGGTGTTCGTGCCTCTCACAAGGCCATTTGGCGGCCGGTTTAGGTTTTCACCCATTAAGGGCTTTTTTAAGCTTAATCAATACATGTTCAAATTATTGCCGTATTCTCAATCCGGGAATCTCGTGACTACACGGTCAGTTCGTACAAGTTACATTGGTCTCGTGCAAGGTGTTTGTTCCTCATACGGGGCTATTTGGCGGTTGGTTTTTGTTTTCACCCTCAAAGGGCTTATTTTTAAGCCTAATCTAGATATTTCCAAATTATCATCATATTCTCAAACTGAGAGACCCGCGACTACGAGGTTAGTTCCTCCAAGTTTCATTGGTCCCGTGCGAGGTGTTCGTTTCTCTTACGGGGCCATTTGGCAGCTGCTTTGGGTTTTCACCCTTTAAGGTCTTTTTTTTAAGCTTAATCGATATATTTTCAAATTATCGTCATATTCTCAAACTGAGAGGCTCGCGACTATGCGGTCAGTTCGTACAAGTTACATGGGTCTCGTGCGAGGTGTTCATGCCTCTTACGGGGATGTTTGGCAACTCGTTTGGATTTCCCCTTCAAATGGATTATTTTTATGCCTAATCTAGATATTTCTGAAGTATAATCAAATTCTCAACTCGAGAGACTCGCAACTACGGGGTCAATTCCTACAAGTTACATTGGTCCCCTGCGAGGTGTTCGTGCCTCTTATGGGTCCGTTTGGAGGTTGGTTTGGGTTTTCACCCTATTGGTGCTTTCTTTTAAGCTTAATTGATATATTTTCAAATTATGATCGTATTCTCAAATCGGGAGGCCTGCGACTATGCGATCAGTTCGTATAAGTTACATTGGTCCCGTGCGAGTTGTTCGTGCCTCTTACGGGGACGTTTGGAGGATACTTTGGGGTTTCACCCTCAAACGGCTCATTTTTAAGGCTAATCTAGAATTTTCCAAATTATTAATATATTTTCAAATCGAGAGACCCGCGACAACGTTCTGAGTTCGTACAAGTTACATTTGTCCCGTGCGAGGTGTTCGTGTTCTTACGTGACTGTTTGGCAGCTGGTTTAGGTTTTCAGCCTCAAACGGCTTATTTTTAAGCCTAATCTAGACATTTCCAAATTATCATCATATTCTCAAATCGGGAGACCCGCTACTACGCGACCAGTTCGTACAAGTTACATTGGTTCCGTGCGAGGTGTTCGTGCCTCTTACGGGGCCGTTTGGCGTCTGCTTTGGGTTTTCACCCTCAAATGGCTTGTTTTTAATCCTAATCTAGATATTTCCAAATTATCCTCATATTCTCAAACCGAGAGACCCGCGATTACGCGATCAGTTCGTACAAGTTACAATGGTCCCGTGCGTGGTGTTCGTGCCTCTTACGGGCTGATTTGGGTTTTGACCCTCAAACGTCTTATTTTTATGCCTAATCTATATATTTCCAAATTTTCATCATATTCTCAAATCGGGAGACCCGCGACTACGCGGTCAGTTCCAACAAGTTACATTGCTCCCTACGAGGTGTTCGTGCCTCTTACAAGGCCATTTGGCGGCTAGTTTGAATTTTCACATTTTAAGGGCTTTTTATAAGCTTAATCAATATATTTTCAAATTATCATCATATTGTCAATCTGGGAGGCCCGCGACTACACGGTCAGTTCGTACAAGTTACATTGGTCTCGTGCGAGGTGTTCGTGCCTCTTACGGGGCCGTTTGGCGGTGGGTTTGTGTTTTCACCCTCAAACAGATTATTTTTAAGCCTTATATAGATATTTTTAAATTATCATCATATTCTCAAATCAAGAGACCCGTAACTAAGCAGTAAGTTCCTATAAGTTACATTGGTCCCGTGCGAGGTGTTCGTTCCTCTTACGAGGCTGTTTGGTGGCGGGTTTGGGTTTCACCCTTTAAGGGTTTTTTTAAGCTTAATCGATATATTTTCAAATTATCATCATATTCTCAAATCGGGAGGCCCACGACTACACGGTCAGTTCGTACCAGTTACATTGGTCTCGTGCGAGCTGTTCGTGCCTCTTACTGGGCCGTTTGGCAGATGGTTTGGGTTTTCACCCTCAAATGGCTTGTTTTTAAGGATAATCTAGACATTTCCAAATTATCAGCATATTCCTAAACCAAGAGACCCACGACTACGTGGTCACTTCGTACAAGTTACATTGGTCCTGTGCGAGGTGTTTGTGCCTCTTACGGGGCCGTTTGACGGCTTGTTTGGGTTTTCAGCCTCAAACGGCTTATTTTTAAGCCTAATCCACATATTTTGAAATTATCATCATATTCTCAAATCGGGAGGCCCGCGACTACGTGATCAGTTCATACAAGTTACATTGGTCCCGTACGAGGTGTTCGGGCCTCTTACGGGGTCGTTTGGTGACTAGTTTAGGTTTTCACCCTCGAATGGCTAATTTTTAAGCCTAATCTAGATATTTCCAAAGTATCATCATATTCTAAAATCAGGAGACTCGGGACTACGCGGTCACTTCTTACAAGTTACATTGGTCCCGTATGAGGTGTTCGTGCCTCTTACGGGGCTGTTTGGCAGCTCGTTTTGGTTTACACCCTCAAACGGCTTATTTTTAAGCCTAATCTAGATATTTCTCAAGTATTGCCATATTCTCAAATCGAGAGACTCGCGACTATGCGGTCAGTTCCTATAAGTTACATTGGTCCCGTGCGAGGTGTTCGTGCCTCTTACGGAGCCGTTTGGAGGCTGGTTTGGGTTTTCACCCACTAGGGGCTTTTTTAAGCTTAATTGATATATTTTCAAATTGTAGTCATATTCTCAAACTGGGAGGCCCATGACTATGCGGTCAGTTCGTACAAGTTACATTGGTCCCGTCGGAGGTGTTCATCCCTCTTACGGTGTCGTTTGGCAGCTGGTTTGGGTTTTCACCCTTTAAGGGCTTTTTTTAAGCTTAATCGATATATTTAAAAATTATCATCATATTCCTAAATCGAGAGTCCCGCGACTACGCGGTCACTTCATACAAGTTACATTGGTCCCGTGCGATGTGTTCACGCCTCTTACGGGGCCGTTTGGCTGCTTGTTTGGGTTTTCACCCTTAAACGGCTTATTTTTAAGCCTAATCTACATATTTTTAAATTATCATCATATTCTCAAACTAGGAGGCCCGCGACTACACGATCAATTCGTACAAGTTACATTGGTCCCGTGCGAGGTGTTCGTGTCTCTTACGGGGACGTTGGGCAGCTGGTTTGGGTTTTCACCCGCAAACGGCTTATTTTTAAAGCTAATCCAGATATATCCAAATTATCATCATATTCTCAAACCGAGAGGGTCGCGACTACACAGTCAGTTCCTATAAGTTACATTGGTCCCGTACAAGTTACATTGGTCCCGTACGAGGTGTTCGTGCCTCTTACGGGGACGTCTGGTGGCTGGTTTAGATTTTCACCCTCAAATGACTTATTTTTTAGGCTAATCTAGATCTTTCGAAAGTGTCATCACATTCTCAAATCGAGAGACTCGCGACTATGCAGTCAGTTCCTACAAGGTACATTGGGCCCGTGCGAGGTGGTCGTACCTCTTACGGGGCCGCTTAGCAGTTGGGTTGGGTTTTCACCCTCAAATGGCTGATTTTTAACCCTAATCTGGATATTTCCAAATTATCCACATATTCTCAAACCGGGAGACCCATGACTACGTGATCAGTTGGTACAAGTTACATTGGTCCATACGAGGTGTTCGTGCCTCTCACGGGACAATTTGGCAGCTGGTTTTGGTTTTCACCCTTAAACGGCTTATTTTTATGCCTAATCTAGATATTTCCAAATTCTAATCATATTCTCAAACCAGGAGACCCGCGTCTATACGTTCAATTCCTACAAGTTACATTAGTCCCGTGTGAGGTGTTCGTGCCTCTCACAAGGCCATTTGGCGGCTGGTTTAGGTTTTCACCCATTAAGGGCTTTTTTTAATCTTAATCAATACATGTTCAAATTATTGCTGTATTCTCAATCCGGGAATCCCGTGACTACACGGTCAGTTCGTACAAGTTACATTGGTCTCGTGCAAGGTGTTTGTTCCTCATACGAGGCTATTTGGCGGTTGGTTTTTGTTTTCACCCTCAAAGGGCTTATTTTTAAGCCTAATCTAGATATTTCCAAATTATCATCATATTCTCAAACTGAGAGACCCGCGACTACGAGGTTAGTTCCTCCAAGTTGCATTGGTCCCGTGCGAGGTGTTCGTTTCTCTTACGGGGCCATTTGGCGGCTGCTTTGGGTTTTCACCCTTTAAGGTCTTTTTTTAAGCTTAATCGATATATTTTCAAATTATCGTCATATTCTCAAACCGAGAGGCTCGCGACTATGCGGTCAGTTCATACAAGTTACATGGGTCTCGTGCGAGGTGTTCATGCTTCTTACGGGGATGTTTGGCAACTCGTTTGGATTTCCCCCTCAAACGGATTATTTTTATGCCTAATCTAGATATTTCTGAAGTATCGTCAAATTCTCAAATCGAGAGACTCGCGACTACGCGGTCAATTCCTACAAGTTACATTGGTCCCCTGCGAGGTGTTCGTGCCTCTTATGGGTCCGTTTGGAGGTTGGTTTGGGTTTTCACCCTATTGGTGCTTTCTTTTAAGCTTAATTGATATATTTTAAAATTATGATCGTATTCTCAATCGGGAGGCCTGCGACTATGCGATCAGTTCGTATAAGTTACATTGGTCCCGTGCGAGGTGTTCGTGCCTCTTACGGGGACGTTTGGAGGATACTTTGGGGTTTCACCCTCAAACGGCTCGTTTTTAAGGCTAATCTAGAATTTTCCAAATTATTAATATATTTTCAAACCGAGAGACCCGCGACAACGTTCTGAGTTCGTACAAGTTACATTTGTCCCGTGCGAGGTGTTCGTGTTCTTACGTGACTGTTTGGCAGCTGGTTTGGGTTTTCAGCCTCAAACGGCTTATTTTTAAGCCTAATCTAGACATTTCCAAACTATCATCATATTCTCAAATCGAGAGACTCGCGACTACGCGATCAGTTTTTACAAGTTACATTGGTCCCATGCGAGGTGTACGTGCCTCTTACGGGGCCATTTGGTGGCTGATTTTGGTTTTCACCCTCAAACGGCTTATTTTTAAGCCTAATCTAGATATATCCAAATTGTCATCATATTCTGAAGTCGAGAGGCTCGCGACTATACGGTCAGTTCCTACAAGTTACATTGGTCTCGTATGAGGTGTTCGTGCCTTTTATGGGGCCATTTGGCGGCTGGTTTAGGTTTTCACCCTTTAAGGGCTTTTTCTAAGCTTAATCAATAGATTTTCAAATTATCGTCATATTCTCAAATCGATAGGCGCACGACTATGCGGTCAGGTCATACAAGGTAGATTGGTCCCGTGTGAGGTGTTCATGCCTCTTATGGGGATTTTTGGAAGCTGGTTTAGGTTTTCACCCTCCAACAGCTTATTTTAAAGCCTAATCCAGATATTTCCAATGTATCATTACATTCTCAATTGGGAGACTTGCGACTACGCGATATGTTCCAACAAGTTACATTGGTCCTGTGCGAGGTGTTCGTGGTTCTTATAGGGCCGTTTGGAGGCTGGTTTGGGTTTTCACCCTTTAAGAGAGTTTTTTAAGCTTCATTGATATATTTTCAAATTATCATCATATTCTAAAACTGGGAGACCCGCGATTACATGGTCAGTTCGTACAAGTTTCGTTGGTCCCGTGCAAGGTGTTCGTGCCTCTTACGGGGTCGTTTGGTGGCTGTTTGGGTTTTTACCCTTAAACAGCTTGTTTTTAAGCCTAATCTAGATATTTCCAAAGTATCATCATATTCTGAAATCGAGAGACTCGCGACTACGCGATCCGTTCCTAAAAGTTGCATTGGTCCCTTGCAACATTTTCGTGCCTCTTACGGGGCCGTTTGGAGGCTGGTTTCGGTTTTCAGCCTTTAAGGGCTTTTATTTAAGCTTAATTGATAAATTTTCAAATTATAATCATATTCTCAAACCGGGAAGCCCGCGACTACGTGGTCAGTTTGTACAAATTACATTGGTCCCGTGCGAGGTGTTCGTGCCTCTTACGGGGACATTTGGTGATTAGTTTAGGTTTTCAACCTCAAACGGCTTGTTTTTATGCCTAAATTTAGATATTTCCGATGTATCGTCGTATTCTCGTATTGAGAGACTCGCGACTACGCTGTCAATTCCTACAAGTTACATTGGTCTCGTGGGAGTGTTCGTGCCTCTTATGGGCCGTTTGGAGGGTGGTTTGGGTTTTCACCCTATAGGGGCTTTTTTTAAGCTTAATCAATACATTTTCAAATTATTGTCATATTCTCAATTCGGGAGGCCCGCGACTACGCGATCAGTTCGTACAAGTTACATTCATCCCGTGCGAGGTGTTCGTGCCTTTTACGGGGATGTTTGACGGCTCGTTTGGGTATTCACCCTACAAACGGTTTGTTCTTAAGCCTAATCTATATATTTTTGAAGTATCGTCATATTCTCAAATCAGGAGACTCACGACTACTCGGTCAGTTCCTACAAGTTACATTGGTCCCGTGCGAGGTGTTCATACCTTTTATGGGGCCATTTCGGGGTGGTTAGGATTTCACCCATTAAGGGCTTTTTTAAGCTTAATTGATATATTTTAAAATTATCGTCATATTCTCAAACCGGGAGGCCCACGACTACAAGATCAGTTTGTACAAGTTACATTGGCCAGTACGAGGTGTACGTGCCTCTTACGGGGCCGTTTGGCGATTGGTTTGGGTTTTCACCCTTAAACGGATTATTTTTAAGCCTAGTCTAGATATTTTCAAATTATCCTCATATTCTCAAATCAAGATGCCCGCGACTACGCGAACAGTTCGTACAAGTTACATTGGCCCCGTGTGAGGTGTTCGTGCCTCTAACGGGGTCATTTTACAGCTAGTTTGGGTTTTCACCCTCAAACGGCATGTTTTTAAGCCTAATCTAGATATTTCCAAAGTATCATCATATTCTCAAATCGGGAGACTCGTGACTACGCGATTAGTTCCTACATGTTACATTGGTCCCGTGGGAGGTGGTCGTGCCGCTTACGGGGCCATTTGGAGGCTGGTTTGGGTCTTCACCCTTTAAGGGCTTTTTTTTAAGCTTAATCGATATATTTTCAAATTATTATCATATTATCAAATCGGGAGGCCCGCGATTAGGCGGTCAGTTCGTACAAGTTACATTTGTCCCGTGCGCGTTTGGCGGATGGTTTGGGTTTTTCACCCTCAAACGGCTTATTTTTAAGGCTAATCTACATATTTCAAAATTATCATCATATTCTATAATCGAGAGACCCGCAACTACGCGGTCACTTTGTACTAGTTACATTGGTCCCGTTGCAAGGTGTTCGTGCCTCTCACGAGGCCGTTTGGGGGCTGGTTTGGGTTTTCACCCTTAAGGGCTTTTTTTTAAGCTTAATCGATATATTTTCAAATTATCATCATATTCTCAAATCGGGAGGCCCCGACTACGCGATCAGTTCGTACAAGTTACATTGGTCCCGTGCGAGGTGTTCGGGCCTCTTACGCGGACGTTTGGAGGCTCATTTGGGTTTTCACCCCCAAACGGCATATTTTAGAGCCTAATCTAGATATTTCCAAAGTATCATCATATTCTTAAATCGGTAGACTCGCGACTACGCAGTCAGTTCCTACAAGTTGTATTGGTCCCGTGCTAGGTGTTCGTGCCTCTTATGAGCCGTTATATGCTGGTTTGGGTTTTAACCCTCAAACGTCTTGTTTTTAAGCCTAATCTTGATATTTCCAAATTATCCTCATATTCTCAAATCGAGAGACCCACGACTACGTGATCACTTCGTATAAGTTACACTGGTCCCGTGCGAGGTGTTCGTGCTTCTTACACGGCCGTTTGGCGGCTGGTTTGGATTTTCACCCCTATAAGGGCTTTTTTTAAGCTTAATCGATATATTTTCAAATTATCATCATATTCTCAAATCAGGAGGCCCGCGACTATGCGGTCAGTTCGTAGAAGTTACATTGGTCCCGTGTGAGGTGTTCGTACGTCTTACGGGCCGATCGGCAGTTGGTTTGTGTTTTCACCATCAAACGGCTTGTTTTTAAGCCTAATTTAGATATTTCCAAATTATCATCATATTCTCAAACCGAGAGACCCGCGACTACACGGTCAGTTCCTATAAGTTACATTAGTCCCGTGCGAGGTGTTCGTTCCTCTTACGGGGCGCAGTTTGGCGGTTGGTTTGGGTTTTCACCCTCAAGCGACTGGTTTTTATTTTCACCCTTTAAGGGCTTTTTTTTAAGCTTAATCGATATATTTTCAAATGATCATCATATTCTAAAATCGGGAGGCCCACGACAACGCGGTCAGTTCGTACAAGTTACATTGGTCCCGTGCGAGGTGTTTGTGCCTCTTACTGGGTCGTTTGGCGGCTGTTTTGGGTTTTCACCCTCAAAACGGCTTGTTTTTAAGCCTAATCTAGATATTGCCAAATTATCCTCATATTCTCAAATCAAGAGACCTGTGACTACGCGATCAGTTTGTACCAGTTACATTGGTCCCGTGCGAGGTGCTCGTGCCTCTTACTGGGCCGTTTGGCGGCTGGTTTGGGTTTTAACCCTTTAAGGGACTTTTTTAAGCTTAATCGATAGATTTTCAAATTATTGTCATATTCTCAAATCGGGTGGCCCGTGACTACCAGGTCAGTTCGTACATGTTACATTGGTCCCGTGCGAGGTGTTCGTGCCGGTTACTGGGTCGTTTGGTGGTTGGTTTGGGTTTTAACCCTCAAACGGCTAGTTTTTAATCCTAATCTAGATATTCCAAATTACTATCATATTCTCAAACCGAGAGACACGCGACTATGCGGTTAATTCCTTCAGGTTGCATTGGTCTCGTATGAGGTGTTTGTGCCTCTTACTGGGCCGTTTGGCGGCTGGTTTGGGTTTTCACCCTCAAATGGCTTATTTTAAAGGCTAATGTAGATATTTTCAAATTATCATCATATTCTGAAACCGAGAGACCCGCAACTATGCGGTTAATTCCTACAAGTGACATTGATCCCGTGCGAGGTGTTCGTGCCTATTACGGTACCGTTTGTCGCCTGGTTTCGATTTTCACCCTTTAAGGCCTTTTTTAAAGCTTAATCGATAGATTTTCAAATTGTCATCATATTTTCAAACCGAGAGGCCCGCGACTATGCAATCAGTACATACCAGTTACATTAGTCCCGTACGAGGCGTTCATGGCTCTTACGGGGCCATTTGGCGGCCGGTTTGGGTTTTCACCCTTTAAGGGATTTTTTTAAGCTTAATCGATATGTTTTCAAATTGCTGTCATATTCTTAAATCGAGAGGCGCGTTACTACGCGGTCAGTTCGTATAAGTTACATTGGTCTCGTGCGAGGTGTTCGTGCCGTTTACGGGGCTGTTTGGCTGTTGGTTTGAGTTTTCACCTTCAAACGGCTTTTTTTAAGCGTAATATAGATATTTCCAAATTATCCTCACATTTTCAAATCGAGAGAGCCGCGACTACACAATCAGTTCGTATAAGTGCGAGGTGCTCGTGCCTCTTACTGGGCCGTTTGGCGGCTGGTTTGGGTTTTAACACTCAAACGGCTTGTTTTTAAGCCTAATCTAGGTATTTCCAAATTATTATCATATTCTCAAACCGAGAGGCTCGCGACTGCCCGGTTAGTTACTCTA
This sequence comes from Sambucus nigra, assembly GCA_949130495.1. NCBI lineage: Eukaryota > Viridiplantae > Streptophyta > Magnoliopsida > Dipsacales > Adoxaceae > Sambucus > Sambucus nigra. The sequence goes on from OX422223.1 coordinate 193,272,490, forward strand.
AGTTGCATTGGTCTCGTGTGAGGCATCCGTGCCTCTTACGGGGCCGTTTAGCTGTTGGTTTAGGTTTTTACCCTTAAAGGGATTTCTTTTAAGCCTTAATCGATATATTTTCAATTTATCATCATATTCTCAAACTGAGAGGCCGGCGACTACGCGGTCAGTTCATACAAGTAACATTAGTCCCGTGCGAGATGTTTGGGCTTCTTACGAGGCCGATCGGCAGTTGGTTTGTGTTTTCACCGTCAAACGGCTTGTTTTTAAGCCTAATCTAGATATTTCCAAATTATCATCATATTCTCAAACCGAGAGACCCGCGACTAAGCGGTCAGTTCCTACAAGTTATATTAGTCCCGTGCGAGGTGTTCGTTCCTCTTACGGAGTGCAGTTTGGCTGTTGGTTTTTGTTTTCACCGTTTAAGGGCTTTTTTAAGCTTAATCGATATATTTTCAAATGATCGTCATATTCTAAAATCGGGAGGCCCGCGACAACGCGGTCAGTTCGTACAAGTTACATTGGTCCCGTGTGAGGTGTTCGTGCCTCTTACTGGGCCGTTTGGCGGCTGTTTTGGGTTTTCACCCTCAAACGGCTTGTTTTTAAGCCTAATCTAGATATTTCCAAATTATCCTCATATTCTCAAATCGAGAGACCCACGACTATGCGATCAGTTTGTACAAGTTACATTGGTCCCGTGCGAGGTGCTCGTGCCTCTTACTGGGCCGTTTAGCGACTGGTTTGGGTTTTAACCCTTTAAAGGATTTTTTTAATCTTAATCGATAGATTTTCAAATTATCGTCATATTCTCAAATCGGGAGGCCCACAACTATGCAGTCATTTCGTACAAGTTACATTGGTCCCGTGTGAGGCGTTCGTGCCTCTTACGGGGCGTTTGGCTGCTGGTTTGGGTTTTCACCCTCAAACGGCTTATTTTTAAACCTAATCTAGATATTTCCAATTTATCCTCATATTCTCAAATCGAGATACCCGCGACTACGCGATCAGTTCGTACAAGTTACATTGGTCCTGTCCGAGGTGCTCGTGCCTCTTACTGGGCCGTTTCGCGGCTGGTTTGGGTTTTAACCCTCAAACGGCTTGTTTTTAAGCCTAATCTGGATATTTCCAAATTATCATCATATTCTCAAACCGAGAGGCTGGCGACTACGCCGTTAGTTCCTTCAAGTTGTATTGGTCTCGTATGAGGTGTTCGTGCCTCTTATGGGGCCGTTTGGTGGCTGGTTTAGGTTTTCACCCTTCTAGGGATTTCTTTTAAGCTTAATCGATATATTTTCAATTTATCGTCATATTCTCAAATTGAGAGGCTTGTGACTACGCGGTCAGTTCTTATAAGTTACATTAGTCCCGTGTGAGATGTTCGTACCTCTTACGGGGCCGGTCGGCGGTTGGTTTGTGGTTTCACCCTCAAACCGCTTGTTTTTAAGCCTAATCTTGATATTTCCAAATTATCATCATATTCTCAAACCAAGAGACCCGCGACTACGCGATCAGTTCCTATAATTTACATTGGTCCCGTGGCAAGGTGTTCCTTCCTCTTACGGGGCGCCATTTGGTGGTTGGTTTTTGTTTTCACCCTTTAAGGTCTTTTTTATGTTTAATCGATATATTTTCAAATTATGGTCATATTTTAAAATCGGGAGGCCAGTGACTACACGGTCAGTTCGTATAAGTTACATTGGTCCCGTGCGAGGTGTTCGTGCCTCTTACGGGGATGTTTGGCGGCTCATTTGGGTTTTTACCCTCAAACGGCTTGTTTTTAAGCCTATTCTAGATATTTTCAAAGTATCATCATATTCTCAAATCAGGAGACTCGTGATTACGCGGTCAGTTCTTACATGTTGCATTGGTCCCGTGCAAGGTGTTCGTGCCTCTTCTGGGGCCGTTTGGCGGTTGGTTTGGGTTTTAACCCTCAAACGGCTAATTTTTAAGCCTAATCTAGATATTTCCAAATTATCCTCATATTCCCAAACCGAGAGACCCGCGACTTCGCGGTCACTTTGTACAAGTTACATTAGTCCTGTGTGAGGTGTTCGTGCCTCTTACGAGGCCGTTTGGCAGCTGGTTTGGGCTTTCACCCTTTAAAGGATTTTTTCAAGCTTAATCGATAAATTTTCAAATTATCATCATATTGTCAAATCGGGAGGCCCATGACTACGCAATCAGTTTGTACAAGTTACATTGGTCCCATGCAAGGTGTTCGTGCCTGTTACGGGGCCGTTTGGTGGCTGGTTTGGGTTTTCACCCTCAAACGGCTTATTTTTAAGCCTAATCTAGATATTTCCAAATTATCCTCATATTCTCAAATCGAGAGACCCGTGACTACGCGATCAATTTGTACAAGTTATATTGGTTCCGTGCGAGGTGTTCGTGCCTGTTACTGAGTCGTTTGGTAGCTAGTTTGGGTTTTAACCCTCAAATGGCTTGCTTTTAAGCCTAATCTAGATATTTCCAAATGATCATAATATTCTCAAATCTAGAGGCTCGCGACTATGTGGTTAGTTCCTTCAGGGTACATTGGTCTCGTATGAGGTGTTCGTGCCTCTTATGGGGCCATTTGGTGGCTGGTTTGGGTTTTCACCCTCAAACGGCTTATTTTTAAGGCTAATCTAGATATTTTAAAATTATCATCATATTCTGAAACCGAGAGACCCGCAACTATGTGGTCAATTCGTATAAGTGAAATTTGTCCCATGCGAGGTGTTCGTGCGTCTTACGGTGTCGTTTATCGGTTGGTTTGGGTTTTCACCCTTTAAGGGCTTTTTTAAAGCTTGATCGATAGATTTTCAAATTGTCATCATATTCTCAAATCGGGAGACCCGCGACTACGCAATCAGTTCATACGAGTTACATTGATCCCCTACGAGGCGTTCATAGCTCTTACGGGGCCGCTTGGCGGCGGGTTTGGGTTTTCTCCCTTTAAGGGCTTTTTTTAGCTTAATCGATATATTTTCAAATTATCGTCATATTCTCAAATCGAGAGACCTGTGACTACGTGATCGGTTCGTACAAGTTACATTGGTCCCGTACGAGGTGCTCGTGCCTCTTACTGGGCCGTTTGGCTGCTGGTTTGGGTTTTAACCCTCAAACGGCTTATTTTTAAGCCTAATCTAGGTATTTCAAAATTATCATCGTATTCTCAAATCGAGAGGCTCGCGATTATGCGGTTAGTTCCTCCAAGTTGCACTGGTCTCGTATGAGGTTTTCGTGCCTCCTATGGGGACGTTTGGCGGTTGGTTTAGGTTTTCACCCTTGAAGGGCTTTCTTTTAAGCTTAATCAATATATTTTCAATTTATCGTCATATTCTCGAACTGAGAGGCCCGCGACTACGCGGTCAGTTCGTACCAGTTACATTAACCCCGTGCGAGATGTTCGTGCCTCTTACGGGGCCGGTCGGCAGTTGGTTTGTGCCTTCACCCTCAAACGGCTTATTTTTTAGCCTAATCTAGATATTTTCAAATTATCATCATATTCTTAAACCGAGAGACCCATGAGTACGCGGTCAGTTCCTACAAGTTATATTGGTCCCGTGCGAGGTGTTCGTGCCTCTTACGAGGACATTTGGCTGTTGGTTTGGGTTTTCACCCTCAAACGGCTTATTTTTAAGCCTAATCTAGATATTTCAAAATTATCCTCATATTCTCAAATCGAGTGACCCACGACTACGTGATCCGTTCGTATAAGTGGCATTGGTCCAGTGCAAGGTGTTTGTGCCTCTTACGGGGACGTTTGTCGGCTGGTTTGGGTCTTCACCCTTTAAGGGCTTTTTTTTATGCTTAATCAGTAGATTTTCAAATTGTCGTCATATTCTCAAACTGGGAGGCTCGTGACTATGAAGTCAGTTCGTACAAGTTACATTGGTCCCGTGCGAGCCGTTCGTGCCTCTTACGCAGCCATTTGGCGACTATTTTCGGTTTTCACCCTTTAAGGGCTTTTTTAAGCTTAATCGATATATTTTCAAATTATCGTCATATTTTTAAACCGGGAGGAACGCGACAATGCGGTCAGTTCGTACAAGTTACATTGGTCCTGTGCGAGGTGGTCGTGCCTCTTACGAGGATGTTTGGTGGCTGGTTTGGGTATTCACCCTCAAACGGCTTGTTTTTAAGCCTATTCTTGATATTTTCAAAGTATCGTCATATTGTAAAATCGGGAGACTCGTGACTACGCAGTCAGTTCCAACAAGTTGCATTCGTCCCGTGCAAGGTGTTCGTGCCTCTTATGGGGCCGTTTGGTGGATGGTTTGGGTTTTAACCCTCAAACGAATTATTTTTAAGCCTAATCTCGATATTACCAAATTATCCTCATAGTCTGAAACCGAGAGACCCGCGACTTCGCGGTCACTTCGTACAAGTTACATTGGTCCTGTGTGAGGTGTCCGTGCCTCTTATGGGGCGATTTGGCGGATGGTTTGGGTTTTCACCCTTTAACGGCTTTTTTAAGCTTAATCGATAAATTTTCAAATTATCATCATATTCTCAAATCGGGTTACCCGTGACTACGTGGTCAGTTCGTACAAGTTACATAGGTCCCGCGCGAGGTGTTCGTGCCTCTTACAGAGCCGTTTGGCGACTAGTTTGGGTTTTCACCCTCAAACAGCTTATTTTTAAGCCTAATCTAGATATTTCCAAATTATCTTCATATTCTCTAAACGAGAGACCCGCGACTACGCGATCAGTTCATACAGGTTACTTTGGTCCCGTTCGAGGTGTTCGTTCCTCTTACGGCGCCGTTTGGCAGCTGGTTTAGGTTTTTACCCTTTAAGGCATTTTTTTATGATTAATCGATATATTTTCAAATTATCATCATATTCTTAAACCGAGAGGCCCGTGACTACGCGATCAGTTCGTACAAGTTACATTAGTCCCGTGCGAGGTGTTCGTGCCTCTTACGGGGCCGGTCGGCGGTTGGTTTGTGCTTTCACCCTTAAACGGCTGGTTTTTAGCCAAATCTACATATTTCCAAATTATCATCATATTCTCAAACCGAGAGACCCGCAATTATGCGGTCAGTTCCAACAATTTATAATGGTCTCGTGCGAGGTGTTTGTTCCTCTTACGGGGCCTGTTGGCGACTGGTTTTGGTTTTCACCCTTTAAGGGCTTTTTTTAAGCTTAATTGATATATTTTCAAATTATCATCATATTCTCAAATCGAGAGGCCCGCGACTACGCGGTCAGTTCGTACAAGTTACATTGGTCCCGATCGAGGTGTTCGTGCCTCTTACGGGGATGTTTGGCGACTCGTTTGGGTTTTCACCCTCAAACGGGTTGTTTTTAGGCCTAATCTAGAAATTTTCGAAGTATCATCATATTCTCAAATCGAGAGACACGCGACTACGCGGTGAGTTCATACAAGTTGCATTGGTCCCGTGCGAGGTGTTTGTGCCTCTTATGGGGCCTTTTTTAGGGCTTTTTTTTAAGCTTAATTGATATATTTTCCAATCGTCGTCATATTCACAAACCGGGAGGCCCGCGACTACGCGGTAAGTTCGAACAAGTTTCATTAGTCCCGTGCGAGGTTCTCATGATTCTTACGAGGCCGTTTGGCGACTGGTTTGGGTTTTCACCCTCAAACGGCTTATTATAAGGCTAATCTAGATATTTTCAAATTATCATAATATTTTCAAACCGAGATACCCGCGACTACGCGGTCAATTCGTACAAGTGACATTGGTCCCGTGCAAGGCGTTCGTGCCACTTACGGGGCCGTTTGTCGACTGGTTTGGGTTTTCAACCTTTAAGGGATTTTTTTAAGCACAATCGATAGATTCTCATGATTCTTACGGGGACGTTTGGCTGCTGGTTTGGGTTTCATCCCTCAAACGACTTATTTTTAAGCCAAATCTACATATTTCCAAATTACCACCATATTCTCAAATCGAGAGGCTCGCGACTACGCGGTTAGTTCCTTAAAGTTGCATTGGTCTCGTATGAGGTGTCCGTGCCTCTTACGGGGCCGTTTGGCGGCTGGTTTAGGTTTTCACCCTTCAAGGGCTTTCTTTTAAGCTTAATCGATATATTTTTAATTTATTGTCATATTCTCAAACTGAGAGGCGTGTGACTACGCGATCAGTTCGTATAAGTTACAATAGTGCCGTGCGAGATGTTCGTGCCTCTTACAGGGCCGGTCGGGGGTTGGTTTGTGTTTTCACCCTCAAACGGCTTGTTTTTAAGCCTAATCTAGATATTTCCAAATTATCATCATATTCTCAAACCAAGAGACCCACGACTACGCGGTCAGTTCCTATAAGTTAAATTGGTCCCATACAAGGTGTTTGTTCCTCTTACGGGGCGCCATTTGGCGCTTGGTTTTTGTTTTCACCCTTTAAAAGCTTTTTTTTAAGTTTAATCGATATATTTTCAAATTATCATCATATTTTAAAATTGAGAGTCCCGCGACAACGCAATCAGTTCATACAAGTTACATTGGTCCCGTGCGAGGTGTTCGTGCCTCTTACGGGGATGTTTGGGCGCTCATTTGGGTTTTCACCCTCAAACGGCTTATTTTTAAGCCTATTCTAGATATATTCAAAGTATCGTCATATTATCAAATCGGGAGACTCGCGATTATGTGGTCAGTTCTTACAAGTTGCATTGGTCCCGTGCAAGGTGTTCGTGCCTCTTGTGGGGCCGTTTGGAGGTTTGTTTGGGTTTTAACCCTTAAACGGCTAATTTTTAAGCCTAATCTAGATATTTCCAAATTATCCTCATATTCTCAAACCGAGAAACCCAAGACTTCGTGGTCACTTCGTACAAGTTACATTGGTCCTGTGTGCGGTGTTCGTGCCTCTTATGGGGTCGTTTGGCGGCTGGTTTAGGTTTTCACCCTTTGAGGGATTTCTTTAAGCTTAATAGATAAATTTTCAAATTATAATCATATTCGCAAATCGGGAGGCCCATGACTTCGCGGTCAGTTCGTACAAGTTAGATTGGTCTCGTGCAAGGTGTTCGTGCCTGTTACGGGGCCGTTTGGCAACTGGTTTTGGTTTTCACCCTCAAACGGCTTGTTTTTAAGCCTAATCTAGATATTTCCAAGTTATCTTCATATTCTCAAACCGAGAGACCCGCGACTACGCGATCAGTTCAAAGAAGTTACATTGGTTCCGTGCAAGGTGTTCGTTCCTCTTACGGAACCGTTTGGCTGTTGGTTTGGGTTCTCACCCTTTAAGGCCTTTTTTTAAGCTTAATCGATATATTTTCAAATTATCATCATATTCTCAAACTGGGAGGCCCGCGACTACGCGATCAGTTCGTACAAGTTGCATTGGTCCCATGCGAGGTGTTCGTGCCTCTTAGAGGGCTGTTTGGCGGTTGGTTTGGGTTTTCACTCTCTAGTGGCTTGTTTTTAAGCCTTATCTAGATATTTTCAAATTATCCTCATATTCTCAAATAGAGAGACCCGCGACTACGCGATCAGTTTGTATAAGTTACATTGGTCCCATGCGAGGTGTTCGTGCCTCTTACTGGGCCGTTTGGCGGCTGGTTTGGGTTTTAACCCTCAAACGGCTTATTTTTTAGCCTAATCTAAAAATTTGCAAATTATCATCATATTCTCAAACCGAGTGGCTCGTGTCTACGCGGTATGTTCCTTCAGGTTGCATTGGTCTCGTATGAGGTATTCGTGCCTCTTACGGGGCCGTGTGGCGGCTGGTTTGGGTTTTCACACTTCAAGGGCTTTCTTTTAAACTTAATCGATAGATTTTGAAATTATAATCATATTCTCAAACCGAGAGGCTCGCAAATATGCGGTCAGTTCGTACAAGTTAGGTTGCTCCCCTGCGAGGTGTTCTCGCCTCTTACGGGGCTGTTTGGCGGTTGGTTTGTGTTTTCACCCTCAAACGGCTTGTTTTTAAACCTAATCTAGATATTTCCAAATTATCCTCATATTCTCAAATCGAGAGACCCACGACTATGCGGTCACTTTGTACAAGTTACATAGGTCCCGTGAGAGGTGTTCGTTCCTCTTACGGGGCCGTTTGGTGACTGGTTTCGGTTTTCACCCTTTAAGGGCTTTCTTTTAAGCTTAATCAATAAATTTTCAAATTATCGTCATATTCTCAAATCGGGAGACCCGTGACTACGCGGTCAGTTCGTACAAGTTATATTGGTCCCGTGCGAGGTGTTCGTGCCTCTTACGGGGCTATTTGGCAGTTGATTTGGGTTGTCAACCTCAAACGGCTTATTTTGAATCCTAATCTAGATATTTCCAAATTATCCTCATAATCTCAAACTGAGAAAACCGCGACTACGCGGTCATTTCCTACAAGTTGCACTGGTCCCGTGCGATGTGTCCATGCCTCTTACGGGGTCGTTTGTCATCTGGTTTGGTGTTTCACCCTTTAAGGTCTTTTTCTTAAGCTTAATCGATAGATTCTCAAATTATCGTCATATTCTCAAACCAGGAGGCCCGCGACTATGCCGTCAGTTTGTACAAGTTACATTGGTCCAGTGCGAGGCGTTCGTGCCTATTACGGGCCGGTTTGGTGGTTGGTTTGGGTTTTCACCCTTTAAGGGATTTTTTTAAAGCTTACTCAGTACATATTTTTAAATTATTGTCATATTCTCAAATCGGGAGGCCCATGACTACGCGGCCAGTTCGTACAAGTTGCAATGATCCCGTGCAAGGTGTTCGTGCCTCTTACGGGGCCGCTTGGCGGTTGGTTTGGGTTTTCACCCTCAAATGGCTTATTTTTAAGCCTAATCTAGATACTTTTAAATTATCTTCATATTCTCAAACCGAGAGACCCGGGACTACGCGATCAGTTCATAAAACTTACATTGGTCCCGTGCGAGGTGTTCGTTCCTCTTATGGGGCCGTTTGGCGGCAGGTTTGGGTTTTCACCCTTTAATTGCTTTTTTTAAGCTTAATCGATATATTTTCAAATTATCGTCATATTCTCAAATCGGGAGGCCCGTGACTATGTGATCAGTTTGTACGAGTTACATTGGTCCAGTGCCAGGTGTTCGTGCCTCTTAGAGGGCCGTTTGGCGGTTGGTTTGGGTTTTCACCTTCAAACGGCTTATTTTTAAGCCTAATCTAGATATTTTCAAATTACCCTCATATTCTCAAATCGAGAGACCCACGACTACGCGATCAGTTCGTAAAAGTTACATTGGTCCCGTGCGAGGTGTTCGTACCTCTTACTGGGCCGTTTGGCCACTGGTTTGGGTTTTAACCCTCAAACGGCTTGTTTTTTAGCCTAATCTAGAAATATCTAAATTATCATCATATTCTCAAACCGAGAGGCTTGCGTCTACGCGGTTTGTTCCTTCAGGTTCATTGGTCTCGTTTGAGGTATTCGTGCGTCTTATGGGGCTGTGTGGCGGTTGGTTTGGTTTTTCACTCTTCAAGGTCTTTCTTTTAAGCTTAATCGATAGATTTTGAAATTATCATCATATTCTCAAACCGAGAGGCCCCTAACTACGCGATTAGTTCGTACAAGTTACATTGGTCCCGTCTGATGTGTCCGTGCCTCTTACGGGGCCGTTTGGCGGTTGGTTTGGGTTTTCACCCTTTAATTGCTTTTTTTAAGCTTAATCGATATATTTTCAAATTATCGTCATATTCTCAAATTGGGAGGCCCGTGACTATGCGGTCAGTTTGTACAAGTTACAATGGTCCCGTGCCAGGTGTTGGTGCCTCTTACGGGGCCGTTTGGCGGTTGGTTTCTATTTTTACCCCTCAAACGGCTTGTTTTTAAAACTAATCAAGATATTTCCAAATTATCCTCATATTCTCAAATCGAGAGAATCGAGACTACGCGGTCATTTCCTATAAGTTCCATTGGTCCCGTGCGAGGTGTTCGTGCCTCTTACAGGGCCGTTTGTCGTCTGGTTTGGGCTTTCACCCTTTAAGGGCTTTTTCTTAAGCTTAATCGATAGATTCTCAAATTGTCATCATATTCTCAAATCGGGAGGCCCGCAACTATGCAGTCAGTTTGTACAAGTTATATTGGTCCCGTGCGAGGCGTTCGTGCCTCTTAGGGACCGTTTGGCGACTGGTTTGGGTTTCCACCCTTTAAGGGCTTTTTTTAAGCTTAATAAGTATATATTTTTAAATTATCGTCATATTCTAAAATCGGCAGGCCAATGACTATGCGGTTAGTTCGTACAAGTTACAATGATCCCGTGCAAGGTATTCGTGCCTCTTACGGGGCCGTTTGGCGGCTGGTTTTGTTTTTCACCCTCAAATGGCTTATTTTTAAGCCTAATCTAGATACTTCCAAATTATCTTCATATTCTCAAACCGAGAGACCCGCGACTACACGATCAGTTCATAAAAGTTATATTGGTCCCGTGCGAGGTGTTCGTTCCTCTTATGGGGTCGTTTCGTGACTGGTTTGGGTTTTCACCCTTTAATTGCTTTTTTTAAGCTTAATCGATATATTTTCAAATTATTTTCATATTCTCAAATCGGGAGGCCCGTGACTAAGCGGTCAGTTCATACGAGTTACATTGGTCCCGTACCAGGTGTTCGTGTCTCTTTGAAGGTCGTTTGGCGGTTGGTTTGGTTTTTCACCCTCAAACGGCTTGTTTTTAAGCCTAATCTAGATATTTTCAAATTATCCTCATATTCTCAAATTGAGAGACCCGCGACTACTTGATCAGTTTGTATAAGTTACATTGGTCCCGTGCGAGGTGTTCGTGGCTCTTAATGGGCCGTTTGGCGGCTGGTTTGGGTTTTAACCCTCAAACGGCTTATTTTTTAGCCTAATCTTAAAATTTCCAAATTATCATCATATTCTCAAACCGAGAGGCTCGTGTCTACACGGTTTGTTCCTTCAGGTTGCATTAGTATCGTATGAGGTGTTCGTTCCTCTTACGGGGCCGTGTGGCGGCTGGTTTGGGTTTTCACCCTTCAAGGGCTTTCTTTTAATCTTAATCGATAGATTTTTAAATTATCATCATATTCTCAAACCGAGAGGCCTGTAACTACACGATCAGTTCGTACAGGTTACATTGGTCCCGTCCGAGGTGTCCGTGCCTCTTACGGGGCCGTTTGGCGGTTGGTTTGGGTTTTCACCCTTTAATTGCTTTTTTTAAGCTTAATCGATATATTTTCAAATTATCGTCATATTCTCAAATCGGGAGGCCCGTGACTATGCGGTCAGTTTGTACAAGTTACAATGGTCCCGTGCCAGGTGTTGGTGCCTCTTAGAGGGCCATTTGGCGGTTGGTTTTGGTTTTCACCCTCAAACGGCTTGTTTTTAAGCCTAATCTAGATATTTTCAAATTATCCTCATATTCTCAAATCGACAGACCCGCGACTACGCGGTCATTTCCTACAAGTTGCATTGGTCCCGTGCTAGGTGTTCGTGCCTCTTACGGGGCCATTTTTCATCTGGTTTGGTTTTTCACACTTTAAGGGCTTTTTCTTAAGCTTAATCGATAGATTCTCAAATTGTCATCATATTCTCAAATCGGGAGGCCCGCGACTATGCAGTCAGTTTGTACAAGTTAGATTGGTCTCGTACGAGGCGTTCGTTCCTCTTATGGGCCCGTTTGGAGGTTGGTTTGGGTTTTCACCCTTTAAGGGATTTTTTTATGCTTAATCAGTATATATTTTTAAATTATTGTCATATTCATAAATCGGGAGGCCCATGACTACGCGGTCAGTTCGTACAAGCTACATTGATCCCGTGCAAAGTGTTCGTGCCTCTTACGGGGTCGTTTGGCGGCAGGTTTGGGTTTTCACCCTTCATATTCTCAAACCAAGAGGCCCGCGACTGCGCGATCAGTTCATAAAAGTTACATTGGTCCCGTGCGAGGTGTTCGTTCCTCTTATGGGGCCGTTTGGCGGCTGGTTCGGGTTTTCACCCTTTAATTGATTTTTGTAAGCTTAATCGATATATTTTAAAATTATTGTCAAATTCTTAAATCGGGAGGCCCATGACCATGCGGTTAGTTCGTACGAGTTACATTGGTCCCGTGCCAGGTGTTCGTGCCTCTTAGAAGTTCGTTTGGCGGTTGGTTTGGGTTTTCACCTTCAAACGGCTTGTTTTTAAGTCTAATCTAGATATTTTCAAATTATCCTCATATTCTCAAATCGAGAGACCCACGACTACGCGATCAGTTCGTAAAAGTTGCATTGGTCCCGTGCGAGGTGTGGGTGCCTCTTACTGGGCCGTTTGGCGACTGGTTTGGATTTTAACCCTCAAACGGCTTTTTTTTTAGCCTAATCTAGAAATATCTAAATTATCATCATATTCTCAAACCGAGAGGCTTGCGTCTACGCGGTTTGTTCCTTCAGGTCGCATTGGTCTCGTATGAGGTATTCGTGCGTCTTACGGGGCCGTGTGGCGGTTGGTTTGAGTTTTCACCCTTCAAGGTCCTTCTTTTAAGCTTAATCGAAAGATTTTGAAATTATCATCATATTCTCAAACCGAGAGGCCCGCAACTACATAGTCAGTTCGTACAAGTTACATTGGTCCAGTTCGAGGTGTTCGTGCCTCATACGGGGCTGTTTGGCGGTTGGTTTCTATTTTCACCCTCAAATGGCTTGTTTTTAAATCTAATCTAGATATTTCCAAATTATCCTCATATTCTCAAACTGAGATAGTCGCGACTACGCGGTCATTTCTCACAAGTTTCATTGGTCCCGTGCGAGGTGTTCGTACCTCTTACGGGGTCGTTTATCACCTGGTTTGGTTTTTCACCCTTTAAGGGCTTTTTCTTAAGCTTAATCGATAGATTCTCAAATTTTTGTCATATTCTCAAATCGAGAGGCCTGCAACTATGCAGTCAGTTTGTACACGTTACATTGGTCCCGTGCGAGGCGTTCGTGCCTCTTATGGGACGTTTGGCGGCTGGTTTGGGTTTTCACCCTTTAAGGGCTTTTTTTTAAGCTTAATAAGTATATTTTTTTAAATTATTATCATATTCTAAAATCGGGAGGCCCGTGACTACGCGGTCAGTTCGTACAAGTTACAATGATCCCGTGCAAGGTATTCGTGCCTCTTACGAGGCCGTTTTGCGGCTGGTTTGATTTTTCACCCTCAAACGGCTTGTTTTTAAGCCTAATCGAGATACTTCCGAATTATCTTCATATTATCAGACTGAGAGACCCGCGACTATGCGATCAGTTCATAAAAGTTACATTGGTCCCGTGCGAGGTGTTCGTTCCTCTTATGGGCTCGTTTGGTGACTGGTTTGGGTTTTCACCCCTTAATTGCTTTTTTAAAGCTTAATCGATATATTTTCAAATTATTGTCACATTCTCAAATTGGGAGGCCCGTGACTATGCCGTCAGTTCGTACGAGTTACATTGGTCCCGTACCAGGTGTTCGTGTCTCTTAGAGGGTCGTTTACGGTTGGTTTGGGTTTTCACCCTCAAACGGCTTGTTTTTAAGTCTAATCTAGATATTTTCAAATTATCCTCATATTCTCAAATCGAGAGACCCGCGATTACGCGATCAGTTTGTATAAGTTACATTGGTCCCGTGCGAGGTGTTCGTGCCTCTTAATGGGCCGTTTGGCGGCTGGTTTGAGTTTTAACCCTCAAACGGCTTATTTTTTAGCCTAATCTTAAAATTTCCAAATTATCATCATATTCTCAAACCGAGAGGCTCGTGTCTACACGGTTTGTTCCTTCAGGTTGCATTGGTCTCGTATGAGGTGTTCGTTCCTCTAACGGGGCCGTGTGGCGGCTGGTTTGGGTTTTCACCCTTCAAGGGCTTTCTTTTAAGCTTAATCGATAGATTTTGAAATTATCATCATATTCTCAAACCGAGAGGCCCGTAACTACGCGGTCAGTTCGTACAAGTTACATTGGTCCCGTCCGAGGTGTTCGTGCCCCTTACGGGTCCGTTTGGCGGTTGGTTTGGGTTTTCACCCTTTAATTTCTTTTTTTAAGCTTAATCGATATATTTTCAAATTATTGTCATATTCTCAAATCGGGAGCCCCGTGACTATGCGGTTAGTTCGTACGAGTTACATTGGTTCCGTGACAGGTGTTCGTGCCTCTTAGAGGGCCATTTGGCGGTTGGTTTGGATTTTCACCCTCAAACGGCTTGTTTTTAAGCCTAATCTAGATATTTTCAAATTATCCTCATATTCTCAAATCGAGAGACCCGCGACTACGCGCTCAGTTCGTATAAGTTACATTGGTCCCGTGCGAGGTGTTCGTGCCTCTTACTGGGCCGTTTGGCGGCTGCTTTGGGTTTTAACCCTCAACCTGCTTATTTTTTAGCCTAATCTAGAAATTTCCAAATTATCATCATATTCAGAAAAATCGAGAGGCTCGCGTCTACGCGGTTTGTTCCTTCAGGTTGCATTGGTCTCGTATGATGTGTTCCTGCCTGTTACGGGGCCGTGTGGTGGCGGGTTTGGGTTTTCACCCTTCAAGGGCTTTCTTTTAAGCTTAATCGATAGATTTTGAAATTACCATCATATTCTCAAACCGAGAGGCCCGCAACTACGCGGTCAGTTCTTACAAGTTACATTGGCCCCGTGCAAGGCGTTTGTGCCCCTTATGGGGCTGTTTGGCGGTTGGTTTGTGTTTTCACCCTCAAACGGCTTATTTTTAAACCGAATCTAGATATTTCCAAATTATCTTTATATTCTCAAATCGAGAGACCCGCGACTACGCGATCACTTTGTGCAAGTTACATCGGTCTCGTATGAGGTGTTCGTACCTCTTACGGGGCCGTGTGGCGGCTGGTTTGGGTTTTCACCCTTCAAGGGCTTTCTTTTAAGCTTAATCGATAGATTTTGAAATTATCACCATATTCTCAAACCGAGAGGCCCGTAACTACGTGGGTAGTTCGTACAAGTTACATTGGTCCCGTCCGAGGTGTTCCTGCCTCTTACGGGGCCGTTTGGCAGTTGGTTTCTATTTTCACCTCTCAAACGGCTTGTTTTTAAAAATAATCAAGACATTTCCAAATTATCCTCATATTCTCAAATCGAGAGAACCGAGACTACGCGGTCAATTCCTACAAGTTGCATTGGTCCCGTGCGAGGTGTTCGTGCCTCCTACAGGGCCGTTTTGTCGTCTGGTTTGGGCTTTCACCCTTTAAGGGCTTTTTCTTAAGTTTAATCGCTAGATTCTCAAATTGTCATCATATTCTCAAATTGGGAGGCCCGCAACTATGCAGTCAGTTTGTACAAGTTACATTGGTCCCGTACGAGGCGTTCGTCCCTCTTATGGGCCCGTTTTGTGACTGGTTCGGGTTTTCACCCTTTAAGGGCTTTTTTTAAGATTAATGAGTATATATTTATAAATTATTTTCATATTATCAAATCGGGAGGCCCGTGACTACGCGGTCAGTTTGTACAAGTTACATTGATCCCGTGCAAGGTGTTCGTGCCTCTTATGGGGCCGCTTGGCGGCTGGTTTGGGTTTTCACCCTCAAATGGCTTGTTTTTAATCCTAATCTAGATACTTCTAAATTATCTTCATATTGTCAAACTGAGAGACCCGCGACTACGCGATCACTTCATAAAAGTTACGTTGGTCCCGTGCGAGGTGTTCATTCCTCTTATCGGGTCGTTTAGCGGCTGGTTTTATTTTTCACCCTTTAATTGCTTTTCTTAAGCTTAAGCGATATATTTTCAGATTATTGTCATATGCTCAAATCGGGAGGCCCATGACTATGCGGTCAGTTCATACGAGTTACATTGGTCCCGTGCCAGGTGTTCGTGCCTCTTAGAGGGCCGTTTGGCGGTTGGATTGGGCTTTCACCCTCAAACGGCTTATTTTTATGCCTAATCTTGATATTTTCAAATTATCCTCATATTCTCAAATCGAGAGACCCGTGAGTACGCGGTCATTTCCTACAAGTTGCATTGGTCTCGTGCGAGGTGTTCGTGCCTCTTACGGGGCCGTTTGTCGTCTGGTTTGGTTTTTCACCCTTTAAGGGCTTTTTCTTAAGCTTACTCCATTGATTCTCAAATTGTCGTCATATTCTCAAACCGGGAGGCCCGCGACTATGCAGTCATATTTTACAAGTTACATTGGTCCCGTACGAGGCGTTCGTTCCTCTTACGGGCCCGTTTAACGGCTAGTTTGGGTTTTCACCCTTTAAGCACTTTTTTTTAAGCTTAATCAGTATATATTTTTAAATTATTGTCATATTCTCAAATCGGGAGGCCCATGACTACGCGGTCAGTTCGTACAAGTTACATTGATCCCGTGCAAGGTTTTCGTGGCTCTTACGGGGCCATTTGGTGGATGGTTTGGGTTTTCACCCTCAAATGGCTTGTTTTTAAGCCTAATCTAGATACTTCCAAATTATCTTCATATACTCAAACCGAGAGACCTGCGACTACGCGATCAGTTCATAAAAGTTACATTGGTCCCGTGCGAGGTGTTCACTCCTCTTATGGGGCCGTTTGGCGGCTGGTTTGGGTTTTCACCCTTTAATTGCTTTTTTTAAGCTTAATCGATATATTTTCAAATTATTGTCATATTCTAAAATCGGGAGGCCCATGACTATGCGGTCAGTTCGTACGAGTTACATTGGTCCCGTGCCAGGTGTTCGTGCCTCTTAGAGGTCCGTTTGGCGGTTAGTTTGGGTTTTCACCATCAAACGGTTTGTTTTTAAGCCTAATCCTCATATTCTCAAATTGAGAGACCCGCAACTACGCGATCAGTTTGTATAAGTTACATTGGTCCTGTGCGAGGTGTTCGTGCCTCTTACTGGGCCGTTTGGTGGCTGGTTTGGGTTTTAACCCTCAAACAGCTTATTTTTTAGCCTAATCTAGAAATTTCCAAATTATCATCATATTCATAAACGGAGAGGCTCGCGTCTACGCGGTTTATTCCTTCAGGTTGCATTGGTCTCGTATGAGGTGACCGTGCCTCTTACGGGGCCGTCTAGCGACTGGTTTGGGTTTTGACACTTCAAGGGCTTTCTTTTAAGCTTAATCAGTAGATTTTGAAAATATCATCATATTCTCAAACTGAGAGGCCCGCAGCTACGCGGTCAGCTCGTGCAAAATACAGCAGTCCGGTGCGAGGTGTTCGTGCCTCTTACGGGGCCGTTTGGCGGTTGGTTTGTGTTTTCACCCTCAAACGGCTTGTTTTTAAACCTAATCTAGATATTTCCAAATTATCCTCATATTCTCAAACCTACAGAACCGCGACTACGCAGTCATTTCCTACAAGTTGCATTGGTCCCGTGCGAGGTGTTCGTGCCTCTTACGGGGCCGTTTGTCGTCTGGTTTGGTTTTTCACCCTTTAAGGGATTTTTCTTAAACTTAATTGATAGATTCTCAAATTGTCATCATATTCTCAAATTGGGAGGCCCATGACTATGTGTTTAGTTCGTACAAGTTACATTGGTCCCGTGTGAGGTGTTCGTGCCTCATACGGGGCCGTTTGGCGGCTGGTTTGGGTTTTCACCCTCAAATGGCTTGTTTTTAAGCCTAATCTAGATACTTACAAATTATCTTCATATTCTCAAATCGAGAGACCCGCGACTAGGCGATTAGTTCTTAAAAGTTACATTGGTCCCGGGCGAGGTGTTCGTTCCTCTTATGGGGTCGTTTGGCGGCTGGTTTGGGTTTTAACCCTTTAAGTGATTTTTTTTATCTTAATCAATATATTTTAAAATTATTGTCATATTCTCAAATCGGGAGGCCTGTGACTATGCGGTCAGTTCATACAAGTTACATTGCTCCCGTTCCAGGTGTTCGTGCCTCTTAGAGAGCCGTTTGGCGGTTGGTTTGGGTTTTCACACTCAAACGGCTTGTTTTTAAGCCTAATCAAGATATTTTCAAATCATCCTCATATTCTCAAATCGAGTGAACCGCGACTACGTGATCAGTTTGTATAAGTTACATTGGTCCCGTGCGATGTGTCCGTACCTCTTACTGGGCCGTTCGGGGCTAGTTTGGGTTTTAACCCTTAAACGGCTTATTTTTTAGCCTAATCTAGAAATTTCAAAATTATCATCATATTCTCAAATTGAGAGGTTCGCGTCTACGGGGCCGTGTGGCGGCTGGTTTGGGTTTTCACCCTTCAAGGGCTTTCTTTTAAGCTTAATCAATAGATTTTGGAATTATCATCATATTCTCAAACCGAGAGGCCCGCAACTATGCAGTCAGTTCATACAAGTTACATTGGTCCCGTGCGAGGTGGTCGTGCCTCTTACGGGGCCGTTTGGTTTGTGTTTTCACCCTCAAACGGCTTATTTTTAAACCTAATCTAGATAATTCCAAATTATCCTCATATTCACAAATCGAGAGACCCGTGACTACGCGGTCACTTCGTACAAGTTACATCGGTCCCGTGCGAGGTGTTCGTTCTTCTTACGGGGTCGTTTGGCGACTAGTTTGGGTTTTCACCCTTTAAGGGCTTTCTTTTAAGCTTAATCAATAAATTTTCAAATTATCATCATATTCTCAAATTGGGAGGCCTGTGACTACGCGGTCAGTTCGTACAAGTTATACTGGTCCCGTGCGAGGTGTTCGTGCCTCTTACGGGGCTGTTTGGCAGTTGGTTTGGGTTTTCACCCTCAAACGGCTTGTTTTTAAGCCTAATCTTGATATTTTCAAATTATCCTCATATTCTCAAATCGAGAGAATCGTGACTACGCGGTCATTTCCTACAAGTTGCATTCGTCCCGTGCGAGGTGTTCGTGCCTCTTACGGGGCCATTTGTCATTTGGTTTGGTTTTTCACCCTTTAAGGGCTTTTTCTTAAGCTTAATCAATAGATACTCAAATGGTCATCATATTCTCAATCTCGGAGGCCCGCGACTATGCATTCAGTTCGTACAAGTTACATTGATCCTGTGCAAGGTGTCCGTGCCTCTTACGGGGCCGTTTGGCGACTGGTTCGGGTTTTCAACCTCAAATGGCTTATTTTAAGCCTAATCTAAATACTTCCAAATTATCTTCATATTCTCAAACCGTGAGACCCGCGACTATGCGATCAGTTCATAAAAGTTACATTGGTCCCGTGTGAGGTGTTCGTTCCTCTTACGGGGCCGTTTAGCAGCTGCTTTGGGTTTTCACCCTTTAATTGCTTTTTTTGAAGTATAATCAATATATTTTCAAATTATTGTCATATTCTCAAATCGGGAGGTCCATGACTATTCGGTCAGTTTGTACGAGTTACATTGGACCCCTGCAAGGTTCTCGTGATTCTTACAAGGCCGTTTGGCGGTTGGTTTGGGTTTTCACCCTCAAATGGCTTGTTTTTTATCCTAATCTAGATATTTTCAAATTATCCTCATATTCTCAAATCGAGAGACCCGCGACTACGCGATCAGTTCGTATAAGTTACATTGGTCCCATGCGAGGTGTTCGTGCCTCATACTGAGCCATTTGGCGGCTGGTTTGGGTTTTAACCCTCAAACGGCTTGGTTTTTAGCCTAATCTAGAAATTTCTAAATTATCATCATATTCTCAAACCGAGAGGCTCGCGTCTACGCGGTTTGTTCCTTCAGGTTGCATTGGTCTCGTATGAGGTGTTCGTGCCTCTTACGGGGCCGTGTGGCGGTTGGTTTGGGTTTTCACCCTTCAAGGGCTTTCTTTTAAGCTTAATCGATAGATTTTGAGTTTATCATCATATTCTCAAACCGAGAGGCCCGTGACTACGCGGTCAGTTCGTACAAGTTATACTGGTCCCGTGCGAGGTGTTCGTGCCTCTTACGGGGCCATTTGGCGGTTGGTTTCTATTTTCACCCTAAAACGGCTTATTTTTAAACCTAATCTAGATATTTCCAAATTATCCTCATATTCTCAAACTGAGAGAACCGCGACTATGCGGTCATTTCCTACAAGTTTAATTGGTCCCGTGCGAGGTGTTCGTGCCTCTTACGGGGCCGTTTGTCTTCTGGTTTAGTTTTTCACCCTTTAAGGCTTTTTCTTAAGCTTAATCGATAGATTCTCAAATTGTCATCATATTCTCAAACCGGGAGGCCCACGACTATGCAGTCAATTTGTACAAGTTACATTGGTCCCGTGCGAGGCATTCGTGCCTCTTACGGGCCCGTTTGGTGGCTAGTTTGGGTTTTCACCTTTAAGGTCTTTTTTTAAGCTTAATCAGTATATATTTTTAAATTATTGTCATATTTTAAAATCGGGAGGCCCATAACTACGCGATCAGTTCGTACAAGTTACATTGATCCCGTGCAAGGTGTTCATGCCTCATACGGGGCCGTTTGGCGGCTGGTTTGGGTTTTCATCCTCAAATGGCTTATTTTTAAGCCTAATCTAGATAATTCCAAATTATCTTCATATTCACAAACCGAGAGACCCGCGACTACGCGATCAGTTCATAAAAGTTACATTGGTCCCGTGCGAGGTGTTCGTTCCTCTTATGGGGCCGTTTGGCGATTGGTTTGGGTTTTCACCCTTTAATTTCTTTTTTTAAGCCTAATCGATTTATTTTCAAATCGGGGGGCTCGTGACTATGCGGTCAGTTCGTACGAGTTACATTGGTCCCGTGCCAGGTGTTCGTGCCTCTTAGAGGGCCGTTTGGCGATTGGTTTTGGTTTTCACGCTCAAATGGCTTGTTTTTAAGCCTGATCTAGATATTTTAAAACTATCCTCATATTGTCAAATCGAGAGACCCGCAACTACGCGATCAGTTTGTATAAGTTACATTGGTCCCGTGCGATGTGTTCGTGCCTCTTACTGGGCCGTTTGGCGGCTGGTTTAGGTTTTAACCCTCAAAGGGCTTTTATTTAGCCTAATCTAGAAATTTCCAAATTATCATTATATTCTCAAACCGAGAGGCTCGCGTCTACACGGTTTATTCCTCAGGTTGCATTGGTCTTGTATTAGGTGTCCGTTCCTCTTACGGGGCCATGTGGCGGCTGGTTTGGGTTTTCACCCTTCAAGGGCTTTCTTTTAAGCTTAATAAGTATATATTGAAATTATCATCATATTTTCAAACTGAGAGGCCTGCAGCTACGCGGTAAGTTCGTACAAGTTACATAGGTCCCGTGCGAGGTGTTCGTGCCTCTTACGGGGCCAATTGGCAGTTGGATTGGGTTTTCACCCTCAAACAGCTTGTTTTGAAACCTAATCTAGATATTTTCAAATTATCCTCATTTTCTCAAATCGCGAGACCCGCGACTACGCGATCATTTCCTACAAGTTGCATTGGTCCCGTACGAGGTGTTCGTGCCTCTTACGGGGCCGTTTGTCGTCTGGTTTTGTTTTTCACCCTCTAAGGGCTTTTTCTTAAGCTTAATCCATTGATTCTAAAATTTTCGTCATATTCTCAAATCGGGAGGCCCGCGACTATGTAGTCAGTTTGTACAAGTTACATTGGTCCCGTGCGAGGGGCCTGTTTGGCGGCTGGTTTGGGTTTTCACCCTTTAAGGGCTTTTTTTAAGCTTAATCAGTATATATTTTTAAATTATTATCATATTCTCAAATCGGGAGGCCCATGACTACGCGGTCAGTTCGTACAAGTTACATTGATCCCGTGCAAGGTTTTCGTGGCTCTTACGGGGCCATTTGGTGGATGGTTTGGGTTTTCACCCTCAAATGGCTTGTTTTTAAGCCTAATCTAGATACTTCCAAATTATCTTCATATACTCAAACCGAGAGACCCGCGACTACGCGATCCATTAATAAAAGTTATATTGGTCCCATGCGAGGTGTTCGTTCCTCTTATGGGGCCGTTTGGCACCTGGTTTGGGTTTTCACCCTTTAATTGCTTTATTTAAGCTTAATCGATATATTTTCAAATTATTGTCATATTCTCAAATCGGGAGGCCCGAGTCTATGCGGTCAGTTCGTAGCAGTTACATTGGTCCTGTGTCAGGTGTTCGTGCCTCTTAGAGGGTCATTTGGCGGTTGGTTTGGGTTTTCACGCTCAAACGGCTTATTTTTAAGACTAATCTAGATATTTTCAAATTATCCTCATATTCTCAATCGATAGACCCACGACTACACGATCATTTCCTACAAGTTGCATTGGTCCCGTGCGAGCTGTTCGTGCCTCTTACGGGGGCGTTTGTCGTCTGGTTTGGTTTTTTACCCTTTAAGGGCTTTTTCTTAAGCTTAATCGATAGATTCTCAAATTGTCGTCATATTCTCAAACCAGGAGGCCCGCGACCATGCAGTCAGTTTGTATAAGTTACATTGGTCTCGTGCGAGGCGTTCGTTCCTCTTATGGGCCCGTTTGGCGACTGGTTTGGGTTTTCACCCTTTAAGGGCTTTTTTTTAAGCTTAATCAGTATATATTTTTAAATTATTGTCATATTCTCAAATCGGGAGGCCCGTGACTACGCGATCAGTTCGTACAAGTTACATTAATCCCGTGCATGGTGCTCGTGCCTCTTACGGGGCCGTTTGGCGGCTGGTTTGGGTTTTCACCCTCAAATGGCTTGTTTTTAAGCCAAATCTAGATACTTCCAAATTATCTTCATATTCTCAAACCGAAAGTCCCGCAACTACGTGATCAGTTCATAAAAGTTACATTAGTCCCGTGCGAGGTGTTCGTTCCTCTTATGTGGTCGTTTCGTGGCTGGTTTGGGTTTTCACCCTTTAATTGCTTTTTTTAAGCTTAATCGATATATTTTCAAATTATTGTCGTATTCTCAAATCGAGAGGCCCGTGACTATGCGGTCTGTTCGTACGAGTTACCTTGGTCCCGTGCCAGGTGTTCGTGCCTCTTAGAGTGCCGTTCGGCGGTTGGTTTGTGTTTTCACCCTCAAACGGCTTGTTTTTAAGCCTAATCTAGATATTTTCAAATTATCCTCATATTCTCAAATCGAGAGACCTGCGACTACGCGATCAGTTTGTATAAGTGGCATCGGTCCCGTGCGAGGTGTTCGTGCCTCTTACTGGGCCGTTTGGCGGCTGGTTTGGGTTTTAACCCTCAAACGGCTTATTTTTTAGCCTAATCTCGATAATTCTGAATTATCATCAAATTCTCAAACCGAGAAGCTCGCGTCAACGCGGTTTGTTCCTTCAGGTTGCATTGGTCTCGTATGAGGTGTTCGTGCCTCTTATGGGGCCGTGTGGCGGCTAGTTTGGGTTTTCACCCTTCAAGGGCTTTCTTTTAAGCTTAATCGATAGATTTTGAAATTATCATCATATTCTCAAACAGAGAGGCCCGTAACTACGCGGTCAGTTCGTACAAGTTACATTGGTCCCGTGCGAGATGTTCGTGCCTCTTACGGGGCCGTTGGTTTGTGTTTTCACCCTCAAACGGCTTGTTTTTAAACCTAATCTAGATATTTCCAAATTATCCTCATATTCTCAAATTGAGAGAACCGAGACTACGCGGTGAATTCCTACAAGTTGCATTGGTCCCGTGCGAGGTGTCCGTGCCTCTTCCAGGGCCGTTTGTCGTCTGGTTTGGGCTTTCACGCTTTAAGGGCTTTTTCTTAAGTTTAATCGATAGATTCTCAAATTGTCATCATATTCTCAAATTGGGAGGCCCGCAACTATGCAGTCAGTTTGTACAAGTTACATTGGTCCCGTGCGAGGGGCCCGTTTGGCGGCTGGTTTGGGTTTTCACCCTTTAAGGGCTTTTTTTAAGATTAATGAGTATATATTTTTAAATTATTTTCATATTCTCAAATCGGGAGGCCCATGACTACGCGGTCAGTTTGTACAAGTTACATTGATCCCGTGCAAGGTGTCCGTGCCTCTTACGCGGCCGCTTGGCGGCTGGTTTGGGTGTTCACCCTCAAATGGCTTGTTTTTAATCCTAATCTAGATACTTCCAAATTATCTTCATATTCTCAAACTGAGAGACCCGCGACTACGCGATCAGTTCATAAAAGTTACGTTGGTCCCATGCGAGGTGTTCATTCCTCTTCTGGGGCCGTTTGGCGGTTGGTTTTATTTTTCACCCTTTAATTGCTTTTCTTAAGCTTAATCGATATATTTTCAGATCATTGTCATATGCTCAAATTCGGAGGCCCATGACTATGCGATCAGTTCATACGAGTTACATTGGTCCCGTGCCAGGTGTTCGTGCCTCTTAGAGGGCCGTTTGGCGGTTGGATTGGGTTTTCACCCTCAAACGGCTTATTTTTATGCCTAATCTATATATTTTCAAATTACCCTCATATTCTCAAATCAAGAGACCCGCGACTACGCCGTCAATTCCTACAAGTTACATTGGTCTCGTGCGAGGTGTTCGTGCCTCTTACGGGGCCATTTGTCGTTTGGTTTGGTTTGTCACCCTTTAAGGGCTTTTTCTTAAGCATAATCCATCAATTCTCAAATTGTCTTCATATTCTCAAACCGGGAGGCCCGCGACTATGCAGTCAGTTTTTACAAGTTACATTGGTCCTGTACGAGGCGTTCGTGCCTCTTACAGGCCCGTTTAACGGCTAGTTTGGGTTTTCACCCTTTAAGCACTTTTTTTTAAGCTTAATAAGTATATATTTTTAAATTATTGTCATATTCTCAAATCGGGAGGCCCATGACTACGCGGTCAGTTCGTACAAGTTACATTGATCCCGTGAAAGGTGTTCGTGCCTCTTGTGGGGCCATTTGGTGGCTGGTTTGGGTTTTCACCCTCAAATGGCTTGTTTTTAAGCCTAATCTAGATACTTCCAAATTATCTTCATATTCTCAAACCGAGAGACCTGTGACTACGCGATCAGTTCATAAAAGTTACATTGGTCCCGTGCGAGGTGTTCGCTCCTCTTATGGGGCCGTTTGGCGGCTGGTTTGGGTTTTCACCCTTTAATTGCTTTTTTTAAGCTTAATCGATATATTTTCAAATTATTGTCATATTCTCAAATCGGGAGGCCCATGACTATGCGGTCAGTTCGTATGAGTTACATTGGTCCCGTGCCAGGTGTTCGTGCCTCTTAGAGGGCCGTTTGGCGGTTGGTTTGGGTTTTCACCATCAAACGGTTTGTTTTTAAACCTAATCCTCATATTCTCAAATTGAGAGACCCGCAACTACGCGATCAGTTTGTATAAGTTACATTGGTCCTGTGCGAGGTGTTGTGCCTCTTACTGGGCCGTTTGGTGGCTGGTTTGGGTTTTAACCCTCAAACGGCTTGTTTTTTAGCCTAATCTAGAAATTTCCAAATTATCATCGCATTCTTAAACCGAGAGGTTCGCGTCTATGCGGTTTATTCCTTCAGGTTGTATTGGTCTCGTATGAGGTGTACGTGCCTCTTACAGGTCCGTCTAGCGACTGGTTTGGGTTTTGACCCTTCAAGGGCTTTCTTTTAAGCTTAATCAGTAGATTTTGAAAATATCATCATATTCTCAAACTGAGAGGACCGCAGCTACGCGGTCAGCTCGTACAAGTTACATCGGTCCCGAGCGAGGTGATCGTGTCTCTTACGGGGCCGTTTGGCGGTTGGTTTGTCTTTTCACCCTCAAACGGCTTATTTTTAAACCTAATCTAGATATTTCCAAATTATCCTCATATTCTCAAACCGAGAAAACCGCGACTATGCAGTCATTTCCTACAAGTTTCATTGGTCTCGTGCAAGGTGTTCGTGCCTCTTACGGGGCCGTTTGTCGTCTGGTTTGGTTTTTCACCCTTTAAGGGATTTTTCTTAAGCTTAATTGATAGATTCTCAAATTGTCATCATATTCTCAAATCGGGAGGCCCATGACTATGTGTTTAGTTCGTATAAGTTACATTGGTCCCGTGCGAGGTGTTCGTGCCTCATACGGGGCCGTTTGGCCGCTGGTTTGGGTTTTCACCCTCAAATGGCGTGTTTTTAAGCCTAATCTATATACTTACAAATTATCTTCATATTCTCAAACTGAGAGACTCGCGACTAGGCGATTAGTTCTTAAAAGTTACATTGGTCCCGGGCGAGGTGTTCGTTCCTCTTATGGGGTCGTTTGGCGGCTGGTTTGGGTTTTAACCCTTTAAGTGATTTTTTTTAACTTAATCAATATATTTTAAAATTATTGTCATAGTCTGAAATCGGGAGGCCCGTGACTATGTGGTCAGTTCATACAAGTTACATTGCTCCCGTTCCAGGTGTTCGTGCCTCTTAGAGGGCCGTTTGGCGGTTGGTTTGGGTTTTCACACTCAAACGGCTTGTTTTTAAGCCTAATCAAGATATTTTCAAATCATCCTCATATTCTCAAATCGAGTGACCCACGACTACACGATCAGTTTGTATAAGTTACATTGGTCCCGTGCGATGTGTTCGTGCCTCTTACTGGGCCGTTTGGCGGCTAGTTTGGGTTTTAACCCTCAAACGGCTTGTTTTTTAGCCTAATCTAGAAATTTCAAAATTATCATCATATTCTCAAATCGAGAGGCTCGCGTCTACGCAGTTTGTTCCTTCAGGTTGCATTGGTCTCGTATTAGGTGTCCGTGCCTCTTACGGGGCCGTGTGGCGGCTGGTTTGGGTTTTCACCCTTCAAGGGCTTTCTTTTAAGCTTAATCAATAGATTTTGAAATTATCATCATATTCTCAAACAGAGAGGCCCTCAACTATGCAGTCAGTTCATACAAGTTAAATTGGTCCCGTGCGAGGTGGTCGTGCCTCTTATGGGGCCGTTTGGTTTGTGTTTTCACCCTCAAACGGCTTATTTTTAAACCTAATCTAGATATTTCCAAATTATCCTCATATTCTCAAATTACATGACCAATATTACTTGTACGAACTGACCTTGTACTCCCGATTTGAGAATATGACTACGCGGTAAGTTCTTACAAGTTACATTCGTCCCGTGCAAGGCATTCATGCCTCTTACGGGGCCGTTTGGCGGTAGGTTTTTGTTTTCACCCTTTTAGGGCTTTTTTTAAGCTTAATCGATATATTTTCAAATTATCGTCATATTCTAAAACCGAGAGGCCTGCGAGAACACGATCAGTTCGTACAAGATACATTGGTCCCGTACGAGTTATTCGTGCCTCTTACGAGGATGTTTGGCGGCTCGTTTGGGTTTTCACCCTCAAATGGCTTGTTTTTAAACCTATTCTAGATATTTTCAAAGTGTCTCATATTATCAAATCAGGAGACTCGCGACTACGCGGTCAATTCCTATAAGTTTCATTGGTCCCGTGCAAGGTGTTAGTCCTCTTATGGGGCCATTTGTAGGCTGGTTTGGGTTTTAACCCTCAAACGGCTTATTTTTCAGCCTAATCTAGATATTTCCAAATTATCCTCATATTCTCAAATCGAGAGACCCGCGACTACGCTGTCACTTCATACTAGTTACATTGGTCCTGTGTGAGGTGTTCGTGCCTCCTACGGGGACGTTTGGCGGCTGGTTTTGGTTCTCACCCTTTAAGGGCTTTTTTTAAGCTTAATCGATAAATTTTCAAATTATCATCATATTCTTAAACTGGGAGGCCCATGACTATGCGGTCAGTTCGTAAAAGTTATATGGTCCCGTGCAAGGTGTTCGTGCCTCTTACGGGACCATTTGACGGCTAGTTTTGGTTTTCACCCTCAAACGGCTTAGTTTTAAGCCTAATCTAGATATTTCCAAATTATCTTCATATTCTCAAATTGAGAGACCCGCGACTACGCGATCAGTTCATACAAGTTACATTGGTCCCATGCGAGGTGTTCATTCCTCTTACGGGGCCGTTTGGCGGCTGGTTTGGGTTTTCACCCTTTAAGGCCTTTTTTTAAGATTAATCGATATTTTTTCAAATTTTAATCGTATTCTCAAACCGGGATCCCCGCGACTAAGCTGTCAGTTCGTACAAGTTACATTGGTCCCGTGCGAGGTGTTCGTGCCTCTTTCGGGGACGATCGGCAGTTGATTTGTGTTTTCACCCTCAAACGGCTTATTTTTAAGCCTAATCTAGATATTTCCAAATTATCATCATACTCTCAAACCGAGAGACCCGCAACTACGCGGTCAGTTCCAAAAATTTAAAATGGTCTCGTGCGAGGTGTTCGTTCCTCTTACGGGGCCGTTTGGCGGCTGGTTTTGGTTTTCACCCTTTAAGGGCTTTTTTTAAGCCTAATCGGTATATTTCCAAATTATCCACATATTTTCAAACCGAGAGACCCGCGACTACACAATCAGTTTGTACAAGTTACATTGGCCCCGTTTGAGGTGTTTGTGCCTCTTATAGGGCCATTTGGGGGTTAGTTTGGGTTTTCACCCTCAAACGGATTGTTTTTAAGCCTAATCTAGATGTTTCCAAATTATCATCATATTCTCAAACTGAGAGGCTCGTGACCACGCGGTCAGTCCTTCAAGTAACATTGGTCCCATGTGAGGTGTGCGTGCCTCTTACGGGGTTGTTTGGCGGCTGGTTTATATTTTCACCCTTCCTGGGCTTTCTTTTGAGTTTGATCGATAGATTTTCAAATTATCATCATATTCTCAAATCGAGAGGCCCCCGACTACACGGTCAGTTCATACAAGTTACATTGGTCCCGTGCGAGGTTCTCGGGATTCTTACGGGACCGTTTGGCAGCTGGTTTGGGTTTTCACCCTCAAACGGCTTATTTTCAAGCCTAATCAAGATATTTCCAAATTATCATCATATTCTTAAATTGAGAGACCCGCGACAATGCGGTCACTTCGTACAAGTTACATTGGTCCGATATGAGGTGTCCGTGCCTCTTACGGGGCCGTTTGCCGGTTGGTTTAGGTTTTTAACCTTTAAGGGCTTTTTTTAAGCCTAATCGATATATTTTCAAATTATCATCATATTCTCAAACCAGGAGGCCCGCGACTACGCGGTCGATTCGTACAAGTTACAGTGGTCCCGTGCGAGGTGTTCGTGCCTCTTACTGGGATGTTTGGCGGCTCGTTTGGGTTTTCACACTCAAACGGGTTACTTTGAAGCCTAATCTAGTAATTTCCAAAGTATCATCATATTCTCAAATCGGGAGACTCGTGACTACGCAGTCACTTCATACAAGTTGTAATGGTCCCGTGCGAGGTGTTCGTACCTCTTATGGGGCCGTTTGGTGGCTGGTTTGGGTTTTCACCCTTTAAGGGCTTTTTTTTAACTTAATTGTTATATTTTCAAATTATAGTCACATTCTCAAATCGAAATGCCCGTGACTGTGGAGTATGTTCGTACCAGTTATATTAGACCCGTGCGAGGTTCTGTGATTCTTACGAGGCCGTTTGGCGGCTGGTTTGGGTTTTCACCCTCAAACGGCTTATTTTTAAGGCTAATCTAGATATTTTAAAATTATAATCATATTCTCAAACCGAGAGACCTGCGACTACGCGGTCAATTCGTACAAGTAACATTGGTCCCGTGCGAGGTGTTCGTGCCTCTTACGGGGCCGTTTGTCGGCTGGTTTGGGTTTTCACCCTTTAAGGGTTTTTCTTAAGCTTAATTGATAGATTTTCAAATTGTCATCATATTCTCAAATCGAGAGGCCCGTGACTATGCAGTCTGTTCGTACAAGTTACATTGGTCCCGTGCGAGACGTTCGCGCCTCTTACGGGGACGTTTGGTGGCTGGTTTGGGTTTTCACCCTTTAAGGGCTTTTTTTAAGCTTAATCGATATATTTTCAAATTCTTGGCATATTATCAAATCGGGAGGCCCATAACTATGCAGTCAGTTCGTACAATTTAGAATGGTACTGTGCGAGGTGTTCCTGCCTCTTATGGGGCCGTTTGGCGGTTGGTTTGGGTTTTCACCCTCAAACGGCTTGTTTTCAATCCTAATCTAGATATTTCAAAATTATCCTCATATTCTCAAATCGAGAGACCTGCGACTACGCGATCAGTTCGTATAGGTTACATTAGTCCCGTGCGAGGTGCTCGTGCCTCTTACTGGGCCGCTTGGCGGCTAGTTTGGGCTTTAACCCTCAAACGGCTTATTTTCAAGCCTAATCTAGATATTTCGAAATTATCATCAAATTCTCAAACCGAGAGGCTCGTTACTACGTTGTTAGTTCGTTCAAGTTGCATTGGTCTCGGATGAGGTGTTTGTGCCTTTTACGGGGCCGTTTGGCGGCTGGTTTGGGTTTTCACCCTTCAAGGGCTTTCTTTTAAGATTAATCGATATATTTTCAAATTATCGTAATATTCTCAGACTGAGAGGCCCGCGACTACGTGGTCAGTTCGTACATGTTACATTAGTCCCGTGCAAGATGTTCGTGCCTCTTACAGGGCCGATCGGAGGTTGGTTTCTGTTTTCACCCTCAAACGGATTATTTTTAAGACTAATCTAGATATTTCCAAATTATCATCATATTCTCAAACCGAGAGACCCGCGACTACGCGGACAATTCCTTCAAGTTACATTGGTCCCGTGCGAGGTGATTGTTCCTCTTACGGGGCCGTTTGGCGACTGGTTTTTGTTTTCACCCTTTAGGTGCTTTTTTTAAGCTTAATGGATATATTTTCAAATTTTCATCATATTCTAAAACCGGGAGGCCCGCGACAACGTGGTCAAATCTTACAAGCTAGATTGGTCCCGTGCGAGTTGTTCGTGCCTCTTACGGGGATGTTTGGGGGCTCGTTTGGGTTTTCACCCTCAAACGGCTTATTTTTAAGCCTATTCTAGATATTTTCAAAGTATCATCATATACTCAAATCGGGAGACTCGCGACTATGCAGTTAGTTCCTACAAGTTGAATTGGTCCCGTGCGAGGTGTTCGTGTCTCTTATGGGGACGTTTGTCGGCTGGTTTGGGTTTTAACCCTCTAACGGCTTATTTTTAAGCCTAATCTTGATATTTCCAAATTATCCCCATATTCTCAAACTGAGAGACCCGCAACTACGCGGTCACTTCGTACTAGTTACATTGGTCCTGTGCGAGGTGTTCGTGCCTCTTACGGGACCGTTTGGCGGGTGGTTTGGGTTTTTACCCTTTAAGGAGTTTTTTTAAGCTTAATCGATAAATTTTCAAATTATCATGAAATTCTCAAACCGGGCGGCCCATGACTATGTGGTCAGTTCGTACAAGTTACATTGGTCCCGTTCAAGGTTTTCGTACCTCTTACGGGACCGTTTAGAGGCTGGTTTGGGTTTTCACCCTCAAACGGCTTATTTTTAAGCCAAATCTAGATATTTCAAAATTATCTTCATATTCTCAAATAGAGACACCCGCGACTACACGATCAGTTAATACAAGTTACATTGGTCCCGCGCGAGGTGTTCGTTCCTCTTATGGGGCCGTTTGGCGGTTGGTTTGGGTTTTCACCCTTTAAGGCCTTTTTTTAAAGCCTAATCGATATATTTTCAAATTATTGTCATATTCTCAAATCGGGAGGCCCGCGACAATGTGGTCAGTCTGTACAAGTTACATTGGTCCCGTGCGAGGTGTTCGTGACTCTTACTGGGCCGGTCGATGGTTGGTTTGTGTTTTCACCCTCAAATGGCTTGTTTTTAAGCCTAATCTAGATATTTCCAAATTATCATCATATTCTCAAATCGAGAGACCCGCAACTACGCGGTCAGTTCCTATAATTTACAATGGTCTCGTGCGAGGTGTTCGTTCCTCTTACAGGGCCGTTTGGCGGCTGGTTTTGGTTTTCACCCTATAAGGGCTTTTTTTTAAGCTTAATCGATATATTTTCAAATTATCATTATATTCTCAAACCGGGAGGTCCGCGACTACGCGGTCAGCTTGTACAAGTTACATTGGTCCCGTGAAAGGTGTTCGTGCCTCTTACGGGGCCGTTTGGCTGTTGGTTAGGGTTTTCTCCCTTAAATAGCTTATTTTTAAGCCTAAAATTGATATTTCCAAATTATCCTCATATTCTCAAACCAAGCAACCCACGACTACGCGATCCATTCGTACAAGTTAGATTGGTCCCGTTCAAGGTGTTTGTGCCTCTTACTGGGTCGTTTGGTGGCTGGTTTGGGCTTTGACCCTCAAACGGCATGTTTTTAACCCTAATCTAGATATTTCCAAATTATCATCATATTCTCAAATCAAGAGACCCGCAACCACGCGGTCAGTTCCTACAATTTAGAATGGTCTCGTGCGAGGTGTTCGTTCGTCTTACGGGGCCGTTTGGCGGCTGGTTTTGGTTTTCACCCTTTAAGGGCTTTTTTTATGATTAATCGATATATTTCAAAATTATCATCATATTCCCAAATCGGGAGGCCCGCGACTATGAGGTCAGATCGTACAAGTTACATTGGTCCCTTGCGAGGTGTTCGTGCCTCTTACGGGGATTTTTGGCTGCTCGTTTGGCTTTTCACCCTCAAACGGCTTGTTTTTAAGCCTAATATAAATATTTCCAAAGAATCATCATATTCTCAAATCGGGAGACTCGCGACTACGTGGTCATTTCCTACAAGTTGCATTGGTCCCGTACGAGGTGTCCATGTCTCTTATGGGGCCGTTTGGCTACTAGTTTGGGTTTTCACCCTTTAAGGGTTTTTTTTAAGCTTAATTGATATATTTTTAAATTGTCGTCATATTCTCAAATCAGGAGGCCCGCGACTATGCGGTAAGTTCGAACAAGTTACATTAGTCCCGTGCGAGGTTCTCGTGATTCTTACGAGCCCGTTTGGCGGCTGGTATGGGTTTTCACCCTTAAACGGCTTATTTTTAAGGCTAATCTAGATGTTTTAAAATTATCATCATATTCTCAAATCGAGACACCCACGATTACGCAGTCACTTCGTACAAGTGACATTGGTCCCGTGCGAGGTGTTCGTGCCTCTTACGGGGCCATTTGGCGGCTGGTTTGGGTTTTCATCCTGTAAGGGCTTTTTTTCAAGCTTAATCGATAGATTTTGAAACTATCATCATATTCTCAAACCGGGACACCCGCGACTGTGCAGTCAGTTCGTACAAGTTACATTGGTCCCATGCGAGGTGTTCGTGCCTCTTACGGGGATGTTTGGCGGCTCATTTGGGTTTTCACCCTCAAACGTCTTGTTTTTAAGCCTAATCTAGATATTTCCAAAGTATCGTCATATTCTCAACTCGGGAGACTCGTAACTACGCGGTCAGTTCATACAAGTTTCATTGGTCCCGTGCGAGGTGTTCGTGCCTCTTATGGGGTCGTTTGGCAGCTGGTTTGGGTTTTCACCCTTTAAGGGCTTTTTTTTAAGCTTAATTGATATATTTTCAAATTTTCATCATATTCTCAAATCGGGAGGCCCGCGACAACGCGGTAAGTTTATACGAGTTACATTAGTCCCATGTGAGGTTTTCGTGATTCTTACGAGTCCATTTGGTGGCTTGTTTGGGTTTTCACCCTCAAACGACTTATTTTTAAGACTAATCTAGATATTTTAAAATTATCATCATATTCTCAAACCGAGAGACTCGCGACTACGCAGTCAATTCATACAAGTGACATTAGTCCCGTGCGAGGCGTTCGTGTCTCTTACGGGGCCGTTTATCGGCTGGTTTGGGTTTTCACACTTTAAGGGCTTTTTTTTAAGCTTAATAGATAGATTTTCAAATTGTTGTCATATTCTCAAATC
The DNA here is from genome assembly GCA_949130495.1 of Sambucus nigra. NCBI lineage: Eukaryota > Viridiplantae > Streptophyta > Magnoliopsida > Dipsacales > Adoxaceae > Sambucus > Sambucus nigra. Next base: position 193,305,738 of record OX422223.1, read on the forward strand.
GGGAGGCCCGCGACTACGCAGTCAGTTCGTACAAGTTACATTGGTCCCGTGCGAGGTGTTCGTGCCTCTTACGAGGCCGTTTGGCGGCTGGTTTGGGTTTTCACCCTTTAACGGCATTTTTTAAGCTTAATCGATATATTTTCAAATTATTGTCATATTCTCATATCGGAAGGCCCGTGACTACGCGGTCAGTTCGTACAAGTCACATTCGTCCCGTACGAGGTGTTCATGCCTCTTACGGGGCCGTTTGGTGGTTGGTTTGGGTTTTCACCCTTTAAGGGATTTTTTTAAGCTTAATCATCATATTCTCAAACCGGGAGTCCCGTGACTACGCGATCAGTTCGTAAAAGTTATATTGGTCCCGTGCAAGGTGTTCGTGCCTCTTACAGGGCCGTTTGACGTCTGGTTTGGATTTTCACCCTCAGATGGCTTGTTTTTAACCCTAATCTAGATATTTCCAAATTATCCTAATATTCTCAAGCCGGCAGACCCGCAACTACGTGGTCAATTCTTACAAGTTACATTAGTCCCATGCGAGGTGTTCATGCCTCTTACTAGGCCGTTTGGCAGTTGGTTTGGGTTTTCACCTTTTAAGGGCTTTTTTTAAGCTTAATTGAAATATTTTAAATTATCATCATATTCTCAAACCGGGAGGTCTTCGACAACGCCGTCAGTTCGTACAAGTTACATTGGTCCAATGCGAGGGGTTCGTGCCTCTTACGGGGCCGTTTGGCGGCTGGTTTGTGTTTTCACCCTTAAACGGCTTATTTTTATGCCTATTCTAGATATTTTCAAAGTATCATCATATTCTCAAATCGGGAGACTCGCGACTATGCGGTCAGTTCCTACAAGTTACATTGGTCCCGTGCGAGGTGGTCGTTCCTCTTACGGGGTCGTTTGGCGTCTGGTTTTTGTTTTCACCCTTTAAGGGATTTTTTTAAGCTTAATCGATATATTTTCAAATTATCATAATATTCTCAAACCGGGAGACCCGTGACTAAGCAATCAGTTCGTACAAGTTACATTGGTCACGTGCGAGGTGTTCGTGCCTCTTATGAGGCCATTTGGGTGCTGGTTTGGGTTTTCACCCTCAAACGGCTTGTTTTTAAGCCTAATCTAGATATTTCCAAATTATCATCATATTCTCAAACCAAGAGGCTCGCGACTACACGGTCAGTTCTTATAATCTACATTGTTCCCATGTGAGGTGCTCGTGCCTCTTACGAGGCCATTTGGCGATTGGTTTTTGTTTTCACCCTTTATGGGCTTTTTTTAAGCTTGATTGATATATTTTCAAATTATTGTCAAATTCTTAAATCGGGAGGCCCGCGACTACGCGGTCAGTTGGTATAAGTTACATTGGTCCGGTGCAAAATGTTCATGCCTCTTACGGGGCCATTTGCCAGCTGGTTTGGGTTTTCACCCTCAAACGGCTTGTTTTTAAGCCAAATCTAGTTATTTCAAAATTATCATCATATTATGAAATCAGAAGACCCTCGGCTACGCGATCAGTTCGTATACGTTATATTGGTCCCGTGTGAGGTGTTCGTGCCTCTTACGGGGCCGTTTGGTAGCCGGTTTGGGTTTTAATCCTCAAATGGCTTGTTTTTAAGCCTAATCTAGATATTTCCAAATTATCCATATATTTTCAAATCGAGAGACCCGCGACTATGCAATCAGTTCGTACAAGTTACATTGGTCCCGTGTGAGGTGTTCGTGCCTCTCACGGAGCCGTTTGGCAGCTGGTTTGGGTTTTCAGCCTCATACGGTTTGTTTTTACGCCTAATCTAGATATTTCCAAATTATCATCATCTTCTTAAGTAGAGAAACCCACGTCTATGCGATCAGTTCGTACAAGTTACATTGGTCCTGTGCGAGGTGTTCGTGCCTCTTACGAGACCGTTCAGCAGCTGGTTTGGGTTTTCACTCTCAAACGGCTTATTTTTAATCCTAATCTAGATATTTCAGAATTATCATCATATTCTCAAACCAAGAGGCTCGCGACTACACGGTCAGTTCCTATAAGTGACATTGTTCCCGTGTGAGGTGTTCGTGCCTCTTACGGGGCCATTTGGCGACTGGTTTGGGTTTTCACCATTTAAGGGCTCTTTTTTAAGCTTGATCAATATATTTTCAAATTATCTTCATATTCTAAAATCTGGAGGCCCGCAACTACCCGGTTAGTTCGTATAAGTTATATTGGTCCCGTGCGAGGTGTTTATGCCTCCTACGGGGCCGTTTGGCAGCTGGTTTGGGTTTTCACCCTCAAACGGCATATTTTTAACCCTAATCTAGTTATTTTAAAATTATCGTAATATTCTGAAACTGGAAGACCCGCAGCTACGCGGTCAGTTCGTATAAGTTACATTGGTCCCGTGTGAGGTGTTCGTGCCTCTTACAGGGCCATTTGGCAGCTGGTTTGGGTTTTCACCCTCAAATGGCTTATTTTTAAGCTTAATTTAGATCTTTCCAAATTATCCACATATTTTCAAACTGAGAGACCCCCGACTACTCAATCAGTTCGTAAAAGTTACATTGGTACCGTACGAGGTGTTCGTGCCTCTTATGGGGCCATTTGGGGGTTGGTTTGGGTTTTCACCCTCAAACGGCTTGTTTTTAAGCCTAATCTAGTTATTTCCAAATTATCATCATATTCTCAAAACCAAGAGGATCGCGACTACACGATCAGCTCCTATAAGTTACATTCTTCCCGTGTAAGGTGTTCGTGCCTCTTACTGGGCCATTTGGCGACTGGTTTGGATTTTCACCCTTTAAGGGCTTTTTCTTAAGCTTCGATCGATAGATTTTAAAATTTTCATCATTTTCTCAAATAGGGAGGCCCGCGACTACGCGGTTAGTTCGAACAAGTTACATTAGTCCCGTGCAAAGTGTTCATGCCTCTTACGGGGCCGTTTGGCAGTTGGTTTGGGTTTTCACCCTCAAACGGCTTATTTTTAAGCCTAATCTAGTTATTTCAAAATTATCATCATATTCTGAAATCGGAAGTCCCACGGCTACGTGGTCAGTTCGTATAAGTTGGATTGGTCCCGTGTGAGGTGTTCGGGCCTCTTACGAGGCCGTTTGGCAGCTGGTTTGGGTTTTCACCTTCAAATGGTTTATTTTTAAGCCTAATCTAGATATTTCCAAATTGTCCACATATTGTCAAATGGAGAGATCCGTGACTACGCAATCAGTTCGTACAAGTTACGTTGGTCCCGTGCAAGGTGTTCGTGCCTCTTATGGGGCCATTTAGGGGCTGGTTTCGGTTTTCACCCTCAAACGGCTTATTTTTAAGCCTAATCTAGTTATTTCAAAAGTATCATCATATTCTGAAACCGGAAGGCCCGCGGCTACATGGTCAATTCGTATAAGTTACAATTGTCCCGTGTGAGGTGTCCGTGCCTCTTACGGGGCCTTTTGGCAGACGGTTTGGATTTTCACCCTCAAATGGGTTATTTTTAAGCCTAATCTAGATATTTCCAAATTATCCGCATATTTTCAAAACTGAGAGACCCGTGACTACTAAAATCCATTCGTACAAGTTACATTGGTCCCGTGCGAGGTGTTCGTGCCTCTTATGGGGCCATTTGGGGGTTGGTTTGGGTTTTCACCCTCAAATGGCTTGTTTTTATGCCTAATCTAGATATTTCCAACTTATCATCATATTCTCAAATCGAGAGGCTCGTGACTACGCGGTCAGTTCCTTCAAGTTACATTTTTCCCGTGTGAGGTGTTCGTGCCTCTTACGGGGTTATTTGGCGGCTGGTTTGGATTTTCACCCTTCAAGGGCTTTCTTTTAAGCTTGATTGATAGATTTTAAAATTATCATCATATTCTCAAATCGGGAGTCCCGCGACTACGCGGTCTGTTCGTACAAGTTACATTGGTCCCGTATGAGGTGTTCGTGCCTCTTACGAGACCGTTTAGCGGGTGGTTTGGGTTTTCACTCTCAAACGGCTTGTTTTTAAGCCTAATCTAGATATTTCCAAATTATTATCATATTCTTAAACCAAGAGGCTCACGACTACACGGTCAGTTCCTACAAGTTACATTGTTCCCGTGTGAGGTGTTCATGCCTCTTACGGGACCATTTGGTGACTGGTTTGGGTTTTCACCCTTTAAGGGCTTTTTTTTAAGCTTGAATGATAGATTTTCAAATTATCATCATATTCTCAAATCGGGAGGCCCGCGACTACGCGATCAGTTCGAATAAGTTACATTGGTCCATGCAAGGTTTTCATGCCTCTTACGGCACCGTTTGGCAGCTGGTTTTGGTTTTCACCCTCAAACGGCTTATTTTTAAGCTTAATCTAGTTATTTCAAAATTCTCATCATATTCTGAAACTGGAAGGCCCGCGGCTACACAGTTAATTCGTATAAGTTACATTGGTCTCGTGTGAGGTGTTCGTGCCTCTTACGAGGCCGTTTATCAGCTTGTTTGGGTTTTCACCCTCAAATGACTTGTTTTTAAGCCTAACTTAGATATTTCCAAATTATCCACATATTTTCAAACCGAGACACCCGCGACTACGCAATCAGTTAGTACAAGTTACATTGGTCCCTTGCGAGTGTTCGTGCCTCTTATGGGGATATTTGGGGGTTGGTTTGGGTTTTCACCCTCAAACGGCTTGTTTTTAAGCCTAATCTAGATATTTCCAAATTATCGTCATATTCTCAAACCGAGAGGCTCGTGAGTACGCGGTTAGTTCCTTCAAGTTACATTGGTCCCGGGTGAGGAGTTCGTGCCTAATACGGGGCCGTTTGGCGACTGGTTTGGATTTTCACCCTTCAAGGGCTTTCTTTTAATCTTAATCGATATATTTTCAAATTATAGTCATATTCTCAATCCGGGAGGACCGCAACTACGTGATCAGTTCGTACAAGTTACATTGGTCCCGTGCGAGGTGTCGTGCCTCTTACGGGCCGTTTGGCGGAAGGTTTGGGTTTTTAGCCTCAAACGGCTTATTTTTAAGCCTAATCTAGATATCTCCAATTATCATCATATTCTTAAACCGAGAGACCCACGACTAGGCAATCAATTCCTACAAGTTACATTGGTCCCGTGTGAGGTGTTAGTTCCTCTTTCGGGGTTGTTTGGCGACTGGTTTGGGTTTTCACCCTTTAAGAGCTTTTTTAAACTTAATTGAGATATTTTCAAATTATCATCATATTCTGAAATCGGGCGGCCCACAACTACGTGGTCACTTCGTAAAAGTTACATTGGTCTCGTGCAAGGTATTCGTGCATCTTACGGGGACGTTTGGAGGCTCCTTTGGGTTTCCAACCTCAAATGGCTTATTTTTAGGCCTAATCTAGATATTTCCAATGTATCGTCATATTCTGAAACTGGGTTTAGCGGCTAGTTTGGGTTTTCACTCTTAAACGACTTGTTTTTAAGCCTAATCTAGATATTTGCAAATTATCATTATATTCTCAAACCAAGAGGCTCGCGACTATACGGTCAGTTCCTACAAGTTATATTGGTCCCGTTCGAGGTGTTCGTGCCTCTTACGGGTCCATTTGGCGACTGCTTTGGGTTTTCACCCTTTAAGGGCTTTTTTTTAAGCTTGATCGATATATTTCCAAATTATCGTCATATTCTAAAACCGAGACACCCGCAACTGCACGGTCAGTTCCTATAAGTTATATTGGTCCCGTTCGAGGTGTTCGTGCCTCTTAAGGGTACATTTGGCGACTGGTTTGGGTTTTCACCCTTTAAGGGCTTTTTTAAGCTTGACCGATATATTTCCAAATTATCGTCATATTCTCAAACTGAGAGACCCGCGACTACGCATTAACTTCGTACAAGTTACATTGGTCTCGTGCGAGGTTTTCGTACCTCTTATAGGGCCGTTTGGCAACAGGTTTGGGTTTTCACCCTCAAACAGCTTGTTTTTAAGCCTAATCTACATATTTCAAAATTATTGTCATATTTTGAAACCGGAAGGCCCGTGGCTACGGGGTACGTTCGTACAACTTACATTGGTCTCGTGCGAGGTGTTCGTGCCTCTTACGGGGCCGTTTGGCAGCTGGTTTGGATTTTCAACCTCAAACGGCTTGTTTTAAGCCTAATTTAGATATTTCCAAATTATCAACATAATTTCAAACCGAGAGACCCACGACTACACAATCAATTAGTACAAGTTACATTAGTCCCGTGCGAGGTGTTCATGCCTCTTATGGGGCCATTTGGGGCCTAGTTTGGGTTTTCACCCTCAAAGGGCTTCTTTTTAAGCCTAATCTAGATATTTCCAAATCATCATCATATTCTTAAACCAAGAAGCTCATGATAAGTTACATTGTTCCCGTGTGAGGTGTTCATGCCTCTAACGGGGCCATTTGGCGAATGGTTTGGGTTTTCACCCTTTAAGGGCTTTTTTTAAGCTTGATCGATAGATTTTCAAATTATCGTCATATTCTCAAATTGAGAGGCCCGCAGCTATGCGGTCAGTTTGTACAAGTTACATTGGTCCCGTGCAAGGTGTTCATGCCTCTTACGGGGCCGTTTGGCAGCTGGTTTGGGTTTTCACCCTCAAAAGCCTTATTTTTAAGCTTGATCTATAGATTTTCAAATTATCATCATATTCTCAAATCGGGAGGCCCGTGACAACGTGGTCAGTTCGTACAAGTTACATTGGTATCGTGCGAGGTGTTCGTGCCTCTTACGGGACCTTTTAGCGGCTTGTTTGGGTTTTCACTCTCAAACGGCTTATTTTTAAGCCTAGTCTAGTTATTTCAAAATTATCGTCATATTCTGAAACCGGAAGGCTCGCGGCTACGTGGTCAGTTTGTATAAGTTAGATTGGTCCCGTGTGAGGTGTTCGTGCCTCTTACGGGGCCATTTGGCAGCCGGTTTGGGTTTTCACCCTCAAATGGCTTGTTTTTAAGCCTAATCTAGTTATTTCCAAATTGTCCACATATTTTCAAACCGAGAGAACCACGACTACGCAATCAGTTCGTACAAGTTACATTGGTCCCGTGCGAGGTGTTCGTGCCTCTTATGGGGCCATTTGGGGGTTGGTTTGGGTTTTCACCCTCAAATGGCTTATTTTTAAGCCTAATCTAGATATTTCCAAATTATCATCATATTCTCAAACCGATAGGCTCGTGACTACTCGGTCAATTCCTTCAAGTTACATTGGACCCGTGTGAGGTGTTCGTGCCTGTTACGGGTTTGTTTGGTGGCTGGTTTGGATTTTCACCCTTCAAGGGCTTTCTTTTAAGCTTGATCGATAGATTTTCAAATTATCATCATATTCTCAAATTGGGAGGCCCATGACAACGTGGTCAGTTCGTACATGTTACATTGGTATCGTGCGAGGTGTTCGTGCCTCTTACGGGACCTTTTAGCGGTTGGTTTGGGTTTTCACTCTCAAACGGCTTATTTTTAAGCCTAATCTAGTTATTTCAAAATTATCATCATATTCTGAAACCGGAAGGCTCGCGGCTACGTGGTCAGTTTGTTTAAGTTAGATTGGTCCCGTGTGAGGTGTTCGTGCCTCTTACAGGGCCATTTGGCAGCCGGTTTGGGTTTTCACCCTCAAATTGCTTGTTTTTAAGCCTAATCTAGTTATTTCCAAATTATCCACATATTTTCAAACCGAGAGAACCGCGACTACGTAATTAGTTCATACAAGTTACACTGGTCCCGTGCGAGGTGTTCGTACCTCTTATGGGGCCATTTGGGGGCTGGTTTGGGTTTTCACCCTTAAATGGCTTATTTTTAAGCCTAATATAGATATTTCCAAATTATCATCATATTCTCAAACCGAGAGGCTTGTGACTACTCGATCAATTCCTTCAAGTTACATTGGTCCCGTGTGAGGTGTTCGTGCCTGTTACGGGTATGTTTGGCGGCTGGTTTGGATTTTCACCTTTCAAGGGCTTTCTTTTAAGCTTGATCGATAGATTTTCAAATTATCATCATAGTCTCAAATCGAGAGGCCCGCGACTACACGGTCAGTTCATACAAGTTACATTGGTCCCGTGCGAGGTGTTCGTGCCTCTTACGAAACCATTTAGCTACTGGTTTGGGTTTTCACTCTCAAACGGCTTGTAAGCCTAATCTAGATATTTCCAAATTATCATCATATTCTCAAAACAAGAGGCTCGCGACTATACGGTCAGTTCCTACAAGTTATATTGTTCCCGTGTGAGGTGTTCGTGCCTCTTACGGGGCCATTTGTCGACTGGTTTGGGTTTTAACCCTTTAAGGGCTTTTTTTTAAGCTTGATCGATAAATTTTCAAATTATTGTCATATTCTCAAATTGGGAAGCCCACGACTACGCAGTCAGTTCGTACAAGTTAAATTGGTCCCGTGCGAGGTGTTCATGCCTTTTATGGTGCCGTTTGGCAGCTGGTTTGGGTATTAACCCGCAAACGGATTATTTTTAAGCCTAATCTAGTGATATCAAAATTATCGTCATATTCTGAAACAGGAAGGCCCGCAGCTACGCGGTCAGTTTGTATAAGTTACATTGGTCCCGTGTGAAGTGTTCGTGCCTCTTACGAGGCCGTTTAGCCACTCGTTTAGGTTTTCACCCTCAAATGGCTTGTTGTTAAGACTAATTTTAATATTTCCAAATTATCCACATATTTTCAAACCGAGCGACCGGCTACTAGACCTGGCAAAATGAGGCACGACACGATAACACGACAGGACATGAAATTATAAGTTAATGGGTTTAGTCTTATCGGGTTTGGGTCATTAACGGGTCAACACGGTAGAACCGTTATCATAATGGGTCGTGTTTGGGTTTGTACTCTTACATGATTAAACCCGTTTATACCCATTATCACCCGTTAATGGTACCGGGCTTTATTGGGTCGTGTGACCCGAACCAATATTACACGGGTACTAACGGTTATTAACGGGTACTAACGGGTACTAACGGGTAATAACGGGTCACCCAACCCGTTACCCGTTTAGACCCATTAATATTAACGGGTGTTAACTGTTCGAGTCATGTACCCGTTAACATTAACGGGTCGTGTTTGGGTATTATCATTTGACCCGTTAGTCTTAACGGGTCGTGTACGGGTTAAGGGTGTTTTCACCCATTAACCCGTTAACATGACCTGTTAACCCGTTAACACGACCCGTTGACAGCTCTATCCGCGATTACGTAATCAGTTCGTACAACATTGGTCCCGTGTGAGGTGTTCGTGCCTCTTACGGGCCCATTTGGCGGCTAGTTTGGGTTTTCACCCTCAAACGGCTTATTTTTAAGTCAAATCTAGATATTTCCAAATTATCATCATATTCTTAAATCGAGAGGCTTGTGACTACACGGTTAGTTCCTTCAAGTTACATTAGTCCCGTGTGAGGTGTTCGTGCCTCTTACGGGGTTGTTTGGTGGTTGGTTTGCATTTTCACCCTTCAAGGGCTTTCTTTTTAGCTTAATCGATAAATTTTCAAATTATAGTCATATTCTCAATCCGGGAGGCCCACGACTACGCGATCAGTTCGTACAAGTTACATTGGTCCCATACGAGGTGTTCATGCCTCTTACGGGGACGTTTGGAGAAAGGTTTGGGTTTTTAGCCTCAAACGGCTTGTTTTTAAGCCTAATCTAGATATTTCCAAATTATCATCATATTCTTAAACCGAGAAACCCACGACTACGCGATCAGATCGTACAAGTTACATTGGTCCCATGCGGGGTGTTCGTGCCTCTTACGAGACCGTTCAGTGGCTAGTTTGGGTTTTCACTCTCAAACGGCTTGATTTTAAGCCTAATCTAGATATTTGCAAATTATCATCATATTCTCAAACCAATATGTTCGTGACTACACGGTCAATTCCTACAAGTTATATTGGTCCCGTGCGAGGTGTTCATGCCTCTTACAGGGCCATTTGGCGACTGGTTTGGGTTTTCACCCTTTAAGGGCTTTTTTTTAAGCTTGATGGATATATTTCCAAATTATCATCATATTCTCAAATCGAGAGACCCGCGACTACGCAGTCACTTCGTACAAGTTACATTGGTCTCATGCGAGTTTTTCGTGCCTCTTACAGGGCCGTTTGGCAGCTGGTTTGGGTTTTCACCCTCAAACGGCTTGTTTTTAAGCCTAATCTACATATTTCAAAATTATTGTCATATTCTAATACCGGAAGGCCCGTGGCTACGCGGTCAGTTCGTACAAGTTACATTGGTCCCGTGCGAGGTGTTCGTGCCTATTACGGGGCCGTTTGGCAGCCGGTTTGGGTTTTCACCCTCAAATGGCTTATTTTTAAGCCTAATCTAGATATTTCAAAATTATCCACAACTTTTCAAACTGAGAGACCCGTGATTACGAAATTAGTTCGTAAAAGTTACATTGGTCACGTGCGAGGTGTTCGTGCCTCTTATGGGGTCATTTGGGGGATGGTTTGGGTTTTCACCCTCAAACGGCTTGTTTTTAAGCCTAATCTATATATTTCCAATTTATCATCATATTCTCAAACCAAGAGGCTCGCGACTACACGGTCAATTCTTATAAGTTACATTGTTCCCGTGTGAGGTGTTCGTGCCTCTTACGGGGCCATTTGGCGACTGGTTTGGGTTTTCACCCTTTAAGGGATTTTTTTTAAGCTTGATCGATAAATTTTCAAATTATCATCATATTCTCAAATCGGGAGGCCCGCGACTACGCGTCCAGTTAGTACAAGTTACATTGGTCCCGTGCGAGGTGTTCATTCCTTTTACGGCGCCGTTTGGCAGCTGGTTTGGATTTTAACCCACAAACGGATTATTTTTAAGCCTAATCTAGTGATATCAAAATTATCGTCATATTCTGAAATAGGAAGGCCCGCGACTACGCGGTCAGTTTGTATAAGTTACATTGGTCCCGTGTGAGGTGTTCGTGCCTCTTACGAGGCCGTTTAGCAGCTCATTTTGGTTTTCACCCTCAAATGGCATGTTTTTAAGACTAATTTAGATATTTCCAAATTATCCACATATTTTCAAGCCGAGAGACGTGCGACTACGCAATCAGTTCGTACAAGTTACATTGGTCCCGTGCGAGGTGTTCGTGCCTCTTACGGGCCCATTTGGCGGCTGGTTTGGGTTTTTACCCTCAAACAGCTTGTTTTTAAGCCTAATCTAGATATTTCCAAATTATCATCGTATTCTTAAACCGAGGGGCTCGTGACTACGCGGTTAGTTCCTTCAAGTTACATTAGTCCCGTGTGAGGTGTTCGTGCCTCTTACGGGGTCGTTTGGCGATTGGTTTGCATTTTCACCCTTCAAGGGCTTTCTTTTTAGCTTAATCGATAGATTTTCAAATTATAGTCATATTCTGAATCCGAGAGGCCCACGACTACGCGGTCAGTTTGTACAAGTTACATTGGTCCCGTAAGAGGTGTTCGTGCCTCTTACGGGGCCGTTTAGAGAAAGGTTTGGGTTTTTAGCCTCAAACGGCTTATTTTTAAGCCTAATCTAGATATCTCCAAATTATCATCATATTCTCAAACCGACATACCGACGACTATGCGATCAATTCCTACAAGTTACATTGGTCCCGTGCGAGGTGTTAGTTCCTCTTTCGGGGCCGTTTGGCGACTGGTTTGGGTTTTCACCCTTTAAGGGCTTTTATAAACTTAATTGATATATTTTCAAATTATCATCATATTCTCAAATCGGGAGGCCCGTGACTAAGCGGTCAGTTCGTAAAAGTTACATTGGTCCCGTGCGAGGTGTTCGTGCCTCTTTCGGGGATGTTTGGCGGCTCATTTGGGTTTTCAACCTCAAATGGCTTATTTTTATGCCTAATCTAAATATTTCCAATGTATCATCATATTCTCAAACTGGGAGACTCGCGACTAAGCAGTCAGTTCGTACAAGTTACATTGGTCCCGTGCGAGGTGTTCGTGCCTCTTACGGGGCCGTTTGGCAACTGGTTTAGGTTTTCAGCCTCAAACGGCTTGTTTTTAAGCCTAATCTAGATATTTCCAAATTATCATCATATTCTTAAACCGAGAAACCCATGACTATGTGATCAGTTCGTACAAGTTTCATTGGTCCCGTGCGGGGTGTTCGTGCCTCTTACGAGACCGTTTAGCGGCTAGTTTGGGTTTTCACTCTCAAACGGCTTGATTTTAAGCCTAATCTAGATATTTCCAAATTATCATCATATTCTCAAACTAAGAGCTCCCGACTACACGGTCAGTTCCTACAAGTTATATTGGTCCCGTGCGAGGTGTTCGTGCCTCTTACGGGGCCATTTGGCGACTGGTTTGGGTGTTCACCCTATAAGGGCTTTTTTTTAAGCTTGATGGATATATTTCCAAATTATCATCATATTCTCAAATCGATAGACCGACGAGTACGCAGTCAATTCGTACAAGTTACATTGGCCTCATGCGAGGTTTTCGTGCCTCTTACAAGGCCGTTTGGCAGCTGGTTTGGGTTTTCACCCTGAAACGGCTTGTTTTTAAGCCTAATCTACATATTTCAAAATTATTGTCATATTCTAATACCGAAAGGCCCGTGGCTAACGCAGTCAGTTTGTATAAGTTACATTGGTCCCGTGCGAGGTGTTCGTGCCTCTTACGGGGCCGTTTGGCAGCCGGTTTGGGTTTTCATCCTCAAATGGCTTGTTTTTAAGCCTAATCTAGATATTTCAAAATTATCCACCACTTTTCAAACCGAGAGACCCGTGACTAAGAAATCAGTTCGTACAAGTTACATTGGTCACGAGCGAGGTGTTCGTGCCTCTTATGGGGCCATTTGGGTGCTGGTTTGGGTTTTCACCCTCAAACGGCTTATTTTAAGCCTAATCTAGATATTTCCAAATTATCATCATATTCTGAAACCAAAAGGCTCTCGACTACGCGGTTAGTTCTTATAATCGACATTGTTCTCGTGTGAGGTGTTCGTGCCTCTTACGGGGCCATTTGGCGATTGGTTTTTGTTTTCACCCTTTATGGGCTTTTATTAATCTTGATCGATATATTTTCAAATTATCGTCAAATTCTTAAATCGGGAGGCCCGCGACTACGCGGTCAGTTCGTACAAGTTACATTGGTCCCATGCAAGGTGTTCATGCCTCTTACGGGGTCATTTGACAGCTGGTTTGGGTCAAACGACTTATTTTTAAGCCAAATCTAGTTATTTAAAAATTATCATCATATTCTGAAACCGAAAGTCCCGCGGCTACGCGGTCAGTTCGTATATGTTATATTGGTCCCGTGTGAGGTGTTCGTGCCTCTTACGGGGCCCTTTGGCAGCTGGTTTGGGTTTTTACTCTCAAATGGCTTGTTTTTAAGTCTAATCTAGATATTTCCAAATTATCCACATATTTTCAAACCGAGAGACCCATGTCTACGCAATCAGTCCGTACAAGTTACATTGGTCCCGTGCGAGGTGTTCGTGCCTCTTATGGGGCCATTTGGGGGCTGGTTTGGGTTTTCACCCTCAAACGGATTGTTTTTAAGCCTAATCAAGATATTTCTAAATTATCATCATATTCTCAAACCAAGAGGCTCGTGACTACGCGGTCAGTTCCTTCAATTTACATTGGTCCCGTGTGAGGTGTGTGTGCCTCTTACGAGGTTGTTTGGCGGCGGGTTTGGATTTTCACCCTTCAAGGGCTTTCTTTTAATCTTGATCGATAGATTTTCAATTTATCATCATATTCTCAAATCGGGTGGCTCGCGACTACGCGGTCAGTTCGTAGAAGTTACATTGGTCCCGTGCGATGTGTCCGTGCCTCTTACGGGACCGTTTAGCGGCTGGTTTGGATTTTTCACTCTCAAACGACTTATTTTTATTCCTAATCTAGATATTTCCAAATTATCATCATATTCTCAAACCATGAGGCTCGTCACTACGTGGTCAGTTCCTACATGTTACATTATTCCCGTGTGAGGTGTTTGTTCCTCTTACGGGGCCATTTGGAGACTGGTTTGGGTTTTCACCCTTTATCGGCTTTTTTTAAGCTTGATCGATAGATTTTTAAACTATCGTCATATTCTCAAATTTGGAGGCCCTCGACTACGCGGTTAGTTCGTATAAGTTATATTGGTCCCATGCGAGGTGTTCATGCCTCTTACGACGCCATTTGGCCGCTGGTTTGGGTTTTCACCCTCAAACGGCTTATTTTAAGACTAATCTAGTTATTTCAAAATTATCATCATATTTTGAAACCGAAAGTCCCGCGGCTACGCGGTCAGTTCGTATATGTTACAATGGTCCCGTGTGAGGTGTTCCTGCCTCTTACGGGGACGTTTGGCAACCGGTTTGGGTTTTCACCCTTAAATGGCTTGTTTTTAAGCCTAATCTAGATATTTCCAAATTATCCACATATTTTCAAACTGAGAGACCCGCGACTATGCAATCAGTTCGTACAAGTTACATTGGTCCCGTGCGAGGTGTTCGTGTCTCTTACGGGGCCGTTTGGCAGCTGGTTTGGGTTTTCAGCCTCAAACGGCTTGTTTTTAAGCCTAATCGAGATATTTCCAAATTATCATCATATTATCAAACCGAGAGGCTCGTGACTATACGGTCAGTTCCTTCAAGTAACATTGGTCGCGTGTGAGGTGTGCATGCCTCTTACGGGGTTGTTTGGCGGCTGGTTTGGATTTTCACCCTTCAAGGGATTTCTTTTAAGCTTAATTGATAGATTTTCAAATTATCATCATATTCTCAAATCGGCAGGCCCGCGACAATGCGGTCAGTTCGTACAAGTTACACTGGTCCCCTACGAGGTGTTCATGCCTCTTACGGGATCGTTTAGCGACTGGTTTGGGTTTTCACTCTCAAATGGCTTGTTTTTATGCCTAATTTAGATATTTCCAAACTATCATCATATTCTCAAACCAAGAGTCTCGCGACTACACGGTCAGTTCCTACAAGTTACATTATTCCCGTGTGAGGTGTTCGTGCCTCTTACAGGGCCATTTGGCGACTGGTTTGGGTTTCACCCTTCAAGGGCTTTCTTTTAAGCTTGATCGATAGATTTTCAAATTATAATAATATTCTCATATCGGGAGGCCCGCGACTACACGGTCAGTTCGTACAAGTTACATTATTCCAGTGTGAGGTGTTCGTGCCTCTTACAGGGCCATTTGGCGACTGGTTTGGGTTTTGACCCTCAAACGGCTTGTTTTTATGACTAATCTAGTTATTTCAAAATTATCGTCATATTCTGAAACAGAAAGGCCCGCGGCTACGTGGTCAGTTCGTATACGTTACATTGGTCCCGTGTGAGGTGTTAGTGCCTCTTACGGGGTCGTTTGGTAGCCGGTTTGGATTTTAAGCCTCAAATGGCTTGCTTTAAAGCCTAATCTATATATTTCCAAACTATCCACATATTTTCAAACCGAGAGACCCGCGACTATGCAATCAGTTTGTAAAAGTTACATTGGTCCTGTGCGAGGTGTTCGTGCCTCTTATGGGGCCATTTGGGGGCTGGTTTGTGTTTTCACCCTCAAACGGCTTGTTTTTAAGCCTAATCTAGATCTTTCCAAATTATCATCATATTCTCAAACCGAGAGGCTCGTGACTACGCGGTCAGTTCCTTTAAGTTACATTGGACCCGTGTGAGGTGTACGTGCCTCTTACGGGGTTGTTTGGCGGCTGGTTTGGATTTTTACCCTTCATGGGCTTTCTTTTAAGCTTGATCGATAGATTTTTAAATTATCATCATATTCTCAAATCGGGAGGCCCGCGACTACGCGGTCAGTTCATACAAGTTACATTGGTCCCCTACGAGGTGTTCGTGCCTCTTACAGGACCGTTTAGCGACTGGTTTGGGTTTTCACTCTCAAACGGCTTGTTTTTATGCCTAATCTAGATATTTCCAAACTATCATCATATTCTCAAACTAAGAGGCTCGCGACTACACGGTCAGTTCCTATAAGTTACATTATTCCCGTGTGAGGTGTTCGTTCCTCTTACTGGACCATTTGGTGATTGGTTTGGGTTTTCACCCTTTAAGGGCTTTTTTTAAGCTTGATCGATAGATTTTCAAATTATCGTCATATTCTCAAATCGGGAGGCCCGCGACTACGCGGTCAGTTCGTATAAGTTACATTGGTCCGGTGTAAGGTGTTCATGCCTCTTACGGGGCCATTTGCCAGCTGGTTTGGGTTTTCACCCTCAAACGGCTTGTTTTTAAGCCAAATCTAGTTATTTCAAAATTATCATCATATTCTGAAATCGGAAGGCCCGCGGCTACGCGGTCAGTTCCTATACGTTACATTAGTCCCGTGTGAGGTGTTCGTGCCTCTAACGGGGTCGTTTGGTAGCCGGTTTGGGTTATAACCCTCAAATGGCTAGTTTTTAGGCCTAATCTAGATATTTCCAAATTATCCACATATTTTCAAACCGAGAGACCCGCGACTATGCAATCAGTTCGTACAAGTTACATTGGTCCCGTGCGAGGTGTTCGTGTCCCTTACGGGGCTATTTGGCAACTGGCTTGGGTTTTCAGCCTCAAACGGCTTGTTTTTAAGCTTAATCTAGATATTTCCAAATTATCATCATATTCTCAAACCGAGAGGCTCGTGACTACGCGGTCATTCCTTCAAGTTACATTGGTCCCGTGTGAGGTGTGCATGCCTCTTACGGGGTTGTTTGGCGGCTGGATTGGATTTTCACCCTTCAAGGGCTTTCTTTTAAGCTCGATCGATAGATTTTCAAATTATCATCATATTCTCAAATCGAGAGGCCCATGACTATGCGGTTAGTTCGTACAAGTTAAATTGGCCCCGTGCGAGGTGTTCGTGCCTCTTACGGGACCGTTTGGCGGTTGGTTTGGGTTTTCACTCTCAAAAGGCTTATTTTAATGGCTAATCTAGATATTTCCCAATTATCATCATATTCTCAAACCAAGAGGCTCGCGACTACACGGTCAGTTCCTACAAGTTACATTATTCCCGTGTGAGGTGTTCGTGCCTGTTACGGGGCCATTTGGCGACTGGTTTGGGTTTCACCCTTCAAGGGCTTTCTTTTAAGCTTGATCGATATATTTTCAAATTATCGTCATATTCTCAAATCGAGAGGCCCACAACTACGCGGTCAGTTCGTACAAGTTATATTGGTCCCGTGCAAGGTGTTCATGCCTCTTACGGGGATGTTTGGCGGCTCGTTTGGGTTTTCACACTCAAATGACTTATTTTTAAGCCCAATCTAGATATTTCAAAAGTATCATCATATTCTCAAATCCGGAGACCCGCGACTACGCTGTCACTTCGTATAAGTTACATTGGTCCCGTGCGAGGTGTCCGTGACTCTTACGGGCCATTTGGCAGTTGGTTTGAGTTTTCACCCTCAAACCGCTTATTTTTAAGCATAATCTAGATATTTCCAAATTATCATCATATTTTCAAACCGAGAGACCCGCGACTACACGATCAGTTCCAAATTATCATCATATTCTGAAATCATGCGGCCCGCAACTACACGGTCACTTCCTAAAAGTTACATTGGTCCCGTACGAGGTGTTCTAGCCTCTTATGGGGATGTTTGGCGGCTCCTTTGGGTTTTCAACCTCAAATGGCTAATTTTTCTACCTAATCTAGATATTTCCAATGTATCATCATATTCTCAAACTGGGAGACTCGCGACTAAGCAATCAGTTTGTACATGTTACATTGGTCCCGTGCGAGGTGTTCGTGCCTCTTACGTGGCCATTTGGCAACTAGTTTGGGTTTTCACCCTCAAACGGCTTATTTTTAATCCCAATCTAGATATTTCCAAGTTATAATCATATTCTCAAACCGAGAGGCTCGCGACTGCATGGTCATCCCCTATAAGTTATATTGGTCCCGTGTGAGGTGTTTGTGCCTCTTACGGGGCCGTTTGGCGGCTAGTTTAGGTTTTCACCCTTTAACGGCTTTCTTTTATGCTTAATCGATAGGTTTTCAAATTATCGTTATATTCTCAAATCGGGAGGCTCGCGCCTACGCGGTCAGTTCGTACAAGCTACATTGGTCTCGTCTGACGTGTTTGTGCCTCTTACGGGGTCGTTTGGCAACTAGTTTGCATTTTCAGCCTCAAACGACTTATTTTTAAGCCTAATCTAGATATATCAAAACTATCATCATATTCTCAAGCCGGGAGACACGCGATTATGCGGTAAATTCCTACAAGTTACATTTATCCCGTGTGAGGTGTTAGTTCCTCTTTCAGGGCCGTTTGGCAGCTGGTTTAAGTTTTCACCCTTTAAGGCCTTTTTTTAAACTTAATTAATATAATTTCAAATTATCGTCGTATTCTCAAATCGGGAAGCCCGCGACTACGCGGTCAGTTCGTAAAAGTTACATTGGTCCCGTGTGAGGTGTTCGTGCCTCTTATGGGACGTTTGGCGGCTCGTTTGGGTTTTCACCCTCAAACGGCTTGTTTTTAAGCCAAATCTAGATATTTCCAAATTATCATCATATTTTCAAACCGAGGGACTCGCGGCCACGCGATCAGTTCCAATAAGTTACATTGGTCCCGTACGAGGTGTTCGTTCCTCTTACGGGGCCGTTTGGCAGCTGGTTTGGGTTTTCACCCTTTAAGGGCTTTTTTTTAAGCTTCATAAAAATATTTTCAAATTATCATCATATTCTCAAATCGGGAGGCCCGCGACTACGCGGTCAGTTCGTACAAGTTAAATTGGTCCCGTGTGAGGTGGTCATGCCTCTTACGGGGCCGTTTGGCAACTGGTTTCCGTTTTCAGCCTCAAACGGCTTATTTTTAAGCCTAATCTAGATATTTCCAAATTATCATCATATTTTCAAACCGACAGACCCGCGACTACGTGATCACTTCTTACAAGTTACATTGGTCCCGTGCGAGGTGTTCATTCCTCTTACGGGGCCCTTTGGCCGCTGGTTTGGATTTTCACCCTTTAAGGGCCTTTTTTAAGCTTAATCGATATATTTTCAAATTATCATCATATTCTCAAACCTGGAGGCCCGCGACTACGCGGTCAGTTCGTACAAGTTACATTGGTCCCGTGCGAGGTGTTCGTGCCTCTTACGAGACCATTTGGCGGCTTGTTTGGGATTACACCCTTTAAGGTCTTTTTTTCCAGCTCAATCGATATATTTTTAAATTATCATTATATTCTCAAACCGGGAGGCCCACGACTATGCGGTCAGTTCGTACAACTTACAGTGGTCCCATGGGAGGTGTTCGTGTCTCTTACGGGGTCGTTTGTCAACTAGTTTGGTTTTTCACCCTCAAACGGCTTCTTTTTAAGCTTAATAGATATATTTTCAAATTATCGTCATATTCTCAATTCAGGAGTCCCGTGACTACGAGGGCAATTCCTACAGTTACATTGGTCCCGTGCGTGGTGTTCGTGCCTCTTACGGGGCCGCTTGGCAGTGGGTCTGTGTTTTCACCCTCAAACAGCTTATTTTTTAGCCTAATCTAGATATTTTCAAATTATCATCATATTCTCAAACCGAGAGACCCGCAACTAGGCGGTCAGTTCCTACAAGTTACATTGGTCCCATACAAGATGTTCGTTCCTCTTACGGGGCCGTTGGGCTACCGGTTTGGGTTTTCACCCTTTAAGGGGATTTTTTAAGCTTAATCGATATATTTTCAAATTATCATCATATTCTCAAATCGGGAGACCCGTGACTATGCGATCAGTTTGTAAAAGTTATATTGGTCCCGTGCGAGGTGTTCGTGTCTCTTACGTGGCCATTTGGCAGCTGGTTTGGGTTTTCACCCTCAAACGGCTTATTTTTAACCCTAATCTAGATATTTCCAAATTATCATCATATTCTCAAACTGAGAGCCTCGCGACTGCACGATCTGCTCCTATAAGTTACATTGGTCTCGTGTGAGGTCTTTGTGCCTCTTACGGGGTCGTTTGGCGACTAGTTTAGGATTTCACCCTTTAAGGGCTTTCTTTTAAGCTTAATCAATAAATTTTCAAATTATCATCTTATTTTCAAATCGGGTGTCTCGCAACTATGCGATTAGTTCGTACAAGTTACATTGGTCCCGTGTGAGGTGTTCGTGCCTCTTATGGGGCCGTTTGGCAACTGGTTTGCATTTTCAGCCTCAAACGGCTTATTTTTAAGCCTAATCTAGATATATCCAAATTATCATCATATTCTCAAATCGGGAGACACGCGATTATGAGGTCAATTCCTACAAGTTACATTTATCCTGTGTGAGGTGTTAGTTCCTCTTTCGGGGTCGTTTGGCGGTTGGTTTAAGTTTTCACAATTTAAGGCCTTTTTTTAAACATAACTAAAATATTTTCAAATTATCGTCATATTCTCAAATCGGGAAGCCCGGGACTACGCGGTCAGTTCGTAAAAGTTACATTAGTCTCGTACGATGTGTTCGTGCCTCTAACGGGGACGTTTGGCGGCTCATTTGGGTTTTCACCCTCAAGCGGTTTATTTTTAAGCCAAATCTAGATATTTCCAAATTATCATCATATTCTCAAACCGAGAGGCTCGCGACTACACGGTCAGTTCCTACAAGTTACATTGTTCCCGTGTGAGGTGTTCGTGCCTCTTACGGGGACGTTTGGCAGCTGGTTTGGGTTTTCACCCTTTAAGGGCTTTTTTTAAGCTTAATTGATATATTTTCAAATTACCATCATATTCTCAAATCAGGAGGCCCCCGACTACGTGATTAGTTCGTACAAGTTACATTGGTCCCGTGTGAGGTGTTCGTGCCTCTGACGGGGCCGTTTGGCGACTGGTTTGCATTTTCTGCCTCAAACGGCTTATTTTTAAGCCTAATCTAGATATTTCCAAATTATCATCATATTCTCAAATCGAGAGACCCGCAACAATGCGGTCAATTCCTACAAGTTACATTGGTCCCGTACGCGGTGTTCGTTCCTCTTACAGGGCCCTTTGGCAGCTGGTATGGGTTTTCATCCTTTAAGGGCTTTTTCTTAAGCTTAATCGATATATTTTCAAATTATCATCATATTCTCAAATCGGGAGGCCCACGACTACTCGGTCAGTTCGTACAAGTTACATTGGTCCCGTGTGAGGTGTTCATGCCTCTCACTGGGCAGTTTGGCGGTTGGTTTGGGTTTTCAACTTCAAATGGCTTATTTTTAAGCCTAATGTAGATATATCCAAATTATCGTCATATTCTCAAACCGAGAGAACTGCGATTATGCGGTCAATTCTTACGAGTTACATTGATCCCATGCGAGGTGTTAGTACATTTTTTGTGGTTGTTTGGCGGTTGGTTTGGGTTTTTACCCTTTAAGGCCTTTTTTTAAACTTAATTAATATATTTAAAAATTATAGTCATATTCTCAAATCGAGAGGCCCGCGACTGCGCGATCAGTTCGTAAAATTTACATTAGTCCCGTGCGAGGTGTCCGTTCCTCTTACGGGGACGTTTGGATGCTCGTTTGGGTTTTCACCATCAAACGGCTTATTTTTAGGCCCAATCTAGATATTTCCAAAGTATCATCATATTCTCAAACCGAGAGACTCGCGATGACACGGTCAGTTCGTTTAAGTTACATTGGTCCCGTGCGAGGTGTTCGTGCCTCTTACGAGGCCGTTTGGCGGCTGGTTTGGGTTTTCACCCTTTAAGGGCTCTTTCTCCAGCTTAATCGATATATTTTCAAATTATCATTATATTCTCAAACCGGGAGGCCCGCGACTACGCGGTCAGTTCGTACAACTTACATTGGTCCCGTGCGAGGTGTTCGTGTCTCTTACGGGGTCGTTTGTCAACTAGTTTGGGCTTTCACCCTCAAACAGCTTATTTTTAAGCTTAATCGATATATTTTCAAATTATTGTCATATTCTCAATTCGAGAGGCCCGCGACTATGAGGGCAGTTCGTACAGTTATATTGGTCCCGTGCGTGGTGTTCGTCACTCTTACAGGGCCGTTTGGTGGCTGGTTTGTGCTTTCACACTCAAATGGCTTATTTTTTAGCCTAATCTAGATATTTCCAAATTATCATCATATTCTCAAACCGAGAGACCCATGACTAGGCGGTCAGTTCCTACAAGTTACATTGGCCCCGTACAAGATGTTCGTTACTCTTACGAGGACGTCGGGATGCCGGTTGTGGTTTTCACCCTTTAAGGGCATTTTTTAAGCTTAATCGATATATTTTCAAATTATCATTATATTCTCAAACCGGGAGACCTGTGACTACGCGGTCAGTTCGTACAAGTTACATTGGTCCCGTGCGAGATGTTCGTGCCTCTTACGGGGACGTTTGGCGGTTCGTTTGGGTTTTCACCCTCAAATGACTTATTTTTAATCCTAATCTAGATATTTCCAATTTATCATGATATTCTCAAACCGAGGGACCCGCGACTATGCGGTCAGTTCCTACAAATTACATTGGTCCCGTGCGAGGTGTTCGTTCCTCTTACGCGGCTGTTGGGCGGCTGGTTATGTTTTTCACCCTTTAAGGGCTTTCTTTTAAGCTTATTTGATAGATTATCAAATTATCTTCATATTCTCAAATCGGGAGGCCCGTGACAACGTAGTCAGTTCGTACAAGTATATTGGTCCCGTGTGAGGTGTTCATGCCTCTTACGGGGTATTTTTGCGGCTGGTTTGGTTTTTTATCCTCAAACGGCTTATTTTTAAGCCTAATCTAGATATATCCAAATTATCATCATATTCTCAAACCAGGAGACCCGCGACTATACGGTCAATTCCTACAAGTTACATTAGTCCCGGGTGAGGTGTTAGTTCCTCTTTCGAGGCCGTTTGGCTGCGGGTTTGGGTTTTCACCCTTTAAGGGCTTTTTTTTTAACTTAATTGATATATTTTCAAATAATCATCATATTTTCAAATTGGTAGGCACGCGACTATGCCGTCAGTTCGTAAAAGTTACATTGGTCCCGTGCAAGGTGTTCATGCCTCTTACGAGGACGTTTGGCGGCTCGTTTGGATTTTCACCCTCAAACGGCCTATTTTTAAGCCTTATCTAGATATTTACAAAGTATCGTCATATTCTCAAACCGAGAGACTCACGACGACGCAGTCAGTTCGTACGAGTTACATTGGTCCCGTGCGAGGTGTTCGTGCCTCTTACGGGGCCGTTTGCTGACTGGTTTGGGTTTTCACCCTTTAAGGGCTTTTTTTCAGCTTAATCGATATATTTTTAAATTATCATCATATTCTCAAACCATGAGGACTGTGACTACGTGGTCAGTTCGTACAAGTTGTATTGGTCCCGTGCGAGGTGTTCGTGTCTCTTATAGGGCCGTTTGGCAGCTGGTTTGGGTTTTCACCCTCAAACGGCTTATTTTTAAGCTTTATTGATATCATTTCAAATTATCATCATATTCTCAAACCGGGAGACCCGTGACTACGCGGTCAGTTCATACAAGTTACATTGGTCCCGTGCGAGGTGTTCGTGCCTCTAACGGGAACGTTTGGCGGCTCGTTTCGATTTTCACCCTCAAATGACTTGTTTTTAAGCATAATCTAGATATTTCCAATTTATAATCATATTCTTAAACCGAGAGACCCCCGACTACGCGGTCAGTTCCTACAAGTTACATTGGTCCCGTGCGAGGTGTTTATTCCTCTTACGGGGCTATTTGGCAGTCGGTTTGGGTTTTCACCCTTTAAGGGAACTTTTTTAAGCTTAATCGATATATTTTCAAATTATTGTCATATTCTGAAATTAGGAGGCCCGTGACTATGCGGTGAGTTCGTACAAGTTACATTGGTCCCGTGCGAGGTGTTCGTGCCTCTTACGGGGACGTTTGGCGGCTCGTTTGGGTTTTCACATCAAATGTCTTATTTTTAAGCCTAATCTAGATATTTCGAAAGTATCATCATATTCTAAAATCGAGAGACTCGCGACTACGTGGTCATTTCCTATAAGTTACATTAGCCCCGTGCGAGGTGTTCGTGCCTCTTACGGAGCCGTTTGAAGGCTGGCTTGGGTTTTCACCCTTTAAGGGATTCCTTTTAAGCTTAATTGATAGATTTCCAAATTATTGTCACATTCTCAAATTGGGAGGCGCGGGACTACGCGATCAGTTCCTACAAGTTATATTGGTCCCATGCGAGGTGGTCATTCCTCTTATGGGGCATTTAGCGGCTGGTTTGGGTTTTCACCCTCAAATGACTTGTTTTTAAGCCTAATCTGTATATTTCCAAATTATCATCATATTCTCAAACCGGGACACCCGCGACTACGCGGTCAGTTTGTACAAGTTCCAATGGTCCTGCGTGAGGTGTTTGTGCCTCTTATAGGGCCGTTTGGGGCTGGTTTGGGTTTTCACCCTCAAACGGCTTATTTTTAAGCCTAATCTAGATATTTTTCAATTCTCTTCATATTCTCAAATCAGCGAACCCGCGACTGCGCGATTAATTCCTACAAGTTACATTGGTCCCGTGCGAGGTGTTCGTGCCTCTTACTGGGCCGTTTAGCGACGGGTTTGGGTTTTCACCCTTTAAGGGCTGTCTTTTAAGCTTAATCGATAGATTTTCAAATTATCGTCATATTCTCAAACCGAGAGTCCCGCAACTACGCGGTCAGTTCTTACAAGTTACATTGGATCCGTGCGAGGTTTTCGTTCCTCTTACGGGGCCGTTTGGCGGCTAGTTTGGGTTTTCACCCTTTAAGGGCTTTTTTTTAAGTTTAATCGATATATTTCTAAATTATCATAATATTTTCAAACCGGGAGGCCAGTCAGTACGCAGTCAGTTCGTACAAGTTACATTGGTCCCCTGCGGGATGTTCGTGCCTCTTTCGGGGCCGCTTGGCTGCTGGTTTGGGTTTTCACCCTTAAATGGCTAATTTTTAAGCCTAATCTTGATATTTCCAAATTATCATCATATTCTCAAACTGAGAGACCCACAACTACGTGATCAGTTCGTACAATTTACAATGGTACCGTGTGAGGTGTTCGTGACTCTTACGGGGTCGTTTGGCGGCTTGTTTGGGTTTTTACCCTCAAACGGCTTATTTTTAAGCTTGATTTAGTTATTTCCAAATTATCATCATATTCTCAAACCGAGAGGCTCGTGACTACACAGTCAGCTCCTACAAGTTACATTGGTCCCGTGTGAGGTGTTAGTGCCTCTTATTGGGCCGTTTAACAGCTGGTTTGGGTTTTCACCCTTTAAGCGCTTGATTTTATGCTTAATCGATAGCTTTTCAAAATCACCTCATATTCCCAAACCGAGAGGCCTGGCCGCGACTACGCGGTCAATTCGTACAAGTTACATTGGTCCCGGGTGAGATGTTCGTGCCTCTTCCAAGGCCGTTTGGAGGCAGGTTTGGGTTTTCACCCTTTAAGTAAGTTTAATAGATATATTTCAAATTATCATCATATTCTCAAACCGGGAAGCTCGCGACTACGCGGTCAGTTCGTACAAGTTACATTGGTCACGTGCGAGGTGTTCGTGCCTTTTAGGGGGCCGTTTGGCCGCTGGTTTGGGTTTTCACCCTCAAACGGCTGTTTTTTAAGGCTAATCTTGATATTTCCAAATTATCATCATACTCTCAAATCGAGAGACCCACGACTATGCGGTCACTTCGTACAAGTGACATTGGTCCCATGCGAGGTGTTCATACCTCTTACGGGGCCGTTTAGGGGCTGGTTTGGGTTTTCACCCTCAAATGGCTTATTTTTAAGCCTAATCTACCTATTTTAAAATATTATCATATTCTCAAACCGATAGGCTCGTGACTACGTGATCAGTTCGTACAAGTTACATTGGTCCCGTGCGAGGTGTTCGTGTCTCTTACGGGGTCGTTTGGCAGCTGGTTTGGGTTTTCACCATCAAACGGCTTGTTTTTAAGCCTAATCTAGATATTTCGAAATTATCATCATATTCTCAAACCGAGAGACCCACGACTATGCGATCAGTTCCTATAAGTTACATTGGTCCCGTGCGAGGTGTTCGTGCCTCTTACGGGGCCATTTGCAGGCTTGTTTGGGTTTTCACTCTCAAATGGCTTATTTTTAATCCTAATCTAGATATTTCCAAATTATCATCATATTCTCAAACCAAGAGGTTCGTGACTGCACGGTCATCTCCAACAAGTTACATTGGTCCCATGTGAGGTGTCCGTGCCTCTTACGGGGCCGTTTGGCGGCTGGTTTGGATTTTCACCCTTTAAGGGTTTTCTTTTAAGTTTAATCGATAGATTTTCAAATTATCGTCATATTCTCAAATCGGGAGGCCCGCGATTACGCGGTCATTTTGTACAAGTTACCTTGGTCCCGTGTGAGGATTTCGTGCCTCTCACGGGGCCGTTTGGGGGTTGGTTTGGGTTTTCACCCTCAAACGGCTTATTTTTAAGCCTAATCTTGATATATCAAATTTATCATCATATTCTCAACCCGACAGACCCGCGACTACGCGGTCAGTTCCTACAAGTTACATTGGTCCCGTACGAGGTGTTCGTTCCTCTTACTGGTTCGTTTGGCGGCTGGTTTGGGTTTTCACCCTTTAAGGGCTTTTTTTTAAGCTTAATCAATATATTTTCAAATTATCATCTTATTCTCAAACCGGGTGGCCCGCGACTATGCGGTCAGTTCGTACGGGTTACATTGGTCCCGTGCGAGGTGTTCGTGCCTCTTACGGGGACGTTTTGCAGTTCATTTGAGTTTTCACCCTCAAACGGCATCTTTTTAAGCCTAATATATATATTTCTGAAGTATCGCCATATTCTCAAAATGGGAGACTCATGATTACGCGGTCAGTTCCTAAAAGTTACATTGGTCCCGTGCGAGGTGTCCGTGCCTCTTATGAGGCTGTTTGGTGGCAGGTTTGGGTTTTCACCCTTTAAGGGCTTTCTTTTAAGCTTAATCGATAGATTTTCAAATGATCATCATATTCTCAAACCGGGAGGCCCGCGACTATGCGGTCTGTTCATACAAGCTACATTGGTCCCGTGTGAGGTGTTCATGCCTCTCACAGGGAATTTTGGTGGCTGGTTTGGGTTTTGAACCTCAAACGGCTTATTTTTAAGCCTAATCTAGATATATCCAAATTATCGTCATATTCTCAAACCAAGAGACCCGCGATTATGCGATCAATTCTTACAAGTAACATTGGTCCCATGCGAGGTGTTAGTACCTCTTTTGGGGCAATTTGGCGGCTGGTTTGGGCTTTCACCCTTTAAGGCCTTTTTTTAAACTTAATTAATATATTTTAAAATTATCGTCATATTCTCAAATCGGGAGGCCCGCGGCTAGGCGGTCTGTTCATAAAAGTTACATTAGTCCCGTGCGAGGTGTTTGTTCCTTATACGGGGATGTTTGGATGCTCGTTTGGGTTTTAACCATCAAACGGCTTATTTTTTAGCCCAATCTAGATATTTCCAATGTATCATCAAATTCTCAAATCGAGAGACTCGCGATGAAACAGTCAGTTCGTATTAGGTACATTGGTCCCGTGCGAGGTGTTCGGCCTCTTACGTGACCGTTTGGCGGTTGGTTTGGGTTTTCAACCTTTAAGGGCTTTTTTTAGCTTAATCGATATATTTTTAAATTATCATTATATTCTCAAATCGGGAGGCCCCCGACTAGTCGGTCAGTTCGTACAGCTTACATTGGTCCGTGCGAGGTGTTCGTGTCTCTTACGGGGCCGTTTGTCAAGTAGTTTGGGTTTTCACCCTCAAACGGCTTATTTTTAAGATTAATCGATATATTTTCAAATTATCATCATATTCTCAATTCGGGAGGCCCGCGACTTCGAGGGCAGTTCGTACAGTTACATTTGTCCCGTGCGTGGTGTTCGTGCCTCTTACGGGATCGTTTGGCGACTGGTTTGTGTTTTCACCCTCAAACGGCTTATTTTTTAGCCTAATCTAGATATTTTCAAATTATCATCATATTCTCAAACCGAGAGACCCACGACTAGGCGGTCAGTTCCTACAAGTTACATTGGTCCCGTACAAGATGTTCGTTCCTCTTACGGGTCCATTTGGCGGCTGGTTTGGATTTTCACCCTTTAAGGGATTTCTTTTAAGCTTATTTGATAGATTATCAAATTATATTCATATTCTCAAATCGGGAGGCCTACGACTACGTAGTCAGTTCGTACAAGTTACATTGGTTTCGTGTGAGGTGTTCGTGCCTCTTACGGGGGCATTTTTGCGGCTGGTTTGGTTTTTTAGCCTCAAACGGCTTATTTTTAAGCCTAATCTAGATATATCCAAATTATTGTCATATTCTCAATCCAAGAGACCCGCGACTGTGCGGTCAATTCCTATAAGTTACATTGGTCCCGGGCGAGGTGTAAGTTCCTCTTTCGGGGCCGTTTGGTGGCGGGTTTGGGTTTTCACCCTTTAAGGGCTTTTTTTTTACTTAATTGATATATTTTTAAATAATCGTCATATTTTCAAATTGGTAGGCACGTGACTATGCCGTCAGTTCATAAAAGTTACATTGGTCCCGTGCGAGGTGTTCGTGCCTCTTACGTGGATGTTTGGCGGCTCATTTTGATTTTCACCCTCAAACGGCCTATTTTTAAGCCTTATCTAGATATTTCCAAAGTATCATCATATTCTCAAACCGAGAGACTCACGACGACGCAGTCAGTTCGTACAAGTTATATTGGTCCCGTGCGAGGTGTTCGTGCCTCTTAGGGGGTCGTTTGGTGACTGGTTTAGGTTTTCACCCTTTAAGGGCTTTTTTTTAGCTTAATCGATATATTTTCAAATTATCATCATATTATCAAACCAGGAGGCCCGCGACAACGTGGTCAGTTCTTACGTGTTACATTGTTCCCGTGCGAGGTGTTCGTGTCTCTTACAGGGCCGTTTGGCAGGCGGTTTGGGTTTTCACCCTCAGACGGCTTGTTTTTAAGCCTAATCAAGATATTTCCAAATTATCATCATATTCTCAAACCAAGAGGCTCGCGACTACACGGTCAGTTCCTATAAGTTACATTATTCCCGTGTGAGGTGTTCGTGCCTCTTACGGGGCCATTTGGCGACTGGTTTGGGTTTTCACCCTTTAAGGGCTTTTTTAAACTTATTTGATATATTTCCAAATTATCATCATATTATCAAACCAGGAGGCCCGCGACTACATGGTCAGTTCGTACGAGTTACATTGTTCCCGTGCGAGGTGTTCGTGTCTCTTACAGGGCCGTTTGGCAGGTGGTTTGGGTTTTCTCCCTAAAACGGCTTATTTTTAAGCTTTATCGATATAATTACAAATTATCACCATATTCTCAATTCGGGAAGCCCGCGACTACGGGGTCAGTTCATACAAGTTATATTGGTCCCGTGCGAGGTGTTCGTGCCTATTACGGGTCATTTGGCGGCTAGTTTGTGTTTTCACCCTAAAACGGCTAGTTTTTTAGCCTAATTTGGATATTTCCAAATTATCATCATATTCTCAAACCGAGAGAGCTGTGACTACGCGGTTAGTTCCTCTAAGTTTCATTGGTCCCGTGCGAGGTGTTCGTTCCTCTTACGGGGCTGTTTGGTAGCCGATTTGGGTTTTCACCCTTTAAGGGACTTTTTTTTAGTTTAATCGATAGATTTTCAAATAATCATCATATTTTGAAATCAGGAGGCCCGCGAGTGCACGGTGAGTTCATATAAGTTACATTGGTCCCGTGCGAGGTGTTCGTGCCTCTTACGGGGATGTTTGGCTGCTCGTTTGGGTTTTCACCCTCAAACGGCTTGTTTTTAAGCCTAATTTAGATATTTTGAAAGTATCGTCATTTTGTCAAATCGGGAGACTCGCGACTATGCGGTCATTTCCTAAAAGTTACATTGGTCCCGTGTGAGGTGTTCGTGCCTCTTACGGGTCCGTTTGGAGGCTGGTTTGGGTTTTCACCCTTTAAGGGCTTCCTTTTAAGCTTAATTGACAGATTTTCAAATTATCATCATATTCTCAAATCGGGAGACCCACGACTATGCGATCAGTTCGTACAAGTTACATTGGTCCCGTGCAAGGTGTTCGTGCCTCTTACGGGGTCGTTTGGCGGCTAGTTTGGGTTTTCACCCTCAAACGACTTATTTTTAAGCCTAATCTAGATATTTCCAAATTATCATCATATTCTCAAACCGAGAGGCTCACGACTGCACAGTCAGCTCCTACAAGTTTCATTGGTCCCGTGTGAGGTGTTCGTGCCTCTTACGGGGCCATTTGGTGGCTGGTTTGGGTTTTCACCCTTTAAGCGCTTTCTTTAAAGCTTAGTCGGTAGCTTTTCAAATTATCCTCATATTCTCAAATTGAGAGGCCTGGCTGCGACTACGCGGGCAATTCCTACAAGTTACATTGGTCCCGGGTTAGATGTTCGTGCCTCTACCGGGGCCGTTGTGATGCTGGTTTGGGTTTTCACCCTTTAAGGGATTTTTTTAAGCTTAATTGATATATTTCAAATTATCATCATATTCTCAAATCGGGAGGGCCGCGACTACGCGGTCAGTTCCTACAAGCTACATTGGTCCCGTGCGAGGTGTTCGTGCCTCTTACGGGGCCGTTTGGCGGCTGGTTTGGGTTTTCACCCTCAAACGGCTTATTTTTAAGGCTAATATAGATATTTCCAAATTATCATCATATTCTCAAACTGAGAGACCCACGACTACGCGGTCACTTCGTACAAGTGACATTGGTCCCATGCGAGGGGTTTGTACCTCTTACGGGGCCATTTTGGGGCTGGTTTGGGTTTTCATCCTCAAAAGGCTTATTTTTAAACCTAATCTACATATTTTAAAATATTGTCATATTCTCAAACCGGTAGTCCTGCGAGTACGTGATCAGTTCGTACAAGTTACATTGGTCCCGTGTGAGGTGTTCGTGTCTCTTACGGGGCCGTTTGGCAGCTAGTTTGGGTTTTCACCATCAAACGGCTTGTTTTTAAGCTTGATCTAGATATTTCCAAATTATCATCATATTCTCAAACCCAGAGACCCACGACTACTCGATCAGTTGGAATAAGTTACATTGGTCCCGTGCGAGGTGTTCGTGCTTCTTACGGGGCCGTTTGGAGGCTCATTTGGGTTTTCACCCTTTAAGGGCTTTTTTTTAAGCTTAATCGATATACTTTAAAAATATCGTCATATTATCAAATTTGGAGGCCCGGGACTATGCAATCAGTTCGTACAAGTTACATTGGTCCCGTGCGAGGTGGTCGTGCCTCATACGGGGTCGTTTGGCGGCTGGTTTTGATTTTCAGCCTCAAACGGCTTATTTTAAAGCCTAATCTGGATATTTCAAAATTATCATCATATTCTCAAACATGGAGACCTGCGACTACGCGGTGAGTTCCTACAAGTTACATTGATCCCGTGTGAGGTGTTCGTACCTCTTACGGGGCCGTTTTGGGGGATGGTTTGGGTTTTCATCCTCAAACGGCTCGTTTTTAAGCCTAATCTAAAACTTTTGAAATTATCATCATATTCTCAAACCAGGAGGCCCGTGACTACGTGGTCAGTTTGAACAAGTTATATTGGTGCCCTGCGAGGTGTTTGTGTCTCTTACGGGACCGTTTAGCAGCTGGTTTGCGTTTTCACCCTCAAATGGCTTATTTTTAAGCCTAATCTAGATATTTCCAAGATATCATCATATTCTCAAACTGAGACACCCGCGACTACATGATCAGTTTGTAAAAGTTACATTTATCCTGTGCGAAGTGTTCGTGCCTCCTATAGGGCCGTTTGGCGGCTGGTTTGTATTTTCACCCTCAAATGTCTTGTTTTTAAGCCTAATCTAGATATTTCTGAATTATCATCATATTCTCAAACCAAGAGACCCGTGCCTACGCGATCAGTTCCTAAAAGTTACATTGGTCCCGTGCGAGGAGTTCGTTCCTCTTATGTGGCCGTTTGGCGACTGGTTTGGGTTTTCACCCTTTAAGGGCTTTTTTTTAAGCTTAATCGATATATTTTCAAATTATCATCATATTCTCAAATCGGGAGGCCTGCGACTACGCGGTCGGTTTGTACAAGTTTACATTGGTCCCGTGTGAGGTGTTCATGCCTCTTACGGGGCATTTTTACGGCTGGTTTGGTTTTTTAGCCTCAAACGGCTTATTTTTAATCCTAATCTAGATATATCCAATTTATCGTTATATTCTCAAACCAGGAGACCGGCGACTATTCGGTCAATTCCTTCAAGTTAAATTAACATCGGGCGAGGTGTTAGTTCCTCTTTCGGGGCCGTTTACCCGCGGGTTTGGGTTTTCACCCTTTAAGGGCTTTTTTTTAACTTAATTGATATATTTTCAAATAATCTTCATATTTTCAAATCGGTAGGCACGCGACTATGCCGTCAGTTCGTAAAAGTTACATTGGTCCCGTGCGAGGTGTTCGTGCCTCTTACGGGGACGTTTGGCAGCTCGTTTGGATTTTCAACCTCAAACGGCCTATATTTAAGCCTTATCTAGATATTTCCAAAGGATCATCATATTCTCAAACTGAGAGACTCACGATGACGCAGTCAGTTTGTTAAGTTACATTGGTTCCGTGCGAGGTGTTGGTGCCTCTTACGGGGTCGTTTGGTGACTGGTTTGGGTTTTCACCCTTTAAGGGCTTGTTTTCAACTTAATCGATATATTTTCAAATCATCGTCATATTCTCAAACCAGGAGGCCCGCGACTACGTGGTCAGTTCATACAAGTTGCATTGGTCCCGTGCGAGGTATTCGTGTCTCTTACAGGGCCGTTTGGCAGCTGGTTTAGGTTTTCACCCTCAAACGGGTTATTTTTAAGCTTTATCGATATCGTTTCAAATTATCATCATATTCTCAATTCGGGAAGCCCACGACTACGCGGTCAGTTCGTACAAGTTACATTGGTCCCGTGCAAGGTGTTCGTGCCTCTTACGGGGCCGTTTGGCGGCTGGTTTGTGTTTTCACCCTAAAACGGCTAGTTTTTTAGCCTAATTTAGATATTTCCAAATTATCATCATATTCTCAAACCGAGAGCCCTGCGACTACGCGGTCAGTTCCTACAAGTTACATTGATCCCGTGCGAGGTGTTCGTTCCTCTTACGGCGCTGGTTGGCGGCCGGTTTGGGTTTTCACCCTTTAAGGGAGTTTTTATAAGCTTAATCGATATATTTTCAAATTATCGTCATATTCTGAAATTGGGAGGCCCATGAGTACGCGGTGAGTTCATAAAAGTTACATTGGTCCCGTGCGAGGTGTTCGTGCCTTTTACGGGGACGTTTGGCCGCTCGTTTGGGTTTTCACCCTCAAATGGCTTATTTTTAAGCCTAATCTAGATATTTCGAAAGTATCGTCATATTCTCAAATCAGGAGACTCGCGACCACACTGTCATTTCCTATAAGTTACATTGGCCCCGTACGAGGTGTCCGTGCCTCTTGCGGGGCTGTTTGGAGGCTGGTTTGGGTTTTCACCCTTTAAGGGATTCCTTTTAAGATTAATCGATAGATTTTCAAATTATTGTCATATTCTCAAATTGGGAGGCGCGGAACTACGCGTTCAGTTCCAACAAGTTACATTGGTCCCTTGCGTGGTGGTCGTTCCTCTTGCGGGGCATTTAGCGGTTGATTTGAGTTTTCACCCTCAAACGACTTATTTTTAAGCCTAATCTGGATATTTCAAAATTATCATCATACTCTCAAATCAGGTCACCCGCAACTACGCGGTCAGTTCCTACAAGTTCCAATGGTCCCGCGAGACGTGTTCGTGCCTCTTACGGGGACGTTTGGGGCTGGTTTGGGTTTTCACCCTCAAACGGCTTGTTTTTAAGCCTAATCTAAATATTTTCAAATTCTCGTCATATTCTCAAATTGGGGAACCCGCGACGGTGCGGTCAGTTCCTACAACATACATTGGTCCCGTGCGAGGTGTCCGTGCCTCTTACTGGGCCGTTTAGCGACGGGTTTGGGTTTTCACCCTTTAAGGGCTTTCTTTTAAGCTTAATCGATAGATTTTCAAATTATTGTCATATTCTCAAACCGAGAGACCAGCGACTACGTGGTCAGTTCCTACAAGTTACAATGGACCGTGCGAGGTGTTCGTTCCTCTTACGGGGCCGTTTGGTGGCTGGTCTGGGTTTTCACCCTTTAAGGGCTTTTTTTTAAGCTTAATCGATATATTTCTAAATTATCATCATATTCTCAAACTGGGAAGCCCGTGAGTACGCAGTCAGTTCGTATAAGTTACATTGGACCCCTGCGAGATGTTCGTGTCTCTTTCGGGGCCGCTTGGCAGCTGGTTTGGGTTTTCACCCTCAAATGGCTAATTTTTATGCCTAATCTCGATATTTCCAAATTATCATCATATTCTCAAATCTAGAGATCCAGGACTACGTGATCAGTTCGTACAAGTTATATTGGTCCCGTGCGAGGTGTTCGTGACTCTTACGGGGTTGTTTGGCGGCTGGTTTGGGTTTTCACCCTCAAACGGCTTATTTTTAAGCCTAATCTTGATATTTCCAAATTATCATCATATTCTCAAACCGAGAGGCGCACGACTGCGCAGTCAGCTCCTACAAGTTACATTGGTCTAGTGCGAGGTGTTCGTGCCTCTTATGGGGCCGTTTTGTGGCTGGTTTGGTTTTCACCCTTTAAGCGCTTGATATTAAGCTTAATCGATAGCTTTTCAATATAACCTCATATTCTCAAACCGAGAGGCCTTGTCGCGACTACGCGATCAATTCGTACAAGTTACATTGGTCCCAGGTGAGATGTTCGTGCCTCTTCCGGGGACGTTTGGAGGCTGGTTTGGGTTTTCACCCTTTAAGGGATTTTTTTTAAGCTTAATTGATATATTTCAAATTATCATAGTATTCTTCAACCGGGAGCCGCGCGACTATGCGGTCAGTTCGTACAAGCTACATTGGTCACGTGCGAGGTGTTCGTGCCTCTTACGGGGCCGTTTGGCGGTCGGTTTGGGTTTTCACCCTCAAACGGCTATTTTTTAAGGTTAATCTTGATATTTCCAAATTACCATCATACTCTCAAACCGAGATACCCACGACTACGCGGTCACTTCATACAAGTGACATTGGTCCCATGCGAGGTGTTCGTACCTCTTACGGGGCCGTTTGGGGGCTGGTTTGGGTTTTCACCCTCAAACGGCTTATTTTTAAGCCTAATCTAGATATTTTAAAATATTGTCATATTCTCAAATCGGTAGGCCCGCGACTACGTGATCAGTTCGTACAAGTTACATTGGTCCCGTGCGAGGTGTCCGTGTCTCTTACGGGGTCGTTTGGCAGCTGGTTTGGGTTTTCACCATCAAACGGCATGTTTTTAAGCCTAATCTAGATATTACGAAATTATCATCATATTCTCAAACCGAGAGACCCACGAGTGTGCGATCAGTTCGTACAAGTTATATTGGTCCCGTGCGAGGTGTCCGTGCCTCTTACGGGGCCGTTTGGAGGCTTGTCTGGGTTTTCACTCTCAAATGGATTATTTTTAATCCTAATCTAGATATTTCTAGATTATCATCATATTCTCAAACCAAGAGGTTCGCGACTGCACAGTCATCTCCTACAGGTTACATTGATCCCATGTGAAGTGTTCGTGTCTCTTACGGGGTCGTTTGGCGTCTGGTTTGGGTTTTCACCCTTTAAGGGCTTTCTTTTAAGCTTAATCGATTGATTTTCAAATTATTATCATAATCTCAAATCGGGAGTCCCGCGACTATGCGGTCATTTCGTACAAGTTACATTGGTCCCGTGTGAGGTGTTCGTGACTCTCACGGGGCCGTTTGGCAGCTGGTTTGGGTTTTCATCCTCAAACGGCTTATTTTTAATCCTAATCTTGATTTATCAAAATTATCATCATATTCTCAAACTGACAGACCCGCGACTACGTGGTCAGTTCCTACAAGTTACATTGGTCCCGTACGAGGTGTTCGTTCCTCTTACGGGGCCGTTTGGCGACTGGTTTGGATTTTCACCCTTTAAGGGCTTTTTTTTAAGCTTAATCAATATATTTTCAAATTATCGTCATATTCTGAAACCGGGAGTGCCGCGACTACGCGGTCAGTTCGTACAAGTTACATTGGTCCTGTGCGAGGTGTTCGTGCCTCTTATGGGGACGTTTTGCAGCTCATTTGGGTTTTCACCCTCAAACGGCATCTTTTTAAGCCTAATATAGATATTTCAGAACTATCACCATATTCTCAAAATGGGAGACTCACGATTACGCGGTCAGTTCCTACAAGTTACATTGGTCCCGTGCGAGGTGTTCGAGCCTCTTACGGGGCTGTTTGGCGACAGGTTTGGGTTTTCACCCTTTAAGGGCTTTCTTTTAAGCTTAATCGATAGATTTTCAAATTATCATCATATTCTCAAACCGAGAGGCCCGCGATTACGCAGTCTGTTCATACAAGTTACATTGGTACCGTGTGAGGTGTTCATGCCTCTCACGGGGCAGTTTGGTGGTTGGTTAGGATTTTCAACCTCAAACGGCTTCTTTTTAAGCCTAATCTAGATATATCCAAATTATCATCATATTCTCAAACCGAGAGACCCGCGATCATGCGGTCAATTCTTACAAGTTACATTGGTCCCATGCAAGGTGTTAGTACCTCTTTTGGGGCAATTTGGCGACTGGTTTGGGCTTTCACCCTTTAAGGCCTTTTTTAAACTTAATAAATATATTTTAAAATTATCATCATATTCTCAAATCCAGAGGCCCGCGACTACGCGGTCAGTTCATAAAAGTTACATTAGTCCCGTGCGAGGTGTTTGTTCCTCATACGTGGACGTTTGGCGGCTCATTTGGGTTTTCACCATCAAACGGCTGGTTTTTAATCCCAGTCTAGATATTTCCAAAGTATCATCATATTCTCAAACCGAGAGACTCGCGATAACACAGTCAGTTCGTATTAGTTACATTGGCCCCGTGAGAGGTGTTCGTGCCTCTTACGAGAGCTTTTGGCTGTTGGTTTGGGTTTTCACCCTTTACGGGCTTTTTTTCCAGGTTAATAGATATATTTTCAAATTATCATTATATTCTCAAATCGGGAGGCTCGTAACTACGCGGTCAGTTCGTACAACTTACATTGGTCCCGTGCGAGGTTTTCGTGTCTCTTACTGGGCCGTTTGTCAAGAAGTTTGGGTTTTCACCCTCAAACGGCTTGTTTTTAAGCTTAATCGATATATTTTCAAATTATCGTTATATTCTCAATTCGGGAGGCCCGCGACTACG
Organism: Sambucus nigra; assembly: GCA_949130495.1. Lineage (NCBI taxonomy): Eukaryota > Viridiplantae > Streptophyta > Magnoliopsida > Dipsacales > Adoxaceae > Sambucus > Sambucus nigra. The sequence continues at coordinate 193,342,746 of OX422223.1, forward strand.
AGTGCAGTTCGTACAGTTACAATTGTCCCGTGCGTGGTGTTCGTGCCTCTAACGGGGCCGTTTGGCGGCTGGTTTGTGTTTTCACCCTCAAACAGCTTATTTTTTAGCCTAATCTAGATTTTTCCAAATTATCATCATATTCTCAAACCGAGAGACCCGCGACTAGGCGGTCAGTTCCTACAAGTTACATTGGTCCCGTACAAGATGTTCGTTCCTCTTACGGGGCAGTTGGGCGTCCGGTTTGGGTTTTCACCTTTTAAGGGCATTTTTTTAAGCTCGTTAGATATATTTTCAAATTATCATCATATTCTCAAACCGGGAGACCCGTGACTACGCTGTCAGTTCGTACAAGTTACGTTGGTCCCCTGCGACGTGTTCGTGCCTCTTACGGGGACGTTTGGCAGCTCATTTGGGTTTTCACCCTCAAATGACTTGTTTTTAAGCATAATCTAGATATTTCCAATTTATCATTATATTCTCAAACCGAGAGACCCACGACTACGCGGTCAGTTCCTACAAGTTACATTGGTCCCGTGCGAGGAGTCCGTTCCTCTTACGGGTTCATTTGGCGACTGGTTTGGGTTTTCACCCTTTAAGGGCTTTCTTTTAAGCTGATTTGATAGATTATCAAATTATCTTCATATTCTCAAATCGGGAGGCCCGCGACTACGTAGTCAGTTCGTACAAGTTACATTGGTTCCGTGTGAGGTGTTCGTGCCTCTTACGGGGCATTTTAGCGGCTGGTTTGTTTTTTTAGCCTCAAACGGCTTATTTTTAAGCCTAATCTAGATATATCCAATTTATCATCATATTCTCAAACAAGGAGACCCGTGACTATGCGGTGAATTCCTACGAGTTACATTGGTCCCGGGCGAGGTGTTACTTCCCCTTTCAGGGCCGTTTGGCGGCGGGTTTGGGTTTTCACCCTTTAAGGGCTTTTTTTTAACTTAATTGATATATTTTCAAATAATCATCATATTTTCAAATTGGTAGGCACGCGACTATGCCGTCAGTTCATAAAAGTTACACTGGTCCCGTGCGAGGTGTTCGTGCCTCTTACGGGGACGTTTGGCGGCTCGTTTGGATTTTCACCCTCAAACGGCCTATTTTTAAGCCTTATCGATATATTTTCAAATTATCATCATATTCCCAAACCAGGAGGCCCGCGATTACGTGGTCAGTTCTTACAAGTTACAATATTCCCGTGAGAGGTGTTCGTGTCTCTTACAAGGCCGTTTGGCAGGTGGTTTGGGTTTTCACCCTCAAACGTCTTGTTTTTAAGCTTTATCGATATCATTTCAAATTATCACCATATTCTTAATTTGGGAAGCCCGCGACTACTTGATCAGTTCGTACAAGTTACATTGGTCCCGTGCGAGGTGTTCGTGCCTCTTACGAGACCGTTTGGTGCCTGGTTTGTGTTTTCACCCTAAAACGGCTAGTTTTTTATCCTAATTTAGATATTTCCAAATTATCATCATATTCTTAAACCGAGAGACCCGCGACTACACTGTCAGTTCCTATAAGTTACATTGGTCCAGCGCGAGGTGTTCGTTCCTCTTACGGGGTTGTTTGGCAGCCGGTTTTTTCACCCTTTAAGGGAGTATTTTTATGCTTAATCGATATATTTTCAAATTATAGTCATATTCTAAAATTGGGAGGTCCACGACTATGCGGTGAGTTCATACAAGTTACATTGGACCCGTGCGAGGCGTTCGTGCCTCTTACGGGGACGTTTGGCGGCTCGTTTAGGTTTTCACCCTCAAATGGGTTATTTTTAAGCCTAATCTAGGTATTTCGAAAGTATCTTCATATTCTCAAATCGGGAGACTCGCGACTACGCGGTCATTTCCTATAAGTTACATTGGTTCCGTGCGAGGTGTTCATGCCTCTTACGGGCCAATTGGAGGCTGGTTTGGGTTTTCACCCTTTAAGGGATTCCTTTTAAGCTTAATCGATAGATTTTCAAATTATTTTCATATTCCCAAATCGGGATGCGCGGGACTACGCGGTCAGTTCCTTCAAGTTACATTGGTCCGGTGTGAGGTGGTCGCTCCTCTTACGGGGCATTTAGCGGCTGATTTGGGTTTTCACCCTCAAACGACTTGTTTTTAACCCTAATCTGTATATTTCAAAATTATCATCATATTCTCAAACCGGGAGACCCGCGACTACGCGATCAGTTCCTATAAGTTCCAATGGTGTCGCGTGAGGTGTTCGTGCCTCTTACGGGGCCGTTTGGGGCTGGTTTGGGTTTTCACCCTCAAACTTCTTGTTTTTAAGCCTAATCTAGATATTTTCAAATTCTCATCTTATTCTCAAACCGAAGGACCAGCGACTGGGCGGCCAGTTCCTATAAGTTACGTTGGTCCCATGAGAGGTGTTCGTGCCTCTTACTGGGCCGTTTAGCGACGGGTTTGGGTTTTCACCCTTTAAGGGTTTTCTTTTAAGCTTAATCAATAGATTTTCAAATTATCATCATATTCTAAAATCGAGAGACACGCGACTACGCGGTCAGTTCCTACAAGTTATATTGGACCCGTGCGAGGTGTTCGTTCCCCTAACGGGGCCGTTTGGAAGCTGGTTTGGGTTTTCACCCTCTAAGGGCTTTTTTTTAAGCTTAATCGATATATTTCTAAATTATCATCATATTCTCAAATCGGGGAGCCCGCGAGTACGCAGTCAGTTCGTATAAGTTACATTGGTCCCCTGCGAGATGTTCGTGTCTCTTTCGGGGCCGTTTGGTAGCTGGTTTGGGTTTTCACCCTCAAATGGCTAATTTTTAAGCCTAATCTCGATATTTCCAAATTATCATCATATTCTCATACCAAGAGACCCACGACTACGCGATCAATTTGTACAAGTTACATTGGTCCCGTGCGAGGTGTTCGTGCCTCTTACGGGGTCGTTTGGCGGCTGGTTTGGGTTTTCACCCTCAAACGGCGTATTTTTAAGCCTAATATAGATATTTCCAAATTATCATCATATTCTCAAACTGAGAGGCTCGCGACTGCACAGTCAGCTCCTACAAGTTACATTGGTCCCATGTGAGGTGTTCGTGCCTCTTACGGGGCCATTTGGCGACTGGTTTGAGTTTTCACCCTTTAAATGCTTTCTTTTAAGCTTAATCGATAGATTATCCTCATATTCTCAAACCGAGAGGTCGGGCCCCAACTACGCGATCAATTCGTACAAGTTACAATGGTCCCGGGTGAGATGTTCGTGCCTCTTCCGGGGCCGTTTGGAGGCTGGTTTGGGTTTTCACCCTTTAAGGGATTTTTTGTAAGCTTAATTGATATATTTGAAATTATCATCATATTCTCAAACCGAGAGGCCCGCGACTACGCGGTGAGTTCGTACAAGCTACATTAGTCCCGTGCGAGGTGTTCGGGCCACTTACAGGGCCGTTTGGCGGCTGACTTGGGTTTTCACGCTCAAACGGCTTATTTTTATGGCTAATATAGATATTTCTTAATTATCATTATATTCTCAAACTGAGAGACCCATGACTACGCGATCACTTCGTACAAGTGACATTGGTCCCATGCGAGGTGTTTGTACCTCTTACGGGGCCGTTTGAGGACTGGTTTGGGTTTTCACCCTCAAACGGCTTATTTTTAAGCCTAATGTACTTATTTTAAAATATTGTCATATTCTCAAATCGGCAAGCTCGCGACTACATGATCAATTCGTACAAGTTACATTGGTCCCGTGCGAGGTGTTCGTGTCTCTTACGGGGCCGTTTGGCAGCTAGTTTGGGTTTTCACCATCAAACGGCTTATTTTTAAGCCTAATCTCGATATTTCCAAATTATCATCGTATTCTCAAACCCAAAGACCCGCGACTACGTGATTAGTTCATACAAGTTACATTGGTCCCGTACGAGGTGTTCGTACCTCTTACGGGGCCGTTTGGAGGCTCGTTTGGGTTTTCACCTTTTAAGGGCTTTTTTTAAGCTTAATCGATATATTTTAAAATTATCATCATATTCTCAAATTGGAAGGCCCTGGACTACGCAATCAGTTCGTACAAGTTACATTGGTCCAATGCCAGGTGGTCGTGCCTCTTACGAGGCCGTTTGGCGGCTGGTTTGGGTTTTCAGCCTCAAACGGCTTGTTTTTAAGCCTAATCTGGATATTTCCAAAATATCGTGATATTCTCAAACCTGGAGACCCGTGACTATGCGGTGAGCTCCTACAAGTTACATTGGTCCCGTGTGAGGTGTTCGTACCTCTTACATGGCCGTTTTGGGGACTGGTTTGGGTTTTCACCCTCAAACGGCTCATTTTTAAGGCTAATCTAAAACTTTTGTAATTATCAACATATTCTCAAACCAGGAGGCCCGCGACTACATGGTCAGTTCGTACAAGTTATATTGGTGCCCTACGAGGTGTTCGTGTCTCTTACGGGGACGTTTGGCAACTGGTTTGCGTTTTCACCCTCAAACGGCTTGTTTTTAAGCCTAATCTAGATATTTCCAAATTATCATCATATTCTCAAACTAAGACACCCACGACTATGTGATCAGTTCGTACAAGTTACATTGGTCTCGTACGATGTGTCCGTGCCTCTTATAGGGCCGTTTGGCGGTTGATTTGTGTTTTCACCCTCAAATGGCTTGTTTTTAAGCCTAATCTAGATATTTCCAAATTATCATCATATTCTCAAACTGAGAGACCCGTGCCCACGCGATCAGTTCCTAAAAGTTACATTGGTCCCGTGCAAGGAGTTCGTTCCTTTTACGTGGCCGTTTGGCGGCTGGTTTGGGTTTTCATCCTTTAAGGGCTTTTTTTAAGCGTAATCGATATATTTTCAAATTATCATCATATTCTCAAATCGTGAGGCCCACGACTATGCGGTGAGTTCGTACAAGTTACATTGGTCCCGTGCGAGGTGTTCGTGCCTCTTACGGGGACATTTTGCAGCTGGTTTGGGATTTCACCCTCAAACGGCTTGTTTTTAAGCCTAATATAGATATTTCCAAATTATCATCATATTCTCAAATCGGGAGGCCCGCGACTACGCGGTCAGTTCGTAAAAGTTACATTGGTCCCGTGCGAGGTGTTCGTGCCTCTTACGGAGACGTTTGGCGGCTCATTTGGGTTTTCACCCACACAAGGCTTGTTGTTAAGCATAATCTAGATATTTCCAAAGTATCATCATATTCCCAAACCGAGAGACTCGCAACTACGCGGTCAGTTTGTATAAGTTACATTGGTCCCGTGCGAGGTGTTCGTGTCTCTTACGGGGCCGTTTGGCAGCTGGTTTGGGTTTTCACCCTCAAATGGTTTGTTTTTAAGCTTAATCGATATATTTTCAAATTATCATCATATTCTCAATTTGGGAGGCCCACGACTATGCGGTGAGTTCGTACAAGTTACATTGGTCCCGTGCGAGGGGTTCTTTCCTCTTACGGGACCGTTTGGCGGCTGGTTTGTGTTTGTACCCTCAAACGGCTTATTTTTTAGCCTAATCTAGATATTTTCAAATTATCATCATATTCTCAAACCTAGAGACCCGCGACTACGCGGTCAGTTCCGACAAGTTAAATTGGTCTCGTGCGAGATGTTCGATCCTTTAACGCGGTCGTTTGGCGGCTGGTTTGGGTTTTCACCCTTTAAGGCCTTTTTTTAAACTTAATTAATATATTTTAAAATTATCGTTATATTCTCAAATCTTGAGGCCCGTGACTACGCGGTCAGTTCGTAAAAGTTACATTAGTCCCGTGCGAGGTGTTCTTTCCTCTTACGAGGACGTTTGGCGGCTCGTTTGGGTTTTCACCATCAAATGACTTGTCTTTAAGCCCAATCCAGATATTTCCAAAGTATCATCATATTCTCAAACCGAGAAACTCGTGATGACACAGTCAGTTCGTATAAGTTACATTGGTCCCATGCGAGGTGTTCCTGCCTCTTACGAGACAGTTTGGCGGCTGGTTTTTTTCCATCTTAATCGATATATTTTCAAATTATCATTATATTCTCAAACCGGGAGGCTCGCGACTACGCGATCAGTTCGTACAAGTTACATTAGTCCCGAGCGAGGTGTTCATGTCTCTTACGGGGCCATTTTTCAACTGGTTTGGGTTTTCACCCTCAAATGGCTAGTTTTTAATCTTAATCAATAAATTTTCAAATTATCATCATATTCTCAATTCGGGATACCCGCGACTACGAGGGCAGTTCGTACAAGTTACATTGGTCCCGTGCGTGGTGTTCCTGCCTCTTACGGGACCGTTTGGCGACTGGTTTGTGTTTTCACCCTCAAACGGCTTATTTTTTAGCCTAATCTAGATATTTCCTAATTATCATCATATTCTCAAACTGAGAGACCCGCGGCTAGGCGGTCAATTCCAACAAGTTACATTGGTCCCGTACAAGATGTTCGTTCCTCTTACGGGGCCGTTGGGTTGCCGGTTTGGGTTTTCACCCTTTAAGGGCATTTTTTTAAGCTTAATCGATATATTTTTAAATTATCATCATATTCTCAAACCGGGAGACCCGTGACTACGCGGTCAGTTTGTACAAGTTACATTGGTCCCGTGCGAGGTGTTCGTGCCTCTAACGGGAACGTTTGGCGGCTCGTTTCGATTTTCACCCTCAAATGACTTGTTTTTAAGCATAATCTAGATATTTCCAATTTATAATCATATTCTTAAACCGAGAGACCCCCGACTACGCGGTCAGTTCCTACAAGTTACATTGGTCCCGTGCGAGGTGTTTGTTCCTCTTACAGGGCCATTTGCCAGCTGGTTTGGGTTTTCACACTTTAAGGGCTTTCTTTTAAGCTTATTTGATAGATTATCAAATTATCTTCATATTCTCAAATCGGGAGGCCCGCGACTACGTAGTCAGTTCGTACAAGTTACATTGGTCCCGTGTGAGGTGTTCGTGCCTCTTACAGGGCATTTTTGCGGCTGGCTTGGTTTTTTAGCCTCAAACGGTTTATTTTTAATCCTAATCTAGATATATCCAAATTATCATCATATTTTCAAACCAGGAGACCCGCGACTATGTGGTCAATTCCTACAAGTTACATTGGTCCCGGGCGAGGAGTTAGTTCCTCTTTCGGGGCCGTTTGGTGGTGGGTTTGGGTTTTCATCCTTCAAGGGCTTTTTTTAACTTAATTAATATATTTTCAAATAATCATCATATTTTCAAATCGGTAGGCACGCGACTATGCCGTCAGTTCGTAAAAGTTACATTGTTCTCGTTCGAGGTGTTTGTGCCTCTTACGGGGACGTTTGGGGGCTGGTTTGGATTTTCACCCTCAAATGGCCTATTTTTAAGCCTTATCTAGATACTTCCAAAGTATCATCATATTCTCAAACTGAGAGACTCACGAAGACGCAGTCAGTTCGTACAAGTTACATTGGTCCCGTGCAAGGTGTCCGTGCCTCTGACGGGGCCGTTTGGTGACTGGTTTGGGTTTCCATCCTTTAAGGGCTTTTTTTCAGCTTAATCGATATATTTTAAAATTATCGTCATATTCTCAAACCAGGAGGCCCACAACTACGTGGTCAGTTCGTACAAGTTACATTGGTCCCATGCGAGGTGTTCGTGTCTCTTACAGGGCCGTATGGAGGTTTGTTTGGCTTTTCACCCTTTAAGGGATTTTTTTTAAGCTTAATTGATATATTTCAAATTATCATCATATTCTCAAATTGGGAGGCCCACGACAGCGTGGTCAGTTCGTAAAAGCTACATTAGTCCCGTGCGAGGTGTTCGTGCCCCTTATGGGGCCGTTTGACGGCTGGTTTGGGTTTTCACCCTCAAACGGCTTATTTTTAAGGCTAATCTAGATATTTTCAAATTATCATCACATTCTCAAATCGAGAGACCCACGACTACGCGTTCACATCGTACAAGTGACATTGGTCCCATGCGAGGTGTTCGTACCTCTTACGGGGCCGTTAGGGGGCTGGTTTGGGTTTTCACCCTCAAACGGCTTATTTTTAAGCCTAATCTAGATATATCAAAATTATCATCATATTCTCAAACCAACAGACCCGCGACTACGCGGTCAGTTCCTACAAGTTACATTGGTCCCGTAAGAGGTGTTCGTTCCTCTTACGGGGCCGTTTGGCGGCTGGTTTGGGTTTTCACCCTCAAACGGCTTGTTTTTAAGCCTAATCTAAATATTTCCAAATTATCATCATATTCTCAACCTAAGACACCCTCCACTACGTGATCAATTCGTAAAAGTTACATTGGTCCCGTGCGAGGTGTTCGTGCCTCTTATAGGGCCGTTTGGCGGCTGATTTGTGTTACCACCCTCAAATGGCTTGTTTTTAAGCCTAATATAGATATTTCCAAAGTATAATCATATTCTCAAATAGAGAGACCCGTGCCTACGCGATCAGTTCCTAAAAGTTACATTGGTCCCGTGCGAGGTTTTCGTTCCTCTTACGTAGCCGTTAGGCGGCTGGTTTGGGTTTTCACCCTTTAAGGGATTTTTTTGAAGCTTAATCGATATATTTTCAAATTATCATCATATTCTCAAATCGGGAGGCCCGCGACTACGTGGTCAGTTCGTACAAGTTACATTGGTCCCGTGCGAGGTATTCGTGCCTCTTACGGGGACATTTGGCAACTGGTTTGGGTTTTCACCCTCAAACGGCTTACTTTTAAGCCAAATCTAGATATTTTCAGAGTATCCTCATATTATCAAATCGGGAAACTCGCGACTACGCGGTCTGTTCCTACAAATTACATTGGTCCCGTGCGAGGTGTTTGTGCCTCTTACTGGGCCGTTTGGAGGCTCGTTTGGGTTTTCACCCTTTAAGGGTTTTTTTTAAGCTTAATCGATATATTTTGAAATTATCATCATATTCTCAAATTGGGATGCCCGCGACTACGCGATCAGTTTGTAAAGTTACGTTGGTCCCGTGCGAGGTGTTCGTGCGTCTTACGAGGACATTTGGTGGCTGGTTTGGGTTTTCACCCTTAAACGGCTTGTTTTTAAATCTAATCTGGATATTTCAAAATTATCATCATATTCTCAAACCGAGATACCCGTGACTACACAGTCAGTTCTTACAAGTTACATTGGTCCGTGGGAGGTGTTCGTGCCTCTTACGGGCCTTTTGGCAGCTGTTTTGGGTTTTCACCCTTTAAGGGCTTTTTTTAAGCTTAATCGATATATTTTCAAATTATCGTCATATTCTCAAATCGGGAGGCCCGTGACTATGCGGTCATTTGGTACAAGTTACATTGGTCCCGTGCGAGGTGTTCGTGCCTCTTACGAGGACATTTGGCGGCTGGTTTGGGTTTTCACCCTCAAACAACTTGTTTTTAAGCCTAATCTGGATATTTCCAAAGTATCGTCATATTCTCAAATTGGGAGACTCATGACTACGCTGTCAGTTCCTACAAGTTACATTGGTCCCGTGCGAGGTATTCGTGCCTTTTACGTGGCCGTTTGGAGGCCGGTTTGGAGTTTCACCCTTTAAGGTCTTTTTTTTAAGCTTAATCGATATATTTTCAAATTATCGTCATATTCTCAAATCAGGAGGCCCGTGACTACACGATCAATTCGTACAAGTTACATTGGTCCCGTGCGAGGTGTTCGTGCCTCTCACAGGGTCGTTTGGGTTTTCACCCTCAAACGGCTTGTTTTTAAGCCTAATCTGGATATTTCCAAATTATCGTCATATTCTCAAATCGGGAGACCTACGACTACGCGGTCAGTTCCTATAAGTTACATTGGTCCCATACGAGGTATTCGTGCCTCTTACGGGGCCGTTTGGCGGTTGGTTTGGGTTTTCACCCTTTAAGGGATTTTTGTAAGCTTAATCGATATATTTTCAGATTATCATCATATTGTGAAATAGGGAGGCCCACGACTGCACGATCAGTTTATAGAAGTTACATTGATCCCGTGTGAGGTGTTCGTGCCTCTTATGGGGCCGTTTAGTGGCTGGCTTGGGTTTTCACCCTCAAACGGCTTATTTTTAAGCCTAAACTAGATATTTCCAAATTACCATTATATTCGCAAACCGAGAGGCCCGGGACTACGCCATCGGTTCCTACAAGTTACATTGGTCCCGTGCGAAGGGTCATTTGGCCGCCGGTTCGAGTTTTCACCCTTTAAGTACTTTTTTTTAAGCTTAATCGATTTATTTTCAAATTATTGTCATGCGCGACTACGCGGTTAGTTCGTACAAGTTACATTGATCCCGTGCGAGGTACGGGGTCATTTGGCTGCTGGTTTAGGTATTCACCCTCAAACGGCTTGTTTTTAAGCCTAATCTAGATATTTCCAAATTATCATCATATTCTCAAACCGAGAGACCCGTGACTACGCGGTCAGTTCCTACAGGTTACATTGGTATCATGCGAGGTGTTCATGCCTCTTATGGGGCCGTTTGGGGGATGGTTTGTGTTTTCACCCTTAAACGGCTTGTTATTTTATTTTGATATGCAGAGGGGTTTTATTCGTATTCTGATTATTTTGTTGCTCCTCCATTTCATTCAACTTAGCCCGGGTAAGAACGACATGAAATTGCTTCCTATAGTCAGCAAACAACGAAATATTTTGCTATTGAACTCGGGTGAATAAGACCCTCACTTAAGCCTTTGATTTCCCTTAACCAACTTAATTACATATCAAGTGGCCCTTTCCCTGAGATTTGAAATTTTCCTTAATTACACACCTACACCTAATCCCTGGATCAGCCACTGTTACCACCAAACCCAAAATCAACTCAAATGAGTGTGTTTACATCAAATTGTACATCCATGTGTATTATTGTGATTCGAATAATAATAGAATAATAATGAATGATGGGATTTATTTGTTGGGTATTTATTGAAGAGGGAGACGTGGGTCGACTGTATTTTTTCGTTTCACATTGATGTTGGTGACCTTTAAAAGCTATCTCTAATGCTTGCATGTATCGCCCTTTAATGTTTTCTTTGATGTGTCAAACCTGTAAGGATGGTCTTTAGGAAGGAACATACGAGATTGTTGGTAACAACATTTCGTTGATTTAGGAAGATATTGAGAAGGTATATTTGTAGAACAAATAGGATACCCATTGTAACCTTGAGTTGAACAACCTGCTAACATCCTATAAGCTGTAAAATCATGTACACCCCATATCAACATGGATTTTAATTGAAATTTCTCATTTTTGTATGCATCCCAAGCCTCAACTCTAGACCATAAGATCTCTAACTCATCGACCAACGGTCGGAGGAAGACATCAATATTACTTGATGGTGACTTTGGTCCGGGAATCAATACAGACAACATTGAAAACTCACTTTTCATACACATTGATGGAGGGTTGAGAGGTTGAATTGTCACTAGCCACCAACTATACTTACGGCCAAACATGTTATTCGAGCTGAAACCATCAGTTGCTATTGCAAGTCGAATATTCAGTGAATCTTTTGCAAAATCTCTCCACATAATGTTTGAATTTACCCAGTGTGCTAAATCTCGCGGATGATGGAAGAATTCCATATAAGAGCTTGCACGATCATGCCAAGTCATTTTCTCTGATATCTATTTTATGGTATACAACTGTTTTAGCCTAGGGATTAGATGGAAATGTCGCATTACCTTCTTAGGAACCCTAGAGTACTTTTTTTTCCATTAGTATTCTGAATTTCTACCCCGTCCTCATCTAGACAAGTAAACTTGTAGTGTAAAGAACCACATTTTATACATCTAGTAGATTTTTCATGCTCTTTCCAAAATAGCATACAGTTGTTAATGCATACGTCATACTTAACATAATACATATCGGGATCTCTAACGGTGTTTTTCATTTTTTTATAACTAGTTGTCAAGTTGTTCTATTCAGGAAGTAGTTCATTTAAAAATCTAATAATTCCACCTGTAGCACCATACGATAAATTGAATTATTTTTTCAAATCATTCAAATTTATAAGAGCATACATTGTGGTATGACGCGAAGAACCAGCAGTTGGGTGCAATGGCTCCTATGCGAGTTGATGTAAATGATCATACTTCTTGCCTTTGAATTTATGTGTGTGCGAATCATTAGGAACCTCAAAAGTTGGGGGGGCTTCATCACTGCCTACACAATTAGGTTCACTAGGTTCCGCTTCACCCATAAACATCTCACAAGCATCATTCACAAGATCATTCAAAATTGGAATATTGTGCACATCAGCGTGTTTTGTCGGTGTCACAGATTTCGGTGGTGGTTGGACTTGATCAACAACTAATGTCTCACCATGAAAATGCCATAAGGTATAGTTCATGTCCATACCATATGTCATTAAATGAATGAATATATCATCTATAACAACATGTCCTTTCCCATTTTGATAACGTCTACAGGGACATGAATGTCTAGTATTCGAACTATTACTATGCACATAATGTAGAAACTGTAACACCCCATCTCTATATGTATCGGTCTCGATATTTTTCTCATTTATCCACTCTTTGTTGATTCCCGGCGACATCCTGATAAGTTTAAAGAACACACATTGCAATATAAACTCTTAGTGTAAATATATTTAAGTTTATTCAATTGTAAATATGTATAAATTTGAGCTCCTATATTTCCTCCATATCCTCTACAGGGTAAGGGTCCTATCCCATTCAAAAATTCATATTTTGTATTGTTCATAATGTCTCATGCCATGTCTTAATCTGAAAAAATTTCCAGCATCTCCCTACAGTTCTTCAAGTACACAACTTAAATTGGGAGTGTTCATGTGTTACTTAAGTTTTTCAACCAAGAAAACACAAAACACTACATCAATCTAGTATGCACCCAGAGAACATAACGAGATGCCACCGAATTTTTAAAAATAGGACATGCATAAACATTATGTACAGTACAAACTTTTGCATTTTCAAACTGTCCAAAAATGGGACAATTCAAGAGTTCTCACCACAGGCATAGTGAGACCTCTTGAACGGGTCTAAGGTTTTTCTACATGTGTAACATCATTATTGAATGTTTAGTATTAATGTCTACTTACTATTTAAATAGTTGTTTTTTTGCTTTTTCTTAAATTTTCAACACATAATCTCATTTATCCATTTAATTAGTGGGGTGTATACTTTTCAATTTATTATTTTTACATTATTATTGAATATTTAGCACTTAAATTTTCTTAAAACTTCATAACCTATACGAATCAGATCAAATATGCATTTTAAACAGAAGGGTAAGAACATAAAAATATAGATTACCACTAAAAGATTCCAAGGTCCATCTAAAAACCAATGATTTATTTTTTTTCATTATCAACATTCAATTTGCACCAAAAACTCACATAATAAAAAAAACAATAAATATTTAAAAATGTATAGCAAGCACGAATCAAATCACGCATATCATAAACTCTAGGATCAAATTTTATACCTAACTTTGTTTAAAAAAAATACAGATTCTTTAAACAATTACCTGATTGGGATGAGTGGAGTGAGAGAACAATGCAGTGATCGAAGAAAGAGAGAGTGGGCCGGAGAGAGAGAGCGTCGGTCGTAGAGAGAGAGATTTCCGACCGTCGACCTAGAGAAAGAGATTAACCGCCGATCTAGAAAGGATATTGACCGCCGACCTAGAGATAAAGAGAGTGAGATCCGACCACCGTGACAGTGAGCGGGAACGAGGAGAGAGTGAGCGCGAACCGTGAGACAGTGAGCGGGAATAGGAGAGAGAGCGGGAACCGTGAGAGCGGGAACCGTGAGAGCCAATTGATTAAATGAAAAGTGAGTGTAATGTTTTTTTGGGGGGGTATTATATATTTTAGTAAGTGTACTCAATTTTGGCACATTTTAAAACAGTGCCGAATTTTGGCACTGTTTTAAAGTGTGCCAAATTGCTATTAAACTGTGCCAAAATCTAGCACAGTTTTAAAATGTGCTAGATTTTTAATATCATGGTGTGCCAAATTGCTATTTTTAGTGTAGTGTAAAGCCCACAAAGTCACCACGGTAGGAAAATATTTCTCCTTCCCAGGGATCAAGATCGTAGTCTCAATTCTCTTCCGTTGGCATTCAGAAGGTCAAACCTGCACAAACTGCAAAAAAGGGCAAGTTGGAGTGAATGACTCCATGGCAGGTAATTCAGAGAATGTAAAAATCAAAGGCTGTAACAAGAAGAGAAAAATTAAAGTATGTGGTAGTAGTTAGAATCACCTTTCCTAGGGGGATGACCCCATGATGGCGATAATCTATGACCCTTCTCCCTCCCAGAATCATCAGGGCGAATTTCTTAAGTTTCCCCAGAAATATATAAATATTTTCCTTTCAAGTTTTTTGTACAATAATACCACCCCCTTATAAAAAAATTATCTTCGGCTTATAAACCCGTGTAATAGTACCATGGGTTCTCCACAGAGTTCTCTTCGGGTCTGTAGAAGTCAAAGAACTTCACGGCAGTTATATTTCTCCCAAGCTTATCCTTCCAGACGACCAAGGAAGCCAAGATCTCTCTCCATCCATTAGGGTCAATTTGGGTTGAGGCTAAGTTCATTACCTTCAATATTTTTTGAACTGTCACTAGAACTAAAAGTTGCAGCCTTAGAAGAAAGGCATGAAGGGGGAAGCATACCCCATTATTTGGGACATCGGATCATGCCCTTTGGTTCGTAGAGGGAAGGGTGTAGATTGTCCCTTCTAGAAATCCACAGGCCTCGGCAAGTTGGGCCATCCAGTCCCGATTCATAATGCAAGGATGGTGAAGGGCTACAGGACCCCTCAGAGGATCTGTGTCGTAGCTGGAAGGCCCAGCCTCGGTGTTCCTTGGCTCTGTAGTATGAAATTCACCATTTATGGCCACAATAGTTATTTTTATAGGTGTTTGATTGTTAGTGGAGCAGGTATCCTCCTCAACTCTGTGACACCCCGCCTATTTTAATCACGGTTGGTCAGTCATTTATCAAAATAACCAGGAATCTCATATGGTCCATTCTTAGCATCACTGCCAAAAAAAAATTTAATTACTAACCACCTATGTTAAAATAAGTTGGTGCCAAATTTTATCTTTCATTATTAAATAACATGCGAAAATAAATTAATTTAACCAAACCATCCACACAATAATAATCTGAACAATCACACGACAGATATGTAAATAAATACAACCGAATAAACCATCAGTTCGCAAAATAAATAATCCAACTACAATCTGAAATAATTAATTGAATCTGAATTCAATCTGATAAATAAATAGAAAAACTAAAGAGTCTGAGGGGCGACACGCCCAAATGAAATACTGAGAGAAATCCTACGTAGAATGAATAAGCTGAAGCGTATAAAGCAACTCATGTAAGCCTCCAGAAGTGCTGCAACGACATCCTTGGATACAATCATCAAGCTTGGCATCCCATTGATTGGACACCTAAAAGGTTTTGAAAATATTTTGACACAAGTCAGAGCCCAAGAAAACAATTTGAAAATATTTTGCAAGTTTTTAACTCACAAGTTATATACGTTGTTAGATACACATGTTAGTTCCACGTACTCTTTTGAAATCCTCACCTCTCAGCTAATGTGCATGCCTAAAGTACCCTATCTAGCTATACTACCCATCCCAAATAGATAACGTATCTAAATAACCTCAATAAGTCTCGATAACTCATATTACCCATACGACATGCTACCACAATCTCAATAATCAATTTTTATTCACGTATTATTATTGAGTCAATTAATTAAGTTTCTCTGCTCAAGTACTTTTAGATATACACAATCTATCAGTTCTACTATAACACATAAGTAGATATATCTCACTTGTATATATATAACACTCATATAATATATACAACTATGGCATCCTTGGAATTAGGCATGTCAACAGGTCGAAGCCGGGTCGGGTTTAGGGAGATCCAGATCCGTGTAATCGGGTCTTCATCGGGTTCGGGTTCGGGTTCGGGTCCGGGTCTTCATCGGGTCTACGATATTGGATATCTTAAATTAAAATATTTTGTAATGTATTATTGAATATTATTAGTATAAATAAAACATATATTATTTATATTTATTATATACATAAATATATATTTTTATATATATTACTTACATGTTATATTGATAAGATATATTTATAAATATATATAAATTTATGGTATATGTTTATATATTTAAAAAATAATAATGTACAATTCGGGTCGGGTCTTCGGGTCCGGGTCTTGTATAAGATCCAGACCCTACCCGTTTAATAAACGGGTCTTCAGGTATTCGGGTCTTCGGGTCTCGGTTCCAAAAAATATGGTCAGACCCTATTATACGGATCGGGTCCGGGTCGAGTCCGGGTCCAGACCCGACCCATTGACAGGCCTACCTGGAATGCCCCCTTGTGATGCTGGCATACTCTGATATCAAGTCCATCTACCTATCGTACCAAATCAAGGACTATTGGTTTGGCATGTCTCCTCGAACACAAAATAAATCACAACACACTGGAGGCAAACACGGTTTTAAGCCTTTGGGATATGCACATGCCTAACGTACCCAACCGAAATGTCGGTCCCACTAATATACGACACATAGTGAGCCGCCCTAAGTTCCATGTTGTGGGGCACACATCCAGACCTCACTAGAATCGTCAAGGTGGGATTTCCCTCTGCGTGGAAACCTCCGGATAGCAGGCAGCATAGGTATGTTCACACACATAATCAAATCACAAACATAGGTATTCACACAACCTATATATGCATATTATTCAATCGGTATACACACAATCCACCGTACACATTCGTACGTAGTATGTATCTCTCGCATATTCAACGTACAAATAATTACAATTATAACCTCTAATTGTATTCTTGAGTATCACTCACTACCCGAAGGAACCTAGTTACCCCTTAATTAATACCAGTAGCTAACGCACTCATACACTATTAGTTTAAATCATACGATCACTTATCTCTTCGTGATCCATTCTAGGTCTCGTAAATTTATTAGGCTTCAGTTTTCGCTCGATAAGTTCTAGCCTTAATTCTCCCACTTTGGCTAAGCCTAAACTTCATCATAAGTTTATTGAATCTCACTATATCCTTCACTATTAATTAAGAATAATTTAAAAGTCTCTCGTTTAATTATTCGTAAATTTCGGGCATAAATAAAGGAAATTGCACTACACCAAAAATAGCAATCTGGCACAGTTTTGAACTGTGACAGAATCAGGTGTTCCAAAATGCTATTTTTTCTGGTACGATTTAAAAGTGTATCAGATTTGACCAAATATGAACACTTCTAGCCCACTTTAAAACCATGCCGGAATTTGATATTTCTGGCACACTTTATAATTGTCCCAGATATAGTACATTTTTGTACACTTTTGGCACAGTTCAAAATCGTGCCAAAATTTGATACACTTTTGGCACGGTTTTGAACTGTGCCAAAATTTTTGGATCAAAGAAAAAAAATCAATTATTTGAAAACAAGAAAATTAACAAATTGCAAATCTCACAAGTTGTTGATAAACTAATGTACATACAAACTTCAAAATATTATAAGCCTTAATAGTTCACAGACCTAAAAAATTTGGGTAGAATTTTCTTTATTTTCTGGACATTCTAAAACCTGCGTAATGTAAAGCCCGCATGGCCATAAAATATAACAATAAAATACAAAATACCGCACGGCTATAAAAGCTAAAAATAAAACTACAAAATTCGGCACGGCCATAACACAAAAAAATAGAATCCTGAACATTAATGACATTAAATAAATAATCCCCTTGTTGTAAAACATTCACTTCGTGTGTTCCATGTGGATAAAAGCTAACGACAAAATGTTATCCTGTAAAAAAATAGGATATAAAAAAGAGATGAATTAGTAACCAAATAATTTTAAAAAAAATCGTATTCATGCTAAAAAAATTGCATATACGAGTTACAATTATTATTCTATTCTCAAATCGAAAGTCTTTTGACTACGTGGTCAGCTAATACGAGTTACATTAGTCCCATGCGAGATGTTAGTGCCTCTTACGGGGCCGTTTGAGGACTAGTTTGAGTTTTCACCCTCAAACGGCATGTTTTTAAGAATAATCTAAATATTTTTAAATTATACTCATATTCTCAAACCGGGAGACCCGTGACTACACGGTCAGTTCGTACAAGTTACATTGGTCCCGTGCGAAGTGGCCATGCCTCTTACGGAGCCGTTTGGGGGCTAGTTTGGGTTTTCACCCTTTAACGTCTTAGATATTTTTAAATTATCATCATTTTCTCAAACTGAGAGACCCGTGACTACGCAGTTAATTCCTACGAGTTACATTGGTCTCGTGCGAGGTGTTGGTGCCTCTTACGGGGCCATGTGGGGGCTAGTTTAGGTTTTCACCCACTAACGGCATGTTTTTATGCCAAAGTTTAGATATTTTCAAATTATCATCGTATTGTCAAACCATATGTCTCATGACTACGCGGTCAGTTCCTACGAGTTACATTGGCCCCGTGCGAGGTGTTAGTGCCGCTTACGGAACCGTGTAAGGACTGGTTTGAGTTTTCACCCTCAAACGGCATGTTTTTAAGAATAATCTAAATATTTTTAAATTATCATCATATTCTCAAATCGGGAGACCCGTGACTACACGATCGGTTCCTACAAGTTACATTGGTCCCGTGCGAGGTGTTCATGCCTCTTATGGGGCCGTTTGGGGGCCGATTTGGGTTTTCACCCTTTAACAGCTTATTTTTAAGCCTAATCTAGATATTTTCAAATTATCGTCATATTCTCAAACCGAGAGACCCGTGACTATGCGATCAATTCCTACTAATTACATTGGTCCCGTGAGAGATGTTAGTACCTCTTATGGGGCCGTTTGGGTGCTAGTTTAGGTTTTCACCCACTAACGGCATGTTTTTAAGCCAAAGTCTAGATATTTTCAAATTATCATCGTATTCTCAAACCATATGTCCTGTGACTACGCGATCAGTTCCTATGAGTTACATTAGCCCCGTGCGAGGTGTAAGTGCCTCTTACAAGATCGTTTAAGGACTGGTTTGAGTTTTCACCCTCAAACGACATGTTTTTAAGAATAATCTAAATATTTTTAAGTTATTGTCATATTATCAAATCGGGAGACCCGTGACAACACTATCAATTTCTACAAGTTACATTGGTCCCATGCGAAGTGTTCATGCTTCTTACGGGGATGGTTTGGGTTCTCACCCTTTAAGGACTTATTTTTAAGCCCAATCTATACATTTTTATATTATCGTCATATTCTCAAACCGGGAGACCCGTGACTACGCGGTCAATTCCTATGAGTTACATTGGTCCCGTGCAAGGTGTTCGTGCCTCTTACGAAGCCATTTGGGGGATAGTTTAGGTTTTCACCCGCTAACGGCATGTTTTTAAGCTAAAGTCTAAATATTTTCAAATTATCATTGTATTCCCAAACCATGTCGAAATAGAATATGAATCAGATACATTACGACTTATAATGAAAACAAATGATAAGGGATTCCCAACCAAATAATTAATACTTTACATCAGACTCGGCTATTGTTTCATAATATGCCTACGAAGTTCCATAATGAGGGCACAAGAACTTCAGTAGCCTTTGAACTAAAGTCATCGAGCTTGTTGAGGTCCAAATTTTCCTACAAAGTTCCATTATCTCTCTACTTGACGTATAACCTCCCAGTGTGTAAGTATAGTGTGCGGACTTGAGGGTCTTAACATACACCATTAGGATTAATCAGGCACCCTAAGATGTCTGACTAATCTGCATTTATCAAAATTTCCGATAAGAAATAGTTGACTGATCCTCGAGGTGCATCCAATTGAATCTAACTACTTAAAAGGATAAAAAACAGAGACACCAATTCAACCACCTAGCACAAACCATACTTCAAACTGCTTCGCATTGCATATACATAAGTGTGCACTTCAAAGACCCAAGGTTAAGGTGTTGTTTATGAAGCATCCTAAGAGCAATTTGTTTTTTTCTTTGCTTTACCTTTTTTAGTTGAGAAGCAATTATATAAAAACATATTATGTACTCATTAAAAATGTTATCAAATGGTACTCAAACAATTCCTAACGAATACAAGGATTGATTATTTATGAAATGTAGAATTATCCTCATATATCCAGTAATTTTAAAACATAAATGTATACCATGTGATTACAAGTGACAATTTTTTTGCAGAAGTTACGGGACACCAGAAATTGTATATGTTTTTTGGTCAAAATCGGTTCTTGTAATCTCAATTTCTATAGTGATTTGAATTTTATTCGTGCTTTGAACCTCAAATCTTATTGCTTGTACAATTCAGTACAATTCATTTCAATAGTCATAATTTGAGGTTCAACACGATCTAGTATTTTATACCAAAGATATGTGTACCTATAAAACATGACACATACCAAAGATAAACAACTCATATATTAAAAAACTTACAAAAAATGGCCATACACTTTAGAGCTACCAAAATTAAACAAAGAAAAGTTTAAAAAATACAATACTTTAGAGTTTATACCTACAAAATGTCAATAGATGTGTACATGAGAGTGAAAATCTTGTGCAAATTTTTTATTAACAAACTTTAGAAAATGAATACCAAGCTTAAGACCATAATCAACAGCACCTCTCTGAAAAATACCAAGCTTCAAAAAATGTATGAGAAGGGGCATAATCCCAATAAGCACCGAACTAGTAGCAGTCCATTTGCTCCATCTTTTCATAGATCGGACCATTTCTTTTGGCTTTACCATTGTCTTCAATTCAGTTTCCAGATCTAAGATAGCCAAGATCTAATTAAAAATGTATGAGAAAGGACATAATCTTAAATTAAGATAGAAAAAATAGGAACTTTAGTTAAAAGACCCACTAATATCTCTAAAATAGACAACCAATAAAAACAAAAAACAAAATAACATTCACCAAACCAACAAATAAATATCATAGCTGTTAATACTTGAATTCACATGTATATAATGCAATGGAATTTACCTCAATAATGAAATATCATTCCTTGGTGATGAACACCCTTTCTGGAAAGCAGAAGTCACGTGTATGGCCTACAAATTAAAAGAATTACAAAATTCATCAAAGAGCATGATATTGGAACCAAAACCCCCTTAAACCTAGAAGATATTAAGAGAGATGGAGAGAGTACCTGAGATCTCGAAAAACCAGCATTTTAAATGAAACCTAAAATTTTAAACCCCAAAACACTATAATGTGAAAGATATAACAAAAATGAAATACATTTGAACCAATAACCATAATACTGGAACCAAAACCCTTAAACCTAGAAGATGATTCAGAGAGAGAGAGAGAGATTACCCGCTTAGGAACCAAAACTCTGAAACCTAAAAGATGGTTAAGAGGGTGAGCGGGAATGAGAGAACGGATGAACAAAGTTTGTATAATGATTTTTTTAGGGTATTTATATTTTAGTAAGTGTACTCAATTTTGGCACACTTTAAAATAGTGCCAAATTTTGGCACTTTTTAAAGTGAACTAGATTGTCATTAAACCGTGACAGAATTTGGCACAGTTTTAAATTGTGCCAAATTGCTGTTTTTGGTGTAGTGTTGGCCAAATCTGGGTAGCCGAATCAATTCAATGAAGAGGCCGAATCTATTTGTTGATTGAATCGATTCGCTCCTTGAGCCGAATCAATTCGAAATGCTACAGGTCATCTTCTTCAACATATTGTTACGATTGTCACCATTTTTAATTCTTCAAATCTCTACACAACAACCCCAAACTCCCAAACAACATAACTAAACATCATATATATATATATATATATATATATATATATATATATATATATATAGGGGGGGATGATTTATAATGTAAATCATATATTAAATCCATACAAATTCCATCTAGAATCATTTTAAAACTCCATCAATCATTAAAACCCTAGATTTTGTGTTCTTCACATAAGTTCAACAAAAACCTAGATTTCTTTCATGTTCTTATTTTCACAGCTCCTGATTTCGCTTTATCTATACAAACGGATTCATTCTACATGAAATGCTACCCAATATAATGAGTTATATTCATCAAACTCTTAAGAATCATCATCAATTTACATTAAATCAAGAACTCTACACTACATGGGTATTATAACTCATAAAATCATGCAAGATAAACACTTATCTTAATCAGTAGGTCTGATTTCATTTTTGTAAGTGATGAAAGTGTTCCTCTCTTGCTTCCGATCACGAATCCGACAACAACTTTGAAGAAAAAGATGGTGTACCTCCAAGAACTCTATTTTCTTCATCTCTAATGGCCTATCCTCTCTTCTCCTTCGATTCTTAGGGTTTGAAATATGTTATGCTATTTCCCCAAATGACTAACCTTAGGTTTTAAATCCCAATTCCCGAAATTAGGCTAACGGGCCAAGCCCAAGTTACCCGAACACTCCCGTGTTGGCTCGGTAATGACTAAAAAGGCCTCGAAACCCAATTACAACCCCCGGGTACACTATTCCGACTATCTCAACCCATTCAGATTCAACTGTTACCTTGTAATTGCCATCCGAGTCACTCTACAATAAATTCCTATCCCGACCCCAATTAATCTACACACGACTCCCAGTTGGAATATAATGTTGCCACCTTACTATTGCTCGCCAGGAAGTAAAATAAATATTTACTATTCACTTATTAATATTATTCCATAAATATTAATCATTATCTCTCTCGATTAATATGTTTAATTAACACATAATAATTAATTAAATTAAATTATAGCACACGTGTAATTTAAAAATACCCGAATTAATTTATAAATAAATGCTTAGAAATACGGGGTTTAACAAACTCTGTGACTACCCTCTACCGCTGAGATTTGCCCTTACAGTCAGAAGATTTTCTAGTGTCAAAATCAATATACACAGAGGTGGAACACTCCCTTAGCTTACACGTCCCAGTTATTTTCAAAAGGTTTGATGTGCAACACTACGGGAGGAGGAACACTAAAGTGTCTCTTTTAGAAATCCTCCAAACACTCCCATATATTCCAATGCATAAGGCCGCGACAAGGACTTGTAAAATCAGAAGGCGCTGCATACTTAGAGGGCAATAGCCATTATGATAAAAATACATGAATCATAAGTTCAAAAGAAATGACCTCCTAAATAGAGGTCGCGGAATCAAATATAATTGGTTCTTAATACAAAGATAAGCAGAATTTATGGAAGGGTAAAAAGTTTGAACGGTGGTACCAAGGCGGCTGCAATAGAAAAGGATGCAACCAGCTATCCAAGAGAACACCTAGCCGCGGCCTAGGGATAAACATGAACGATTCAAATATTTTGATCCGCGAAGATCAAAACTCTTAAAAACTAGATTTTTGGCCAAGAGCACCCACGAACAATCGTTTATGTTCTTAGCCCAAAACAAAGCCCATAAACGATTTTACAAACCAAACTAAAATCCTAAGGACTTCATTTGAACCAGTTTTTACCCTTAAAAAATCTCAAAAACACCAAAACACATATATACCTAAAGGAAATGAGGCAATTCAGTTCAATAGGGATTTCACCCAAAAAAAACCAAAATTAAACATATTATGTATACCAAATCAAAGTAGAAGAAATTCAAGGCCTAGTTCATTTCTGCAATCCCATTTTCTAGTTATTCATTTAGCATATTTTCTGTTGTTTTTGAACAAGTTACCGTTTCAACACTATACGGATGGATATATTACAAATAAGTGGAAGAAATTAAAGCAAGCAGTTTAAAAAGCAGGAATCAAAGGGGAAATAAAGAAAATCTGATCTGAATAGAACAATAAATCGTAGGAAAGGTCACCTGAAATCTCCTGAAGTCGCTAAAGAAGAAAATATTTTTTCCTAAAAATCTCCTGTTTGAAAAGCTTTCAACACTTAAGGTAAGGTAATGAGGCCACGACCTCACCTCATCCATATAAGAGATCGATGGAAGTCAAAACGTCAGAACAGATGGCCGCAACACAAACGTTTACAAGTTCGCGCCCTCAACAGGAAAGGACAAATTAGGCCGACTCAAACATGGCCACGGTAACAGGGCAAATATTCGCGGATAAAAACAAAGTCCCTAGCACCAAATCTCTTACTTCTTGGCATTGAGGTTTGTGGGATTTTGTTATACCCAAAATATGTGTTCCTATAAACATATGACACATGGTAGAGAACCCACACAATCAGAATAAAGAGGCAAGGTCATGGAAAATGAGGACAATATGATCATGATCGCGACTTGGGCTACAAATAGGCCGCAGATCTATATGCCAGGAGTAGCAGTCGAGCAGGCCATGACCATACCTTAAGAAACCGCAGCCTCCTACCCCAACATGTGAGCAATGCCTGCCATAGACATTGACACATTAGAAATATCTTGCCAGATGTCCACCTTCTAGAATGATTCCATCTCCATAGTACTTATCCATATATCACGTGGGCCATGCACATGACACTCTCACCAAACTCCTATAAATAAAGGTGAGAACACACTATATATTGACTCACTTGAGTCTGCATATATAGGAGTTCCATCTAGTTTGGATATCTAGACAAAATAGTTTAGAATAGCTTGAGAACTCCATCTCCTCAAAGGTACATGCTACATGAAGAAATTGAAGTCCAAGAAAATCTTCAAATGGAAGTTAATTCTAACCATAAAACCACAAATAGGACACTTGCACTGCATCCTACATATTTCCTTTGTGCTTTAATGGTTTATCAACACTAGAAATCCTTTTAAAATCAATTTATTTCCAAACAAATCATTTCATATATTTTTAAATGATTTTTGAATTAATTAAAAATTGGTTTTAAAAGTTGTGTGGGTTAAAATGGAACTTTCTTTTCTGATGGTTTGGCTCGGTAGAATCCGAAAGTGCTAGAGAGTTGGAGGTGTGCCTTGTAATTAGTTTCAACATGCGTTTTATATCCCATCTGGTGCGTACACGTGTTGACTTCCTAACGATCCGAATTGTGTTTTCCCTTAGACACAAAACGCTTATTCCATCTCAGCCCTTGGACAACTTCATCAATGCTCTGCATGCGTTAATAGTCAATCCGTGTGACCCAAGCCTTAACCAATCAATGTTCGTTTAAACCACCGCTTGTGATGAACCATTGGATCAAATTCAATTCATTTAGACTTCATCTCAGCCATTCGATTGATTTTGATGTTCTCGATCCTTCTTTGCTCAGTATAAAAGGAGACCTAGCCTCAGCATTTTGAGACTTTTGCCATTTCGCTAAACTGAGAGAAAAGAGAGAGTAGAGAGAAGAGAGAGAAGGGAGAAGAGAGAAAAAAAAAGAGAGAGGAAACCCTAGTTTCTTCATAGATCCAAACATCTGTGAGATTTATCCCTAACCAAACACCAAAACCAAAAAGTCCCATACATCAGAAAACCCACCTTTTGAGAGTTAGATCGTTATAGGGTTTCTATGTTGTTGGTTTTGTGTTTTTCGTTTCAAGACCTCTTCAAATACATTTGATTCTCTCTGAACTCATCTCTAAGGAAGATTTAAGTTTCATTATTGAAACTGAGTCTTTCTAAAAGAGAAAATCTCACGATTATTGTTTTATGTTCTCCTTTTAAATCTGATTTCTTAGATCTAATCTGTTTCAACTAGTTTTTGAAATAAAAATTTTAGTTTCAAAAATAATTTTCTGATCTAGTGAGTTTTTTGTGTTTCCAATTTTTTATTTCATATTTTGTTAAATACTGGTGTACAAAAATAATAGGAACACAAACAAACTCATGCTAAAGTTTTAAAAGCGTTCATATCTAAAAAATAAAGTTTTAGATCAAAACTTGTTGAACCAGTCCTTGCATGTTAAGTCTGAATCTGATTTGATAAAGTAGACTTCTAGTCTAGTTGGATCTGTAATTGGAGGTTTACAATTTCAAAAATATTTTCAAAACCCTAAAATTGTAAAATCCCTTGAACCGTCTTCCGAGCAAAGTTTCCTTGAGGTCTGTGGTTATATAAAAGATCAAGAAGTCTTTGCTTGAGAAATCAAGATTCAGAAATAACTTTCATATTAGAACTGTTGTAATTTGTTAGGAAAGTTTGTATAAATCTTGAGAGGGTGAGTTTCATGTTTGCATGTAGTAACACATCACAAACACTATCTCACACGAACACATAGACACTGTGGTTCTGTTTGAAAATCTTTTATTTGAAAGAGTTGCTGAAATGTTAATCCAAAGAGAAGGAAATCAAGGAAAAGACAAAGAAGCAGCAAGAAAGGATCAAGTGCCAAGTCAGAATACCTTTGGAGTGGAGAATCTCATGTAGGTACATTCCGAACTTAGGTTAGGATCTTTGTGGTTTGCTCAAGTGTTGTAACCTGATTTTTATTCTAGTGGATTTTTTATTTTGTGTCGTAGAGGGAACCGTGGATGTATCCCTTGTTTAAGGGTTTTACCACGTTAAAATTTCTGTGTCTATTTCTGTGAGTGTTCTTAATTGTTATTGTGATTGGGACTGCATGGTAAAGATAGTAGATGTTTATTAAAAATTAAACTTAAGGTAATCAACTATCGAATTTAATCCATACTTTCAGAAAAAGCTTTTATAACACATATTGTGTTTTTCGAAAAGAATTTTGCTCAAAAAGTTTGTTTGAAAAGAATTTTGTTCAGAGTTTGCTCAAATTTGTTATTAATCTTGTAAATAAAAGGCTTTTGGTATTAAGGTTGTTTTTCAACTGGTATCAGAGCAGGAACACCTTTTGTGATCCTGAAACCTGAGAAATTATTTTTGAAATTTATTTTTGAAAATCTCTAAGTATGGAAGAAAAATTTGAGAAGTTGGGTAACCTATCCAGACCACCACTCTTTGATGGAAACAATTTTTCGTACTGGAAAGTGTGAATAACTGCTTTCATTCAAGGAACCTTGGGTGATGAAGTCTGGGAAATGATTGAAACAGGTTATGAACATCCTACTAAACATACCTCTGCCACTGATCCAACAAGGATTAAGAAACTTCTCAGTGAATTTCCTAAGGAAGAGAAAAAACCATCTCTTGATAATAACAAAGGAAAGAATGTCATATTTATGTCCATTAATGAACATGAATTCAAAATAATATCCATTTGTTCTACTTCTAAAGAGGCATGAGGCACTCTAGTCATTGCTCACGAGGGTGATGAATGTGTCAAAGCTGGAAAAAACCAAATGCTTATTCAGCAATATAACACCCTGATTATAAATGACAATGAATTCTTTGACGATTTCTATATAAGGTTAACTAATATTGTTACAAAAATTCATGCAAATGGTATAACCTACAGTACAAAGGAAATTGTGTCAAAGATTCTTAGGTCATTGTCATCTAAATTTGACAACAAGAGATATGCAATTGAGGAAATGAATGACCCTAATATGATTCCTGAACTTCTTAGAAGTAAACTTAGGATTGTTGAATTGGAATTGGACTTTAAAAAGCAATTGACCAGACAGACCAGTAGAGCCTCTAGCTCTAATGTATTATTTTCATCTAAATTACCAGTGCCTAAATTGAACTCTATAGACCTTGACACTGACTGTCTTGAAAACGGTGATTTAGAAAATCTTGACAATGAAATAGCTCTTATGAGTAAGCATTTCAAAAATATTTTGAAATTCATAAATGTTGTAGCCTCTAAACAATGAAAATCAAATTATCAAGGTAATCAATCTCACAGACCTCATGACAGAGATAATACCAAACACAATTATGACAATAGGAGTAACTATGACCCCAACAGACCCAAACCTGACATAAAAGATGTTAAATATCATCGTTGTGGTAAACTTGGTCACTATTCTAGTAAATGTCCAGCTAGTTTTAATAACAACAACAAGGCCAATATGTGTAAAACATGGGACGACTCTAGTGATTATGATGAGGATGAAACTGAGTCAACCTAGATGAATGAGAACTGCATGTCTTTCTTTGCTAAGATAATATATAATGATGATGCATGCTTGCCTTAAATATTATTGATTTAGTTGTTTCCTTAAATAAATGCAGCGAAAATACAATCACATGGTTATGAATCGTAAAATACTGAATGGAAAGGAATTACGTCATCAGAGCTTTCTTAAAAGGAAACTTTATATAAGCAACAACGAGTTTACAACTTAAGACAAAATTTAAAGCCTATTACATGCTCTATCTGATAAACCAAACATTTTACATAAAGTAACATAAAGAGCTCTAAAAGCCAAAGTTACAGTATAGTCCTTTTTCGTTCCGTTCGTGAGCCTAGTTATTTCCTGAAAAATTATTACAATGTCAGCTAAAAGCCGAATGAGATTTAATCTCCAGACATTCCAAGGTTTTTAAGAAAATTGATACCTATTCAAATCAAAATAGAAAAGATATACATTTATGGATAGGAACTTGCGGTGTATAATTTGAAATGATGGTATATAGAAATGAATAGATCAAAATAGAACGGATGCAACAAATCAAAGGCAATAACTTTTTATTTCAATCATATCATTTTAATGGCCAAGTACACTCCAATACCGTATTATTCCCCGATAGTTGAGGGTCAATCAAACTTATTCGTCACAATGCCTTATTTAGGGCACCAGCGATAACCGAGCTAGGAAGGTCATTCAGTAAAAGAGGTCCCTTAGGTCGAATCATATTTTCAATATTCAATATCATTTTCAATATTCATTTTAAATAGTATGTCTATATGTACAAATATAAATCACAAGGAATCAATTATCGGTATCATATGAATTTTGATAATAAAAGAAGTTCACAAAATATACATAGTTTTCATAATATCGTATAATTAAAATGCACAAGGAATGTCCGAGTACTCACCTAAAACGGAAGTTCAAAGTTATCGATATTGAGTCTTGGATTACTTCGCTAAGATGAAACTTCTTCTTAAACTTACAGAACTCCTTCTTAACATATCACTCTTTCTTACTATAATTATCGAGGAAATGGTATGAGTTTAAATGATCCTAAAGGCCGTATTTATTATTTTCTAAGGATTTCATGGTGTTGACACGTGTCTAGCTGACCAAGCCTTTACAATGGTGAGTCAGCGTTGAGGTGTCACGCAACGGATGGGACCTGCAGCCTTATTTCACTGAGCAACAACACGTGTTTTTAGCTTTAACTATATTGATGACACGTGTAAGCACGAGGTGTCAAGTATGAGGTGAAATGGTGATAGGGGTATAATGATCATTTTACACATGAAGGGTATTTTGGTAACTTCACACGATATATTTTCAATATTTCTTAGAGGTCCCTAGAAATATTCTATTTACAAAATGGTCCTTTTTATATTTTAATTTTAGCCCCTGAAAATTTCTTAATTAAATCCAAGTCCTTAGAGTTTTATAAAATTACAATTTTTACCCCCAAACTTTATCATTTCGCTTAAGATATGTCATAAGACTTTGATTTAACCCAATTTAGAGTTGATTCTTCATATTTAAAAACGTGTCTTGTTATATAAAGAACTCAGAGTACTACAAGTCCCTAAAGCTTCATAAAATTATATTTTCTAACCCGAAACTTATCGTTTAGCTTAAGAGGTGTCATAAAACATCAATTTGACTCATTTTATAGTTAATTCTTCAAATTTAAAAAAGGGTTTTATTATATTAAGAATCCAGAATATCACATATGTAATAATACAACATTTAAAACCATATATGAAGATATAAAAGTGAGGTCATTACAAATAGTCCTGAAATATTGTATGAGGCAAGTGGTTCTGATAAGGATAGGCCTGATAGTGGAAGTTAAAGGGTTATGGAAGAGATAGGTGAGAGTTAAGTTGAGGTTTAGAGTTGTGAAATTGTATCTGGTATAAGTGAGAGTGGAGATAAGGGTGAGAGTGAAGGTGAGAGCAAGGGTAATAGTGAACGTAAGCAAGTAAATGAGGAGAGTGAGAAGGAAAGTGAGCATGAGAGTGAGGGTGGTAGTGAACCTGAGCAAGTAAAAGAGATACCAGTAGGGAAGGGTAAGAAAATAAAATCACAAGTCTTGGAGAAGGGTAAGGAAGAGTTAGTTGAAGATGATAGTGGGCCTAAGGACGGAAATTTTTTGAAGCATTTCAATCATCATGTAGTATATGCCATATGGCATGGAGTTGTAAGTATTATTTTTTGTCATGTAGTTCTTTTCATAATTTTTATAGTATTTATTCTAACGTAATTCCATCTCATTTCATTATGCAGGTTCATGTTTGCTTGAAAACACAACATCATTTCACAAAAATGGGGCAATGGGACTGGACCAAAGAAAAAAATGTTGAAGTTAAAAAATCATTATGGTTCTGGATTGGGCCATTTTCGGAGGTGACTCATTTATTCAACTACTATGTATCCATAAGTGCGTTTGTAGAGATATGGTAACCTAAGAAAAATACATTTCATTTACCATTTGGTGAGATGAAAATAATTTTTGATGATGTGTTTTATATCCTTTGGATACCGGTAGTGGGACATCCCGTACAGAAAATCTGTTACTAAAGCCGTTTAATATAAAATTAAACTATTTAAGTAACTCCGAACAGTTTTTTGAAGAAACTCTTTTCTTTAAAATCAAAACTAATTGAACACAAGATGTGTTTAACAAAAGTATGTACGAGATATGTTCAAGATTTGATCAACAAGTTTATTAAACCAGTTTAAAAACTTTAAACTCAGCAGAACCAAAAATGAGATGAGAAGATGTAGAAAAATTAAGAACAAGGATTTTTTACGTGGTAAAACCTCACCCAACTGAGGAAACAACCACGACTCCCTCTACGGAGTAAACCAAAAATTTCACTAAAACAAATTTTAACTGTTACAAACTATATAACAAACATGCATACAACTCAGACATATATAAGTATAGGAATGTACCATCTGGTGTCCTTGTAACTTCTCTGCAGTTCTGATTGTTGATGTTGTTCTCCCAGTTTGCTAACTTCCAAATTGTTCCAGTTCTTTATGTCGACTCTTGTCTCAAGATCTTATTACCAACACTTTTAGTGTGGTAGGGTGATAGTGTTTGTGGAGGTGCTCTCTAACACATACATGCACACACACACACTTATTTTATACAACCAATCCTAACAAATTACATATAAGAACTATATGCTGTGATTTTTCTTTTTCTCTCTTCTCACAAAACTTAACCTTATTTGACCTTTACAATAATCCCAGAATCCACGGCTATCTTGCTCAGAAGACGTATCAAGATCTTAATCAATCTCAGGTTTTGAAAATATTTTTGAGATTGAAAATCACCAAGTGCGATTCCAAACTAGACCAAAGGTCTTGTTTCAACAGAACTAGAAACAGAAAACATTATTATTGATTTCAAAGTTAAAAACATTTACAGAAACGAATCAACAATATATTTCTCAAGATGAGAAATAGAATATGTAAATCTAAGTGAAATGTAACATAAAGTACTTAGATCTAAAATTTCTATAAAGCAGAAACTTAGATCGAAGATAGATGTTTAAGTTGGACACAAGATCTAAGAACGAAGAGGTTACAGCAACAAACCAACTAAATAACCAACTCTCAACCTCTCAAAACACTCAAACACTCAAGGTTGTGTTTGGTATAAATAGGACTTGAAAAGAGGTTTAGGTTTGAAAAAAGTTTTTACGATTTAGGGTTAGGGTTAGGGTTTCTAACTCTTTCTCTCTCTTTCTGGTTTCTCTCTTCTCTCTCTTTTCTCTCTTCTCTCTCTACTCTCTCTTTTATCTCAAAAGGACGAAATGGCAAAAAGTCTCAGATGGCTGAGTGAAGGGGTCCTTTTATAGGAGACTGAGAAGATTCGAGAATAACGTTCAAAATCAATGGCTCAGATTGAGTCAAGGTCGATTGACTTTGATCCAAGGGTTCACGGTATGCGGTGATTAAAACTCTCCTGATTGGTTCATATGAGGTTCACAGGGATGAAGTTAGAGAGCATGCAGATCGTTGATAAAAACAATCCAAGGGTTGTAAACAATCGTTGTTTTACACTCTATAAAGAAACACAAAATCCACCAATCAGAATGCAACAGATGTTGGGCAATAATAAGATATCAAACGCGCATCTAAAATTAATTACAAACACACCCTGAAGTCTCTGCCGCTTTAGGATTCTACCCAAGGTAACTTCCAGCTAATATAACCATTAAATCTTAATTGTAGTTTGACCCCAAAAACTTTTTAAAACCAAATTTTAATTAAATAAAACTTATTTTAAAGGTTTATAAAATCCCACAAAATATTAAAACTCAATTTTAGCAATTTAAAAACACTCAACATATGTACACACAATAATATGCAATATGAAATGTATGAGATCAATTCTACTGTGTGTGAGTGTTGGTAATATGGTCTAGATCAATTAATCAAGAAAGATGAAATAGCAAACCAGGCTCTGGGGTTCTTTAGATTCTAGGATAGACACAATTTTGTCATAATTTCCAAACTAGATGAACACTTATACAATATAGACTCAAGTGAGTCAAGAGTATAAGGGCTTCAATGTCCCCCTTTGGAAATATGAGACAAAATCTCCTTTGAGTCATTTAGGACTCATAGGGCAACAAGAATAAGGAAACTTATTCCAAAAAAAAATTATCTACCCATTTCTTAGAAAGCAAAAGTACATAACTCAACTATTTATAATTGAATACCCTATTACAACTGTTGAGAATAATTGTACAGAAACCTGCAATAAATCACTAAGATCAAGTTGTTTAGCATATGTGAAATTCATTAGACTCAAATTTCTTCCCCATTTTGTCTCAAATAGACAAAGGGAAAAAATAGAGAGATCAAAGAGATTAATCAGCACACACCATTCTTATAGATTTACATAAAGAAATAAATCGATTGTAATCTAAAGGTTAGGTAAACATATCTGCGAGTTGCAAATCAGTAGGAAGATAATTAATTTCTAATTCCTTAGTTTCAACCAATTTGCGTATAAAGTGATGTCTTATTTTTATGTGTTTTGTTCGCGAGTGTTGAAATTTTTAGAGATATTGATCGCGCTTTGATTAGATGCAATTGGTTTTCTTGAATACCGTAGTCACTTAGCATTTGTTTAAGCCAAAGTAATTGAGCACAACAGCTTCCAGCGGCTATGTATTCAAATTCAGCTGTTGAGAGTGATGTGCAGTTTTGTTTCTTACTACTCCATCCTACCAAATTATTACCTATATAATAACATGCTCCTGATGTGATTTTATTATCATCAGTACACCCAGCCCAGTCAGCATCAGTGTATCCAATTATAGTGCTTGGTGTGTCACTAGTGTACCAAAGTCCTAGGTTCAGAGTGCCTTTTACATATTTAATGATTCTTTTAACAGAAGATAGATGGCTCTCTTTAGGGTTATTTTGATAACGAGCATAAACACACACAGCATACATTATATCAGGATGCGAGATAGTAAGGTATAGCAAGGTTCCTATCATACTACGATATAGAGTTGGATCTGTAGATTTTCCAGTTTCGTCTTTAGATAGTTTTACCGTAGTACTCATGGGTGTTTTAGCATCTTTAGCACTCTCAAGGCCAAATTTCTTTACTATCTCTAAAGCATACTTAGATTGCGAGACAAATAATCCTTCTGAATTTTGTTTGACTTGAAGACCTAAGAAAAATTGCAACTCCCCCATAAGAGACATTTTAAATTCTTTATGCATAATCTCATAGAAGGATTTTACTTCTGAGGGAGAAGTTGATCCAAAGATAATATCGTCAACATAAACTTGAGCAATAATGATGTGTTTGCCAAAATGTTTGACAAATAGGGTTTGATCATTTCCACCTCTTTTAAAACCTTTATCTAAGAGGAAGCTGGAAAGACGCTCATACCAGGCTCTAGGCGCTTGTTTAAGGCCATACAAAGCCTTTTTAAGACTAAATACATGATTTGGATATTGAGGGTCAATAAACCCTTTTGGTTGTTCTACATAGGTCGCTTCAGTCAATATTCCATTAAGGAATGCAGATTTGACATCCATTTGGTAAAGTGTAAAATGCAAGTAGCAAGCTATGGCAAAGAGAAGACGAACAGATTCTAAACGAGTAACAGGAGCAAAGGTCTCGTTAAAATATATTCCTTCAATTTGAGAGTATCCTTGATCAACTATTCTAGCTTTGTTTCTAATGATTATCCCACTTTCATCAGACTTATTTTCAAAAATCCAACTAGTGCCAACAACCTTTTTGTGATTAGGCCTAGGTACATGATACCAAACATCATGAATGACAAATTGAAGAAGTTCTTCCTGCATAGAAGAAATCCAGTGAGAGTCATTCAATGCCTCATTTACATTCTTTGGTTCCACTAAGGAAACAAAACATGCATAATGTGCATAATTTCTTAATTGGGATCTTGTACGCACAGGCTCACTGGGATTACCAACAACGTTATTAATGGGATAGTCTTTAGAAACCTAGTTAGGTACTTCAGGTATCTCAATTGGTAATGAATCACCTATTTGTGGAGAGTCATTTTCTAAAACGTTTGTAGGCTCTTCCTCAATAGTTGATTCACCAGTCTTACTCTCTATAGTAGTGTCACTTACAATTACATTTACAGATTCCATCAACGTTTTAGTGCGAAGATTATAAACAGGGTAGGCTCTACTATTAGGTGAGTAACCTAGAAAAATAGCTTTATCTCCCCGGCTCTCAAATTTGGACAAGTGTTCCCTATCTTTGCATACATAACAAGCACTACCAAAAGTTCTAAGGTACTTAAGATTGGGCTTTTTCTTATACCAAAGTTCGTAAGGGGTTTGTTTGAAATTATTTCTAAGATAGACCCTATTGATAATGTGACATGCAGTACGAATAGATTCTACCCAAAAATATTTAGGCAAATTCTTGGCATGTAACATAACACGTGCCATCTCTTGAAGGGTACGATTCTTTCTCTCGGAGATTCCATTTTGTTGAGGAGTCTTAGGAGCACTAAACTCGTGTTTGTAACTACTATAGTCACAGTACTCTATTATACCAGTGTCTTTGAATTCTCCACCTCTATCACTACGAATTCTATTTACTTAAGTGTCCTTCTCATTTTCAATCCGAAGAAGTATTTTTAAGAAGGTTTGAAAAGTGTCAGACTTATGTTTTAAGAAGGCTACCCACGTAAATCTAGTGAAGTCATCAACCATAACTAGAATGTAACTGTGTCCACAGAGACTAACAGTTTGGGAGGGACCCATTAGGTCCATATGGATGAGCTTCAATGGATTAGAGGTAAGGATATCTTTAACTTTCTTATGAGGTGCCTTAACAATTTTACCTTCCTGACGGGAACCACAGACAGTGTTAGAAATGGGTTTGATTTTTGGAACTCCTCTAACTATTTCTTGAGAGGTCAATCTACTAAGATTATCGTAATTTATGTCACCCATCCTGTTATGCCATATCTCATTGTCATCCATTCTGGCAACATTAGAGATTTCAGAATTATTCATGACAGTATAACAATTGTCAGGGGTCCTGAATCCTGTAATTATGCATTCACCTTTTTCATTTAAAATTTTGCAATTGTTCTTTGAAAAGGTAATAGTATGATCTGAGTCACAAAATTGCGAGATACTTAGTAGGTTGGTCTTAAGACCTTTAACTAGAAGAATATTTTTAAGAACAGGAAGTCCATCTTCTTGGAGAGTTCCTTTGCCTATGATTTGAGATGATACTCCATCACCAAAAATAACTTTTCCTCCAGCAAAGTTGGTTTTGTTAAAGAGTTTTGTATCATCCCCAGTCATGTGCTTAGAACATCCAGAGTCTAAATACCAACCAGACGACGTGTATTCAGCTTTTAAAGCAGTAATAACAATGTTACACTTCATCTGGGGTAATAGATCATCTTTTCTAACCCAAATTGCTCTAGTTTTCATTTTGCGCTTATAAGCTCTCAATTGATAAAATTTACGAGCATTCAATTTTTGTTGAAAAATGTTTTGCGCATGATTTTGAGT
This sequence comes from Sambucus nigra, assembly GCA_949130495.1. Taxonomy (NCBI): domain Eukaryota; kingdom Viridiplantae; phylum Streptophyta; class Magnoliopsida; order Dipsacales; family Adoxaceae; genus Sambucus; species Sambucus nigra. The sequence continues at coordinate 193,378,636 of OX422223.1, forward strand.
TTTATGAAAGACATGAGCATTTGGTTTAGGAAAGTCTTTAGGAATCCTTCTAGGGAATGTTCTTTTAGGTTTGGTTTTTCTCTTCCTATAGTTAAAGTTTTTGTCTGGTTGTCTAGGCAGTACATAATTGTTATGGCTTCTCCTAGAATAGTTAAAATTCTGATAGATAGGAGGATTACAGACAGGTTTAACTAGTCTTCTAGCATATCAACCATCAAAAGGGTGACCGTATATATCGCAGTAGGAGCAATAAAGATTGCTCAAAGTTGCGGTCTCCTTAGGAAAGTCTCTAAACATAGGTTTCAAGGTATTTTGAGGTTGAACTCTATTCCTAGATAGTACAGTTTTGAATGTAGATTCACTCTTCCTAATTGAGGGGCAGACGTATTTAGCCTTAGGTGAACTTTCATGTTTAGAGCAACTTGATTCCCCAATGTTAAAATTTTGATATTTTGAGTCAAACTTAGTTTTTAGAGAATGAAAGTCTGGGCAGGTTTCAATAGGTCTTTTACCTCCGGACACAAACTTGATAAGTTCAAAAGATTTTATTTGTGTCTTCAATTTGGGGCAAAACCCTATTCCAGTTCGATCATCAGAATTGGTTTTTGATTCAGCAACAAATTCATCAAAACAATTTGAGTTATTTTCAAATTTTGTAAATTTTTTGAAAATAGTTGTTGTCTTTTCTTTAGTTTGTTCCAATTCTAACAATGTCCCTTTGTATTTTTTCTCCAAAGTTTCATTTGTTTCAGTCAAATTTCTTAATTTTTTATCAAACATTTTGATTTCACTTTCATGAGTAAGACATTGGGTAGTATACTCTTCAGCATTAAGTTTGACCATCAGGCTTAGATCTTCTAACTTCTTGGTGAGATCTTTCACAATCTTTTCTAGTCTAGTGCTTTTCTTAAGAGTTTTAGCATAAAGTGTGTGAATATCTGGAAGATCTTCATTGTCCGAGTCACTAAGTGAAGTGTGTGAAGTGAACCCTAAGGCTTCATTTCTTGGACTCACACACCCATTGACATCGTCATTATCGCTTTCCCTTTGACTCACACACCCCGAGGGAGAAATAGCAATGTTCTCAGTAATTAAAGCATCTAAACCAGTAACAGCATGATTCGAAACAACAAAATTAGAATACTAGATTCATCCTCACTAACAAACACAGGCATATCATCATTATAGATAATCTTGGCAAAAAAGGACATGCAAGGGTCAACAACATCAGATGACTCAGGTTCCTCATTTTCAGAGTCACTTGAATCATCCTGTGTCTTGCAAATGTTGGCTCTAGTGTGTTTATTTTGAGTGTTCAAGTTAACTCTACAGTCTTGTGCAATATGTCCTAGTTTACCACATCTGAAGCATTCAGTCTTCTTAAGGTCTCTATTAGGTTTAGTGTGAGAGTCCTTGTGATGTTTGTCATGACTTTTCTCATAAGGTTTACGATTAGAGTGAGTTGGATAATTGGACTTGCCTTGTTTGTTTGTCATGTTGTTTCTAAACTTAATGATTTTCTTAAACTGTTTTGACATTAAGGCAATCTGATTGTCCAAACTCTCTATATCGCATTCCTCATCAGAATCATCATTGGGAATGTTAAACTCAGGTTTAATCATCTTAGAAGAAAAACTCAGATTGGAACTAGTCTGTTTCCTATGGGACTGGGTTAATTGTTTCTTAAATTCTAGTTCCATTTCCATAGTTCTTAATTTACTACTGAGTAATTCAGGAGTGAGATTTATATCACACATTTTCTCAATAGCGTATCTTTTGTTGTCAAATTTCTGTGGTAATGATCTCAGAATGTTAGATACAATTTCATGTATGTCATATGTTATCCCATTAGCATGCAGTTTTGTCACAATATCAGTTAAATTCATGTAGAAGTCATCAAATGACTCAGATTCAGATATAATTAAAGAGTTATACTGTTGAATGAGCATTTGTGTTTTAGCAGCCTTAACTCTAGTGTCACCTTCATGAGCAGTAACCAAAATGTCCCAAGCTTCCTTAGAAGTGGTACAGGATGAGATTCTTTTGAACTCATGTTCATTTATGGACATAAATATGGCATTCTTTCCTTTGTTATTGTTGCGAGAAACTTGTTTCTCTTCTTGTGTGAACTCACTTAATACTTTTTTAACCCTCTCATTACTTCCTTCAGTGGCTGGTTTAGTAGGAAAAATGTATCCATTTTCAACAATGTCCCAGACATCATCTCCTAAAGTTCCTTGAATGAAATCAATCATCCTTACTTTCCAATAAGCAAAATTGGTTCCATCAAAGATAGGAGGTTTGGTCAAGTTACCAAATCTTTCATTTTTCTCGTCCATGTTTGATTTTCAGAAAATAATTTCAGAAACACGGGATCTCTTTAAAAGGATTTTACAAAGCTCTGATACCAATTGAAAATCTGTTACTAAAGCCGTTTAATATAAAATTAAACTATTTAAGTAACTCCGAATAGTTTTTTGAAGAAACTCTTTTCTTTAAAATCAAAACTAATTGAACACAAGATGTGTTTAACAAAAGTATGTACGAGATCTGTTCAAGATTTGATCAACAGGTTTATTAAACCAGTTTAAAAACTTTAAACTCAGCACAACCAAGAATGAGATGAGAAGATGTGGAAAGATTAAGAACAATGATTTTTTACGTGGTAAAACCTCACCCAACTGAGGAAACATCCACGACTCCCTCTACGGAGTAAACCAAAAATTTCACTAAAACAAATTTTAACAGTTACAAACTATATAACAAACATGCATACAACTCAGACATATATAAGTATAGGAATGTACCCTCTGGTGTCCTTATAACTTCTCTGCAGTTCTGATTGTTGATGTTGTTCTCCCAGTTTGCTAACTTCCAAATTGTTCCAGTTCTTTATGTCGACTCTTGTTCTCAAGATCTTATTACCAACACTTTTAGTGTGGTAGGGTGATAGTGTTTGTGGAGGTGCTCTCTAACACATGCATGCACACACACACACACACACTTATTTTATACAACCAATCCTAACAAATTACATATAAGAACTATATGCTGTGATTTTTCTTTTTCTCTCTTCTCACAAAACTTAACCTTATTTGACCTTTACAATAATCCCAGAATCCACGGTTATCTTGCTCAGAAGACGTATCAAGATCTTAATCAATCTCGGGTTTTGAAAATATTTTTGAGATTGAAAATCACCAAGTGCGATTCCAAACTAGGTCCAAGGTCTTGTTTCAAGAGAACTAGAAACAGAAAACATTATTGTTTATTTCAAAGTTAAAAACATTTACAGAAATGAATCAACAATATATTTCTGAAGATGAGAAACAAAATATGTAAATCTAAGTGAAATGTAACATAAAGTACTAAGATCTGAAATTTCTATAAATCAGAAACTTAGATCGAAGATAGATGTTTAAGTTGGACACAAGATCTAAGAACGAAGAGGTTACAACAACAAACCAACTAAACAAACCAACTCTCAACCTCTCAAAACACTCAAACACTCAAGGTTGTGTTTGGTATAAACAGGACTTGAAAAGAGGTTTAGGTTTTAAAAAGGTTTTTACGATTTAGGGTTAGGGTTTCTAACTCTTTCTCTCTCTTTCTGGTTTCTCTCTTCTCTCTCTACTCTCTCTTTTCTCTCAAAAGGACAAAATGGCAAAAAGTCTCAGATGGCTGAGTGAAGGGGTCCTTTTATAGGAAGCTGAGAAGATTCGAGAATAAGGTTCAAAATCAATGGCTCAGATTGAGTCAAGGTCGATTGACTTTGATCCAAGGGTTCACGGTATGCGATGATTAAAACTCTCCCGATTGGTTCATATGAGGTTCGCAGGGATGAAGTAAGAGCGCATGCATGTCGTTGATAAAAACAATCCAAGGGTTGTAAACAATCGCTGTTTTACACTCTATAAAGAAACACAAAATCCACCAATCAGAATGCAACAGATGTTGGGCAATAATAAGATATCAAACGTGCGTCTAAAATTAATTACAAACACACCCTGAAGTCTCTGCCGCTTTCGAATTCTACCCAAGGTAACTTCCAGCCAATATAACCATTAAATCTTAATTGAAGTTTGACCCCAAAAACTTTTTAAAACCAAATTTTAATTAAATAAAACTTATTTTAAAGGTTTATAAAATCCTAAAAAAATATTAAAACTCAATTTTAGGGATTTAAACACACTCAACATATGTACACACAATAATATGCAATATGAAATGTATGAGACCAATTCTACTGTATGTGAGTGTTGGTAATATGGTCTAGATCAATCAATCAAGAAAGATGAAATAGCAAACCAAGTTCTGGGGTTCTTTGGATTCTAGGATAGACACAATTTTGTCACAATTTCCAAACTAGATGAACACTTATACAATATAGACTCAAGTGAGTCAAGAGTATAAGGGCTTCACGTACATGGAAGGGAAGATCTAGGGTCGACCATAAAATATGTCGTTTTGCCGATGGTGTCTGAGTGTTTAGGTGTTAGTATCGATGAGGTACGGACTGAGTGTCGGGATAGTTAGGATTTGCAATTAGGTTGGGTAAAAAAATTGCAAAGGAAAGGCATTGAAGGAGAACCCAATGAGAGAAGCGATGGGTTATACGATTCTACCCAGTAAGACAAGCCATAAGATATCAATTCGATATTTTCATACTTTGAGAGACTTGTCAGGGTTAGGGGAACTTCCTGGGGTTTTGGCTTGCTTGCTCATCTATAACGATAGTTGGGCTTGACATCCAGGGTTGACGTGAAGCAAGTTAGCGATTAAGGGTTGAGAACACACTATATATTGACTTACTTGAGTCTACATATATAGGAGTTCTAACTAGTTTGGATATCTAGATAAAATTGGTTAGATTTTTTTAGAACTCCATCTCCTCAAAAGGTTCAATTATAATGAAGGAATACTATCCAAGAAAATCCTCAATATCAACATAAAGGAAAGTGATTTCTATCTTATATCCGCTATAGGACACCTACACTACTTAATATTTCATTCCTATTTGCATTGGTGATTTTTTAAAACATTTGAAGTCCTTTTAAAATCAATTTAATTCTTTTACAACATTTTTAAATCATTTTAAATAATTTTTGAATTAATTAAAACATGTTTTTAAAAGTGTTATGGGTGAAATTTGGATTTGAGAAAGTTATTTTGTTTGTTGATTGTTTTCCTGGGTAGAATACAAAAGCGCTAGAGAATTTAGGGTGCGCTTTGTAATTAATTTTCAGCACGCATTTTGCTTTCATCCTATTCGTACACGTGTTGTATTCCCGTCGGCTTATATTGTGTTTTCTCTAAGACACAAACCTGATATGTATTCTCAGCCCTTCGATCAACCTTATCAACATTCTGCATGTGTTGAGAGTCAATCCTTATGAACCCAGTATAAACCAATCAACAATCATTTCAACAACCGCTTGTGGAGAACAGTTGGATTATAAGTCAAATGGTCAACTTTCAATCCCATCCATAGGATTGAGTTTTACGTTCTGGATCCTTCTTCTCTTAATATAAATAGGACCCAAGTCTCAGCCATTACAGACTTTTGCCATTTCATAAAACTATAGAGAGAATAGAGAGAAGGGAGAAGAGAGGGAAAGAAAAGAGAAAGAAAAGAAAGAAGAAACCCTAGGTTCTTCGTAGTTCAACCTCTGAGTGATTTCTCCCAAACCAAACACTAAAAAAATCTCAAAGTTTCATACACCATAAAACCTATTCTTGACAGTTAGATATTTTTAGGGTTTCTATGATTTTGGTGTTGAAATTATTCTTCGTTTGAAGGCCTCTTCAAGTTCTTGGTTCTCTCAGAACTCATCTCTAAGAGAAACTTAAGTTGCATTGTTAAAACTGAGTTTTTCTAAAAAGAGAACATCACACGATTTGTTTTCTTTTACTCTTTTTAGATATGGTATTATAGATCCATTCTGTTTTAATAAATTTTGAAATAGAAACTTCTGAGTCTCAAAGTATTTTCGGATCTAGTGAGTTGTTTGTGTTTCTGGTTTTATATTTCATGTTTTATGAAATACGTGTGTACGAAAATAAAGAGAACACATAGAACTTTAGATAAAGTTTTAAAAGCATAACCATAGATTTAAGAAAAGAAGTTTTATGTCAAAACATGTTGAATCAATCTCTGTATGTTAAGTCTGAATCTGTTTTAATAAAATAGACTTCTAGTATAGTTTGGATCTCAATTGGAGGTTTACAATTTCAAAAATATTTTCAAAATATGAAATTGTTTAAGACCTTAAACCCTCTTCTGATCAATGTATCCTTGAGATCTGTGGATTTATAGAAAGGTCAAGAAGTCTTGATTTGAAAATACAGATTCGGAAATAACCTATCATATTAGAACTGTTGCAATTTGTTAGAAATGTTTGTATAATTTTGAGAGGGTGAGTAGCATGTTTGCATGTAGTAGCACATCACAAACACTATCTCGCACGAACACTTAGACACTGTGGTTCTGTTTGAGAATCTTGGATTTTGAACGAGTTGCTGGAACCAGAATTCAAAGAGAAGGAGATCAAGGAAAAAGCAAAGAAGCAGCAAGAAAAGATCAATCCAATTCAGATTATCTTTGGAGTGGAGAATCTCAAGTAGGTATATTCTGAACTTAGGTTAGGATCTTTGTGGTTTGCTTAACTGTTGTAACTTTATTCTTTATTCTAGTGAATTTTTGTTTTGTGTCGTAGAGGGCACCGTGGATGTTTCCCTTATTTAAGGGTTTTACCACGTTAAAAATTCATGTGTCTATTTCTTTGAATGTTCTTAATTGTTGTTGTGATTGGGACTACATGGTAACTTTAGTAGATGTTTATTAAAATTTAAAAAGAAAGGTAATCAACTACCAAATCTAAACCATACATTTAGAAAGGTTTTACAACACATCTTGTATTTTTCGAAAAGAGTTTTGCCCAAAAAGTTTATTCGGAGTTTACACAATTTATAACATTTTGTTATTAACCTTGTAAACAAGCTTTTAGCATTAAAGCTTTTCTTCACCTGGTATCAGAGCAGGAACACCTTTTGTGATCCTGAAACTTGGGAAATATTTTTTGAAACTTCTTTCTGAAAAATTTTTGAATATGGAAGAAAGATTTGAGAAGTTAGGTAACCTATCCAGACCACCATTCTTTGATGGAAATAATTTTTCATACTGGAAAGTACGAATGACTGCTTCCATTCAAGGAACCCTTGGTGATGAAGTCTGAGAAATGATTGAAAAAGGGTTTGAACATCTTACTAAACCTACTTCAGCCACTGATCCAACAAGAATTGAGAAACTTCTAAAATGAATTTACTAAGGAAGAGAAAAAATTATCTACAGATAATAACAAAAGAAAGAATGCCATTTTTATGTCCATAAACGAACATGAATTCAAAAGAATATCCATATGTTCTACTTATAAAGAGGCATGGGACACGTTAGTCATTGTTCATAAGGGTGATGAACGTGTCAAAGATGGAAAAACTCAAATGCTCATTCAGCAATATAAAACCCTGATTATGAACATCCTTGAATCTTTTGACGATTTCTATATAAGGTTAACTGATATTTTTACAAAACTTCATGCGAATGGTATAACCTACAGTAGAAAGGAAATTGTTTCAAAGATTCTTAGGTCATTGCCATCTAAATTTGACAATAAGAGATATGCTATTGAAGAAATGAATGACCCTAATATGACTCCTGAATTACTTAGCAATAAACTGAGGACTGTAGAATTGGAACTAGATTTCAAAAAGTAATTGACCAGACAGACTAATAAAGCCTCTAGTTTAAATGTTGTGTTTTCATTAAAATTGCCAGTGCATAAATTGAACACTACAGATTTTGACACTGACTGTCTTGAAAACTGTGATTTGGGAAACCTTGACAATGAAATAGCTCTTATGAGTAAGCATTTCCAAAATATTTTGAAATTTAGAAATGTTGTAGCTTCTAAACAAGGAAATCAAATTATCAAGGCAATCAATTTCACAGACCTCATGACAGAGACAATATCAAACACACTTATGAAAATAGGAAGAACTATGACCCCAAAAGACCTAAACCTGACATAAAATATGTTAAGTGTCACCGTTGTGGTAAACTAGGTGACTATGATAGTAAATGTCCAACTAGTTTTAAAAACAATAACAAGGCCAACATGTGTAAGACATGGGACGACTCTAGTGATTCTGATGAGCATGAAACTGAGTCAACCCATATAAATGTGTACTGCATGTCTTTCTTTGCTAAGATAATATATAATGATGATGCATGCTTGCCTCCTCATGAACTTGTTATGCCTGTTGATGTTGTTTATGATATTGCTGATAATTCTATTCCTATTACTGTTGAAAGACTGAGTATAAGTCAAAGTGATAATGTTGATGATGAATTAAACGTGTGCGTGAGTAAAGAACCTATCAAAAACATAGGGGACACTTCACATGATGCACATAGTGAGTCTAATGATGATCTGCCTGACTTACATGAGTTATACACTAAAATCGTTAAGAAGAGTGCTCGCCTAGAAAAAATGATAAAAACCTTAAGTGAGCGTATCGATTTGCTTAACCAGACTATTAGGAAGAAAAATGAAGATTATATTGTCCAATGTGTTGCTCACGAGACTGAGATTGAAGACTATGCTTTGAAAATAAATTATTTAATTCAAAAGAATCATGAATTTGAACAAAAATACAAGGCAACCCTTGTTGAACTAGAAGAGTCAAAGAAAATGATTTCAAATGTGTTTAAAAAATGTCAACCCTTTGAAACAGAAACCAAGACTTATGAAAAAATTGTTACTAGAAGTAAATTTGACTCTGAAGATAAGTCTGGCTTGGGTTTTGGAGAAATAGTGCATACAAGTAAGACCAAAGTTTCTCCTGAAAATGTTACTTTTATAAAACAAGGTCAAACTTGTCAATATGTTCAAAAAGGTGAATCTAGTCTAAATGTCTCTCAAACAACACATAATCAGTACAGTCAATAGTTGAAACCAAACAATCAGACAAAATACGTTTGTCCTTCTGCCAGAGACCAAAGATAGAAACCTAAATATAATGACAACTGGACTACTGTACCCAATATATCCAAGCCAATTTTCAAAGACTTTAGCAAGAAATTCAAGTCCTATACCCATAAGTATTGTTCCTACTGCAATATTTTCGGCCATACTCTTGATGAATGTTTCCAGAAAAGGTTATACACCCCGACCTACCTAAACTTTAATTATTCTAGGAAATCAAGAAATACTTATGTATTTCCTAGACAGGCCACAAACAACTCTAACTCTAAAAAGAAAAAGGGGGGGTCCAAGACTAAGAAAAAATCACTAAAAAGACCCCTCAAACCTTTTCTAAATCAAAAGGCCACAAAAATTTTAAAACTATGCCTATTTGGATTAGAAAATATGATCTATTACCCCAGCTCAAGTGCAACATTGTCATTTCTGCTTTAAAGGCATAAAGCACTTCAACTGGATGGTACTTAGACTCCAGATGTTCTAAACATATGACCGGGGATGAAACCAAATTAAAAAACAATACAGACTTCCTTGGAGGTAGTGTCATGTTTGGAGATGGTGTTTCATCTCAAATCATAGGTAAGGGAATATTGAGTGAGCATGGGCTTCCTGAACTGAATGATGTTCTCTTAGTTAAAGGCCTTAAAGCTAATCTTTTAAGTATATCACAATTTTGTGACTCCAATCACTCAGTTACTTTTTTATAAAATTATTGCAAAATTATTGATGAAAAAGGTAATTGTATTTTAATAGGAAACAGAACCCCCAAAAATTGTTACACAGTAATCCCCAATTCTGAATCTTGTAATGTTTCCAGATTAGAAGATTCTGATCTTGGGCACAATATATTGGGACATACAAATTATGATAGCCTTAGAAGATTGAGTTCTCAAGAGATAGTTAGAGGTTTACCTAAAATTAAAAATTCTTTTACTCCTGTATGTGGACCTTGTGAGGAAAGCAAAATAAGTAAATCCCCTCACAATAAAGTTAAAGATGTCCTAACCACTAAACCTCTAGAACTTATCCACATGGACCTCATGGGTCCTTCAAGAACTGTTAGTATCTGTGGAAACTATTACATCCTAGTTATAGTGGACGACTATACGAGATATACATGGGTAGCTTTTATGAAACAAAAATTAGATACCTTCAATGAATTCTTAAGAATCATCTTAAAAATTGGGAATGATAAGGATACCCAAGTGTGTCGAATTAGGAGTGATAGAGGTGGAAAGTTCAAGGACTCTGAAATTTCTAAGCATTGTGTAGCTAATGCCTATAAGTATTAGTTTAGCGCTCCCAAAACCCCGCAGCAAAATAGTATAGCTGAACGTAAGAATAGGACTTTACAAGAATTGGCTAGGGTTATGTTACATGCTAAGAATCTCCCTAGATATTTTTAGGTAGAAGTTGTCCAAACCGCATGTCACATTATTAATCATATCTACCTCAGAAAAAAAATCCAAAGAAACCTCTTATGAGTTATGGTTCCACAAAAAGACAAACTTAAAATATTTCAAAACCTTCGGTAGTATTTTCTATATCTTCAAAGATAGAGACTAACTTTCAAAATTTGATACCCAATTTTTCTTGGTTATTCCCAAAATAGTAGGGCTTTGCATGTTTTTAACTATCGAACCAAAACTATTATGGAATCAATTAATGTAATTATCGATGACATGAGTGTAAGGAGAAGTTATAGTCAACCAGTAGCATTTGATGAGGATGAACTTAATTTATCCGTTGATCCTCCAAATGACATTGATTCATTGCCACCTGAGAGTCCTTCTATACCCACTTGGGTTTCTAAAGATCATCCCACTGAAACCATTGTTGGTAATCCTTCGGAACCAGTTCGAACTAAATCCCAACTTTAAAAAGTGGCATAATTTTCTTGTTTTGTTTCTCTTGAGGAACCTAAAAATGTTAATGATGCCTTTCTGACTCATTTTGGATAAATGTTATGCAAGAAGAGCTTGTCCAATTTAAGAGTCATGATGTTTGGAATCTGGCTCCTAGACCAAAAGATTCGAAGGTTATTGGCACTAGATGGATTTTTAAAAACAAAACTGATGAAAATGGGGTGGTCATTAGAAAAAAAGCTAGGTTAGTTGCCCAGGGATACTCCCAGATTGAGGGAATTGATTTCGACGAAACTTTTGCACCTGTTACTCGTGTAGAATCAGTTTGTCTCCTTCTTGAAATTTTTTATCATATGCAATTCAAATTATTCCAAATGGATGTTAAATTCTCTTTCTTAAATGGAATCTTATCTAAAGAAGTTTACGTATAACAACCCAAAGGATTTGTTGATCCTGTACACCTGGACTATGTCTTTAGGATTAAGAAAGCCTTATATCGCTTGAAGAAAGCTCCTAGAGCTTGGTATGAGCGAATGTCTACCTTTTTGGTGTCTCACAAATTTGTCTGCGGCGAAAAATCAAATGTTGTTTGTTAGAAAGTAAAATCAACATATCTTAATCGCACAAGTATATGTGGACGATATTATTTTCGGTTCCACCTGTCCTAAACAAGTAGAGACTTTTTTTGATATCATGCATACCGAATTTCAGATGTCTTTAATGGGTGAACTACAATATTTTTTGGGTTTACAAGTAAAACAATGCAGTGATGGTCTTTTTATTTCTCAATCCAAATATGCTACAAATTTAGTTAAAAAAATCAGCTTAGAAAATACTAAAACCTCTAGAAACCCCATGAGTACTTCAACTAAGCTTTCTAAGGATGATAGTGGGAAAAGTATTGATCCCACTCTTTATAGAAGTATGATAGGGAGTTTACTGTATCTTACCGCGTCTCGACCCCACATATCCTTCGATGTCTGTATTTGTGCTAGATATCAAAGTAACACTAAATAATCCCACTTATTAAGTGTGAAAAGGATTATTAAATATATTAAGGGTACTTTAAATTTGGTATTTGGTACACAAACGATACGACCGGTTCCATTGTAGGGTACACCAATGCCGATTGGGCTAGTTGTTCTGACGATAGTAAGAGCACTTCTGGTGCTTGCTACTACGTAGGCAATAATCTCGTAGGTTGGTCCTGTAAGAAACAGAATTGTATTTCATTATCTAGCGTTGAATCTGAATATATAGCAGCTGGTAGTTGTTGTTCTCAATTACAATAAATTAGACAGATGCTTAGTGATTATGGTATCATCGAAAAACAATTAACCATGTTTTGTGATAACCAAAGTGCTATTAATATTTCCAAAAATCTTGTAATGCACTCACGAACTAAGCATATTAAGATTAGACGTCATTTTATCTGTGACCTTGTCGAATCCAAAGATCTCATTATTGAATATCTGAACACTCAAAAGCAGCTCGCAGATCTCTTTACCAAACCATTAAATAACATATGTTTTGAGTATTTGTGCACAGCTATAGGCATGATAACTCTCAATTAATCTTTATTTTTTGTGATTTATACCCCTTGTATATTTGAGAAAAATTGGGGGGAAGATCTTGAGTATTGCTTAGCGATTTTTCTATCTATTCCTTATTCTAACTTAACTAATATGCCAATTTAGTGTTTATTTTGTCATGGGCATTTCAGACCCGTTGTATATCTTGTTACTCTTTTGCAGGGTATTGGTCTGTATATAGTTGAGTAATGTATTTTTTTACCTTATTTTCGGTTCTAGGATGGGAATGGATAGTTAGAAATTTTGTATAGGACAAAAGGGATTTTTCATTTTGACCCATGAGTTTTGAATACTGAAGGGAATTTTGTCTCTAATATCCAAAGGGAGAGATTGAGAACACACTATATATAGACTTACTTGAGTCTACATATATAGGAGTTCCAACTAGTTTGGATATCTAGACCAAATAGGTTATATTTTTTTAGAACTCCATCTCCTCAAAAGGTTCAAGTATAATGAAGAAATCCTATCCAAGAAAATCCTCAAGATCAACATAAAGGGAAGTGATTTCTATCTTATAATCACTATAGGACACATGAACTACATAATATTTCATTCCTATTTGCATTGGTGGTTTTTTAAAACACTTCAACTCCTTTTAAAATCAATTTAATTCTTTTACAACATTTTAAAATCATTTTATATAATTTTCAAATAATTTTTGAATTAATTAAAAGACGTTTTTAAAAGTTTTGTGGTGAAATTTGGATTTCAGAAAGTTATTTTGTTTGTTGATTGTTTGCCTGGGTAGAATACAAAAGCGTTAGAGAATTCAGGGTGCGCTTTGTAATTACTTTTCAACACGCATTTTGCTTTCATCCTGTTCGTACACGTGTTGTATTCTCGTCGGCTTAGATTGTGTTTTCTCTAAGACACAAACCCGATATGTCTTCTCAGCCCTTCGATCAACCTTATCAACGTTCTGTATGTGTTGAGATTCAGTATAAACCAATCAACAATCGTTTAAACAACCGCTTGTGGTGAACCGTTGGATTATAAGTCAAATGGTCAACTTTCAATCCCAGCCATAAGATTGAGTTTGACGTTCTGGATCCTTCTTCTCTTAATATAAATAGGACCCAAGTCTCAGCCATTACAGACTTTTGCCATTTCATAAAACTAGAGAGAGAAGGGAGAAAAGAGGGAAAGAAAAGAGAAAGAAAAGAAAGAAGAAACCGTAAGTTCCTCATAGTTCAACCTCTGAGTGATTTCTCCCAAACCAAACAACTAAAAAAACTCAAAGTCTCATACACTAGAAAACCTATTCTTGAGAGTTAGATATTTTTAGGGTTTCTTTGATTTTGGTGTTGAAATTATTCTTCGTTTGAAGACCTCTTCAAGTTATTGGTTCTATCAGAACTCATCTCTAAGAGAAACTTAAGTTTCATTGTTGAAACTGAGTTTTTCTAAATAGAGAACATCACACGATTTGTTTTATTTTATTCTTTATAGATCTGGTATTATAGATTCATTCTGTTTCAATAAATTTTGAAATAGAAACTTCTGAGTCTCAAAGTATTTTCAAATCTAGTGAGTTGTTTGTGTTTCTGGTTTATATTTCATGTTTTATGAAATACGTGTGTACAAAAATAAAAATAACACATAGAACTGTAGATAAAGTTTTAAAAGCATAACCATAGATCTCAGAAAAGAAGTTTTATGTCAAAATATGTTGAATCAATCTCTGTATGTTAAGTCTGAATCTGTTTTAATAAAATGGACTTCTAGTCTAGTTTGGATCTCAATTGGAGGTTTAAAATTTCAAAATAATTTCAAAATACTAAAATTGTTTAAGACCTTGAACCGTCTTCTGAGCAAGGTATCCTTGAGATTTGTGGATTTATAGAAAGATCAAGAATTCTTGATTTGAAAATATAGATTCGGAAATAACCTATCATTTTAGAACTGTTGTAATTTGTTAAGAATGTTTGTATAATTTTGAGAGGGTGAGTAGCATGTTTGCATATAGTAGCACATCACAAACACTATCTCACACGAACACTTAGACACTGTGGTTCTGTCTGAGAATCTTGGATTTTGAACGAGTTGCTGGAACCAAAATTCAAAGAGAAGGAGATCAAGGAAAAAGCAAAGAAGCAGCAAGAAAAGATCAGTCCAATTCAGATTACCTTTGGAGTGGAGAATCTCAAGTAGGTATATTCTGAACTTAGGTGAGGATCTTTGTGGTTTGCCTAAGTGTTGTAACTTGACTCTTTATTCTAGTGAATTTTTGTTTTGTGTCGTAGAGGGCACCGTGGATGTTTCCCTTATTTAAGGGTTTTACCACGTTAAAAATTCCTGTGTCTATTTCTTTGAATGTTCTTAACTGTTGTTGTGATTGGGACTGCATGGTAACTTTAGTAAATGTTTATTAAAATTTAAAAAGAAAGGTAATAAACTACCAAATCTAAACCATACATTAAAAAAGGTTTTACAATACATCTTGTGTTTTTCGAAAAGAGTTTTGCCCAAAAAGTTTATTCGGAGTTTACACAATTTATAACATTTTGTTATTAACCTTGTAAACAAGCTTTTAGCATTAAAGCTTTTCTTCAAGGGTTGGATGTACGACCATTTCAACACTGGACACAGGGTTCTAACCATAGAATATAACTAGGTCTGTGGGTTTTTTCGAACTTCCGATTTTTTCGATTTTTGATCCGATATTTTTCGAATTTGGAATTAAATTTTAGTTTGTTGATTTTTTTGGGAAAAATCAGATCAAAAATCAGAAATTATTTTTGATCTTTTTCCCAATTTTTTGAAACTTTTCTGTATCCCACATTAGTTGGGAGAGGGCGAGGGCGCCAAAGTGTGCTCTATAAAATGAGATTATCCTTCTGACTTTTACACAAATGAAAAATTTGTCAAATCCTCATGTATTTACATGTTGGGTTAAACCATTTTCTTTGTTTCTTTAAAATGAGAATTTCTCGTAATCGAAAATCCTAAATTATTTTTTTTATTTTGGAGTTTTCGAAAATTTTGGATTTTTAATATATTTTGTGAATTTTTTATTTTTGCCGTTTTTTGATTTTTTTTTAAATTCGGAATTTTTTTTTATTTTTTGAAAAATTGGATTAGTAATCGGAATAATTATTTTATTTCCAAAAAAAAGGAATTTTTTCGAAGAGGCATTTTCAATCCGATCCGCCCAAAACAAAAGGCCTAAATATAACAATACTGAAGCTCGATTATGTACATGGCAATCACGAACGATTGGTAAGCATCCCGACTATCAACTAATTCATCTACAAAAACAACTGGATGATTATACGTATGCCGATGTGAGTACTTACTCTAATATTATTCTTGCTAGTGTTTGATATGTTTTTCAAATTGTCACTCTAACAATGTATATTCTTATAATGTACGTGACATGGGATCCATACAAGAACAACAGAAATGCTTACCCAGTCGAGGAGGTTGCATGGTATACGGGCTTTCTAATATGCTATGACATTTTCTAACCGCATTAGCCTGAGCGAGTGGTACGAAAATTTTCTTGTGTCCAAACGGCTCAACACCCACCGATGAAACCCACAGTTGCAAAACAAGGGAGTACCCATGCTCAGTATAAGTTGAAATTTTACAATCTTTTAGGAAATGGTGTCCGAATAATTGGGTGGACCACTTACTAGCCGATAGGAATAGATCTGTACCCTTAAGTGATTATCCATAGGAGTACAAGTTGGGTTACTTAGAATGGTTCTTGTCAATTTCTCACTCAATTATCCAACATCCTCAACGTCGGCTTGAAATGAAGAAGAAAGCCTCAACATCCTCATCAGATAGACTTGTATGATTATTGAGTTATCATAAAAAAAATGATTAACAGATATGAATATATACTGAGTATATATGTCTTGAATTGTAGATGATTGTTGTGAGTGAATCATTGGCTATACTCGATTGGCCAGGGAGGATTGTTGGAGTTAAAAGAAGAGGTCTATTAAATAATGCCTATCGCTCTTGGTACATGGGTTGGGAAGGGAAAGAAAAAGGTTACCCAACATCACCTCCTAACACGTGAGACAAGGTTCAAGCAGGTTCATGACAATATAGCAGTCGAAGATAAGTCGGGACGTCGAAAAGAATTGAAAGAAATAATGGCTTTAGTATTTGAATTGTTGTTTATTGTTGAATTTTATTATTAGTAGTTATTGATTTGTTTATTTTAGGTAGAAGTTATTTACGGTTATTGGTTGTTTGTTTAATAAGTTAATGGAAAATTGGTGGAATTTGATGGAATTTGTTTAAATTTGATGGTTAATTTCAGTTTTATATTAAAAAATGAGTCTTAACAACTTTAGCTTAGTTTTTATATAAAACAAATTCATTCGACAAAATATCAGCGACTAGTGTGACAATAATCGGCACCCAAATGCTGAGTGTTTCCTAACCAGTCATACTGGTTAGCACCTTGGTGCCGAATGCCTTAAGTCGGTTGTTTCCTGTCGAGAGTTGTCACAATATTCGGTAGCTTGATTCGGTATAAAAATGATGATAAGGATTTGAAAAATAATATTACTAGTTCAACAACATATTACCGAAATAAAAGGAGGCAATCAACATATTTCCACCATGTCGGAACCCAAATTCTGGCAGTCTCCATACTCTTCTCTCTTTTGGCATCTTTTTATTGAATGTTGTATCTTCGTGGTTAGGTGTCGAGTTACCAATGTTCATTCAGTAGTTAGAGGCCGAAGTTGAGCTTCGGCATTTTGTGACCAAATATGGGTATTTCATTAAATGTGGTGCGAGTAATAACTTTTTGTTGATTTAGGTGGTGTCGGGGAACTATTTAGCAATATTATGTCGAAGGTATGTTGTGTTATTGGCAGTATGGTGTCGAGATAATTAAATAATGCAATGTTTTCAATTTTCACTAAGAACATTCGATTCAATTTTAATTTTGCATTCAAAACATGTAATAATAACCAACATATAATAACGAAATAAAAGAAATCAGAACCAAAATTTAATTCAAAGATATAATTCAACATTCAAGTTTGATTCATCTTTCAACTTTAGATTTAAACACGTGTACCCCCTTTACAATTTTAACCCATAAGTTACAAGTTAAGACACAACATCCTCCAAATTATAATTTAAGACCCAACATCTATCTCCCTCTCTCAAATAAGTCAAGTGAGTAGTGTGAAACGTGCCCCCGCAAATGCTTAAATTGTAGAATGTTGTGCGTGTGCCAATTGCGACTATGGGATCTCTCAAAATCAGTCTGTATTTTTGTCTCTTTAGCCCTCAAAAGTACATGAACTTCCTTCCAGAACGCGATAAATGAGCAATTAGATGACCTAAGAAAGTTGAGTATGGGCACCCTCCGCTGTAATGGTAGTGTGATTTCCACGGTGATTAACCTCGTTCATCCATGGTAGACCGAACTCTTTGCGAACCGGCAACCAAGTCTTTTCAATGTAGTCAACCACACTAAGGAATGTCGTATAGTTGACTTTGAATCGGTCCCACACGTTGATAAATTGAATCGGTGTCTCCTTCTCAACTACAAAAGATCACTTATGCATTAGGATTTTCTAATCATCCATCGACATGCCAAACTTCTAACAACTCATTTCCACATTCTTGTTAATGTTAACTCGAGGGAAAACTCTATGAATGTCATTGGTACAACTTTGTTGATAGTCTGTAATCATGACTTGAGCCATGTTTGCAGGATCATAAAGCATCCTCAAACATGTTAATGCCCATGCAAATCATTCTTCCTTTTCAGAGGACAAGAAAACAAAATGCAATGCAAAATGTCCTGCCCATTGATGTCATGCTAACCATCTAATATAGAGGCATATTAGATCGATTTGTCTTGTACATTCAATCCATCAACACAAATGTGGTAAAATACTTCGCAAGCAAAACGAACTCGGGGTGAGCAAAGAATAAATCCTCAATTCATCAGTATTCGGGTTGATATTTATCAAATAGACATAGTACATATCCAAAATGCGGTTGGGGAGTTGTTGAATCATGGTCCTCCCTTTCATTTCCTTACAGTCTATATTTCCCTTGGCATTGTAAATAGTGCGAATGGTTGAAAGTTACTCCCGTATCTCTCTTACATAGTTTTCAAAACTTGTCTCAGCTTAACAGCGTTGGCAATTAAATCTTTGGAAAGTTCACATTCCTCGCGGGTTAATCTCCTGGCATATGGATGTCCGACTAGTGTCTTGGCAATCTAATGGTTGTGGAGGCCATTAACCACTTCAACCTTCCATTTTTTCTTGCGGTAGTTGTACATCCTTTAGGGAAAATGGGCAAACGCACTTTTTTGTAGATGAGTCTTTATCATACTTAGGCCTTTGTGATTTTGGTGGTACGGTCCCTTTTGTATAATGCGATCAATAGACTCCTCCCCTTTCGCAACTCATAATCAACCACTCCTTCCTTCTATGTGATGGATTCTCTGACTTTGATTTAACAATTGCCACCCTCATCTTTCGGCCTCACTCTTGGGCCCAATGCATCAAAGCATTTCAGTCAGGAAATATCTATATACATATACCGGGATGTCTTAGTAAACATAATATAACAAACAAAATATAAAAAACTTATTACATAATTACACAATATAAAGAACTTAATTCATATGTGTTGAACTCTATTGAGTGGTCGACCACCGTTGGTATTTCCTTGTTAACAACGACAATTTCATTGAATGCATTATCATCGGGGTGTGTTTACATTAGGTATGCCATCGGATGTCGAAGAAGACTTTCCCATTTCATCGAAACGACCAACAGAGCATATTTCATCGATTTCTTTTCAAATTGTGTCATCATCAAATAGGGGGTCATCCTAGATAGGTTGGTATTACATAACAAATATCAAATTATGTAATAAAAAAAAAAGGAAAACTTTATTCTATTCGGCATAAATCTACCGAGAGAATAGGGATATTTGGGCATTATGTTGCCGACTTGGTGATCTGATGTCGTGACGATATTTTTACGTCGAAACAAATGAGATATCTCGGCACCACAATGTCGAATAAAATAATTCACTTTAAACCAACTTCCTTTGGCAGTACAATGTCGAAACCAATTATCATTTTTGGCACTGTATAGCCGAATGAAGCTGGAACGTCATATTTTTCCCGTTCGTTTCAATTTAAAAAATGTTTCATAATGTTAAATAAGCACGGGTTTATGATTATATACATCTAGATAACATATTTTGATTTTTTTCTTCGGTTTGATCCCTCGGGTTATTTATCATTATTCAACCTCTTTGGTGACTAATCCAATGACTACAAATATACCTTTAAATGAATTTTATGGGATAATAACAACTTCAAAACCATTGTATGATGTTCGTGGAAAATCTGAGCTAAATTGGAGTACTTGTTTAAGGTGTCATTTGGTAGGGCTCTACCGAGGGTTTGAGCAGGAGTCGGGGTTGTTGAGAATGGTTTGATTTCTTTGGTTTCTTGTTGTTGTTTTTTTTTCAATACCACAATCCAACTCACTTTTTTCATCATGTAGTGCTAGGTAGGGGTGGCCGTGGGCCGGGCCTGGGCAGGCCCGATCGGGCTCGGGCCGGGCTTGAAAAATTAAGTGTTATCCCAAGCCCGCTCGGGCCTAGATTGGGCCTTATTATGTAATCCCAAGCCCGCCCAGATTTGAAAGCTCTTTACCCAGGCCCGCCCGATCGGGCCCTATTATGTTAATTAAAAGATTTTTTTTTAAATTAAAATACCTATTTTTTTATTTAAAGACCAATTTTTTTAATTAAAAATCTGTTTTAAACTCCATATATTACAAAGTCCATATATAAAGTTTCTCACTTTACATGAAAAGACTTGGTATACGTTTTTATATTTATAGAATTCCCCCTCCCCCCCCCCCACACACACACACATATATATATATATATATATATATATATATATTTCGGGCCTCGGGCCGGGCCTCATCGGGCTTAAGAACTCATGCCCAAGCCCAGCCCGAAAAAAAATCGGGTCTATAAAATTTTGCCAAGCCCGCTTTGCGGGCCTATTTACCTTACCCAAGCCCTATTTTTTTATTGGGCGGGTTGGGCGGGCGTGGCGGGCCTCGGGCCTATGGCCACCCCTAGTGCTAGGTATAATTTTGGTGGTTCCTTTAGCACCACACCACCCGGCTTTGAATTGAGTTGAATTGGAGCTTCGAAATAATTAAAGAACTAGTAGGGAGATAAAATTACAACCCAGAAAATTATCTTGTATTCCCAAGCATGGAGTTATTTTTGTACTTTGAATAAGAAGTTAGGTCATATACCAAAATAAATATCTTGAATTTAGCTTTCCAATGCAAAAGGCAATTAATTGGAATCTTGTAGAATGAGTTATGATCAATTTACCAAAGTATGTTTGAGTTGATATCAAACCCGAAAATGGACTTTTGAGTAAATTTATGAACTAATAAATTATTTGTCTTATGCATTTGGTGACTCTGGATGTAACTAGGACTTTGAGGGTATTATTTAATTCAGATTTGGACTAGTAGGTTGGGGCTTATGACTTGGATTGGTGTAATAATATTAAACCTAATGTATATGTAATTATCGAATAAGAATTGACAAATTTAGACTTATTGTATTAGACTTGCATATTATAATTTTTTTTTTAATTTTGATTAGTGGCCTTATGACAATTTAGGCTTGAAATTGATAATTGAACCTTAATTGGAATTACATTATTGTTGAGAAAATGAATATGCTATATAGGATTGTACCTTTAGCTTGGTTGGTTGTACTTTTAAGTATAAACACCTAATTAACCAAGTTCAATGTATTGGAGTTTAATTTCATATGTAGACTTATAAATAAATAGCACTCCACGATTATAGTTTTATATTCCATTTAGAATCCCTTCACATAATTAATTGGTTGGAAATTGGATATTGAACCCTAATGTAAATTGGTATGTAGCGCTGGACTATTTCTCTTAAATTCATCATCATCATCATCATCATCATCATCATCCTCCTTGCATTAATCCCGTCATATGGGGTCGGTCAAATGGATTCTCTTTTTCCATTTTAAATTGTTATAAGAAATATTATCATTCAAGTTTAAATCCTTAAGATCTCTCCTAATAATTTCCCTCCATGATAGCTTAGGGCGGCCCCTTTCTCTTTTACCCTCTATTTTCAATAATCTTCCTCTAGTTATAGGTGCAGCTACTGCTCTACGCAACAAATGTCCATACCACATAAGTCTACTTTCTCTTAATTTATCGCTAATTGGAGATACTCCTAACTTTTCTCTCACATAATGGTTTTTAATTTTGTCCTTTCTAGTAATTCCTACAATCCATCGAAGCATCCTTATCTCACTAACATGGAGACTTTGTTCCTGTTTTTTCTTTAAAGCCCAACACCCCGCTTCATATAGGGTAGCTAGCCTAACAACTATTCTATAAAAAAATTCTTTTAATTTATTAGTTATTCTGTTATCACATAGCACCCCACTATCTTGTCTTTATTTCATCCAACCATTTGATATTCTACTCGTAACATCCTCATTAATATCCCCATTACTTTGTACCACTGAACCTAAATAACGAAATTTATTAGTTTGGTTTAACACTTTTTCTTCAAGCTTTAACACTATGTTATCCGATGCCTCATTATTAAATTTACACTTCATAAATTCAGTGTTATTTCTAGTGATTTTTAGTCCCTTAGACTCTAAGGCTTTTCTCCAAGAATCTACTCTCCTCGTTAAGCCCTCCTTTGAAGTGTCTACTAAAACTATATCGTTCGCAAACAATATACACCATGGGACATCTTCTTGTATGTCTTTAGTAATCTCATCCAAAACTACTACAAATAAGTAAGGACTTAAGGTCGATCCGTGATGTAGACCCACTTTAATCTTAAAATCATTAGTTTCTCCATAAATAGTTCTTACTCTAGTTTTTATGTTATCATACATATCTTCAATAACTTTAATATAACTCATAGGGATTCTTTTCCTCCTTAAAGCCCACCATATTATATCCCTAAGTACTCTATCATGTGCATTTTCTAAGTCTATAAAGACGATATATAAATTTGTATTCTTACTTCTACATTTCTCCATTAATTGTATTAATAAGTAAATAGCTTACATGGTGAATCGCCCTGGCATAAATCCAAATTGATTGTCCAAAATAGTTGACTCTTTTCTTAGTCTTTGTTCTATAACATTTTTCCATAATTTCATAGTGTGATTCATCAGTTTGATTCCTCTATAGTTTTATATATCCTCTTTATTTTTATACAAAGGTATTATGATTCTTTTCCTCCAATCATCTAGCATGTTTCCTTCTTTTAAATTTTTATTAAATAAACATTTTATCCCTATATTTCTCTTTAATTTTTGGGATTAAAATAGTAAGTAGTTTGATTAGGAGTACGGTAATAATGTTGTTGTTGGCTTTTAGGGGGGGGGGGTGTTTAATTTGTTAAAATTTAATAAATTAACCTTGACATTTTTATAACTAAATTTAGTGCCTCAACGAATACCCCATCTAGACAAAAGTGCATCGGGGGTTCCTTGGATTTCATTTATAAGAAGTCCCACGTATGAAGTCTAGAGATATGTAGGAATGAGGGTTTTAGGAATCATTTAAACAACTTAACCCCATTAAATGTAAGTCTTAAATTTGGGAAAACCCACGTTGGTTACACTCCTATTGTATAGGTTAATTAACCCCTTAGGAGATAATGAAATAACTTAACTCGTGAATTAGGAAATATGGTACGATGAGTGGGGTGAATGGAATTTTAGAATAATATTATGACTTGAGTAATAAGTTAAATGAAAAGAATGGAACGGTAATAAGATAATAATGGTATTGATTAACTGAAATGAGTAAATCGATATGGTCATGGGTGTGTGCCAAGAGAGAACATTCTTGTGTCAAAGGGAGCACAATCTTATTTGTGTGTCACTCTTGATCTTGTTGTCCCGACCACGTTTTTGGGAGGTGGTGTCCGGCTCGCATGACAGTATCTTTTTTGTACATCACACGAATTGGTTATTGTTCTTCATCTGACCACGCTAAAGAATGGTGGTGTCCAATTGTGTGATGGAATTTATGTGTGTCATAGTTTCGACCACGCTAGAGAATGTTGATGTCCTTTTATATGACAATCTTTATTTGTGCGTACCTCATGTTTTTTAGATGGCCGCAGAGAAGGGACACATGATGTTTACGATTTTATTTGTGCATCACCCTTGTTTTGTTCGGCCATACTAGATAATGGTGGTCCCTGATTGGTGTGATGGGACTTGTTAATGGCATACCCTATGTTTTTTAGGGTGGCAGGGGAGAAACCGCACATGACGATTACAACTTGATTAATTTTAAAATTAATTAATTATTGAAACAAATATATTAATAGTGATTGATCGAGATAGCTGCCTATGGAGGCTTAAAGGTTAGTATAGGAGCTAGGTTGGAATTTTAAATGTGTTAAACTTAAAATTGTAAGTTAAGAATAGAATTCATTTAGGGTCAGTGTTCCCAAATTGTCATAAAGAATAGTCCCTATCGTGGGGATTGAGATCGATCAACCTAAATATGAAATTTACGCTGTGTCACATCAACCCCCATACGTCATTAGTTAGTCTTCACTAAAAGCTTCAACAAAATGCCTAAATGATTTGGATCATCCCCTCCTTTTAAAATAGACTTTCATCCCCCCATCTTCCTCGATATCCGAACGCCGTTGAATGGTCAAAAGCACATGATTTTTGGCCCGCTGCTAGAAATTCTCATTATTTTGCCAAATTTGGATTAATGGGGACTCCTGTCAATCAATTTTATGGTTCCCCTTCTTAACACAAACAAAACAAGTAAAAATTATCTAAATTTGGATTAACGGGAGGTGGTGCGCATTGAAGTCAACCACAAATATGGTGTCCCTTGTCGTGAATCTATTGAATCAGATCCAAGGGATGGAAAGTATTACACGATTGTACGAGTACACGTTGGCCTTGGAGCTTGATGTGGATTAGCCCCGACAAAGTCAATGGGGTGGGTATGTTCTCCGTGTAGGTGATACCGTAAGGGTGTCGGGAGGCAATATAGGTTGTTTTTGCCTTTCATGGTAAGGGTTTGGGGTCGGTGGTCGGTTTCGAGAATTGGGGGTGGTTTCAGTTGTTGTGGGGTGAGGCGTGACAATAGGGGAAGGGTTGGATCTTGTTCGCAGATTGGGGGAGGAGCCCAGGGTGTTGGGATGAGGGGACAGCCCCATTGAACCTTGATAAAATTAGGGCTTGGTGATTCTTCATGTCAGCTCTTTCATCCTTTAATTCAGCCATCATAAAGGACATTGCTTCCTCCAAGGCTGCCATTTAATTTTCAGATTGATGCCTGATTTCTCTTCTTAGAACCCATCAATCGTGATGCAAGATAAGAACACAGACCCACACACACCAACATTGTCACTAAGCTCTCATTCCAATTGATGTAAACACCATCAATGATATCCAAAAAAGACGCAACAAATTTGAAATATTACGTTAATTAGTTGAGTGCTCTCCCCATTACATACATCATTATATATTTATACTTATAAGGGTACTTGGGCACCAAATAAAAGTCCTGAATTGTCAAACTGACATAAAAGGACCAAGAGTCATATACATCTTTATTACATTTAATACTAGTACTATCATAGTCAAAATAACTATACTAATTCTGAATTTTAACCCCCTTATTACATCAAGATCTTACATGTGTGTGAGGTTCTTGTGGGTTGATCTGTGGAAGGCACGAACGTGGAGTCCCCCGTCGATGTGAAGATTAATCATTGTCCTATAATTGACAGCTTTCTTGTCATCACCCAATTTGAATACAAAACACCCTATTAAGACTGCTGAGAAGATCTTCATCTGCCTATAAGCAAATTCCTTCCCTAGACAAATTCGCGGGCCCGCCTGTTTATCAGCAGAAAATTTGATAGTCTTCAACAGTAGTCAAAGTCAGTAACAGGGATGATCTCTTTATGCTGAATAACAGCGAGTATAGTGTGTTTTGAGTCTTTTTTATATGATACATCAATGAGAACACAGATAATGTGGATGGTAGAACAAAAAAACAAAGGAAAAGTAGGGAGGCATATCCTAGATGTATGAAAGAAAGATACGAGACTTAGAATTCTATTATACCCTTTTACATAAAACAAACTTTCATAGTTAAGTTATACACACTCACCACCACCACGCCCCCCCACCCCCACCCCCCAACCCCAGCATTGCAACTAACGCTAAAACTATGAAATAGTTGCACATAACTCCTTATTTTTCTACCGACACGCATGAGGAAATTTTCAAAGAAATGGCAAGGATAAAGTAGTTTTTTGCAAAATTTGTAGTTTAGGGGGGTTCTTGCGATTTACCCTGCAATAAAAAAAGAGATGTTAAGGGACAAAAAACTCAAGATGGGACACTATGTTCTTCTCTCCTTTCTTCCCCATTCTGAATGAAATAATCTGATGGTCTAGGAAGGAATAGTCTTCCCTCTCATTTTCCTTCCTACAAAACAAATGATAAATTTATCCCCCCACCAATCCCACCACCAACTTCTATTTTCCTCCTATCAAATGGATACATTAGCAAGATTCAAGAAAATTCTCGAATTAAGGTGAGACTGAAGAATAAATTCATGAAATGTAATATTAACGTATTCTACTTTCTGCTAACCTGGAAGGCTGTAAATTTGAAGGGGCTCTCTGGCTTGAAGATGCCGTTCTCATCAAGCCATCTCTCTGGTCTAAAATCTGTGGCGTCATCACCCCATATAAACTTCATCCTTCCCATTGCATATGGCTGGTAAGACACCATATCCCCTTTCCTCACACTAAACCCATCTGGTAAAGTATCATCCGAAAAGCATATCTTGGCATCCTGTAACGAGGGAAAACAAAGGTTAATAAATCCGTAGGATTATTCAATCTGGACCTCATTAGTATCTAGATTTTTTCCAAAGATTTTGTTTCACCTAATTGTGAAACACCATAATATCATAAACTGTTCAGAGTACTACTGAAGAATGAAGTTGACTGGCTGCAATCTAGTTATTTCTAATACCAGATAGTGATCGTTATATATTCAAGTTGATGCAACAAATACGGGGTATGTTCTATGGGTAATCCCAAAAAGGGCTGAGATTTCTGGTCTTTTAAGATATCAGCTCCCATTTTTAATTACCACTGGAACTGCAGGATAGATTCTGAGAGTCTCAGTCAAAGCTGCATGAAGATACTGCATCTTTTCTAGAGCATCTTCACTCAAACTGGCTGCAAACTCGGCAATGCTTGTGACCTCTTTGTTGCTGGTTGCTTCTTTGATTTCCTGTGCCACCTTTTCCTGGATTGCAGGATGTTTGCAAAGCACATAGATGAACCATGAGAGAGTAGCTGCTGTTGTATCTTTTCCAGCAATTATGAAGTTTAGTATTATATCTCGTAAGTACTTTGGATCTTTGTCGTTCACTTGCAGAAACCTTGACAAAATGTCTTCTTGCTTGAGCTGCATGAGGAATATGATGGCAAAGTAAAACTAGGTCATGTTTCATCCAGAATAGAAGCTTTAGGCCACCTTTAGTCCAGGGTGAAATATTTTTCACCTAGGTAAATAGTAAAATATTTGAGTTAAATTGTGTTCACTGTTTTAATACAAAATCACATAATTCTAGACGAACGGTATAACAATGTTATATTAACAAAAAATTACTGTCTTTCATAATTAGGACCCTGAAAAAAATAAGAACTTCGAAAATAGTTCGGATACCTTAACTATTAGAATGCGGTATATATAGGTAACTTGAGATTAGACGTAAGGCATCTATGATTTCGGTAAAGTATCTGGAAAGAAACGCATTCAAAAGCTCATATTCACTGAGAGACTACAACTGGAATTCCAATTTCACCGAGGGCCTTTTTTTTCAACAAAGAATTAAGTGGACTTCACCTTCACTCAAGAATATTTACAATAACCTTTCTCTGATTTTTCAAAATTTTAATTACAAATAGGTCAAAGCATTTTCATCATTTTACTTGTTACCCAGGTAAAAGATATATCAACTCGAACCAAATGGAGCCTTTAGGTGATTTAACTTACAGAAGAATCATCTTGTGATGTTTGCATTTTCTCAATCTTGCCACGGATCAACTTATAGACAAACTCATCAACCACTTTAATATTTTCTTTTAACTCGGCTTCGGTTCCAATATTCAGAGCTCTCTTGATCTTCCACAAGATATCAACATACCGTTTAAGTGTCAATGCACTTGAATCATCAAAAGCGTTGCGAAATTTGGTGCCTTCTTCCCTAGAACCACACATGCTGTCAAGTTCAATTCCCAAACCAACTTTGAATATTGAGTCCAAGGTTGATTTCATGAACAGATCCTGCATTTATTGTTTAAATTAGTTTTAGGCTAAAATCAAATAGGTAAGATGGAATTAAAGTTGTATATTAACTCACTTGAATATCACTTATTTGGTTGGATGCTGCCGCTTCAGACAATATATGTGCAAGTTTTGCCACATTCTCTCTGAAGATTACGCTGCTAAAATTCCTCAATACCCTTGTTGAGAATTCGTAGCTTGCTACCTTTCTCTGTCCGCGCCACTTGTCCCCGTCAACTGTGAAAATCCCATCACCTAACAGATCCTTTAGAATATTGTAATTATAACATCCCTGCACAATTTTTCAGAGGACTAAAAATCACATGCCCTAAACACAAGGTTCGTTATTTTAGTAAGGATGGAATGTACAAAAGATATCCATATGTTTAACTGAATAATGTAACCAGGAAGGGAAATGAAGTATAAACTTGGATTATCCGCAGCAGGTATGCCAAATATTATAATTTGACCAAAAAACATCCACCACTATATACCCAAATATGGGTTTCAATATTGTATCCCAAAGCTAAATATGGTGTATGGGTAAATTTTAGCCTAGATGAATGGAGGGAGGGACCCACTCGGGAAGGCTCCTTGTTTTCCATATGATAGCTTCTTTGGGAACTAAATCACCCAGGAAGCAGGAGCCTTGTTGGCACACCACGTGTCTAGTGTGACATCTAAGGCTCCTCTCTCTATTAATGATGTTTGGTAAATGAATAACAAGAGAATATTAAGTGTGTCGTCTAAGCCTCAGCAACCTCTTTAGGACGCCATTTGTTGGCGAACTAAGCTAAATTTGGCCTTTTTGCATCTGAGAGGCTTCACATATGTAAGGAAAAATTTCCAAGTAGAGTCAATTTGTACGTATTGGCATTATTCCGAACAAAAAACCATTTGAGTCATAGATAGAATTTTACTTCTCACGATACCCCCATAGTCTATGGCGTGTTGTTTGAAGATGTAGCGGCCAAGCTTCAAAGATATATCATGTTGTGTTTATTGGTATACGTTTCACGTCTTCATACCATATTGCATTCCGAGATACTCTCAGCTATGAACACATAATGTTTATGGAACTCGGAAAATGTTTTAAGGATGTTATTTTATTCAAAAATGATTTCAAACTGTTTTAACTTCGTTTTATCTGAGATAAACACGTTTTAGAGTCGTGTAGATCTTTCCCTTGTGTTTAGAAGGATCAAACAACTTTAACAGTCGTCGTTCAAGCGACATGGACATCTCATTCTAATGAGATGGCTATATAGTTCGAACGACATACACATCTCGTTCTAACGACTTGCCAACTTAAGTTTTTTATTTAAGGCAATTTCTTCTCAGAATTTCGAGGTGTGCAGAACCAAAATTACAGAACAAACAGTTATATTTTTCTGCACTAGTTTACAAAGGTTTTTTCAAGTCTAAAAACATCCTTTGTGTTTCAAGATCCGATCTTCCTTACACATACGCTATAGAGATCTTGTGTTTCGCACTATCTGGAGTTTGTTCATACTTGGAACATTTGTTTCATCGAGTATTGCGGTGAAGAAGCGGAGGATTCCGTGTTCCGAATCATAGACGGTTGCCAAAGCTGCATCGGTGGATACCGAGGCACACGACAAATTGGTATCAGAGCTAGAAACATTTCTTATTGTGTGTGATCACTTGTGCTTGTAGGTATGAATTTCGGAAATTTTGATGCTTTTCGAACTCCCTTGTTTATGGCACAAATTATGCTTATTGGAAAATGCGAATGAAAAGTGCACTTAAGGATATTGATGAGCGCGTTTGGTTAGCGGTAGAAAAATGGTGGTCACCACCGGTCACGAGAGATAGAGAGGCCACTAGTTTAAAATCTGTTGAGTCATGGACCGAAGTTGAACATAGACTTGCACTTTATAACTCTAAAGGTTTAAATGTTATTTCCTCGCGTGTCACCCCGGAAGGGTATAATCGTATTACGATGTGTGAGACGTCGAAAGAGGCTTGGAATTTTCTTGCACTCACACAAGAGGGAACTTGCACGGTTAGGGTGTCTAAACTTCAAAACCTCACAACCCAATTTGAGACGATTAAAATGTTAGAGAGTGAGACGTTTGATGATTTTTACACTAGATTGTCCTATATTGTCAACTCGTCGTTTAACTTGAGAGAGAAAATACCCGACAACCGTGTCATTAAGAAAATCTAAGGTCGTTGCCTAGTAGATTTGATCAAAAAAGTGACCGTTTTAAACTCCTTGGGTACGCTTGAATCAACAAAACTGGAAGAGATTGTAGGTGACTTACAAACCTACGAACTTGACATGTTTACCCCCAAGCAAGTGCCAAAGAAAGGGCATTGCTTTGAAAGCCCGGAAGGGGGAGACTAAAATTTAGGATGATGATTCCGACACTGATTTCAAGGATGTAGCCTTGTTGGCAAAGAAGTTCAAAAAGTTTCTTAAGTTCCAAAAGCAATCGAAAGATGCCAAAAGACTAGAGAAATTCAAGAACAACAAGGTGGATCACGTCCCTAAGAATAAAAGTGAGAATGTTAAGAGGGATGAGTCGGATAAGTGTTTTGGTTGTGAGGGTTATGGCCATAAGGTAGCGGAGTGTCCCACTAGACTTAAGAAGGAGGGCAAGAAACCGATAGCATCTAATGCCACCTTAAGTGATAGTGAACCGGAGGAGGAAGAGAGTTCCCCCATTGAGCGCAACTTTGTAGCGTTTATGGCATGTCATGTGAGCGACGACGATAAATCTTCTCATGAAGATACTCATGTGAATGACACTTCCGAGGCCGTTTTGTGTGAATCCCAAAAGAGTGATGGCGATGCTAGTGAGGAGTAGATAGATGCGGGAGAGTTGCAAGTTGCCTTTAATGATTTGTATGAGGAAGCGGTAAAGGTGAAAAAGGAAAACTTGAAGTTGCAAGCTAAGTTGAAAGAGAGTGCCTTAGAAAATAATGATGCATTAATTGAGGATCTTAGGGCACGGGAGAAGACTCTTCGGGAGAAACTAGAATACATTGAGGGTCAGAGAGTTAGTCTTCGTGGTTTGATGGAGGCTATGAAGAAAGAGATTCCAGAGTTTGAGGAGTCTAGAGATTTGCTTGAGTCTAGAATTAGTGAGCTTGAGGAGAAATTGAGAGACTCGAGTAAGGTGAAGTTTGATTTAGAGGCAAGGCCAGAAAAGTTGGATAGGATTTTAGGCACCGTCCAAATCAAGGAGGATAGGCGTGGTATAGGCTTCGATGATCGTATTGCTCCCATTCCCAAAGCCAATACCAATCGTGTGAGAGAGATAACTAGGAACGTTAGGAGAGGTCCACATTCCTCATCGTGTTTTCACTTGCACTTATTGCGGAAGGAAGGGTCACCGTAAACGTTATTGCTATGACCTTAAAAATTCTCCTAGGAAGTTTAATCATAAAGTCGTTTCGGTTCCCAAAACCCCCATGCGTCGTTACACACCTACTTGGGTTAGGAAATCGGACTTTGTGGCTTTAGGAATTAAACTTCATGACTCTCGTTTGCTTTCACATGATACTTCTCATGCTAAAGCTAAAGGATGATTGTGTTAGCCATATTTGCCATACGCTAGTCTTTGCTTCATGATATATATCTTGCTAGTGTTATGACATGAGTATCTCTTTGTATTATATTTTTCATTTATTTAACTCTTATTGAAAAAATACAAAAAGATTTTTTATTATATATATTTTTGAGAAAATACAAAAAGATTTTATTTGAGTTAAAAATATTTTTGAAAAACACAAAAAGATTTTCGGTTTATTTTTGTGTCGTGAGTTTTTATGTTTGATATGGCATATTGGTGTGTTTGGACCCCCATCATTTCATTATCCATATGGCTAGGACATTTGGTCATAATTGTAGATGCATTGAATGATCTTAACTATTGACTAATGGGGTTGTTTCGATGTTGATTTGCATTTGGATTCGACTTTGTACATATGCCATCACACACATGTGCGAGTTAATATAAATGTTTGACTTCTCATGCATATTTGAGTTTGGTGAGATGTTCTCTCAATTTTGTCATATATGCGTCATTAGACTTAGGAGGAGGTGTGCATGTAAGAATTGTTTTCCGTGAGGATTTATATTGCTTAAATTGAAATAATGATGAGTGTTCACGGGAAAGGACTGTGAGAGTATAATAAACTCGTCGTGAAAGCCACCGTTTAAAAGAACCCGAGAAAAAATTATGGCAATAAAAGAAACATATGCCAAAGATAGGACCAATAGGATTTCTCTAAGGTGAGAAAAATAGAAACCTCAAAAGAACTTGAAAAAGAAAATATGAATATATGAGGGTGTTTGGATGGAAAATAACAACGGGTTTGCACCACGAATCATAATATTGAAAAATCGTATCATGACGCTATTGTTTGTTGAATCGTCAAAATTCCGGATTTGTGTGCATCTTGTTCGTTTAGTTCATTAAGCTCAATATATTAATTGTCAAATATGGCTAAAACTTAGTTTGATGACATTTAGCTTTTAATTAGAGTTTCTTGATCGTTTCGATGTGTTCAAGTTGTGATTCATCTTTTGTAGTTTACTCCCATTCATTCCATATCCATGTTTTAGCACATTGATACTATGTTAGCATGAAACTCATACTTGTTTTATCTTTCTGTTTTAAGTCTGTTTTGCTACTGTTTTGATTTTCAAGTTGCTGTTTTCATGAAATTTTTTCACTAGGAGGAAACAAAAGTTTTTGAAGCCGTTCAAACGACGTATCCATGTCGTTCGAAAATTGGATCGAGAGACTAGAAACGATATTTTATAAGTGTCAGGTATGGTCGTTTCTTAGGTCGTTTTTAGGGTTAGATGCTTCGCGCGACCGACCACACACTGTTTTAGGTCATTTCTTGCATCAATCGAACGAGACCTTATCTCGTTCAAACGACATTGCATTGTCGTTCGAACGACCTGCGTTGACCAGAGTTGACCTTTTGACTCTTTTGTTCTGTTTTTGTACCTGGTTCATATATGTGATGATCTTACACTGTTTTAGTTCATTTGGTTTGTTTTCATGCAGTTGATAGTGCTTATTCATACTCGATTCTTATACTGCATTGATTCGTTTAGTTATATCATTACTGATATTGATGATTTCATTCTTGTGACTGTTTGCTAGCTACGATTTGGTATCTTCTGATTAATTTTAACTGATTATATCTATTTATCTAGATATGCATTATATGATGATTTTCCTACACGATACGATGATATTTGTTTATTTTTTTCTCTGGTTTGTCTATTCGAGACAAAAAGGGGGAGAAATGGTATGTGATGTAGGGGGAGTTTTGTTTGATGAGCAGATTTGTTTATCATGTTTTGCTCACATGTTTAACAAATGATTTGTTTTACATATTGGCATTTTTTATCATTTGTACCTCCATACTTCACATGGTATTTGTTGTTTCGTGTGGGTAGTGATTATTCAGAGATTGGAGTTTGCAACTACATCACATGACGACAAATTTATGTTGCCAGTCCGACATTTATTTACTAAATCGTGTCCTATATTTTTCTTTTTAGGTTTATGGGATGGAATTTAGGTCCTTCGGCTTGACGGCAATGCTTAGGAATTTCACTGTTTTGATTTTGTCACGGAATAGCCAAAGGGGAAGATTTGTAAGGACAAATTTCCAAGTAGAGTCAATTTGTATGTATTGGCATTATTCTGGACAAAAACCAATTTGAGTCATAGATAGATTTTTACTTGTCACGATACCCGCATAGTCTATGACGTGTTATTTGAAGACGTATCGGCCAAGCTTCAAAGATATATCATGTCGTGTTTATTAGTGCACGTTTCACGTCTTTATACCATATTGCATTCCGAGATATTCTCAAGTATGAACGCATAATGTTTGTGGTACTCGAAAAATGTTTTAAGGATGTTATTTTATTTAATAATAATTTTAAACTGTTTTAACTTGGTTTTATCTGAGATAAACATGTTTTAGAGTCGTGTAGATTTTCCCTCTGTGTTTAGAAGGATCAAACGACTTTAACAGTCGTTCAAACGACGTGACTGTCGCTCAAACGACATGGACATCTCGTTCAAACGAGATGGCTATATTGTTGGAACGACATACACATCTCGTTCTAACGACTTGCCGACTTAAGTTTTATATTTAAGGCAATTTCTTCTCAGAATTTCGAGGTGTGCAGAACCAAAATTACAAAACAAACAGTTACGTTTTTCTACACTGGTTTACAAAGGTTTTTTCAAGTCTAGAAACATACTTTGTATTTCAAGATCAAATCCTCCATACACATGCTATAGAGATCTTGTGTTTCGCACCATTCGGAGTTTGTTCATACTTTGAACATTTGTTTCGTCGAGTTTTGCGGTGAAGAAGCGAAGGATTCCGTGTTCTGAATCGTAGACGATTGCCAAAACTGCATCGGTGGATACCGAGGCACACGTGGACTCGTGTGTTGTGGACCTGGCGTGGAAGGATTTCTGCGTTGCACTGTGGAAGAGCGGTTGAAGCATAGAAGAGCGTCAAGACTTGTGGGGTATCGAGTCGTTGAGTAAGTCTACTGTCCGTATGATAATCTGGCTTGGGTCGTCCGAGGTTTCTTCCCTTAGTGGTTTCCTCGTACATCCGCATTGTGGACTTTACTTTATTTTACTTGCTTAATCATTTAGATGCATGTTTAGGATTAACAAGATAAAATTGGGTTAAAGTTAAATTGGTTCACAAAATTGGTGCAAATTAAAATTGAAAAAAGTTAGTTTTTGGAAAAATTGTTTTTCAACTGAAGCACACTTTGAAAAAGGGACCTACAACATATTATAAGATAATATGCCCTCTCAACTCTTATTTATAGTATGTACACTACAATGCACTTTAAAATGAGCACATGAGATAATCTTAACGGTCTACATTATTATACAAAGTTGGAGGTGAGATGATTGAAGCTGCTATAGCTCTCCATTATCCTAAACTATGACACGCAAAGAACATAAACGGAAAGAACCCATTTTCCATCTTCTATGGCACAATTTGTTATCAAAAATCAAAGTACATGAACTGTTCTAGTAAAAAAAGTAAGAAAATAAGTGATTGGGATTTTTCAATATGAACTTTGAACCATACTTTAGAACCTAACATGCCAATGTCATAGAAACTCAAATCAAATCTTAGTATGCCACCCCCCACCCCACCCCACCCACTCAATTTATCCAACATAATTTAGGGCGATCCCAATCTTCGATTGCTTGTGATGCAGGAGTATAGTATTTTGGAGTCTTTTGTCCTTTTTTTGTCATTCATTCCGTCGCCCTTTTTTGTAATTTGGCTTTTAGGGTTAGCTTAGCTAGAAAGCTAACTTCCCCACTATAAAAAGGGCCTGACCCTCATTTATATTCACGCCTGATTTTGAGAGTGCGTATCCAGAGAGAGAAAGTCCTCTTCCTTTCATTATGTTGTTGTAGTTGGGTGGTTGTTAAGTAATCGCTTACGTTCATCTAATTACACATCAAATTGGTATAAGAGCAATGCTCGCTCTTGGGTGTGAGATGTTGATTGTAGATGATTGGGATTTGGGGTGGCACCACCCGGATGAAGCCCGAAGCACCGCCGCTAGGAGCCATGGAAGAAGTAAAACCCTAACCCTAACTAGGGTTACACCTCCTGCTCCACCAAAAACTACCGCCACAAGGAAGGCGACCCTGGTTCTGTCGAAAACCAGCAACTCGGATCCCCTTCTCCGACCAGAATGGACCTGCCGAAAAGCACCATGTCCGACCAGCCCTTCTCCTCCTGCCTGGCATCAACCCAGACAACCCCCAATCCTTTATCGATTTTTCTTGACCCCGCCAGTCTGTCCATACCTGCTACCGGCCCTACCCTGACTCCACATCAGGCGAACTCCCACCTAAAAATCAGACCAACCCACCCCTACCCCTACTGAACAGATCTACCCTTTTAAACGCACCCCCACCTGTTATTGAACAGATCCGACACCTTCTGGCCCCCACAGCCAAATCCGACCCATCCCAACCTCCTTCTATACAAATCCGACCCGATTCTGACTTCGGCGCCTTCCCAGCAGCTACCGACTTCCATCGAGCCTCATTTACGATGCCTTGTGCTTCAAATAGTGGGAAAATTCAAGGATCTGAAAACCCTACACATTTATAGCTTAAACCCTCTCATTCCATTAACCTTCAACCCCCGTTGAACCCATTTGAGCCTGATTTATCCCCTATGTACGCCCGATGTCCCTCTTTGGGCATTTTGCCAATTCCACACACGGTGTCCCTTCCAGATACTCGTTCCATTTGTCGTCGCAATACGTTTTGCCATCTCCAAGTAAAACGTGTTGTCATCGCTCCCATGGCCCCATCTACCGACATCATACATATATTAGTGGTATCCTCCACCCTTAACCTGCAGTTGGGGATTTCTAAGGATACTAATTGGATTCGCACGAGTATTTTTTTTTTACATGTTGCACGGCCAAGGAGCGCCTCTACACTATTATCGCTGAGGAGATGGTCGACAAGTTGGCTCTCCCTACAGAGCCCATTTCCAGGCTATATCGCATTGGGTGGCTCAGCAACAGCGGATCTCTTGCCCCCAGTAGGCAGTGTCGCGTTACTTTTTCCAACGGTGCTTACGTCGATGAGGTCCCATGCACAATCATTGAGATAAAGGTGTGTCACTAGCTTCTCAATCGTTCCTGGTAGTACGACCACGCGAGCATGCACAATAGTCGTGTGAACACCTATACCTTTCAGCATCGGGGACAGCAATTTCATTTACAACCAATGCGTGAGATCTGTCCCGCTCATCCTTCCGCTCTCATCATCTCTCATGAAGACCTGACTACGAAGGCTTCGGATGCCGGTCTCTGTTACACACTCATCAGTGCCATCGATACCACAGAGTCAGATGTTCCCCCAGTAATTCAGGATCTTTTGAATTCCTAGACGTCTACACTATGAGGCATGGACTCGTAATACGCGTTTTAACACACGATACACGACACGTGATTCTTCCAAAAAATAGGATACGACACGTTAGGATAAGTATAATATATAATATATGTTTAAATATATATATTAATGAAATGAAACATATTTTTCAATAAATACATTATTAGAGCATTCTTAACATGAAATTAAGAAAATGAACCATACAAAACAAAATTCGAATACACTTTAACATTAAAAATCATAAATAAAACAAAATCACCATCACAAAATTCAAATACACGATAACGTGTCGGAGTGCGCACATAATACGTGTTTCGACACGACACGCAACTCGTGACTTCCGGGAGAGTGTCTATGCTTCATAGCGTCTACACACCGTCGATGAGGTGCCCCCACTCCGTGACATTCAGCATGCCATTGACTATGTGTCAGGAACTTTCCTGCTTAATTGACCTCACTATCGTATGTCCTCTATGAAGTTGCAGCGTCAGCTTTCCGACTGGTGTGACCGGGGCTTTATTCGGGAGAGTATGTCTCCGTGTGCCGTCCGCACCTTGCTAGCCCTAAAGAAGGATGGGAGTTGGCGCATGTGTGTGGACAGTCGTGCCATCAACAAAAATCACTGTTAAGTATCGTTCCCCCATTCCGAGGCTTAAGGGCATTTTGGATCAGTTGCAAGAAGCTCGAGTCTTTTCTAAAATGGACTTGAATAGTGGTTATCATCGATCAGGATGCGGGGAACGAGTGAAAGACCACCTTAAAGACAAAATATGAATTGTATGAGTGGATGGTAATGCCCTTCGGCTTGTTTAATGCTCCGTCCACCTTCATGCGCGTTATTATTCGGATTCTTTGCCCATTCATGGGCAAGTTTATGGTAGTGTATTTTGGCGACATTCTCGTCTACATCTAGTCAGAGGAGGAGCATTTGGACCACGTAGCCCAGGTCTTTGCCATCCTACATTCTGAGCGCTTTTATCTCACTCTTAAAAAGTGCACCTTCATGGTTCCTTCGGTTACGTTTCTGGATTATGTTATGTCAGGCGATTATCGATTGGTCGCCTACATCAACATCCTAGTTTCGTAGTTTCTACGATCTAGCAGGTTTCTACCTACACTTTATTGTCGGGTTCAACAGGATTATGGCTCCCGTCACGGACCTGACGTTTGTCTAATCAGGTACGGAGTTTTGATGGACGAAGGAGACGGACAGAGCCTTCCGTCGCATCAAGGAGTTGATGACTTCCGCTCCATTCCTAGCACTTCCTGATTTCACCCAGTTATTCGAGCTATCTTGCGATGCTTGCAAAACGGGCATAATAACGATCCTCAGTTAGAACGGTAAGCCGGTTGCCTCCTTTAGCCAGAAGTTG
This sequence comes from Sambucus nigra, assembly GCA_949130495.1. Taxonomy (NCBI): domain Eukaryota; kingdom Viridiplantae; phylum Streptophyta; class Magnoliopsida; order Dipsacales; family Adoxaceae; genus Sambucus; species Sambucus nigra. Next base: position 193,416,899 of record OX422223.1, read on the forward strand.
ACAAAAGCAACATTGAATTATTCCACCTATGACCTTGAATTTTATGTCGTCTTTAAGTTTTGGCAAGCCTACCTCCTTTATAAGGAGTTCGTCGTTAAGTCTGATCACGAAGCTCTTTGTTATCTCTACAGTCAGCGTCGAATCAGTGATCGACATATTAAATGGATGGCATACCTCCAACGCTACACCTTTCACCTTCACTATAAATCTGGGAAAGAGAATCAGGTTGTCGATGCCATTAGTCATTGGACACATGCCTTGGTCACTATTCGCAGTTAGGTGTTTGGTTTTGATGAGGTTCGGAACCTCTATCCGATGGACATCCAATTTGGCCCCACTTATGCTGCTCGTGTATAGTATAATGACATTTCGAGCGATTATTAACTTCGAGATGGCTTCCTATTTAGAGGCACCGCTTTGTGCATTCCAGCTTCCTCCCTTCAGGAGAAGATCATTGCAAAAATCCATCCGGGTAGATTATCTGGTCATATGGGACAGGCTCGTACTCATTCCACTCTGTGTGATCGATTTTATTGGCCCACTATAAGGCGGGATACAAACGCCTTCATCCGCCAATGCTACACGTGTTAGACAACTAAGAGGCAACACTCTAATGCCGGCTTGTATTCCCCTTACCGATCCCAGATCGATCGTGGCAGGATGTTTCCATAAATTTCATCATTCGGCTATCTCGCGGGCATAACTCCATCTTTGTTGTGGTGGACCGCTTCTCAACGATGGTCCTTTTCAGACCATGCGTCCAGACGTCTGATGCCTCCTATGTAGCCATCCTTTATTTTCAAGAAGTCATCCAACTTCACGGGGTTCCTCACAGCATCACCTCGAACAAAGACGTCTACTTCACCGGTCACTTCTGGCGCACTCTATGTGGTTTACTCTGTTGTTCCTTGCAGTTCTCCACCGCGTTTCATCCCCAGACAGAGGTCATAAACAGGAGTTTGGGAAATCTTCATCGTTGTCTTGCTTCGGAGCTTTCGAAACGTTAGGACATAGTCGTCGCCCAGGCTGAGTTTGCGTTCCATAATGCGGTTATTCGTTCTACTGATTTGTTCCCATTTCGGATAATGCTTAGTATTTCACCCACCATCCTAGTGGATCTTACGAAGCTTCCCCCATGGTCCCGTTTAGCTCATCTACAACCGAGTTTGCTGCCTGTTTAACAGCCATACAGTTTGATGTTTGTATTAGATTGCAGAAGGTCTACGCCTCCTACAAAGATCATGCGGATGCACGCCATCGTTTTATAGCATATCAGTCTGGGGACCTTGTCATGGTTTACCTTCAAAAGGCACGCCAACAGGACAAGGGGCATAAGTTGCAGATGCGCCGTTTTGAGCCCTTTTTTATTATTCGTAGTTAAAGGGACAATGCGTACGAGATTTATCTCCCTACTGAGTTCCGGATGCACCACACGTTCATTGTGACGAATCTATCTCCATTTCGGGGTATGCATGTTCCACCAATCCCGCTACCTCCAGCCGAGGGGCATCTTGTTCATTCGTATGTGGACCGCATTGAGGGTGTCCTTGCGTCAGAGGACATTTAGTCGCATTCTGACGACTATACCCGATACTTAGTCGCTGGGTGGGTCGCCCCGCAACCGAAAATTCCTGCATAACAGAGGCCACCCTTCAACGTGTTGACTAGAATTTCTATCGCCAGCATACAGAGTACATGGCAACTTCTCAAGGGGAGAAGATTGATGCAGGAGCATACTATTTTGGAGTCTTTTGACCTTTTGTCATTCATTTGGTTGCCCTTTTTAGTCTTTTGGCTTTTAGGATTAGCTTAGCTTAGCTAGCAAGCTAACCTCCTCCCATGAAAAGGGCCTTAGATCCTCATTTGTATTCACTCGTGATTTTGAGAATGCCTATCTAGAGAGAGAGTCCTCTTACTTTCATTATGTTATTGTGTAATTGTTAATTAATCACTTATGTTCATCTAATTACACATCAGCTTGTGCCCCCAATTTGTTAAGGGTCCATAACAGATCAGAAACTGATCCTCTCTATTTTGGAATGGAAAAGGAAATGGAAGGTTTCCAAGCTATACATTCCCGGGTAAAAAGAAAATCTAAATTTGACATCGGTAGTTATTGTTGTATTTAGTCTATAGTGCCTTTTTTTATTTTATTTTACGACTTGTGTATCATTTACTCACTGATGCTGTTTTGGGGGTGGCGAAACTTCAACCATTCATAGAAAAAAAGGTTATCAAAGTATTAAAAAAAAAATAAAGGAACATTAGGCTAATAATGCTAATTATTAGCTATCTAGTCAAAAAATAAAACAGCAACCCCCATTCTTATAGTAGCATGGAATGAGAGTATAAATGTTATAAAATTCCCTTTGAGACTTTATGCTGTATCAAAGTATAAAAAAATCTCTTAGGAACCCAAAAACAGAACATTTTTTTACTCAGTCTTTGAGACTTTATGTTGTATACATGAGCATACAGTCAGGCTCCCGTGCGGGAGCCCAAATGAGGGACTCCTGTGCGGGATGATTTTTAAAAATAAAAATAAAATGTTTTTTTTTTTTTTTTTTTGTAGGTTATAAACATTTCGGTACACCCCTGTAAAAAAAATCAGCTCAAAATAACACTTTTTGGTATTTTAAAAAAATGGGTCAATTTTTGCCCATACTTAAGCTGTTTAAAATACTGGCAAAAAATTGACCCATTTTTTTAAAATACCAAAAAGTGTTATTTTGAGCTGATTTTTTTTACAGGGGTGCACTGAAATGTTTATAACCCACACAAAAAAAATAAAACATTTTTTTTTTCTAAACAAGATCCCGCACAGATCCCTCATTTTGGGTTCCCGCACGGGAGCCTGACTCCATGGGCATCAGTCAGGCTCCCGTGCGGGAGCCCAAATGAAGGGCTCCTGTGCGGGATGATTTTTAAAAATAAAAATAATTTTTTTTTTTTTGTGGGTTATAAACATTTCGGTACACCCCTGTAAAAAAAATCAACTCAAAATAACATTTTTTTGTATTTTAAAAAAATGGGTCAATTTTTGCCCATACTTAAGCTGTTTAAAATACTGGCAAAAAATTGACCCATTTTTTTAAATAGAGAATTAAAGTAAAAGTAATGTTCCTTCCTATATTTAAATTTTTAGGACAATATTTCTCAAGTTTATAAATCTAGTCCTTGTGGTACAATAGCATTTATTTGTGCGGTCACTTTAGAGTTAGGAGTTCATTTTTTTTGTCCGCGTCAGAGGCGCCATTTTTCACAAATTTTCATGGTGCTTTTAGTACAATGACTAAATTTATAAAATTATTTTGAGTGTCCTATTTTTATACACTTTGACAATTATGAGGACCTTTCCCCAAAACCCTTTTTTTTTAAATACAAAAAAATGTTATTTTGAGCTGATTTTTTTTACAGGGTGCACTGAAATGTTTATAACCCACACAAAAAAAATAAAAAATAAAAATATTTTTTTTTCTAAAAAAGATCTCGCACGGATCCCTCATTTTGGGCTCCCGCACGGGACCCTAACTCCATGGGCATCAGTCAAGCTCCCGTGCGGGAGCCCAAATGAGGGACTCTTATGCGGGATGATTTTTAAATTTTTTTTTTTTTTTTTTTTTTTTTTGTGGGTTATAAACATTTCGATACAACACTGTAAGAAAAAATCCACTCAAAATAATACTTTTTGATATTTTAAAAAAATCTGTCCATTTTTGCCCGTATACGGTTTTAAAAATGGATCAGCTCAAAATAATACTTCCAAAAATGCACATATACTGTTTTAAGACCGACTTTTAAGACTGCTAAACAAAGTCCTTAAAGTTGTTAGGCATTAATTTCACAACCTTTGAAATATAAAAGCTAAAATCTGTATACTTGTTGTCGCAACTAATGAGACCATACCTTGCCATAATTTTCGAAGTTGGTTTTGAGCATATACTCAACATTAGCAGGATCGGCCGTGTAAATCTCGCTTCTAAAAGGGCTGATTAATCTGTAAGTTTTGTACTTTCCAGCAAGATCAGTCATGTAATGGTGCAACCGATTGAAGTTAATGAGCTGGTTGAATATTGTGCCACCAATTGGGTGGTACTTTTTCTTGCTCAGAAATTTTGTGGTGATGATTTGAAGGGTGACAAAAGCAAGGGTTAGTGATACAAGTGCTACTGCAATGGAGATTGGGTTGGAGAGAGAGTCTTTCATGGATACCATTTTTGGGAAATGAGCAGAAGACAGTAGCTATGCTCGTCTTTAATATATGGGAAATTATGGGTGAACCGCCCAAAGGAACCACCTTTGGACCGCATCCCCTTTTTTTTTCTTTTTTTTCTTTTTTAGCTTTCTCAGTGTTTTGTTTATAACCATTAATATAAAAAATATTTTTTATATAAAAAAAAAACAGTTTTCCTATTAATATAAAAAAATAATTTTTTTTAAGTAAACAGTTTTTTATTAAAATTAAAAAAAAAAAAATTTCATAAATAAAAAAAAAAATTATTAACATGATATTGCGATTGATTAATGACGCTGACGTAGACTCACATTCCCGCCCCTACATCATTTGTTGAATCTGGGCCGCGCCAGCTGCACTAATTAATCGCGATATTTTTTCACTAAAATATCGCGATTAATTAGTGCCGTTGGCGGTGACCCACATTTCTGCACCCACATCATTTGTTGAATGTGGGTCCTCACCAGCGACACTAATGAATCGCGATATTTTTAGAATAAAATAACAAGATTAATTAGTGTCGCTGGCGCAGACCCACATTCCCGAGTCACATCATTTGTTGAATGTGGGTCCGTGCCAGCGGCACTAATTAATCGCGATATTTTATAAAATATCGCGATTAATTAGCACCGCTAGAGCGGATCTACATTCCCGGACCCACATCATTTGTTGAATATGGGCCGCCCCAGCGGCACTAATTAATCGCAATATTTTTTTGAAAAAATATCACGATTAATTAGTGCCGCTGACGCCGACCCACATCAACAATTTTTTTTATATTGTTTAAAAAAAATGTTTAATATAAAAAATTGTTTATAAATTAAAAAGTGTTAAAAATTTGTTTTTTTAATATAAAAAACTGTTTTTATAGCATTTGTTTATAACAAAAGAATAAGAAATAAAAAAAAGATAAAATGCGGTCGCCAGGCAGACCATCTAGAATTGCTCTTAATATATTAGTTATAATTGATGACTGGAATGTGGTGGTTGTTGTATATTAGTTTGTTCCATTGAGACACGGGTAATTTCATTGAGTCTTTCGTTGAGACACGTGCGATTGGCTGGAAGGATAAAGGTCAATAATCAATGGGTCCCTGAGTCTTTCTTCCTTCTTTTTTTTGGGGGGGGGGGGTTACAAAGGAAATAAAGGAGACAACAAAAGCGAGAGAGCAATCGGCATGCTCTTTCCATGGTCATTCCTAATGCATCTTCTTCGATGAGGCCGAGGAGTTGGTCCAAGGTTTCTTGAATTTCCACAAAACGATTCTCCTACCTTTTTCTCTGAGCACGTGAACGACACTCGTCTGGGTGATCTTCATTGGCTCGATGCAATCTTCGATGATGTTTGCCAAGGGGTGGTTGGTTCCCACTTCTTTGTTGATGAGGTTCACAGCAATTTGGAAGTCCGACTCGAGATGAGCATCATTCCATCCTTTTTCATGGGCCAAATTCAATCCAAAAAAGATATCTTCCAACTTATTATTGAGAGCGAACGCACATCTTTGCAATTTACCAAAGAAGCCCACAATCCATCTCCCACGGTCATCCCTAGCGAGGCCGCCAAACGATCCTGTCTTAGTTGGTTCATCCTAACTCCCATCCGTGTTGATTTTGATAGTCCCTGTAGGAAGAGACAACTAAGAAATGATAAAAGTGTGACCCACACGTATTTGATAGTCATTTTAGCTAAAGGCTTGTCGAAACTCCAAGGCAAGCTTTTGGCTAAGATGCACAATCAAATACGACACAAATTTATTTCGGGCTTTCCAAATATTCCACAAATAAGAGATAATGAAAACATACCATCCTTTGTCCTCGTGGTTCCAAATGTTATCAACAATCCATTAATGAAAATTAAGGAACGTACCTCTGAGCCAGATATGGGTAGGGATGAAATTGTGTCAAACTTCAAGTGCCACATGGCACCCTCTAAAAACATGCTATATGTCCTCAGCATTATGGAAATTATAGCATTTGTTGTCGTCGGTGAGGCCCCTTACAGCCCTATGTTGATTAGTGAGAAGTTTACCATGAAAAATGAGCCATAAGAAGACTTTAAGTTTTTGTGGAATGTTTATCATACAAATTATCTTCCAAGCCTCATAGGGAAGCGGGGGTATTGATGTAAAGATTCATGAGGTAATAATAGCAAGAATTTATGGAGAACTTTTCATTAGCACTGAGTCCCCAACTGGGTTTGTCAACCCTACTGACCACACGAGGCAGAGGTGTATAAACGATATCATTAAAAGTGTTAATGGTAAAGTGTGACACCCCCCCTAATAAAATACCGAGTGATCAATCATATACCAAATTAAAACAGGAGTCTCATATGGTTCATTCTCAACATCACCAGTAAGGACACAAATTTCCAATTGAGTCCTTTGTAGTTTTGGCTCAATTCCAGACAAAAACGTTTGAGTCATAGGATAGAGTTCTTGACCATCCTTCAAGCCTATGAGATACTAAAGTTGAAGACATAGCGGCCAAGTTTAAAGCTTCATCAAAATACCGAGTTTATTTTGCCTCGTTTCTACGCCAACAACATTTGTTCTGTTTACTCCTAAGGTATGAATGCATTACATATTTATATAGGAGCTTGGAACAATTAGTATTGGGTATATGTTTTGTTTAAACTGTTGTTTATTTTCAGAAAGATTCTTTAAAACTTTAAAATAAAGTTTCTGGGCTAAAATCGAATTTTTAAGCTTTCTGGATTTTCGTTCAAAATTGTCGTTCGAACGAGTTTTTCGTTCGAACGAGAATTTCGTTCGAACGAGGTTTGCCAACGACTTGCCTCTGGAACTTCGTTCGATATTGTCGTTTGAACGAGTCAATTTGTTCTAACGAGAATGTCGTTCGAACGAGTTTGGCAACGAGATTTCTCATCAGGCCACTAGAACTTCGTTAGAAGGGTCGTTCGAACAAGACTTCGTTCGAACGAAAATCTCGTTCGAACGAGATTTCCGGTGGGAAATGAAAATGGCAGTTTTGGGCAATTTTTGATAGTTTTCCCACTACTTTTCCCCACTAACTTTTGACAGACTTATCAAGTGCGGGAACCAACTATTTTGAGTTAAATTTTTCATATCCTTCCATCTTCAAGAGAGAGTTTGAGAGAAAAATTCAAAGAAGAAAAAGTTCATGTTTGAGTGTTTATTTTTCAAAGAAAAATCTTTAAAACACTTATGTTTTACACCCATAGTTTGTTTATTCCAAGCTTCCATATAAATATTTTGCTTGGAGTGTTTGGCACCGGTTTATCTCTACACCTTGAAGAAGAGAAGTTTGGGTTTACTTCTACATCCCTCAAAGAAGAAGTTCTTTGTTTTGCTGCGGCATTCTCACATGGTGAAAGGCACCATGTGTGGTTGACGATGTACCTAAAGTCTCATTGGTGAATTTCAAGATTCTGGTGGAGTTCCGGGGTTATCGACTAGGCGGAGGTGTTTACAAGAAGACTCGTCAAGGGTTGAAAGGGGTCGAGTCGAGGAAGTAAGTCATATGTCTTGTAATTCTAAAACCATACTTAGTGGACTTAAGGCTAGGGCCGTCCGAGGTTTTTTTCCCGTTGCGGGTTTTTTCTCGTACGTCGCGGCGTAGTGGTTCTTTGTTTATTTTATCTTTTGCAAAATCACCTAGAACGCATGCTTAGGTAAAAAGATAAAATTTGGTTTAAATCACTACTCGTGTTTAATTTGGTGCTACATAATAATTTGGGTAAAAGTTAATTTAATTCAAGTCGTCGTTTAATTTGTTAAAATTGGTTTGGCCTAATTTGGTAATATTGAAAATATGACTTAGGAAAATTTCTAGGACTTGTGTTAAATTGGTTTAAGTGAACAATTCATTTGTTAATTAATTTAATTTCACTTTGAACTTGATTAATTTTAATTTGAAAAGAAATTAAAATTTGTAATTGTTTAATTGAACCATCTCCGCTTCCTCATCTTTAAAAGGAAATTATTTTTTGTTAGATTTTAAAATTGGGGGCCTCATGTTCCAACAAGTGGTATCAGAGCATTGATTCAGAAAAGCTATCGCTTTCAAATTGGTATCAGAGCATTGATTGAGAAAAGCTATCATTTTTAAATTGGTATCAGAGCCAGAGCGCTAATTTATCGCATCAAAGATCCGTTTTTAGGCTTTTATAATTTTTGTGCTCCTTGTACTTTTAGGTGGTTTATTTTTTTTACTCACTCTCATTTTTGCTTTGTATCTCTTGATGGGACGTCTTAATGATAATTTGTCCATTTCTAATGATAATGAAGTTTTTGCTATTCGAGAGGAAGTTAATGGGCTTAATAAGTGTAATGAAAATTTAAGAGAATTAAATGTGAGATTTGCAAAAAGAATTAAGTTTCTTGAAAATGAAAATTTATGTTTTAAATCTTGAATTGAACTTTTGCAAACCTCGCTATCTCAAAAAGATATTTTTCGTGAAAAGCTCATGGACATAAATCATAATTATAATATTTTAAATATGTACAAGAAAGAGAGTGATAGTCGAGAAAATACTCTTAGGGACAAGTTTGCTTACATGGAGGGAGAGCATGATAACCTTATAGGAGTTATAGAGAATTTAAAGAAGGAGTCCCGTAAAAATGAGGAATCTAATTTATTACTTGAGTCCAAAATTTTAAAAATGAAAAATGATTTACAAGACTCAAGTAGTAGTTGTAATGGTTCTAGCTCATCTAGTTCAAATATTTCCGTTGATAAAGCTAAAATCATTGTTTGTTTTGGAGGGTAAACTTTATCCAAGGACTTTAGAAAAGGTCACACCTTAGGTATCATTCCTCATGTTTTCACATGCTTGCATTGTGGTAGGAAAGGTCACCTTAGGTAATTTTATTGTTATCTTAAAAGAAGTCCTAGGAAGTCTATGTCTAGCATTTCATTAGTTTCCAAATCCCATCATTTTAAATATACATCTATATGGGTTAGGAAATCATTTTTAGACGCACTACATATTAGATTTGTTGATTCTCATTTGCTTTCACATGAAACCTCCCTTGCTAAATTTAAAGGTTGAATGTGTTAGTTTTGTTTGCATACTCTAGCTTTTTGTGCTTCATATTATATATCATTGCTAGGTGTATGCATGTGTTAATCATGTTCTAGTCTATGCTCCATGCTTAATCACATGCTAGAATAAAGATTTTTGTTTATCTTTTGTATTATACTTCTTTCATTTTAGTTTGCATTAAATGAACAATACAAAACGATTTTTGTTTATCATTTGTGTTTTTTCTTGTTAGTAATTTAGGCTTTATGAAAAATACAAATGATTTTTGTGTGTCTTTTGAGTAAATATTTTTGTTGTTTAGTTTAAAATTTTCAGAAACTCAAAAAAAGATTTTTATTTTGTGTGTATTTTAGTTTGACACACTCTATGTGGCATACACTTATGTTAGAATCCTTTCTTTTTCGCTTCCATGTGGCTAGAACTTTTAATTAAGATTGTCAATACATGGAGTAGTTGGATTTTGTGTTGCCTAAATGGATTCTATTTTTATATGCCTCAATTCACACATGCACGAGCTCTTTTTAAATATAATATTCACATGTTATATTTGAGCTCTGTGAGGTGTTCTCCTACCAATCTTGTCATCTACATATTTGTGACCTAAGAGGACTAGTGCGTGTCAAAATCCGTTGCACGTGAGATTTGTGAGATATAAATATGTTATATATAAATGTGCACGGGGAAAGGCTCCGAAAGGAATTATTATCCTTTGCGAATAGTAAGCCACCGTTTGAAATGGACCTAAAAGACATACGTGGTCCAAAGGCCTAAAAATAAAATATGGCATTAAAAGGAAATATAATTGTCAAGGCCTATATTTAGTTGATCTATTCATTCAAAAGATTAAACTCTATATGCTTTAATTGAGGGAGTTTGGATGGTATATCAACGGTTTGCACAATGTCTGTTTATCCTAGTTGTACTTTTAATGTCATGACTCTATTGGTTTGTAGAATCATCAAAATTCTAGGCTTGTATTCATTGTGTATGTTTGTTCATTGAGTTCAATCTATATTGACACATGAGGTTATATTCAAATGTGATGAAGTTTGCAATCAAATGAGTACTCTGTGAACATGCTTTAAGTGATTGGGTCTAAATTTAATTGTTGCTAGTTCACACCCCAACACTTTCGTTTCCATATGACACATTTTGCCATACGAGTATGAAAAGCTTATTTTATTTTGTGTCATTTGTGTGTTTACATCTATATATATACGTGCATGTGCATTATTGGTATATTTAGTCTATGTATATATATGATATTTTTCTGTCTTTGCCTTGCTTTCTAGTCCATCTATGCTTTAATTCATAATTTGTATCTATCTTGTTAAATTCTTTGTTGATATCACATGCTTAATACTTTATGTATCATATTGGTATCATTTTCTTGCATCCTAGTTGGTATCCGTTATTATTTGTTGGATTAGTTATGATTTTATTGCCCACGTGCTTTAATGTTCTCATCACTTTATGCACATGTGCATGTTTAGATTGGTATATGCTTTTATTGGGGGAGATAAGTTAATTTTTTGATTCTTTATCCTTTGTCTATTCCTGAACAAAAAGGGGGAGAATGATAGGGGAGAAATGGTATTTAATCCTATTGTAATCTTATTAGTTTGGCAGATTTAACTTAGGGGGAGTCGCGACCTTCGTAGGTAGTTCACAGTTGATAAAGGGGAGAATTAATTTACGGGGAGTATTTATCTTAATTGCATTTAATATTCTTGATATTCCCTATGCGTTTGATAGTTTGCTTAAGTGTGCAGGAATACTTCTAAATGGCAACTTTCATCATTGGCAAAGATATTGATCCTTGGGTTGTTGAGTCAAGCATTGTATTTTTATTTTGGGTGGGACATTTTTATTAGTCTAGTAGAGCTTGACGTCCCTTTAGAATTTTTGTTGGTTTTTGTCCCGGAATAGCCAAAGGGAGAGATTTATAAGGACACAAATTTCCAATTGAGTCCTTTGTAGTTTTGGCTCAATTCTGGGCAAAATCGTTTGAGTCATAGGATCGAGTTCTTTACCATCCTTCAAGCCTATGACATACTAAAGTTGAAGACGTAGCGGCCAAGATTAAAGCTTTATCAAAATGCCACGTTTATTGTGCCTCGTTTCTACGTCAACAACATTTGTTCCGTTTACTCTGAAGGTATGAATGCATTACATATATATATAGGAGCTTGGAACAATTAGTATTAGGTGTATGTTTTGTTTAAACTGTTTTTAATTTTCAGAAAGATTCTTTAAAACTTTTTTTTAGTATTGGGTGTATGTTTCGTTTAAACTGTTGTTTATTTTCAGAAAGATTCTTTAAAACTTTAAAATAAAGTTTCTGGGCTAAAATCGAATTTTTAAGCTTTCTGGATTTTTGTTCAAAATTGTCGTTCGAACGAGTTTTTCGTTCGAACGAGAATTTCGTTTGAACGAGGTTTGCCAACGACTCGCTTCTGGAACCTCGTTCGATATTATCGTTCGAACGAGTTGGTTTGTTCTAACGAGAATGTCGTTCGGACGAGTTTGGCAATGAGATTTCCCATCACTGGAACTTCGCTAGAAGGGTCGTTCGAACAAGACTTCGTTCGAACGAAAATCTCGTTCAAATGAGATTTCCAGCGGGAAATTAAAATGACAGTTTTGGGCAGTTTTTGACAGTTTCCCCTCTACTTTTCCCCACTAACTTTTAACAGACTTTTCAAGTGCGGGAACCAACTATTTTGAGTTAAAATTTTCATATCCTTTTCATCTCCAAGGGAGAGTTTGAGAGCAAAATTAAAAGAAGAAAAAGTTCACGTTTGAGTGTTTATTTTTTAAAGAAAAATCTTTAAAACACTTCTGTTTTACATCCATAGTTTGTTTATTCCAAGCTTCTATATAAATATTTTGCTTGGAGTGCTTGGCACCGGTTTATCTCTACACCTTAAAGAAGAGAAGTTTGGGTTTACTTCTACATCCCTCAAAGAAGAAGTTCATTATTTTGCTGCGGCATTCTCACATGGTGAAAGGCACCATGCGTGGTTGACGGTGTACCTAAAGTCTCATTGATGAATTCTAAGATTCCGGAGGAGTTCCGGGGTTGTCGACTAGGCGGAGGTGTTTACAAGAAGATGCGTCAAGGCTTGAAAGGGGTTGAGTCGAGGAAGTAAGTCATCTGTCTTGTAATTGTAAAACCATACTTAGTAGACTTAAGGCTAGGGTCGTCCGAGGTTTTTTTCCCGTTGCAGGTTTTTCTTCGTACATCGCGGCGTAGTGGTTCTATGTTTATTTTATCTCTTGCAAAATCACCTAAAACGCATGCTTAGGTAAAAAGATAAAATTTGGTTTAAATCACTACTCATGTTTAATTTGGTGCTTTATAATAATTTGGGTAAAAGTTAATTTAATTCAAGTCATCGTTTAATTTGTTAAAATTGGTTTGGCCTAGTTTGGTAATATTGAAAATATGACTTAGGCAAATTTTTAGGACTTGGGTTAAATTGGTTTAAGTGAAAAAATTATATTTTTAATTAATTTAATTTCACTTTGAATTTGATTAATTTTAACTTGAAAAGAAATTAAAATTTGTAATTGTTTAATTGAACCATCTTTGCTTCCGCATCTTTAAAAGGATATTGAAATTACGCTTTGTGTAAAATCTAAAAATTAGGGGCCTCGTGTTCCAACAAGTGGTATCAGAGCATTGATTGAGAAAAGTTATCTCTTCATCACTGTCGAAAACCAATTTAATTACTAATAACTTATTAGTTTGGCGTCAAAATTTTATTTAACTAATTTTTTTAATCAACCCAACCAAGTAAAACAATCATAACAATTTATATACACGAAACTGAACTGAAATAAAATAATCGAACACTCGGTACAAATAATACAACCAAATCGAATGCCGCACTAAAAAGCAATAAAAGAATAAATGAATACGATTGGGCTATTGTCCCGAGTGCTTCCACAACACCTCCTATCTAGATTTCAAGGATAGAAGCGTCTACAATAAACCTGCATGCATCACAGCTGTTACAGCAAACGTCTGACTCAAAAGAATCATCATCCAGGCATCCCTGTGTAAGGACATTTTGTCCATCATATATTATGGGTTATGTCATACGTCGTTACACTGTTGAAGATATTCAAGAACTTATCTACGTCAACGGATCCGAATAATAAAAGAGGAAGGAATCTGCATTCTGGTGAGCCGGACCAGTCCGCCCAGAGAAAAATAACCGATCCGCCTGCGGACCGGTCCGCCCCTGTACCGAATCGATCCACTTGCTGAAAAGCCAGTACACCCCGGACCGATAGCGAACCGATAAAGCCAAAAATAAAAAGGACCGATCCGCCTTAGATCCGAACCCGTCCGCCCTGGATAAACTTAAACATATTGTGTTCAGATTTTTAAGGCCCAGGACTTCTTATTTAATCCCACTACGGGGAGTTGGTTTAGCAAGACTTCTACACGATTTTCAGAGTAAAAAAAAACTCTAAGTCTTCACCTGTTGAATCCCAAGACTCTAGTTTTTTTTTTATTCACACAACCTCTCATACATTTATGAATCTGTTTGTAACCCTAGAACACAATCCTTTGTTGTTCAACCCTTGTGAAGAAGACCGCTCTTCTTCTTCATTGCTGCCCTACTGGAAAGGGATACCTCCAGCCGCCGACTACAGAATCCGACACCTGAGGGTAATTCTTAGTCACCTGTATTTTTCATTATAATCCGAAATTGTATGTTACAATATTATAATGAAAATAAATGCTTTTGCCCATTTGGGGGATTTTTCCTCAATTATGTGTGTTTGATTGTACTTGCATGTCCTATATATTATTCAATCACACCTAGTTGCATGTTTAGGGCTTAATTGGGTTAAACTGTGTTTAATTATATAATTTCCTATTTGAACGCAAACGCAAACTCCTTCAAATTGGTATCAGAGCCAGTTACACAATTTTACTGTGTAATTTTCCGCAAAATTTTTCTAAGATATCAATTTTCTGAAAAATTTATTTTGAAAACGAGTGTGTTCATTATGGAGAAGTTATATAATAAAATGCCAGTTTTTGACGGGACAAACTATGCATATTGGAAAGCCCGCATGAGGTCTGCTTTAAAAGCCATTGATGAACGTGTCTGGATTTTGGTTGAAAGAGGGTGGACTCCTCCCTCCGTCACCGTTGATAATGTGATCAATTTAAAACCTGTCACTTCTTGGACTGAAGACGAATTTAAATGGTCATCATTCAATTCTAAGGGTCTAAGTGTTATTTCTGGGTCTGAAACACCTGATGAGTTCAAACGCATAATGACGTGTACCACGTCAAAAGAGGCATGGGATGTTTTACAACTCACCCATGAAGGAACTAATGCTGTGAAAGAGTCTAAATTGCAAAATTTGACAACTCAATTTGAAACCATCACCATGCATGAAACTGAATGTTTTGATGATATTTATGCTAGAATTTCTGACATTGTTAATACCAGCTTTAATCTTGGTGAACATATTCCTAATGCTAGGGTTGTCAAAAAGATTCTTCGTTCTTTGCCTAAGCGTTTTATCCCCAAAGTCACTGTGCTAAATTCTATGGGTAATTTAAATACGCTAAAATTGGAAGAACTTGTAGGAGATTTGCAAACATATGAAATTGATATGTTCCCTAAAACTGCTAAGTCTAAAGATAAGGGAATTGCACTTAATGCCCAAGAGAGAAAGAATGAGGGGTCGGCTAGAAAGAGGGTAGAGTCATCTAGAAAGAGAGAGACTGACACGTCAGATTCTGATTGTGATTTTGACTTAGACGATTTGGCTCTTTTTGCAAAAAAGTTCAAGAGGATTCTCAAATTTAAGAAAAATGGCAATTTTAAAGATAAAAAGAAATTTGAGAAAAATAAGTTTGAAAAGAAAAATGAAAAAGTTTTTAAAGATCCTCCTAAGAAAGAAAGTGAAAGATGCTTTGAGTGCGACGGTAGGGGTCATAGAGCTTTGAGTGTGCCACACGTCTGAACAGAGAGAAAGGGAAAGTTGTTCTTAACGTTACCCTTAGAGACGACAGTGAGGTCGAGTCGGTGGATTCTGGAGTCGAGTCACCGCATGAGTGTAACTTCATCGCATTCATGGCTAGTCATGTGAGCAAAACTAGTTCTCCTCACGACGATGAGGATGATGCTTCACAGGGGCACCTCGACAGTGAGAGTGATGTGAGTGAGGGGGAGGATGACACAAGTGAGAGAGAGAGTGATATTCAACGCGCCTACGCTGAGTTATATTCTGAGTCATTTAAAACTAAAAAGCGTAACAAAGCGTTAGTCCTTAAGATCACCGGCTTAGAGGAAAAATTAAGAAAAGCGCGAGAGAGAGAGAGAGAGTCCTCCACCTGCACCGCCCTGAGAGAGAGAGAGAGAGAATTTGCCTGTGTTGAGAAAGAAAGTTTGTTCAGAGAGAGAGAGAGCACTTTTGAGAAAGAGAGAGGGGACTTGACTAAACAAGTGGCTAGTCTTACGAGTCATCTCCATTCCTCCGTGGAGACTCGAAAGAAACTTGAAGCCCTTGTTGCCCAGCTGACTCATGATCTTGAGAAAGCACGGGAAGTCAAGGTATAAATCGAGGACATATCTGGGAAAATGGGAAGATGCTCCTCAGCCCCGCTTTAGGTTTTGGTGATCGGCAGGGAATTAGTTATGATGCTGCCTCCACGTCCCAAATTGCACCTGGACCAGTCCCTGAGTTTACTACGACTCCTTATGGCCATCGTCAAAAACCTCGAAGGAGAGTTCGACCAAGAAAAGAAAACCAAGGTCCGCCTTTGACTGTGTTCTTTTGTACTTATTGCAAAAGAAAAGGCCACCTCAGGGAGTTTTGCTATAGTATGGGTCGAACACGACGTACTACTGCTCCACATCAGCATACTGATGATTTTACTAGTCTGAGAGAGCGAGTTGAGTTTTTAGCTGCTACGTCTCAGAGTTTGATGGAGGAATTCCGACGGATGTCTTTGCCGTCAGGGAATGCTTCTCACATTCCAGCTAAAACCAACAACAACAAAGGCAAACAAAAGGTCACCACTTCTTGGGTACCTAAGAAAGATAAAAAGGCCTTCGTTGTTCATGTCGCTCTCAAGGCACATAATACCTCACAGTGATATTTTGATAGTGGATGCTCCAGACATATGACAGGTGATGCCTCATTTTTTACATCTCTTGAGGATTATCAGGATGGCAGAGTCACTTTTGGAGATGGGAGCAAGTCTAGCATTGTAGGACGAGGTACTGTAGTGTTACCAGGATTTCCTAAGCTAGAGAATGTGTTGTACGTCAAAGGTTTAAAAGTAAACCTTCTCAACATTAACCAGCTGTGCGACACTGACTTTGCAGTAAGGTTTGACCGGGACGCGTGTAATGTTTACAATCAAGCCGGTAAACTCTTAATGCAAGGGGTGAGGATCGAGGATAATTGTTATGGGACTGTGCCTACTTCCTCACTTGTCTGCAACAGCGCCATGATCACTCCTACGGATTTGTGGCACCAACGTCTAGGTCGCGTTAATATTAGAGATCTCACTCGCTTAGCTAAAAAGGACCTAGTACGTGGCTTACCATCTATTGGAAGGCCAACTTCGACGGTTTGTGGACCCTGTCAGTTGGGAAAACAAATTCGTAGTCCCCATAGGAAGTTGCATTCCATTACTACCTCTCGTGTTCTTGAGCTTATACACATGGATCTTATGGGTCCCACTAGTACTGAGAGTCTGGGTGGTAAGAGGTATATCCTCGTGATGGTGGATGATTTCTCCAGATACTCCATTGTAGGTTTTCTGAGAGAGAAATCCGATGATGTAGAGTTTTTAACGACCAAGTGCCGTGTCCTGCAAAATCAACACGGAGTCACTATTAACAGGATACGTAGTGACAACGGCACTGAATTTAAGGAAGCAAAGGTAGATTTGTATTGTGATAGCCTTGGGATCAAACATGAGTTTTCTGCTGTGAAGACTCCTCAGCAAAATGGGATTATTGAGAGAAAGAATATAACGATCCAAGAAATGGCTAGATCTATGTTTCTAGGTCGTAATATTTATAGGAGATTTTGGGCAGAGGTAGTGTCTACTGCATGCCACACGGTGAATAGGGTTTACCTGCGTCCACACACACTTAAAACGCCTTATGAATTGTGGACAAGCAAGAAACCCAACCTGGCATATTTCCGTGTTTTGGGGAGTAAATGCTACATCCTACGGGATAGAGAGAAATTAGGAAAGTTTGACTCCCGGAGCGACGAGGGAATATTGCTAGGATATTCATCGAATAGCAGAGCGTACCGAGTCTTTAACCTGAAGAGCTCTAAGGTTATGGAATCAATAAACGTCACCGTGCAAGATGACGAACCTCCGACGGTTATTGATCCTCACCTTAAGTGTGAGGATGAGGACTCGTCTGACAGGGATCCACTTGTCCCCCACCCACACTCTGTGTTCCCCACTCCTGTGTTAGGGGACACACCCGCTTGGGTTCACAAGAGTCATGACCCGTCTTCCATTATTGGCGATCCCACTTTAGGGGTCAAGACTCGTGCTCAGCTAGAGAACGTTGTTAGCCATCTTTGTTACACGTCCAAAGTCGAGCCCAAGAACCATAAAGAAGCACTCAAGGATGAACACTGGATATCTTCTATGCAGGATGAGTTGATTGAGTTTAAAAAGAATAATGTCTAGGAACTTGTCCCCCGACCTAGTGAGACTAATGTGATAGGTAACCGGTGGATTTTTAAGAATTAAATGGATGAAAATGGTATCATAATCAGAAACAAAGCTAGGTTGGTCGCCCAAGGATACACACAGATAGAGGGTGTAGACTTTGGAGAGACATTTTCTCCTATTGCAAGGCTTGAGTCCGTCCACTTACCACTCGCCATCGCATGTCATCTGCGCTTAAAGTTATATCAGATGGATGTCAAGAGTGCCTTCCTGAATGGCATTCTACAGGAGGAGGTTTATGTGGAACAACCAAAAGGGTTTGAAGACCCTAAGATTCCTGAAGAGTTGAAGAACAAACGATGAAGTCTTATCCAATTGTACCTTTTCAGTTTTGGGGTTCATGGAAGGGTAGATTTGTATAGGCATTTTTTGTAAGTTTGATAATTCGGATTGTTGTTGTTTATGTATGTACCGGCATAGACATAGGGGGAGATTTGTAAGGACATTTTATCCATCATATATTATGGGTTATGTCATACGCCGTTACACCGTTGAAGATATTCAAGAACTTATCTACGTCAACGGATCCGAATAACAAAAGAGGAAGGAATCTGCATTCTGGTGAGCCGGACCGGTCCGCCCAGAGAAAAAGAACCGATCCGCCTGCGGACCGATCTGCCCCTGTACCGGACCGATCCGCTTGCTGAAAAACCAGTACACCCCGGACCGATAGCGAACCGATAAAGCCAAAAATAAAAAGAATCGGTCCGCCTACCCAGACCGATCAGTCTCAGATCCGGACCGGTCCGCCCTGGATAAACTCGAACAGATCGTGTTCAGATTTGTAAGGACCAGGACTTCTTATTTAATCCCACTATGGGGAGTTGGTTTAGCAAGACTTCTACACGATTTTCAGAGTAAAAAAAACTCTAAGTCTTCACCTGTTGAGTCCCAAGACTCTAGTTTTTTTTTTATTCACACA
The DNA here is from genome assembly GCA_949130495.1 of Sambucus nigra. NCBI lineage: Eukaryota > Viridiplantae > Streptophyta > Magnoliopsida > Dipsacales > Adoxaceae > Sambucus > Sambucus nigra. The sequence goes on from OX422223.1 coordinate 193,435,830, forward strand.
ACCTCTCATACATTTGTGAATCTGTTTGTAACCCTAGAACACAATCCTTTGCTGTTCAACCCTTGTGAAGAAGACCTCTCTTCTTCTTCGTTGCTGCCCTACTGAAAAGGGATATCTCCAGTCGCCGACTACAGAATCCGACACCTGAGGGTAATTCTTAGTCACCTGTATTTTTCATTGTAATCCGAAATTGTATGTTACAATATTATAATGAAAATAAATGGTTTTGCCCCTTTGGGTGATTTTTCCTCAATTATGTGTGTTTGATTGTACTTGCCTGCCCTATATATTATTCAATCACACCTAGTTGCATGTTTAGGGTTTAATTGGGTTAAACTGTGTTTAATTATATAATTGGGTTAAACTCCTTCACCCTGTGTCTGAACTCCTATATATATACATATATAGCAAGAGAGGGAAAAATAGAGAAACGGGTCAGAGCCCGAGCTTGAAAATATTTAGCAAGTGTATAAATGACATAATTTAAAATATGAAATCTCTCATATTTAAACTGGTATCGCACTCTCATGAGATACACCTCACCCCTCTTCTAATAGTGCACACCTATCGCATACCTTTTAAACAACCTAGTTAAGCTACCCTGCCTAACTAATCTATTTCACCCATCTTCTAAAAATCTTCATAAACTCGAGTACTAAGGCTACACTTCTCCCTATTCCCATCATTGTGATACGTTTCATGCGTGGGGTGTCTCGCGAAGCGAAATCCAAACCAGTAACCCCCCCGATACACTAATTCATGACAATGTTGATCGTCGAGATCCATTAGGTCCTCAGTACATAACACCTATTATAAAATCCCGTCTATATATAGTTCTCACTAGAACCTATCATTCACATTTGTATTACTCCGGATATAATACTATCGGAAGAAGAATAACATCTCATTCATTTTACACTTTACACCATTCAAAGTTATAGGAAATCTCATTTCATATATAAACAATATACTATAGACAACAAGTATAATTATACCTATTATAATCATAAGTATAATAACCATCCCACTGAGCTATAACTCGAGGATGCAGACTCAAGTACCTATCCACATTCGGGTTTACTCAATCAACCACGGTACCAAGCCAGACTCACTCATGGTCATGGTAGAAAACTAAACGGTGGAGGTGGTCATATTCCCTCCTGAAAGTGGAATAGAAATATCGCACTCGTATACGGGACGATATGACCTGGGGATATACTCTCCCTGCTCCTCAAGCCAGGGGATTCACCCACATCGTGCAACCTCCCTGAATAGTACTAGAGAAAATATATAACCTGGTTGTCCATCCCTATGCCCGGGGAAGCCTGTGGAACCAGCCTCTAATTACAAATATGCCAATCATACACAAATATATATATTCGTATCAAATTATATATACTGTAATAACATCGTATATATAATCTATATCACTTCTCAATATATTATGGCTATAATTGCCAGAGTCTCATATCGATAGCCAAAACCCCGAATGTTCCCATTCGTAATAATATATGAGTATTTACCCACTTAAAATACTAATCATATAAGTATTCTCTTACTTAATATATATATAGCTCGCACCTTAATCACTTCTAAGGATTATAATATAAACTCGAATATACTAATTCATGACAATTTGGTAAGTATACTAACTACTTATATTAATTCCATAGGTATCGCATCACCTATAATCATAGTGGTCAAAAGACGTACCGAATAGTCGCTCAATCCTCTTTAGCCCATATCCTAAATTCCATCTTAATCACATCTTAGGATTTACTCAAATGAAATCGGCCCATATTTATTCTAGCCGCATAAATGTATCTAAACGCACTTGCCGAATACTTCTCTCGAATGCTTCTCGTCCTAAACATTCATTAAGTCCATACCCCGAATTGTAAACTCAACTAATCCAAGGTCCACTCTTCTTTACCCAAGGTTTACTCACCCTCAATTCCATTACCTATGAGTCCTAATGTTACATTTAGAATCCCCTACAATAATCTCCAAATTTATAATTTAACTCCCCATACACTTAAGTGAAGAGAATTGTCAAATTCAGCAAAGGCGAATCGATTCGCCCCAATTGTGAATCGATTCGGGCTAGCAAATTGATTCGGTTTCAATTCGAATCGATTCGGGAAGTGTTATGCAAGCAGGTCCTCAAAGGCGAATAGATTCGATCTCAATTCGAATCGATTCGGCCTGAGACAGCCTTACAAGTCCCCTTATGCGAATCGATTCGGTCTAGACCCAAATCGATTCGCCCTGTTCATATGTCACTATTTAGGCGATTTCATCTTCTTAAAAAAAAACAAATATCATCCCAAACTCCATTTTTGTGGTTTCTAACCTCAACTAACAACTATATGATCATCCTAACACTGATTTGTAATTAACACATCAATTAATTTCTGGTATTAAACCATTTCTCTTAGATTTAAACCTTAAAACCATTAAAGCCCTAGTTTGATCATTCCTCCCATTTCTAAGCATATATACACTCCATTATCACGGGTTTAACACTAGAAATCATTAAGAGTTTACAATACATCAATTTGTAAACTTAAACTCAAATTTTCCAAATTTATTTTAAGGGTTCTAACCCAAAATTATATAGTTTACCAACTATAGTATGAGATATACATACGCAAATGAATAAAGCAAGTAAACACTTGCCTCGTGGATGAAATCCGACGACCTCGAGTCGAATCCCGCGGAGTTTCGCCTGTAATCCCCCTTTTCTTCCTCCTTTTTCTTCCTTTCTTCTCTTCTTTCTTTTCTCGTCCTCTCTCTCGTGCCTTTATAAGAGAGAATAATGGTTTATCCCTTATAAACCCAAAAATGACTCGTTTACTCAATTGCGAGTCTCTACTAGTCCAAAAATCCCCGAAACTCAAGCACTACCACCGGATACTCTATTCTGACTATCTCGACCATTCTGAGACCAACCGTGCACTCGAAATCTCCATTCGAGTCACTTAACTAAAATTCACTAATTAAATTACGCTCACTTATGTAATTTAATTATCCATAAAAGTACGGGGTATTACATACTCCCCCCTTACAACAAAATTTCATCCCCGAAATTTTTATGCAACCTATTGCACCATCCTAGGATCGCTAATCATACTACGTCCTAGTATACCGAAGTCGAATGGTACTACCCAATGGTACCCTACCATATACCACCTATATCATGGCTTATATTCTAACACACTAGCTAGCTTAATGACAAGCTTATCTAAATCTCAATATGCTATAACACTACCTCGGTCATAAGGTTGACTCTAATAACGCCACATCGCACCTAGCATTTCTATTCCCACATATAAAGAAAATGAGCCTATACTCGTCGCTCTAATGTATTGATCCCACAGAGATCCCCTACTCTAGGCGTCCACTCGTCTACATCAGGACGTCTAATTTCCCTAAAAAAGGAAACTACTCTAGCGCTTGACTCTTCTCGTCAGTCTTCCATATTAGGTGTGCTAACTCTTATTGCACTAATATAATTGAATCATTGTGTACCTCCTAAGATGTTCCATCCAACCCATTCCAAATCCATTTATAACTGCCCCAATGCACCTTCTTCAACTTTATATACTACTCGCCCTTCTATTTCAGACGATATATAAAACCAATTTACTAAGGTGCACATACACCTTTTAACCCGTGCCTATCTGCACAACCATTATAAATGTCTGACACGTAACACTCTCTCTAAAAATGGGCCTCATTTCCTCGGCCTGGTACTAACCCGAAGAATTCGAAGTTCAATTCTTCCTATATCAGTGCCACTTGCCCTACTAAACTTTATCTCTTAGTATTGCTAAGATTGGTGTGTTTTCCTACACACGTAAAATGAGTATTATACTAACTATATCCCTAGTGCCTAATGTGATGCCCCGTCCAATTAAATACCGGGTGATCAGTCCTTTATAAAATTTTAAAACAGAATGTTCGGTCAGTTCATTCTTAGCATCACTGTCGAAAACATTAACTTTATTAATCACCTAATATAAATTAAGCTAGTGCCAAAATACCTTCCTTTTTAAATTGTAACCAAAAAATCATTTATTTATAAAGTCCAAGAATTTAAATATAGTCCATTCACCATTCAACTGAATAAAATAAATAATGAATCTGAATCACGTAATGAAATAAATACGACTGGATAAAACATTCCAGTCCAAAACTCTAAACCACGGATCCATAGTAAACTAAATCCAACTAAAAGGAATAGAAAGTAAACTAAATACAATCTCTGATAAAATGTCTAAGGAATGGGTGACACATGCCCTAAATGAAAAGTCTAGATAAACTGAGAGAAATGATAGGAACGTCTAATGCAAAGACCTACAACTTCCACATCAACTGTAGCACGCCACGCAATCCAAGTCTCTAAATCTGGTGTCCCCGTGGCTGAGCACCTGATAATACATATATATATAGAAAGAGAGAAAAGATATGTAAGAGACGGGTCAAAGCCCGATGTGTAAAAATATGTTTTAGCAAGTATTTAAAACTGCCTTAAAGCAAGTATTATGTGCATGTTAGATTCGTGCTCTCACATGAAGTTCTCACCTCTCTTCTATTGTGCACTCCTAACGCATGTTCTATCTAGTACTAGTAATTATACCCAAGTTAACTAGTTCAAAGTCAATGTAACACTATCTACATTCAATAGTAGTATTCTCTTATCTCCCATACAATACCCCATAAGTAGTTTATCACATTTTACTACCTTTCATGTTCACTCTTAGGGTATTTAAATCTCTATCTCATTAAGATTGTTTCATTTGTCATTGTTGCCATAACTACTAGTTTCTCTTAATAGAATTTCTCTCTCACACACACACACACACACACACACACACACACATATATATATATATATATATTTCAGTCCTGCACCCCCGGTTTGAATCCCCATTAGTGTTATTAATAAAATGATCCCCGGGTTGGTTATCACCCATTAGTGCACTTAATACAATATCCTTGCACCCCCGGGTCATCACCCATTAGTGCACTTAATAAAAACTTTGCACCCCCGGGTTATCACCCTTTAGTACGCTTAACAAAAATATCAAATGATAGGCATACAACATCCTATTAAAATTTATAGGTATTCTCCCAACCTAATTGCATACTTACCATATGTATTTTATTCTCATTGTTACGTATTATATAATATTATTAGATTACCATAACTCTCTCGTAATCTCCAAGGTAAATCTTCTTCTCGAAATATTTAAAGTATAAATCTCACACACTTTCTCGTAAACCTGTCTCCTTTTAAATTTGTTAAATGGAGGTTCCTCTCACTCCAATAAATTGAAAATTCCAAAACTGAACCCTAAGAAAATTCCCAGAAATTTACCTCATCACTCAAACCAGATGGCAACTTCGTTTGAACGACTGCCACGTGTCGCTTGAACGGTTTCACGCGAGATGTCTATCTCGCTCGAACGACTTCTCGCGAGATGTCAGCCTCGCTCGAATGACCTACGCGCGACATCGCACGACGCGCACTGGCTCGTCTTCCTGCCCAGAATTTATGCGTTTCCACCATTTTTAACCCTAAAAACCTCTACAGATTTTTCTCCCATCGTCTCATCATCAAACCTAAACAACAACACAGGTATATACAACAATTCTAACACCCTAGGATCAATTATTTATCATCAATCATCATGAATATATGAAATCCCCAAATTTAGTCATGTAAGAACCCTAGCTCTTAAATTTAGAGTTTCAATCAATAATTTCCCAGATTTTCAATCATCAATACTCATCAAATTTCGTGATTAGAACCTATCTACATGGGTGTATTAATTGTCAACATCTCAGCCTGATAATATATAAGAAACTCTTTATTTTTCATCTTAATAATCATCAATTTCATGGGAAATTTATCTACTCTAACATAAACACAATTATTGCTAAAACGGAGCAAGTAATAAACACTTACCTCGAATCAACCATCTTATATCTTGATGTTGTTAGTATGGGTGTGTTCCTCTTGTTCCTATCTACACGATGGTGTTGGCGGTTGTGCAAGGTGGTGCTAATTGGGCCTTCCTTCTTGGAATTTGTTCTCCCTCACACACTCTGTGGCCGTTCCTTACTTTTGTATATATTAACCCTAATGAACCTCTCGTGACTGATATAATAAACTCCCAATTTTTGTCCATTTAATTTCTCCAAAAATTAAAATTACAAAATTACCCCTACGGGGTGCCGGTTTGGCCTAAAATCTCCCGGAGTCTAAATAAAATACCCGGATAGTGTTTTCTGACTATCTCAACCCTCTCGGACTCAACGGCGCACTCGAAATTACCATACGAGTTACTTAAAAATAATTTAACTTTATATTCCATTCAATTAGTTCTGACACGACTCACACGCGTGTCCCGACTTAATATACCAAACTGTCGTATATTTCACTCTAGACAATTTATCAGATTAAAAAATTCCATATTACTTATTCACTCAGTAATATTCAATAATTATCATTAATAACTATTAACCCTTGTCATGCTAGTTAATATTTATTTTTAAATCCGGATTAATCACCAATTAATTCTCGTATATTAATTTAATTAATCCCACAACAATAATTAATCACATAATTATTTAAGTTCCCCAAAATACGGGGTGTTACACCCAAGACCTCTCTCAACTTCCGACATTTGCTTGGTTTCATGCGTGGGACATCTCGCAAAGCGAAATCCAAACAAGGAACCCTCCCGTTACACTACTCCCTCGCATCGTCGGTCATCGAGATATAATGGCATAAGGCACACCATCGGGACGTTTTAAATCCTACCTCGCTAACCTTCTAACGTACGTCTACCACTATGTCCTTCCATCTTGGCGAAATGGAAAGTCTAACTAATCGGAGCACCTACTCTCTGCAAAAGTGTTACGAACATCATACCTAAAACATATTTCCTCTGAATTTGCCTTCTATTCAAGGACTGGCTATTAGCCTCAACCAGATTTCCTTTACCTTGCCTCACCCATATACTTGCGGTGAGAGAAACATTTCCAGTGCTTTTCCACAGCACATCCACTTTTTATTAGCCCCTAATCATCACATGACTCTCAGCTAATTTATTATAAAAACCAACATCCTAGCATACAGTAACATCTTTCCACTCCCAACGTCGTTACGGTTCATGCGTGGAGTGTCTCACAAGTGAAATCCAAACGAGGAACCCCTCCGATACACTACTAATTAACTTTGTCGGTCGTGGAGGTATGTCAGCATAAAACAGGTAAAGTATTAAATCCTCCATACCTTAGACCATGTCTATAAGGTCCCCATGCACTAAATTCATGCTAATGAAACATCTGCTCACCGAAGTTCCATCTAAATATATAATAAAGGCGAGCTCAACCCGTATCCAGGTGAGATATCGTAAAAACAACCAGTTCCGCCCTGGAACCGCAGATACGATAGCCTTGAAATCATTAGCCTACTATCGCTCCGATCATACAATAACATATTATTCTCAGAATAGTACTATACTCGTATAACACACAAAAAACGAGCAGTACAAATCGGATATAAATTCAAAATATCAACACCCGCTTTCACAGTGAATGAAGGAAAATAGAATCCCGCTACTGCGAAAAAACATATAGATATACATTATATAATGTTACCGATACTACCATTAAACTCGAATCATACACACGAATCTAGGGCTAATAAAATACTGTGACTCTATCTAGCCACACAATATATACCTCCTTCATCCGAGGTGAAACTCATAATAATAACTTCGCCAATCTCCCTGACTGCTTCAATTGGTTCCCGGACATAGTACACTTGCCTTAATCAAAACAAAACTACTTTAAGCAATGCCCCATCTCGACACCCTATTCTTGTCCTTTAACTTTTATTGGTCAAGGACTAACCGTGTGTTTCTACGCTCTACACCACCGCATTCCTCATCTCTGGCCTCCCTGACCATGTTAAGGTTATCAGTATCTTGGACTCTATAGCCTCAATCCTGACAATTACCTTCGTAACCTTCGGCCTCAACTGCCCTATTTCAATGAATCCCCGAGCGGATGTCCATCTGTGGGGTTTCATAAACATAATTTCTCCATAAGTGTTAACAACACTTACTAGTGAGCCTATCATTCCACATAAGGACTCTCTCCTAAATATACCTACCTTACTTAGGTACAAGGTTCACTTCTCCATATCACTCTTTATTCACCGTCGGCCTCTGGCCGATCCTCATGTGAATAATTGAGAAACTGCATTCTTTTCATTTATGATAAATCTAAGGAATGCATGGTTAAAACATCTGTAAGATTCCTCTATGAGCAAAACATCCTGCTCCCCCAAATATGGTGACCACTGTTCCCACCATTTTACCATTGCTCTAACGAGTGAAAAAAATTTCCTCAAATTTTCACATCTGGGCATTCCTATACCCTTCTTTAAGCCAAAGCCTCTGAGCCTTCCACTTCCTTTGGATAACACTACAGTGCTTCCACATGACTTAACTTCAACGTATGGTCCTTATCAAAGACCCTTTAAAACTTTCTCCCAATTTACTTCACTGGGTAATTCATGTTTAGCACCACTCTCTATTATAGCGGTACTTGGATAAATACAACTACTATACTTTAGTAGTCGTTGTAGCAATCCACAAAAATGCCACAATGGGAGTGACTTCTTCTGCGGTCCTCATCCCCAACTTCAACTTACAGGTCTAACTAAGCCCCGCCTCCTGCTGCCCTCATCACGGCCTTCCCTGGTCGCCCTTCATCGATCAGCACACGAATCTCGAACGAGCGCGCAAAAAATTTACTATAATCTTACATAATAGCAGGAGAATGATATCTCACAATAGAAATCAACAATCATAATCGTAAGGCTCTATCTTAAATAGAAAACAACGCTAAAAGCATAGTACATCCGCACAGATTCCCAATGACACTAGAACTTGATGCTTTAATACCATCTGTGACACCCCGCCCAATAAAATACCGGGTGATCAATCATATACCAAATCAAAATAGGAGTCTCATATGGTTCATTCTCAGCATCCCTGTCGAAAACCAATTTAATTACTAATAACTTATTAGGCTGGCGTCAAAATTTTATTTAACTAATCTTTTTAATCAACCCAACCAAGTAAAATAATCACAATAGTTTATATACATGAAACTGAAGTGAAATAAAATAACTGAGCACTCGGTACAACATAGTACAACCAGATCGAATGCCGCACTAAAATGCGGTAAAAGAATAAATGAATACAATTGGACTATCGGCCCGAGTGCTTCCACATAACCTCCTATCTAGATTTCAAGGATAGAAGCGTCTACAATAAACCTGCATGCATCCACAGCTATTGCAACAAACGTCTGACTCGAAAGAATCATCATCCAGGCGTCCCTGTGCCTGGACACCTATATATATACATATATAGCAAAAGAGGGAAAAATAGAGAAACGGTTCAGAGCCCGAGTTTGAAAATATTTAGCAAGTGTATAAATGCCATATTTTAAAATATGAAATATCTCATATTTAAACTGGTATCGCACTCTCATGAGATACACCTCACCCCTCTTCTAATAGTGCACACCTATCACATACCTTTTAAACAACCTAGTTAAGCTACCCTGCCTAACTAATCTATTTCACCCATCTTCTAAAAATCTTCATAAACCCGAGTACTAAGGACTACACATCTCCCCATTCCCAATATTGCGCTACGTTTCATACGTGGGGTGTCTAGCGAAATGAAATCCAAACAAGAACCCCCCCCGATACACTACTTCATGACAATGTTGATCGTCGAGATCTATTAGGTCCTCAGTACATAAGACATATTATAAAATCCCGTCTATATATAGTTCTCACTAGAACCTATCATTCACATTTGTATTACTCCGGATATAATACTATCGGAAGAAGAATAACATCTCATTCATTTTACACTTTACACCATTCAAAGTTATAGGAAATCTCATTTCATATATAAACAATATACTATAGACAACAAGTATAATTATACCTATTATAATCATAAGTATAATAACCATCCCACTGAGCTATAACTCGAGGATGCAGACTCAAGTACCTATCCACATTCGGGTTTACTCAATCAACCACGGTACCAAGCCAGACTCACTCATGGTCATGGTAGAAAACTAAACGGTGGAGGTGGTCATATTCCCTCCTGAAAGTGGAATAGAAATATCGCACTCGTATACGGGACGATATGACCTGGGGATATACTCTCCCTGCTCCTCAAGCCAGGGGATTCACCCACATCGTGCAACCTCCCTGAATAGTACTAGAGAAAATATATAACCTGGTTGTCCATCCCTATGCCCGGGGAAGCCTGTGGAACCAGCCTCTAATTACAAATATGCCAATCATACACAAATATATATATTCGTATCAAATTATATATACTGTAATAACATCGTATATATAATCTATATCACTTCTCAATATATTATGGCTATAATTGCCAGAGTCTCATATCGATAGCCAAAACCCCGAATGTTCCCATTCGTAATAATATATGAGTATTTACCCACTTAAAATACTAATCATATAAGTATTCTCTTACTTAATATATATATAGCTCGCACCTTAATCACTTCTAAGGATTATAATATAAACCCGAATATACCAATTCGTGACAATTTGATAAGTATACTAACTACATATATTAATTCCATTGGTATCGCATCACCTATAATAATAGTGGTCAAAAGGCGTACCGAATAGCCGCTCAATCCTCTTTAGCCCATATTTTAAATTTCATGTTAATCACATCTTAGGATTTACTCAAATGCAATCGGCGCATATTTATTCTAACCGCATAAATATATCTAAATGCACTTGCCTAATACTTTTCTCGAATGCTTGTCGTCCTAAACATTCATTAAGTCCATACCCCGGATTTTACACTCAACTAATCCAAGGTTCAATCTTGTTTACCCAAGGTTTACTCACCCTCAATTCCATTATCTAGGAGTCCTAATGTTACATTTAGAATCCCCTACAATAATCTCCAAATTTATAATTTAACTCCCCATACACTTAAGGGAAGAAAATTGTCAAATTCAGCAAAGGCGAATCGATTTGCCCCAATTGCGAATCGATTCGGGCTAGCAAATTGATTCGGTTTCAATTCGAATCGATTCGGAAAGTGTTATGCAAGCAGGTCCTCAAAGGCGAATAGATTCGATCTCAATTCGAATCGATTCGGCCTGAGACAGCCTTACAAGTCACCTTATGCGAATCGATTCGGTCTAGACCCAAATCGATTCGCCCTGTTCATATGTCACTATTTAGGCGATTTCATCTTCTTAAAAAAAACCCAAATATCATCCCAAACTCCATTTTTGTGGTTTCTAACCTCAACTAACAACTCTATGATCATCCTAACACTGATTTATAATTAACACATCAATTAACTTCTGGTATTAAACCATTTCTCTTAGATTTAAACCTTAAAACCATTAAAGCCCTAGTTTTATCATCTCTCCCATTTCTAAGCATATATACACTCCATTATCACGGGTTTAACACTAGAAATCATTAAGAGTTTACAATACATCAATTTGTAAACTTAAACTCAAATTTTCCAAATTTATTTTAAGGGTTCTAACCCAAAATTATATAGTTTACCAACTATAGTATGAGATATACATACGCAAATGAATAAAGCAAGTAAACACTTGCCTCGTGGATGAAATCCGACGACCTCGAGTCGAATCCCGCGGAGTTTCGACCGTAATCCCCCTTTTCTTCCTCCTTTTCCTTCCTTTCTTCTCTTTTTTCTTTTCTCTTCCTCTCTCTCTCGTGCCTTTATAAGAGAGAATAATGGTTTATCCCTTATAAACCCAAAAATGACTCGTTTACTCAATTGCGAGTCTCTACTAGTCCAAAAATCCCCGAAACTCAAGCACTACCACCGGATACTCTATTCTGACTATCTCGACCATTCTGAGACCAACCGTGCACTCGAAATCTCCATTCGAGTCACTTAACTAAAATTCACTAATTAAATTACGCTCACTTATGTAATTTAATTATCCATAAAAGTACGGGGTATTACATACTCCCCCCTTACAACAAAATTTCATCCCCGAAATTTGTATGCAACCTATTGCACCATCCTAGGATCGCTAATCATACTACGTCCTAGTATACCGAAGTCGAATGGTACTACCCAATGGTACCCTACCATATACCACCTATCTCATGGCTTATATTCTAACACACTAGCTAGCTTAATGACAAGCTTATCTAAATCTCAATATGCTATAACACTACCTCGGTCATAAGGTTGACTCTAATAATGCCACATCGCACCTAGCATTTCTATTACCACATATAAAGAAAACGAGCCTATACTCGTCGCTCTAATGTATTGATCCCACAGAGATCCCCTACTCTAGGCGTCCACTCGTCTACATCAGGACGTTTAATTTCCCTAAAAAAGGAAACTACTCTAGCGCTTGACTCTTCTCGTCAGTCTTCCATCTTAGGTGTGTTAACTCTTATTGCACTAATATAATTGAATCATTGTGTACCTCCTACGATGTTCCATCCAACCCATTCCAAATCCATTTATAACTGCCCCAACGCACCTTCTTCAACTTTATATACTACTCGCCCTTCTATTTCAGACGATATATAAAACCAATTTACTAAGGTGCACATACACCTTTTAACCCGTGCCTATCTGCACAACCATTATAAATGTCTGACACGTAACACTCTCTCTAAAAATGGGCCTCATTTCCTCGGCCTGGTACTAACCCGAAGAATTCGAAGTTCAATTCTTCCTATATCAGTGCCACTTGCCCTACTGGACTTTATCTCTTAGTATTGCTAAGATTGGTGTGTTTTCCTACACACGTAAAATGAGTATTATCCTAACTATATCCCTAGTGCCTAATGTGATACCCCGTCCAATTAAATACCGGGTGATCAGTCCTTTATAAAATTTTAAAATAGAATGTTCGGTCGGTTCATTCTTAGCATCACTGTCGAAAACATTAACTTTATTAATCACCTAATATAAATTAAGCTAGTGCCCAAATACCTTCCTTTTTAAATTGTAACAAAAAAATCATTTATTTATAAAGTCCAAGAATTTAAATATAGTCCATTCACCATTCAACTGAATAAAATAAATAATGAATCTGAATCACGTACTGAAATAAATACGACTGGATAAAACATTCCAGTTCAAAACTCTAAACCACAGATCCATAGTAAACTAAATCCAACTAAAAGGAATAGAAAGTAAACTAAATACAATCTCTGATAAAATGTCTAAGGAATGGGTGGCACGTGCCCTAAATGAAAAGTCTAGATAAACAGAGAGAAATGATAGGAGCGTCTAATGCAAAGACCTACAACTTCCACATCAGCTGTAGCACGCCATGCAATCCAAATCTCTAAATCTGGTGTCCCTGTGGCTGAGCACCTGATAATACATATATATAGAAAGAGAGAAAAGATATGTAAGAGACGGGTCAAAGCCCTATGTGTAAAAATATGTTTTAGCAAGTATTTAAAACTGCCTTAAAGCAGGTATTATGTGCATGTTAGATTCGTGCTCTCACATGAAGTTCTCACCTCTCTTCTATTGTGCACTCCTAACGCATGTTCTATCTAGTACTAGTAATTATACCCAAGTTAACTAGTTCAAAGTCAATGTAACACTATCTACATTCAATAGTAGTATTCTCTTATCTCCCATACAATACCCCATAAGTAGTTTATCACATTTTATTACCTTTCATGTTCACTCTTAGGGTATTTAAATCTCTATCTCATTAAGATTGTTTCATTTGTCATTGTTGCCATAACTACTAGTTTCTCTTAATAGAATTTCTCATAAATACACACACACACACACACACACACACACACACACACACACACACACACACACACATATATATATATATAGTCATATATATATATATATAGTCATATATATATATATATATATAGGCATAACATCCCTATACATATATATTTCAGTCCTGCACCCCCGGTTTGAATCCCCATTAGTGTTATTAATAAAATGATCCCGCACGCCCGGGTTATCACCCATTAGTGCACTTAATACAATATCCTTGCACCCCCGGGTCATCACCCATTAGTGCACTTAATAAAAACTTTACACCCCCGGGTTATCACCCTTTAGTACGCTTAACAAAAATATCAAATAATAGGCATACAACATCCTATTAAAATTTATAGGTATTCTCCCAACCTAATTGCATACTTACCATACGCATTTTATTCTCATTGTTACGTATTATATAATATTATTAGATTACCATAACTCTCTCGTAATCTCCAAGGTAAATCTTCTTCTCGAAATATTTAAAGTATAAATCTCACACACTTTCTCGTAAACCTGTCTCCTTTTAAATTTGTTAAATGGAAGTTCCTCTCACTCCAATAAATTGAAAATTCCAAAACTGAACCCTAAGAAATTCCCAGAAATTTACCTCGTCACTCAAACCAAATGGCAACTTCGTTTGAACGACTGCCACGTGTCGCTTGAGAGGCTTCACACGAGATGTCTATCTCGCTCGAACGACTTCTCGCGAGATGTCAGCCTCGCTCAAACGACCTACGCGCGACATCGCGCGACGCGCACTGGCTCGTCTTCCTGCCCAGAATTTATGCGTTTCCACCATTTTTAACCCTAAAAACCTCTACAGATTTTTCTCCCATCGTCTCATCATCAAACCTAAACAACAACACAGGTATATATAACAGTTCTAACATATGAAATCCCCAAATTTAGTCATGTAAGAACCCTAGCTCTTAAATTTAGAGTTTCAATCAATAATTTCCCAGATTTTCAATCATCAATACTCATCAAATTTCGTGATTAGAACCTATCTACATGGGTGTATTAGTTGTCAACATCTCAGCCTGATAATATGCAAGAAACTCTTTATTTTTCATCTTAATAATCATCAATTTCATGGAAAATTTATCTACTCTAACATAAACACAATTATTGCTAAAACGGAGCAAGTAATAAACACTTACCTCGAATCAACCGTCTTATCTCTTGATGTTGTTAGTATTGGTGTTCTCCTCTTGTACCTATCTACACGATGGTGGTGGCGGTTGTGCAAGGTGGTGCTAATTGAGCCTTCCTTCTTGGAATTTGTTCTCCCTCACACACTCTGTGGCCGTTCCTTACTTTTGTATATATTAACCCTAATGAACCTCTCGTGACTGATATAATAAACTCCCAATTTTTGTCCATTTAATTTCTCCAAAAATTAAAATTACAAAATTACCCCTACGGGGTGCCGGTTTGGCCTAAAATCTCCCGGAGTCTAAATAAAATACCCGAATAGTGTTTTCTGACTATCTAACCCTCTCGGACTCAACGACGCACTTTATTTTTCATCTTAATAATCATTAATACACTTAAGGGAATAAAACTGTCAAATTCAGCAAAGATGAATCGATTCACCCCAATTGCGAATCGATTCGGGCTAGCGAATCGATTCAGTTTCAATCCGAATCGATTCGAAAAGTGTTCTACAAGCAGGTCCTCAAAGTTGAATCGATTCGGTCTCAATCTGAATCGAATTCAAATCAATTCGGCTTGAGACAACCTTGCAGGGCCCTTTATGCGAATCGATTTGGTCTAGACCCGAATCGATTCGCCTTGTTCGAAGGGCACTGTTTGGGCGATTTCATCTTCTCGAAAAATCCCAAATATCATCCCAACCTCCATTTTTGAGGTTTCTAACCCCAACCAACAATTCTATCATCATCCCAACACTGATTTATAACTAACACATCAATTAATTTGTGGTATTAAACCATTTCTCTTAGATTTAATCCTTAAAATCATTAAAGCCCTAGTTTTATCATTTATCCCATTTCTAACCATATATACACTCCATTATCATGGGTTTAATACTAGAAATCATTAAGAGTTTACAATACATCTATTTGTAAACTTAAACTCAAATTTTCCAAATTTATTTTAAAGGTTCCAACCCAAAATTATATAGTTTACCAACTATAATATGAGATATACATACTCAAACGAATAAAGCAAGTAAACACTTGCCTCGTGGATGAAATCCGATGACCTCGAGTCGAGTCCCGTAGAGTTTGGCCCAGAATCCCCTTTTTCCTTCCTTTCTTCTCTTCTTTCTCTCTCTCTTTTCTTTCTTTTCTCTTCCTCTCTCTCTCGTGCCTCTATAAGAGAGAATAAGGGTTTATCCCTTATAAACCCAAAAATGACTCATTTGCTCAATTGCGAGTCCCTACTAGTCCAAAAAATTTTGAAACTCAAACACTAACCCTAGATACTCTATTCTGACTATCTCGGCCATTCCGAGACCAACCGTGCACTCGAAATATCCATCCGAGTCACTTAACTAAAATTCACTAATTAAATTACACTCATGATCGAGTGCGAAAAGTAGCGCGTGTAAAGACGCTAGTCGTTGTTTTCGTTTCACCTACTCAATACAAACAAACCTAAATTACTACTACACTTGAGAGGCAAGCACAGCGGTAAGTCGGGTATCGAAAATCCACAGGGACGAGTTGCTAGAATTTATAAGATCTAATATTCCGAAATAAAAGTGCAAAAGGTGAATTACAACCTAAAAAGGAAAAGATGCATAAAAGGGAAATGATTATTCTAGATGAGGGAAAATGAATCTAGATTAACAAAGCGGTAAAACTATAGGTTGCGTCAAATATCCCTCACCCGAGTTAATTTGTATAAAATGGATACATGGGTCGACGAGTTATTTAGAATGCGTCTCGTTTTGACAGTCAATTGAACCAAGGGTTGTCACGCCCCTAAATTCGCATAAAAAGCCTAATAAGATTTTAGCGTCAACAAATATCTCGGAAATTGCGCACGAAAGGTCGTAAGCACGAGACATACATGATATTCCCCGTCAAATCTCCTAGGTGTAATAACTAGGACAACGCACCCATAATAGACCCGTAAACACCATCACCAATGCAAAGCAACGCATCAACTCGAGTGAATTCAATTCAAACACAACCTAATTTAAATTACCTAAAAAGCATATTAAAAAAGCGATAAATGAAACGCGATAAATAAACGCAATAAAGATACCTAGAAAGCAAACAAATTAAAGCATGTAAATCTAATTTAGAAAGCATGGAAATTACAGTAGAAAGCAAGAATATAAGAAAAAAAACAACTATATCAATGGAGAAGGTGAATGAATAGTACAACTTACAACCCAAATGGAGTGTCAAACCAAGAAGAATCAAAGAAGAACTCTCCCAAATCACCCAAACCCTAAGCTATTCCAACTTAAAATCTATTCTAAAGCTTGTATATATGATATTTACAACAAAATTGGTATTTATAGTAAGTTGGAATAAGTAAAGAAAATAAAAGGAAAAAGAAAAGAAAGGCCAAAATATCTCCTGAGACAGGGGATCGATCGATCGACCAAAATCATCGATCGATCGATCAAGAACAAAATTTCCACTGTCGAGAAGGATCGATCGATCTACCCAAATCGTCGATCGATCGATCAAGAAGGGTCAGCCAAGCAGCCTACTACATTCCCCTTTTCTTCCTCTTCTCCTCCTCTTTTGGTTTCCTTATTTTTCCTTCCGCTGAAACTCCCGTAACTTTTTCATACAGACTCGGAATCGCGCACTGTTCACGGCCACGAGAAGCTTGCGAGGAGGGATACAACTTCCGTGAAGATGTTGGGTCAGTGCCCAAGTTGTGAAAAGACTAAAATTCCCTTGAACGTGCGATCGCGTACGGAAATCGAGCAGAATGAGTCCGAACTTCACACTTAGCATCCAAATACCTATAAAAACTCAATTAACCCCTGCAAAACCTGTTAACGTAGAAATTCGAGGTTGTCTGGTTAACGAGCATAAATATAGGGAATAAGATACCCGAGGGGGCTAAAATGCGTCCGTTCGGAGGATGAAATACGCAATATTTGCGTATCATTATACCCCCTAACTTACACATTTCTAGTCCCTAGCAATGAAATAGGATGCAACAAGAACTAAAAGCAAACCAAATGCAGGAGATAGTACAAAAGTACGGTATAAAAGCAAAAGGCCACTTTTGTGGGCGATTCGATTGCATTTAGCATATGCAATAAGCCGTTAAAACCCTAGATCACCCTAGTGGACGAGTGTCGTCTCGTGAGGGTTTTCAGGGATGGTACCCACAAAGATCAATTGGTTTCCCCAAAAAATGCCCAACCCAACATGCGACAAACCCAATAATGGAAAAAAAATATTTCATACGCATTATTAGCAAAGTGAATGAATTCAAACAAAAGTCCAAATCATTAACATTATAGAATACACCTCATATAATTGAAACCTTAAAATGTGGGAGGGGAGTGAGCACATACAAAGTATGATTTGGCAAAAAACTTATATAAACCTGATAAACATTAAAGCAAGCATACATTCAATCCTCACGGGCATTACGCTCATCAAGTGAATTCACTCGAAACAGGGAGGTAACACACGGAAACTGCGGGCATAAAAAGATTATAAATGGAAACTAGGCCGCACACATGTCACAAATGAAGAACGCTATATATAAATTGAAAAATTGTAATCTTAATGAAAGATACCGCACACTAAAAGACGCGAAATGCATTTTCACAAATTATCACAACTATTATGACTTTTAAATTACATGCACCTAAGATCACATAGGACTTGAATAGGGTTATAATGTAGGTTAGGCTAGGGTATGAAATGAAAGGATGTATATACGGATTCAAAGTGTTCGGGATGAAAACTCGGGATAATGGGAAAATGCGAGCAAAAAACAAAATTGGAAAACAAGTTCCAAAACGGCATTGAATATATCATCGGGGAGAGTAATCAAAGCTTATTGAACTATATACACAACATTTATAACTTTCTCTTTTCTTTCTTTTCTTCTTTTTCTCATTTTCTCTTTTGTTTTCTTTTGCTTTTTGCTTTCTCTTTTGTTTTTTTTTGCTTTTTGCTTTCTTTTTTTCTTCATTTTTCCACTTCTTTCTTTTCTTTACTTATCAAACTCTCTTATGCCTAAATTGCAACCGACATCACAACAACATCATTCAATCCCAAGCATCATTCCAAACAAAGGTATGGAAAGTGTATATATTGGCTAAAACTCCAATGTAGAGTTGGTTATGGGATTGGGGTTATGAAACAAAAGGCTATATTTAGGCTCAAAGGGGTTAACGAGGGTAAACATATAAGGGTGAGGTCAAGGCTAATATGGGTGATATAAAAAGAATGCCTATGATCATTTCACAAAGTTTATGCAATTCTCGAGTCAAAATAATATATGAAAATCATGCTCAAGTAACACATTTCAAGTATGAACTTAATTAATGAACGATCAAATGAAAGAATAGTGAGATTACCGACGAATTCAACGTTTTCAAAGAGAAAAGAATAGTATATACACTCACAAACGACGAAAGGTACAAAGCTTACTCGGTGTAAGTATATACAATGCAACAAAAGATTACCGAGTTATAAAAATCTTAAACCAAATCAATTGAACCATAAAAGTGCCTGTGCTCATGGGATTAAAGTTTAATTCATGAAGTTATTCATAATATCAATAATCGAGACTAAAGTCTAATAACTTCTAAAATCGAGAACATGAATCATTGGGTTGTCAATTGGATCGGGCAATTATTGAAATTTATCATCGTAAATAAAGGCAAAATGCCCAAAAAAGGAGAAAAAATAAAGAAAATATTTTTGAAATTTTTGAATTTTTCTAAGAAAAGCATACTTAGTAACTAACATGTGAGCAAAACGTGGACTAAATAAAGAAATGGATAGAATATCCCACACCCCCTAACTTAAAACTTGACATTATCCTCAATGTAAATTAAGAACCAAGTCAAAGAGAGGAAACAAGCGATATTACCCAAAATTGGAGCAATCCCCATAAGAACAAGTCCAAAGAATCTACAAAACAAGTGATCGAGTGTGAAAAGTAGCGCATGTAAAGACGCTAGTTGTTGTTTTTGTTTCGCCTACTCAATACAAACAAACCTAAATTACTACTACACTTGCGAGGTAAGCACAACGGTAAGTCGGGTATCGAAAATCCGAAGGGACGAGTTGCTAGAATTTATAAGATCTAATATTCCGAAATAAAAGTGCAAAAGGTGAATTACAGCCTAAAAAGGAAAAGATGCATAAAAGAGAAATGATTATTCTAGACGAGGGAAAATGAATCTAGATTAACAAAGCGATAAAACTATAGGTTGCATCGAATATCCCTCACCTGAGTTAATTTGTATAAAATGTATACATGGGTCGACGAGTTATTTAGAATGCGTCTCGTTTTGACAGTCAATTGAACCAAGGGTTGTCACGCCCCTAAATTCGCATAAAAAGCCTAATAATAATTTAGCGTCAATAAATATCTCAGAAATTGAGCGGGACATACATGATATGCCCCGTCAAATCTCCTAGGCGCAGTAACTAGGACAACGCACCCGAAATAGACCCGTAAACACCATCACCAAAGCAAAACAACGCGTCAACTCGAGTTCAATTCAAACGCAACCTAATTTAAATTACCTAGAAAGCATATTAAAAACGCGGTAAATGAAACACGATAAATAAACGCAATAAAGCTACCTAGAAAGCAAGTAAATTAAAGCATGTAAATCTAATTTAGAAAGCATGGAAATTACACTAGAAAGCAAGAATATAAGAAAAACAACAACTATATTAATGGAGAAGGTGAATGAATAGTACAACTTACAACCCAAATGGAGTGTCAAACCGAGAAGAATCAAAGAAGAACTCTCCAAAATCACCCAAACCCTAAGCTATTCTAACCTAAAATCTATTCTAAAGCTTGTATATATGATATCTACAACAAAATTGGTATTTATAGTAAGTTGGAATAAGTAAAGAAAAGAAAAGAAAAAAGAAAAGAAAGGCCAAAATATCTCCTGAAACAGGGGATCGATCGATCGACCAAAATCGTCGATCGATCGATCAAGAACAAAATTTCCACTATCGAGTAGGATCGATCGATCGACCCAAATCGTCGATAGATTGATCAAGCAGGGGTCAGCCAAGCAGCCTAATGCATTCCCCTTTTCTTCCTCTTCCTCTTCTCCTCCTCTTTTGGTTTCCTTATTTTTTCTTCCGCTAATACTCCCATAACTTCTTCATACGGACTCGGAATCGCGCATCGTTTATGGCCACGCGAAGCTTGCGAGGAGGGATACAATTTCCGTGAGGTTGTTGGGCTAGGTACCCAAGCTGTGAAAAGACTAAAATTCCCTTGAACGTGCGATCGCGCACAGAAATCGAGTAGAATGCTTCCAAACTTCACACTTAGCATCCAAATACCTATAAAAACTTAATTAACCCCTGCAAAACATATTAACGTAGAAATACGAGGTTGTCTGGTTAACGAGCATAAATATACGAAATAAGATACCCAAGGAGGCTAAAATGCGTCCGTTCGGAGGATGAAATACGCAATATTTGTGTATCATCAACTCACTTATGTAATTTAATTATCCATAAAAGTACGGTGTATTACATAAAGCTAATTTAAATTTTGGGGATGTCCCACTTCTCGTCAATGGTTATAGGTTCACCGACCAACTCGTGGTTATCACTTTTAGGCTCATTAGGGGGCTTAATGATGCTACTCCCACACCACCAGTCTTGAAGGGTGTGTATAGATTTACCGTTACCCATAATCCATTTGGTGTTGTTTTGGAGGGTCTTTTGGCAACTATAAATGCTTCTCCACACATGGAATGCGTTAGATTTCTTCGGCCAGTTTTTGGGATTGGGGCCATTGGTATATTTGTTTTTCAGTACTTGGATCCAAAGGGGATCCTTTTTAGTTATGACTCTTCATCCTAATTTGGTGACGATCGCATGGTTGTTATGTTCACTACTCCGTAGCCCAATGCCCCCTATATTTAGGTTTGCACACGCTCTCCCAACAAACAAGGTGAACTTTTTTAGGTTATTATTATCTCCCTACAAGAAATTTTTATTAATTTTATCAAAAGTGGCACATATTCTTTTGGGGAGCAAGGGCGTTTGCATGGTTTAGTTAGGGACAATGGATGAGACCGATTAGATCAGGGTGGCCCTTTCAGCTAAGGAAAGGAGTTTGGAATTCCACCCCGTGAGTCTCTTATTCACTTTGTTCACAATCTCTCCAAACTGCTTTTTCCCCAATCTTCCATGGATAAGGTTAGGGGTGGGCACGGTCCGATCCGGTCTGGATTTTAGTCATTTTAGGTGCCGGATCGATTTATTCGGTCCTATATTTGAGAAGACCAAATTTGGAACGATTTAATCGGTTTAGCCTATTTAATCGGTCTAGGCTATTTTTGGTCCGGTTTGGTTAATAATCGGTCCACTTTTTACATATATTTACTTTTTTTTAATAAAAAATTATTATTTTTTTGCTGTTTGTACTATTTAAAGGTTGTTTTGAACTTTTTAGGTGTTGTTTTGCACCTTTTAGGTGTTGTTTTGCCATTGAAATAGTGTTGTTTTGCACCATTTAAGGTGTTGTTTTGCACCATATAAGGTGGTGCTTTTTCGCACCATATAAGGTGTTGTTTTGCGCCATTTATGGTGTTGTTTTTTCCTTCAAATGTGTTGTCCTATTTTGCCCAATCTTAGTAGAATAAAATATGTTGTTTTGTTCAATAATATGCAAACATTAAAATAGCTTCAAAAGTAATACATGTACACCACAAGAAAATATTACATGTCCAAGCAAGCACCATAAGAAAATATTACATGTCCACCATAAGAAAATATTACATGTCCACCATATTGCAATCCCATAGTCTAGAATAAAAATAAAATAGCTTCAAAAGTAAGCTAAATGAAAGTCCTCGAGTCTCCTCCACCTCCTTCAAAAGGCGCATCAATCCACCACAATAGTTGAAATTGAGGTCTTGAATCTCTCTCCCAATATTTCTACAAAAAATACAAAACAAAGATTATGTCAAATAAAAATTCAATAACAAAAGTTTAACATTTAAATTATGAAAAATATACATTAAAATTTAAAATTAACTATTACCATAATCAAGTTTCTCCATTTTTTGAATTTCATACATTGAATCTCTATTGTTGATAGGTTTTGTTGAAGATTTGAGTCAATTATGTGCACAAACAAGTGCCTCCACCGTTTTAGGAGCTAGAGAGCTACGAAAAGGATCAAGCACACGACCACCCGTACTAAAAGCGGATTTAGAGGAAACGGTAGACACGGGAATAGCTAATACATCTCGTGCCATACGAGATAGTACTTGATACTTGCCTTGATTATTTTTCCACTAACTAAGAACATTAAAGTTATCATTTTCCACTTCACAAGTTTCCAATAAATACTTTTTCACCTCCGATTTTGCATCTAAATTATCCTTCGACTCTAAATGCCTTTTAAATTGAGATGTTAAAAATGCACAACCATCCTCATCAACCCAAACCACATTAATTGATGAATTTATATTGTTTGAAGATGAATTAGATGATTTATGACCATCATACCACTCAAACAAATGAATTAATTTATCTTTAACTCTTCTTGACAACTCCATTAATTTAACACAACCATACAACTAATTAAACCAAAGTTCAACATACTTTAACTTGTAACGTGGGTCGAGGATAATGGAAATAAACAACAAGAAGTTAATTTTCTCTACATTCCAATGCTTTTCAAATTTGGAAATCATTTTCCTGGCCATTGAATATAAAAAATCATCACCGTAATTTTTCAAATGCACTAACTTACTTTCAATAATCACAAGTTCATGAAAAAAAGCACTGGATGTAACATATAACGACCCTGAGAATTTTAGAGTAGCATTATAAAAGATTCGAATAAACTTCACAAAACTCTTAGCTTTTTCCCAATCCTCAAATTTTGGAGGTCCTAAATTTTTACCAAACACTAGTCCTCTTCCCCTCTCATCACCATCACCATCATTTTCATCCTATACACCAAAGTAGGACAAATAATCATTGTCATCTTCCTCCATCCTTTTAAATGTTTTCTCAAATTTAATGGCTGCCTCCAACATCATAAATGTGGAGTTCCATCTCGTTAGAACATCAAGACATAATAAACCATTTGATTCTATCTTTTACTTCTCATAACAAATTTTAAACTTTACCAACCTAGAAGGTGACGATTTCATATATTTTACCGCCCCACACACTTTTTCAATTGATTCATTCATGTTCCTTAATCCATCTCCAACAATAAGATTGAGAATGTGTGCGCAACATCTCATGTGTAAATACTCATGGTCCAAAATGGTACCATTCCAGTGTTATAACTAATGGTACCATTATTGGAACTAGCATTATCAACCATGAGAATGAAAATACTATTTATCCCCCAATCACACAAACAATCCTCAACAACTTGTCCTAATTCCTCACCCTTATGAGTTTTGACTTGACAAAAGCTCAAAATCTTTTTGTGTAGGTTCCATTTTTTATCAATATAATGTGCGGTGACGACTAGGAATATGCAATTTTGGTTGTACGAGAGCCATAAACCTCCTAAACCCCCCATTCTCCACAAATTTATACAATAGCTCGTCAATTATAAGCATTTCGGCCAGTCCTTGCCGACAAGCTTCCTCATTAAAAGAGATAGCCAATAAATTTGAACTTGGCTCATTTTCGTTTGGTTCTTTTTTCAACATAAATGACAACTTTTTTTGCCCATTTTTCTCTAATAATCTCTTATTAGCGGGTAAATTTTTGCAAGAAGGAGTGTGTTATTTCAGATTTTTAGTCCCATTCTTTTTAGAGTCGCACCCATAAGAAATGCCACGATAATTACAAATAGCTCTAGGCTTTTTGACATCATTATTTCTATGGAAGTGATTTCATAACG
The DNA here is from genome assembly GCA_949130495.1 of Sambucus nigra. Classification (NCBI taxonomy): domain Eukaryota; kingdom Viridiplantae; phylum Streptophyta; class Magnoliopsida; order Dipsacales; family Adoxaceae; genus Sambucus; species Sambucus nigra. Next base: position 193,460,801 of record OX422223.1, read on the forward strand.
TAGATGAATTTTTCCGTTTGTGTTGCATGGGATGAGTTCTTGACGACGCTGGCGAACCATGTAAAGTAGCATTCATCGTATCTTCACTCACTCCATCCATCTACACATGGAAAAAAAAATAACAAAATGTAAAATCCACAAACAGAAAAATATCTGTATGTATGGGTTAATATAACTCTAACAAAATATAAATTAAGAAGTGTATGTATGTATGTACGGATTATTAATTTAAAATAAAATTATATGTATAGGTTCACTTCAGCTCGCATTTATAAAACGATGTATGAGTTCACTTTAGTTCCTTAAAATATACGAATGTATATTTTCAAGAAACTATAAGTCTCCCTAAAAATGTACGAGTTGAGTTCAATTCCTTAAAAAATGTATGACTTCAGTTCCTAAAAACATAACTTTAGTTTCTATGTATGGGTTTGCTGAGTTCAGTTACTAAAATCAATAACCAAAAATAATCACAATAACCCATACATTCACATACAGTTCACAATAAAAATCACAAAACAAATAACCCAAATCAATAACCGAAAATTGTAAGTCTTTCCCTCTGGCTATGGGTTTGTAAGAACTAAAAACTGTAAATCACAATATACCGTAGGATCTTTTCTCGCCGTCGCCGGAATATATGCTGTGGAGTTGAGGTGCGTCGGAATAGATGATGCGACCATTTTCACTTGTGGAATAGTTGTTGTTATGGAGTCGAGGTGAGCCGGATCTAATGTCCCGGCCATTTCCATTTATTTTGGGCTACCGGATCTTCTATTTATGGCGCTGGATCTTGTGTTCATGGCGCCAGATCTTGTGCTCATGGCATCGCAGGACCAAAGAGCTGGAGAGAGGAAGATAAGATGAAGTAAAGTTGTTAGAGAAATAGAGTGAGCGAAAAGTGAGAAGGTAATGTGCGGCCGTGCTTTTGAATGGTGTAACCGTGTAATGGGTGTTGTGTCTTTAGGGTTTAGTTATTTAGTAAAATCTAAACAAACACATATATGATATATTTATATAAATTATTATATATTATATAATATTAAATTAAACGGTCCGATCTGGTCCCAAGATCGAATTTAAAATGGATATTTTAGACCGAACCGAATATTTTGGGTCTCTTAATTTAGGACCAAATTAGGACCGATTTTTAAAAAAACCTATAAAAGTGGCTCCTGTCCGGTCCAGTCCAATCGGGTCGATCTTTTTTTTTTCCATCCCTAGATAAGGGGGTTCTTAGGTAAGGACCCAAATTTTGAGTGAGGGACATCCCACAAAGGTGGCTATTCTCCACGACTCTCTTACGAGGGCGAGGTGACAAAGATTTTGGATTTACAAAAGTTAACTTTTGTCCCTAAATGCTATAATACTCATTGAGAGTCTCTATCGCCATCGCACATGAGGCGGGGATGGCCTCCATAAAGAAAATGAGGTTGTCCACAAAAATCAAATTAGAGATGTGCGACCCTTAGGGAAAAGGTTTGATCCCTTTCCAGACCTTGTTCATGACCTTAGAAGATATCATCGACGAAAGATATTACATGCACATAACAAAATGATAGGGGGATAGGGGATCACATTGGCGTAACCCCCAAATGGGTTTGAACTTCGAGAGGAGGGTTTCCGTTCCAAGGATAACCATTGAAGTGGTCTTAACACAACTCAATATGAGTTTAGATAATTTATCACTAACATTAAACCACCTAAGCATTTTTCAAGGAATTACCAACTCACTTTGTCATAGGCTTTCTAGAGGTAAATTTTAAAGATCATGACCCCACGCTTACCTTTTTTCATAAAGAGGGTGTGGATAATCTCATGGGTTATGATGACATTATCTAAAGTTTGCTTCCTCGGGAAGAAGCTAGCTCGGGTCGGGCTAATAATCTTGCTAAGGATGGGTCTACATTTGTTAACAATGATTTTAACTAAAATTTTGTACGACATGGCAGAAGGTAATACGGTGAAATTAATTAATCAATTTAAGGTTCTCAATTTTAGGGATATGTAATAACCCGCTTAATTAAATACCGGGTGATCAGTCCTATACCCAATGAAAATAGATTATACAGTTGGTTCATTCTTAGCATCACTGTCGAAAAATATTTTTTCGCCTCAATATTTAATCACCTAATATCCAAGTAAGCAGGTTGTTATAACTTTTCCAATTTAATTTCATAAAAAATCCATTTTAATAACATAAAACATTTAATACAAACCATTCACGCAACGAATAATAATTGAATAGACATCGCAATGGAATATAAATGCAACTGGAATAAACTTTCCCGTAAAATATCTTAATACAATAATCCCAACAATACCAAATGCCAAACTGACATAAGAATATAATCCGACTCCGATAGAAGGAAAATAACTAGAATCCTCTTAGGCGACATGTCCTAAATGAAAGATCAACTACTACAGAGTATGAATCAAGAATGTGAAAGCGTCTAAATAAGGTCCACAACTCCATAGCATCCATAACATCGTCAATAAACCCAATCCTCAATGGATTGCATCCCTGTGGTTGGACACCTGATATATATATATATATATATATATATATATATAGGGAGAGAGAGAGAAAGAGAGAGAGAAGAGAATGTGCAAGTAAACGGGTCAGAGCCCGAAGTGACAACAATTTTAAACACAACAAGTGAATAAATGCCAGTTTCAACAATTATTATATACATGTTAGCTTATCGGACTCTCTCTTGAAATTCTCATCTCCCATTTAGAGTGCACGCCTATTGTACCTCTAAACCATACTAGTTACAGAATCATGCTAACTAGTTCATCCCAGTGTATCCACTAGCCATAGCCCAATTCGTTCCCACGTATTACTCTCGCAATACATGTAATAATATCATATGTATCTATTTAGATTCAACATGGATAAGCCCCATATTAATTCAATTCAATTAAGTGTTCTCATACTTAATTAATTCCAGATATCATTATCTTTCAATTCTACTTTAGTCACATAATAAATATAATCATATGTATATATATGCATTCACTCCATTATATATATACAATACTGCACCCCGAGACACAGCTGCGGAGCTGCATTACTTTGCTATCATGTCCCAATACATCTCGTCACTGTATGGGGGACTATAGGTTCGGTAAAGATCCCTCGAACCACAAATATCAAATCACAAATAATGGAAGCGAACATAGTCCTAAGCCTTTGGGCTACGTATATACATACACACCCAAATGATCGTTATATACCATTATTCTCACTAATGGTAATCGACCTAAGTCCCATGTTCTCGAGCGACAAGTCAAAGACCCCCCCATATAGGCTCATCAGGATGTGACTGCCCTCATGCGCGGACCTCCCTCGATAGCAAGTAAGCTAGATATGTCACACACATAACATCAATCAATAAAATAGGCATTATCATTTATGTATTTATTGTTAGGTATTCACACGACCTATATCATATTAGGAATTCATCCTATCCCAAGTACCCATCGTATTTCTCGAATACCACCCGTACTTGTTAATCACGGTTATCATCCTATATTTGATTATGTAGTTATCACTCACATAATATTTTATCCGACCCAAGTACCCGTAAATATATCATAAATATTATCCTTACTTGATATAACGATTATTCTCCTCTAAATTGTAATATAATTATGTAGATATCTCTCACAAAATTTTAATCCTCAAATCCAAATAATTTTCCAACATTAACGCAAGTCCCTCGCTATTGTTAATGTACCAAAATTAATAAAATCTCACTATGGGCCAAATTACCATTTTCCAAACCTTTTTTTTCCAATAAAGGTACATTCTGCCCAGAAATGTAAAATTACAATTTGAGGCTGTTTTGCTTTGATTTTGAAACAACTTCAAACTGTAATGTTGTGCAGAACGTTATTTTATACAAAAACTCACGCGCACACTACCAATTTCCTCTTAAAACAGTCCTAAAATTATCATACAATGTTCGTCCTTTTTCAACAAATTGTCATGCGTTTTTATCCATTTTCTTTAACCCAAAACTCACATGAAATATATTCTAACGAATCCCAAATATCTCAAAATCGATTCTACATAATTATGGTAATTGTAATACGGGGAAAAACATCTATATCACCAAGTTTATATGAGAATTAACATCAAACCCAATTAACCCTCAAAATTTCATTCATCAAAATTCTCTATTTTTATACACCTAAAAAAAATTCAGAATTCAGAATTACGATTCCTTCTCTAAATCATCAAATTTCATATTCAATCATGAGTAGGATTCATCTACATGCAATACCTATCATCATTTCCCATGTTCTCCATAAGCATATATATTTTTTTACGTGTTCATCCCAACAAGTTCATCATGTTTATAATGAATTTGCAAATCCATTAAATAAGATTTATCAATCATTTTAATCCTAAATTCATAAGTTCATAATCCCAAAGAAAATCCTATTCTAACATGGATATTATAAATACTGAAATAGAGCAAGAATCACTTGCCTCTTAGTGTAGGTCTAAACCTTTGGATAAGATAATGTTAGAACCTCCTATTTCCTTTATTCGGTGACTTTTTGGCGACCCTCCCGTGGTGGTGCATGGTATAGAGATGGTGGTTTGTGGTGGTTGTCCCCTTTGATTGCCCAATATGACTCTTCTTCTTCTTCTTCTTCTTTTTCTTCTTCAAGGCAACTCTTCCTCTCCAGAGGGTGAATTTTCTTTTCTCTCAAAGTCTCTTCACTTTCTCTCAAAGAACTCAAAAATGAAAATAGATGAAGTGAACCTTACGTAGAGTGTAAACCCACTTATTTAACAAGTCTCCTAGGCTAGCTAAAAGACAAAAAACGTGGATACTATTCATCTTTCAAGCCAAATGATTAAAATGCTCCTTCGGGGTGTCCTTTCATCTTTCAATTGATCCAAGACCCAAATCAAACACCCGGGTATACTTTTCAGCCTATTTCGACCCTTTCGGACTCTACGGCGCACTCGAAATGATCATTCGAATGATATTTAATTAATTTACATATTATTACCCAACTTTAGTCCCGACACGACTCATAAGTGCATCCCAACTTAAGTTCTATAATTATCGTATTTGTCTCTCACGGCAATATTCATAATTATCATATTCACATATCCCTTATATATCACTAAGTAATATCCAATAATATATTACTCTTATCAGTAGTAATATTCAATCCGAATTAATCCTAAATAATTAATAAGTTCCAATTAATCCACAATAATTTGGCCCATTAACTTTTAATTATTCTCAATTTAAAAGTCATAAAATTATGGGGTATTACATACTTTCCCCCTTATAACGGAATTTCATCCCGAAATTCGAAAAATAAAGAATGCCTGGTACGAATAGTTCTGGTTATCTGTCGCGCATCTCACCCTCGCACTCCCAAGTAGACTCCTCAATGTTATGGTGCTCCCACTGTACACGCACCAACGAAACTACTTTCGATCTCAATTGCCTCTCACTATGGTCCAAGATCGCAACCGATCTCTCCTCATACTAGCTTTTTGGCAACAATCAATCTCCTCTAACGCTACATTAGTCTAAGCCAACTCATCTCGGAGATATCGCCTCAGCGAAGAAATATGGAACACATCATGAATCCTATGTAAGTGCTCTGACAACCCCAATCTATAAGAAACCGGTCCAACCCCCTCAATAATAGGAAAAGGGTCCAACGTATCATGGCGCCAGTTTCCTTTTCTTCCCAAATATCATTATTCCCTTAATATGAAATACCCGCAAAAATACTTGGTCCCCCACACTGAACTCCCAGAAGAACCGCTTCGAATTGGCATAAATTTTCTGTCTGTCTTGAGCTACCCGAATATGACTACGAATCATCTCGAACCTAGCAGACGTATCATGTATCACCTCTGGCCCAAGTAGCTTATTGTCCCCCACCTATAACCAACACGCAGGAGAACGACAAGGTCTACCATACAGTGCCTCAAATGGAGCCATACCGATGGTGACCTGATAGGAGTTATTAAACGCGAACTCCACAAGTGGAAGATACTGCTCCCAACCTCCCAAAAAATTCAGGATACACAAGTGTAACATATCCTCCAACATATGGTTAGTACGCTCCGTATGCCTATCTGTCTGTGGGTGATAGGTCGTACTTAATCGAACCTCAGTACCCATGGCCTCATGAAAACTCTCCCAAAATTAGGATATAAAAAAAATGTCCCAATCGGACACAATATTAAACGGTACCCCATGTGACCTCACTATCTCGGCTATAAAAATCTGGGCGTACTATCCCATAGAGTAATCAGTTCGAACTGGCAAAAAGTGAGCTACTTCAGTCAACTGATCCACAATCACCCATATGGAATCGTGACCCCTCTGAGAAGTAGGTAACCCTATGATGAAGTCCATGGAAATGCCTTCCCATTTCCACATCGATATATCTAATAGCTCTAGCAACCCAACTGACTTTTGATGATTCACTTTCACTAACTGACAAGTGGCACACTTAGAGACAAATCCAGTAATGTTCCTTTTCATCCCATTCAACCAATAGTGTCATCGCATATCTTGGTATATCTTATCCCCACCGGGATGTATCGCAAATCTGGATCCGTGCGACTCCATCATCACTGCATGTCATAAATCCACACCGTCTGTAACAATCAACCTATCATTGAAGTGCAATCCCCCATCAGAACTCAATGAGTAAGACTCTGCTCCCGCGGTTAAAAGTTATCGAATTTTCTCCTAAAAAAACGGATATGTTGCCTATGCCTCAACCACCCTCATCACAATCTAAAGTGTAATATTTATAACTGATATAAAAGATCGAGCAACTGCATCCGGATGTCCCAATTCCTTCCATTTTTCCTTCCACACCGCGGCCAACTTACCTACCGGCCTTCGGCTAAATGCATCTGCTACCACGTTAGCCTTCCCTGGTTAGTAATTGTGGCCATCCTCGGATCCCCGCCGCGGAGGGAGGAAGGGATCCTTCGGGTCCCGCGCGTCCCCTCTCGGGAGAGCGCTTCGGCCGGCGTCGATTTTGTGAGGTGTGAAGAATGTAGAGAGATTCAGAGTCGCCAGTCTATTTTACTCAAAACAGACAAAAGAAAAAGGGGAAGCCACCCCGAAGGATGGCATCCAAAGACATACTGGTCCGTCCGAAACCGAAATGATTCGGAAAGGGTTCGAAGGCTTAGTTACGAAATGGGAAGGTGTTAGGCACCCATTCCGCCCTTTCGGTCTCTCATGAATATTTGCTATTTTCCTTTATGTTTCCCCCCGTGAGATGTGTGCATGTGTATATATATAGAATGGAGGTAGGAATCTTCGACTTGTATCATGGAAAAGATAAAGCGAGTCATACGTAGGAAGGTATAAGAGTAATATTAGAAAAATAAGATTTACGCGATTACCCCTACGTTGATCGTTATAAGGGAACGATAACGCATATGAGGTAATGCGTCACTAAGAACAAATGTATGTATAATATAAGAAAAATGGATTTAGAGAAGATAGAAAATGAGAGAAAAAGTGAGAAAAAGGACTCGAGTCTCGGGTTTTACACCGAGACGCCTACGTAGCCTATAAAGGCATCAAAGTCCACATAGTTCGCAAGTAAAACGAGGGGTGGGGTTTAACCCATAAATCCAAAATGGAGAAATCTCTTATTTGTAAGTGTGTGTGTGTGTGTGTGTAGAAAAAGGTGTTTTAGTTGTGAGAAAAGTGTGGAAAAAGTGTGAGAGTCCTTATTTGGAATTTATGGGCAAACCCTTTTTTTCTTGTTTTTTGGGTTTTTTATTTATATGAAAATAGGAGATGTGCAATAATACTAGATAAAAAGTATATTTATGATGTGTGAGATGAGATAATAAAAGTGCTAAGTAAGGAAACAAGTAATTGCAAATTTAAGAGAATTTAGGAGAGAGTTTGAGAAAGTTGGACCTCCTTAAAGATCTTGAGCTTGATCTTGGATGTTGGAGAGCAACCCTTGCACTTGGATGATGATGGAGAGTGGTTAATTCCCCAAGTTTGATTAAGAGGATGATGGAAAGTGGAAGTAAAAAGGGGATTTGGAAGTTGAAATCACGCTGCCTTCGAGAGAGGTTTCTGGGATTCGTTCAAAGAGATTTCTATCAGATCTGGGCTCCCTTTTGCAAATGAGGCCAAGCCCTCCTTTTATAGCCCCAGGGGACTGCCGATCGGCCCTATCATGGCACTGCCTATCGGCAGGTACCGATAGGCACTATCTAGGACCTGCCATTTGGCAGTGCGCCTTAGGATTTTTCTGAAAATTGGCCACCGAGGGCAAACCGTTGGTCAGAATCACACACGGGGCATACCGTTGGAAAGATAATTCAGATACATTTGAAAGTCCTTTGGACCGTTCCCGAGTTCGGGAGTTGAATTTGGGTCAAATGTGGCTCGGAAGCGTTTGTCGGTCCATTGGACGGGGAATCGTGCGGACGCAAATAGATCGTTCGTCCGCATGGTAAGTCTGAATCGTACACGGGGAATACCGTTAGAAAGGTTGAGAGATGTACTTTGACATTCCAAAGAGTTTGACCTGGTTTGGAGAGTTGACTTTGGTCAACTGGGCCCGGGAAGTGCTCGGTGGCTTCCCGAAGTCAAACAGATCGTTCGTCCGCATGGAAAGTCGAAATTGCGCACGGGATGGACCGTTGGAAAGGGTATTCAGTGCCATTCGAAGATTCATTTAGCCTCGATCAAGCTGAAGAGTTGACTTAGGTCAAACAGAGCCCGGGAGCGGCCGGTGGCCTCTAGGTCAGGTTTCGAACGCAAAAGGCGCGTTCGTCCTCATGGTAAGTCGGAATCGCGCATGGGGTAGACCGTTGAAAAGGGTATTCAATGCCCTTTGAATATTCATTGAGTCTCATTCGAGATGAGGAGTTTGACTTTTAGGTCAAACTGAGCCGTGGGGTGCCCGATGGCTTCCAGGTCAGTACTCGGGACGTGACCTGGGTTCAGTGATGAGTGAAGGTACTAGGGACCTAAGGAGAGTTATGGGGTAATGGAATGAAGTGTCTACAGAGCCCCTCGATGGGTGAGTTTGGAACAAATGATAGCTATCGATTAGACACCGCATGATGCCTTTTGAGGGAGCATGACCGATTCAAAGGGTCGAGGTCGATTCCAAGGACCTAAGGAGTATGCTGGGGATGATCAATTCTATGGATCAAAGCCAAAATTTATGGGCTTAAGGAAGCGAGGGTGACCAATTCGGTGGGTCGAGGTCGGTTTTGAGGACCTAAGAAAATGAGGACGACTAATTCAGAGGATCGAGGTCAGTTCTGACCTAATAATGGTGACGATCGAGGATCGAGGTCAATTCTGACCTAATTAAGGTGACGATCCAAGACTGGGTCCAATTCTGACCCAAGAGTGGTGACAACCGAGGATAGAGGTTAATTCTGACCTAACTAAGGTGACGATATAAGACCGGGGCCAATTCTGACCCAAGAGTGGTGACGACCGAGGACCGAGGTCAATTCTGACCTAACTAAGGTGACGATCCAAGACTGGGGCCAATTCTGACCCAAGAGTGGTGATGACCGAGGACCGAGGTCAATTCTGACCTAACTAAGGTGACGATCCAAGACCGGGTCCAATTCTAACCCAAGAGTGGTGACGACCGAGGACCGAGGTCAATTCTGACCTAACTAAGGTGACGATCCAAGATCGGGGCCAATTCTGACCCAAGAGTGGTGACGACCGAGGACCGAGGTCAATTTTTACCTAACTGAGGTGACGATCCAAGACCGGGGCCAATTATGACCCAAGAGTGGTGACGACCGAGGACCGAGGTCAATTCTGACCTAACTAAGGTGACGATACAAGACCGGGGCCAATTCTGACCCAAGAGTGGTGACGACCAAGGACCGAGGTCAATTCTGACCTAACTGAGGTGACGATCCAAGACCGGGGCCAATTCTGACCCAAGAGTGGTGACGACCGAGGACCGAGGTCAATTCTGACCTAACTAAGGTGACTATCCAAGACCGGGGCCAATTCTGACCCAAGAGTGGTGACGACCGAGGACCAAGGTAAATTCTGACCAAGCTAAGGTGACTATCCAAGACCGGGGTCAATTCTGACCCAAGAGTGGTGACAACCGAAGACCGAGGTCAATTCTGACCTAACTAAGGTGACGATCCAAGATCGGGGTCAATTCTGACCCAAGAGTGGTGACGACCGAGGACCGAGGTCAATTCTGACCTAGCTAAGGTGACGATCGAAGATCGAGGCCAATTCTATCCCAAGAGTGGTGACGATCGAGGACCGAGGTCAATTCTGACCTAGCTAAGGTGACGATCCAAGACCGGGGTCAATTCTGACCCAAGAGTGGTGAAGATTGTATTTTGGTTCTGCTGGAGAGAGAACTATGTGATTTCAATTTGAGCTGGGGAGCTGATAGCTGGGGGAAGCTTGATAGGAGACCTCACAGGGGGCACAACCTATTTTGGATACTGTGAGAGAATTCCGCTGGGGAAGTGATCAGGTGATCCTTAGGGATTTTTTGGAGCTTTGCCGTGAGGAGTTTTAACTTATCTTTTGGGGATTCCGCTGGGGGAAAAGGGGTTCCGTTTGAGGGATAAGAATTGGATTTGAGGTTCCGCTGGGGAACGATGAATGAATCAGGGAAAGTTTGGATTGCCCTTTGGGAGAGATCGCTCGGGGCGAGTGGTTCTTCTAGTTTCTACTGGGAAAAATACCCTGTGATAATGTATCGCACCAGGTAGCCGATGGACGGGGAGGCCTTTTGTAAAGTGTGACGAGGGGGTGATTAGGTGGTCTGGGCGCCCTTTGAGAGCTTTGTAGGGGAAAACGGTGTGTCACCTGAAGGAGTGATAAATTTCTTGGCGAAAATGTTCTAAATCCCTCCTGGGATTTTTAGGAATTTTTCGGGGATTTTTCGAGGCTTCCTGGTATTTTCTGAGAATTTTTGTACGAAATTTTAAGGTGGGTGCCGGTCGGCATAGACTGAGAGGTGCCATTCGGCAGTGGCACGGACTTTTGGGCTACCTCGGGAAAGTGAGGAGATAGTGCCGATCGGTATGGGGAAAGTGAGGAGACAGTGCAGCAACTGCTGGGGTTGGATTGTGACGGAGAGCAGATAGAGGTGGATCGCTCCTTGCGGGTGAGGCCGAAGGTGGTGTATGGGGCACTCGGTGATGTGAGCAGGATAGTCTCTGGGGATTCTATCCGGCTATCCTTGCTGAAGGATGTTCTGCTGAGTAGGGTGGTTGATGTGGAGGACGAGCTACAAGTGAGGCAGATGGCCCGATTGTTCATTCTGTTGGTGTTGGGAGGTTTCATGGTGGCGTCTAGCGGCGACGTCGTCCATTTGTGGTTTCTGCCGTACTTGAGGATATTTTCGAACATCCCTTTCTATGATTGGGGGAGTCTGACCTTGGCGACCCTTTACTCTTCTTTGGATGCATTTAGCCGGTGCCGCCGGCAGACTTTTACTGGAGCCACGTATCTTCCGGAGGTATCCCCTACTTTGTGCATTTTCCTTTCATGCATTCGCATTTTCCTTATGCGTCTCTTTTTGCTTGTGGATTCAGACGTGGTTTTATGAGGTGATTAGGTGCAACACCTCGCTGATTGCTTTAAAGGATGACACTGTTGGGGACTTCTGTCCCTTGTACCGATGGCGTAAGGCCAACCGGCAGTCGAAGGGATCTCTCTCCCTAGAGGCGGTGCGTCAGGTCTTGAACGACCTGACCAGTGGTAGGGTAAGACTCTTTCCATTTCAGTCTTAGTTTTTGCACCTTCTGATTTTGTATTGACTTATGCCTACTTGGGTATTTTCAGGTGACCTTTTATCCTTGGGGGACCGCCATTTAGGATACGGGGGTGACTGGGGTGAACGCGCAGATGAGGCATTTGTTGGCGCATGAGTTTGGCCATTCCTGGTACCTCGGGGAGAGGGTGATCCGTCAGATTACCGAGGAGGAGGTGGTGGTGCCTCCCGCTCAGCCTCCTACTTCTATGAGGCGGGAGCGACAGTTATTGGAGGATGAGAGGATCACGGTGATGATCGGCGAGTCCTACGCGTTGTATACTGATACGGCCACGCTGTATGATTATATGGACTTTGTGACGAGCTGGTTGATGGCGCCCAGTATAAATGATGCCTTGCCTTTCCCTCCTGCTGGTTCGAGTTGGGCGGTGGGGTCTTCCCACAGTCGTGGTGGTCCGTCGGCACCTGCGGCGGCGGCGACCTCGGAGGTCCCTTTTGTTCGACTGCACACTCCTTCATACAACATTCGACGGGCTGATGGAGGGATAGTGTCGATGCTGCACCGTCCTCTTGCGATGGATCCGGAGGAGCTGGGTTTAATAGAGGAGGTTCTTCATCCTGCGATAAACCTTTCGGTCCTTTTCCTCTTTTTGATTCCCTTTTCTTGATACTGATTTTGTCATTTTCCTTGCAGCAAATCCGGGTGTCGACCACTTGGCTGAGAGACATCAGGGATTGGATATCATCGGTGACTGCCCATATTCGGGATGCTGTCCCTGTTCCTTCTTGCTTGGTGCTGTCAGCCTCGTCCGGGGAAGACTCTGGCTCGGGTAGTAGGGGCGCGTCGTCTCGCCATAGGGGGAAGAGAGCGCGTTGCAGGGGTGGAAGCTCTTGAGAGAGAGAGAGGGAGTGAAATGTGGGTTCGGGCTGAGTCCCGTTGTTTTTGGCTTTTCTTTATTTCCTGCAAAATGATGTAACACAGAAAATATACATATATGCAATGCAATGTAGTTTTTTGGCTATCTTTTATTTTAATGATGAATGAATGCATGCACATGCACCCTTTAATTTGTTACTGAGACCATAAAAATGAATATTTTTGGAATTTTTCGAAGGAATTTTTTTTTATTTAAAAGGGGAATCCCATAAGGAGAAAACAAGATTCTTGAAATTCTTTTGATAATATCAATTTATTTTTATGGAGTTTTCTGATTTAACAAAAGAGGAAAGGAGGAAATTTCCAAAAATGGGGGGTTGCCGATCGGCAAGAACCCTGGCCTGCCTATCTGCAGTTCAGTCCAGTCCCATCATTTGAAGGCTTTGATTGGTACCCTCTTCAGCCTTTTGTACCTTGTGGGGTTGGATACCCTCCGATTTATGTAGGGATTATGTCCCTTGTGGAGGATTTTTAAGTATAAAAAGGGAGGAGGGTGGAGTGTTTTTCTCACACCTTTTGCATCCTTACATACCCACCCATCATCCTTTAGTCTTGTGAGATGGCTCTCCCTGGTAGCATTGAGTTTGTCAATTACCTCGAAGCCTTGGAAGCTATGTGCTCTTATAATGTTGGCTATGATGCTTTCAACATGCGTCGAGTCTCCTTGTGGCGTAATCGACCTTTTGAGTGGAATATGCTGATGGTAGCAGTACAATTTTGGTACCCCGAAGACCATGCATTCCGCTTTGGGTTGGAAGAAGTTTATCCTACCTACGAGGAATTTTCTACCATACTGGGCGTGAATCCCAGTGTTACCGCGGCTTTACCCGAATTTTCCCGTTCCCCTAGGGATTTATTGGCCAGGCTCCTTCATATCTTGTCCTCGGCGGCCAGGTCATTGGTTTCTGGAGGAATGATCTCCCTCCCGACGGTGTTGCAGTCCGTGCGTTCGCGGGAAGTAATTGATGTTGTCTATGCTGGAGCCGTTGTTCTGGGCCTGGTTTTAAAATTGCTTTTGGTGACTGGGAAGGTGCGGGTGGACCCACAACTTGCAGCCATTACTTCGTGGATGTCCTATCATCACAATCCTGCGTCGGTAATATTGGCGGAGACTTTGAATGGCCTGGATGCCTGGAGAGAAGGTTGTTCTGACTTTTTAAGGGGTAGCCCTGTGATGCTATTCATATGGTTGTCTGAATGATTCAGCTTGTCAACTCGTCCAGAATATCCTTTGTCAGTTGTCCCCAACTTCTTTTCACGCTACTTCATCCGCATGGGCCTATATGTTGAGAATTGGGAGAATTGGTTTGTGGAGCATGGGGCTTGTGGACTGTATTGGTCAGTGCCTTGGTGGGGACAGTTGCAGCCTATTCTGGATCTAGGAGAATATTCATATGTGCGACCGGTTGGTCTCAGGCAGACCTCTTTTTATTTCCTTTGGCGAAATTTGCGCCAATTTGGTTGGGCGCAGGTCGTGCCCCCTTGGGCCTCAAATTTCTTTCCGGTAGAAGATTTGACTGAGCGCCTGCGTCTGTTGCTTGGATCTCTGTGGGAAAATCGGCGTCCATCGACCCGTCCCTCTCAGTCTGTTGGGAAGGTTTACCATGTCCCCAAAGACTATATGAAGTGGTTGTGGAGGAAAGTAGTCAGTAAGATGTTGGCAGTAGAAACTGGTCAGATGTGGTTTGTTTTATCCGACTCCATGGAAGGGGGTGTTGTGGTCTTTTCGAAGATGGTTAAGGCTCATTGGTCCATGGAGTGTTTGAGGCACTCCATTCAGGCAGGAGAAACTTGGGGTCCTCAGAATGTTGATGATGAGGGTGCAGGCTCCTCGGGTAGCTGTGGGTAGGACTCCTGGTGGAGTGTATTTATGTAATAGGGTATGTATGTGGGGATTTTATCTGTTTTTTTAGGGTAGTAAGGGGGAAGGGAGTTATCCTCTCCTTTTTCTTATGTAATATGTGTTGTAGTGTCTTATTAATGAAATAAACAAGTTTCTGATCATCCATCTGTGCCTTTCGATGAATTTTGTATTTTGAATTATCTATACCAATCGCTAAGGCATACATAATCCTTTTATTCAAGTAGATGTTTAGAATGAACTGCCGTTCTCGGGGATAAGAAAGGAATATAAAAAAGAAGGGGCCGTGCTCATGTGGGAGTATGAGCTGCCTACGTACCTCTAGGGTTTTGTAAAAAGTTCTTATCTGTTCGAAAATAGTTTTTGCAGAGGATCAGGCCCACGTAGTTCTGGGTAGAGGGAAATGGAGAATTTTTTTTTCTTAGAATAGAAGGGGGATGAGAAGAGTCGTAGCGCGCTGAGATTTCGGACTAGGGGTAGAATTTCTTGAGACGGTCCAAATTGACTGGACGAGCCATCTCTTCACCATCTAGGTCAATGAGCAAGGCGGCACCGCCGGATAAGATTTTCTTCACAATGTACGGGCCGCTCCAATTGGGCTTGAACTTTCCTCTGGGGTCCCAAATGGGTTCTATTATCTCCTTGAGGGCTAAATCTCCCTCTCGGACACTGCGGTCCTTGACTTTCTTATTGAACGAATGCGCTATTCGACGATGATACCCTTGTATGTGGTAAAGAGCTTTTAATCCTCTTTCATCCGGAAGGACTAGCTCATCAAGACGGCCTTGGCAACAGTCTTCTTCACTAACCTTGCTTTCGAGCATGATGTGTAGCGAGGGTATTTCCAACTCCACAGGTAGGACTACTTCCATGTCGTAGACCAGGGAGTATGGGGTAGCCCCGGTAGAGGCCCGGATTGAGGTTCGATAGCCCCAGAGGGCGTACGGGATCCGATCGGCCCAATCCCTACAACTTTCGGTCATCTTGCTGATGATGACTTTGAGGTTTTTATTGGCGGCTTCAACTGCACCATTGGTTTGAGGTCGGTTGGGAGAAGATTTGTGTCTCTGAATCTCGTACTCGTTGACTACTTCTGTGACTTCTGCCTCAAAGTGCAAATCGTTATCTGACACTAGCTCGTGCGGGACCCCATATCGGCAGATGATATTTTTCTTGATGAATTTGGCCACCTTCTTGGCTTTTAATACTGCGTATGACTCGACCTCGACCCATTTGGTGAAGTAATCGATGGCAACCAGGATGAACTCATGCCCATTTGACGCTTTTGGTGTAACCTTCCCTATGATGTCGATACCCTAGGTGGAGAACGACCAGGGAGAAGTCATGTTGTATAATTCCCGCGGAGGCAAGTGTTGAAGATTGGAGAACTGTTGGCATTTAGGGCATCTCCGAACATAGGCGGTGCAATCCTGGGCCATGGTGGTCCAGTAGTAGCCTTGTCGGATGATCTTCTTGGCAAGCATGTGACCGTTTATATGGGGCCCGCATTCCCCGCTGTGGATTTTCTGCATTATATTTTCAATGTCAGCCCCTGCGATACAGTGCAAATGAGTTCCATCGAAATTCCTCTTGAGAAGTGCTTTATGACAGATGATGTACTGAGCGGCCAGCCTTCAGAGGGTAGCTCGATCGTTCTTGTTTGAACCCCCGGGATACCTACCGTACCGGAGGAGGCACCAAATATCATAGTACCAGTAATTGACTAGTTCAGGATCTTCTGAGGTGGCAAGCTCAATATAGTAGCAATGAGTAGGTTTGTCTTGCTTTTGAACTAGGAAGGGGGTCATTGTTATTCCCTCGGGCATGCCGACCATGGAGGCCAAAGTGGCGAGAGCATCGGCTAGGTTATTCATTGCTCGGGGCAGGTAATGGAAGGTGATATCTTAAAATTGGGAGGCCAACTCTTCTAATTGGGCATGAAAAGGTTGAAGCTTTTCGTCCTTGACTTTCCACTTTCTGAGCACTTGACCGATAATGAGGGCAGAATCCCCGTAGACATCAAGGTGTTGAATACCCTTTTCGAGAGCAACTTTGAGGCCCACTGTGCATGCCTCGTATTCCGTCATGTTGTTGGTGCAAGGGAAATCCAATTTTATGGCGATGGGAGTATGAGAGTCATCTGGGGCGACCAGAAGTATCCCAATGCCATATCCCTTTTTGTTGGCAGCTCCATCGAAGAACATTTTCCATCGGGGGTAGTCTTGAGTGGTACAGAGGATATTTTCATCTAGGAATTCAGAGATCCAGACATCTGCTTCTTCTACGGGGTAATCCACGAGGTAGTCAGAGATGGCTTTTCCTTTAACGACTTTCTGTGTGACGTACATGATATCGAACTCGGTTAGGAGCATCAACCATCGGGCCATTCGACTGGACAAGGCGGGTTTTTTGAGCAGGTATTTGATGGGATCCATTCGGGATATAAGTTTGATGGGGAAGGCGAGCATGTAGTGTCGCAACTTTTGGGTGACCCAGACAAGCGCGACGCATGCTTTTTATAAAGCAGTGTAGTTGACCTCGTTCCCGACCAATTTGCGGCTGGCATAATAGACGACTCTTTCTTTATGGGAGCCTTCAAGGTATTGGGCTAGCAAAGCCCCAGCTGCAGTGTCGGTTATGGTTAGGTATAGGAGCAAAGGGAGACCAGGTTGTGGTGGCATGAGAACTGGAGGTTGGGTCAGATATTATTTGATTCGATCAAAATCTTCTTGGTAGGCCTCGTTCCAAACCCTGGTTGAATCCTTTCGGAGGATCTTGAAGATTGGTTCGCAGATGGAGGTTAGCTGGCTGATGAACCGGCTGATATATTGTAATTTCCCAAGAAAACCTCGGACTTCCTTCTCTGTTCGGGGAGGTGGCATCTTAAGTATGGCCTTCACTTTGGCGGGATCTGCTTCTATCCCCTTCTCACTGACCATGAATCCTAAGAGTTTTCCCTTTGTAACGCCGAAGATGCATTTCTGTGGATTAAGTCGCATCTGATACTGTCGCAGTCGTTCGAAGAACTTTCGAAGATCGGGAACAGGATCTTCTCTAGTTTTGGACTTGATAATCATATCATCCACGTAAACCTCGACCTCTTTGTGAATCAAATCGTGCAGGATGGTTATGGCGGCCCTTTGGTAGGTAGCCCCAGCATTCTTGAGACCGAATGGCATAACGGTGTAGCCAAAGGTTCCCCATGGGGTGATGAATGCGATTTTCTCTTGATGGTCGGAATGCATCTTGATTTGGTTGTATCCGGTAAACCCATCGATGAATGATTTGAGAACATGATTGGCTGTGTTGTCCACGATCATGTCGATGTTGGGTAGCGGATAATCATCCTTTGGAGAGGCTTTGTTTAAATCTCATTAATCCACACACATTCGAACGTTTCCTCCTGATTTCGATACTGGTACAATGTTGGCTAGCCACGTGGGATATTCGATTACTCAAATGAAACCCGCGTTTAACTGTTTGATCACCTCTTCTTTGACCTTGAGCGACCATTCGGTGCGAAGTTTCCTCAATTTTTGTTTAACTTCCTTGGCATCTGGGAGAGTGGGGATCTCATGCTGAGCTATTTTGGGGTCAATACCAGTCATATCATCGTAGGACCATGCGAAGACATCCACGAACTCCTTTAGAAATTCTTTGAGTTGTGCGCGCTCATGCTCGTCAAGGGTGGCCCCTATCCTAATCTCGCGGAGTTGGCTACTAGAACCGAGATTAATAACAACAGTCTCTTCTTCATTAACTTGAACGCGATTATGTTGTTTATTATTAACCTTATTTAGATCAGTTAAGAATTGTTCATTTGCAAAATCATCGTCATTAAAAGTTTGATTAGAATCTACAAAATTAATGTAAGGCACAGCAAGATACTCAAAATCTTCGTTTATTTCATTGATAGGAAAAAAAGCATTGAGAACCTCATCAAAAGAGGTCTCGATTACATTTGAGCAAGGATGGACAACAGTAGAAGAAATAGGGTAAACGTTGGGGTTAGGGGAGATTTCAAGAGGTAGAACTGGCGCAGCATGCCAGTTGAGGAGAGGTGTATTAGCAGATTTGATCAGACGGGATGGGTCCCTTGATGTAGTGCCTGAATGAACCATGCAGAGTGCCAGCCCCAGTGTTTGCAGGTTGAAGGAATCTTTGGGGTCACTTTCTTCAGTCTCTTTAGTATCTTTGATAAGCGGTTGTATGCGGTGCTTGAAACTTTCGGCCCATGAGTAGCTATCTTGAAAAAAGATCTCCATTCCAGGCTTCATTTTCTTATCTGTGTGGTCGTACCAAGGTTCTGGAAAACCGCAAAAGGGGAAATCCTCGCCCTCTTTGATGAATCGTCCATTTAAGGAATCACCTGAGATAGTTCGGATACAGTTTAATCCTCTTTTTGATCGAGTCTGGCAGATCATTCTGAGCTCTTATTCTGATGTTTGATATCCCAAGCCGCAAGGAGGGAAATCTTTCTTCAGTTCGATGGGCTCAAGTATCCCCTGCTGCCTTTGTCCTAGCCCCAGTCCGGGCATGAAGTGCATGTTTCTGAACATCTGAATCACATTGACATTGCCATGAGGGTCATATCCTGGACAAACCCTTTCTTTGAAACCGTCCCCTGTCGAGAGTAGGGATGGCTCGATTCGGAAACCTGATAGGAGCATATCATTTGACCCATGTTGTATCTCGAGAATTGGACTGCTGGTGCTTGCACCCTTGATATTACCGTCATCACCCAAGATGGTGATGACTCTCCCGCCGGCAAAGAACTTCAATTTTTGATGGAGTGAGGAAGACACACCCTTTATACCGTGGATCCAGGGGCGTTCGAGCAATAGGTTGAAACAAACTGGGATGTCTATTACTTGGAATTCAACGACAGGGTTTATAGGTCCAACCCCTATTGTAAGTTTTATGGATCCCATCACCTCACGATGGGTATTATCGTAGGAACGCACAGCGACGGAGGTTGGAGCGAGGTCACTTTCTTTTAGGCCTAAACACTTGAAGGTTCTCAATGGGTAAACATTCAAGGCGGATCCGTTACCGACAAGAGAGAGTGGCACGGCCCTTCCCATAACTTCGACGGAAATGTTGAGTGCATGATTGTGATTTGCCCAATTGTGGGTATTTCTTCTTCAGAAAATGATAGCATTCGGGTGGAGGTCAAGGATCCGACCAGGTTTACCGCCTCTTTTGGCGTGGTAGAAGGAGGAACTACAGGTCCAGCGAGTAATTTGATTAAAGCATTTCTGTGCAGCTGGGAAGACATGAAAAGCCCCCATAGGGTAATGTTAGCTTGAGTTTTCTTCAGTTGATCGAGGATCTTGCTTTCCTCAATGGTCATCTCTGGCATAGGAAGGTTTTCAACGCCCTTCCCTTTGTCATTTACTGGTAGTGAGTTGGGAAATTGGTAATGTCTCCCAGATCTGGTCATGTGATTTACTGAAGAAGGGAAAAACTTAAATCCAGTTTCCTCATCAATCTCAGTTGTTCTGCCACCTAATCTATTTATCCGAGGAGTTCTTCAAATGATATCATCCCACATAAGTCAGCTACTGGGCCAGCTCTTTCTGAAACTAGTTTTTCGCTTAAATCTTTGAATTCTTCCCCCCATCCGGTGCCAACAATTCTGTTTTCCCCTGTAAAATCAATGCATTCCACGGCTTCAATGGATTCTTCGTATAGGTCTTCCCATTCTGTGGGGATGTGTAAGGGTGAGGGGACCAGGCGCCCTTGTAGCTTCAAAGTGTCAAGTAACTCGGTGATACTGCAAATATTGTTAGTTTGCCTGAATGCTTTCGCCATGATCTGGACAACATCATTTAAGCTGACTTCGTCGATTGGAAACACCCATCTATCTGATTCTCGGGACCATTTACGTGCTTCCAAAAACAATGTACTGAACCTCTGGCAGTCGATAATCATCTGTGAGGGCAATTTCAGCCCGAACTCTAGGAGTTGATTCAACACATCTGATAATTCCATACTTCCACTTTCAGAACAGGTCCGGCCAGCGATGCACGCTCTGGTAAGGAGTGACAATGCCTGATCAGCGGGGTTAGTAGGGCTTAGGAGGAAATATGGGCAAATTGGAAGAGGTTTAGGAGAGTATATGGGTGTGATTTGAGTTGATGGATCGAAATTCGGGTTTTCTTCCAAGAAGATGGCATTGGTGTGATTTGAGAGTGGGTTATGAGTAGTGTTTGGTTTAGGATTGGCTGGTGGGGCGATGGTACCCCGATCAATGAGATCTTGGATTATGTTTCGAAGGTGGAAGCATTGGTTGGTGGTATGGCCAGATGTTTGGTGAAAGGCGCAATGAGCATCGGTCTTGAAATTTCTGGGAAGTGGATTGGGTAATGGACGTGGATCCAGGGGCTTTATAAGGTTTCGACTTAACAAGGCTTGGTAAACTTTGGAGAGGGGAGCATGAAGCTCAGTGTATTCCCTTCGGACGGGAGCAGGGCAGCTTTCTGGTGCCCATGATGTGGTTGGTTGAGAGATGTTGTTGATGGTTAAGACTATAGCATTAACAGGATTGTCATATTTTCTGAGGGTAAACTGTCCGAACACCTTCTTCGGTTCAACTTCTATTTTGGCAAGACTTTCCTCGATTTTTACCCCTGCCTCTCTGAGAGCTCGAAAATGAGGGTAGTACTGTCCTCCCATGGTCGTTCGGACATGGGGTAAGAAATTCTTCTTCACTATGCTGACTTGTTCTTCTTCAGATGGCCGATTAGTCATGGTAGCTGCTTTTTCCCTCCATCGAGCTATGAAGTTACTGACTGATTCTTCAGAGTTTTGTTTGAGCAACTCTAAATCCCGACGCGTGACCTTGAGCTCTTCGTTGTATTTGTATTACGACATGAATTCTCAGGCTACATCCTCCCAAATACGGATTCTGGATTCCTCAAGAGATAAAAACCATCGGAGAACACTGTCTTTCAAAGTTTGTTGAAACAGTTGGGCCATCACCTCTTCAGAAGCCCCTAGTAGAGTCATGGAACGATGATAACTGCGAAGATGGACAATAGGGGGACCACTCCCTCCAAACTTCTCGACATTCGGCATCTTGAACTTCTCGGGTAACCTTGCTTTAGGATAAGGAGACATATGGGTGTAGTCCATGTAATTTCCAGAGATCCTGACTTGGTCAAAATTATTGGTGATCATCTTAAGATCCTCTTTGACTTTGTTCAACTCCTCCTCCTTTGGATCAGCAACCACAGGCAAGTTAGCCATAGGCTGGGCAATGATTGGCATTGGAAGCTGGGCAGGCGACGGCCCATTAGCAGGAGGGGCATGCGGAGCGTGCTGATATTCTTCTGGGACCCAGATGGGCTCGGGTGGACCCATGGCACGAGGGAATAGGGCCTCGGGCTCTCGAGGAATATGACCTTGGTTTCGTTGCATTTCTCGGACCTCAGCTTGGAGGTTGTCAATCTTGGCCACGAGCTGAGCTAGGACTGTCGACAGATCCGGTTGTATGACTGGTGCTTCATCTGCATTCTCCATGGAGGATGGATGAATTTCGGATTCGAAAGAAGTAGTAGAGGAACGGATGAAACTCTGGGGTGATTTGACTGAAGACCTAAGCCAATAGGGAGCCAGGCCAAGGGCGTGCGATCAACCTGAGAAGGCGCAGGATGAGATTTATTTTTTTGAGAAAAGGGGACGAGATTATTTTGGATTTTTGATAAAAAGGGAGAAATGTTTTTGGATTTTTTATAAAGAGGGAGAAATGTTTTTGGATTTTTGATAAAAAGGGAGAAATGTTTTTGGATTTTGGGAACTCAGCATGATTATTATGATTATTATGTTCTCACTTGTATTTAATTCTCCTAAATGCAATGCCGGACGGGACCCGAGCCTGGAAAAGTGGGGGTCTTAATATACGCAAAGCTATGTTTGGACTTGTAACCAGGCTCGCGGACAGAGTCCCGTTTTAAAAAAGCGCGAAAGTCGGGCGGAAGATCGACCCGGAATTTCGGCAGAGTTTCGAGTCGAAACCGGCAATCTAAAGTGCGTGTCCTAGGTTTGACACCTATATGCAGGTATGCAGTTGGTTGGATGAATCGGCGTGGGTTCCCCCCTTTGGCGTGGCTTCCACGATATACGTCTTTCTCTTGCGGGTAATCGGTACGTGTGGACAAGCCATTTGATATACCAGAGTGTACGTGAATTGCCTCACTATATACCTCGTGGGGACGGTGCGTGTGAGAGAGAATTCGATGTACTCGGTGTACGTGAACGAATTCCCTACGATATACCTCCCGTCATAACTTCGGTCAAGCGGTACGATGCAGGGGAACCATTCGATATACGTCGAAGGTACTTGGTCAATGGAAGGTGAGAGTCATATCGCTTAGGCTAACTGCGACCTGCCGGACCAGCGCCCATCACGAAGTGACCCTCCAGTTACTGGGTAAAATTTGGTCAATAGCAATGCTCTTTGGTGATATCGTGTGAATCATGCATGATTCTCTTATCAGTATATTATGATGAGAATGCCTTTCTTGATTATGCCAAAACAGCGAGCCAAGTACAAGTACCCCAAAAGGTACACCAAGTATGGATGGGTGATGCGTGCAACATGGGGATATACATGTGATCCTAGGTGCACGTGGTGTGAAGTGTACATGGAGAATTTTCTACAAGTGTGTGAACATAAGCATAAGCATGGGATACATATGAAAGAAAGGGGAACATTCAGATATGGGGGAAAACATAAACAAATATAGCATCCATGTAAATAGAGTCAAGCCCAAAAAATAAATAGAGTCCCCAGCAGAGTCACCACTGTGGCCATCCCCCAATCCCCGCCGCGGAGGGAGGAAGGGATCCTTCGGGTCCCGCGCATCCCCTCTCGGGAGAGCGCTTCGACCGGCGTCGATTTTGTGAGGTGTGAAGAATGTAGAGAGATTCAGAGTCGCCAGTCTATTTTACTCAAAACAGACAAAAGAAAAAGGGGAAGCCACCCCGAAGGATGGCATCCAAAGACATACTGGTGCGTGCGAAACCAAAATGATTCGGAAGGGTTCGGAGGCTTAGTTACGAAATGGGAAGGTGTTAGGCACCCATTCCGCCCTTTCGGTCTCTCATGAATCTTTGCTATTTTCCTTTATGTTTCCCCCCGTGAGATGTGTGCATGTGTATATATATAGAATGGAGGTAGGAATCTTCGACTTGTATCATGGAAAAGATAAAGCGAGTCATCCGTAGGAAGGTATAAGAGTAATATTAGAAAAATAAGATTTACGCGATTACCCCTACGTTGATCGTTATAAGGGAACGATAACGCATATGAGGTAATGCGTCACTAAGAACAAATATATGTATAATATAAGAAAAATGGATTTAGCGAAGATAGAAAATGAGAGAAAAAGTGAGAAAAAGGACTCGAGTCTCGGGTTTTACACCGAGACGCCTACGTAGCCTATAAAGGCATCAAAGTCCACGTAGTTTGCAAGTAAAACGAGGGGTGGGGTTTAACCCATAAATCTAAAATGGAGAAATCTCTTATTTGTAAGTGTGTGTGTGTGTGTGTGTAGAAAAAAGTGTTTTAGTTGTGAGAAAAGTGTGGAAAAAGTGTGAGAATCGTTATTTGGAATTTATGGGCAAACCCTCTTTTTCTTGTTTTTTGGGTTTTTTATTTATATGAAAATATGAGATGTGCAATAATACTAGATAAAAAGTATATTTATGATGTGTGAGATGAGATAATAAAAGTGCTAAGTAAGGAAACAAGTAATTGCAAATTTAAGAGAATTTAGGAGAGAGTTTGAGAAAGTTGGACCTCCTTCAAGATCTTGAGCTTGATCTTGGATGCTGGAGAGAAACCCTTGCACTTGGATGATGATGGAGAGTGGTTGATTCCCCAAGTTTGATGAAGAGGATGATGGAAAGTTGAAGTAAAAAGGGGATTTGGAAGTAGAAATCACACTGCCTTCGAGAGAGGTGTCTGGGATTCGTTCAGAGAGATTTCTATCAGATCTGGGCTCCCTTTTGCAAATGAGGCCAAGCCCTCCTTTTATAGCCCCAGGGTACTGCCGATCGGCCCTATCATGGCACTGCCTATCGGCAGGTGCCGATAGGTAGTATCTGAGACTTGCCATTTGGCAGTGCGCCTCAGGCTTTTTCGGAAAATTGGCCGTCGAGGGCAAACCGTTGGTCAAAATCACGCACGGGGCATACCGTTGGAAACGTAATTTAGATACCTTTGAAATTCCTTTGGACCTCTCCCAAGTTCGGGAGTTAACTTTGGGTCAAATGTGGCTCGGAAGCGTTTGTCGGTCCATTGGACGGGGAATCGTGCGGACGCAAATGGATCGTTCGTCCGCATGGTAAGTCCGAATCGCGTACGGGGCATACTGTTGGAAAGGTCGGGAGATGTACTTTGACATTCCAAAGGGTTTGACCCGGTTTGGAGAGTTGACTTTGGTCAACCGGGCCCGGGAAGCGCTCGGTGGCTTCCCGAAGTCAAACGGATCGTTCGTCCGCATGGAAAGTCGGAATTACGCACGGGACAGACCGTTGGAAAGGGTATTAAGTGACCTTCGAAGACTCATTCAGCCTCGATTGAGCTAAAGAGTTGACTTAGGTTAAACAGAGCCCGGGAGCGTCCGGTGGCCTCTGGGTCAGGTTTCGGACGCAAACTGCGCGTTCGTCCTCATGCTAAGTCAGAATCGCGCTCGGGGCAGACCATTGAAAAGGGTATTCAGTGCCCTTCAAAGATTCATTGAGTCTTGGTTGAGACGAGGAGTTTGACTTTTGGGTCAAACTGAGCCGGGGGGGGTGCCCAATGTCTTTCAGGTCAGTACTCGGGACGCGACCTGGGTTCAGTGATGAGTGAAGGTACTAGGGACCTAAGGAGAGTTAAGGGGTAATGGAATGATGTGTCTACAGTAATGTATCTTAAACTGATAATCCTTCACGAACTCAAGCCACCTGCATTGATGCATATTAAACTCCCACTGAGAGAACAAATACTACAGTGACTTATGATCTGTGAATAGGTGAAACTTCTCCCCTAATAAATAATGTCTCCATATCCGAAGATCAAACATGACTGCTGCTAGCTCCAAGTCATGGGTGGGGAAATTCTTCTCATGAGGATTAATCTTTCTAGACGCATAAGATATAGCCTTCTCTTCCTGCAGTAATACTCCACCAAGACCCTGTAATGATGCGTCAGTATAAACTAAGTACTCCACTCCTGGCCTTGGCAGTGCTAGTACCGGTGCTGAAGTCAACTTATCTTTCAGCTCATCGAATGCCAACTGACACGCATCATCCCATGTAAATGGTATGCGTTTACGGGTTAGATTAGTTAACGTACTCGCTAGCTTTTAGAAACC
This sequence comes from Sambucus nigra, assembly GCA_949130495.1. Classification (NCBI taxonomy): domain Eukaryota; kingdom Viridiplantae; phylum Streptophyta; class Magnoliopsida; order Dipsacales; family Adoxaceae; genus Sambucus; species Sambucus nigra. The sequence continues at coordinate 193,486,737 of OX422223.1, forward strand.
CCAAATAAAACGTCGATTATACCCGACCAATCCTAAGAAACTTCGCACCTCTGTCGATGTCGTGGGCTGTCCCCACTCCCTCACTGTTGATACCTTGCTAGGACCGACAGATATCCCCATCTCATTCACAATATGCCCCAGAAGCTGAACTTCCCGAAGCCAAAATCCACACTTCTCATATTTCGCATATAGCTAATGCTCACGTAGTGTCTGTAGGACCCGTCTTAAATGCTCGGCATGCTCCTCCTCGGTCCGAGAATAAACCAGAATGTCATCTATAAAGACAATGATAAACTGATCCAAGAACTCTATGAATACCCTATTCATCAAGTCCATAAATACCACCCGCGCATTAGTTAGCCTAAAAGGCATAACTCGAAACTCATACGATCCATATCTGGTCAAGAAAGCAGTCTTAGAAACATCCTGCTCCTTGATACGCAACTGATGATACCCAGATCTCAAGTCTATCTTAGAGAAGTAGGCTTCTCCTCTCAATAGATCAAATAAGTCATCGATTATAGGCAACGAATAATTATTCTATATCATGACTTTGTTAAGATCTCGATAATCCACACACAACCGTAAAGAACCATCTTGCTTCTTTACAAATAGCACATGGGCTCCCCATGGTGACGTACTCATATGGATAAACCCCTGACCCAATAACTGCTCTATCTGATCCCTGAGATCCCTCATCTCTGCTGGAGCCATACGGTACGGTGCACAAGTAGTAAGCCGAGTGCCCGACGCTAAATCTATCACAAACTTAATCTTTCTGTTGGGAGGCAACCCCCGTATCTCCTGGAATACATTCGTAAACTTACAAACTACTGGTGTTAAATCAAGGGATAAGACAACTCCCGTAGAGGTCTCGCTACTAGGAACATCTCATATCCTGGGATAGCAAAAATAATACACCGGTTATAAAAATCAATCATGGACCTATATGCAACGAGCCAATCCATGTCGATAATCACATCATACTCGGACATGTCAGAACAAGTAAATCAACTGATAAAATCAGACTCCTAATCTCTATACTCACTCTACGACATATAAAGAATATAGGTGTACTACTACCCAATGGTGAGTCTATATATGTAACAGTGTTATCTGTTATATCTAATAACCCTTCTTCTCGTGCAAATATAGGGGATACAAATGAATGTGAGGCCCCCGTGTCAAACAGAATACACCCCATAGCCCCATAGCCCCATATATAGAAAACTTACCCTCAATCGCGGGCGGTGGCTGCTGAATCGCGGCATAATTGGCGTTGTATACATGCCCATACTGACCCTGTTGTGCTGGAGCTGCTGGAATGGCAGGTAATGCTGGCATCTGAGCTGTGCTGGGAGAGCGACTGGTGGATGCACTAGCCTCTGAACACCCTATTGCTGAGGTAATTTTCTCTTATCAGGACAATCTCGTCGTTTATGGCCAGTCTTGCCACACACGAAACACTTGTCAATAAACTTCCCCCATTCTATCCCTGCTAACCACGACTTTGCTGGACGTTACCACCTGTCCTTTATCCCTGTCGCTGGCCCTGCTTCCCCTGTCTATTACCTCCATGCCCATATCGAAATACTCCGAATCATAATCACTTAGCATAGTCCCCACGCTGGGAACCATGCTCACCCTGACGCTGCTGACTCTGATCTGACTGTGTCCCAATGGAATTGCCTCCACCAGTCTTGCCCTGCTGGACAGACTCATAACCCTTCTTACCACCCTTACCATGTAGGTGGTTATCCTGGCAGTGAATCATCGCAACATTTAGAACATCTGTGTAAGTATGTAGTGAAAGATTGCCCAATATGTGCTGGCGAATCTTCCAGTTCAGGCCATCAGTGAATATCTGAATTCTATTTTCTTGAGTAGGTACCTCTCCTAGAACCAAATTAGTTAGCCTAGTAAACTCTTCCTTATAATCTACCACTGTACTCCCAATCAAGTAGTTTTTGCTTCATCTCAATCTGAACGGCGGAGGGAAAGTACTTACGATCGAACTGCACCCAGAAGTCCTGGATAGTCATCGTGTCTCTCTCCTCGACAGTGGTATTAGCTTCCCACCACTATAGAGCTGCCCCGACTAGCTTAAATGAAACTAGTATCTGATGCTGAACCTTCGTGGATTCAAATATTTTTAAGTGCCTCTGGATGTCCTTCTTACATTGGCTAGCAGTCACGACATTAGAACCTCCCTACAACTCAGGTGGATGCGCCTTCGGAAATGCATCCCTAAGACGTTACCAAGCTGTAGTAAATGCATGTCCTTGTACGCGTGGCACATCTGGTGCCTATTGAATAACATCTAAAGCTGCATTGACTGCCTGAGCAATAATGGCAGAAACCTCTGCAGCATTCATTGTACCCTGAGCTGGGGCGGGCTGAGGTGCACGTCGAGGAGGAATCTGAAATGAGAAAAAAAATCCATCAGTATTCAATATCACAGAATGGAGGAAGAATGTATATGCGTAAATAAGAATGTAACTGTCCTAATGATAGGGCTCTATATCAAATGATGCTAAGCAGAAAGCATAATAAATCGTTCAGATCCTAAAAGACTCTAGAGCTGATGCTCTGATACCACCTGTAATAACCCGCTTACTTTAATACCGGGAGATCAGTCCTATACCCAATTAAAATAGATTATACAGTTGGTTCATTCTTAGCATCACTGTCGAAAAATATTTTTTTGCCTTAATATTTAATCACCTAATATCCAAGTAAGCAGGTTGTTAAAACTTTTCCAATTTAATTTCATAAAAATTCCATTTTAATAACATTAAAAATTTAATACAAACCATTCACACAAAGAATAATAACTGAATAGACATCACAATGGAATTTAAATGCAACTGGAATAAACTTTCCAATAAAATATCTTAATACAATAATCTCAACAATACCAAATGTACCAAACTGACATAAGAATATAATCCGACTCAGATAGAAAGGAAATAACTAGAATCCTCTTGGGCGACATGTCCTAAATTAAAGATCAACTACTACAGAGTATGAATTAAGAATATGAAAACGTCTAAATAAGGTCCACAACTGCATAGCATTCATAGCATCGTCAATAGACCCAATCCTCAATGGCTGGCATACTTGTGACTGGACACCTGATATATATGTATATATATATATATATATATATATATATATATATATATAGAGAGAGAGAGAGAGAGAGAGAGAGAGAGATAGAGGATAGAAGAGAGAGAAGAGAATGTGCTAGTAAACGGGTCAGAGCCCGAAGTGACAACAATTTTAAAAACAACAAGTGAATAAACGCTAGTTTCAACAGTTATTATATACATGTTAGCTTATCGGACTCTTTCTTGAAATTCTCACCTCCCATCCAGAGTGCACGCCTATTGTACCTCTAAACCATACTAGTTACAGACTCATGCCAACTAGTTCATCCCAGTGTATCTACTAGCCATAACCCAATTCGTTCCCACGTATTACTCTCGCAATACATGTAATAATATCATATGTATCCATTTAGATTCAACATGGATAAGCCCCTTATTAATTAAATTCAATTAAGTGTTCTCATACTTAATTAATTCCAGATATCATTATCTTTCAATTCTACTTTAGTCACACAATAGATATAATCATATGTATATATATACATTCACTCCATTATATATATATATATAATACTGCACCTCGAGACACAACTGCAGTGCTGCATTACTTTGCTATCATGTCCCAATACATCTCGTCACTGTATGGGGGACTATAGGTTCGGTAAAGATCCCTCGAACCACAAATATCAAATTACAAATAATGGAGGCGAACATAGTCCTAAGCCTTTGGGCTATGCATATACATACGCGCCCAAAGGACCGTTATATACCATTGTTCTCACTAATGGTAACCGACCTAAGTCCAATGTTCTCGAGTGACAAGTCAAAGTTCGCTCCATATAGGCTCATCAGGATGTGAGTGCCCTCACGCGCGGACCTCCCTCGATAGCAAGTAAGCTAGGTATGTCACACACATAACATCGATCAATCAAATAGGCATTATCATCTACCTATTTAATGTTAGGTACTCACACGACCCCTATCATATTAGGAATTCATTATATCCCAAGTACCCATTGTATTTCTCGAATACCACCCGTACTTGTTAATCACGATTATCATCCTATATTTGATTATGTAGTTATCACTCACATAATATTTTATCCGACCCAAGTACCCGTAAATATATCATAAATATTATCCTTACTTGATATAATGATTATTCTCCTCTAAATTGTAATATAATTATGTAGATATCTCTCACAAAATATTAATCCTCAAATCCAAATAATTTTCCAACATTGACGCAAGTCCCTCACCACTTGTTAATGTACCAAAATTAATAAAATCTCACTATGGGCCAAATTACCATTTTCCAAACCTTTTTTTTTCCAATAAAGGTACATTCTGCCCAGAAATGTAAAATTACAATTTGAGGCTTTTCTGCTCTAATTTTGAAAAAACTTCAAACTGTAAAGTTGTGCAGAACGTTATTTTATACAAAAACTCGTGCGCACAATTTCCTCTTAAAACAGTCCTAAAATTATCATACAATGTTCGTCCTTTTTCAACAATTTTTCATGCGTTTTTATCCATTTTCTTTAACCCAAACTCACATGAAATATATTCTAACGAACCCCAAATATCTCAAAATCGTTTTACATGATTATAGTAATTGTAATACGGGGAAAAACATCTAAATCATCAAGTTTATATGAGAATTAACATCAAACCCAATTAACCCTCAAAATTTCATTCATCTAAATTCTCTATTTTTATACACCTAAAAAAAACTCAGAATTCAGAATTACGATTCCTTCTCTAAATCATCAAATTTCATATTCAATCATGAGTAGGATTCATCTACATGCAATACTTATCATCACTTTCCATGTTCACCATAAGCATATATTTTTTTCTACGTGTTCATCCCAACAAGTTCATCATGTTTATAACCTCTACATGTGAATAATCAACTACATGAATTTGCATATCCATTAAATAATATTTATCAATCATTTTAATCCTAAATTCATAAGTTCATAATCCTAAAGAAAATCCTATTCTAACATGGATATTATAAATACTGCAATAGAGCAAGAATCACTTGCCTCTTAGTGTAGGTTTAAACCTTTGGAGAAGATAATGTTAGAACCTCCTATTTCCTTTATTCGGTGACTTTTTGGCGACCCTCCTGTGGTGGTGCATGGTATAGAGATGGTGGTTTGTGGTGGTTGTCCCCTTTGATTGCCTAATATGACTCTTCTTCTTCTTCAAGGCAACTCTTCCTCTCCACATGGTGACTTTTCTTTTCTCTCAAAGTCTCTTCACTTTCTCTCAAAGAACTCAAAAATGAAAATAGATGAAGTGAACCTTACATAGAGTGTAAACCCACTTATTTAACAAGTCTCCTAGGCTAGCTAAAAGACAAAAAATGTGGATACTATTCATCTTCCAAGTCAAATGATTAAAATGCTGCTTCGGGGTGTCCTTTCATCTTTCAATTGATCCAATACCCAAATCAAACACCCGGGTATACTTTTCAGCCTATTTCGACCCTTTCGGACTCTACGGGGCACTCGAAATGATCATTCGAATGATATTAAATTAATTTACATTTTATTACCCAACTTTAGTCCCGACACGACTCATAAGTGCGTCCCAACTTAAGTTCTATAAGTATCGTATTTGTATCTCACGACAATGTTCATAATTATCATATTCACATATTACTTATATATCACTAAGTAATATCCAATAATATATTACTCTTACCAGTAGTAATATTCAATCTGAATTAATCCCAAATAATTAATTAATTCCAATTAATCCACAATAATTTGGCCCATTAACTTTTAATTATTCTCAATTTAAAAGTCATAAAATTATGGGGTATTACATACTTTCCCCCTTATAACGGAATTTCATCCCGAAATTTGAAAAATAAAGCATACCTGGTACGAATAATTTTGGTTATCTGTCGCGCATCTCACCCTCGCGCTCCCAAGTAGACTCCTCAATGTTATGGTGCTCCCACTGTACACGCACCAACGAAACTACTTTCGATCTCAATCGCCTCTCGCTATGGTCCAAGATCGCTACCGATCTCTCCTCATACTAGCTATCTGGCAACAATAAATCTCCTCTAACGCTACATTAGTGTAAGCCAACTCATCTCGGAGATATCGCCTTAGCGAAGAAATATGGAACACATCATGAATCCTATGCAAGTTCTCCGGCAACCCCAATCTATAAGAAACCGGTCCAACCCTCTTAATAATAGAAAAAGGGTCCAACGTATCGTGGCGCCAGTTTCCTTTTCTTCCCAAATCTCATTATTCCCTTCATAGGAGATACCCGCAATAATACTTGGTCCCCCACACTGAACTCCCAGAAGAACCGCTTCGAATCGGCATAAATTTTCTGTCTGTCCTGAGCTACCCGAATATGACTACGAATCATCTCAATCCTGGCAGACGTATCCTGTATCACCTCTGGCCCAAGTAGCTTATTGTCCCCCACCTCTAACCAACACGCAGGAGAACGACAAGGTCTACCATACAGTGCCTCAAATGGAGCCATACCGATGGTGAACTGATAGGAGTTATTAAACGCGAACTCCACAAGTGGAAGATACTGCTCCCAACCTCCCCAAAAATTCAGGATACACAAGTGTAACATATACTCCAACATATGGTTAGTACGCTCCATCTTCCTGTTTGTCTGCGGGTGATAGGTCGTACTTAATCGAACCTCAGTACCCATGGCCTCATGAAAACTCTCCCAAAATTGGGATACACAAATATTGCCCCAATCGGACACAATATTAAGCGGTACCCCATGTGACCTCACTATCTCGGCTAGAAAAATCTGGGCGTACTATCCCGTAGAGTAATCAGTTCGAACTGGCAAAAAGTGAGCTACCTCAGTCAACTGATCCACAATCACCCATATGGAATCGTGACCCCTCTGAGAAGTAGGTAACCCCATGATGAAGTCCATGGAAATGCCTTCCCATTTCCACATCGAGATCTCTAATGGCTCTAGCAACCCAACTGACTTCTGATGATCCACTTTCACTAACTGAAAAGTGTCACACTTAGAGACAAACCCAGTAATGTACCTTTTCATCCCATTCAACCAATACTGTCGTCGCATATCTTGGTACATCTTATCCCCACCGGGATGTATCGCCAATCTGGATCCGTGCGACTTCGTCATCACTGCATGTCATAAATCCACACCCTCTGGAACAATCAACCTATCATTGAAGTGAAATCCCCCATCAGAACTCAATGAGTAAGACTCTGCTCCCGCGGCTAAAAGTTATCGAGTTTTCTCCTGACAAAACGGATCTGTTGCCTATGCCTCAACCACCCTCATCACAATCTAAAGTGTAACAGTTATAATTGATATAAAAGATCGGGAAACTGCATCCGGATGTCCCAGTTCCTTCTATTTTTCCTTCCACACCGCGGCCAACTTACCTACCGGCCTTCGGCTCAATGCATCTGCTACCACGTTAGCCTTCCCTGGTTGGTAATGTATCTCAAATTGATAATCCTTCACGAACTCAAGCCACCTATGCCCATATTCTACTCCCACTGAGAGAAAAAATACTACAGTGACTTATGATCTGTGAATAGGTGAAACTTCTCCCCCAATAAATAATATCTCCATATCCAAAGAGCAAACATGACTGCTGCTAGCTCCAAGTCATGGGTGGGGTAATTCTTCTCATGAGGCTTAAGCTTTCTAGAGGCATAAGATATAGCCTTCTCTTCCTGCTGTAATACTCAACCAAGACCCTATAATGATGCATCAGTATAAACTAAGTACTCTACTCCTGGCCTTGGCAGTGCTAGTACCGGTACTGAAGTCAACTTATCTTTTAGCTCATCGAATGCCAACTGACACGCATCATCCCATGTATGCCCTTATGAGTTAGATTAGTTAACGTACTCGCTATCTTTGAGAAACCCCAAATAAAACGTCGATTATACCCGATCAATCCCAAGAAACTTTGCACCTCTGTCGATGTCGTGGGCTGTCCCCACTCCCTCACTGCTGATACCTTGATAGGACCCACAGATATCCCCATCTCATTCACAATATGCCCCAGAAGCTGAACTTCCCGAAGCCAAAATCCACACTTCTCATATTTCGCATACAGCTGATGCTCACGTAGTGTCTGTAGGACCCATCTTAAATGCTCGGCATGCTCCTCCTCAGTCCGAGAATAAACCAGAATGTCATCTACAAAGACAATGAAAATTGATCCAAGATATCTATGAAAAACTTGTTCATCAAGTCCATAAATACTACCCGCGCATTAGTTAGCCTAAAAGGCATAACTCGAAACTCATACGATCCATAACTGGTCAAGAAAGCAGTCTTAGAAACATCCTGCTCCCTGATACGCATCTGATGATACCCAGATCTCAAGTCTATCTTTGAGAAGTAGGCTGCTCCTCTCAATTGATCAAATAATTCATCGATTATAGGCAACGAATACTTATTATATATCATGACTTTGTTAAGCTCCCGATAATCCACACACAGCCGTAAAGAACAATCTCGCTTCTTTACAAATAGCACATGGGCTCCCCAAGGCGACGTACTCCTATGGATAAATCCCTGACCCAATAACTGCTCTATCTGATCCCTGAGATCCCTCATCTCTGCTGGAGCCATACAGTACGATGCACAAGTAGTAGGCCGAGTGCCCGACGCTAAATCTATCACAAACTTAATCTTCCTGTTGGGAGGCAACCCCCGTATCTCCTGGAATACATTCGTAAACTTACAAACTAATGGTGTCAAATCAAGGGATAATACAACTCCCGTAGAGGTCTCCTCCTCTATATAGTATAAATGTGTAGACGATCCTCCCTCAGAACGAGGCATCGCTACTAGGAACATCTCATGTCCTGGGATAGCAAAAATAATACACCGGTTATAATAATCAATCATGGACCTATATGTAATGAGCCAATCCATGTAGATAATCACATCATACTCGGACATGTCAGAATAAGTAAATCAACCGATAAAATCAGACTCCCAATCTCTATACTCACTTTACGACATATAAAGAATATAGGTGTACTACTACCCAATGGTGAGTCTACATATGTAACAATGTTATCCGTTATATCTAATAACCCTGCTTCCCGTGCAAATTTAGTGGATACAAATGAATGTGGGCCCCCCGTGTCAAACAGAATACACCCCATAGCCCTATAGATAGAAAACTTACCCTCAATCGCGGGCGGTGGCTTCTGAATCGCTGCATAATGGGCGTTGTATACATGCCCATACTGACCCTGTTGTGCTGGAGCTGCTGGAATGGCAGGTAGTGCCGTCACCTGAGTTGTGCTAGGAGAGCGGCTGGTGGAAGCACTAGCCTCTGAACACCCTATTGCTGAGGTAATTTTCCCTTATCAGGACAATCTCGTCGTTTATGGCCAGTCTTGTCACACACGAAACACTTGTCAATAAACTTTCCCCCATTCTGTCCCTGCTAACCACGACCCTGCTGGCCATTACCACCTATCCTTTATCCCTGTCATTGGCTCTGCTGCCCCTGTCTATTACCTCTATGCCCATATCTAAATCCTCCGAATGATAATCGCTTAGCATAGTCCCCAGACTGGGAACCCTGCTCACCCTGATGCTGCTGACTCTGATCTGACTGTGTCCCAATGGAACTGCCTCCACCAGTCTTGCCCTGCTGGCCAAACTCATAACCTTGCTTACCACCCTTACGTTGTAGGTGGTTATCCTGGTAGTTAATCAACGTAACATTTAGAACATTTGTGTAAGTTTGTAGTGAAAGATTGCCCAATATGTGCTGGCAAATCTTCCAGTTCAGGCCATCAGTGAACATCTGAATTCTATTGTCTTGAGTAGGTACCTCTCCTAGAACCAAATTAGTTAGCCTAGTAAACTCATCCTTATAATCTGCCACTGTACTCCCCTCCTTGTTCAAGTCAAGTAGTTTTTGCTTCATCTCAATCTGAACGGCGAAGGGAAAGTACTTGCGATCGAACTGCACCCAGAAGTCCTGGATAGTCATCGTGTCTCTCTCCTCGGCAGTGGTAATAGCTTCCCACCACTATTGAGCTGCCCCGACTAGCTTAAATGAAACTAGTATCTGATGCTGAACCTCCGTGCATTCAAACATTTTCAAGTTCCTCTGGATGTCCTTCTTACATTGGCTAGCAGTCACGACATTAGAACCTCCTTAAAACTCAGGTGGATGCGCCTTCGAAAATGCATCCTTAAGACGTTACCAAGCAGTAGTAAATGCCTGTCCTAGTGTGGGTGGCACAGCTGGTGCCTGCGTTGGTGCCTATTGAATAACATCTAAAGCTGCATTGACTGCCTGAGCAACTATGGCAGCAACCTCTGCAGCATTTATTGTACCCTGAGCTGGGGCGGGCTGAGGTACACGTCGAGGAGGCATCTGAAATGAGAAAAAAAATCCATAAGTATTCAATATCACAGAATGGAGGAAGAATGTATATGCGTAAATAAGAATGTAACAGTCCTAATGATAGGGCTCTATATCAAATGACGCTAAGCAGAAAGCATAATAAACCATTCAGATCCTAAAAGACTGTAGAACTGATGCTCTGATACCACCTGTAATAACCCGCTTATTTAAATACCGGGCGATTAGTCCTATACCCAATTAAAACAGATTATATAGTTGGTTCATTCTTAGCATCACTGTCGAAAAATATTTTTTTGCCTTAATATTTAATCACCCAATATCCAAGTAAGCAGGTTGTTAAAACTTTTCCAATTTAATTTCATAAAAATTCCATTTTAATAACATTAAACATTTATTACAAACCATTCACACAAAGAATAAGAACTGAATAGACATCACAATGGAATTTAAATGCAACATGAATAAACTTTCCAATAAAATATCTTAATACAATAATCCCAACAATACCAAATGTACCAAACTGACATAAGAATATAATCCGACTCAGATAGAAAGGAAATAACTAGAATCCTCTGGGGCGACATGTCCTAAATTAAAGATCAACTACTACAGAGTATGAATCAAGAATATGAAAACGTCTAAATAAGGTCCATAACTCCATAGCATTCATAGCATCGTCAATAGACCCAATCCTCAATGGTTGGCATACATGTGACTGGACACCTGATATATATATATATATATATATAAAGAGAAAGAGAGAGAGAGAGAGAGGATAGAAGAGAGAGAAGAGAATGTGCCAGTGAACGGGTTGAGCCCGAAGTGAAAATAGTTTTAAAAATAGCAAGTGAATAAATGTTAGATTCAACAATTATTATATACATGTTAGCTTATCGAACTCTCTCTTTAAATTCTCACCTCTCATTTAGAGTGCACGCCTATCGTACCTCTAAACCATACTAGTCATATACTCATGCTAACTAGTTCATCCTAGTGTATCCACTAACCATTGCCCAATTCGTTCCGACGTATTACTCTCGCAATACATGTAATAATATCATATGTATCTATTTAGATTCAACATGGATAAGCCCCTTATTAATTCAATTCAATTCAATTAAGTGTTCTCATACTTAATTAATTCCAGATATCATTATCTTTCAATTCTACTTTAGTCACACAATAGATATAATCATATGTATATATATACATTCACTCCATTATATATATATATATATATATATATAATACTGCACCCCGAGACACTACTACAGTGCTGCATTACTTTACGATCATGTCCCTATACATCTCGTCACTGTATGAGGGACTATAGGTTCGGTAAAGATCCCTCGAACCACAAATATCAAATAAAAAATAATGGAGGCGAACATAGTCCTAAGCCTTTGGGCTACGCACATACCTACGCACCTAAATGACCGTTCTATACCATTGTTCTCACTAATGGTAATCGGCCTAAGTCCTATGTTCTCGAGCGACAAGTCAAAGTTCGCTCCATATAGGCTCATCAGGATGTGACTGCCCTCACGCACGGGCCTCCCCCGATAGCATGTAAGCTAGGTATGTTATACACATAATCATCAATCAATTAAATAGGCATTATCATCTACCTATTTAGTGTTAGGTACTCACACGACCTATATCATATTAGGAGTTCATCCTATCCCAAGTACCCATCGTATTTCTCGAATACCACCCGTACTTTTAATCACGATTATCATCGTATATTTTATTATGTAGTTATCACTCACATAATATTTTATCCGACCCAAGTACCCGTAAATATGTCATAAATATTACTCATACTTGATATAACGATTATTCTCCTCTAAATCGTAATATAATTATGTAGATATCCCTCACAAAATTCTAATCCTCAAATCCAAATAATTTTTCAACATTAACCCAAGTCCTTCACTCCTTGTTAATGTACCCAAATTAATAAGATCTCACCATGGGTCAAATTATCATTTCCAAACCTTTTTTTTTCAATAAAGGTATATTCTGCCCAGAAATATAAAATTACAATTTGAGGCTTTTCTGCTCCGATTTTGGCAAAACTTAAAACTGTAAAGTTGTGTAGAATGTGATTTTATACAAAAATTTGCGCGCACACTGCCAATCTCCTCTTAAAAGAGTTCTAAAATTATCATACAATGTTCGTCCTGTTTCAACAATTTTTCTTGCGTTTTTATCCATTTTCTTTCACCCAAGCTCACATGAAATATATTCTAAAGAATCTCAAATATCTCAACATCATTTCTACATGATTATGGGTAATTATAATACAAGGAAAAACATCTAAATCATCAAGTTTATATGAGAATTAACATCAAACCCAATTAACCCTCAAAATTTCATTTATCTAAATTCTCCATTTTTATTCACCTAAAAAAAATACAACTTAGAATTGTGATTCCTTCTCTAAATCATCAAATTTCATATTCAATCATGAGTAGGATTCATCTACATGCAATACCTATCATCATTTTCCATGTTCTCCATAAATATATATTTTTTTCCACATTTTCATCCCAATAAGTTCATAGTGTTCATAACCTCTACATATGAATTATCAACTACATGAATTTGCATATCCATTAAACAAGATTTATCAATCATTTTAATCCGAAATTCATAAGTTCATAATCCCAAAGAAAATATTATTCTGACATGGATATTATAAATACTGAAATAGACCAAGTACCACTTGCCTCTTAGTGTAGGTCTGAACCTTTGGAGATGATAATGTTAGAACCTCCTCTTCCCTTTTTTTATTGACTTTTCGGTGACCCTCCGGTGGTGGTGCAAGGTGTAGAGATGGTGGTTGTCCCTTTGATTGCCCAGTCTGACTCTTTTTCTTCTTCTTCTTTAAGGCAACTCTTCCTATCCATAAGGTGACTTTTCTTTTCTCTTAAAGTCTCTTGACTTTCTCTCAAATAACTCACAAATGAAAATAGATAAAGTGAACCTTACGTAGAGTGTAAACCAACTTATTTAACAAGTCTCCACGGGTAGCTAAAAGACAAAAAACGTTGATACTATTCATCTCCCAAGCCAAATGACTAAAATGCTCATTCGGAGTGTCCTTTCATCTTCCAATTGACTCGAGACCCAAATCAAACACTAGGGTATACTTTTTTGCCTATTTCGACCCTTTCGGACTCAGCGACACACTCAAAATGATCATCCGAATGATATTTAATTAATTTATATTTTATTACCTAACTTTAGACCCGACACGACTCATAAGCACGTCCCGACTTAAGTTCTATAATTGTCGTATTTGTATCTCACGACAATATTCACAGTTATCATATTCACATATTACTTATATATCACTGAGTAATATTCAATAATATATTACTCTTATCAGGAGTAATATTCCATCCGGATAATCCTAATTAATTTCAATTAATCCACAATAATTTGTCCCATTAACTTTTAATTATTCTCAATTTAAAGGTCATAAAATAACGGGGTATTACAAGATAAGAGTGATGTGGCTCTCATTCATGAAATTAAGGACAACCAAGGTGATAAAACACAGGTTAATGAACTTATCTAGGCATAGGTTGATATGGTCCCAGAAGTTCTGGTAGAAAAGGGATTGGACACCGTCCGGACCTGGGGCTTTAAGGGCGTTGGTACTAAACCTCATTTAATTAAATGGGAAAATCAAGGGTGTTATTTTGGCGGATGTTAAAAAATAGGGCATTCGCCTAACGTAAAGGAGTATCGTGGTCATCTTTAAAAAGGCTTTTAAAGTAATTATTAATGTGTTTCGTTATTATAATTTGGCTCTTAATCCACTCCCCTATAACATCCCGCGCAATCTGACAAGCGAGGTGGCCAGCCGCCGCCACCAAACTACGCCAGGCGTCACTAAATAAGTAATCATTCTTAGCATGTGACAGATATGTGACATATAAAATTCATTCCACAAGATGATAATTAAATTGATCCAGTGTATACTTAACCATTTATGAAATAATAAAAATCCATCACCATGCTAATCTCCAAATAAATCCAATCTCTAATAAATATAAATTCGTATAAAATGATCCCACTATAAATATCTGAATATATTCGTAAACAACTGTGGAACTGAGTAACCCACCAACTCCATAAATAAAGTCTCATAATAAAAGTGCGACGGGGAGTAAAATAATATAAACTACTAAGCATCTATAGGTAAACTCCAGCTGCACCTCCAAAAAATCTCCACTGACTCCTATGCAGCTACTCTAGTGCTAAACATGAAATGTTAGTCAACGCTACTCCTATGCTCCACCCTTATCATAAAGAATAAGCTTCAAACCTACCCCTAGTCCCATACCTAGAGGTCTCCAAAATACAACCACGTCCTATCCTATTTAGTAGGATGAATTCTTATAATTAATTTCTTCCTAATCTCGCACTTAGGTTATTCAAAACAACAGAACGACATCAAAAATCAGCCTTACCCCAGAATATTCCATATGTAGCAATCTACACTAACTAGTCTCATACTTAGAAAGTGTTAACCGCAACTAAGGCCTACCTACTAATCTCATACCTAGCAAGTATTCTTAAAATTAAGGTGAGATCATACAACCCAAAATCCCGTCGTCCCCGTGATAATAAAATAGTCAACACAATAATTCATATATTGCAATTTATCAATAATCACACAAATTTCACATGCGGTTACAATTAATTTAAATATTAATTCTTACAAGTCGTCGACATAATTAACCCAATCTATTTTATTTGACAATTACAATTTCAATCAACATGCGAGTATATGGTGCACCCAAACAATATTCATTCTTATTAAACCTACATAATTCTATGTGATTGCCTAAGCATTGTTTTAATTTAAATATAATTTCTACGGTTACTACATGCCAACTTACACCTATTTTACCCAAAATTCAACCTCTACCCTAAGCACACAAGGGTGGTAAGTATTAAATAAGATTAATATTTTTAAGAAAAATAGTCCCGAATTAATTTTCAATTTTCCTAATTAGGTTACTAATTTTTTTTTAAAAAAAATACATTAATTAAGGTTTAAGTGACAATTAAAACGCATAATACTAAAGAGAGAGCATAGAAGAATTCATGCCTGCAGAAAATTCATATAGAAAATCTTATCATAGGATTGTGTTCCTCTTAAAAAATTGATAGAGACTCATTCTTGAACAATCTTGAAAAAACTTTATTTAGATCTTCAAAACTTGGGTTGAAAGTTGTGTTCAGTGGGGTTTAGATTTTGTAGATAAAAGAGAATGAAATTATGGGAATCTAATGATTTTTAAGAAGGCTAAAATGTATTTTAAAAGTTCTAATCTCGTCACTTTATGTTTATATACCAAAAACAATTAGAGTCCTCATCAGATATGAACACTTAAAAAATATTTTGAACGATCGGACCGTTGAAATTGACTAAAATTTGGAGGCTTAGTAGCTGAAAGCAAGATGAAGCTGCAAAAAATTTCAACTCGATTATACATTCAAATATTTTTATTTTTATTTTTTTGCTCCTTAGGTCGGATCCTCCCCCGATTTTTATACAAAGAGTTATAATTTTCAAATTTCAATCCCAATTTAAATTCCACTTATTTTATATATAAATACGAACCTTTTTACATACCAAAATTAAATATATTCTAAAAATTATTTTTTTTGAAAATTTTAATTTAACAAAGATTTTATGGCTAAAAAATCACGGGGTGTTACATCCTTCTTGATGTTAAGCCTATCGATTATATTTCTTCTAATAATAATAATAGTAGAAGTTTGGTAAAACGTCGTGTTATGATCACCTATATCCAACCATTGAATTCTAGATTTTTGGAGCCAAAAAATCTCTTCATGTTTTCAAAAGGTATTGTACTCGTGTCTAAGATTCCATTCCATGGTATCCAAACTATGGGAAAAGGAGTTTTTTTGGGCAATTTGGATACCTTTGAGTCTATTTCAAAGCCTATTTTTATTTTCTAAATTTTTTGTGCACATTCTTATTCCAAATATTAGCATTTATAGTGGATTGGATTAGGTTTTTATGCAAATTATTATGGTTATTCCAACCTTTAATGACCAAATCTTCGAAATCCACTCTATCAAACCAGCAAGGAAGAAGCCTAAAGGGCTGTAACACCCCGTAATTTTAAATTAATTATAAATTAAATTAATTTGGAATTTGAAAAAAAAAATTCAATCTAAACATTTATAGTAATTTAATATGTTCGATTTTATTTATGGAAAATGAAATTTTTATCGGAATTGAAATCGAGTGCAAAATTAGGTTTTTATTAAAATATAATTATTTTGGGGCCTCTTTGGCAGAAATCCAGGGGCAAATCGATTTGGCCTTATAGCCGAATCGAGTCGGTTTTAGTCTGGTCGACAGTTCGCCAACATTTTTAAGGGTTTGTTTTTAATCAAATCCTCCCATCTTTATATACATTAATATTTCGGGGTTAGGACTTTATGAACTCATTATTCTATACCTTAAGAGCAATAGCCTCTCATATTTCTCATCTTCTTCTACCCTCAATCCCTAACCCCATTTTGAACAACCCTCAACTCAAGATTTGTCAAGATAACCCGAGTTTTCTCAAAATGATCCAAGAACGAATCTTTGTCATCTTTTCGTGAAGAACACATCTATATAATCAGATTTCTTCAAATAATTTCCAGGCATGAATATCTATATCCCTTCCCTTTAGTATTATGCGTGTTAGATATCGCTTACATATTAGATACACTTATTTTCTTAAAACAAATTAGAGATATTAATTAAGGAAAGTGGAAGACAAATTGGGACTATTTTTATGAAAACTTTTAATATGAATGAAGACTTAGAACCTTGCATATTAGGTTTGAGACTTAGGTTCCGTGACTTTAAGACGTTCGCATGTAGATTTTACGTAGAGATATCATTTAATTAAATTTTATCATGTTAAACTATGTTAACCTTGTGGATGTTGCGTAGTAGATAAATTCCCATCGTAAAAACTCGATAACATGGATGTGATTAGAATTTGAATAATTTGATGGGAAAGTATGGTTTAATTAATATTATAATTAAAAGAACATTAATTGACTAAGCAGTGATGTTTGATTAAATTGGTAGAGTTATTATGATACATTGAAGTTTAGATTTATGACACTTATTTTTATATATTCGACACCGCGGGGACGACGTGATTATAGGATAGATAGGGATTTCACCTTACTTTGGGTTGCTTCTTAGGTATGGGGCTAGTTAGTAGGCCTTTGGGTCGTTATCGCTTTTTAGTTACGGGACTAGATAGCGGTGACGGTTTATGAATAAATATTTCAGGGTTGGGCATATTTTTACGTTGTTCCTTGGTTTAGTGAGCCTAGGGGTGAGGCTAAGTGGTGTTTGTTAGTTAGTTTTCTTCGTAGATGATAGGATAGAAAATACTTGTGTATTGGAGACCTTTAGGTATGGGACTAAGGGTGTTTTGAGGATTTTATATCGATTAAAAGGGTGGGGTCAAATTAAGATAAAAATGAGAAAACTTGAGAAATTGTGAATTAATGCCTAAGATAATAAACGGGTATTAAAATGGATTTGCAGCGCGAGTATGTGCAGGGCTGACTGTTAAACTGGAAAATTGGCTATAGCGACATGGGTGTGTATGGCGTTGTGAGTATGTACGGGCTGACAGCTAAACATGCTAATGGGCCATAGTGACGTGTCGTGCGTGGAACCTCACGAGTGTGTGCAGAGTTGACAGTAAACCGAGATGACTGGCCAAAGAGAGGGGAATGGGTGTGGTGTATAACTTTTAGCGAGAGTCATGCGACTAATATTAATGATAGATAAAAATAATAATCAGGTTAATTAAATTAAATTAGATGGATAGTTTTTTCTTTTAAATTAAATAGTTGGACTTGGACTTCGGGGGTGACTTAGAGATGTGGATATACATGAATTTATTTTACTCGTCGGTTAATATATCTCGTTTAATTTAAAATATTCTATTATTATGTTTATCGTGTAAAATCCTACTATCTAGGTTCACGGACCCTAATTAGGAGGAGTAGCCATTATTCATACGGTGGGCTCTGACCCATTGCGTTGACTAACATTTCAAGTTTAGCGTTGAATTAGCTGCATATGAGTTATTGGAGATCTTTTGGAGGTGCAACTGGTTTTTATTTTAGTTGCTTAGTAGTTTAGAGTTATTCTTTTCGTCATATATTTATTATGAGACTTTACTTATGGATTTGGTGGGCCACTCGGTTCCATAGTTGTTTACGGTTTTCATTCAGATACTCTTAGTTGGATCTTTTTATTCAGATTTATATTATCGAAGATTGGATTTATTTGGAGATTAGTATGATGACGGAATTTATTATTGCATTATGGAGTGTAAATTAAATAATGAAGCATCGAGTAACATAATGTTAAAGATTGAAGAAAAAGTGATAAACCAAACTAATAAATTTGGTTATCTAGGTTCAATGTTACAAAGTAATGGGGATATTGATGAGGATGTTACGAGTAGAATATCAACTGGGTGGATGAAATGGAGCGATGGAGTGTTATGCGATAAGAGGATAACTAATAAATTAAAAGAAAAATTTTATAGAACAGTTGTTAGACCAGTGTTCTTGTATGGAGCGAAGTGTTGGACATTAAAGAAGAAACATGAACAAAGTCTCCATGTTAGTGAGATGAGGATGCTCCGGTGGATGATAGTGTGGGTACCCAGAATTAATTCCATGGGCCTAGACGAGTAGCCCAGTTCTGGCGGCCCAAAGTCCTGGCCCCCCACCTCTTATTTTGATCTAGTCTCTTCCCACGTTCCCCTGAAGGGAAGTTATAGGAGAGATGGAAGACGTGGGGGAACCCATCACCCCCACTCACCTAAATGTACATGTATATATTAAACCCTAGGTCCGGGGCAAAGGACAAGTTGTATTCTCTGTAATCACTCCCCGGAGTATATAGAAATAAAACCAATTGCACCACCGTGGACGTAGGCACTTCTTTGCTAAACCACGAACATCCTTTGTTGTGTGATTGTCATTTTATATTCCTTTTTCCTACTTGGTGACTGACTTTCTCTTATCTATTTGTGTTGCATAATAATTATCACCACAATTGGAGCCGTCTGTGGGAAGCGTTCATCTTTCCCTGAGAAGAGCCCACACCAAGAAAGGAGTTTAAGATGTCTTGTCACAACAGCAATGCCCCCCAGGCAGGGGATATTCAAGAACCACCTGCTCCTCGCAGGATCAGGTCTGAAGTTTGATGTTCAGATCAAAGGGCTCGCTTGGAAAGGCCAGCCTCAGAAGAAAGCCAGGGACCAACGAGGTCCACACAGATATCCAGATTGATTGATGCATACGAGGTAAGGCTCCACGAGCAGAGGGAGTCTTCTCGTAGGTACGAGGCTGAGAATGATCGCCTAAAAAGAAGACTGGAAAGACTGGAGAAGGAGCTTCGTCCTGATAACAGAAGACGCCCATACCGCACTCCTAGCCCTCAGGCGAGTAAGTCTCGCAGCCGAGGAAGGATCCCTAGGCGAGGATCTCAAAAGATCAAGGGAGACGAGTCAGACGACGACCTCTGTGAGCAGCTGCGAAGAGCTCGCTATTGCAAGCGCCCTACTCGTAGCGACGAGAACATACGAAATCTGGTCCGCAGGGAAATAGACCAACATCATGCCCACCACGGTACCAGATCAACCAGAAAACTCGCAAGGCGAGCTCTCAAAACCTAGATAAAGTCACCCTTCACGAGGGAAATCGAAGAAGAAGAAGCCCCCAAGAAATTTTCCATTCCAAGGTTCAAGATTTATGATGGTAAGACCGATCCCATCGATCACGTCAGGCAATATCGACAGGCCATGACCCTCTAGAATCACCGGGATGCACTGATGTGCCGCATTTTTCCCTCTAGCCTGCATGATGTGGCGCAAAAATAGTTCGAAAGACTCCCCCACCGGTCCATCAGAAGTTTCAAATCCCTGGTCGAGCTCTTTACGGCCCGGTTCATCACTAGCAGTTCCCTTCCCAAAAGGATGGATGCTTTACTGGCAATGAAGAAAATGCCTCAAGAGACACTCCGAGACTACGCGAAGAGGTACTGGGAGTTATTCAACGAGGTCAAAGATTGCTCGGAACAAGTGGCAGTGGCCTCTTTCAAAATTGGGCTACCCAGCTCCTCCCTTTTATACCAGTCCCTGACAAAGAAGGAAGCTATAACTATTGATGACCTAATGGCTCGCATCGAGAAGTACGCTACGGTGGAGGATGTCACCCGCCTCAACACAGGAGAAAATGGTCGAGCTAAACTCTCTACCAAGGGAAGTGAGAAAACTGAGAACCAGAAGAAAGGAGGAAAGAACGGGGGTAAAAATGGCTCCAAGAACGGAGGGAACCATGACGCGTCAAAAGCATTCCAGGCGGTCAACACCGTCTTCAAAGAACCAATTTACAAAATTCTCGCGAAGATAAAATATGAGCCATTCATCAAGTGGCCCAGGAAGATGGGAGGAGATCCCTCGAAGAGGAACAATGAGTTAAGATGCGCTTTTCACAAAGAGGGAGGACATAAGACCAAGCACTGCAAAGCTCTTAAGTCTCACCTCGAGGAGTTGGCCTAGTCTGGGCATTTGAACGAGTTTGTGGAGAAGAAGGCAGAGAAAGCGGCTACCAACAGGGAGGCAAGACCTGATGACGTGCTGGAAGATGACGCTGGACATGAGTTTGCGGTAATCCATGGGGCATCTGACGCCAAGCAGATACAAGGAAACTCAGCTCGAATGGAAATGAAAAAACTCACAGCGGTAATGCAGGCTTTTCAGATCGATCCAGCAAAGTCACAGTCAGGAAAATGTCGACGAGCAGATGACGTTGACTATAACAAGCATATTGTCTTCACAGATGAAGATCTGGTGGGAGTAAGGACCTCACATCATGATGCTCTGATCATTACGCTCAGGATAGCTAACTTTGACGTCGGCAAATTTCTCGTCGATCAAGGAAGCTCGTCCGAAGTAATGTATCTCGACCTATTCAGAAGGTTGAAGTTAAGCGTTACTGACCTAAAGGAAGCTACTGTCCCTTTAGTTGGCTTCGCTGGGAAAATAACTATGCCCCTAGGAAAGATTGTACTATCGGTGCACGCTGGAAATGTCTCCAAGATGATCGAGTTTTTGGTAGTCGACATCGATTCGCCATACCAGGCCATCCTCGGTAGGGGATGGCTTCATGCGATGAAGGCAGTCTCCTCGACCTACCATAAAAAACTCAAGTATGTAATCGAGCGAGGAGTAATGGAGATCCACAACGACCAAGCGATGGCAAAGAGGTGCTTCATAGCAGCCATCCGACCAAAGCCAGAAAAGAAGGCTGATCAACCCGGCGAGAAAGTTGAAAAAGGTGTGACACCTTCCAAATAACAATTAAAGTATGGGAGACCTGGAGTATAGGAGACTATGCTCCTCCCCTCTGAGCGGGTCGTCGAGGACTTGGTAGAAGTTACGGTTGGAGATGGTGACAGTAACAGAGTCTACTTGATTGGAGCATCTCTCACCGATTAAGAACAAAAGGAATTGACAACCCTGTTGAGACGCAACATAGACATTTTCTCTTGGGAACCATACGAGCCGCCCAAAATTGATCCTAGTATGGTCTGTCATTAGCTGCACATCGATCCCACCTTCAAACGATCATGCAGAAGGCACAGCGAACTGCACCCGAGAAGGCTAAAGCGGTCGAAAAAGAAGTTGAAAAACTGCTGGATGCAGGATCCATACGGGAAGTACAATTCCCCAAGTGGCTATCCAACCCAGTAGTAGTTCCGAAGAGCAATAGGAAGTGGAGAGTTTGCATCGACTTCACTAACCTCAACAAAGCATGCCCTAAAGATAGTTTCCCCCTCCCGAAGACAGACCAACTAGTAGACGCCACCGCAGCTCACGAGTAAATGAGTTTCCTGGATGCATACTCAGGTTATCACCAAATTCCCTTATACGCCCCATACCAGGATAAAACAGCGTTCATCACTACAGTTGGGTTATACTGCTACACAGTTATGCTCTTTGGGCTCAAGAATGCAGGGGCAACATATCAGCGACTGGTTACAAAGATGTTCAAAGATCAGATGGGAGACACCATGGAGGTCTACATCGATGACATGCTCGTTAAAATCAAGAAGAAGGAGAATCACCTCTCAGACCTATCAAACACCTTAAAAATTCTGAGGAAGTACCGAATGAAACTTAATGCAAGCAAGTGTTCCTTCGGTGTCCAGTCAGGAAAATTTCTTAGGTACTTGGTCAGTAAGAGAGGCATAGAGGCTAACCCAGACCAGATCGATGCAATCAACATGGTGCAACCCCCTCGCACAATCCGGGACCTACAGAAGCTCACTGGTATGCTCGCTGCCTTAAATCGCTTTATCTCCAAATCCTCTGAGAAGTGCAAGCCTTTTTTCCAGATTTTAAAGGGGAGTAAAATGATAGAGTGGAGCCCAGATTGCTCGTGAGCATTGGTCGAGCTCAAGTCCTACCTAAGCTCTCCACCACGGCTTGTCATACCACAGCAAACGGATTCTTTATACTTGTAACTCTCCGTATCCAATCACACTGTTAGCTCTGCGATAATATGCGAGGTTACAGGAATCCAGTACCCCGTTTAGTACACGAGCAAGACCTTACTAGATGCCGAGCAAAGGTACCTTCCATTGGAGAAGCTCGCCTTTGCGCTAGTAATAGCCTCGAGGAAGCTGAAGCATTATTTTAAAGCTCATACTATCATCGTACTTACATCGCATCCCCTTAAGACAGTCCTAAGGAAAGAAGATTTATCGAGCAGACTGTCTAAGTGGTCATTCGAGCTCGGTCGATTTGACATCCAATTTCAACCAAGGACATCTATCAAGGGTCAGATCCTTGCTGATTTTATAGCCGAATTCACGGGCGAAGAACCCTCCGACCAACCTCAACCAACAAGGCAAAAGGAGAACCCGGCAAAAGAGGAAACCTGGAAACTATTTATTGATGGAGCCTCTAACTCCAAGGGGGCAGGGGTCAGCATTATCCTCATTACTCCAGAGAACACAATCCTTAAACAAGGGATCAGGCTTGGATTTGCAGCCTCGAACAACGAAGCAGAGTACGAAGCCCTAATAGCCGGCCTCCAAAAGGCGCATACTTTGGGAGCAAAACATTTACAGGTATTCAGCGATTCCCAACTGGTTTCCAATCAGATAAGTGGAGATTACAATGCAAAGAATGAAAGAATGGCAGCCTACCTCGCCTTAGTGAAAAAAGTGATGTCAAGCTTTGAAGAGATCAACGTCCATCAGTTTTCCAGGGGGAAAAACAATCACGCTGATGCCTTAGCAGCCCTGAGTTCGGTAGTTAACTCCAACCTAAAAAGAGTCATCCCCATCGATTTCCTCACTTGCCCGAGCATCGACAACAATCCACCAAGCGCGAAACAGGTACTCCAGGTGGGGTCAACCCCTAGCTAGATGGACCCCTTAAGAGAATATTTAAAGGATGGGGCACTCCCAGATAACAAGAAGATCGCCCACCAGATAAGAGTCAAAGCTGCTCGCTTTCACTTATCCCTAGAAGGCAACTTGTATAAGAAATCCTTCTCCGGTCCCTACCTCCGATGCGTCCACCCAGGGGATGTCGAGCAAGTGTTACGCGAGCTTTATGAAAGAATCTGTGGAAGCCAAACCGAAGGAAGGTCTCTAGCCTTTCGAGCAATGAAGGAAGGCTATTAGTGGCCGTATATGCAAAAGGACTCTGCAGTATATGTCCACAAATGCCTGAAATTCCAACTCCACACTCCTATGGTCCACCAACCCACCAGCGATCTAAAGTCCCTGCCTAGCCCATGGCCATTCGCCCAATGGGGAATGGACATCGTGGGATCACTGCCTACCGCTGCCGGCAATCGCAAATATCTGTTGGTTGTGACTGACTACTTCACCAAATGGATTGAGGCAGAACTCCTGGCGAACATCCGAGACGCTGATATGATAAGGTTCATATGGAGGAATATAATCACTCATTTTGGAATCCTCAGAACTATCATCACCGATAATGGAACCCAGTTTGAAAGTGGCTCCTTTCAGAACTTCTATGACGAACACGGTATCCGACACCACTTCAGTTCGGTGGCCTACCCTCAGAGCAATGGCCAAGCTGAGGCTTCCAACAAAACCGTTATCGATGGATTGAAGAAGCGATTGGAGCGAGCCAAAGGCGCATGGGTAAATAAACTACCTCACATCCTATGGGCATATCGGACCACTCCTCGGCGAGCAATGGGAGAAACCCCATTTTCGCTGACATATGGCATGGAGGCAGTCATCCCACTCGAAGCAGGTTTGCCGATAATGAGGTCCAACCTTGTTGACTAAGGCCATAATGATGTAGCATTACTCGCTGAGCTCGACCTAGCCGACGAGCGCCGGGAGCTAGCCCTAATGAAACTAGCGAGCTACCAGCAACAGCTCACAAGGCATTATAATAAAAGGGTTAACCCGAGGGCATTCCTAATTGGGGATTATGTTCTAAGGAAAGTCCTGGGCAGCGCAGTGAAACCATCAGACGACAAGCTAGGTCCCAACTGGGAAGGACCCTTTAAAGTAACCATAAACGACCTGCAGGGCGCCTATCACTTGGAAACGATGGAAGGCAGAGAAATACCACGAGCATAGAATGCAACTAATCTCAAGAGATTCTATTTTTAGATCTTTCTATTGTATTCTTTTATTATACAAGTGAATTTCCCTTATTATTAATGAAAGTTATTTAATTGGTTACACTCTGATTAGTAACAGCTGCATTTATCACACATCTTTTCCAAGTAACAGCACATTGATCACTATACTATAGCAGGGGAATACCCCTCCTCAGGTCATCGTCATGAAACACGAAGAACCTCTTAGCATTGCCCCTGGCAATATATGAAGCCCTACAGGGGATCCTTAGGCAATACGACCAAGTTTTATACAGGTCCTCAAAACTCCTTTGATTGAATAAAATTCTGATCGGATGGAACATCCAACCTCAGGTGTGTCCTCGCCAATTGCCCCACTTAGGCCTAAGGGAGTGTGACGACACAACCTAAAAGGTAAAGTGATGCACAATGATATCTCGATATTATA
Source organism: Sambucus nigra (assembly GCA_949130495.1). NCBI lineage: Eukaryota > Viridiplantae > Streptophyta > Magnoliopsida > Dipsacales > Adoxaceae > Sambucus > Sambucus nigra. The sequence goes on from OX422223.1 coordinate 193,512,427, forward strand.
CTGGACTGGGAGGACACTCGCATGACAAAACAAACTTAGAAGATTATAAAGCAGTAAGAATATGAAGAATACGATGCACACGTTTAGTCGACAAGATTGCCCAAAACACAAACTTTTCATTAATTCATCATATTTACAACAATGGTGATACATGTTTACTCGGCGAGCTCGCCCAAAGCATTTAAATTACCAAAAAGAACAAAAAATAACAACTGGAAAAATCTCAATGGGGGGAGGCCTCCAAGCGAGATAGTCAGCCACTCGAGCTCTTTGACCATCATCCGGAGCATGAGCTAACTCTTCCGCAACCTCATTTGCATCCGACTCTAATAATTGCCGAGGAATAGCATCAATGGGGATCCATCGATCATCCCTCCGTAAGGGTTTAGGCATCAGGACAGAGGGAGACATCTCATGGCGATACCAGAGCATCGAATTCCTCGGGACTTGCAGCTCCTTCAAGGAACTTAGCCATCCCCTGATAAAAGAAAGCTCCTCGAACTCAGACAACCTTGTTGGAGCATCTGACCAACCCTGGTCATAGCCGTCAGCCCACGCTTGCTGAGGACCTTTCTTGAACAAGTGCCATAACCGGGTGACATCCCTTTGAAGCCCAGCAGCGATCACATAGGCTCGTTGGACATCACCACGGAGTTCTTCAATTTCCCTATCTCGAAGTTCTTTTGCTTCCCAGCTCGTGAAATGGGTGGGCGAGTGGAACCCCGCGACACAGGAGGAGTAAAACTCTGACCATCTCTAGTTCACGATGATGAGGAACCTTGTAATACTGCTGGAACAGTGCTCGACGCACGCTCTCTAAGTCGTAAGACTTCTCTCCTCAGGTCCTCATTCTCCTGCTGAAGAACCTCCCCAACTTGGTTGATCTCGAAGGCCTCTAATAGCTTTGTTCTCAGCGCATTGACCTCCTCTTGGACTGAGGCACCAATGTCCTCCATCTCCTGGAGCCTGTCCTTCAGCTTGGACACAAGTTCAGATTGCTCCTTATACTTCTGATTTCTAGATCTAAGGGATTTGCAAAGTTTAACGAAGGCCTGGCGAACTTCGGGACTCGCATTGGGACCAAGGGTCCTTCCCAATTGGAAAGTAGCAGGAATGTAATCATCCACATCAACTAACTACAAGCAAGAGAAAGATAAAGGAGAGAAAGAGATAAATCAGTGCGAGCAAAAAATGAAGCCTTTTCATTAATGAAGGATTGGAGTTACATCGAACAGTAAAGAAAAAATTTACAGACAGAAAAAACTAAAAGTACAGAGCAATCCTAGTAGATAACTAGTTGACAACCTCAGGTGGCCCAGAGGTCGATGGCCCCTTCCCCTTGTCAGCATCAGTAGGAGCATCGCCCTCAGCAGGGGTAATCTCTGTTCCCGCAACTAGAGAAACATCAGCAGGGGTCGCTTGAGGAACAGGATCGACGCCTTTAATAGCTGGGGCAGGAAATTCATCCACGGTTGGCTTCAGACCTGGGTCATGCTCGTCAAACAAGGGAGAATCGATGTCAACGCCAGCAGCCAAAAGGGCCTTATTCCTGCCTTTCTTGAAGTTCAGACGACTAATATAGCCTATCTGAACTTCAGCATCCTCATATGCTGCAGCCCAACCGGAATTATATGAGTCCTCCTTGGCAGTGATTGCCTCAGACTCTTTCTTCTTCAACTCTTCAGACAGCACCCTGTTGTCCTCAACAACCGCTAGCTTGCTCGAGCAAACCAGGTCATAGGCCTGCTTTAGCACTTTCAAGTCCTTGACTGCTGCTTCCTTCTCCTTGTTCGCTGTAGCAAGATCCAGGTCGGATGAAATCCGAGCAGCATTAACGGTTTTAAAGCTAGCCTCGAGCTCTTTACCCTTCAGCTTCAGGGCAGCATTTTCCTTCTCCAGCTCGCTGTTTCTCTTCACCAACTCATCGCGTGAACGATACAGCACGACAAAGTCAGTAACAAACTGCAGAAAAAAGAAGGCATCAGAAGAGGAAAATGAGGGAATTCAGAACAACATAGGAGAAAAGGGAAAAACCTTATTAGAGCAAGCCTTTGACTAGCCTGAAGGGCCAACTGCTCCGACCCTACCGCCCTTTGGCGATCAGCCGGGAGAACAGCTCTCTCAAGCAGAGCTGGGGCCAACTGGGGAGAAATTGCCACAGAGGCCCCTTCGGTAAGCGCGAACACCGGGACTAAGGCCTGCCCGACCTTCGTCCTCGCTTCTGCCCTCCTTCTCTCCTCCTCCTTCTCACTCTCCTTCTTCTTCCTCTCCTCTACCCTCCTCTCCTCTTCTATCTTCTTCCTCTCTTCTTCCTTTTCTCTCTCTCTCTCTCTCACCTGCTCCTCTTCCTTCCTCTTCCTCTCCTGCTCCTGAGCAGAGGATCGGGAACCAGTAGCCACGACCCAGAATTAGATTTTTGCTTCCTCTAACTTTGTGCAAGGAGCACATGGTCCTCATCATCATCATCCCTGATCAAGTTCTTCCTTGGAGGAACCATCTTCTCGCTCGAACTGCTAGAAGTGCTCGACAATCCTCAAGCTTCAGAAACCTCCCTACGATCAGAGGAACTACTACCGCTAGAGCTCTCTCCCCGTAAATCACTTACAGCTCCTACAATGTCACTCTTAGAGCTGCTCTCTTCCTCGTCCAACTCGATAGGACCCGGAGCAGTCTCTTCGAATAAATCAAACTCTGGGATACTATCCACAGGCCTTGCAATAAAGATGGAGCCAACGTTCTTATACTCGAGCAGAAAGGCAGCAGACCTGGGATGCTCGCCATCACCCAAAGGCTCCCTAATATTCCAAACCTTAACCAATTCCGAGATACGAACCTCGCTGAGAGAAGGCTCCAAGTTCTTTGACCTCGCCGTGGAAGAAAAAGCAAAGAGGAGTTAGAAAGATCACAAATTAACAAAAGTCGAAACAACAGTACAATATCTACCTATGTATTCCTCCCCATAAAAGGGAACATAGAACCTCTCAGACCTCGACCCTTCACATTGGGGAGAAAACTGCCAATGTCTAACAAGGAAACCTTCTTGCCAGTAGCCCTTATGGGAATCAGGTAGATTTACTACCAATACCCTGTCAGGGGTCCTAGCTTTGAGGTAAAGAACACCAGAGTTAGTTCGAGAAAAGGAGTAGCAAAAACAGACCTCGGCGAGCCCTAACTTAGTACCATATAATTGATTTATCCTATGTACGCCATTTACTATTTTCCACACATTGGGCGAACATTGTGCAGGAACAATATTAAAATAGCCAAAAAAATGCAAAAATAAATCATTAGGAGGAAAAGTGATTCCTCCCTGGGAAAGCAATAAGATGTGGATCCAGTGGGCATCATCTATATCCCTAATGTTTTTAGGAGGGGAGGCACAACACTCAATATCTACCCACTCAGGGATGTTGTAAAACTTCCTAAATTCAGAGATTGACCTATTTCCAATCTTCGCCATTGGAAAACCCTAGAAAAGCTATAAACTCAAAGAGAAAGTACAAAGAAAGGGCACAGGAAACTTACAAAATAGAAGATCGATTCAAGCAATGAAGAAGCACGAGCCCAAACAACTAGGAAGCAATGAGAATGGAGATTGAGAGAAGAAGGTACGAAGCGCTAGATCTCACAGAAAGTAGAAGAATGCTGGAAAGACTGAAGGGACGGTAGAAAAGTGGCTATTCCAACAAACCTTCAAATTTTGCTAATCATAGTGCACAATAAACGAAGCGGGTGCCGCCAAAATCAACTTCACAGCTTTTGAAGAATTGCAAAAAAGCCATTATGGCTAATCATTTAAATTTATTGAGCCCATGAACATGGACCAACAAACTTAGGGACAATTGTGGGTACCCAAAATTAATTCCATAAGTCTAGACGAGTAGCCCAGTTCTGGCGTCCCAAAGTCCAAGCCCCCCACCTCTTATTTTGATCTGTTCTCTTCCCACGTTCCCCTGAAGGGAAGTTATAGGAGAGATGAAATACGTTGGGGAACACATCACCCCCACTCACCTAAATGTACATATATATATTAAACCATAGGTCCGGGGAAAAAGGACAAGTTGTATTCTCTATAATCACTCCCCGGAGTATATAGAAATAAAACCAACTGCACCACCGTGGACGTAGGCACTTCTTTGCTAAACCACGTACATCCTTTGTTGTGTGATTGTCATTTTATATTCCTTTTTCCTACTTGGCGACTGCCTTTCTCTTATCTATTTGTGTTGCATAATAATTGTCACCACAGATAGAATTTACTAGAAAGGAAAAATTTAAAAACCAATATGTGAGAGCAAAGTTAGGAGTAGCTCCCATTAACGATAAATTAAGAGAAAGTAGACTTAGGTGGTATAGACATGTGTTGTGTAGACCAGTAGATGCCCCTATAACAAGAAGAAGATTGTTGGAAATAGAGGGTAAAAGAAAAAGAGGTCGCCCTAAACTGTCATGGGAATAAATTATTATGAGAGTCCTTAAGGAATTAAACTTAAATTATAATAATGCATATAAAATAGTAGAATGGAAAAGGAGAATCCATGTGGTCGACCCCATATGATGGGACTAAGTCAAGGATGATTGTAATGATGACGATATCGGTCACATTATAATAATGATATTTAATTTAGTGACGCTCAGTGTAATCTGTATGGCAGTCGACGCTGGGAATGCGTGGGGTGTTATAGATGGTATCAGAATATGGTCTTAGGTCTCGTAGGTTGTAAGTCCATTTTAGCTTCCGCGTTGATTATCTTTGATTCCTTTTTTATGATTTGTACTCTTAGTTGTTCCGAGTCTGATATTGTTTTGTTCTTATATTTTCAGATGGCGAACACTAGGAGAGCTTGAGATGGGAGAGAGGGTTCAGTTTCTAGTTTCGCAAGTCAGAAGAGGCAGAGGAAGATTGTGTTGGATGTCGAGGAGTTAGAGAAATTCATACATGAGGCCACAACGATCGGTATTGAAGTGGGGAGACAAAGGTGGGTGACTTTATAGGCGTAACAGTAGGGTACACCCGCTTCGACTTGGGATAGAGTGAGGCCCAGTTTCCATAAGGGAAATCCTCCCACCTTCACATGGGGATCTGACCCAATGGTTGCTCACTAATGGAGGAGAGACATGGAGAGACACTTAAGGATGGTGGACTGTACAGATGTGCAGAAGCAGATGTTTGCTACATACAAGCTGACTGGTGATGCATTGTAGTGGTGGGAGAGTGTCACCACATCGGAGGATATGGATCGCTTGAATTATGGAAATTTTTTGATAAATTTTAATTATAAGTATTTCCCGTATGCAATTAGGAGCGTGAAGAAAAGGGAATTTTTGGACTTAGAGCAGGGTTCGAAGTCAGTTGTCGAATATGAGCATGAATTTACGAATTTATCGATGTTTATATTGGAGGAGGTAAATACTGAGGTGAAAAAGATGGAGTGTTTCATTAAGGGATTATCCTGGTATATTAGGTATATGGTGTTGGGGAATTCGGCATACACTACTTACACTCAAGTAGTTGACGTCATAATGTTATTATGGTAAAAAAAAGTAAATTACCAAAAGATTTGGGGAAGAGAGAAGAGTTAAATGGTCAAGTAGGAGAGAACAAGGGTCGAAATTATTAGCAGTGGAAAAGAAAATGAACAAGTCAGGAGCAACAGGTAAATGGAATCCCGCATAACCCTCAGGGTCAGAGGTAAGAACAGTCAGCTGAGCGAGCGCCAAATAGGCAATATGGGTATTTTAGAGGCACGTGTTTTAACCATGGAGAGGTAGGACACCGAGCTTCAAGATGTCCAAGACTGCAGGACCAGCAGGGCCAATGAGCATAGGGGCAGAAAGGCCAAGGGCCTCCAGCACCAATAATGCCAGGTGTGCAGGGAACGCCAACCACACCAGCGATACCAACAGTGAGTAGATGTTATATGCTTCCGACTCGGGAGCCTCCGGCAGGGCAGGCATTGCAGGAGCCACGACGTGGCTAATGGAGTAGCACGATACATATTATTTTCTTAGATACTTATATATATATATATATATATATATATATATATATATATATATATATATATATATATATATATATATGAGTATGTGATAGTTTATGGGTAGGCCCTTTATGGGTAGGCATATGTGAGCCATAATGTATTTTACGCGTTTTCTCTTCGTCGAATTTCGAGGAAGAAATTCTTATACTAGTGGGGAAGTATGTAACACCCCATAATTTTAAATCGATTATAAATTAAATTAATTTGGAATTCAGAAAAAGAGTAAATTTTTCAATCTAATCATTTTTAGTAATTTAATACGTTGGATTTTATTTATGAAAAATGGAATTTTAATCAGAATTGAAATCAGGGGGAAATTGGTTTTTTGTTAACATATAATTATTTTGGGACATCCTTGTAAGAAATCTAGGGGAGAATCGATTTGGCCCTACAGCCGAATCGATTCGGTTTTAGTCAGGACGGCTGTTCGCTAGGATATTTAAGAGTTTATTTTTAATCATATTCTCCCATCTTTATATATATATCAACATTTCGAAGTTAGGACTTTATGAACTCATTATTCTAAACCCTAAGAGCAGTAGCCCTCATGTTTCTCATCTTATTCTACCCTCAAACCCTAGCCCCATTTTAAATAACCCTCAACTCAAGATTTGTCTAGCTAACCCGGGTTTTCTCAAGTTGATCCAAGAACGAATCTTTGTCATCTTTTCGTGAGGAACACATCTATATAATCAGATTTGTTCAAAAACTTTCCAGGCATGAATATCTCTATCCCTTCCCTATAGTATTATGCATGTTAGATATGGCTTACATATTAGATACACTTGTTTTCTTAAAACAAATTAGAGATATTAATTAAGGAAAGTGGAAGACAAATTGGGACTATTTTTATGAAAACTTTTAATATGAATGAAGACTTAGAACCTTGCATGCTAGGTTTGAGATTTGGGTTCCGTAGACTTTAAGACGCTCGTATATAGATTTTACGTAGAGATATCATTTAATTAAATTTTATCATGTTAAACCATGTTAACCTTGTGGATGTTGCGTAGTAGATAAATCCTATCGTATAAACTCGATAACATGCATGTGATTAGAAATTATACAATTTGATGGGAAAGTATTTTCTAATTAATATTATGATTATACGAACATTAATTGACTAAGTAGTGATGTTTGATTAAATTGGTATAATTATTGTGATACATTGAAGTTTAGCTTTATGCCACTTACTTTTATATATTCGACAACGCGGAGATGACGGGATTATGGGATTGATAGGGCTCTCAGCTTCCTTTGGGCTGCTTTCTAGGTATGGGAAGAGTTAGTAGGCCTTTGGGTCGTTATCACTTTATAGTTATGAAACTAGATAGTTGTTGTGACACCCTGCCTAATAAAATATCGGGTGATCAGTCATATACCAAATTAAAACAGGAATCCCAGTTGGTTCATTCTTAGCATCACTGTCGAAAACCTTTTTAAAAACTTACTAACCACCTAGTATTCCAAAAAGCTGGTGCCAAATTTTAACTTTTTAATTAAACAAAACAATAATATGCGGAAATATAATATGAGCCTAACACAATGACTGAATTAAATCATCTGAATAAATAATTAAACTATTTTCCAAATAAACCACCGGCTACCAAAGTAAATAGTCCAATACAAACATCCAACACCCGAATAAATAAATCTAAAAGCTGTACTGAAAAGTCTGGGCGACAAGCCGAAAGTAAAACTGAAACTGACAGATGATTCCTACTCTAGGAAATAATGAATGAGGCATCTAATCCAAGCTCCTACTAGCATCCACATATGCCGCAGCTCCGTGTCCCTGGAATAGAATATCAATCCTGGCGTCCCTGTGGTTGGACACCTAAAATATTTTGAAAATAATTTTATAGCAAGGGTTAGAACCCCAAACATTTTGAAATTTTTTAGCAAGTGAATTAACTGCAGTAATTTAAAATGCATGAATGCGCTTCATATTTAAGTTAGCGTTGCACTCTCTTAAGGACATACTCACCCCTCCACTATTGTGCACACCTAACGATTTCCTTAACCCTACCTAGTTTTACTACCCTGTCCAACTAGTCCTGGTATAATCTCCCCTTGCCATTCTACTCTAAATCGAGTATTATTATTAATGGTTTACAAGTTATCTCACCAATTAGCTTAATAAATTTCTTTTAAATAATATCATATAGCCGTGACACAATATATATAAAGTAAATATATCACACACTGTATTATTACTCGCATATAATATTTACTACCATTATATACGTACCTTTACTAAGAACATCCACACATATATCATATGTATATCCATCCCTCTGAGTATACCCTCGCCGGATGATTTCCTCTAAAGTGCTATCTCACTAGGTATGCTCACATAACCTAGTTACCCAAGTTGGAAATGCTCACCAACCTGACCCAAAATACAAACGTAGTAAAGGCAGTCATATTCCTTCCCTGAAAGTGAGATAAACCCCTCACCCATATACCGAACGCTATGACCTGGGGATATACTCGCCCTACTCCTCAAGTTAGGGGATTTACCCACTTCGCGCAACCTCCCTTAATAGCACTAGAGTATATAAATTAAATAAATATCTAGTCCCTGATATTTATTAGCACACATAAAGTACACACATACATATATACTATCACCCCGTCGTATATATATTATATAATATAAATCTCGGCTTTACCGTGTAGTAAAACCCGTAACACTCCGCCTATATATTCCTGAGTCTATGATCTGACTTTAATTAATTAATTTTCTCCTTAATTAATTTATTACTTTCCCAAGTCTACAGTCCGACTCTAATTTAATTAACTTACACGTCAATTAATTTAGTACTTGGTGTCACCCAACCAATATACCCGGACTCGCTCCATTGGCCCTTACCATCGTTAATACTCAATCCTATATTTCGCCCCATAATTAATTAATTACACCTAAATTCCTTTAATAATGTAGTGCCACTGAAATACAATACCCGGACATTTTCCTTTGGTCCAAAATCAATACCTACAAATTATTTCCCAAAATTTATTCATCTCGTGACATACAATTACCACCCTCCTAAACCCAATTATACCCCCTTATAATTGCTAAGGAATATGTGCTACATATGAATTTACGACTAAATAAAAAGTAGGGGAAAATCTTAAATTAATTTCTCTTATATATATAAAACTGGCGAACCTACCAGAAATATGGGACCATCGATCGATCGATCCAAGCCATCGATCGATTGATCGAACATGTCTGTTTTTTCTCCGACCTTCTGTTCAACCATTAACGACCGTCCAAGCTTTATTTTCTCAACTCCCAACCTCAATCCATCATATTTATCATCTTTATACATCTATTATGAACTATGATCATAATCTAAACCTTTTAGCATCATGAATTTCACGAGTTATCACCCACTTAAGAAAACGAATTCCTACAATACAATCCCAATTAAAATTCAAAAATTTGATTCTATAATCACCATAAATTTATCTCTAATACATGTTTTCTGTTGTAGTTCCAATACCAACCAAATACTGAATGCTTCTATCTCATCAATTGAACCATTAAATCACATAACATGTTCAATTTCGTAAATACACAATTTCATGCAATAACCTAATCAAAATGAATTTTCAGTTTGCACCTACCATAATATGAATTGATTATCATCAATTTAAGAATCACAACAGTTAACCACTTGCCTAGAATTGTTCGTTGAGTCTGATCCGTTGGTGTAGTTAATGGTTTAATGACGAACACTCAATTAGTCCCTTAATTTGACTCCAAAAGTTCCTCAATTGGCTCTTGATTAGCTTCTTATGTTTCTCTCTCAAAGCCCTAAGTTTAGAATTGTGTTAACTACCGTTCAACACTCCCTCTTTTAGGTTTAAAACCCCTAATCCCATTTTTGGTCACATGGGCCTAATTAAAATGGCCCAAATCCCTCCATGTGGGCCCGACTATGCTCAAAAATGCCCCGAGACCGATTAGTACGCTTGGGTACTTTTTTCTGACTATCTCGATCCATCCGGACTTAACCGCGCACTCAGAATTGTCATCCGAAATACTTTATAACGTTCTCTAATTTTGACCTCAAAATGCGACACACAAAATTTTGAACAATTTAAACTTAAGGTCGCCAAATATAAATAATTTTTCCCACTCAAATAAATTCTCCAAATCATAAATTTAATTTTCTCCAATTTAAATATTTTTATATCTCCCAAAAGTAATTAATTACTAAACCCTCAAAATTACGGGATGTTACAGTGGTGACGGTTTACGAATAAATATTCCAGGGTGGGGTTGATTTTTACATTGTTCCTTGGTTTAGTGAACCTAGGGATGAGGCTAAGTAGTGTTCGTTAGATAGTTTTCTTTGTAGATGACATACTTGAAAATACTTGTGTATTGAAGACCTTTAGGTATGGGACTACTAAGGGCGTTTTAAGGATTTTATGTCGGTTAAAGTGGGAGGCTCAAATTAAGATGAGAATGAGAAAACTTGCGAAATTGTGAATTAATGCCTAAGATAATAAATGAGTATTAAAATGAATTTGCGGCGCGAGTATGTGCAGGGCCAAAAGTTAAACGGACCGACTGGCTATAGCGACGTGTGTGTGTGTGTGTGGCGTCACGAGTATGTGCGGGCTGACGGGTTACAGTGATGTGTCGTGCGTAGAACCTCACGAGTGCGTGCAGAGATGACAGCAAACCGGGCTGACTAACCATAAGGAGGTGAATGAGTGTGGTGTATAACTTTTAGCGGGAGTCCCGCTACTAAAATGGTGTAAAACTTTAAGCGGGAGTCCCGTGACTGATATTAATGATGGATAAAAATAATAATCGAGTTAATTGAATTAAATTAGATGGATAGTTTTTTTTTAAAATTAAATAGTTGGACTTGGACTTCGGGATGATTTAGACGTGGGTAAATAGGAATTTATTTTACTCGCGGGTTAATATATCTCGTTTAATTTAAAATATTCTATTGTTATATTTATCATGTTTAATGCTACTGTCTGGCTTCACGAATCCTAATTGGGAGGAGTGGCTAGTATTCATGCGACGGGCTCTGACTTATAGCATTGATTAACATTCCAGTTTTAACACTGGATTAGTTGCATAGAAGTTATTGGAAATCTTTTGGAAGTGCAGCTGGATTTTATTTTCGCTGCTTAGTACTTTATAGTTATTTTCCTTTCCGTCGCATTTTTATTATGAGATTTTACTTATGAATTTGGTGGGCCACTCGATTCTACAGTTTTTTACAGTTTTCATTGAGATACTCTTAGTTGTATCTTTTATATTATTGGTGATTAGATTAGCATGATGATGGAATTCATTATTGCATGAATGTTTATTATTGTTGGATAAATTTAATTATTATCATGTGAAATGAATTTTATATATCTCATATTTGTCACATGGTAAGAATGATATTTAATTTAGTGATACCCGGCGTAATTTTGGTGGCGTATGATGCCAGGAATGCGTGGGGTGTTACAAAGTCCTGCGGGAGGGAGTATGGGTAGGTTTACCTTCTGTGTGAATCACCATCGGGCAGTGGTCTGAAGCGATCCTTGAGAGATTATTCATCACGGCTTTGGGAAAGTTGATCCTCCACTCAGGGTTGGCGAGGGTCCTATCCAGTCGCACCATGGTGTTGGCAAGGCCATCTCAATTATTCATCCAGATCATGCGCGGGCCAGTGCTACCCAAATCAGTTAGGTTGCAACTATTTATATTAGCTGCGAAAGCGGAGCACCTGTTGGACGACGAGTTCCTTGTATGTATGGGGATTATTTAGATGGGGGCAGTGGGAGTTTGGACTAGGGGTGTGCACGAACCCGAATAGATCGAACGAACCGAAAAAATCAAATTGGACCGAACACGTTTTTTGCAATTTTTTTTAATTCGGTTTTAATTCGGTCTAAAAATATATAGGACCGCATAATTCGGGTCGGTTTCAGTATTGAATCGTAAAAATGGTTTTGGACTGGACCGGACCGCTTTCATTATATATATATATATATATATATATATATATATATTGGGTGAGCGTGCGTGAGTTGTTAGTATTAAGTTAAAATATATATAAATAAATATATTGGGTGAGCGTGCGTGAGTTGTTAGTATTAAGTTAAAATATACATATATATATATATATATTTATTTATGTATATTTTAACTTAATACTAACAACTCACGCACGCTCACCCACAATGGATCAGCCTCTTACCACAATGGATCACCCACAGTGGTAAGAGGCTGATCCATTGTGGGTGAGCGTGCGTGAGTTGTTAGTATTAAGTCAAAATATATATATATATATATATATATATATATTAACTTAATACTAACAACTCACGCACGCTCACCCACAATGGGTCACATGCGCACGATCAACATCTTACCCAACCCTAACATAACATGAAATCTCTTATTCTCTCTCTCTTTCTTTCTCTATACAGCCGGCTGAATATTGACATCAACAACACCAACCCTAAACATCTCTTCTTCATCTCCTCTCCTCTCTCTTACCACCCCCTGTCACGATCTCCGGTCCAGACCGACGGTCTAAACCCCCAAGCCGCGCGACCTAAGCTCCACTAACCAATCTTAAGGACAAGTAAGTTATTTTTATTTTCATCCAAATCAAAATGCGTTCTTTGTAAATATTGAGATATGTTCTTTCTTTGAATTTACTTTTGATATACTGTGCATTCACCAGAGATTAAAGCATAAAGAGTTATGATAAAATAATAGAGTTGAGGAAGTAAGAGGCTTGTCCGATTTCCATGTGAAGTTATTTTGTTTTTTGATCTTGCCAAGCAATAGTTGATGGGATTTTAGCACATATATATTTGCAAGTATAATTAGAAAAATTAAATGGCACACAGAGAATGGTTTCTTAGTTATTTTTTGAATTGAATACCTACTTGAAATTTACTTTTAACTTATTAAAAAATTGAATAATAAGATGGAATCGAAAGCTTCAACAGTACAACTGGGTTTTTCTTTGAATATGTTGCGATAATCCAATCTTAAGGACAAGTAAGTTATTTTTATTTTCATCCATATCAAAATATTTTCTTTGTAAATGTTGAGATATGCTCTTTCTTTGAATTTACCTCTTGCTCAACTCAAACACACTGAATGGATCATTATTGGAGTTTCCTAGAAAACAATTTCAGTTTTGAAACTCGACAAAGTACAAACCCTTATGTAGTGTAGATGATTTATCGCAATATAAAATCTTTTGGGTAATATGTTGGGTTATTTGGATTATTTATCTCAATATAAAAAATGTTGGGTTATTTGAATCTGTTAGTTCAACCTAATCTGTTATTTGTAATTTGTTTGTAATTATTTTTTTGTTTTGATTGTAGGTTTAATATGGATAAGGTTAAATTGAGGTGGTGTTTTAAAAAAAAAACAATGTTTTTTTTTTAAAAGTGTTTTTTTTACAAGTGATGTTTTTTAAGGAGAAATGCTATTTTAAAAAAAAATGTGTTGTTTGCAATAAAAAATATGTGTTGTTTTATATGGGTTGAATCGAATAGGACCGAGATCGAATACGGATCGCTTGTTAACCGAATAAGTTCGTAATTTTTTAGGACCAATTAATGTGATCCGATTTTAAAAATATCGCAAAATCGAATTGGACCAGACCACGAATATCCCTAATTTGAACCGGCCGGGGGTATTACTGGAAAATTGTAAAGTCTGGGCTAAATTTATAGGTAGGTCATTGGTTTATGATTGAAAAATGGGGTAACACTATTAGCACTCCAAATATTCTTCTTGCACTCCATTTGGAAAGATACAAATAATAAATGACAATTTAACCCTTTTAACGTTAGATCTGTTCCTTTGTTTTTTTATAAACCATCTCTTCCTTCATTATGGGAACTAACCATCAAGGGAGGGAAGGGAAGAAAATGTCGATAGAAATTAAGGATAGTTTATTTTTTAATTTAATAATTAAATAAAGTTTAAGCATGAAAAAGAAATTCACACTCCGGATAACAGTAATTCACAACTTACTCATTAATTAATTTATACTTTAGTACTCAGTTATTTTTTTACCCAACACAAACACGATCTAATTACAAGGTTACACGATACGACATGATATATAATTTTATTTTTTACCTAATACAAATACGATCCAAATAAAAGCGACACGATACAACACATTTTTTTTTATAATCAAACATGAACACGATCCAATTAAAACGCGACACGACACATCACAATGGGAAATCTTTTTTTTTAACAAGACACGACCCAAATAAAAGCGACACGATATGCCCCGACACAAAATATTATTTTTGAACTAACACAACACGACATGAAATCCTTTTTTTATAATTAGATTGTGTTCGTGGCATGGAGTCATATTTTTTTCAATACCGACTCGGACCTTTTTTTATTATTTTAAAAATAATCTTTTTACAATTTAGAAAAAATGGTCCGCGCCAGCGATATGTATAGGCAGACCGACCACCTATACATACCGCTATCGCAGAGCATTTCATTCTCATATGTTGATTCGCGCCAGCAGTTAGTATGAATTAATCGTGTTTTATTCTTGGATTTATTTGGGTCGCATTTTATTTGGCCCACGCCACGTTTTATTTAGGGCGTAATCATGTTACTTGAAAAATAAAAAGAGTCATAATCGCATTGTGTAATTTTTTAAAACAATCGCGTCTCTAAAATATCAAATTTTCAAAAAACACATATGTAAAGAAAAGAGCACATACTAAACATATTTTTTAACGACAAAAATAAAAACGAGAGCTTACATTAAATATAATAAAAATCATAACTTTTAAAATAGTCTAAAACTCTCTTAAAAGATAAAAAAAATTAAAATAGATTGTCGGATCGCTGACGCGGACCATTTTTTTTAAATAGCAAAAAAAATATTTTTTAATTTAGTTTTTTGTGTGAAATTTAAACATTTTAGGGGATACATAAAAACTTAATTTTTAATTGATTTTTTTTAAAAGCAGTATAATTTTTTTATAGAAAAAAAATTTCTGTTTATTTTTTTAGAAAATGACTTTTGTTTGGGATTTTTTTTGGTAGAAATTTTATTTGTGTCATATTTTAGCTATTCGCATCCGACACAAATTCGGCAAAAATTATTGTTCTTGTGTAATTAATATTAGAGTCATTAAATAAATAAAAGTTTTCATTTAGTTTTTTGAAGGGGTCCAATTTTATTAGGCTCGGTATAAAAAACAAAAAATAAATATTTTAAAAATACATTTATAAGAATAAAAATGTTTTTGCGTTATCTTCCATTAAAAAAAATAATAGTGAAATATCATTTGTACTTCCAAATTTAAAATATTTATAAAAAAAAGGTGATTTAAAAATAATTTTAATTTGCATTTGGATTATAATGAACTAAGAGGGTTCGCACATAATGATATCTTTTACTACTATAAAATGCAAAACAAGACATTAAAACTTCTCTTCAATCCGCCTATCCACGTAGGCAAAGTATTTAATAGAGTCTCCAACTTAAGAGTATCCACATGTTAAATACTTTTAACCTTGGCTCCCTCAAATTTCGTATTTCTCTCTCCGTCCGCCTATTCATTTGCCCAATAAATGTCCGTTCAGTTTCTCTCCCTCAAGACTCTTCACATCCCAAGACATTTTTCAGGGAAGCTACCTCTTTAAAAACCCAAACCATTATCATTAGCTTTCTCTCCCCACAAACCCAATTTTATCATCTTATATAAGATGAATCAAACCACCTCAAAGGCTCCCTCCCCCCTCTCTGTTCATTCGTGAGTCTCAATGCATTCCCTTCAATATGCATTTTTTTCCAATTAGTCCCTCCATCACCTTTACTACTTCATACCTTTTCTCCTTCCTGAGTTTCTATTCAACCCTCATCATAAACGCCCCCGAGAGAGTAAATCAACAAGTAGCCACAAGAGGACCCAAAATAACCCTCATATCGTCAAACACCAATCACTCAATTGCAGAGATACTCGGCCTCGATGGGGGACATATCGGGTCAGATCTTGACCCGATTGGTGGCTTGATCGAACCATTCAAGGACAATTATGCGGTTGGCGATGGTTAGAGAATGGGTGTTAGGGCTATTGACGAGCCAGCTTTCTTTACTCGCACCAAGTTGGGTGAGATCGTCAAGCTCTCATTTCTCTGTTTTGCATTTGTATTTGTATTTATATGAAACAAAAGTTAAATGTCGGTGGTTTGTGTTAATATGGAAAAGTGTTGAAGATGAAGACATAAGGGGTTTTCTTCCATGGGATAGCTGGTGGTTCTTGATGGGTTATGGAATCTTTTGGGTAGACTTGTATTTTGATGAAAAACTTACTCAAGAAATAAGGAGGGTGTGGTAATCTTTGAAGGAGGGTGTGGTTCTTTCGTATGTTTTCTCCCAGAAGTTTTGTTTGGTTTTGTTTGTTGACTGAGTTGATTGAGAGATATGGTGGGCTGGTTTTGTTAGAGCTGGTGGTTTTATTTTCATTGATACACGTGTTTGAGAGGTTTTATTTTCATTGATACCCGCATATGACCAAATGAAGATTGATGGTTTGTGTAATTATCTTTGTGCTTTTTTTATATTTGTTATTTTCCGCCATTTAAAACAAGAGTAATTCTAGCTTGCCAATCTAGAAATCGCATCTTTCAATTTTTTTAAACTTTTTATTCTTTTATTTTTAACCATTAATATAAAAACAGTTTTAATATAAAAAACAGTTTTTCTATTAATATAAAAAATAGTTTTTTAACTAAAAACCAACAGTTTTTTTAATTAAAAGTAAACAGTTATTTTTATTAAAATTAAAATTAAAAAAATATTTTTTTTCATAAATAAAAAAACAACCCCCTCCTGTGGGGTGTTTGAAAATTAATGTTATCCTTCTTCAACTCATGCTCTATCGCAACTCATTTCCAGGCTGGTGTATGTTTTCAAGAAAAGAGTTAAAGGATTTCAGATTTAATGGGTGAGGCTCAGGAATTTTGGAGGTTGTTTGACGTTTTAGACCTATGACTTGTAGCATTGAAAATGACAACGCTACTATTATAGACCTGTGTAAATGCACAAGTGTAGGCTTGACTCCCATTGCAGCAATTATGGAGGAAATTTTCAAGACTGAGTCATTTAATGAGGTGTCATTCAGAGGCTAACCAAGCAGCTCATTGAGCTCTTAATTGCAATGTATTCTTTTTCTCTGATGAACTTCCTCCACAGTTAAGAGTTATTGCTACGGGTCCTCATATTTTCATTAAAAATATTTTTACAAAACACCAAAATTAGTTATACTGTGGGAGTGTGTAGAAGGTGTGAATGAGTGATGTATTTGGGTATATGGATGTGTATAGAGTTAGTAGGTGTGTTTTATTTGTATCAACCAAACTAAATCAAAATAGGTTTACTAATTTTTTATTTACTAATTTACAGTTTATAAGTTAAATTATCAAAATTTAAGTTGTTTAACTACTTTGATATAAGAATTGTGCACCAACAACTAGTATATAAATATATTGGATGACTTGGCTTTAGTGGGTTTGATAAGAGGGAGCTTAATGTTTTAAAAGGGTAATTATGTCTTGTGAAAAAAGATTGGAGTGCAAACAGATTTTGTTGAAGCGTTTGTAGCCCCACCCGAAAAATGTTATCAATATAGGTGGGTTTACAGTATTTAAGGATTCTGACAGTGAGGAGACAACTCTAAAGGCCCGTTAGGCACTAAAGTTGGATGTAAACCAGCATCTGTACATGGGGCAATTAATGCTTGGGTAGGTAGGAGGATCACTTCGGTCAGTAAAAGATCACGTGGGCGCAAAGATAAACTTGGCCACTTGCGTTGCTTTACGTGAGTGCACATAACGCTCCACAAATTCACCATGTTGGGCAGTAGCTCTTTGATGGGAAAAGTGAGGTTGCCTCGTCTCTAAATACTTGAATTCGCTGCATGGTTTTTCAAACCAAATGGGCCCACTTTGTCTGAACTTATCCTCCAATGTTGTTAAGAGGTTGATTTTTTTTTTGGTTAAATTAGGGTATTCATTAATGATTTAGTGATTAATTTTTTTGTTGATTTGTTGGCAGGGTGAGACAGTTGACTCAAAAATTTAAGACTGTTCCAATAAGAGGTTGATATATTGACATTTTTAGAGGGTATATCCCTTACTTTCCGTGATATTTTTCCTTTTCTTTTATCCATGCATGTCATCATACTGTTTTGGTTAGAGTCAAGTGTGATGAAACGATTTGTTGTTGACATAACTTTGATATGTTGGGATTGTTTCTGAGATTTGGCCTAAGGGTTATTATGTTTACCCCTTCCTTCAACTAGCATCTAAGGACCGAAGACGTTATTTTTTAGATGGTTATCATCTCCCTTAATGTTTTGTCCACCGGTCTAAGAAGTGGATTGGAGCTCTTGCCCCACGTGCGAAAGAGAGTTGGCCTACTGTTAGGAATGGTTGTTGGCTCCTCCAACGGTCGAGAAATTACACTGAGGATTAGTCGTCATGCACGGTGTTTTTTCGATCGACAGTATTCATTCTAATGACTATTTTACTGCAATGGAAGCATAGAAAATGAAGGAATTCGTACTCAAAACGATATTTCCTTTATTCAAGTTTGTAGGTAGGAATAAGGGGTTTAGCAAGATACACCTCAACACAAATTCTGATATAGTTGCCTCTAGACAAGGAAGTCGAATTAAATCCGTTTTGATGGGCTTGCCCACTTTGCTTCCAATTTAAAAAAGAGCTTTATCTTTAAACGACTGAATTAATAACCCAAAGAGCAGTGGTAGCCTCTCTATAGTCCTCTGGATTGAAGTTTGGTTCCCATTTTCTCAAAATTAGATAGTGATTCATGACTATCTAGGGCCCTCCCGTTAGCACATGGTGGTAATCCTCTTTGTTATGGAATTTAAAAAGTAAGTGAGCTTCCTCAAGGTCAACCACCTCAAAATCACTATGCAAGTTCCATAATAGTTAGTGGTATATTTTTGCAAAGAGTTTTATAC
This sequence comes from Sambucus nigra, assembly GCA_949130495.1. Lineage (NCBI taxonomy): Eukaryota > Viridiplantae > Streptophyta > Magnoliopsida > Dipsacales > Adoxaceae > Sambucus > Sambucus nigra. The sequence continues at coordinate 193,531,506 of OX422223.1, forward strand.
CCGATATTTCCCCAAGTAACCTTACTATTATGGTATCTTTCCACCAATTTCTTTCTCAACATGCTTTGGGTGGTGGGGGATGTAAACACCACATTCTAGGAGCTTCCAAGTCTCTCCTTAGATCCTTAACACTTTCCCATTTCACTACAAATCCTAAGTCATACATCAAGTGCTAATCTAGAGGCACCCTGATTTGACCCCAGTCAACTTCATTATCAGAGAAAAATCTCTTTAAATCTTCGAAGGTCATTAAAATCCCTTTCTAACAGGTCGCCCCGTGCGCAAAACGGCATAATCGTTCGGATGAACAATCCATTTTCCCCTGAAAATTGATCCGGAGGCCACCGGGTGCTCCCGTGCTCCATTTGACCAAGGTCAACTCTTCAACTCGAATAAGATTGAATGACTCTTCTAAGGGCACTGAATACCCTTTCTAACGGTCCACCCCGTGTGCGAATCCACCTTACGCCCGTTTTACTCCGAAAGGTCACCGGATGATTCCAGGCCCCGGTTGATCAAGGTCAACTTTCCAAACCGAGCGAAGCTCTTTGGAATATCTAAGTACATCACATAAACTTTCTAACGGTCCGACTCGTGTGCGATTCTGACTTACGATTTGGACGAACGATCCATTTTCATTCGACGATCTCCCGTCCAAAGGATCGATGAGTGCTTTCGAGCCTCGTTTGAACCAAAGTCAATTCCTGAGCCCGAGAGCGGCCCAGAGATTTTTAAAGGTCTTTGAATTACCTTTCTAACAGTATGCCCCAAGCTCGATTTGGATCAACAGATTGCGTTCTACCACTATTTTTTCAAAAAAATCTGCACGAGACTACCAATTGGCAGGTCCATTTCCCTTCCTATAGGCAGTGTGCCTAGGGTTACCTGTCGATTGACAGGGTATGGCTATGCCGATCAGCACCCCCTTACCCTAAAAATAGAGGGAATGACCTCACTCCTAGGGCACACCTCAGATCCATCAATATCAGTGATCTCAACAACATTCTCTTGCAATTAGCGAAGTTTTCTTGTGTGAAATTCCTTTCCATCTTTCATTCCCATCCTTTTCATACCAAATTTAGCAAAATCTCATTCTCTCTCATCCAACATTCATCTCAATACTCAAGGTATTTCGTCAAGGATCAAGATCAAGCCTCAATTCTCTAAAGAAGGTTCAAAATTCTTCTCTCTATTTAAATTCTTTATTTTCCCATTAGTTACATAAATTCTTAATCTAGCTTTTACTTTAGTTCATACACATTAATATCTCATCCTTTATTAGTTATATTGTACATACTTTATTTTCTTTAAAAAAGCGAAACAAAGGAAAAGAGGGTTACACCTATAAATTCCAACGGGATTATCCACCATCATTTCTCAAAACTAGAGTATATTTTATACACACACACACATAATAAATTCCCGTTCGAATCTATGAGATAAACCCCACCCTTATGACGCATACGAACTACGTGGACTTTGATCCCTTTATAGGGTACGTAGGCGTCTTGGGCTAAAACCCGAGACTTGAGTCCAATTTCTCAAATTTTCTAATTTTTCCATTTTCGCATTTGCATCCTTTTCATCTATACATTATTTTATATATCACATTTGTGATCCTTATTGGCGTTTTATCCAACATATATTATCGTTTCATTATAACGATCAATATCTCGATAAATGCATACATCGTATTTTCAAAATATTATTTGGGGAATATTTTGGTATGCCAAGTGTGACCTCATCTTCATGGTCACAAGCCTCGGTCGTGGCCAACCTTCACCAACCATCCAGAAGTGGGACGTTGCAACTCGGCCTGATCAGCCTTGGCCTATACTGACTTGGCCATGGAGCCGCTCAGGATGCCTCGGCCTCTGGTAACTGGCAAAGATGAGTTTACCTACATTGTTCTTAGAGATTGAGCACCCTCGTCCTCGACCTCACCTAGGCCGATGAGGTCAGGTCGAGACTTATCAACATCACATGTGTCAACTCTTCAGTGGTTCGTGGATCTAAAATTCTTACCTCGACCAATATTGTAAGGATATAAATTTCCAATTGAGTCCCTATATTGTTTTGACTTAATTCCGTGAACAAAACTGTGTTTGTAATATGTCATAGGGAGATTTTATTTTTGTCACGATCCCACTTGGTCTATGACGTATTGAAGAAATTGAAGACGTTGAGGCAAAGCTTCAAAGAATTAATCATGCCGAAGTTTAATTGGTGCAAGTTTATTCGTCTTCAAGTTAATTACATTCTAAGATCACGCAGGTATGAATGCGTATAATTGATGGAGCTCGAAATAATTTTTATAAAAGGATAAAGATGAATTTTTATAAGGAAAATGTTTTAAAGAGTGTTTTAAATGTTTTACACTTCGTTTTATTCTAATAAGCTCGAAAAAGAGTTTGAGTTAATTGGATCTCTTTTGGAAGAAACGTTTTAAAGAAAAAGTCAAACTGACACGCGGGTCGTTCAAATGACATCTCTGCTCATTTGAGCGAGATAGCCATGTCGCGCGAACGACTGGTCATGTCGTTCGAGCAACACATTTTTCGAGGCGGTCAATTTTTCCTATTTAAAGCGTGGTTTCGTCAGAATTAATGTGTTGTGCAATCTAGAAAACAGTTTTCAATCCAGTACGAGTTTTGCACATATTTTCGAAGGTTTCAAAGCTTAAACACATCCTTAGAGTTTGCAAAGATCCGAGGTATCATTATTATATGTTTATGTGATCTGGCTGCACCAAGAAGGTTTGTTCTATACTTGAACATCTGGGTTTGCGGTGAAGAAAAGAGAAGGATTTCTTGTTCGACATCGTAGACGTATAAAAGCCATTCGGTGGACATCGAGACATACGTGGACGCGTGTGTTGTGAATAGTTATCGTGGAAGAAGGACTTTCTGCGTGGGCACTGTGAGAGGAGTGGTTGAAGACCAGAAGAGCATCAAGCCCCTTGGGGATCGAGTCGTTGAGTGAGTCTTTTGTCTGTTTTTTATAATTCCACATTCATAGTGATTGTATGGCTTAGGCCGTCCGAGATTTTTTCCCATCTTGGATTTTTCCTCGTACATCCGACGTTGTGAGTATTCTCTACTTTACTTTATTTGCTTTAATCACTAGATGCATGTTTAGGATTAATCAAGATAAAATTGGTTTAGAGTAAAAATTAGTTTTTCACAACTTGGTTTGGTGCTAATTAAAAGTTGGACAATTTTTGGTGAAAATTGGTTTGATTTGAAGCACATGCATAAGGGACACTCTTTCAAATATGGTCGGTTGGGGTCATATTGCTGACAAAGCGTGTGCATTGGGAGACGCATGGAGATGTGCGCGTGGATGTGTGACACCCGTGAACTAAAATCGTTATACCCAGATCATTCTCTCACGTGAGGGAATATTTGATCATCATGACATACATGTGATGAATATAACTAACTCTTCCTCATTGGCTAGGAACATTTTGCACATGCTTATTGCATGCTTGGGGGTGCAATCCACCTCCAAGGCACTATAAATACATCTAATCTTCTTCGCTGTAAAGGATCGCTTAATTAAAAACCTAGAAAAACTCTGCTTATTGGTGTTCAGAAGAGATATAAAGCTTGAGTGTTGTAAACCAGGCTATTAGAGCCATATTTGTTAGTGGATTTCCCTCACACACACACAATGGACGTAGGCTCCTGTCGAACTACTTAAATTCTGGTGTTCTTCCTCTTATCCTCATCTCTATCTACTGTTACATTGCTATATTTCTATTGCATTTTTGCCATTGTTATACTGGTGAGAGCTTATTCATCACTTTGACCTGGTGGTGCTATTTCCAGCATCATCAGTCTGGCGCCGTATGTGGGAATGAGAATTATCATCTCATCCCTTATCTAGCTTGTACTCAACGGAGTCTCTGGTTGTGAACTAGTCCTCCCCTCTTGTGGAGTTATTTTGCCATTAAAAGAGTTCTTGTTTATCTTCTAAGCTTCTAGTTTTCAGTTACAAATCATCCATCAAGTTTGAAACATGGCATCAGAATTTCCACCACCACCACCACCACCAGGGGGTGGTGGAACCAATACCAGCCAACCTCCTTAGTCAGAAATGGCTGAAGTAGCGACGACTCTTATCTCCCTAGTGGACAGCTAGCAGTTCATGCACCAGCAGTTTGCTACCCTTAGCCAAAAAGTGATAAGGCCCGACGGAGATAATTTGATACCTCCGACAATAAGGCCAGGGGACCACCTCAGGCCTCACACAAGGATCTCCCTCATCAACAGAGGCATAAAGACGTGGCCGACCCTAGGCGTTTACACTTGGGGAGAGCCTAGGTCATACTAGAAGGCCGAGCCGAGAGTGTAGGCTAACGGAATCAGCCCTAGATAGGTTGAGCAGGGGGTCGGCCTTTGATATGCTCGGCCCAACACCAGATGATTTACGAAACCTCCATTCCAAATCAAGAAGTATAGTCGGTTTTCAAAGGAACAACGGGGATGACGATCGTCAGGCCCTAAGAGGCAGAGATGAGGAACAAACAGAGGTAAACAGTCAGTAGAGAACGGCTCCCAGAGAAGCTTCAGTTTGGCCAAATGGCAGAGAGGGAGCTGGAAAGAATGTGGTAGAGGTTGTGGTGGCTGACAGACCTTGGAATGACTCCGTACAATGACTGGAAGATAAGATATGTGATATTTTGAAGAGCCGAGACCCCTTGCAGAGGGAATATAATGAAGGCTCACCCTTTGTGGCCAGGATAGTAATTTGTCTAACTCCAGCCAAATTCAAACCTCTAGTGGTTACACCCAAGTATGATGGGAGCACTAATCCGGTTCACCACATCGATATGTAACAGTCGATTACAAACATTTACTCAGTTTCAGATGAGATGAGGTGTCATGTCTTTTCAAGCACTTTTACCAGATTAACTCATGTATGGTTCAGTTCACTCCCAAAGAGTTCAATTGAGAACTTCACGCAACTCATAGAGAGATTCATACACAACTTTTGTTTCGGGTAAGACCCCAAAAGAAGACTACTCACCTGCTGTATGTCAAGAAGGGAAAGAATGAGAGTCTCAGGGAGTATATAGCAAGATTCAAAAAAGAAAAGTTAGAAGTTGAGGATTATGAAAAAAGTATTGCGATGACAGTGCTGATAAGAGGTCTACAGAAAGGGAAATTATTTTGGAAGCTTGCTGAGAACCCACCGAAGTCTATGGATGAGCTATTGGCGATGGTCGGCAAGGTCATGAATGCCGAGGAAGCTATGGTCGCGAAGTATGAGAATGAAAAGAGGGACGAGTAGTGGGGGAAAGTTCCAAAAGAAGAGTAAAGATAGAAAAAAGAGATCAGCAGATGATAAGTTTGCCGACTACACTCCCCTCACGGTCAACTGCGAGCATATTTTGAATGAGATCAAGAATGATCGATCCATGGGGTTGACCGAAAATCTAAAAGCTCCCCCTCACAAGAGGAACAAAAACCTATGGTGTGAATTTCACCAGGACCACGGGCACCTGACCGATAAGTGTTTTGCTTTGAAGGGTGAGATTGAGAAGATGCTCAAGGCTGGGAAGCTGAGAAAATATATAAGCAGTGATAGTCCAAGAGGAGGCCAAAATGACCCAAGAAAGAGAAGATTCGATAAGTTCAAAGAGGATGCTCATAAGAAAAAGGATGATGCCTCAGACGATGATGATGGGGATGATCCCGACCTGCCACCAAAGGAAAATGGTCCCAAAGGTCTCCATCATATGATCTCCTTCGATGTAAAGATGATTTGTGGGGGCCTAACATGAGGAGGCTAAAAGGTGGCCGACAGAAAGGCACACGTTGTAGAGGTCAAAGCTCTTCCCACAATTAAAGTGGTTAGCTCGGCCGCAGTAAGTGCTAAGTCGAAGAAAAGGAAGAAGGTAGATGTAAACACTTTGATTGTGGGTTTTTCAAGACTTGACTTCAAAAGTATCCTAGCTCCCCAAGATGACCCTCTGGTGATTACAACCAGAGTTCATGGGTATGACCTACTGAGAATACTGGTCGACGAAGGAAGCTCAACTTATGTTATGTTCTGGCCATGCTTCAAAGGCCTGGGGCTCAGTAAAAAGAGGCTCGTGCCTTATCATCACCCTTTGATTGGATTCAGCGATGAGAAAGTCCATCCATTGGGAATGTCTGAGATGGACGTCAGGATGGGAGATGTTTGACCGAAGAGACTCATAAAGAATGTTAATTTCTTTGTAACCGATGAAAGTGTATACTCGGCTTATAATATTATCATGGGAAGAGTGACCCTTAAGGAGTTTGAGGCCGTGCCCTCCACTGTACACCAAATGGTGAAATTACCAACTCCTTACGGGTTAGGGGAAGTCCAAGGTGATCAAGTGTTGGCATGTGAGTGCTACTCCAACTTAGTTGAGGAGAGGGAAGCCCATAAGAAGTCCACCATAACATATAACATTGATACGTTGGACCCCAGAGACGAGATGAAATTATATAACGGGGAAGCCACGGACGAGGTAGAATCCATCGTCCTCAGTGAGGATGAGCCCAAAAAAACAATCCAAGTTGGCGAAGCCCTAAAGAAAGAGGATAAGGAATAGCTGATTAAGCTGTTGAAGAAGAGGCAGAGCATTTTTTCCTGGAGCCACGAAGATATGCCTGGTATTGACCCAAAAGTCTTATGTCATAAGCTCAATGTGGCCGATGATGCGAAGCCGATACGATAAAGAAGAAGAGTCTACTCAAGAGAGAAGTATGACGTTATTAGAGAGGAAGTCAACAAATTAGAGAAGGCCGACTTCATCCAGAAAGTCATCTACCCTGAGTGTTTGGGAAACACTGTCATCGTCCCTAAGGCCAATGGCAAACGGAGGATGTTTGTTGACTTCACGGATCTAAACAAAGCGTGCTCGAAAGAAAACTTCCCTTTGCTTAGGATTGATTAGATGGTAGATGCTGCAGCTGGACATGAATTGATGAGCTTCATGGATGCCTACTCAAGTTATAACCAAATATTCATGGACCCGGTCGACGAAGATAAGATAACTTTCATTACCGATAAGGGGATCTATTTCTACAAAATCATACCATTTGAGTTGAAGAATGCCGGGGCAACATATCAGAGGCTAGTCAACAAAATATTTGAGGATAAGATTGGCAAGATAATGGAAGTGTATGTTGACGATATATTAATGAAGGGCCTCAAGGCCAATACTCATGTGGTCGACCTTGAGTGTACCTTTGATAAGATGGACAAGTACTGAATGAACCTCAACCCCGCCAAGTGTGTCTTCGGTGTGGGAGTAAGTAAGTTTTTGGATTTATTATGAATTAGAGAGGTATCGAAGCCAATACCGAGAAGATTAAGGCATTGTTAGAAATGAAGACTCCTACGATGATAAATGATGTGCAGAGGCTTACTGAAATAATGGCAACATTAAACATGTTTGTGTCTAGAGCCACTGAGAAATGCCTTACTTTTTTTGGAGTATTGAGAAAATATTTTGAATGGAACAAGGAGTGTGATAGAGCCTTTTAGGATTTGAAGTCCTACCTCGGCTCTCCACTCCTATTATCTAGACTAGTTCAAGGGGAGAAACTATATCTTTATTTGGCAGTATCTGAGTCGTCCATTAGCGCCGCTATTGTAAGAGATGAGGATGGAGCACTCCAAGGGGCCGAGCAGAAGTACCCCAAGATGGATAAGTTATCCTACGCACTGATCCATACATCGAGAAAGATGAACCCCTAATTTCAGTCATTTACCATGGTGGTCCTCACTAGGGGTGTGCAAAAAAATTGACAACCCAAAGAACCGAACCAAATCAACCTTCGTGGGTTGGGTTGGTTCGGATTTTTTTCTCCACGGGTTGGTTTTAGTTCCAAGAAATTGAGAACCGAAGTGTTCGGTTAGGTTCTCAATTTTATACCTGAACCAAACCGAACCGAGAACAAAACTCATGGAACCGAAATGAAAAACTGAACTGAACCAAAGAACCGACCCATGAACCTGAACCATTAACCAAAATCATTAACCATAACCATTAACTAGAACCATTAATCAACCCGCAAACCAGAACCATTAACGAAAACCGTGAACCATAATTGCAAACCAAAACCACTACCCAAACCGTGAACCAGAACCGCAAACCAGAACCAAAAACTAGAACTATGAACCGACCCGAACAAAATCGAGAACTGATGGTTCAGTTCCGAATCGAACCGACCAATTTCGGTTCTGGTTTTAGTTCCAAAACCACGGAACTGATTTATTTCGGTTCTGGTTCTGGTTCCATAGTGGAACCGAACCGAACCGAACCAAACCAAACCATATGCACCCCTAGTCCTCACAGACTCACCCCTTAGACAAGTAATTCACAAGCCTGAGAAATCAGGAAGACTAATGGCTTGGGCAATCCAGTTAGGGGATTTCGACACCATCTACCAGTTGAGAACAGCTATTAAAGGGCAGGCCCTAGCTGACTTTGTGGTCGAGTTCACGTGAGATGAGGCCGACCTGAAAGCTATAATTTCTGGGAAATAAGGCAGAGTATATCCTCCCTTGATCGAGGCCGAGACGAGTTTGATAAGGAATAAAGTGTTTGAGAATGAGGAGGAAAGGTATCTTTTCAAGAATGGAGCCTTAGAAGAGGGGAGTTTTTCACCAAATGGTATTGTGTGGAGCCTCTTTATGGATGGGTCTTCATATGAAAATAGAAGTGGGGCAGGATTGATTGTGTCTGCCCCCGATGGGATCGATATTGAGTTTGTATTGAGGTTGAACTTCAAAGATTCCAATAATGAATATGAGTATGAGGCTCTCTAGAAGGTCTCTCTTTTGCTCGGGCACTGAATGTCGGCCAACTCCTTGTTCATAGTGATTTTAGGTTGGTTGTCAATTAAATCTTAGGGGCCAACGAGGCTAAAGATGACAGAATGGCAAGGTATCTGGGAAAGTTAAAGAAATCGTTGAAGAATTTTACTAAAGTGAAATTAAAGAGGATACCTAGGCTAGATAATGGTCGAGTCGATGCTGTGGCAAGGTTAGCCTCAGCCACCAGAACTGAAATTAAAATAACAGTCCCGGTAGAGATTCTCAATCGGCCGACGATTGAAGGAGAAGAAAATACTATGGAATTTTGCTTCAATATGAGTATGGGAGATTCCTAGATAGATCCTATTGTCCACTACATTAGAGATGGGGAGCTGTCTGAGTCCAAGGCCGAGAAAAAGAAAGTGAGGTACAAAGCTGCCAAGTTCTCCCTCATAGGAGACATCTTGTACAAGAAAGGGTTCCTACTTCCTCTACTCAGATGTGCCCATCCATCTAAGGTGGAGTATATTTTAAAAGATGTGCATGAAGGATAATGTTCTAGCCATATTGGAGGACGATCGTTGGCTAAGAGGATCATTATAAGGGATATTGGTGGCCAACATTGGCCAAAGATGCAGCGACATACGTCAAGAAGTGCGACAAGTGCCAGAGGTTTTCCACAATACCCCACTAACCACATCAGCCTCTTACCTCCATTACATCTCCTTGGACTTTTGCGATTTGGGAAATTTACCTGGTTGGACCACTATCGAGCTGCAAATAACTATCATTACTTGATCGTGGCGATCGATTATTTTTCAAAATGGATAGAGGTCGAGCCGATGGTAACATTCACAGAGAAGAAAGCCTTCTAGTTTATATGGAAAAATATCATCTGCAGGTATGACCTACCCAATACTCTGATTTCTAATAATGGAACACAGTTTAAGAACGTGTCCTTGGAAAAATATTATGAACGGGTTGGCATCAAGCAGTTCTTCTCTGCTCCTGGCTGACCCCAAGCTAATGGGCAGACATAAGTAACAAATCAGACGATTATGGATGGAATCAATAAGAGGTTGGAAGATGCCAAAGGCAGGTGGGTTGAAGAAGTATATGCTATCCTCTGGGTGTACAGGATGACAGAGAGGACTTATACTGGGTAAACTCCATTTATATTGGCTTATGGTTCAGAGGCAGTAGTTCCAACAGAGGTAGGTCTCCCCACCCACTGGGTTCAGACCTATGACCCAGAGGGGAACATTGCTAAATGAAGACTTGATTTAGATGTCGAGGAAGAAAGGAGAGAAGATGTTGAGGTTAGGCAAGCTGCCTACCAGCAAAGGACAATGAAGTTCAACAATAAGAGAGTAAAGGCACGCCCATTGAAGGTAGGAGACCTAGTGTTGAAGAAGACATGGCAGTAGCCTAATAAGCTTCATCCAAATTGGCATGGCCCATACAGAGTGGATGAAGAGGTAGTATCAGGGACGTGTAGATTGGAGAATCTAGAAGGAGAGCCATTATCCAACCCATGGAACGTCGACCACCTCAAAAATTATAACAGTAACATGGCTGTCTTACTAGTCTCTTTCCAGTAACATTTCAGTTTTGTAACACATGTATATGAGGCTCAGATGGTAAAAGAAATATGAATGAAGTTCAATAAAAATATCAAATGTTCTCTCATATGTTATATATTTGCCTGAATATTTATTTTTTACTTGTATCAGCTCATCTTAAGCTATAAAACATCATTCGTGGTGAAGTAACCTTAAGTTGCCCTCGGTGATACGATAGTCCAGACGGGGTCAACCTCGTCCATTGACTGTCAATAAAATCGAAAGACACTTATTATTAAAAAATCACTTAGTTGTGGTTCATTATTAAACATCATTAACTTGGTGGATTTTACTCTCTCGGCCGAGACGACAATGCATAAATGAGACGAATTTCATCCATACACTCTCAAAACGAAGAGAGGGGACTTATGCTTAAACACCATAATTTGGTGGATGCAAATTAAAAATCACTTAGTTGTGGTTCATTATTAAACATCATTAACTTGGTGGATTTTACTCTCTCGGTCGAGACGACAGTGCATGAACGAGACGACTCTTATCCATACACTCTCAAGACGATGAGAGGGGACTTAGGCTTAAACATCATAATTTGGCGGATTCAGATACTACATCACTTAGTTGTGCTTCATTTATTAAACATCACTTTATTATGGTTATGGTTAGTTGATCAAAATATCAAACAATGACATGCATACAAAGGCAAATATAATTCAGAAAATATAAGAGAAGAAACATTATATATTCAGCTTAAATATAAGCTATAATCAGCCATGTTAAAAAATGAAATGAAAAGAAATAAGAGTTTGTCTAAGTAAACTAAGATCTTACAGATGAGAGGGTACGGGTCACAGATGAACACCCTATGAAGTTGGCTCTGTATTTGTAACTCTCTCATCAGTAAGGGCTTACTCAATTACTATGGCTGACCCACCGACAGTCCCCTCAGCCTGAGTAGGTAAGATTGAGGCATTGGTATCCGCAAGAGGGGGGGTCGGGTGTTATTTTATCGGCCTCAGCTGCCTGCAGAGCCTTAACATATTCCAGGGCATAAACCATAAAAGACTCCTTCATGTCAGGAGATTCCAATTCAGAGCGGATATATGATATTACTTCAGTGGTAGTGACCCATCTGTAGGCTGTCTTAAGTTTCCTTTCAAGGTACTCTATGTCGAAACTTCTGAACTCTTCACTGGACTTGTACTCCTCAATGGCTTTGTCCCTTATCTTTTGTAAAGACTCGACCGACAAAGCCTCGACCTTGGCTTGGGAAATGGTGAATTCAAGATCTTTGGCATGTTGGGCAGTCAAAGTCGAAAGGTCTTCATTCTTCTTTAAAATGAGCTTGCCCTCGGTCTTTAAAAGGTCATACTTCGTTTACAAAGTCGTGTCCCTTTCCTTCAGAGTTCCCAGAGCCTTCTGATAGTCGCGTCAGATCTCCTTGAGCTTTCCCTTTAACTCCTATTCAGACCTCAAATCCCTGTCGGCCTCAAGAACCTTGGGATAGTTCTCAGCCATCCATTTGGAGGTCGAGTCTAGACCACATATAACCTGTAAAATTATTAGAAAAAGTCAGAATGTACTTGTCAGAGACGAGATAAATATTTGTCATGGAAGTTCCAATACCTGAGCCATGGAGTGAAGGCTAAAGTCAATGACTTGGGGAGTCAGGACCTTAGACAAGAACTCTTAATATTCCTTATAAGGGGCATGAAGCATGGTCCTCTTAGCCCTTGATGATAATGACAAGATCGTACCAAGAGTAACCCTTAGCTGAGTGATGTTAGCATCCCAATAATGATCAAAGATCCCCCCAGACAATGAGCTGGGGGCTGAGGACGAAGGAACAGTCTGTGAATGAGTGGATGGTGGAATTATCCTTGGCCTCGTCTGACTTTCCATATAGGTATCGGTTGGGGGAGGGGGTGCCTTTCATTTTTAGCAGACCTCATGATGGGGAAATCCACCAGTAGCAGCCTCATTTGTAGGCTTCTTACCCCCCATTTTTAGAATGTTCTTTAAACTTGTAGCAGTCATATTCCAAAGATAGTCTGAAATATGTGGTGGACGGTCTGCAGATTAGAAGAAGAAGTGATCATTAATAATAAAAGTCACAGCCGATAGAATTCTTAAAAGCATAAAAAAGAAAGATCACTCACATGGCTCGGCCAGGGGATCAACCCATAAGATGCCCTTCTCCAAAAGAGCATGATTTACTATATCTTCAAACTTGGGAAGAGGACCTTCTTTCCCCAAACTCTTCAAGTACGTCACCTTCTCCCAATTTGGTATACTCAGGTTGGGGTCCAATTTAACCCACCATGAAGGGTTCGCGCAGATACGAGGAACTCTCGGCTCATCCTTTTATAGATCGGCATCTATCAAGAACTCCCAGAGATAAAAAAGAACCTTAATTTTTAGAAGTGGTTAGAAGTTTGGGTGACCTGTATTATCTTCTTGTCAAGCTTCCTTGACCCCAGATGATAATAACCTGCCTGGGTCTTAGAAGACGATGTGTTATAGCAGGATTTGAAGATCTCCGTAGAAGGATCATCCATGTAGTTATTCAACCATAGTGTGATCTAGCCGAGTATGACCCTCCAAGAATTGGGCACCAGTTGGGTCTGAGTAAACTCCAATTTGGAAAGAATGGCTCATACGGCTGAAGTCGAGTTTGAACATTTTCTCGTAAACTATGATCTCGCCTTCTCGTCCTCTATAGGCCCTATCTTTCTCGGTCGGAACATGCATGATTATGTCAGACTTAATTCCATAGAGGTGTCTCCAGAGGAGGAGGTCAGACTCTTTAGCTGATGAAGGAAACCGCTCGGTAAAAGTAGTATCAATAGGGACCTCTTCCTCAGAGCTACTACCGTCATCATTTTCTTGCTCATCTCCTGCTTCAGCCTCATTCGCTACTTCGGCCTCAGAGGGCGAATGTCCATTTGGAAACCTCTTTTGAAATTCATCACCTCTCATGGAACTCATAGGGATGGCGAATGGCGAAAGGGCAAAGTTTATGGTCGGCTTGGAGGATTCAGAGACGACCTGGAATAAGGACCCACTAGAAGCATCCTCGTCTATGATTTGGAGAGAAGAGTCATCTCGGCCGAAAGACTAATCTTGTCTTGATGACGTGGCGCGAGTTAAGATCTCGACCACCTAAGGGTCAACAACATAAGATGGGGACATCCTCATGGACTCCTGGAATGAGTCCCTCCTATCAGTCGACGGAGATGATGATCCAATCATCTCGACCCTATTAGCCTCAGAGGGAGAGGGGTATATGATTTTTAGGGGGATCGGGAAAATGGGTCTTACCCAAATGGGATCGGTTCTACGCTTTTCCTCCTACTCTTCTTTTACCCTACGAATCTCTTGGAAGCACTTCTCCTTAAGTGATGGAAATTCTTCAGATAACCTATAAAGCTCTTGCAACATCCAAGAGCTGAGGTAACACTTGATAAAAAGCATGAAAGGAACAAACAACTTAAGGGTTTGACTAACCTTAACCCAAGGATCAAAATGCAAAAATGAATAATTTTGTGAATAAATAATCAAGAACGGTTTGAAGGTTAGTCTGAGAAGATGACCGAAATATTGTCAGAGTAAATTGAAAAGCCTAATAAGCCACAAACAAGCCCAAAGCTAGGTGAATTATGGCCCCCAAAGAACCTCTACCTACCCAAAACCATCAGGAACTACTTGGAAGCGAACCCTAGCTACCCAATACAGTCACCGGAGTATTAAACGAACTCGCCAGAAAAATTAAAAACCTTATAACAAACTGAAACTAAAGAAAGATTTAAAGAAATGGTAAAAGAGGGTTACCTGGAGGGAATGGGAGAACGAGGAATAAATAATGGCCTAGAGAGATGCTTGGAAGCACAAAGACAGGAGGCGAGAGCTCTGGTTCTAAAGAGAGAGGTACGCAGAAGGTATAAGTCAAGGAAAGAGAAAATGGTTTTGAAAAAATCATTTAAATATTAGTAATGATTTATGTATGTTTTACAAAGTGACGCACAGTTTCCCATATGCCTCATCATGCCCAGTGCGAAACCCTAAGCATTTAAGTCATCATCCATGGCTTGGATACAACCCTATGGGAACTGTGACACTTGTCACAAACAGTTGCCACTCACTTGATAGCTTCCATATATCCTCCCAATAACTATAATCAGTGTCAACAGATGATATAACATAATTACCCCTCAGCCACATCCGCACATCAAAGACTAAGGGTTAGGGGGTGATTGATATGCCAAGTGTGACCTCGTCTTCATGGTCATACAACCTCGGTCGTGGCTGACCTTTACCAACCATCCAGAAGTGGGACATTGCAACTCGGCCTGATCATGCTCGGCTAAATACTGACTCGGTCCATGAAGCATCTCAAAATTCCTTGGCCTCAGCCTTCGGTAACTGGCAGAGATGAGTTACATGAATTATTCTCAGAGATTGAGCACCCTCATCCTCAGCCTCACCTAGGCCGACGAGGACAGACCGAGACTAATCAACATCACAGGTGTCAACTCTTCAGTGGTTTACGGGGCTACAAGTCCAACCTCGATCCATATGGTCGACCGAGGTCATGACAAAGCGCGTGCATTGGGGGATGCGTGGAGATGTGCGCGTGGATGTTCTAAATCTGTTATACCCAGATTATTCTCTCACATGAGGGAATATTTGATCATCATAATATACATATGACAAAGATAGTTGGCTCCTCCTCAATGGCTAGGAACATTTTACACATTCTTATTGCATGCTTGGGGGTACAATACACCCCCAAGGCACTATAAATACATCTAATCTTCTTCATTGTAAGGGATCTCTTAATCCAAACCCTAGAAAAACTCTGCTCATTTGTGTCCATAAGAGAGCAAAAGTTTGAGTGTTGTAACCCAGGCCATTAGAGCCATATTTGTTAGTGGATTTCACTCTCTCTCACAGACACAATAGGCGTAGGCTCCGGCCAAACCACTTAAATTCCTATGTTCTTCCTCTTCTCCTCATCTCCTCATCTCTTTCTACTATTACATTGCTATATTTATATTACATTTCTTCCATTGTTATACTGGTGAGAGCTTATTCATCACTTTGACCTAGTGGTGCTATTTCCAGCTTCATCAATTCCTATGGATGACCTCACTCCATCTTTTCCATGATGTGAGTTAAGTGATTCTGATCACCATTTAAATATATACGCACACACACTTCACGGAGGAAAATAGTAACACAAGCCCATGAGAGACTAAAAGGGTGGTATGGGGCCTAACACCTTCCCATTCTGTAACTTAGCCCCCGAACCTTTGAACTATTGGTTTAGTAAGCATCAGTATGTCTTTGACGCCGCTCTCTCGAGGCGACAACATGCTCTTTTGCCCGTTTTGTGCAAAATAGGCTGGCGACTCCATCTCTTCACATCACCCCACGCTAATGACAACTAAAGCACTCCTAGAGGAAGATGGCGCGAGACCTTATCCCCCCTTCTTTTTCCCCCTAACCAGGAGAAAGTGAGAGATCTAGGATGGCCACTGTGGCGACTCCGTCGGGGACAAACTTAAGAGTGCTAGACTCTGTTTGAATGGGTGTTATTGTTTTCTGCTTGTGTGTGAATGCACCTACGAATATGTTTCATTTTTTCTCCTCTATTATTTTTGCACATATGTACCTCATGCTTATATCACTACTCACTCACACACTTATAGATACTCTCTATGTACACTTTACACTACTTACATATAGGATCACTTATATCCACATGTTGCACACACATTTTAGAATATCCATGCTTAGGTGTCACTAACACGCACCTCCACTTATCAAACTTGTATATATCTATGCTCACTCACATTTGTCACACACCGCTTGTAGTTAATCCATGCTTAGGTTCACTCCCACACACTCACTTATAGATAGTCACATATACCTCACTCTCACATATCCATGGTTATTTTAATCTTCATGCTCCATGCTAGATTTATACTTGTACATTCCCCATTAGTATAATGCTCATCATGTTTAATAAATAAAATACTCTCCCCACAATATGCTAATCAAGAATCATGCATTTTGCACACTACATCACCAAAGATCATGGCTATTGACCAAATTTTGTCCCGTACCTGGGGTTCACTTTGTGATGGGTACTGGTCCGACCGGTTGCAATTAACCTAAGTGACACGACTCTAACCTTCCATTGGCCAAGTACGTTCAACGTATATCGAACGGTTCCCCCCCACATCGTACCGCTTGACTGAAGTTATGACGGGAGGTATATCACATGGAGCTCGTTCTCATACATCGAGTATATCGAATTCCCTCTCACATATGCTATCCCTACGAGGTATATAGTGAGGTAATTCACGTACATTCAGGTATATTAAATGGCTTATCCACATGTACTTGTTTCCCTCAAAAGCAAGACGTATATCATGGAAGTCATGCCAAAGGGGGAAACCCTTTCAATTAACCCCACAACTACATTCCCTCATATAGGCGTCAAACCTAGGGCACTCATATTTAGTTTGCCTATTATTACCCGAAACTCTGTCGATATGATGGGTCGGCATGCCGTGCAAATTTTTGCACGATTTTGTCTTTTTTAAAATGGGACCCTATTCATGAGCCTGGAAACAAGTCCAACTATGTTTTTTACATATTTTTCAAACCCAATTTTCCCAGGCTTAAGTCCCATCCGACATTTCTTTTTTGCATTTAGGTAAACCTAATACAAGTGAGAACATAATAAAGATAAATAATAATCATGTTGAGACCCTTTTTTCTCGCTTTTCCTCTTTCTTTACCAAAAGTGTCAAAAATGTTTTTCACTCTTCTATCAAAATACCAGAAGCATTTTTCCTTCCTTTTACCATAAATATTTTCCCTCCTTTTTACCCCAAAACAATTTGTACTCCTCTTTTCCAAAATGTTAAAAATATTTTCCTCTTATATTTAAAGACTTTCCTTTTTTATTTTTAAAAAATAAATTCGAATCTTTCTCCTTATGAGGTCGATCGCATACCCGACCCTTGGCCTAGCTCTCTATTGGCTTCGATGTTTCGTCGAACTGCCCTGAGGCTCCGTCAGTTCCCTCACTACTTCTTTCGAGTCCTGAATTTCCATGGAGAATGCAGTCCAACTATCGAATCTGCAACTAGATTTGATGACGATTCTAGCCCAACTCACTGCCAAGATTGACAACCTTCAAATCGAGGTTTATGAGATGCAATGAAACCAGGTCTCTATTCCTGAAGATCCCGATGTCCTCTTCCCTTGTGCTATGAGTCCACTTGCACCTGAGCCTATTTGGGTCAGGGAAGAATATCAACATGCTCCACATGCCCATCCTGCTAATGGGCCATCGCCAGCTCTGCTCCCTATGTCGAATCTTGCCCAGCCAGGGGCTAACCTACCCGTGACCATTGATCCAATGTAAGAAGAATTGAACAAGGTTAAGAAGGACCTTAAGATGTTGACCAAGAAGTTTGACCAAGTCAGAATCTCCGATAACTATATGGATTACTCCCATATGTCTCCCTATCCTAAAGCAAGGTTGCTGGAAAAGTTCAAAATACCTAACATTGAGAAATTTGGGGGTACTGGACCTCCAATTGTTCATATCCAAAGTTACCACCGAGCTGTGAATCTCCTAGGTGCCTCCGAGGAAATAATGTCCCAAATGTTCCGAAAGACTTTGAAGGACAACGCTCTTCGGTGGTTCTTATCTCTTGAGGAGTCTAGGATTCGCAGTTGGTAGTATGTTTCCCGTGAGTTCATGTGATAGTACAAGTATAACAAAGAGTTAGAAGTTACCTGCCGTGAATTCATGCCACCATGACCAATCGACCTTCCAAAGCGGAGCAAGTCTGTATCGTGAAAAATAACTTCTTACCACATGTCCAAGCGATGATGGGAGGATGGTACTACCCCATTTCCAAGCCCTCCGAGAAGTAGGAGTTGAAATCGAGGAAAATCTTTCCAAGATAGAAGTAAATTCGAAGAAAATATCCAGATAATTCACTCCTAGAAAGTATGAGAAGCCTGCCAATACTACAGTTTCAACCATCAATAAAATCTCTCAGCCTGACACTTTATAGGCACCAGAAAGCTGGCTTAACAAAAAGGATTACACCGAGCTTCATGTTCCCCTCTCCAAAGTTTACCAAGCTCTTTTAAGCCGAAACCTTATCAAGCTATTGGACCCTCATCCATTACCAAACTCACTTCCCAAGAATTTTAAACCTGATGCCCATTGTGAGTTTCACCAAAATTCCCTACACACAACTGATCAGTGTTTCCACCTCCTAAAGTAATCCAAGGCCTAATTAACTGGGGTATCGTCACCCCACCAGCCAATACTAAACCAAACACTACCCAAAATCTATTCCCAAATCATGCAAATTCTATCTTCCTAGAAGAAGACCCAAAATTTAATCCTTCTACCCAGACTGAACCCAATAAATTGCCCATCATACCCATATATTCACCTAAACCCCTAAAAGTTTTCCCATATTTGCTCCTGAATCCTACTTGTTTTGTCGATCAAACCCTGTCACTTTTTACTAGAGCATGCATTGTTGTTTGTACCCTTTTCAAAGGGAAAGATATGGAATTATCAATAGTATTGAACCAGCTTCTAGAGTTTGAGCTGAAATTGCCCTCAGAGATGACCATTGACTATTAGAGATTCAATACGCTATTCTTGGAATCTTGAAAGTGGGCTCAAGAGTCAGATAATTGGGTGGTACTTATAGATAAAGTCAGCTTACGTAATGTCGTCCAGACCATTACTTACTTATTCTGAAAGACCGATGGAATTTGCAGTATGTCCGGGTTACTTAATGCTTTAAAATAATAAGGGCGCCTGGTCCCTTCACTTTTACATCTCCTCATTGAGTGGGAGGATCTATACGAAGAGGCCATTGAGGTTGTGGAGTGCCTTGACTTTTCGTGGAAAGATGATGTCGTTACCACCGGATGGGGAGACTAATTTGATAGTTCAGATAAAAATCAAAGCCCAAACAAGACTAGACCAGTAGTCAGCATATGTGGAATGATATCATTTGAGGAGATGCTAGGAGAGATCAATAAGGTGGTTGAACAACTCGAGATAGATAACGAAATAAGGTTTTTATTTTCCCCCTCTTTTGTAAACCATATGACTAGATCAGGGAGGCATTACCAAGTTCCAAACCCGCAACCATCATCGATCGAAAAAAGAAAAGGTGTTGAGAAACTTCATTTTCTGGAAATGACCCTCGAGGAGAGAAATATCCTCAATTAGTTGAAGAAAACGCAAGATAACATCACTCTATGGGGACTCTTTATGTCTTCCCACTTGCACCGAAATGCCTTGATCAAACTACTTATCGGGCCCATAGTCCCACCTTCCACTACACTAGAAGAAGCAGTGAATCTCATCAAATCTCTAACCTATACTATAATGTTCTCCTTTTCCGAAGAAGAAATCCCTAAGTTTGGACCAAATCACAACTATGCTCTCAATATCTCTATCGAAGTCATGGGAAAGACCGTCCTATTTTTGCTTGTCGATAATAAATCATCTCTTAATGTTTGCCCATTGATAACCCTCAGTTGTTTGGGACTGAAAGTGAGTGACCTTGCTCCAACCTCTGACACGGTGCGTGCTTATGACAATACTCATCGGGAAGTTATGGGATTCATAAAGTTTACGATAAGGGCTAGCCCTATAAATCTCGTTACTGAATTCCAAGTCATCGACATCCTGACTTGTTTCAATCTATTGCTTGGATGACCATAGCTCCATAGTATCATGGGCGTGTCTTCTTCCCTATATTAGAAACTAAAGTTCTTTGACAATGGATAGGTCATCACCATATTGGGAGACGATGATAATACTGATAATGCAAGCACCAACAATTCGGTACTAGAGATAGAATATAGGGAAAATGATATGCTTTCATTAGATTTTCGAGTCAAACCGCTTTTACTCCTAGTAAGGGATGATTTCAAAAATAGAGTTTGTACAGAACACAACCCTCATGGCAACGTCAATGTGATATAGATGTTCAAAAATATGCACTTTATGCCCGGACTGGGGCTGGGAAGACGACAACAAAGAATATTTGAACCTATAGTACTAAAGAAAGTCTTTCCTCCATGTGGCTTGGGTTATCAGCCATCAGCAGAGGAAGTCAGAATGCTTTGCCAACCTAGATTTAAGAGATGGATAAAAAATGCCAAGACTATCTGAGGGGATTCCTTGAATGAAAGATTCATTACAAAGGGTGAAGATTTCCCCTTTTATGGCTTTCTCGAACAGTAGTATGATCACGTGGACAAGAAGATAAAACCAGGAATGGAGATCTTTTTCCAAGACAACTACACATGGGATGAAAATTCCTAACGTCACGTGCAACCTCTTATTAAGAACACTATAGTTGCTACCATAGATGTAGAGGGAAGTGACTTCGTGGATTCGTTCAACTTGCAGACACTGGGGCTGACACTCTACATGGTCCACTCAAGCGCTACATCATCGGATCCATCCTGCCCGATCAAAGATGTTGATGCACTTCTACTCAGCTGACATGCTATACCAGTTTCACTCCCTGAAATGCAACACAACCCTGATGTTTATCCCTTTTCCTCTTTTTTTGTTGTTCCCCCTATTCTGATGTAATCGAGACCTCCTTCGATGAGGTTCTCAATGCTATTTTTCCCAATAATGAAATGACTGAAGATTTTGAGTATCTTGTTGTGCCTTATATTAATTGTCTTAATTCTAATCAAACTGTTGATGATGATGATTTTACAAATGAACAATTCTTAACTGATCCTAATAAGGTTAATAATAAACAACATAACCGCATTCAAGTTAATGAAGATGAAATTATTGTTATTAATCTCGATTCTAGTAGCCAACTACGCGAGATTAGGATATGGTCTACCCTTGACGAGCATGAGTGCGCGCAAGTTGAAGAATTATTGAAGGAATTTATGGATGTCTTCACATGGTCCTATAATGACATGCCCGACATTGATCCCGAGATCGCTCAACATGAGATTCCAATGCTTCCAAAATGCAAACTGATCAAATAAAAACTACAAAGGCTCTCTACCGAATGGTCACTCAAGCTTAAGAAAGAAGTGGTCATACAGTTGAATATAGGCTTCATATGTGTGATTGAATATCCCACATGGCTATCCAACATCGTACCCGTGCTGAAATCTAGAGGAAAGGTTCGCATATACGTCGACTACCGAGATTTGAATAAGGCCTCTCTGAAGGATGATTACCCGCTACCCAATGTCATTATGATTATGGAAAATACATCTAGCCACGCTCTCAAGTCATTTGTTGATTTTTTTTGGATATAACCCGATCAAGACGACCCAAAACATTAAGAGAAAATTGCATTCATAACCCCTTGGGGAACATTCTATCACACCGTTATGTCGATTGTTCTAAAAAATGCAAGGGCTACCTACCAGAGGGCTACACCAACCATCTTGCATGATCTGATACACAAAAAAGTCATGGTTTACATGGATGATATGATTATCAAGTCTAAGACTAGGTAAGGTAATGTTCTCGCTATCCGTAAGTTCTTCGGGCGACTATGGAAGATGTGACTTAACCCATAAAAATGTGCTTTTGAAGTTACTAAAGGAAAACTCTTGGGATTCATGGTTAGAGAAAAGGGAATTGAAGCATATCCTGCCAAACTGCAAGCCATACTCGAGATGCCACCACCCTGAACGGAGAAGGAAGTACGGGTATTCCTTAAAAAATTATAGTATATCAGCCGTTTCGTCATCCAGTTTACTTCTATTTGTGAACCCATTTTTAAACTCCTCCAAAAGGATAATGAAGCTTACTAAGAGGCCTTTGACTAGATCAAACAATACCTAATTCGACCTCCAGTACTCATGCCACCACAGCCTGGTCTTCCCCTACTCTTATACCTGACCGTAATAGAACCGTAACTAGGGTTTTGTTAGACCAATACCTTGAAGAAACCTACAAAGAAATACCCATTTACTACGCTAGTCATAAGTTGGCCGGGTATGAAGTTAATTACATTGCCTTGAAGAAAGCATGTGTCGCCCTTTTCCGGGTCACCCAAAAATTACGGCACTATATGCTCGCTTTTCTAATCAGACTTGTATCTCAAATGTATCCTATTAAATACATGCTCAAGAAACCTGCCTTGTCTAGTTCAATGGCTCGATGGTTGATGCTGCTAGCCGAATTTGATATTTTGTATGTCACGCAGAAAGCCATGAAAAGAAGATCCATCTCTGACTACCTCTCTAACTACCCTATGGAAGAAATCGATGTTTGGATTTCTGAGTTCACGGATGAAAATATCCTTTGTACCTCCCAAGAAGACCTTCGGTGGCATATGTTCTTTGACAGTGCCACCAACAAGAAAGGGTATGTCATTGGGATACTCCTAATTGCTCCTGATGACTCTCACACTCCCATTGCCATCAATATGGATTTTTCCTGCACTAATAACATGATCGAATATGAGGCATTCACAATAGACCTGAAAGTCATTCTCAAGAAAGGAATCCAATACCTATATGTCTACAGCGATTCAACCCTCATCATCGATCAAGTCCTCAGAAAATGGAAACTCAAGGACGAGAAACTCTTACCCTTCTATGTGCACTTAGAAGAGCTGGCCTCCCAATTCTAAGATATCAACTTCCATTACCTACTTCGAGAAAAGAATAACTTAGCCTATGCGCTTGCTACCTTAGCCTCTATGATTAACATACCTTAAGGAATAACGATGGCCCCCTTCCTAGTCCAAAAACATACTAAACCTACCCAGTGCTACCACATTGAGCTAGTCACTAAAGAAGATCCTGATACAACTGATTATTGGTACCATGATATTTGGATCCTACCCAAGCATAGTAAGTACCCCTAGTATTTTAATAAGAAGGATCGAGCAACCCTTCACAAACTAGATGCCTAATACATCATCTGCGATAAAGCACTATTTAAGAGAAACTGTGAAGGAACCCATTTACACTGCATCGTAGGGGCTAATATTTAAGAGTTGATGTAGAAAATCCATAGCGGGGAGTGCAGACCCCACATGAATGGCCATATTCTTGTCAAGAAAATCATCCAATACGATTACTATTAGACTACCATGGTTCAGGATTGCACCGCCTATGTTCGGAAGTGCTTTAAATGCCAACAATTTTCTAACCTCCAATACTTGCCTCCACGAGAATTGTATAACATGACTTCTCCCTGGACGTTATCTACAAGGGACATAGATATCATAGGGAAAGTTACACCCAAGGCCTCCAACGAGTAAGAATTCATCTTGGTTGCCATCGATTACTTCACCAAATGGGTTGAAGCTGAGTGATAAGCAGTTCTGAATGCCAAAAAGGTGGAGAAGTTCATCTAAAAAAATATCATCTGCCGATATAGGGTCCCGCATGAGCTAATATCAGACAACATGTTACCTTTCAAGGCAGAAGTCACAGAATTGGTCGACGCGTATGGGATCCAGAGACATAAATGTTCTCCCTATCGACCTCAAACCAACAGTGCAATCGAAGCCGCTAATAAGAACCTCAAAGAAATCATCAGCAAGATGACCGAAAACTATCAAGATATGGATGATTGGATCCCTTACACCTTCTGGGGTTACACCACTTCAGTTCGAGCATCTACTGAGGCTGCCCCTTACTCTTTAGTATACGACATGGAAGCAGTTCTACCCATTGAGCTAGAAATTCCTTCACTACGCATCATGGTTAAAAGCAAAGTGTGCGAGGAAGACGGGCATCGGATCCATCTCGTTGAGTTTCCACTCTTGGACGAAAAGAGACTGAAATCTCTATATCATATACAAGGGTACCATCACCGAATAACATGATCATTCAATAAGAGAGTTAAGGACCGTGGTGTCTAAGAAGAGGATTTAGCCCTTAAAGAAATCGCAGAGCCCATCTGGGATCCCAGAGAGAAATTCAAACCTAATTAGTGTGGCCCCTACATTGTGAAGAAGATACTATCCAGCGGTGCCTCTATGCTTATCGATCTCGATGGGGAAGAGATGGCCCATCTTAAGAAATTCTACCCTTCGTCCGAAGTCTTCATGAGCTTCGACTTTTCTCATCTCCCTTGTATTCTACAAAAAATCTTCATTTCCCTCTACTCAGAACTATGTGGGACCTGATCTTCTGAAAATCTTTTTATTTTCAAAAATGAAACTCATAAAATTTTCAAAGCCCCTAGAGGTACGAAGGCAACTCATATGCTTCACATGAGCACGCCCCTCCTTCTTTTTCACAAAATGCTATTCTTTTCTTATATTCGAGAACGACGGTTCATTTTTATTATTAACATTAACATCAGGATTATGTATGCCTTAGTGATTGGTATAGATAATTAAAATGCAAAACTCATCAAGATGCACAACAATATAATTAAAATTTCCTTTATTTCATTTATAAAAAATTCTGTTGCTATTACAATGGCATAGGGAGTTAAACAACTTCCCCCCCGCTAACTTAACCTTATTTTTCTAAAAATAAAAACTAGCCGAACTACTCCTAGACAACCTTCCCAAATTTATTCCTACTAAAAAACAACCACATACATAACCAAGCACCATACAAAAGCTTCACAAATAAAACTCCCCAGGTATCCTACCCGCAACTTCCAGAAGAACCAGCCCCATCATCATCATCATCTACATCTTGGGGTCCCCAAACTTTCTCTGCTTAGATGGAATACCGAAGGCGCTCCATGGAACGTTAATCCCGGACCAACCTAGGGAAAACCACAAAACCTCCCTCCATGGTGTCAAACTAAACGAACCATCTCTATCCACTCTCTTCGGCCAGGATTTTAGCCATTTCCCTCCTCCGCAACCACTTCATGTAATCCCTGAAAACATGCCAGACTCGGCCAACAGATTGGGAATGATGAGTCAATGATCGACGATTCTTCCACAGAGAGCCCAGCCGCTTGCTCAAACGTTCTGTCAAATCATCCACAGGAAAGAAGTCTAGTGTCCGAGGTGGCATAATTTACTCCCATCCAAATTGACGCAAGAGCCGCTCGGGAAAGTAAAAAAAAGTCTGTCGGAGGCTAACCAACTGAATACCCTAGTATTCCCCCAGTTATAGAATGGCCTGCAACTCTCCCCACTAAGGTACCGACCAACGCAGATATCGAGCCTTGCGAATGACAAAGTAGTTCTCCTAGTTCTAGAAATTTTTGCCAAAATTAATGAATTAACGGGTGAAGAAGTCTGGCACAACTGCCAAGGGATATTCAGCAGGGACCACAAAACGAAATCTCTCTGATAGCCACTTGAACAACATAACGTAGCTGCCCCTTAGAAAGTCATAACAGTCTTCCCGCCAAGCATCTAGACTATTCAGGGTCTCTGCCAATATCACCGCTGATAAGCACTCAAAAATGTACATTTTATACCGAATAGACATATTTTAGTTGCTAATTCTCGACAATAATGGTTTTATGCACGTTAATGATTATTTTGTAGGTCAATTGTGTCTTGTGGATGTAAAAGCGATAAATCAAGTCAGATATGCAATTCATGGAGCTAATTCTCCATTCCTGTACCAAACCCTAGCCTACCCCAAACTGAGCCTAAACTTATCCCAAATCTTCACCCGAGCCCGTGTGTTTAGTTTGTGCTTTTTAGATTTTTCTTAGATTTTTAGTTTAAGTCGTTCTATTTTTAGGATTTATTTAGAATTTTCTAAATTTTATTTTCTATTTTTCTATTTCGTTTTAATTAGTGTGATTTTATTTTGATTTTGATTTTTATTAGTTTTTAGTTTTTAGTATTATTTTATTAGGATTAGTTTTTTTTAGGAATTCATTTATTTTTAGTTTTATTATACTTTACATTTTCTTTTTAGGATTTTAGTTTTAGTTTTAATAGATTTTTATTTTTATTTTCATTTCTTTTTAGTTTCATTTTTTATTTGAGTCTTTATTTTATTTTTAGAGTAGGATTTTATTTTTATTCATTTTTTTAGTGTTATTTATTTTTAAGGTGAAAATTAAACACACTCACACCTTAAATCCCTATACCATACATCACACCAAAACAACTCCCCATCCACACCTTACTCCCCTACACCCTCACCACACTCTAACCCCTCCACTTCATCTTGAACCTCAAACCCCCTTCTCTCTCTCTCCTACTCCATTAAAACTCCAACAACACAAACCCCACAACCCATCTTCTCCCAATCAACCACCACCATAACCTCCCTCCATTAACCATTTGACCCATTTCTTTTAAAACCGAAAGAAACCACCTGTGACCCAAAAACTGAACCAAATCGCGGACATGATATACCCAGAATCCTACCCCCTCAATAACCCGCGCTGGTGTGTCCCAACAACCAACTCGAACCTGACGCCTATTCGCCCATATCCCATAACCCGAGACGAAACTCGCGGCCCCAAATTGGATAGCCCCTGCCCGATCTATACATGCTACCTCCTGCAGCAACTCGGACCGCCAGCAACCCAGAACCTCCTGTAACCCGGGTCTGCTAACCCGCGCCCAACGTCCACAACCCGACTTCTCCTCTACCCATTGATCCGACCCTTACCAATACCGACCAGCCCGGAACAAATTCGAAACTAAAAAAAAATAAAACCCAAGACCCAACTTTTACCTTCTATGTGACTTAAACCACTTTTACCCTTATTCCCAAATACCCCCAACTCATCCTACCTAACACATCTCCCACATTCACAATTAAAGTTTCCCGAAATACCCTCACTCAAATCAGATTTTTATATCTTCTCACACCCCATGCTCCTCTTACCATTTCCATGCACACTTTTAATCCATACCCAATTTTCCCATAGCTCCATGTGCGTCACTATAAATGAAGACTCAAGGCCATTTGAAGACCGATAAAAAATATTGTAGTGAGAATTCTAGAGAGAGTCAGAGTAGAAAATAAATTAGGGAAATATTTTCTAATAGTTTTTATTTTTATTTTTAGAGATTTGTGAGGATAAATTTGTGAGAAATTCAATTGAGTATTATATTGAATTGATTATTGTTGGATGCTCATATTGGATGGATGGTGCTTGATTTCAAAGAAATTAGAGTTCAATTTCACTTCAAGAGATTGGATTTGATTGTTCTCTTCTCTTCTATTTTATTTTTTAACCTTTGATTATTTGATTATCATGCTTTATATTATGTTAGGCTGGAAAATCCCTTTCATGGATGGGGTGACCCATTATTTGATGTTAATCATAATTTAGTTAATTAATTTAAATTAAATGTCCTTTTAATGATTAATTTTGCACTCTTACGTTTTAATTTACGCCTCGAGAGAGGGTAAATGATTTTTGAGAGAAAATCGAAATTCGAGTTATAATAGCCATTTTAGATTCGAACTAGAGATAGGGGTTTCTCAAGTGTGGTATTATTACTTTAGTTTCAACTCTAGGCTTACTTTTATGATTTAAACTAGTTTAATCGATCGATCCTAGCGGGTGATTTATTAGATGATGTTTGGATCTACATTTCAAGAGTTATTGGAGTGTTAAAATTAATTTTCTAAAATGTTATTGTCAAAATTACATTTGCAACGAGAGTTGATTTGTGATTTTGATACTAACTTGGGATAATTATTTTTAATGAATTAATTAGTTTTAATTAACTAAAATATATGGTGTCATCCTATCCCTTGTTAGTCCTCACTTTTATTACCTCACCCATTTCATATTTTAGATTTTTATTTAGTTAGATTTAATTAGTATCTGCACTTTCTTTTATTCACATCTTTGATTTAGTTTAAATTCACAACCTCAAAAAAATATTTTAATATTGAAAAAGCAAAAAAAAAATAAAATAGAAAAAGTAAAAATCCCAAAAAGAAAATAAAAGTGAATTACAATTGCTTTTTCTTGCTTTACCCCTTTGCATTGGATTGATACCCTTTCGCAGGATTGCGACGGTATGACATCCACGCAGTGATGGAAGCAAGTTGAGGATCCACCAACACGTCCCCTGTCACCAACAGTAACTTTGAAGTTAAGCCCAGGGCAACAACTCCAGCATCAATATAGTCTCTTCGACACACCAGATTCAACACAATCCAACGACGGAGACAAGCTCCACTTTACAAACCATGTTTTTGTCCCCTCATCTGTATACCTATCAATCATCAATCTGCCAAGGCTTACCTTTATTCAAAAAATTTCAAAAGACACATTCTTCCTACTCTTTCTCAAAATAAATCCCTTCAAAAGGGAAGCTCTTTTTCAACCAAACCTTTGAGGCCACCTTTTACTCAAACATATTCAAAATTTTTCTAAAAAACACACTTTCCAACTCTTTCTCAAAATAAAAACTTAGAAGAAAATTAAAGTGCATGTAGAGTAAGAGACTAAATCAAGATATTAAAAAAATATGCATCTCTTTTTGTCTTATTTGAGTATCTTTTCAGGTGCAATTCCACTACATCAAGCATTGGATATGGTCAACACCAAGAACCCACAATCAACAATGAATCTACAAGAAAATACCGATGAGCCATCCCTCAAGGGTACAAGGTCACCTACAAGATCCCCAATGGAAAAATAAATATCTGAAAAGATCATCAAGGAAAAATGGTCTCAAGCAAAAAGAAGAATTTACCTGATCGCTTGTCAGGTTATTCAAGACCCAATGCACCACTGCCAAAAAGAGAGATCGCCTAGATTGTCGGTTGGACTTCCTCCACCGGTACATATGATAGAAGTCCCCAATAAACTCATCCTTCAAACCTATCAATTGGGAGTTAAGACCAATCACCTCATAGAACCACATCTGCAAAGGACAAGGGTCGTTAATCAAAGGAAATGAATCAAGGAATCAAAAATAAAATGCATAAAGGAAAATGCAAATGCATAATGGAAAAAATGCATAAAGGAAAGAATACCTCCAAAAGATACGTGGCCCTAGTAAAGGTCTGCTGGAAGCACTGGATAAATGTATCCAAAGATGAATAAAGGGTTTCCAAAGTTAGGCTCCCCCAATCAAAAAGAGGGATACTCGAAAATACCCTCAAATAAGGAAAAAAACACAATGGATGACATCGCCACTCGTTGCCACAAAAAATACTCCTAATAGAAAAAGAATAAAGAAACGGGCCATCTGTCGCACATGAAGCCCGTCATTCTCGTTGTTCCATCGACTCAATAACACCTCCTTCAAAAGAGAAAGACAAATGGAGTCTCCTAAGACTATCTGCCAAACATCACCCACCGCCGCCGGTGTCACCCATAAAGTTCGGTCCACCTCTATCTGGTCCCCCTCATAGTCCAGCTCCTATAGCTGCTGCACATTAATGGGAGTCATTTTCATCTCCCAATAGCCAAAATGCATGGTGTGGGATGTATCCCACCACCTCTAACCTAAAGTGCAAAGAACAACGGTTGAACGAGGCGTATCATCCAATACAGACGCCAAACTGCTAAAGTCGGCTGATGAAACCACCCAACACACCACCGAAAGAAGGTGCTCCTAGATGTCCTTGAACCCCGTCGTCCCCCGATAATGCATGTTCGACGTAGATATATCAGCCTGTCAAAGCTGAAAGAAAAACATTATCAAATTCAAGAAAAAATAAGGAAATAGTACCAAAGAAATAAAGAAATACCAAAGGTTATTAACACTTACATAACCACTAAGGTTCACCACCCTAGAGGATCGATGGTGTGCCACCTCACCCAAAAGAGTCCGCTCGTCTGCAATCGGCTTGAACGAGTCAAAGGCATTCTCATTGCCTTGCACTAGGGGCACCCTGGCCCGCCACTCCAAATGCGCCCAGTCGTCGGCACTTAATCACTCCATGTGGACCGCACTTCTTGAAAAATCTGCCATTTCTCAGCTTTGGAGGAGAAAAGAATGCTAGAACAGTTCGCAGAAAGGAAAAGTAGAAGATAAAAGATTTGAAAGTTGTGAAAAATGAAGAAATCTTTCCCCTTTTTATGGGAGGCTAAGGGTGATGCTGATCGGCAGTCCCCGACCACATACCGATCGGTACTGTTCCTCCACCTGCCCGAAGTAGTCCAAAAGACCATACCACTGCCATTTGGCACCCCCTACAACCTACTGGTTTGCACCTTCTTGAAATTTTGTACAAAAATACCAAGAAATCCATAGAAAATCCTAAAATTACCAAATAAATTTTAGAACCTTTTTCACTAAGAAAAACATTTTTTTAAGCCTCTCAAATCCCCAACCAAATTAATACCACATTTTCTCCCAGAATTATTTTCCCAGAGGAATTCCCAAATCCAATTGGATATTTCTCCAGCAATGTCTCCAAAAGACACCGCGCGAATTGAAGAAAATCCCCCAGTAAGACTACACCCAATCCTCGAATTTATTTGTTTTCCTCAGTGGAGCTTTTAAATTTCCCCCCGAAAATTATGTCCCACAACATACTTAAAGCCCTCAGAAATGGCTTCGACCCGCATAATTGGTCACTCCTAGTTAATCCCTCAGAATTGGCTTCAACTCGCAGAATTGGTCACCCCTACTTAAAGCCCTCAAAATTAGCTTCAACCCTCATAATTGGTCGACCCTACTTAAGCCCTCAAAATTGTTTCGACCCTCATAATTGGTCGCTTATACTCAAGGTCCTCAGAATTGACCTCTACCCTCAGAACTGGTCACCTCACTTAAGCCCTTAGAGTTGTCTTCGACCCTCAGAATTGGTCGTTTCTACTCAAGATCCTCAGAATTGACCTTAATCCTCAGAATTGGTCGCTCTACACTTAAGCCCTCAAAATTGGAGTCGACCCTCAAAATTCGTCCCTCTTCACTTAAGCCCTCAGAATTGGCTTCGAACCTCAGAATTGGTCGCTCTCCACTTAAGCCATCAAAATTGGTTTCGACCCGCAAAATTGGTCGCTCCCACTTAGGCCCTCAGAATTGGCTTCGACCTCAGAATTTGTCCTCACCATAGGTCCTCAAAATCGACCTAAGCCCAAAGAATCGGCTATCCCCATATTTACCTTAAGTCCCCAAAATTGGCTTTGACCCTCTAAAATGGTCATCCTTGTCCCTTTAGGTCCGCAAAGCCGACCTCTTTCCAAAACATCATATGGTGTCTATTCGAAAGATTTCATTTGTTCCAAGCTCACACATCGAGGGGCTCTATAGACACCATATTCTAGGATCCCCTAAGTCTATCCTTAGGTTCCTAGAACCACCCCATTTCACTACAAACCCTAGGTTATACTCTGAGTGCCGATCTAATGGCCACCGGGCACTCCCGAGCCCCGATTTGACCCCAGTCAGCTTTATCGTTAGAATAAAATCTTTTTGAATCTTAGAAGGTAACTTAAACCCCTTTCCAAAGGTCTTCCCCATGCATGAAACGGCATAACCGTTCGTTCGATCGAATGATCCGTTTTCCCTCAAAAATTGATTCGGAGGTCACTGGGCGCTCCTAGGCTCCGTTTGACCAAGGTCAACTCTTTAGATCTAACGAGACTAAATGAATCTTTGAAGGTAACTGATTACCCTTTCCAACGGTCTACGCCATTCATGAATCCACCTTACGGTGCAGATGAACGACCCATTTTACTTCAAAAGGTCACCGGTGCGGATTAAAGTCTTGGGATTCTCATAGGACATTTCATCTTTATCTTCAGAGCACTTATTAATCGAGTCATCAAAATAAATATCAGCATCCTCGTACGAGAGTAAAGGTGGCCTCATCTCTGTAATGACTTCCACATCTGGGGTTGTGTTGTCTTTAATATTTTATAGTGTAGCATTTTTTTGAGACTCCCCATCAACCTCATTCATTACCACTTCTGCATGGACAATATCATTGGATAAGGCTTCTTAAGGGCATTGCTGGTCTAACACCATGCATTCATCAGTAGATGTATAATGATAGTTATTTTTCTTCTTGTTACTTCTGAACAAATAGTCTTCTTCCTCCTTTGACAATCCTTCTTTTTTTTGAAGGCTCATTCTTATTCTTTTGAATCTTGGGAGTTTCATTGGAACTCATGTTTTAGAGAGAGAAACTCTATGTTTGCTTGTTCGTCAAAATTTTAATTTTTTTAGTAATATTTATTCCCTCGGGTCTTTCAAAGGACTCATTTTAATGGGTGTCGAGAGGGAAGGGCACCCCAAAAATACCATAATATCACACAATAAAAATATTTTTTTTTATTAAGGATCCATTTGTATATTCATAAAATGTATTTATATCATTGATTATAGTTTCTAAGTTGATAATACATTGTTTGCCATTCATTTTGGTACCATTTTCTCTCATTTCAACCATTAAATTTCATGGAAGATGGAAAAAGTCTACCATTTTGTACTTTAACAAAAACTCTATTCAAATGAGTGAAAAAAATCAATTTTGGGTAGTTTTATGCCTCATAATATGTTTATTTCTAATTATTTTCAATATTCGAAAAGCTTGGAAACCAAAAAAGGCCGAACACAATGGTTTTGATATGAGGATACCGAACCACTATATATTTATTTTTATTTTGAAAAAGTCTCGTTTGAGGTACTTATGCATAATGGAATTCATATATTCGGGATGTAGGCCTCGGAATGAGGAAAAATTCTCGGTACATAGACCCTGAATGAAGGATACAGAACAACTATATATTTTTTGTCTAAAAAGTCTCATTCAGAGTAATTATATCGAATGGAATGCATATACTTAGAAATCTGAATTCACTTTTTTTAAATTAATGAGATCGGGGTATATAAAACCAAATATAAGGATTGATTCAGGGTCAGGGTATCTAAGGTAGTGTACGTAGCTAGTTTTTTTTAAAACACTCATGGTTTGTCATAGGGTCCATTAGAATGATTATGGGTTGTTTATTTTTGTTTTCAAAAGTTTATAAGCTATTGACATGACTCATTTAATTAATTTGTTAGTAAATATGTGTAAATTAAAAGTTTGACACCAATGAACATTATAAATCCTAGATTAAAGGTACATTTAGTGGGTAACATTGAGATTTTATGGTGTTTAATGATCTAAAGGTTAAAATTTGAATTTTTGTAGTGTTGATATTTGTTTCTTTTGAGGTTTAAAGATTAAAACTTTAAGAGGTTTAGAGGTTTAGAGAGAACGAGAAGAAGTTGAAAGTGGGAAATTTGAACCTTTAAATACTTGGGTGCCTTTTGGTGGTTTTATGGAGTTATTTTATCTTGGTTGTATTATGGAGTTATTAATGGGGTGCTCTTAGCAACCATATTTTTATAATACAATTGTCTTTTTCAAATGTGAATATCCACATTAGTATGACAATCTGCCTATTCTAATATCGGGCGATCAATCCTTTATTAAAATAAAACAGATATCCAGTATGATTTCATTCTCAGCATCACTGTCGCAATAAGTAATATAAATATAAAACCATAAATACAATGAAATTATAGAATAACTGATGAGCATAAATGAATAACACGGACTGAATAAACCACCGGTCATTACATGTAATCATCCTATGTAAAAAATAATGATATGTAATGAATATATTTGACATAAATAAAATCCTAGACAACTACGCGCAATACGCCCAAGAGAAAGTACTAAAAAGAAAACTGAATCCTATCTAGATAGAAACGAGCCGAGGCGGCTATAATCAATCTCGTAGTATTCACAACTATTGCTCACAATGGCATGAAAGAACTAACCCTGCTGTCCTTGTTGCTGCACACCTGGGGTTTTGAAAACAAAATATATTTGCCAGCGAGTTAAAACTCGAAAAACAATGGAGAATATTTTGCAAGTATTTAAATGATTTAAATAAAAACATGTAGTGTATTACCTTCATAATTAACTTACCGGTCTCAATCACATGAGACTAAACCTCACCTCTCATCTACAGTGCGCACCTAACGTATTCATTTTATTATCCAAATTATACTACCTAGTCTAACTAGGATAATAAGCACTATAAAAGTATATTCCTCTAATAATCACCATTAGCTAAGTATATATACTACCCTCTCTAGGTATACTTTCATAAATAATAACATAGCTACATACTTGTTATAAATAGATATACACACAAATATCTCCTACACACACACACACACACACACACACACATATATATGTATATATATATATATAACCGCATCCCCAGAGCATGGACCTCACGGATGCATCCCTCGTGTGTTATTGGGATCCAGGTATACCACGTACCACAACTGGGCCACTGGGTCAGAATCTCACCATCGAACCCAAACATAAACATAAATAACGAAGGTGGTCATAAACATACGTTCGGGGGATACAACCATACCACATCACACCAAACCGATCTCCAAACTAATACCTATCCTCACACATGGATAGTGGCCATACAACAGTACTATGACCCGTGGAATCCATCTAATACCTGTTGGACAACGCTGGGGTAGACTGCCCACTATGCTCAACCTCCTCACGATATCACTATCGAGTAGGTATGTTCTAAATAAATGTGCACACACACACACACACATATATATATATATATATAAGTAACCCATACTAAGTATATATATAAAGTACTGACTTCGTACAAAAATCTCGTAGTGTACTAGTTTATCAATCCCAAAGTCCGAACCGACTTCCCGATTATACATATAAGTGTTCACTCACTTGTAGAATGATTTGTCTCACCCAAACCCATCTAACTGTTGGCCTAAAATACGTACTAACAGCTGATAAAGTTCCATAATTATCCCAATCTACCTCAGAAGCCCATACGTTGATTTCCCAAACATTAACGGGTCAACACAACACGTAACAAAAATCTAGATAGTCCAAAAAATCAAACCATCTCGCTTGGTAGGTCGAACCGATTCAGCCAACCGAATTAGTTTGCTTTGCTAAGTTTCCCATCGTCTTTTTCCTCGGATTTTCACCTCTTAAACCCTTCAATGGAGGTCCCAAGTCTCCGAAAAATATAAATTGACATCCTACATCAATACATAACCAATCCGAAAGCATTTAGCACCAAATTAAACCCGAATCTATCACAGTTGTGGGTCGCGGACTTTGGCCGCAACCAATTTGTCACGGTTGTGGGTCACGGATCAGGGCCGCGACCAATTTTTCATTATTATTTTTTGTCACGGTAGTGGGTCGCGGACTTTGGCCGCGACCAATTCGTCACGGTTGTGAGACACGGATCAGGGCCGCGACCCGTAACGACATTGTTCACAGCCTAAGTCCGCGACCATCTGCCGTGACCCCTCTCGACCGTGACCATTTTTTGGTCACGGACTTGGGCCGCGACCCACGAAAATGGTCACGCCAGAAATGGTCACGGCCCAAGTCCGCGACCCATAACTTTGGTCAGGGATTTTGGCCGTGACCAATCGCCAGTTTTGGTGTAGTGACATGAGGATTCCTAAACATTAATAAATTCGTACAACTAAGAATTTAGTAATCGTTTGAGGTTTATTGTAACTAACACCCTATCAATACTATCATGTTCATAGTCATAAAACCAGATTAATATTACGAATTTCTCGATTATTTATTATCAATCATTATCATATATGATCAGAGGTTAAACACAAATCAAATCTCTTCAATTAATTCTCAAAGTTTTCATCTTTTATTTCCCAGATTTGTTCCTAATTAATTATGAACGTAATTAACCGCAAAAATTGCAATCTAAAACAAGTAATGGCTTTCCTTTTGGATTCGAATCCTAAGTCTTGAGTCGTAGAGATCGATTGGATTTCTGGAGATATTCTTCCTCTCTTCTCTAAGGTTTCTTTTCTATTTTCTTTTCCCTTCTCTTCTCTTAATCTCTCTTTTAATCTTAATTATGCAGAGGCAAGAATGAGTTTGTCATCCACCTCCATAAAATCATACCCTAATCCCATTATTAGGTTTAGCCCTAAGGGTAAAAAGATAACTATACCCCCATACGGACCCTACTACGTCTAAAAAGCCCCTAGAACCCAAATTTAACCTCGGGTACCTATTTTGAACTATTTCGACCCATTTCAGATCGCCGGTGAACTCAAAAAGACCATCTGAGTCACCAATTTAAGAATGTACCATCATCTCATTAACTGGGCCCGACACGTGCGTACAGTACGCACCGTCCACAAATTATTTAAATTCGCCGATTTAACTCTCTATTAACATAATATAATAAAGCGTCACTTTTCAATCATAAATGACATGTAATAAATCACATATCTATTTACTTATTACATGCAAGGAAATAATAAAAATCATAAATATGAATCCTTAACTCGCTACCTAGTATTTACCTAAACCAATTTAATTTTTCCAATTAAATTAGTAATTAAATGCACATGTGGAAATTAAATATTCATAAAAGTATGGGATATTACATTCTCCCCACTAATAATGTAATTTCATCCCCGAAATTTGAACGTACCTGCCACAAAGATCTCTGGACACTTTTCTCGCATGTCAGCCTCACGCTCCCACGTTGACTCGACGACATTGTGGTGTTCCCACTGTACATGCACTAACGA
Source organism: Sambucus nigra (assembly GCA_949130495.1). Taxonomy (NCBI): domain Eukaryota; kingdom Viridiplantae; phylum Streptophyta; class Magnoliopsida; order Dipsacales; family Adoxaceae; genus Sambucus; species Sambucus nigra. Next base: position 193,568,422 of record OX422223.1, read on the forward strand.
TACCACTTTGACTGAAGATTTCATTCATGACGACCGAAGATGGCAACAAGTCTCTCCTAGTAAGAAATGTCCACCTGTATGTCTATCTCCTCCAATGCTATATGCCGGTAAGCTAAGTTATCCCAGAGATACCTCCTCATTGACGATATGTGAAACACATCATGAATCCACTGTATATGCTCTGGTAAGTTAATTCGATATGAAACCGGACCTAATCTCTCGATAATGGAAAAAAGCCCCACATACCTAGGCATTAAATTCCCTTCATTCCTGAATCTCATCATTCCATCCATGGGAAATACCAACAATAACACCTGATCACCCACATCAAACTCCAAGTGTCTCAGATTCTCATCGGGGTAATTCTTTTGACGGTTCTGAGCTACCCAAAAATGACTCCTGATCAGCTCAATATCTACCGATATATCTCGAATCATGGTAGGCCCGAGAAGCTTGTTGTCCCTCACCTCTAACCAATATGAGGGAGAATGACAAGGCCTCTCGTACAAAGCCTTAAAACGTTTCATGCTAATAGTAAACTGGTACGAGTTGTTATACGAAAACTCTACCAATGAAAATGTTGTTCCCAAGTAACCTTAAAATCTAGAATACATATACTTAACATATCTTCCAACATCTAATTCACCCTCTTCATTTGCCTATCGATCTGCGAGTACTACATCGTGCTCAAATGCAACTCCATCCCCATCACCTTTTGAAAACTATACCAGAAATGGGACACAAAGATCTTATCCCAATTCTAAATAATGTTAAGAAGCACCCCGTGTAGTCTCACCATTTCTGCAATGAAAAGTTGGGCATATTGCCTTGTCATGTAATCCACTCGAATAGGTAAGAAATGAGCCACCTTAGTCAATCGGTCCATAATAACTTAATAGAATCATGACCCTTCTCCAATGTCGATAACCCCGTGATAAAGTCCATCGATATACTCTCTTATTTCCTTACTAAAATCTCCAATGGCGTCTAAACCTCGACTGGTATCTAGTGATCCGACTTCACCATTTAACAAGTGGTGCACATAGAGACAAACTCTAATATCTCTCACGTCATGTCATCCCACTAATACTGCCTTCTGATACCATGGTACATCTTGTTCACTCTGGATGAACCGGGAACTGTGACCCATGCGCCTCCTCTATAACTGTGTGTCATTGGTCCTCATCGTCTAGGATAATAAGCCTCCCATTTAAGCATAAGCTACCCTTAGAACTGATTGAGTAAGACTCCATTTCGCCTGCTAACAACTGATGTATACTTTCCTGATAAGAAGGATCCCTTGCATGTGCCTTCAGAACCCTCAAAATGATCTCATGTGTTATGGCCATCACTACCATGTAAGCCTGGACTACCTCCTCCACTTGACGAAGCTCAGCCCACTTCACCTTCCACATAACTAGCAACTCTCCTTCAGGAATATGACTTAATGCATATGACACCACATTAGCCTTACTCGAATGATATTGAATGTCGAAATGAAAATTCTTCATGAACTCAAGCCATCTCCGCCGCCTCACATTCAACTCATTCCGAGTGAAAAGATACTGTAGTGACTTGTGGTCCATGGACAATAAAAAATTCTCCCCCAATAAAGAGTGCCTCCAAATCCTCAAGGAAAAAATAACTGTCGCTAAATTGAAATCATGTGTGGTATAGTTCTTCTATTGGGGCTTAAACTTGTAGGATGCATAATCTATTGCTCACTCCTCCTGTTGTAGAACTCCACTAAGTCCATTTAAGGACACATTGATAATACTAAAGTACTACACTCCTCCCCTAAGAAATATGAGCACTGGTACAGAAGTCGATTTGTCCTTTAGCTCATCAAAATCTAACTGATAGTGATCATACCAAACACGAGGTACGCCCTTACAAGTCAAATTCATAAAGGGACCCGCAATCTTAAAAAATTCTTTGATAAATCGGTGGTAGTAACCTACTAAACCCAAAAAACTATGAACCTCTGTTTGTGTCGTGGGCTAAACCCACTCCTTCACCGCTAACACCTTACTCAAATCCATAGAAATCCCTCTTTTGGAGACTATATGACCTAACAACTACACCTCCCACAACAAGATGCCACACTTCTCAAAGTTAGGATATAACCGATGGTATAGCAAAGTTTAAAGAACCATATGCAAATGCTCTGCATGCTCGCCCTCTGTCCGAGAATAAACCAAGATGTCATCTATGAAGATAATGACAAACTTATCTAAGAAATCCCTGAACACTCGGTTTATGAGATCCATAAAAACTGCGAGTGTGTTGGTTAGCCCAAATGACAGATTTATAAACTCGTAATACCTATATCTCATAAAAAATGCGTTCTTAGGTACATATTGCTCCCTAATATGTAAATTATGGTACCTTGATATCAAATCATTCTTCGAGAAGCAGGCTACTCCTCTCAACTGATCGAACGAGTCGTCAATATGCGACCACAAATATTTATTTTGAATCATGACCTTGTTCAACTCCCGGTAGTCGATACACAACCTCAATGACCCATCTTTCTTCTTCACAAATAGTACTGGGGCATCCCAAGGTTAGGTACTCCTATGGATGAAACCCTACCCCAAAAGCTGCTAAATTTTATCCCTCAACTCCCGCATCTCTAAAAGAGCCATGAGATACGGAGTGCGCGCTATCGGCTTAGTCCCCAGCACTAAGTCGATCACAAACTCAATCTACCGACTTGATGGTAACCCCAGTATCTCATGAAACACATCAATAATGTTCCTAACCATAGGGATCAAATCTAGCAAGATAATAATACGAAATATATCCCCATAAAATCTAACGTCCTCTGGCCCTAGAGAGGTCGCCCGTATTTCTAGCCCTGCTGGCCCTAATATCCATAACACTGCTGTCCTCCAATGTTCTCCTGGCCTTGATGTCAGAGAGGAGCATGTTGTTGGCTCTAATGGACCGGCCTATAACTACCATTACTCGATCTGAACCTCTTAATCGAGTCCCCTTACAGGCTGTTGAGGCATCCCATTGGCGTTGTGTCCCTAGTCTTTCCCTGTTGGCTTAACTATACTGTCCTCTTCACTCCCCTCGGCTGGAAGCGATGGTCCTGATAGCGAAGCAATGCGGTATTAATGACATCAGTATAAGTCCTCAATATTGGGTTCCCCAATAAATACTGGAGGATCATCTTAGTGAGCCCATTCATAAACTTAAGAATCCTCTTCTCATTAGTGTTCGCCTCATCTGGCATAAAATTTCCTAGGCGAGTGAACTCTTCCTTATACTCGGACACTGTCCGACCATCCTGCATGAAATCCAAAAATATCCTCCTCATCTCTGTTTGCACGGCTAACAAAAAGCACTGGCGATCAAACTGCACCCAGAACTCCTGAATAGTCATAACATCCCTTTCCTCTGGCGTGGTAACTGACTCCCACCACTGAACTAATTTAAATGTAGCTAATCCCTACTTCTGAGTGTTGTTTCACTCAACCATACAAAAATGTTTCCATATATCCTTCTTCCATTGGCTCGCTACAACTACGTCTACACTTCCCTGAAACTCCATTGGATAGCCATTTATAAGGCCTCCCAGACTCGCTCCCACACTGACGGAAATAGGTGAGCCTTTACTCGTGCTGCCATTGGCGGTTGTGTCTGTGTCTGGGGTGAGTTTTGTGCTATGAATATTACGGCAGCATTAACTGCATGTGTTACAATGGTTGGGACCTCTGTTGCGGTCACAATCCCCTGAGTGGCCTGCGGCTCCAGTTGAGCCTCCCTTTCGACGCCCCTCCTCTCAGCAAGAGTTAGGCTACCTCTCCTTGCATTTGGCATCTGAAACCAAACAAAAATTGTATAATATTCCACTTTAAATATATACAATAGCAGAAGAACATAAATGCGTAATATGAAATAACAGTCTTAAATATAGGGCTCTATATCATGGAAACGAAACACTGACAATGTAACAAGTCCGCAGAGATCCTAAGGGACACTAGAGCCTGATGCTCTGATACTAATTGTGACACCTCTCTTATTCAAATACCGAGTGATTAATCCTTTATTAAAATAAAACAGGAATCCAGTATGATTTCATTCTCAGCATCACTGTCACAACAATTAATATAAATATAAAACTAATAAAACCAAACTTACAATGAAATGATAGAATAACTGATAAGCATAAATGAATATTTTGGACCGAATAAACCATCAGTCACTACAAGTAATCATCCAACATAAATAAATAATGATAAGTAAGGAATATCTTTGACATAAATAAAATCCTATCCAACTATGGGTAACACACCCAAGATAAAGTGCTGAAAAAGAAAGTGAATCCTATCTAGATAGAAATGAGCTGAGGCGACTACAAATAATCTCACTGCATCCACAACTACTACTCGCAATGGCATAAAAAGAACTGTAAGGATATATTTTATAAGTCCTGTTTACATTAGTCTATGTTGTATACTATTACAAAATGTCAAAGAAAAGTTCAGGTTTGAAGATACATGAAGACGGATCCGAATATCAAAAGTTCTTTAACATTCAAGCCTGTGCGAGATTATTTTGGTAAGGATGTGTTTTAATTCCTTAACGGTTCATTTAAAAGTTTTGGGGTATTTTTCTAAAATATTTTCTAAGTGTTGAGGCGTTGTTTTTTGTCAAGATATTTTCTAAGCGTTGAGGCGGATTGTAATTTTATTTTATTTTTTATTTTCACTCTATTATTCAAGCGACTTGAGCATGTTGTTCAAACGACATGTTGATCTCGTACAAATTTCGTTCGAGAGACACATTTCCTCGTTCAAGCGACATTAGGACTTCGTTTGAGAGATCTTTCGACTCAATGTTTCTATATAAAGCGTATTAAATGACTCCTTTTTCTTTAAGAAGACCTGACGATTTTCATTCTGCATAGATCGCATAGCAGCCGAACACTTTGTCTTCTTCAATTTAGGGTTTTGATCCTTTGTTTTCAATTTATAAAAATTCCAATCCTTTAGTGAATTGTTTGGAACCCAATATACATCTTTGTTGAAGTTTCTCTTGTAGGGAGGATAACCTACTACCGATCTAGGTGCCACTTGAGGGAGGTACTGGGATGACATTGACTGCGTGTCATAGGGAGTACTCATTAGTGTTCCTGGGCTGATTGGACTGTGTGTCTTTGTGGATCTTCTGTGGTTGATTCATTGATGATTCAGAACAATGCGTTCTTATGGGTATCTGTGAATATTCATTGCAGATTTTGCTTGTAATCTTATGAGTATTATTAAGTGAAATACAAGGTTTTCCCCTTTTGGGTTTTTTCCTGAAATCTGTGCGTCAGCAATTATTTATGTTGGTTTGATTTTACCCACATAGTTGCATGTTTTAGGGCTGAATTAAACCGGGTTTAATTAATTTGGTTTAAAATTGACGATGGATTAAATAATTTTACAATTGGAATTTTTGAATTTATTCAAATCAGTATCACACCGCTTTCACAAATTGGTATCAGAGCAGGTTTCACTAATTTATTGTGAATTCCTTTTTTCGCATAATTTTGTGATATTGATTTTTTTTAAAAAAATCTATATTTTTGTTGAAAAATTGTCACAATGTTTTCGAATGAAAACTTGTATAATCGCTTGCCAATTTTGACGAATCTGATTATGCCTACTGGAAAGCCCGCATGAAATCACATTTAAAATCAATCAATGAGAGAGTTTGGGTAGTTTGTGAAAGAGTCTGGACTCCTCCCACTGTCACTGCAAATAATGTCACTAATTTAAAACCCGTGGTAGACTAGAGTGAGGACGAATTTAAATGGAGCACTTTTAATTCACGAGGGTTGAGTGCAATTTTTGGTGTCGTCACTCCTAAGGAGTTCCGAACGTATTTTACGTGCGCCACGTCGAAAGAATAATGGGATGTTTTACAACTTACCCATGAAGGCACAAACACAGTCAAAGAGTCTAAACTTCAAAATTTAACTACTAAATTTGAAATAATTACCATGCTTGAGACTGAGTGTTTTAATGAGTTTTATGCACATTTATTTGATATTATCAACACTAGTTTCAATCTTGGTGAGCACATTCCTCATGCATGAGTGGTTAAAAAGATTTTAAGATCGCTGCCTAAATGTTTTATCCCTAAAGTAACTCTTTTGAATTTTTTAGGTAATTTTAGCAATTTAAAATTTGAAGAGCTGGTAGGAGACCTCCAGACATATGAGATTAACATGTTTCTCGACACTGTCAAAACTAAGGATAGAGGAATAGCACTTAGAGCCCAGTCTAGGAAGGGAAAGGAAGTGTCCAAAAGTGAGAAGACAAATAAAGTGAGAGTTTGTGAGTTCAAGCCTGAGGACGATTCTGATTTTGATATGGCCATGCTTGTTAAAAATTTCAAAAAATATCTCAAGTTTTCAAAACAAAATTCATCCAATAAAAAGTTTTTTGAGAAAAACAAAAAGAAAGATAAGGCCTAAGAGAACGGTGAAAATGGGGGTGAGAAAGAGAAAGAGGAAAAGGATAAGTGCTTTGAATGTGAGGGAAAGAGTCATAGAGATTTTGAGTGTCTCACTAGGCTAAAGAGAAAGAGTAAAAAAATTGCCATGCCAGCCACTCTTAGTGATAGTGAGGATGAGGTGAAAGATTTCGGGGATGAGTCTTCACATAGGATGTGTGTCGCCTTTTTAGCTGGTCACGTGAGCACAACTTGTTTGTCCCACGATGATGAGGATACTTGTGCACGTGAGACCTCCGAGGATGATTTGAGTGTGTCTAGCGAGTGTGAGAGTGAGTGCATTAGTGAGGGTGATAGTGAGCACCAGATTGCATTTAGAGATTTGTACGATGAGACCTTAAAAATGAAGAAATTGAATAAGGAATTAGGTCTTAGGGTCATTTATTTGGAGAGAAAGATTGAGCGTTTGAGGGGATTTGAGGTGTCGACGAGTCAACTCGAGAAGGTGAAGGTTTCTTTGAGTGAGCAGTTAATCGTCGTAAATCGGGAGAAAAGTGAGCTTATAGCTCGTGTGTCACAATTAGAGAGAGATCTTGAACGTTCCTGGGAAGTAAAGGTCATTTTATAGGACACATCTAATATGGTAGGGAATAGGCTCCTCGGTCCCGCTTTGGGTAATATTCAGAGACTAAGAATAGGTCATGAAGGTGCGTCCAGTTTTCATGTTGCACCCGAGCCAGTTCTCGAGTTTGTGATTGATCCATATGGCTCTCAACCCACCCCACCTAGGCATCTCGTTCAGGATAGGAGAGTGCTCTGTAGACGTTTCGAGAGAGGTGTTCCTCGGCCTGTTTATGTTTTCACCCATTGGAAGAAGATAGGACACCTTAGGGAGTTTTGATTTAAGTTGGGTAGTGCGTCACATAGAGTTCTGCCACGTGTTCACCCACACGCACCCACACATGATGCTCCGAATGATTACATGAGAGAGTTTGCACATATTAGGGAGCAAATTAAGGTTTTGGTCAAAACTTCACATGATTTGATGGATTTTTTCATAGGATGACATCATCTTTGGAAAACTCCACCGCACCTACTGGTTGAGGTTTAGACTAGTTTGCTAGCATAGGGTGATTTGCATGAAGATATTTTATGCCTATTGCTAGTATGTATCACTTTTGTATTTATATTTTCCATTTTGATATATTTTTAGAAAAATAAAAAGTATTTTCGTCTTTGAAATTTTTTGGAAAAATACAAAAAGATTTTCTATTTTTTAAGAAAAATTGAAAAAGTCAAAAAGATTTTATTTTAACAAATTTTTTTGGAAAAAGTCAAAAAGCGTTTTGTATTTTGTTTTCACTGTTTATGGAGTGACATTTAGGATGACCGAGGCACAATTTCATTCCATATCCACATGACTGTTTGATAGTGTTTGGATATGCATCATCATTTTACTTTTGTGCTTTATAATGTTGGGAGTCATTAAGATGTAATTTGAGATTACTACCTACACATTTGACTCTTAGTCTCCATTAATGCACACTTACACGGATTTATTTGATTATTGTACTTGTCTATCACATATTGGTCGAAATGTTTCCATCTCAATCGTGTCTTTAAAACGAACCAAATGCAATAAAACTTGACAATGAAAGTAGTGCACGTAATAACCGTTACATGTGAGGAATTTGTTTAAATTTGAAAAAATGATGAGTGTTCACGGGAAATGGGTACGAGAGTACAAAATTAACTCATCGTGAAAGCCACCGTTTTAAAAGAGCCTGAAAATATTGAAAGACAATAAAAAGATAAATATGCCAAAAAATGGGGCCAATAGGATTTCTCTAAGGAGAGAAAAATAAATCACCTCAAAAGAAAAAATAATATATTTATTAATTATGAGGGTGTTTGGATAGAAAGTAATCAACAGGTTTGCACGTCCTGACAAAGTCTTGAAAAAGCATTACATAGTTTTAGATGTTATTTATGTGGACATCATTTTAGACTTTGATGTGTCGATTAGATTGAGTCGAGTCATATGAATTCACGTTATTTGACACCGAAGGACGATTTGAGTTCATTCGTTAGGAGTATCCGTATTAATCATGAACATATGTTATGTTTAATTTCATTGATTTTCCTATCGAATTTATTCAGACCCATTCATTCCGTTTCCATGATTTGGTTGTCTTAGTGTAAATTCACGGTGTGTGATTTTTGTAAAATTATTTTTGCATTTTTGTATGAAAAAATTGAAAAATAAAAAATAGTTTGTGGAATGATTTTTAGTATATCTTGGATGATCGTAGTTGTTTTCTTTTCTTGTCGTGACACTCCATATTTATTTATTTTATTCATTTCCTTGTCTATTTCAGACAAATAAAAAGGGGGGAACGAATTATGATTTTATGGGAGAGTTTTAATTATGGGGGAGAATTGAAATTTGATATTTGTTTATGTTTGTTGTGATTTATGTTTATCTCATTTCAAACTCAATACATCACGAAGGTATATGCTTTGTCTCATGTGTGTAGGAACAAAATTGAAGATCATTATTGCACATCCTGATGATGACAAAGAAAAGTTAGAGATTCGAAGATTTGAAGTTGAAGATTTTTGAAGAAAGTTTAAATATGCAAGTTTTAACATCTTTAGTACCTTTTCAGTTTTGGGATTCATGGAAGGCTATTAGATTTTTATTGGCATTTTTGATTTGATAATGCATACGTTTTTATTTTATACCGGCATAGACATAGAGGGAGAGTTGTAAGTACATATTTTATAAGTCCTGTTTACATTAGTGTATGTCGTATACCGCTACAAACCATCGAAGAAAAAGTTCAAGTTTGAAGATACATGAAGACGGATCTGAATATCAAAAGTTCTTCAACATTCAAGCCCTTACGAGATTAATTTGGTAAGGATGTGTTTTAATTCCTTAACGATTCATTTAAAAGTGTTGGAATATGTTTCTAAAATATTTTCCAAGTGTTGAGGCGTTGTTTTTTGTCAAAATATTTTTCTAAGTGTTGAGGCGGATTTTTAAAATAATAAATTTTTTTATTTTCTTTGGGTCATTCGAGCAATTTGAGCATTCGTTCAAATGACATGTTGATCTTCTGCAAAGTTCATTCGAGTGGCACGTGTCCTCGTTCAAAAGACATTAGGACTTTGTTTGAGAGATCTGCCGACTCAAATTTTCTATATAAAGCATGTTAAATGACTCCTTTTTCGTTAAGAAGACCTGATGATTTCCATTCTGCATAAACCTCAAAATTGTCGAGCAATTTATCTTCTTCAATTTAGGGTTTTGATCCTTTGTTTTCAATTCACAAAAATCCCAATTCGTTAATGAATTGTTTGGAACCCAAGATACATCTTTGCTGGAGTTTCTCTTATAGGGAGGTTAACCTACTACCGATCTAGGTGCCACTTGAGGGAGGTACTGGGCTGACGTTGACTGCATGTCATAGCGAGTATTCGTGGGTGTTCCTAGGCTGATTGGACTGCGCATCTTTATGGATCTTCTACGGTTGATACATTGCTGATTCAGAACTGCGCATTCGTGTGGGTATCTGCGAATATTTATTGCAGATTTCGTTTATGATCTTGTGAGTATTATTAAGTGAAATAAATGGTTTCCTTTTTTTTTCTTCTGAAATATGTGTGTCACCAATTATTTATGTTGGTTTGATTTTACCCACGTAGTTGCATGTTTTAGGGCTGAATTAAATTGGGTTTAATTAATTTGGTTCAAAATTGACGATTGATTAAATAAGTTTACAATTGAAATTTACGAATTTATTCAAATCAGTATCACACCGCTTTAGAAGAACTAACCCTATTGTCCCTAGTGCTGCACACCTGGGGTTTTAAAAATAAAATATATTTTCCAGCGGGCCAAATCCCGAAAAACAGTTGAAAATAATTTGCAAGTATTTAAATGCTTTAAATAAGAACATAGTGTATTACCTTTGTAATTAACTTACCACCGCACTCACATGAGACTAAACTTCACCTCTCATCTACAGTGGGCACCTAACATATTCATTTTATTATCCTAAATCCATTCTAACTTGGACAATAATCGCAATCAAAGTCCATCCCACTAATAATTACCATTAGCTAAGTATATATATACTACCCTCACTAGGAATACTTTCATAAATAATAACATAACTACACACGAGTAATAAATAGATATCATAAAAAATATTTAGTATAATATATATATAACTCACCATATACGTATAGCTGCATGCCCAGAGCATGGACTTTGCGGATGCATCCCTCGTGTGCTATCGGGTTCTAGGAATATCATGTACCACAATTGGGTCGTCGGGCCGGAATCTCACAATCGAACCCAAACGTAAACACAAACAACGTAGGCGGTTATAAACATACATCTGGGGGCCGCAACCATACCACATCGTACCTTGACAATCTCAAAACTAACACCTATCCTCACACTTTGATAATAGCCATGCAATATTATTATAACCTGGGAAATCAATCCAACACCTACTGGTCAATGTCAAGGGGGATTCCCACTACGCGCAACCTCCTTACGATAGCACTACTAAGTAGGTATGTTCCAAACAAATGTACACACACTACTTAGATTAATGCCCAAGGCTATGTTTAATAATGATGATGCATGAGAGTAAGAGATAGTAATATTCAACACCCAAGATGATATTAAATGAGGTATTTTCTACCATAAATGCACTGTGAACACAATAAATAATTGGAACCAACCAGTAACTTAGTCATAGGGAGAAAGAGAAAGCACTCTTGTCAAAATAAAGTCAAGGTAGGAACTTAAGGCTCAGTTAATGCTCAATGATAGTAGTATCAATGGAAGAAAAATGGAATGTTGGGTAATAAATATTTTCACAGAAGCAATTCGAAGTTCAAATGTTTTGTCCTTGTAAACTATTTGGTTGGTCTATTTATATGAAGTCAAGGTTACTCGAGTAACTTTACTGGCCTTAAATGTGATTGACTAACGTTAAATGCGAAAGTAATCTCGCATTAATGTCAAAGATATTGCATTAAATTCTTAAGATGTTGTGTTTTGGCGGGAAACTGTTCAACCAATTAGAAGCGTGGTGGCCTTAATGCGGACATGACATAGAAACTCAAAGGTTTACCTTATATTAGCTATAAAATCAAATTTGGTTAACTAGGCCTGCCATCCTAAGGATAAGGCTTATTTGAGTGTTGTTATCTCGAGCCCTTAAATTTCAGATATTATGACATCATAAAGTAAGTGAACAGTGACCCCCATAAAACGTGCAGTCACATCAATTAAAGGAGATAACGTATGAAGTTGTAGTTGCTAAACTAAAAATAATTCAAACATTAAGTGTGTTGTTTGTTGGCTGGGAATTATCTCCAGGCAATGAATCTGAGATTGAGGTCCCTCGAGGAGGTTCCCCCGAGTATGTGGTGAACGAAGTGAATCGAGGTGGAAATGGCTCGAGCACTAGTTTGTGTTAGAAGAACTTTTGTCCAAGTGTGCCAAGAGGGTTGGCTATTGGTTTTTCAACGTTTTACTGCTCCCAAGCCTCCAAACCAAATACCTGTGAGGTTCCCAAGAGGAGGTTGTTCGATAGAGCATGTGAGCTCTCCCATGCCTTGCCAAGCATGGTCCCTCGAGGGTACCGAACATCCTCGCCCATATTACAAAGTAAATTTGTGATACAATATCAAATACATCCTGTTTCTTATTACAAAATATTTTCGCTCGAAAAACATTGATCTTCGTAAGGAGTCCTCCTTCGAGAAGTATTTGTGGAGGGTCTTCGTGGGAGGCCCTTCGAGAGGTCTTCGCCTTCCTTCCTTAGTTGGTCTTTTGCTAAGAACAAGACCAACTCAGGTAATCAACCTTTGGTGAGGACTCCCCCTACATATACCCCTTCATAGAGATATTTGTTTATTGTATAAAGAAATATCTGTACGAAATACTTGAATGATCTTCAAACCATTCTGTAAAGAAAGGCTACTTTTCATAGGCAAATGATCATATTATAATAAGTATTTGAATTATTCACTGATGAGAAGTGTGGATGAGGGACTCATCTAGTCCTCTCTTCGAACTAGTTCGTTTTTAACTTTTTTGTGATTTGTCTAATAGCATTGTTCCTTGGTGGGACACTATGATTGCGTGTGACCACTTTCTTGGGTGGGGGGGGGGGGGTGGGGGTGAAGGCATTTTTCAAATTTACCCCAAAACGCTTTCCCCCAAGTTGAGAACTCTTACCATGCACCATCATACCCTGACCGTGTTGTATTTAATGAGATTGACATTTGATCCTCTGCACTTTACACATGGCAACATGGGGTTAGTGTGTTCTTCTCACGTAGGGGCATCCGAGCGTTTCCTCTTGAAGCGTCATAATTGTAGCATCTGAATTTGTGCCCCTACGTGCGCGTGTGGGATACGCTAGGCTATTTAATCGTCACCACATTTCTGTTTGTCCCTTATTCTACCGCCTTTTGCATCTTGTGTTAACCCCATAAAAAGCATACTTGGCATTTTTCAAACCCTTACCTTTGGGTTCATTATCATTTTACTTCGTCTGTTTTGATAGAGAGGGATTTCAGTGCTTGCTTTTGCCTTTATTATTCACACCAACTGTTCGTTCTTCTTCCCTTTTCTTTTTTCTTCCTTAATTCATGGATCCTATTATCAAAAGGACTCCATCCACAAGGGGTGCTTCTTACGTACTCAAGAACGTCAGAATTAATGGGCCCGATACCGTCGGGCGCCTTACTTTGGGGAACCTGATCATTTCTGGTCGCTGGCTGAGCATTTTCTGGGAGAACTTGTTTCGGTGGAGCCAATAAACTTATTGATGAATGAAAATGATAACGTTGAAGACTTCTAACATTCTTACCGCCACTGTGACCTATTTTCTTATCGAACAGGAAGACTACCCTTTTTCGAAGGTAGAATTTGAGTCTACATCTGGTGCCTGTGAGGGTTTGGACCGTGGACTGAATATATCCATGCCAAATTCTCCGTGCAGCTGGCATTAGTCGGTTTATCTTCCACCAGTTGGCTGGGCAATCTTGCGCTTGCCAGAATAACAACACTCTTCAATTTCTTGTCTCCTGTTGGAGCCATCGGACTCATACGTTTATGGCGGCTTGGGGTGAGTTTACTATCACTCTCAAAGATGTTTGTGAACTTCTGGGCCTGAAAGCCATTGGCTTTGATACTTTCTTTGAGGAGGCTATTTTGAGCGTTGAATAAGCTACCCGGGTAGAGTTAGAGGCCGTAGTAAAGGGTTATATGATGACTTATAATAAATGCACCTATTGGATGGTAATCTGCTACTTCTACTTTATTGAGGACAAAGACGTGATTAAGGCCCGTGAGGTGGCTAAGAAAAATCCAAAGGGAAAGTAGGTGTTCGAGACTCCCCTAGTTGGGAAAGGTTTCGGTTCAAAGATTAAACTGACAGGATGCATCTCGGTTGTCCTATCAAATATATTTCTTCCTAGTAAGCCCCATGATTGCCCTAAGAAAATATTAATCAACATGGCTGTTTTTATGGCCTATGGTATTAAACTCCCCTCAGCTGTAATTACCATGGGTTCATTGTACATGTGGATGGATCACGTGCACGCTGATTCTGGTAGAAGCATCAGTAGATTTAATGTTTCGAATTATGCCAACCATGTTCTGCTGATGGCTTTTCGATATTCCCATTTTTTGGAGTATGCTTTAGCTGGTAGTTTCCCCGGTTCTCATCCCATTAAAGTGCCACAGATTTGTTGCTAGATCCATAAGAGTTCCAAAGAACTATTTACGTCTTTCATTGATAAAGTTGATAAGTTTGTCCCTCGCCCGTACGTTGGGATGGATCAGTTTTTTACTAACCATTTCTTTACGGATGAGGAGCATCTTGTTGCCCCACTCGAGGAATTAGTGTCCAAGAATTTTCCTACTAATAATGTTCCTTTATTATTGGTTCCTTCATACATGTCCTCATATACTGAGTGGTAGTTTTTTCATTGTATCTATTACCCGAATCGCATGACCACACAGTTTAGGTATGGCCAAGGAAACCCTAAGCTGAGTCACTTCAATCGTGAGAAGCCCACATATTTTCCTTTTGCCTGTAGCAATTTCTGACCTCGACCCTTATTAAACATTATTCTAACTATGCTGCCGACCCCATTATCCCAAGTAGGAAAGCCTGAGGGGGTATGTCAGCAATGTATTTGACTGTGTTTTGGCAAAATCAGTTGGGCAGGTTTCAGAGCAACCTTCTAAAGGAGTCCCGTTACCCTGCTGTTGAGAGATATCCTCCTTCAGAGATAGGGCTAAGGTGATATACTACTTATAGTTCTTTATTTCCTTTAAGTACCCTTAATACTTCAACCCTTTTCGACCTGCCTCCCTTGGCCCCTTTTGAGCAGGCCATAGTGAAGAAGAAAAATAGTGCTCAATTATCGATTCTGGTCGAAGCAGTTGCTGTTGTCCCTGATCCTTCAAGGTATATTGAAGAAAGTGACACTCCTAATGCTTCTTTTATTGGGGCAGTTGTGAGGGAAACTAGTAAGGTCCCAAAGAAGATGCTCAAGGTCATTTGTGAGGTTTCTCCCTCGTTGACTCCTGACCCCAAAGTTTCTCATCACGTTGGTCAGATGTTCGAGCAGCTTCAACAAACTTGGGAAAACTTTTCTATGGAAGATAGGGCCTTTATGTCAGTGCAAATAGCTGCTCGAGGTTTTTCCTATGTACCACCAGATGCTGAAGGTAGTAGAAAACATAGCTAGTCTTTGGGTTGGTTGACTAGTCCTGTTAAGATTATATTTGAAGAAAGTGATGAGGCGAGTGATGAGGAACGTTCTGAAGAGGAAATAGTTATTGATGATGATGACGAAAGTGATGATAATGGAGAGGAGGGGGAAAGTGATGATGATGCAGAGGAGGGGGAAATAGAGGAAGATGAAAAAGAGGACGAAGAGGAAGAGTTGGATGACTCCTCCTTATTCGAAGGCACAAACTTCGTAAATTGGTTTCTGCTTTAAATCCCGCTTCGCTTCCCCGTGATTAGGAAGTATTAGAATATATCTTGGAAGAAGAGGTATAACTCAATTTCCTTTAATTTTACTCGTATCCTCCCTCATTCCTTCTTTTAATATTAGTTCCCGTTCTCTATCTTTGGGTTGGTGCGCGAGGTGATTCCAGGAGGATGCTGGGGCGGGCGATGATTTTGAGGTCCCACTGGTGGAGACAACTGAAGTTTTACCCACCTCTAATGACACTATACCAAAGGAAATAACTGCCTCTGTAACTTTGCAAGCAACTATTAATTTCCACCTAGGGGAAGATAAAGATCTTTGTTCTGTTCAGTCCAATAGTGTGTATTCGCCTGATTTTGCCTTCTTGTGCAACCAGGATGGGCTTGGGGAAGATGTCCCAACGAAGGTAATGTGGAGTCCGGTGTTAGAAAGTGCCCCATGGCTGTACCCTCTATTATGGTAACACTTGAATGCATTCTAGTTTGTCAATCTTTTCTGTTTACTCTTTGCTATAACTTTGATTCCTTCTTTGTAGGCTGGGTTGCCCGACAAGACTGTCCATATAGAGCCTCCTCCCACGAACGATCAAGTATTGGTTACTTTATTTGGACCATAAATCCTTAACCCCAAGGAAGTTGAGGCTACTGCATCTGTTGGATCGATAGGCTTAGGGCAAGAAGGTTCTACCGCCCTTGTGGATGCTCCAATCATTCAGGTGGATCCGCATCCCTTGGCAGGTCAAGGAGGTTCTCATGGAGAGGAAGATATGGTGCAATGGACACTAGGAAATTCACCGATGATCCTCTCCAATTTACTTTGCCATAGGTATTACATCTCTTTCCTTGGGACAGTAACTCCTGCAATAATTTTCTAGTATATGTATAGGACTTTAAATCTCCCATAAGAGAGGGTCAAGTGCACCAAGTATATTTGGACTTTAATCTCTCATAAACGAGGGTCAGGCGGGACAAGTAATGTTGGACTTTAATCTCCTATAACCGAGGGTTAGGTAGGCCAAGTAATGTTGGACTTTTATCTCCCATAACTGAGGATCAAGCAGGCCAAGTAATGTTGGACTTTAATCTCCCATAACCGAGGGTCAGGGGGCCAAGTAATGTTGGACTTTAATCTCCCATAACTAAGGGTCAGGAAGGCCTAGTAATATAGGACTTTAATCTCCCATAATCAAGGGTTAGGCGGGCCTATTAATGTAGGACTTTAAACTCCCATAACCGCGGCCCAGGTGGGCCAACTATTGTTGGACTTTTGATTTCTTTTTCGTAAAGGATTTGCATATTTCTCTGACTTGGTAACTTGTTGTGTTTCAGGTTGAAGTGGACTAGTCAGCTATTCATGATCCAGAGATTGAAGGTATTGTACATGAGGTTGTGCAAGCAGGAACCGTAGTTGAGTTGGCTGCAATGGGCGAGGCCCCTGGCTTACAAACATAACCATTGGCCCTAACTATTGGTGAGGTTCCCCAAACAGGTATTTTTAGGCTACAGGAGGGTGATAATACCTCTCACACCCGATGTCCCTCTTCCAGTGATAGTGTTTTAAGTATACATCCTCCTGAGGAATATCCGGAGGCAGTTGTGAGTCAAACGCTGTGTGATTTCCCCCATAACTTGACTGATGTTCCTTGCGAGCTGATAGAAAAACTGTTCAACTGATTTCCATCTAGCTTTACTCCTTGCAACATCCAACCACTACCTGTAATGATGGCCTGTAGATTAATTAGTTTTGCAACTGTTTTAGGCGAGGTCCTCAACATCCCTATAGAATCCTTAAGCTCTGATGCTATTAAGGTTTTATTAGGGAAAATCACTCTCCTCATTAGCGATGGGTTTTCATTTTATTGGTTAGTAAAACTGTTGTAAAAATTTAAGAAAGTTGATTTACATGCTCTTTATATTCGGTTTCAAGCCTCTCATCATTCTCAGGTGGCTAAATCTGAAGCATTAGTAAGTTTAGAAGCCGATCTAGCTAGGTCTGAGCAAGAGGTTAAAGCTGTTCGTGAGGCCACTACGAAAGATAAAGCTAAGCTATATGATGTTCAACAATGAATAGAGTTCCATCAGAAAGATCTTGATGATTTCACTACTGATCGGAGCAATATCGAGCAGATTCTTCCCCAATATCATCACCGTCTTCTTGACTCAGCCAACTTGTGGTTTATAATGGATGCCCCATTCGACTAGACACTCTTTTAAATTTTTCATCTTTAGTGTTTTTATTGCTTTGAGACTTTTATGGAATGTAACTCAGTAACTCTATTCTATTCGAATACATTACTTTGCATTTTGTTCTCCTCCTTTTTTGTTTTTGCCTAAATATTGAACGAACTAGAACATCCATATAATATACATTACATTATGTATGATAAAGAAAGAAAATGGACCAAGGTTTTCAAAACAAAGATGATTTTATACTGCCATGTAAAATAAATAACTCAGTATTATAGGGAACATTCTCCTGAACAAGTGCCAGTAAAACATAATGAAATAAAATGGAGTGTTGGAAGCGAATCAAATATATTTAAACGTAGTAAATTTTGAGCCACTTATTCAATTTGAAAATGACATCATCCTCCACTTTAGATATTTCGTAGTAGCCCGAATCATGAGATGCTTGAACAATATATGGGCCTTCCCAGTTGGCTTTAAACTTGGGTAATGACCGTCCCCTGATATGCCTCGTGCAAGCTTTTAAGACTAAGTCTCCTTTTTTGAACTTCCTTGGCCTCACCATCTGATCATAGGATCTGGACAACTATTTTTTATACATTTTAAAGTGCCTCGCAGCGTTATCTCCTTGCTCCTCTAGTGCTTTGAGTTATACATGTAGGCTGTGGGGGAGCATAGCACTACGTAAATTATATCGAGCGGAAGTTACCTCAAACTTTACTGGCAAAATAGCTTCTGCACCAAAAAGCAAAGAAAATGGGGGTATACCCAGTGGGTTTTCTCTTAGTTGTTTGATAGGCCCATATGACTTCAGGTATCTTGTCATCCCACATTCCTAGAAAGTCCTCTAGCATTTTTGACTGGATGTTCACCAGAGTCTTATTGGTAGCTTTTGCTTGTCCATTGTACTTTGGGTATTCTATAATTGACTTGTGTTGAATGATGGAGTACTTGTCCGTAAGCAAACTTTCTTTATTATTCGTAAAAGGAGTGTCTTTATCTGAGAGGAAGACCTTTGGGATACCAAAATGACAAATGATGTACTCCTTCATGAATCGAGCAACTACCCCTGTTGGTATGGCTTCTTCCCACTTGGTAAAACATTTAGTGGCAATAAATACCCAAATATTTCCTCGCGAGGAGTGATTTATTTCCCCTACTAAGTCGAACGCCCATTGTGGAATGGAAAAGGGGTGGTGAGAGAATACAGGCCAACCGAAGGAGCGTGGATCATATTCCCATGTAGCTGGTAAGCCTTGCATTTGCGAATAAACTTCGCAGAGACTTTTTCCATTGTAGGCTAATAATACCCCAAAGTCATAAGTTGGTCATAAAGTCTGTCTCCTTTGATGTGTCCTAGCTCTTGGATCTACTTTAGTAGTTCCTGTCATGATAGCCTCTTCAATACAACCACCCTTCTTGGATGTAGTAGCTAGGGACTTGCCTCTTGAGACTCGTGGCATCATCTTTATCCGGTGGCATCATTCCATCTACCAGCATGTCCATGTATGATTGCCTCTAATCTTGAGGTTGATTGATGAAGTTGCATTCTGGTGTTTGGTAGAATAATTGGCATTTCCCACAGTCCCTCTATATCATCTCATCATCCTTCCTTATTGAAGGCGAGAAGTAATGTGCACGTTGGACCCTTCTGTACAAAGGAATCTCGGTGGTTTCACAGATATCTTCATGGACTTCAGTTAATCTTCTTCTAGCCACTTCTAGATCCACACACCTGGATAGCCAACCTCCTTTGTTTTTATAGTATAAGTTGCCCCTAGCAATGAAATACTGGGCGAGGTCAACCAAACTTAGTGAGCCTTCATCTATTTCCAGCTGATTCCTTATCTCGCCCCTCCGATCATTGTTATCATAATTAGGTAGCATTTATAGTATGGTCAAGGGGGATGTCCTCTTCGTAATTTGAATTACTGTTGGCTCCCCATTGAAAGAAATCTTTTGGGCAATAGTGGTGTATGCGCCAGCATGTTTGTTCATCGTTAGTAGGTGATTTTTGGTCTTTACCACTTCAAATTACCCGAGCAACCTTTGTATGATTGTTCGGTAGGGTGCCAGACTCATGTGGTTCAAAGAAAACTCGCCCGTCACTTGTTTAACTACCAGGTTCGAGTCCCCTTTATTATGAGCACCTGAATGCCCCTTCTAAGAGATTAGAGAAGTCCCAGCACCAGTGCCTCATACTCAACTTCATTGTTCGAATATTTAAAATCCAACTTGAAGGATAGTTGGACTTCTTCCCCATGTTTGATCAAAATCAAACATGCTCCTCCCTTGTTTTTGACCGAGGAGCCATCAAACTCCATTCTCCATTAGTCCAGGTTGGTTGCCAAAAACTTATCCTGAAGATCATCGCCTGGAAGTTCTTCCACAGGTGGCTCGAACATCCTAGAGGAAAAATGGCTAAGAGATCTACGTAAGCTTGACTCTTGATGGCTCGAGGGACTATACTTTTGATGTCATACTTCCAGAGGATTAGAAACCATTTGGCTGCCTTGCCTATTAGTACAGTTCTAGCAAGCAAAAACTTTAAATGATCATATCTAGTTACAATGTGAACTTTGAATAATAACAAACAATGCCTAAGTTTTTGTGCTACGAATACAAGGGCCAAATAATACCTCTCGATGCTAGTATATCTGACCTCCGGTCCATATATAATCCTGCGAAGGTAATAAACATATTTCTCTACACCATCCATCTCTTGGTCTAGTAAGGCCCTTATAGATCGTTCAGTAGATGTAAGATATAAACATAAATGGATACCTGCCTTCAGAGGGATCATCGTTTGAGGAGATGTGAGGAGCGTTTTCAGCTTGTCCATGGCCTCCTGATGCACCTGTTCCCACATGAACTTTGAACCTTTTCTCAACAACTCCATTAGTAAGTGAGTTACCTCAGCCATCCCAGGAACGAACCTCCTCAAGTAGGAGACTTTTCCTAAGAATATCTACAACTTCCTCACCGAATTTGGCCGCGACATGTCGAGGATGGCCCGTTTTTGTCCAAGCCCATCTGGATGCCATGTCGGTTTACCACAAACCTAAGGAACTTCCCACTTGTCACCCCGAACTCACATTTGAGACGGTTCATTTTTAACTTGTACTTTCTGCATTGGGTAAACACCTTCCTCAAATCGTCTAAGTGGGAAGGCTCCTTTCTGAACTTGATTACCAGGTCATCGACATAAAATTCCCTGATCTTGTGGAAGAGGTCATGGAAGATAGTCACCATGATCCTCTGATATGTGGCTCCTGTATTTTTCAAACCCAAAGGCATGACTGTGTACATGAAATTTTCCAAAGGCATTCGAAAAGCAGTCTTCTCGACGTCAGCCAGATTCCTCTTGATCTGGTAATACCCTATATAACCATCCACTAATCTGTACATCTCATGCCCCTCACTGGCATCTATTAAGATTTCTATAAAGAGCAATAGAAATTCATCCTTCGGGCATGAACGGTTAAGGTCTCGATAATCAACCAATATCCTGATTTGGCTCTTGTCTTTCTATCCTACTGGCACAATGCTAGACAACCAAATGGGACGCTGAATATGGATAATGAAATCGGCTTCAAGCAGCCTTTGAACTTCTTCCTTGATCTTTAAATAATTCTTCTTTATATGTTCGGGTGGCTTGTTTCACTGGAATAACAGATGGCAAAACATTCAGCTTATGGAAGCTCACATCCTTATCAACTCTAGGCATCTCGGTGTACTTACATGCGAAGATGTCCTTAAACTCTTTTAGCAGCTTGATTAAATCCTCTCGAGATGCCCCTTCCAGGTCCTTAGGGATAAATATAGGGCTAAAGTCATCGCCCTCCTTAGCTAGATAAATTTTTTCTAACTCCTGGATTTGTGTCTTGGGTCTATTTTTTATACACGCAGGCTTCTCCTCTACCTCTTCTAAAAATTCTTGGATGCTCGAGTTATCAATAGCAAAACATTATCCTTGATTGTCCACCAAGAAACACTCGTAGACCAGGACAGCTTCATCATCCAAGCCGCCAGCTTCCCGCTCAGATCTTCATAATTTGTAAATAATTATGTCGCTGGGCAAGACTACTCTTTTACACTGCCGGGAGTTTTCTTCTCTATAAGACTTTTTCGGCAATTTTTTTATAACTCCATCACATAGTGTCTGATTATAAAGCTGTAGTGTTGAACTTGTTGTTTTATAGGGTCTATACGTGGAGTCATTCGATCGCGAAGCTGTTTTGACAAACTGGGATGTCTCTCCGCATCCTGCTTGCGTTCTTTATTGTAGATCACCACCGGTCGAGCTGATTCTCACACTCTTTCTCAAATACTTGGGACCCTGATGCCCCCAGTATACCTTGTAATATTGGTAGCCTCTTCATCCAGCTCGGTGTAGAAGGATACGTCTACTAGGTGCGCCTCCTCTTTTGTGAACAACTTCTTGAATGCCCGGATCACCACCTCTTTGGCTTTTACATTTGCTTTGGCACACTGATAGTAAGTGAAAGGCACCAACCCGCGATTGTGCATTCACACTCCTCTCTAGAAATTGATACGCTGACTCACAGTCCATAATGTGGAATTTTATATTAGAAGTAATATTGCCCATCGTAATGCCCATGTTAACATATCCCATAGATTTGGACGACTAGTTTTCATACCACGAGATTGATAAAGGATGTTGTACCAGCCTTGTCTCCGATAGGATAATAGCGTAGAAGGACCCAATGGGAATAATGTCGATGGATGCCCCTCCATCCAACAAAACACGATTAAAAACATAATCATTCACAGTGGCTATAACATAAACGGTCCTATTGTGAGGGTACCTAATCGATTCACCAGCCTCCGAAAACATAACCTAAGAGAGGTACTTTCTTACAAGCTTGTCCATTGACCCCTTCCATTTTAAGTGTGGAGCCATATTCTTCTTAACGACCTCTAAGATAGCTCACGTGAACTCCAACCTGAAGTGCTCGAGGAACCCAACTTGGTTAAAGAACCAACTAAACTTCTGTGAGTGGGCCATAACTGCACATTCGATCTAGGGGTCAGCTTGATCCTCCTCAAGTTCATACATTTCTTCCACATCTCTATAGGCAAGCTCATCATAGGCTATCACAACATGCACTATCTCTAGTGAGAAGGCTTCCATCTGTCTGATCAAGCTCTCGATGGGGTTTTTATCATCTTAGGGTTCATCTTCTTCGCCTATCTCATCTTTAAATCGCAACTGAGCCAGCTCGAAAGTACATTGCTTCGATGATTCTTCAAAGTCTTCCTTGTGGATCCACTTCTCCCTTACCAGTTGATCAACTTATTCATCAAAGGCACTAGCCATGTGTGCCCCATGAGTTGGTAGAGGGTTATCGTTCACATTGCCTTGTGGTAATTCAATGTCCCCTTTCTTGATATGATGGTCGATCAACCTTCTTAGCGAAAAACATACCCTAATTGGGTGATTCACTCTATTGTGGATCTCGCAAAAGTTTGGCTTTTCTCTGTCTAATTGAGATACCTACGCCATACTTCTATCGATTGGTCTGCATAATTTATCTCAAACCATCTGATCATAAAGGTTTAGGGTTTGCTACACCATTAATGACAGCTCAAAAGAATTTTCTTTGCCTTCAAACCACCTTTTGTTGCCCCTATTTCTTCTTCCTCGACCACCACTTCCTTCCCCTCTTCCACCGTCATTTGCGTAGTTTACCCTCGGGGGTACTCCCCTCCCCGAGCTAGCTAATGGTCTTAGCAATAGGCTTGCTAAGGCATGTGTGGGTGGTGTGGGTTTTACCTCTAGATCAATATTTCTTTATGCCTTAAAAAATGCAGCAAATGTGCCTTCTCAGGTCTCATTTATCAGGTGACAGATAAACTCGGGTATTAGACCTTCAATACAAACTTGTAAAAGTTTATCTTCTCGTATTTCCTCCCCCATATCTCGAGAGCATTTGCAAAACCTTCTAATGTTAGTAATGACATCTTCCCCTGACTTTTGTTTCTCATGAGCTAACTGCGTGAGTGTAAACTCGTCTTCTGCTAAAAATACCTTATGCACAAATAGCACGTGCAACTCTTCCTAAGAGGCCACGCTGCCTGGCGTCAAATAAGAATACCAAGTGTAAGACTTTTATGTCAGGGATTTTGAGAACTCCCTTAGTCTTAGCTTTTTGTCATTACAGTAGTCCCCAGGCTCTCAATGAACCTTTGTAAATTCTCCTTGGGATTAGTCCTTTTCCTGTATAGTTCTCAAAGATGGGTGGGATATACCATACTGGGTAAGGCTTATTATTGTACTCCTCTGGTATGGAGTACAGAAGTCATAATAAACTGAGGAAGTATCTCCTAAAGACTTGGACACCGCTATGAATTTCAAGAGCTCATTTTTCATCTCCTCCAAGCTAGAAGGTGGAGAACTTATTGTTGGTGGCACTATGTGGGCAGCCGACACACTCCCCCCACATTAGCAGTCATCGCTGGCATTGGACCTGTTGATCCCACACCTGGTATAGTTGGCCCTGCAGCCAAGGCTGTGGTAACCATAGGTGGAGGGGTGGATGGACTATTATTAATAATAGGTGTGGCAACTCCTCCTCTGACAGAGGGAATTGGTATCCCAGCCGATGGTGTCATGAAAGAGTTAGATCCTCCAGTGGTCCCCAACATCGCCTTGGCTCTGGGGGTTTTGATGAACTATACAAACAAACCCATGAGCCCCGTCATTTGCACCGGGCCTATTCTTGTCGGCATGTTGACCATCTCCATTACACCAGTAGAAGATGTGTTAGGTTTTACTCGTGTTAGTCTTGCTCCTTCAGGCAATATAGCGAGCTTTGCCTCCTCCTCACACTACATTGTGTCGAAGTCAATAGTCTTAGCAACGTTATCCTCTGACATCTTTTCAAAAGAGAATACCTCCCTAGCGGAGTTGCCAAATATAAGATGTAGTTTCTTAGAATACGATTAGTATCAAGCGAGGTGTAACCCCTTATTAAGACCGTGATTGATGCGTAAGACTATGTTTAATAATGAAGATGCATGAGAATAAGAGAGAGTAATATTCAACACCCAAGATGATATTAAATGAGGTATTTTCTACCATAAATGCACCATGAACACAATAAATAAATGGAACCAACCAGTAACGTGGTCAGAGGGAGAAACAACAAGCACTCTTATCATAATAAAGGCAAGGTAGGAACTTCAGGCTGAGTTAATGCTCAATGATTGTAATATCAATGGAAGAAAAGGGGAATGGTGGGTAATAAATGTTCTCACAGAAGCTCTCTTGTATGAGGAAAATCCAACATTAATTATAGGTTCAAATTTTCTGTCCTCGTAAGCTGTTTAGTTGGTCTATTAATATGAAGGAAAGGTTACTCGAGTAACATTACTGGCCTTAAATGTGATTGAATAGCATTAAATGCGAAAGTACAGTCACATTAATGTCAAAGATATTGCATTAAATGCATATGATGTTGTGTTTTGGTGGGAAACTGCTCAACTAATTAGAAGCGTGGTGACATTAATGGGGATATGACATGTCAACTCAAAGGTTTACCTTAGAACCACTATGAAATCGGATTTGGTTAACTAAGATTTCCATCCTAAGGATAAAGCTCACTTGAGTGCTATTATCTCGAGTCCCTGAAAGCCAGATATTATGACCTCATAAAGTAAGTGAACAGTGACCCCACCAAACGTGCACATCAATCAAAGGAGATAATGTATGAAGTAGGAATTACTCGACTAAAAACTGTTCGAATTAAGTGTGTTGTTTATTGGCTGGGAATTATCTCCAGGCAATGAATTTAAGATTGAGGTCTCTCGAGGAGGTTCCCCCGAGTTTGTGCTGAACGAAGTGAATCGAGGTAGAAATGGCTCGAGCACTAGTTTGTGTTAGATGAATCTTTACCCTAGTGTGACAAGAGGGTTGGCTATTGCTTTTCCAACGTTGCCGTGCTCCCAATCCTCCAAACCAAATTCCTGTAAGGTTCCCAAGAGGAGGTTGTTCGATAGAGCATGTGAGCTCTCCCATGACCTGCCAAGCATGGTCCTTCGAGGATACTGAACTTCCTCGCCCATATTACAAACTAAATTTGTTCAACAAGTAAAATACAATATCTAATACTTCCTATTTCTTATTATAAAATATTGTCTCTCAAACAACTTTGATCTTCGTAAGGAGTCCTTTGAGAAGTCTCTGTGGAGGGTCTTCGTGGGAGGTCCTTCGACAGGTCTTCCTTTTCCTTTCATAATTGGTATTTTTCTAAGAACAAGACCAACTCAGCTAATCAAACTTTGGTGAGGACTCCCCCCTATGGTATGAAAATTACACATCGTACTAGTTTACCAGTCCCGAAGTCCGAACTGACTTTTCGAATATACATGTAAGTGTTCACTCACCTGTAGCATGATTTGTCTCACCTGAACCCACCTAACTCTTGGCCTAAAACACGTACCAACCCTTGATAAAGTTACCCAACTGTCATAATCTACCCTCTAAAGTCCATACCTCCATTTTTCAAACACTAACGGGTCAAAACAATGCGTAAGGAACCAACTTGCTTGGTAGAACTAATCTGTTCGATCAATCGAATCGATTCGCTCCCCCAACGAACCCGTTCGGTATACTGGGCATCCCATCATCTTCTTCCTCAGGTTTTCACCCCTTAAACCCTTTAATGGAGGTCCCGAGCCTCCCAAAACCCTAAATTGACATCCCACATCAATATATAACCAACCTAGAACCATTCTAACACAAAAATAAACCCTAATCTATCATCAGAACACAAGGATTGCTAAATATTAATCAATTTATTCAAATCCAAATTTATCAATCCTTTGAGATTAATTGATTCTAACACCCTATCAATATTCTGATGTTCATAATCATAAACCCAGATTTATATTACAAATTTCTCAACTATTCATTATCAATCATTATAAAATATTAGCAGAGGTAAAACATAAATCAAATCTCTTCAATTATCTCTCAAAGTTTTCATCTTTTAATTCCCAGATTTGTTCCTAATTAATTATGAACGTAATTAACCGCAAAAATTACAATTTAAAACAAGTAAAGGCTTGCCTTTTGGATTCGAATCCGAAGTCTCGAGTTGTAGAGATGGATTGAATTTCTGGAGATATTCTTCCTCTCTTCTCCAAGGTTTCTTTTCTCTTTTCTTTTCTTCTCTCTTCTCTTCTCTTATCTTAATCTCTCCCTTAATCTCAATTATACAGAGGCAAGAATGAGGTTGTCATCCACCTTCCTAAACGTTAAGTACTACTTAATCACACCTAAATACCGTTTCTAAGTTATCCCTAAGAGTAAAAAGACAACTATACCCACATACGGGCCCTACTACGTCTAAAAAGACTCAGGGACCCAATTAATACCCATATGTACTTATTCTTGACTATTTAGACACATTCCGGATCACCGGTGCACTTAAAAAGACCATATAAATCACGAATTTAAGAATAAACTACAATCGCATTAACCGGACTCGACACGTGAGTACAGTACGCATTGCCCATAAATTATTTAAATTCTTCGATTTAACTCTCTATCGACATAGTATAGTAAACCGTCGCTTTTCACTCATAGACGACATATAATAAATCACATTTCTATCTACCTATTACATGCAAGTAAATAATAATAATCATAAATATTAATCCTTAACTCGTTAATTAATATTTACCGAAACCAAATTAATTTTCCCAATTAAATTAATAAACGAATGCATATGTGGAAACTAAATACTCATACAAGTATGGGGTATTACAATTAGATATAAAAATAATTACAATACTTCCACTTAGGGTTCGTTTGGATTGAGATGAAATATTTTTAATCGCAGTGAAACGTATGATGGCGACATATGTGATCACCTATTTAATGCGAAATTTTTTCACTATTTTTGTTTAAAGTTTTATAACTAGAGGTTATGAACTTATTCACTATTTTAAATCGATTAAAACTTATTTTTAAATATGTGAAAAATATTTCACCATTTTACTTTTTACTTTGGTTAAAAGTATTTCACCCTAAACAAAACGAACACTAAATGTACACTATTTCAAACAGTCAATGATCGTTGTTTCCTTAAAATCTTACTAGAGAAACCTAGTGAGAAAAAACTAAACTAAAAAAAAGGTACATCATTGAATTAGCATTCAATGCGCTTGATATTGCATGACTAAAACTTTTGCCAAAAAAATCTAATCGGGAGAACTTAGTTAAAGAAAAAAGTGTACAACTCATGTTTGTCCCAAATACCATCACTACATCATAAATCGAGAATGATCACGACAAGTGGGTCACGACCCAGGATCATGACTAGATCTAAAAGCACGTGACAAAGGTCGTGACCAAGTGAAAAGCTGACATTAAATGATTTTGGTCACGAACATAGAACGTGACCATGAGGGTCACGACCTTGGTCTGTGACCACACTCGCGACCAAATGGGGGGTAAAACCTCCCATCAAAGTTGGTCACAACCCTGGACCGTGACTATAGGCGTGATAATTTTGTTAGGGTTTCAGTTGAGATGGGTCACGATCAAGGGTCTTAACCATTTTAATTTGTCATGGGATCTAGATATGATTCTGGGACATAACCCCAGGACGCGATCATTTATTTTTTTACACGTCACCACCCTAGTCATGGTCTGTAATACCTCGTATTTTCATGTACTATATTTATTAAGTGAGAAATAAATTAATAAATGGGATTAATTATTACTTGTGTGGATTAGTAATAATTGATATGCCCCAAGTGGAACCTCGGCCTAGAGACACCAACCTCGGTCGAGATCATGGCAGACGTTGGACGAGTCTTGGGCACGCGATATAGCCCCTCGGCCATATCAAGGTCGGCCCAGGCCGACACTACTATGAGCCTCTCTAAGGGACGTCATGGGGATCAACAGCACTCGCATATGCCTTGAAATGGAAACCTCGGCCATACATAGGCCGAGCCTGCAGGAAGTCACCAACAACCTCATCAAGCCACCAGTTCAACCTCATATCAGGCCGACCCTGTTTGTTGTCTCGGCTAGGATCAGGCCGAGACCTCCATGGAATCCTCGGACTGAACAGGGCAAGACTCACCAACCTCGGCCTCACCAAGGCCGAGGTCATACCCTAGACGCGATAGCCGAGCACCTGCTGACATATGGATAAGGACATGTGGACACAAATCAGTTATAACAAGATTATTCCCCACACGTGGGGAGAATATTGCATCATCATTCTCTACATGTGACAGATGGAACTCCCACATTGGTGAGGTAACCACACACATGCTCATTGCATGCATGGGGGGTACATTACACCCCCTAGGTACTATATATAGAGGTCATCCTCTACCTTGCAAGGGGATCCCACATATCCAACCCTAGCTGAAACTCTGTCTAGATACACAGTAGAGAGAGAGAAAGCTTGAGAGATTGTATTCATGGCCATTAGAGCCTTATGAAAGAGAGATTATTCACACACACACAGTGGACGTAGGCCAATCTGGGCTGAACCACTTATATCCTGGTGTACTCTCCCCTTCTCCTCATCTCATTCTCTCACCATTTACATAACTATTCTGCCATTGTTGTTCTTAGATTGAGCTTAAAAACACCTTCTCTGGTGGTGCTAATTCCAGCATCATCATTTTGGCGCCGTCTGTGGGAACGAGAAGCTATCTCTTCCTCTTTTTCTGCTTAACCTCATTGGAGACTCTGGTGGTGAACCAGGCCTCCCCCTAGCGCGGAGCTGTTTCACCATTGAAAGAGGTCCTGTGAGGTACTAAGCTCATCTTCTACTCAAGCTCTATAGTGTTAACATATGGCACCAGACTTACCACCGCCTCTTCCGCCTCCCGGGGGTGGAGGGCCTAGTTCCAGTCAGGCACCCCCCAGTCCGAAATGGCGGAGGTAGCTGCAGCCTTGAGATTCTTAGCTGCAACGCAACAAGCCATGCAGGAACAATTTTCACAGTTCAGCCAAACTATGATGAGGCCACCTGGAGTCTCACCGGATATGATCACTTCGACGGCTGTTCAGCCTCATCCTGATGCCAGGGGACCACCTCAGGCACCAATGAAGGACCAGCCTGCACCCCAACGGAGAAGGGACATTGCTAACCCTAAGCTCTTGTGCCTGGGGAGGCAAGGAAACCCTTGCCCAGAGGACAGGTATGACGATCTAGAGGCGGAAGAAGCCCCGGAGGACTGCTGGGAGCCGTATGAGGTGTCAAATAACACTGTACGACCTCTTAGGCAAAGTCAAGGTTGTGTCGGTCGAAGAGGTGAAGAGGCCCAAAAAAGAGGGTCAACCTTTGATAGGTTGAGCAGAGGGTCGACCTTTGAGAGACTGGGCCCGATGAATGACCTAAGACAGAGGCTGTCGAGATCAAGGAGCGCAGCAGGCTCTCAGAGAGGGAACAGGCAGGGTCGGCCAGACCAAGGCCGACCCTGTGAAAGAAGAGACAGGGAATAAGAAGAGGTCAACAGCCAACGTGTCGTGGCAGGGGAACCCCCGGTCCATCCCAGGGAGATGGCAGGGGATAACCTCGACCATGTCGATGGCCGAAGACCATGGAATGATTCTATCCAACGCCTTGAGGAGAAGATAGGAGACCTCATTAAAAGCAGGGACCCCTTACAAAGGGGTTACTCAGAGGGCTCCCCATTTGTGGCTAGGATAGTGGGGTTCCTAACCCCAGCTAAGTTCAAGCCTCCTACGGTGTCTCCCAAGTATGATGGAAGCACTAACCCTGTGCATCATATCGAGATGTATCAATCGGCAGCAGACATCTACTCGATACCCGATGAGATGAAGTGTAGAGCCTTCTCTGGGACTAGGCTTGTAAACGGATCGGATTCAGACCGGATCAGGCAAATCCAAATCCATATCCGTTAATATTAAACGGATTCGGATCGGATCCGATTATCCGATTATCCATTTATCTTAAACTTGATTTGCAACATTTTTATTTTCAACTCTTATTTCATAAATTTATTTTGCAAATGTTCCAAAAAAATAGATAATGAAATAGAGAACTATTATAATAAATATGTAAAATATGTATATACAATTTTATTAAATACAATATATATTAATGAAAAATATATTATATATAATTTATATATGTATATTAAAAATATTAATCGTATCGGATTATTAACGGATCGGAGCATATGAATCCAAATCCGCTCCATTTAATAAACGGATAATCGGGTAATCGGGTAATCGAATAATCGGATTTTAGGCATGATCCATATCCGCTTAAACGGATCGGATTCGGATTCGGATTCGGATAAAATCCGATCCATTGACAGGCCTATCTGGGACCTTAACAGGGGCCACACACAGTTGGTTCACCTCTCTTCCGAAGAACTCAATTGAGAATTTCAAAGGCTTGGCTGAGCGATTCATCCACAACTTCTTCTTTGGGATGAGACCTCAAAAGAAGACTACCCACCTGTTGTATGTCAAGCAGGCCAAGGGTGAGATCCTAAGAGACTACATTGTAAGATTCAACAAAGAGAAATTAGAGGTGGAAGATTATGAAGAGAGCATAGCCATGACCGCCCTTATAGGAGGCCTCCAGAAGGGGAAGCTATTGTGGAAACTGGCGGAAGACCACCCTAGGACTATGGCGGAGCTGCTAGAAACCACAGGGAAAGTAATGAATGCGGAAGAGGCAATGGCCGCCAAGTATGAGGAGGAGAACCGCGGTGGCACTTGGAGGTCCCAAGGCAAGAAAAAGGGGAAGAAGAGGACAGGTGATGACAAGTTCGCTCATTCTACACCCCTGACTGTAAGCTGCGAGCACATCCTCAATGAGATTAAGACTGACCGGACTCTGAGATGGCCAGAGAAACTGAAGGCCCCACCACATACGAGTAACAAAAACCTATGGTGCGAGTTCCATCAGGATCATGGACATGTCATGGATAGATGCTTCGCTTTAAAAGATGAGATTGGGAAGATGTTGAAATCTGGAAAGCTGAGGAAGTATGTGGATGGTAAGGCTCCAAAGGGTGGAAGAGATGACCCTAAGAAAAGAAGAAATGACAGATGCCGTGGCAATGTCCCGGCCAAAAGAGACGATGATTCAGAAGGAGATGACGAAGATGACCCGAATCTTCCGCCAAAAGATGACAACACCCCGGTGAAGAGGGTGGGTACGATCTCCTTTGGTATTAGCACCATATGTGGGGAATTTGCAGGAGGTGGCTCTGAAGTAGTAGATAGGAAGGCTCATGTAGTAGAGGCCAGGTTAGTGGCCAAGCTTGAAGTTGTGAATCTAACGTCTTCCGATACAGTGCAGAAGAGGAAGAAGGTAGACATGGACACCCTCGTTGTGGGGTTCTCCAGACTTGACTTCAAGGGTATCTTAGCCCCCCACGATGACCCTTTGGTCATAAAAATAAGGGTGCATGGGTGTGAGGTACGTAGAATCCTCATAGACGGGGGGAGCTCAGCAGACGTGATGTTCTGGCCTTGCTTCAAGAGCCTAGGTCTTAGCAGAGCAAGGCTGGTGCCCTATCATCACCCATTGATAGGCTTCAGTGGCGAAAAGGTCCACCCCTTGGGCATGTATGAGATGGACATACGAATGGGTGATGAGTGTCCTAAGAGGCTGACCAAGAAGATAAACTTTTTCGTTATGGATGAGAACGTTTTCTCGGCCTATAACCTCATCATAGGAAGGGTGACCCTTAAAGAGTTTGAAGCTGTGCCGTCGACGGTCCATCAGATGCTAAAATTCTCGACTCCTTATGGAGTAGGGGAAGTGCAAGGGGACCAGACCACGGCGCGATAGTGTTACTTCAACTCGGCCGAAGAGAGAGAAGCCCATAAGAGGGCAACCACCACTTATAGCATTGACACTCTAGACCCAAGAGATGAGACAAGGTCGAAGAAGGGAGAAGCCGCGGAAGAGGTAGAATCCATCATCCTCAATGAGGGCGAGCCAAAAAAAACCATCCAGGTCAGTAAGACCCTAGATCCAGGAATCAAGGAAGAGCTGATAAACTTCCTCAGGAGGAGACAGAGTGTCTTCGCATGGAATCACGCAGACATGTCTGGCATCGACCCTGAGGTGATGAGCCACAAGCTCAACGTAACCAGAGATGCCAAGCCGATCAAGCAGAGACGAAGAGTCTACTCCAGGGAGAAATACGATGTCATCTGGGAAGAGGTCAAAAAGGTGGAAGATACCGAGTTCATAAGAGAGGTTACCTATCCGGAGTGGCTCTCAAATGCAGTCATCGTGCCTAAGGCCAATGGGAAGTGGCGAATGTGTGTGGATTTCACTGACCTGAACAGATCTTGTCCAAAAGATAACTATCCCTTACCTCAGATAGATCAGATGGTGGACGCGATGGCAGGGCACGAGCTCATGAGCTTCATGGACGCTTATTCAGGCTATAACCAAATCTTCATGGATGCTGAAGACTTTCATTACTGATAAAGGGACGTACTGCTACAAAGTGATGCCCTTCGATCTGAAAAATGCAGGGGCAACGTATCAATATCTTATCAATAAGATGTTCGAAGAGCAAATAGGTAAGACCATGGAGGTGTATGTAGACGATATGCTAACGAAGAGCTTGAAAGCTTGTACTCACGTAGCGGACCTTGAGAAGTCCTTCGATGTTATGGACTCGTACAGAATGAAACTCAACCCAGCAAAGTGTGTCTTCAGAGTAGGCGCTGGGAAGTTCCTGGGGTTCATCGTTAACCAGAGGGGAATTGAAGCGAACACTGAGAAAATCGAGGCATTACTCGACATGAAGACTCCTAGGAGTATCAAGGATGTCGAAAGACTCACGGGAATAGTGGCTGCCCTTAACAGGTTTGTTTCTAGGGCAATAGACAAGTGTCTTCCATTCTTTAAAGTTCTAATAAAGGCCTTCCAATGGGATGAAGAGTGTGAAAAAGCCTTCAACCAACTCAAGTCCTACTTAGGGTCTCCCTTATTGCTGTCTCGGCCCATCGCAGGAGAAAGGTTGTTTGTGTATCTGGCAGTCTCTGAATCAGCCATCAGCGCGGCCATCATACGGGAAGAGGATGGGATCCAAAGTCCTGTGTACTTCAACAGTAAGGCCCTTTAAGGGTTTGAACAAAATTATCCCCGCATGGAGAAGTTGGCTTATGCCCTAATACACACCTCAAGAAAAATGAAGCCTTACTTCCAAGTTCACTCCATGGTAGTCCTCACTGACTCCGCACTAAGGCAGGTCCTGCATAAACCTGAGAAGTCCGAGAGGTTGATGACCTGGGCCATCGAACTAGGATAATATGATCTTACCTACCAGCCTAGGACAACCATCAAAGGGCAGGCCCTCGCAGACTTTGTCGCAGAATTCACCTGGGAAGAGGCCGAGACAGAGAAAGGCCTAGAGGACGGCGAAGAGACAAACCGTAGTGTCTTCCAAAATTTAGAAGAGACAGCACCAAACGTCTTTCGAGATCGAGAAGAGGTCATCGAAGGCAAATCCTGGAGCAGAGTAGAAGAGAACGAAGAGGATCGATACCTCTTCAAGAGAGGAATTATGGAAGAAGGGGTCTTCTCATCAGATACAGACGTTTGGAGCCTCTTTGTTGATGGCACTTCCTGTGATATTAGAAGCGGTACGGGGTTGAAACTCTCAGCTCCAGATGGCGCCAACATTGAATATGCCTTGAGATTCAACTTCCAGGCCTCAAACAATGAGTCCGAGTATGAGGCCATGATAGCAGGTCTCTTATTGGCAACGACTCTTCGAGTAAAGCGACTCCTACTCCATAGCGACTCAAGGTTGGTGGTCAATCAAGTACTAGGGATATACGAGGCCAAAGACGAAAGAATGGCCAAGTACTTAAAGAGGGTAAGAAAGTTATTAGAATATTTTGAAGAAGTAAAACTGAAGAGAGTGCCTCGACTAAGTAACAACCACGCTGATGCATTGGCAAGGCTGGCCTCAGAAATGAAGACATATATGGGAAGTACCATTCCGATCGAGGTCTTAGGAAAGGCAACAATCGAGGAAGACGAGGTATGTAGCCATTATCACAATTTGAACCTAGAAGACTCATGGATCGACCCTCTCGTCAGATACCTAAGAGAAGGAGAGCTGCCTGAGTCCAAGCTAGAAAGGAGAAAGTTGAGATATAGGGCTGCCAAGTTTTCAATGGTAGGAGACGTCTTGTACAAAAAGGGGTTTTTATTGCCTCTCCTCAGATGTGTGCATCCCATGGAAGTTCCCCGAGTCTTATAGGAGGTTCATGAGGGTTCTTGCTCTAGCCACATAGGGGGAAGGCCCTTGGCCAAGAGGATCATTACTCAGGGATACTGGTGGCCGACCTTGTCCAAGGACGCTGCAGACTATGTGAAGAGGTGAGATAAATGTCAAAGGTTCGCCACTATCCCTCATCAACCCCATTAGCCTATGACGTCAATCTCTTCTCCATGGCCATTTGTTGTATGGGGAATTGACTTAGTAGGACCACTGCCAAGAGCTGTCAATAACTATAGATTCTTGATAGTTTCCATTGACTACTTCTCAAAGTGGGTGGAGGCAGAGACGATGATAACAATCACAGAGCAGAAGACCTTCCAGTTCATTTGGAGGAATATCATATGCAGAGATGGTCTCCCAAACACCCTCATCTCAGATAATGGGACCCAGTTCAAGAACTCCTCCTTAGAAAAGTATTGCCTAAGAGTAGGGATTAAGCAGTTCTTCTCATCTCCTGGTCGACCTCAGGCAAATGGTCAGACCGAGGTCACAAACAGAACTATCTTGGACGGAACCAAGAAGAGGTTAGAAGATGCGAAGGGAAGATGGACTGAAGAGGTCTACGCTGTGTTATGGGCCTACAGAACCACGATAAGGACACCAACAGGAGAAAACCCATTCATGCTGGCACATGGCTCAGAGGCCGTCATCCCAACGGAAGTAGGACTCCCAACTCATCGGATTCAGACCTACGACCCTGACAACAATGGGGAAGAGAGGAGGCTAGACCTATATCTTATCGAAGAAAGAAGAGAAGATGCAAAAGTTAGAAAGGCAGCCTACCAGCAGAGGGCAGCGAAATTCTACAACCAGAGGGTGAAGTCAAGATCCATTGCAGTGGGAGACCTAGTGCTAAAGAAGACCCTACAGAAGGCAAACAAGCTTCACCCAAACTGGCATTGCCCCTACAAAGTAACAGAAGAGGTTGTGCTTGGCACTTACAAGCTAGAAAACCTAGAAGGAGAACCTTTCACTAACCCATGGAATGCTGACCACCTAAAGAGATATTACATATAATGTTGCATAGAGTTTTATGTAAATGTACCATCTTATTGTGAAGAGGTTATTAATAAAAATCAGTTCCCATGACAGTTCTTGCTTCATTCTTAAATCAGAAATTCATTATGAGGATAACACCATAAAGAGATGACCTCAGACCCTTAACATCATTAATTTGGTGAAATTCATTATGAGGATAACCTCTTAGGTGATGACCTCAGACCCTTATAACATCATTAATTTGGTGACAAGGTCTGAGCTCAGTCACCATAAAGAGATGACCTCAGACCCTTATAACATCATTAATTTGGTGACAAGGTCTGAGCTCAAACACCATAAAGAGATGACCTCAGACCCTTAACATCATTAATTTGGTGAAATTCATTATGAGGATAACATCTTGGGTGATGACCTCAGACCCTTATAACATCATTAATTTAGTGACAAGGTCTGAGCTCAAACACTATAAAGAGATGACCTCAGACCCTTAACATCAATAATTTGGTGAAATTCATTATGAGGATAACATCTTAGGTGATGACCTCAGACCCTTAACATCATTAATTTGGTGAAATTCATTACGAGGATAACCTCTTAGGTGATGACCTCAGACCCTTATAATATCATTAATTTGGTGACAAGGTCTGAGCTCAGACACCATAAAGAGATGACCTCAGACCTATAACATCATTAATTTGGTGAAATTCATTATGAGGATAACCTCTTAGGTGATGACCTCAGACACTTATAACATCATTAGTTTGGTGACAAGGTCTGAGCTCAGACATCATAAAGAGATGACCTCAGACCCTTAACATCATTCATTTGGTGAAATTCATTATGAGGATAACACCATAAAGAGATGACCTCAGACCCTTAACATCATTAATTTGGTGAAATTCATTATGAGGATAACCTCTTAGGTGATGACCTCAGACCCTTATAACATCATTAATTTGGTGACAAGGTCTGAGCTCAGACACCATAAAGAGATGACCTCAGACCCTTAACATCATTAATTTGGTGAAATTCATTATGAGGATAACATCTTAGGTGATGACCTCAGACCCTTAACATCATTAATTTGGTGAAATTCATTATGAGGATATCCTCTTAGGTGATGACCCCAGACCCTTATAACATCATAATTTGGTGATAAGGTAATGACCTCAGACCTTCATAACACCATGCATTGGTGACGAGGTCTGAGCTCAGGACCATTGGTCGAGTTTAAAGAAGACCATTGCAAAGACAAGCTTAGAAAGAGGGCTTCAGAGGTTGAAGCTCATTGCAAATTTACTTTTAAGCAGACACCATAATAATGGAACTAAGAATGAAAAGCATCACATGACATTCAATGAAAAGAAAGTGAAGATGGTCCTCATCAGAGGCTGATATATATATTCGGAAATTAGATGCTCAATGATTACAGACAAAAGTTCCACCATACAGTTAAATTACACAGTGATAAAAAATATCCTAAGAGTCTGAGGAGGGAACGTTGACACCCTTGGCTTGGTTAGTCACCTCGGCCGCATCATCATGAGGGTCAGACCCCCCAACCACGGTGACCTCCAATGTAGCAGTCTCGGCAGGAGCAACAGCCTCTTCCTCAACCTCTTGAAGAGCCTGGGCAAACTGAGGATCTGCAAAGCCGAGACCCACGAAGTCAGAGGCCTTCAAAGTACCGGCCTCTCTCCCCCTGATGTCAGCCCATTTAGTAGTGGCTTTGATACCTCTGTCAAGGTATTCAAAGCCAAACCCCATGAACTCATCAGAGGATTTGTAGTCAGCAATGATCTTCTCTGAGGCATACTCAAGGACGACCCTGACGGCTGAGTTGACTTTTTGCTGCAGAACGTCGTCCTTAGCCTTTAATGCAACAACATGATCCTTGCCGAGCTGGGAGACGTCCCTCTCCAACCCCTTCACCTTCTCCTCAAAGCTCTTCAACTCAGACTTGAGGCGCTCTATCTCTGCATTCAGAGTACTTTGGACTTTCTCGTCCTCTTGCCCCTTTTGGATGAGAGGCAACTTCCTCAGAGTCCAGTTCGATAGATGGTGCATAGCGGTCAAGCCCTGCATATTTAGTGATAATGAGTAAGTTGAAGAAGAATCAAATGTCACACTTAGAAGAATTCATAATGAAGGACCAAATCATACCTGAACGGCTCTGTGAAGGCCGAACTCAACCAGCAAGGGGGTGTCCATAGCCCTGTAGAAGCTCTTGTCAACCTCGGTCATTACAGAGTCGATGGCATCCAGGGCCTACATATTGTGGCCGACCACACTATCAGTTAACTTCAACTGATCCAAACGAGCCGACAGGATGTCAGCTGAAGAAATAGGGATGGCGGCTTCAGTGGTCTTCTTCTTCGGCCTCTGATCCTCAGGGGCATGATCTTCAGGAGCCCTCTTCTTTTTGGCCGGGGGCTTAGAGGCCGAAGGAGCTGGGGGAGGAGCATTAAGCCCTGCTCTCTTGGCAAGTCTTGTCAAGCTCGGTGCATCCATCTCCCAAAGATCGTCTGGAATATCCCTTGGTCGCTCTGCAAAAAGTTAGTAGACCTGAGTTAGATAATCAGATATGAATAAACTCAGAGGTTAAACTTGCAAAACAAAAATGCTTACCAAGCTCGGCAAGGGGACTTCCACCCAGACCTGTCCCAGAGAGGAAGTGGGGAGTCATCAGATGTTCAAACCTGACAAATAGACAATTTACCCCCTGATTGAAGGGCTTTCACCTTCTGGAGGTTTTGTAGACTTAGACGAGGGTCGGCCCTGGCAGACATGGTGACTTTACCCCACCTCAGGGGCATCCTCTGCTCCAGATTAGACGAGGGAACATATGGGCCAAACTCCCATGGCCCTGAGGCAAAGAAGTACCGACGGTTCCAATTATGGTTGGAAGTCTGGGTAACCTGAAGCAATTTCTTCTCAGGCCTCCGAGCTACAAAATGGTAGTAGCTCGGATGATTTTTGGTCGAGGAAGGGACGTAAAAACCTACAAAGACTTGAATTGGAAGGCCTGAGTGGTGGACAGCCTTCCATAACTCTATGGCCCCTATTAGGATTCTCCAGGCATTAGGAGAGAGTTGGGAGGGGGCCAAATTAATGTAAGAGAGGATGGACCTGATAATGGGGTGAATGGGCAGATGGAACCCCAACTTGAACATCTTCTCGTACAAACAGATCTCGCCGTCTCGTCCATGATAACCCCTCTCTTCCCTCAGAGGTCTCCTATGTTTTATTGAGGGGCTGATAGAATACAAATATCTGAAGCAGAGAAGGTCTACATCAGTAATAGTACTCTCGTGCTCGGCCACCTCGGAGACGTCGACATCGCTCTCAACCTCATCATCATCAAACTCAACGTCGGCTGGAGCAGATGTTGATGGGTTACTCGAAAACCTCTGAGAAAACTCTGTCCCGGTGACGACCGACAAAGTGATGGCGTCAATTGGTGGTGGAATGGCCACACTCGTCTCAAGAATCTTAACCTCCGAGGACGACCCCGAGGTGCTGGAGTGGTTATGGGACGAGGCTCGGCTGGAGACCTCGGCCTAATTAGGGGCCTGATCAGGCCTAGGTGTGAAGTCCATGGCATCTTG
Organism: Sambucus nigra; assembly: GCA_949130495.1. Taxonomy (NCBI): domain Eukaryota; kingdom Viridiplantae; phylum Streptophyta; class Magnoliopsida; order Dipsacales; family Adoxaceae; genus Sambucus; species Sambucus nigra. Next base: position 193,608,011 of record OX422223.1, read on the forward strand.
AAAGGAATCCACAGACATGGGGTCTGAGGTAGACGATTCAGACTCAGACATAGGTATGGTATCAGTAGGAACCTCTGTATGATAGAAGTTCTTCGGGGGGTCAGGATATATCACCTTCAGAGGTGGTGGAAATATGGGTCTAATGGGAAACTCCTGGGATCTACGAGCTTCCATTTGTGCTCTTTCTATTTGCCTAATCTTTTCTAAAGTCTTCTCCCTAAGAGAGGGGAACTCCTCAAGAAGCTGATATAAGGGTCTGAGCATCAGAGGACAACACTACACTTGGGGATTTTCCTAAACTCCAAAAATTACAAACAAGAATGGGTGATAAAACGAAGGAATCTAAAGATCAAACTACTTAAATTTGGCAAGAAAAGCTCGCCTGAAACTATGGTGGTGTCGCCGGAAAACTAAGAAAGTCACCGGAAAGTACGAAATAAGGGTGCTTGCAGGTAAAATGAAGGAAAAAGTATGGTAGACCTTACCTGAGGATGAAATGGTAAGGAAGAGAGGAGAAGACGTGAGAAATCACCACCCAAAAGCCTTGAACCAAGATCTTTCTAGAGAGAGAGACCTGCTAGAGCGAAATGGCAGAAATCGAAGAAATGAAGAAGAAGGAGAGAAAGAAGGGTTCAAAACCCTTATATACTCAGGCACAACTCCCAAGGCCCATCATTGCCTTGGGAGCCCTAAAGGACGGCTGACATCACACGCCTACCAAGCAAGCATGTTCCAGCATTGGACAAGTGTCAAACAAGTATTGGCTTGTAACGGATAGGCCTCGGAGGTGTAGTAATCCCCTAGTCACTTTCTCTCACATATGACTAAGGGATGGGGGTGATTGATATGTCCCAAGTGTAACCTCGGCCTAGAGACACCAACCTCGGCCGAGATCATGGCAGACGTTGGACGAGTCTTGGGCACACGATATAGCCCCTCGGCCATATCAAGGTCGGCCCATGCCGACACTACTATGAGCCTCTCTAATGGACGTCATGAGGATCAATAGCACTCGCATATGCCTTGAAATGGAAACCTCGGCCATACATAGGCTGAGCCTGCAGGAAGTCACCAGCAACCTCATTAAGCCACCAGTTCAACCTCATATCAGGCCGACCCTGCTTGTTATCTCGGCTAGGATCAGGCCGAGACCTGCACGGAATCCTCGGACTGAACAGGTCAAGACTCACCAACCTCGGCCTCACTAAGGCTGAGGTCATACCCCAGACACGATAGCCGAGCACCTGCTGACATATGGATAAGGACATGTGGACACAAATCAGTTATAACAAGATTATTCCCCACACGTGGGGAGAATATTGCATCATCATTCTCTACATGTGACAGATGGCACTCCCACATTGGTGAGGTAACCACACACATGCTCATTGCATGCATGGGGGGTAAATTACACCCCCTAGGTACTATATATAGAGGTCATCCTCTACCTTGCAAGGGGATCCCACATATCCAACCCTAGCTGAAACTCTGTCTAGATACACAGTAGAGAGAGAAAGCTTGAGAGATTGTATTCATGGCCATTAGAGCCTTATGGCAGTGAGATTATTCACACACACACAGTGGACGTAGGCCAATCTGGGCTGAACCACTTATATCCTGGTGTACTCTCCCCTTCTCCTCATCTCATTCTCTCGCCATTTACATAACTATGCTGCCATTGTTGTTCTTAGATTGAGCTTAAAAACACCTTCTCTGGTGGTGCTAATTCCAGCATCATCAATAATAAATTGGCATAATTTAGAATATAATTAAATTTTGCAAGGGGTATGATATTTGTAATGTGTATTTGAGAATAATTAATTATTGATATTAATTTTAAGATTGTGGACTATGTTTACAAATTGAATAATTAAGTGAAGAATTTATTGACTCCATGAGGTATTACTATGTGTTATCGATAATATTATTTAGATTGGACTCTCGGGAGGCACTGATGTCCGTTTATGTGGTTTTACCGCTTTAAATTGGGATGGAGGGGTATACATACCTTTAGAATGAGTTTCGAGTCAATCCGGGTAGTATTTTGGGACCATTTGGGGGGCAAAAAATAACCAATTAATGGAGGTACGAAAATTTAAGTTTTTAAGTGGGTGGAAGGGTCATTAATTATAATTTATTCTAAGGTAGAAGAAAACTCTACCAACTATGGGTCTTTGGGAGAAGCAAAGAAAGTCCAAGAAGGGAGAACCACAAGGACTCAAGTCTACGGCTACTTGTTCATTGATTTTCAGGGAAGAATATCTTGCAATCCTCAATATAAATCTGTAACTGATTTAGAATATGGATTTTTCCTTTTTCAAATCTGAATATTGAAGTATGTTTGGGGATTAATTCGATTACGATTGAATATATTAAAGATGCGGATTGATTAAAAATAATACAAATATGTCATGCATTAGATACTTGTACTTTGATGAGTAGATCATGAAATTTTTGGACTAAATGTTGTTGATATCAAATTTAATCAATAATTTAGGACGAGGATCCATTATTTCAAGGTTTCCCCACGTTTATTTAAGTTTTAGTTTTGAAATTTGTGGTGAAAAAATCCTAAGATGATTTAACGATGAGTTATGTTGCAAAGTTTGGATCATTACGTTTTGATATTGGATTTGATGATATTAGAACCATATGATTGTATAAAAATGATTAGAAACATGTTTCCACTCTTAGATTTAAGTTATGGTACTGCTTGGGTTTTGGTTTGGAGCTTTGAAAATCATTAATGAAATATTTAGTGAGAAAACCTTCATTTTAGGCAAACATGGGCCTTCTACGAGGTGTGAATCGATTTGGCCATAGGGGTGAATCGATTCGTCCCTTGGGTCGGGCTGAGGTCAGGTTAGGGAATGGACCGTGTAGCTATTCTAAGTTGATTCGAGTATGTGGGAGGTTATCCATATGAAAGATGATTGGCAAAATTTAAAAGTTAAGGTTTATTAGTGCATAAACTAAAAGATAAATTGTATAACTTTAATTAAGGTAGATGAATGGTTACTACTTTAATTAATTGTACTTTTTGACGTTAAGGATTGGATCAAAAATGGTAAACACGTGAGTTAGTGGTATCCTGTGGTTGTATGTATGTATTGATCTTAGAAAATATTGACTTAGAGTGTTTAGGAGATTAATTCATGTCTTGATAAATTATAGGTTGTGCAATTAATTTAGTAATGAAATGTGGAAATATATATGTACGGTACGAGAGAGGGTGTATATATTGAGAGATAAAGGTACTCACAGTTTAGGGACGAAAAAAACTAGGAGTCGAATTTAATAGGGTTAAGAGTTGATAAACCTAAGAATGAAACAAATAATCTGGTGTTTAGGGATTTAGATTATTTGGGGTATACTTGAATGTATACGGTATCCTACTTCGTTGTATATGTTTGTTATGGTTTTGAGAGATAGTAAACCTAATTGATATGAGGATCCAACGACTTGGGGATTGAGATATTTTGGGTATGCTTGAGTACATGTGTTATCCTATATTTATATATTTAATGTGTGTGAGTGTGTGTGTGTGTGTGTGTGTGTGTGTGTGTGTGTGTGTGTGTCTTCTATTGATTATGTGAACATACCTTTACTCCTGGTTAATTTATCAATTGGAGGTTGCGTTCAACATCGGGATTGTGTACTACGAGCCGGCGGAGATGTGTTGAACATAGTGGAGGTGATTATTTAGATCATACGTTCAGGGGTTTCATCCCTTCATGATGAGAGAAGGTTGGTTGAGTTTAACCATTGGTCGGGCAGGGGTGTGGCCCCATTAGTGGTGATACTACGTAGCGATCACCCCAATGTTTATATGTGTGTTTTTCTCAAGCCCGTTAGGTGTTTAATTCCTACGGACTTACCGATAGAGGCGCGAGGTGGACGCCAAAGGTAGTAGCCTTCGTGTGATGTAATAAATAATGAGTAAGAATTTAATATAGTCTAATGATGGAAAATTAAGAATGGATCCTATGTTATGTTAAATACTTTATGTATTTTATTTGTATTTTCCTTGTGAGTGACATTACGAGAACTGGTCTTTGGTTGTATTCTTACACGTGTAGTTAGTTACGAGAACTGGCCTTTTATTTAGTAAATTCATTTATTGTAGTTCAGTTATCCTTGTTGTAACCCTTTGTTGAGTTTTATATCGTGAAAGGTTTTTATTTATTGTAGTTTTTAGTTTATCGTGATGCTGAGAATGATATAAATTATTTTAGCGCTCCCGATATTTCGTGTCAGGCCTGATCAACTAGGCGTGGAAAATCAAGGGTGTCACAGTTGGTATTAGAGCATCTAGGTTTTAGTGTCTTTAGGATTAGTTTTACATCCGTTTCATTTTTCGCTGAGTGCTATTTTATGTGTTAGAGCCTGTCATAGGTTTTGTACTTAGGTATCGCGACAACGTGTTTGTCGACCTCATTCATAGTCATTGAGCATTGGCAAGCCTTATAGAGTATTCGAGCTTAGAGAAGCATAAGAAATAAGACTGTTGTGAGTTATGGGTCAATTATAGAACAAATGGTTAGATGATGGGATTCACCAACACTGTGAGGATAATTATGGGAAATTATTGTGTTTGGGGGTTAAGTCTGCGAGTTAGAGACTTTTGGAGGCACAAGTTAGTGAATGTGTTTCATGTTAACTCCATTTTTGGAGACATTAATGAATTTGAGTTTTGAGAAGCCTATTGGGGTTTGAAGGTTTTACTATGGTAATAGGGATTGTGATGGAGAATTAGGCTAGTAAAATGACATTATGAAATTTTATACACCTAAGAGACAGGGCAATAAGTTATTATATTTTAGCAAATATAAAGATTTTGATGATAAATTTATGTATGGTTAATTCCCATCAGAGAGTGGAATTGGTGTTACACTTAGATTTGAGCAAGGTTAGTTTATGTTGTTAAACCATTTATGATTGGGCTGATAATAATGTGAGAGTGTTTGGACCTAGGAGTAGGGTCATCATGTGGTTACATAATATGAGTTAGGGACTTGTTAGTAATAATTTGTAGTACACCCGAGTGAGTGGAAGTTAGAGAAGAGAGTATTGATTTTCCTGTCGGTTCCAGTTGAGACGACTCAATTAGAGATTTGTATGAGGATGAAGTTTCATGTGAATTATAGGCATGTATTTTATTGACGTATAGTTATGAATAAGGTTTAGGAACAAGTAAGTTCCAAGAAGCACAAAGAAAGAGCATGTATCAATTTAGGTTTGTAATTGGGAATGTAAGATTGAGAGTGCCCCTACTAGAGACACTTGGGGGGAAAACAGAAGAGGATGTTATGAAATAGAGAGTTGAAATTTGAGAGAAAAGTACTAAGATAAACTGTGATTCTACTTTTTATGACGTGTGGTGTATGGCCATGTGTTTGGTAGGTGTCCGAATGGGGATTTTGGGCATGGTAGTGTAGAACCAAGGTTGGTTTGATTGAGGTTTGGAGATTTCTATGTAGTGGCCGTTACTACCGACACTTGGACTATAGCCATGGGTTTCATGTGATTTAGGAAATATCAGTTTGCTGAGAGTGGATGCAATGATGTGGGGATTTTAGGTTGTCTATTGACATAGTTGTTGGATTAAGGATATAATGAAGTACGATATTCCTAATATCTATATGTTGTATATTCACGTTCCTTATTGGGCATAGTGGTTTATCGAGAGCTATATATACTTACATGTGAATTGAATATTGATGCAATCATATGGATTATGGGCTTGTGTTCACTAGGATATGGTGTTGGTGGTGAGAGACATCATTCCATATGGAAGTGACTGTGCGATTTATTGTGTATGGGTAAATTATGTGTATATTCTTTGCTGTTGGATAGTGGTGGGAATGTGAGCATCCCCTACATTATTATTACCTATTTGTGAGTTAGGAGAGGATCAAATGATTAATGGGTTCCATAAACTCCTTATGGTTTATGTTAATTGGCAATGCCCTAAGATGTATTTTTTTAGTGAATTTGATGATGATAATGATTTTAACCTATAACATGGGTATGTCTATTGGAGCTGATTTTTGAGTTCGGAGAACTTATATGGGTTATATGCTTGTGCTGGCATACTTTATATCATGACTACGTGGATAATTAACTGATGGTGGATTTATCTTAATATGTAAGGACATGAGTGATGAAAAGCATTTATATTGTAAATATTTTGGTTATTTTGAGAATTTTATGACTAGTGACGACCTTGGTTACATAAAGTTGTGCATGGTAACGTTTGGTATTAACATAGTGATATTAGCAGGGCGACTAGTGATATTACACCCTTTTTAGAATGGTTAGATGCACAGAGTTTTAGGAGTGGTTAAGCACTCTGTTGGATTTAAGGATGGGCAGAGGGTATCCTACTGAATGTTTGAGAAAATTATGATGATTTTTGTGATATTTGATCAATTAACTTAAAGTCTTTGGTATCACTCTTGAAGGGGAAGAGCCTTTTGTTAAAAATTGTCACAAGTTGAGATTTGTGTGGTTAGTGCATTGTTTCATGTGTGGTCTTGGGATAATAAATACCGATAACCGATTGAGCTTCGTAGTAGCGTATCAGGAGGGTTCCTTGTTTGAATTTCTCTTACAATACATCCCATGCATGAAGCTTAGTAAATATCAAGAGTTGAGAGATGTTTGGGTTCTAGGACATTTGATTATTGCATTAGGTGTTGCGTATGTGAAGAGGCAACATGATGAGTGAGTGATATATTTTAAGATTTAAGGTGAGTGGGGCCAATGGGTGCAGTTTCGAGAGCCCTTGGGAACGCTCGCTCTAGTTGAATGGGTGGGGCAATCTCAAGAAGAGTTAAGTCATGATTAGTAGCATATTCGAGTATACTTTTACTCTATAATTATGGATGGTATGCGTGGTTAATTTTTGGATGAATATGTGTTATTTGTATGTGATGTTTGTGCATGTTTGCATGTGGTACAAGGTGTATGGGAACCCTAGTCGTGGAAAACTATGGTAGGCGTATGTGAGAATTTTTCTTTTATTTCGTGGGATACGAGCACGGAATAATTGCGTATAAGCCTATGATGTTTGTGTAGGATACATTTTGACGTTATGTTTTAGCGAATTTCGAGGTTGGAATTCCTTTATTAGGGGGATAATGTGATACCCTGTATTTTTGTGGACTGTATTTATTATTTATTACGTGAGAAATAAATTAATAAATGTGAGTAATTATTACTCGCGTGACTTAATAGTAATAAATTCGCCTAATGTAGATGATAATTAAGTTTTGCATGTGCTATGATTTTTGTAACGAGTGTTTTGGAATAATTAATTATTGGTATTAATTTTATGATTGTGAACTATGTGTCCGTGCAGAATAATTAAATGAATAATTTATTGACGTCGTGAAGAATTATCGTATGTTATGGGTATTATCGTTCAGACTGGACTCTGGGGTGACATGGAAGTCCATTTATGTGTTTTTAGGGGGTAGGTATACCATTAGGATGAGTTTTGGTTCAATTCGGGTAGTAATTTGTGCCCATTTAGGGGCCAGAAAATAGTCATATAATGGAGGTGCAAGAATTTAAGCTTTTATTTGGGATTAAGGGTCAATAATTACCATTTATTCTGAGGTGGAAGCAAACCCTAGCATCCTTGGGTCTTTGGTAAAAGAAGAGAGAGTCCAAGGAGGGAAAACCACAAGGACACAAGTCTACAACTGCGATTTCTTTGATTTTCAGGAAAGAATATCTTGTAATCCTCATTATAAATCTTTAACTTATTTAGAATACGTGTTTACCCATTTTTAAATCTGAATATTGAAGCTTGTTTCGGGATTAATTCTTGTAGGATTGAATATATTAAAGATATGGGTTAATTAAAAATAATTCAAATATGTCATGCATTAGATACTTGTACTTTGATGAACAGATCATGAAATTATTTGACTAAATGTTATAGATCTGAGATTTAATCAATAATTTAGAATGTGGAATAATTATTTTGAAGTTTTCCCATGTTAATTTAAATTTTAGTGCTGAAATTAGGGATGAACAACCCTTAAGATGATTTAACGATGAGTTATGTTACAAAGTTTGGATTGTTAGGGTTTGATCTTGTATTTGATGTTATTAGACTCGTATAATTGCATAAAAACATTTAGAAACATGTTCCCACACTTGATTTAAATTTGAGTATTGCTTTGGTTCTGATTTGGAGCTTAGATTTAAGTTCTGGTAGTGTTTTGGTTTCGATTTGGAGCTTTGGAACTATTAATTGAAGATTTTGGGAGAAAACCTTCGTTTTAGGAAAACATGGGCCTTCTATAAGGTGTGAAGTGATTCGACCCCTGGGTCATATTAGGTTGGGTTAGGGAATGGACTGTATAGCTATCTTGAGTTGATTCGAGTATGTGGAGGGTTATCTATATGAAGGATGGTTTGCAAAAACTGAAAGTTAGGTTTATTAGTGTATAAACTAAAATATAAATTGTGTAACTTTAATTAAGGTGGAAGAATGATTAATAATTTAATTAATTGTACTATCTGACATTGAGGATGAGATTGAAATGGGTAAATGCATGAGTTAGCGGTATCCTATTTTCGTATGTATATATCGAGCTTAGAGAGTAATGAGTTTGAGTATTTGGGAGATTAATTCAGGTCTTGAGAGATTATAGATCGTTGCAAATTAATTTAGTGTATATATATATATATATATATATGTGTGTGTGTGTGTGTGTGTGTGTGTGTGTGTGTGTGTGTGTGTGCGTGTGTTACGAGAGTGTGTAGATAGATAGATAGATGTACTCATAGTTTAGAGAAGAAATAAACTAGGAGTCGAATATAATAAGGTTAAGAATTAATAAACGTAAGAACATAATGAATAATCCGATGTTAAGGGATTTATATTATTTTGGATACGCTTTACTTGGTTACATATGGTTGACATGGTTTTCAGAGATAATAAACCTAATTGAGATGAGGATCCGACGACGTGGGGATATGTATGTTTTGGGTATGTATGTTTTGGTTTTCTGAGTGTATGTGTTATCGTATATTTATATATACTTGAGAACGTGAGACTTACATGTGATAATTGATTAACTTCGCAAATTTCTAATTTGACACACTTATTTAATTTCATCCCCTAATCATGCATCTAAAGTGCAAGTGTCAACCCATAAACAAATAAAGCAAGCGACACAAAGTTAAGGAAAAATCCCCGAAGGGCAAAACCTTTTATTTCTAGAACTTTGAAGAATTTACAAGACCATTGAATTACATACAACCTGACAATCGCCCACAAGTGTAACGCACGGTGTCTTTGTCAAACCTTTAAAGCAACGGCTAGAAATAGTGTCGACTGGAATCTCCCGCAGGAACTCCAGGTGGTCAGCAATGAAGAAGAGAGACGGCTTCTCCACAAGGATTGAACAATAACAAAATTGTGTTCTAGGGTTCCAAAAGATTCACAAAAGTAATTGGGATTTTTGTGTGTGAATCAAAAATATGTTTGTCACATCAAAAAACGAAGTCTTGTTGTGTTTTATCTCTTAAAAACGTTTTCTCAAAGACTTGAAAAAATACACCAACGAAGTAGGAATATATATAGAAAATAAGAGCTGGTGGATTAAAATCTCACGGAACTGTTCGAACTTATCCCAGGCGGATCGGTCCGGCTTGGGGGCGGATTGGTCCGACCTCGGATCGGTTCTTTTAAATTTTGGCTTCTTCGGTTCGCAATCGGTCCGTGGTTTACTGGACAAAGCAAGGCGAATCGGTCCGGGTAGAGGGAGGACCGGTCCGTAGGTGGATCGGTCCAGTATAGAGGCGGACCGGTCCGGCTTCCCAGAAAATTAAAAAACTTTTAAAAGCCTCATTTTGCTTGAAAAAACTTACTTCTTATTTTTATAAAAAACATTTTATAAAAATTTCCCAATACTAAATATGAACTTTAAGGAACGTAAAAACAAAATTTTACCAAGTTCATTCTCGCAGAGGCTATGATCTTGAAGACACTTTGATATTCGGATCCGTCGATGTAGATGCGATCTTGAGTTTCTTCAACGGTGTAACGACGTACGACATACAAATTGATAATGGACAAAAATGTCCTTATAATACTCTCACTCCCTCTGTGTGTGTGTGTGTGTGTATATGTTGTGTTAATTATATGAACATACCTTTACTCGTGATGAATCTATCGGTTGAGGGTTACGTTCGACATCGGGACTGTGCACCATGCGCCGACTGAGATGTGTTGGACCTTGTGGAAGTCATTATTTAGACCATGCATTCAAGGGTGTCACCCCTTTGTGATGAGAGAAGGTTGTTTGAATTTAGCCATTAGTCGGGTTAGGTGTGGGCCTACTAGTGATGATACTTCCTAATTCTCTCCCTAATTGTTTACGTGTGTGTTTTTCATAAGCCAGTTAGGTGTTGGATTCCTACGGACTTATCGATATAGTTACGAGATGGACACCGAAGGTAGTGGCCTTCATGTGATGTAATAAATAATGTGAAAGAATTTAATATAGTCTAGTGTTGGACAGTTGAGAATGAACCCTATGTCATGTTAAATACTTTATGTGGTTTACTTGTATTTTTCTTGGAGTGACATTTCGGGGGTTTGTATCGGGGTTGTATTCTTACAATTGTAGTTAGTTACATCCTTTTTGTTGGATATATAGTTGTTGTTTATCCTTTATGGTAGTTTGGAGAAGAACACGTTTAATTAAAAAGATATTAAAACAGTGAAAGTCATTCCCTTATGAGACTTTGAATATTTTAAAGAAATTATATGTATGGGCCTTGGGGTGAAATCCTATTTGGGTAATTAATAGCGTTCTATATTAATTGTTCATTTCATAATAGTACTTACTTGTATAGAGATAGAGACTTATGGCATCTATTATGCCTTCAGTTTGAACATGCGTATTGTACTTGCACTTTGATGAGAGGTGAGGTATTCATTGCTTGTAAGTGTTGAAGGGTTGAATGTTTATTGTAAATTAGTTGCATAATTTATATTGATGTATTGGAGATATTCTTGCAACTCTAGGGCACTAACCTAAATTTATTAAATGTTTCCCCAGGCACTATTCTTATATGAACAGATTAATAGGGTTGAGTAGCGGAAAGACTTGCAGTTGTGGCAAACCATCTTAGTATCCGTAGAGTTGGAGTCGCTGGTTCATTGTAGTTGTTCATATGTATTCAGGAGTTGTATTTAGAGGAGGTTCCAGTTGTACTCTATTTTATTCAATTGAACAATTTTAATAAGAGATTTGATTTAGTGGATTCATTTATTAGAGTTCAGTAATTTCAGTTCAATTATCCTTCTTGTAATCCTTTGTTGAGTTTTTATTGTGCATGGTTCATATTTATTACAGTTTTTGGTTTATCGTGATGCTGATAGTGATATAAATTATTTTAGCACTCCTTGTATTTCGTGTCCGACCTGATTATCTGGGCGTGGAAAAGCGAGAGTGTCACATGGTCCCAGACCGTGACCAGGTTTGTGACTTATCAAAAAATAAATTATTAAGTCATGGAGTCACAGTCTTGGGCACTCTCCCTCTCCGACCAACTCTTTTTGCATTTCACAATTTCTCCCTCTCTAGCCCCTCTCCTTAATATCTTTCTCTCTCTCATCAGGTCCACAGGTTGCCTCTCTATCTTCTGACTCTCTTTCTCTTAGGTACTCTCCCTCTTCGACCAACATTATTTTTTTACTTTCTTGATTTTTATATTTTCTTAAAATTAATTAAGTATTGTTAATATTGATTGGGTATATTGATTTAGGGCTAAAACTTTATTATGTATTGTTATTTAGATCTTGAAATTATTTGAGCATTGTAAATATCGATTGAATATTTCTATTTAGGGCTTAAAATTTGGTTGAATGTTGTTATTTTGTGATTGAAGTTGATTAGGTACTATTGATATACAATGAGTACCCAAAAGTTTCTTTTTATTTGGAAATGTTGGACTTTATGCATTATGATAGTATAATGAAAATTTACATCAGATTAATAGAAGGTTAAAATATGAGACATTCAATTTCGCGTATTTATAAACAACATTTTAAAATTCAAATCCTTTTAAGCATATATATATATATATTTGGCTTAATAACTACACATTATTTTTAGTGGTGCTGGAATGATTACAATTTGAGAGTTTTTGTAATTTTACTAACATGTACTCTATAATTCTATGATATTTAATTACAATTAGTAAAGAATAAATGCACTTTATGAATATGTTAAATTACTTGGGTTATCATGAACTTCGTCAATATATTGATGGATTTAGTAAAACAAATGTTACTCCGGGAAAAAATAGATAAGTTTGTTCATGTGATGCCTTATATTGAAACTTATAGCTAAGAGTTTCTTGAGTGTAACCATCTGTGGCGGCATTATTAGCAGGAGTCGGGGAAGCACCACCACTAAAATTTTGTTATTGTTGTTGAATTTATGAGTCTAAGCATTGAAATGGTTTTCATTTGTTAGATAAATCCTATGTAATTTCTTGCTCAATATGTCATTTATGTTTGACGTCTTGTGTAAACTTTGTTTTAACCACTTTTGTTGGTGACATGTAAAAAATTTAATGGTCACGACCCGGGGTCATGATCCAGGATCGTGACCAGATGCCAGTATATAAATTTATAGATTGTTTAGTAAAATTAAATATAACCTTATTATTTCCTACACCTCCCATTCTATGGCTAGAAATAACATAAAGCCTCTGAGTCATACGACAACCTAGCCTTTCTAAATTGGGCTTAAAAAAATATGAATAATTTTTTTCAATCGAATTTGAAATAATAAAAAATTATCACATCACCTTTTAGTTATTCATTTAGAAGATTGCTGAAATTAGTCATTTAAGGTGTCCGTGTGATTATTTTTTGTCAATTATCGAAAGTGTGAGTGATTAGGGTTGACTGATTTGGGGTTTAGGGTTTGAGACCTTTCATGTTGTGGTTATATGACCCTTTTGGGTGTATTTATGAACCTTTTGGAATTGGGGTTTTCAATCACACCATTGGTAGGGTGAACAAAAATAGGCAGAATGACGCATAAAAATGTTAGGATTAAATAAAATAAGATAAACTTAAATTGATTCGGTTTAAAAACAATAACTAGTTAATGATTAATTAGAGCTATTACATGTAGGACTCATATTCACACCCTCATATATTTTTCTGAGGAAAAATAAGGCACGGTGATAATTATTGGCAACAAGAGTAAGAGATGTTGTAATTGGACATGACTTATACATCTTTTATTCGTGCATGCCATATAAAGGATAATCATATTTATAAATATCAGAATAAGAAGATTGAACAGTTTAAGTACCCTTTAAATCGTGGAGTTTAACTCTCGCAAGAGTGCCTATTCGACCGTATTCAATTTTCCCTGTCAAAAAGTTGGGATAAGGCAGTAGAAAATATATTTCATCTACATAATCTAGAAGTAGTCCGACATTACTTACACTGTTAGATAAGGCATAAAAAAATCACTCATTGTGGATACAACTACGTAAAGAGAGCATTGCTAAGACTGTGGTGTCTCATGACGTATGTATGTTAAACTGAATTTTGCCAATAAGTTGAAGAAGAAAAGATTCAAAGTTAATATCAGGGATATCTACACGTCAATCATAGATACGCTTCAGGTTAGTTGGCCATATGCATCCATTTTAAAGAGTAATACTGAATGGATAGAGGCACATTAAACATATTTTAAAGTCTTGTTATGAGAAGGTATTGATGATGCTATGAATAGCACCACCAATCAAGGTGTTTGTATGTTCAGACTAGCGATAACAATGGCAGCACATGAGTAACTATGCACATGTATATAAGAGATAGTGGTGAGGAGAAGGGGAAGAGACATCTGAATATAAGTGGTTCAGCCAATTTGGCCTACATCCACTGTGCTAGTGTGTGATTAATTTCACTATATGAGGGCATTGATAGCCATGGATACAATCTCTCAAGATTTCTCTCTCTACTATATATTTGGACAGAGTTTTAGCTAGGGTTGCCAATTTTGGGATCGCTTACAAGGTAGAGGATGACCTCTATGTATAGTGCCTGGGGGTGTAATGTACTCCCCAAGCATGCAATAAACATGTGCATGAGGATCGAACCAATATGAGAATGACACCTGACTGATCTCATGTAGATAATGACGACCTCAATATTCCCCCATGTGAGGGGAATGATTCGGTTATAATTGATTGTGTACACGTGTTCCCAACAATATATATATGCTGATAAGGGCTCAGCCATCTGTGAATGGTCCTAACCTCGGCATGGAAGAGGACGAGGTGGTGACCTTGGCTCAGTGGGAAAGCCGAGGTGAGGCATGCTGAGCTGTGACGTCGGCCTAGGCCGAGGTAGTGGTGGCAAAGCAGAAACGTCGGCTGATCACTAGCCGAGATTGGTTATGATAATGGGATGGCAACCTCGGCCTCTTCCAAGCTGAGGTTGCAAACCTTGGATGACCAGATGGAAAACCGCCCCTGCGGATTATGGAGACCACACTTGCCATGGTAGCTAGTAACGTCGACCATGGATGACCTTGATTAGGATGAGACCGCTGGTCGTTGATCTAAGGCCCCTCTAACATCGACCGTCTCCATGACCGAGGTTGATGTCTCTAAGATGAGGGGGTTCATTCAGGGCATATCAATCACCCCTAGCCCTTAGTTACCTGTGTGATCAGGTGCCTAAGGGGTATATTTGACTGAGGTTGGACTCCCTTAGGTGTTAGTACCTTTTTGACAAGTGTCAGCTGCTCAAGTGGATAGCGTGCCTGAGAATGGTAATCATTGTAGTCTTTTAGGCTCCCAAGGCAATGATGGGCCTTGGGATGCGTGCGAATTGATAGATGGTTTAATCCTCACTTCCATTCTCTTTCTTCCCCATTCCTTCATTTTCTCACCTGTGATTTTCATCCTCTCTCTCTCTCTCTCTCTCTCTCTCTAAGAGCTCTTGTTAGAAGTGCATTGGGTGGACTTGCTTGCCAACTCGTCCTCTCTTATCTTCATTCTCCATCAGGTATAATTTACCATCTATTCTTCTTTATTTTTCCTGCCTTGTTCCTATTTTTGCATTTTCCGATGAGCTTTAAGAGGTTTCCGATTAGTTTATTAGTTTTCTGGCAAGTTCATGTGTTTTCTGCTGAACTGTTCTTGATCGTTCTTCATTCAAAACCCTAGTTTTATCCTTGGACAAGCCAAGTCAAGTTATTTGTTCCTGGGGGTTTAACAAGTGTTAGGTCGTCCTCCTATGCGCTGACCCCTCTATTAACTTTTGGTGGAGTTCCCCTCTCTTAGGGAGAAGACCTTAGATAAAATTAGACAAATAGAAAGAGCTCAAGAAGCAGATCGTAGGGCAAAGGCGTTCCCCCTCAGACCTATCTTTCCACCTCCTTTGAAGGTCATATACCTTGAGCCAGTCGAACTAGTTAAATCAGCAGAAGCCCCAATTGAACCTACCCCCACGTCTGAGTCTGAGTCATCTACCTCAGACCCTATGTCTGTGGACTCCTTTCAAGAGGTTATGGACTTTTCCACTCAGCAGGATCAGGTCCCTGAGCAAGCCGAGGTTTCTAATCGGGCCTCGTCTCACAAGAGTTTGAGCACATCACATTATTCCTTCGACGTTGAGGTTGTAGGTCCTATTGTTACTGTTCCACTAATTCTTGAAGCCATTCCCCTATCGGCTGTCACAGGAGCTGAATTTGCTCAGAGGTTCCCAAGTGGTGCCCCATCGTCTACTTAGGCCGACGTTGAACCGGATGATGATTATGGGGATGAAAGCGATGTTGACACCTCAGAGGCAGCCGGGATAGAGAGCACTATCACTGAGCTCGACCTTCTTGCCTTCAGGCATCTATATTCCATTAGCTCCTCCATAAAACTCAAGAGGCCTCTGAGGGAAGATAGGGCTTTTGGTGGTCGAGATGGTGAGATCTGCTTGTACGAGAAGATGTTCAAGTTGGGATTTCTCTTACCCATTCATCCCACTATTAGGGCCATACTTTCCTACATCAACTTAGCTCCCTCCCAGTTGTCACCCAATGCCTGGAGGGTGATAATTGGAGCTATTGTCTTATGGAGGGCCGTCCATCATTCAGACCTTCATGTTCAGGTCTTCGTCGGATGCTATATCCCTTCCTCTGCCAAGAATCATCCGAGATATTACTATTTCTTAGCTCTAAAGTCAACTAAGAAGATGTTGCAGGTCACCCAAACTAGCAACCATAATTGGAAGCCGCAGTATTTCTTTGCCTCAGGGGCATGGAAATTTGGCCCTTGTGTCCCCTCTTCGAACTTAGAGCTGAGGATACCCTTGAAATGGGGCAAGGTGTCAATGTCTGCCAGGGCTGACCTTGGGCTAAGCCAGAATAATCTTAAAAAAGTAAAGGACCTTCAAGATCAGGGGGATCATGGTCTGTTGGTCAAGTTCGAACATCTGATGACCCTTTACTATCTTTCTGAGACTGGACAAGGGGGGGAGCCCTCTTACTGTGCTCCGTAAGTTCTTCTTTTGATATTTCAATCAAGTTAACCTTCTGAGTTCTTATGTCTCTGATCTTCTAACTCAGGCCTTTTCTATCTGCAGAACGCCCCACAGGAATTTCAGACGAAATCTAGGAAATGTCTGCCCCAAGTCTGACGAAGCTTGTAAAGAAGGCAGGCCTGAATGTACCTCTTCCTCCCCATCGAAGCAGGGTGTCGGCACGTCTAAGGCCGATGCCACAAAGAAGAGAAATACCACAACTATTTCCCCTGAGGATCAGAGGAAAAGTAAGGCCCAAAAGGCCATCCCCATATCTTCTGAAGATGCACTGGCTGGTCGTCTGGAGAAGCTAAAAATAAATGATAGCATTATAGGCCATAGTTTGCAGGCATTGGATGCCATCGGCTCTGCTATGACTAATGCTGATGAACGCTTTTGTTAATCCATGGACACTCCTCTGCTGGTTGAGTTTGGCCTTCACAGGTCCATTCAGGTATGACTTCAGATTTTAGTTTAGCTTCGAAGTGTAACCTCTATTTTGAATTTGAACTTATGCATACGACCACATGATTTGCAGGGCCTCGTTTCTATGAATCATCTTGCCAACTGGACTCTAAAGAAGTTGCCCCTCATCGAGAAAGGAGAAGAGGTCGAGAGGTGCAAAGCCCTATGAATGCAGAGGTAGATCGTCTGAAGTCTGCCTTTAAGGGGTCTAATAAGAAAGTTAAGGAGTTGGAGAAAGAGATCTCCAAGCTTAAAAAGGACCACACCATTGCTCTGAAGGCCAAGGACGACGTTCTCCAGCTAACAGTTGATGCTGTAGTGAAGGCCGCCCTTGAGGATGCTTCTGAGGGGATCCTGGCTGATTACAAAGTCTCCGATGAATTCATCAGCTTCGGCTTTGAATACCTTGAAAGAGGTATTAAGGCCAATGGAAAATGGGCGGCTGCTAAAAAGAAAGAGTCAGGGAGCTTGAAAGCCTCTGACTTCATAGGTCTGGGTTTTGCTAACCCTCAATTTGCCCAGGCCCTTCAAGAGGTTGAAGAGGAAAATGCTTCCCCTATAGAGACTGCGCCGCTGGATGTTA
Organism: Sambucus nigra; assembly: GCA_949130495.1. Lineage (NCBI taxonomy): Eukaryota > Viridiplantae > Streptophyta > Magnoliopsida > Dipsacales > Adoxaceae > Sambucus > Sambucus nigra. The sequence continues at coordinate 193,625,635 of OX422223.1, forward strand.
TAGAGACTAAGGGAGCCAACCCCAGAGATGATGAGGCCGAGGTTACCAACATAGGATAAGGGAATCAGGCCGAGGATGCCAACGCTGTAGCTACAAATCCTTGGGCAATTTTTATGAAGCTTTTGTACTTTTTACTATGCATTTAAATTGTAACCTCTGATGACAATCTCGGCTAGCTTTTAGCTTGTAACTAACTTTAATCTATATCAGCCTCTGAGGAGGGTTTTATTTCTTTAATTGATAAATGTTTCTTGAATGATTTTCTTTGCCATGCAATGTGTGTGCAACTCTTGAAGTCTCAATATAACTTTTCACCAAACTAATGATATTAAGGGTCTGAGGTCATCCAAGTATGATGTCTAACCTCAGACCTTTTCACCACATTATGATGTTATAAGGTTTGAGGTTATCACTAAGATGTTATCCCCATAAATAATTTTTACCAAACTAATGATGTTAAGGGTCTGAAGTCATCCAAGTATGATGTCTGACCTCAGACCTTGTCACCAAATTATGATGTTATAAGGTCCGAGGTCATCACTAAGATGTTATACCCATAACTTTCACCAAACTAATGATGTTAAGGGTCTGAGGTCCTCCAAGTATGATGTCTGCCCTCAGACCTTGTTACCAAACCATGATGTTATAAGGTCTGAGGTCATCACTAAGATGTTATCCCCATAAATAATTTTCACCAAACTAATGATGTTAAGGGTCTGAGGTCATCCAAGTATGATGTCTGCCCTCAGACCTTGTCACCAAACCATGATGTTATAAGGTTTTAGGTCATCACTAAGATGTTATTCCCATAAATAATTTTACCATTTGAGCACAATGAACTAAGTATTGACACATGAATTAATCTTCTCATTAATAATCTCTTCATAAGATGATATATTTACATGAAAACCCTAGTAACATTATATGTAATATTTTTTTAGATGATCAGCATTTCAAGGGTTGGAGAAAGGTCCCCTTCGAGGTTTTCTAGCCTGTAGGTCCCGGGTACAACCTCCTCAATCACTCTGTAAGGTCCATGCCAAATTGGGTGAAGCTTGTTTGCCTTCTGTAACGTCTTTTTCAGCACTAGGTCTCCCACAGCTATGGGTCTTGATTTTACCCTTTGATTGTAGAACTTTGCTGTTCTTTGCTGGTAAGCTGCTTGCCTAATTTCTGCGTCTTCCCTTCTCACTTCAATCAAGTCTAGGTCGAGTCTTCTTTCCTCCTCATTCTTCTCAGGGCCATAGGTCTGAACCCTATGAGTAGGGAATCCTACCTCTGTTGCTATGACGGCCTCTGAGCCATGTGACAACATAAATGGGGTCTCCCCTGTTGGTGTCCTAGCCATAGTTCTGTAGGCCCATAGCACATCATAAACCTCTTCAATCCATCTACCTTTAGCTTCTTCTAACCTCTTCTTGATCCCGTCAAGGATCATTCTGTTTGTGACTTTGGTTTGACCGTTTACTTGAGGTTGGCCAGGGAAAGAGAAAAATTGCTCTATCCCAACTCTTTCGCAGTATTTTTCCAGGGAGGAGTTTTTAAACTGGGTTCCGTAGTCCGAAATGATGGTGTTTGAGAGGCCATGTCTGCATATGATGTTTTTCCAAATAAATTGGAAGGTCTCCTGCTCTGTAATTGTGATCATCGACTCTGCCTCTACCCACTTGGATAAGTAATCAATGGTAACTATCAGAAATCAGTAATTATTTGCAGCCCTTGGCAGGGGACCCAATAAGTCAATTCCCCATATTGCCAATGGCCAAGGGGAACTAATAGACGTTATAGGTGATGAGGCTGATGGGGGATAGTGGAGAATCTCTGACATTTGTCGCACCTCTTTACGTAGGCTGCAGCATCTTTGGCCAAGGTCAGCCACTAATATCCTTGCATGATAATCCTCTTTGCCAAAGGTCTCCCTCCTATGTGACTAGAGAAAGAACCCTCGTGTACTTCCTGTAGGACGCGGGGAACTTCTTTGGGATGAATGCATATGAGGAGAGGTAATAGGAATCCCTTCCAATACATGACATCTTCTATTATTGAGAACTTTGGAGCTCTGTACCTCAATTTCCTCCTTTCTAACTTTGACTCCGGTAACACCCCCTGTCTGATATATCTGATAAGGGGGTCCATCCATGAGTCCCCCAGGTTCAAATTGAGGCAAGGGTTACTGACCTCCTCTTCTTCAATGGTTGCTCTGGCCAAGATCTCAACAGGGACTGTCCTTCTGATATCTGTCCTTATTGGCGAAGCTAGCCTTACTAATACGTCTGCATGACTGTTATTTTACCAAGGTGTTCTCTTCATCTTTACCTCTTCGAAGCCTTCGAGTATCGTTTTCACCCTCTTCAGGTAGTTGGCCATCCTTTTGTCCTTGGCCTTATAAACCCCCAATACTTGATTAACAACCAACCTTGAGTCACTGTGAAGGAGGAGTCATTTTATACCAATGGTCCTTGCCAAGGAGAGGCCTGCTATCATAGCCTCGTATTTTGAATCGTTGTTTGACGCCTTGAAGTTAAATCTTAGGGTGTATTTGATGTTTGTACCATCCGAGGCTGAGAGTATCAGGCCCGCATCGCTTCCATTTTTGTAAGAAGTCCCATCAATGAAGAGGTTCCAAATGTCTTTATCTGATGAGAAACCCTCTTCTAACATGATTCCCTGCTTGAAGAGGTACCGGTCTTCCTCATTTTTGGCTATTCCATCTCTGACACTCTTGGGCATAACCTCTTCCGGGTGTTGGAAGACGTTGCTGTTTGACCCTTCTGCAGTTTCTAGATTATTCTTAACCTCGACCTCTTCCCATGTGAACACTGCGACAAAGTCTGCCAGTGCCTGCCCTTTGATGGCCGTCCTAGGCTGATAAGTGAGGTCATATTCCCCCAACTCAATGGCCCATGTAATCAACCTACTCGACTTCTCAGGCTTATGGAGGACCTGTCTTAGTGAGGAGTCGGTGAGGATGACCATGGAATGGGTTTGAAAGTAAGGCTTTATCTTCCTAGAAGCATGTATCAGGGCGTATGCCAACTTTTCCATCCGAGGATAATTATGCTCAGACCCCGAAGGGCCTTACTGTTGAAGTATACAGGCCTTTGGACCCCCACGTCTTCCCGTACTACTGCTGCACTTATGGATGATTCAGAAATTGCTAGATAGATATACAACTTCTCTCCTATTATGGGCTGAGATAAGAGTAAGGGGGACCCGAGGTAAGACTTGAGCTGGTTGAAAGCCTCATCACACTCTTTGTCCCACTTGAAGGCCTTTCTAAGCACCTTAAAGAACGAAAGACACTTGTCCTTCGCTCTTAAAACAAATCTGTTGAGTGCAGCCACTCTTCCAGTAAGCCTCTGAATATCCTTGATACTCTTTGGTATCTCCATGTCGAGAAAATCCTTGATTTTCTTGGGGTTCGCCTCTATTCCTCTCTGATTGACAATGAATCCAAGAAATTTACCGACTCCTATCCCGAAGACACACTTCGCGGGGTTGAGTTTCATTTTGTACAAGTCCATGGTGTCGAAGGTCTTTTTCGAGGTCTGCCACGTGGGTGCAGGCCTTTAAGCTCTTTGTTAACATATCGTAGACATATACCTCCATAGTCTTGCCTATTTGGTCTTCAAACATCTTATTCACAAGACATTGGTACGTTGCCCCTGCATTTTTCAATCCGAAGGGCATAACCTTGTAGCAATATGTCCCTTTGTCATTGATGAAGGCTGTCTTCTCTGAGTCTTCGGCATCCATGAAAATCTGGTTGTAGCCTGAGTACACATCCATAAAGCTTATGAGCTCATGTCCTGCAATTTCATCTACCATCTGGTCGATCTGAGGTAAGGTATAACTATCTTTCAGGTAAGATTTGTTCAGGTCGGTGAAGTCTACGCACATTCTCCATTTTCCGTTGGCTTTGGGCATAATGACTGCATTCGATAGCCACTCCGAATATATGACTTCTCTGATAAACTCAGACTCTTCCAACTTTCTGACTTCTTCCCGGATGACGTCGTACTTTTCCCTGGAGTAAATTCTTCGTCTTTGTTAGATTGGCCTAGCATCCTTAGTCACATTCAGCTTGTGGCATATAACTTCAGGGCTGATGCCAGGCATGTCCATGTGACTCCAAGCGAAGACACTCTTCCTCTTCCTCTGGAAGTCTATCAGCTCTTCCTTGATTTCTTCCTTTAAGGCTTTGCCGACTTGGACGGTTTTTTTCGGTTCATCCTCATTGAGGATGATGGATTCTACCTCTTCCGCGGCCTCTCCTTTATTTAATTTATTTCATCTCTGGGGTCAAGTGTATCAATATTATATGTGGTAGTTTCTTTCTTATGAGCCTCTCCCTCTTCAGGCGAGTTGAAGTAGCATTCTCGTGCTATGGTCTAGTCACCCTACACTTCCCCTACCCCATAAGGGTCGAGAATTTTAGCATCTGGTGGACCGTTGGCGGCACGACTTTAAACTCCTTAAGGGCCACTCTTCCTATGATAAGGTTATAGGCCGAGAAGAAATTTTTTTCCATAACGAAAAAGTTAATCTTCTGGGTTAACCTCTTAGGCCACTCATCGCCCATTTACACGTCCATCTCATATATGCCCAATGGATGGACCTTTTCACCACTGAACCCCATTAACGAATGATGATAGGGTACAAGCCTAGCTCTGTTAAGGCCTAGGCTTTTGAAGCAGGGCCAGAACATCACATTTACAGAACTTCCTCCATTAACAAGAATTCTCTACACCTCACATCCATGAACTCTTGTTGTGATCACCAAAGGGTCATCGTGTGGAGCTAGGAAGCCTTTGAAGTCGAGTCGGGGGAACCCAACTATGAGAGTGTCCATGTCCATATTTTTCCTCTTCTGCATTGTCTCGGAAGACGTTAGATTTACCACTTCAAGTTTGGCCACTGACTTGGCCTCTGCCATATGAGCCTTTTTGTCAGCCACTTCAGAACCACCCCCAGCAAGTCCTTCACATATGGTGTTAACACCAAAGGAGATCATACCAACCCCCTCCACGGGGGTGTTGTCGTATTTTGGTGGGAGGTCTGGATCATCTTCATCATCGCCATCCGAGTCATCGCCCTCTTTTGCTGGGGAATCATTACGACACCTATCGTTTCTCCTCTTTTTAGGGTCATCTCTTCCCTTTCTGGGAGCCTTGTTATCAACGTACTTACTCAACTTTCCTGACTTCAGCATCTTCTCGATCTCATCCTATAAGGCAAAGCACTTGTCTGTTATATGGCCATGGTCTTGGTGGAATTCAAACCATACGTTCTGGTTCCTCTTATGTGGAGGAGCCTTTGGCTTCTCTGGCCATCTCAGGGACCTGTCATTCTTGATCTCATTGAGGATGAGTTCGCAGCTTACAGTGAGAGGGGTATAACGTGCAAACTTGTCATCAACTGGCCTCTTCTTTCCATCCTTCTTTCTTTGGAACTTTTCGCTGCTACCGCCATTCTCGTCTTCATACTTAGCAGCCATGGCCTCTTCAGCGTTCATGACCTTCCCCGTAGTTGCCAGTAGCTTTTCCATGGACTTTGGAGGGTCTTCCTCAAGTTTCCACAATAGCTTCCCCTTCTGAAGACCTCCTATGAGGGCGATCATGGCAATATTCTCTTCATAATCTTTAACCTCGAGTTTTTATTTATTGAACCTGGTGATGTAGTCTCTAAGGATCTCATTTTTGCCTTGATTGACATACAACAGATGGGTGGTCTTCTTTTGAGGTCTTACCTCGAAGCAAAAATTGTGAATGAATCGTTCAGCCAAGCCCTTAAAGTTCTCAATCGAATTCTTCGGAAGAGAAGTAAACCAGATGTGCGCAACTCCAGTTAGTGTCCCGGAGAAGGCCCAACATTTAATCTCATCTGGTATTGAGTAAATGTCCGCCGCTGATTGGTACATCTCAATATGATGTACATGATTGGTGCTACCGTCATACTTAGGATTCACCGTAGGTGGCTTGAACTTGGGTGGGGTAGGGAAGATTACTATCTTAGCCACGAACGGAGAGCCTTTCGAGAAACCCCTTTACAGTGGATCCCGTCTTTTGATGAGGTCTCCTATCTTGTCCTTAAGACGTTGGATGGAGTCATTCCATGGTTTCGCGACGTCGACTTGGCCGAGGTTGTCCCCAGCCACCTCCAAGGGGTGGACTGAGGGTTCCCCAACCACAACACAACGTTTGCTATTGACTTCTTCTTGGTCTCTTCTTTATCCCAGATGCGGCTGATGTTGCCTCTCTTCTCTTTGTGAGCGCGCTGCACTCCTCGATCTTGACAACCTCTGTCTTAGGTCTTTTATGGGGTCGAGACTTTCAAAGGACGACCCTCTGCTCAGTCGATTAAAAGCTGATCCCCGTTGTTGGGCTTCTGCACCTCTCCTGTCCCCCACAACCTTGGCTTCGTTGGATAGGACGAACTGTATTGTTTGAAACCTCATACGGCTCCCAACAATCTTCCGGGACATCTTCCGCCTCTAGATAATCATACCTGTCCTCAGGGCAAGGGTTTCCTTGCCTCCCCAGGTGCAAGCGCCTAGGGTCAGTAACGTCCCTCCTCCACTGGGGTGTAGGTTGGTCTTTACGCGGTGCCTGTGGTGGTCCCCTGGCATCAAGATGAGGCTGAACAGCTACCGGAGTGATCATTTTGGTGAGACTCTAGGTGGCCTCATCATATTTTGGCCGAGCTGTGCGAATTGCTCCTGCATCGCTTGTTGTGTTGCAGCTAAAGACCTCAAGGCTGTGGCCACCTCCGTCATTTCGGACTGAGGCGGTGCCTGGATGGAGCTAGGTCCTCCCACACTAGGCGAAGGAAGAGGTGGTGGTAATTCCGGTGCCATGTGTTAGCACAAAAGAACTGGTGTAGTAGATGAGCTTAATACCTCACAGAACCTCTTTCAATGGTGAAATAACTCCACGCAGGGGGTGAGGCCTGGTTCACCACCAGAGTCTCCGGTGAGGTTAAGCAAATAAAGAGGAAGAGATGGCTTCTCATTCTCACAGACGGCGCCAAAATGATGATGCTATGAATAGCACCACCAATCAAGGTGTTTGTATGTTCAGACTAGCGATAATAATGGCAACACATGAGTAACTATGCACATGTATATAAGAGATAGTGGCGAGGAGAAGGGGAAGATACACCTGAATATAAGTGGTTCAGCCAATCTGGCCTACATCCACTGTGCAAGTGTGTGATTAATTTCACTGTATGAGGGCACTGATTGCCATGGATACAATCTCTCAAGCTTTCTCTCTCTACTGTATATTTAGACAGAGTTTTAGCTAGGGTTGCCCATTTTGGGATCGCTTACAAGGTAGAGGATGACCTCTATGTATAGTTCCTGGGGGTGTAATGTACCCCCCAAGCATGCAATGAACATGTGCATGAGGATCGAACCAATATGAGAATGACACCTGGCTGATCTCATGTAGATAATGACGACCTCAATATTCCCCCATATGAGGGGAATGATTCGGTTATAACTGATTGTGTACACGTGTTCCCAATAATATATATATGCTGATAAGGGCTCAGCCATCTGTGAATGGTCCCAACCTCGGCATGGAAGAGGACGAGGTGGTGATCTTGGCTCAGTGGGAAAGCCGAGGTGAGGCATGTTGAGCTGTGACGTCGGCCTAGGCCGAGGTAGTGGTGGCAAAGCAGAAACGTCGACTGATCACTAGCCGAGATTAGTTATGATGATGGGATGACAACCTCAGCCTCTTCCAAGCCGAGGCTGCAAACCTTGGATGACCAGATGGATAACCGCTCCTGCGGATTATGGAGACCACACATGCCGAGGTAGCTAGTAATGTCGGCCATGGCCGACCTTGATTAGGATGAGACCGTTGGTCGTTGATCTAAGGCCCCTCTAACATCGACCATCTCGATGGCCGAGGTTGATGTCTCTGAGCTGAGGGGGTGCATTCAGGGCATATCAGGTATATACATATATATAGTCATAAACATGATTAGTTAGTCGTAAACATGTTAGTATAATGAATTTGGCGCTTATCTTTCATTGTACATATTGAACAATAAAGGAGATAACGTATCAAATGATGACGGGACACCTCTTGGTGTAGGGGGAGTCTTCACAAAAGGTTGATTATCAGAGATGATTATATGCTTAGCAAAAGAGTAATAAAATAATGAAGACAAAGATCCCTCGAAAGACCTCCCGACAAAGGCCCTCCATAGAGACTTATCTAAGGACTCCTTACGAAGGCCAAGATTATTCGAGTGGCGGAAATAGAAATAAGAAACACGATATATTTGATCTTGTATTTTACTCTTTGAACAATTGCTTTGTAATATGGGCGAGGATATTTGGTACCCTCGAGGGACCATGCCTGGCAGGGCATGGGAGAGCTCACATGCTCTATCGAATGACATCCTCTTAGGAACCTCACAGGGATTTGATTTAGAGAATTGGGAGCAAGGCAACATTGGGAAAGTAATATCCACCCCTCTTGGATCATTTAGGAAAAACTTCATCTGAAACAAACAGATGCTCTATCCACTTCATTGAACACATACTTGGGGGAACCTCCTCAAAGAACCCCAACCTAAGATATATAACCTGGAGATAATTCCCAGCTAAGAAATAACATACTTAATGTTTGAGCTAGTTCTACTCGAGAAACTTCAACTTCATACACCATCCCCTTTGCTTGATGTGACCACACGTCTGGTGAGGGTCACTATTCACTTACTTTATGACATCATAACACCTGACATTTTGGGACTCGAAATAACATTTCTCAAGTGAGAGTTATCCTTAGGATGGCAGGCCTAGTTAACCAAGTCTAATTTCATAGCCATTCTAAGGTAAACCTTTGAGCTACCATGTCACATCCCCATAAATGCCACCACGCTTCTAATTGGTTGAGTAGTTTCCCGCCAAAAACACAACTTCTCATGCATTTAATGCAATATCTTTGATATTAATGGCATTATACTGTATCATTTAATCCTAGTCAGTCACATTTAATGCTAGGAAAGTCACTCGAGTGACGTTGCCTTCATATAAATAGATCAAGCAAACAGTTTACAAGGATGGCAACTCAAACCTAGAATTGCTGCTGGCTTTTTCCCACACACGAGAGCTTTGGTGAGAACATTGATTGTTTGATGATTCACTTTACTTCCATTAATACCACCAATAATGAGTATTTACTCGACCCGAAGTTCATGCCTTGACTTTATTGTCACAAGAGTGCTTGTTCTTTCTCCCTTCGACCAAGTTACCTGCTGGTTCCACTTATTTATTGTGTTCACAGTGCATTTATAGTGTAACAAGATATCATTTAATACCAATTTAAGTGTTGAATATTATTCCCTCTTACTCTCATTTATTGTCATTATTACACATAGTCTTGGGCATTGATCACGATCTTGATAAGGGGTTATGCCTTGCTTGATACTAATTGTATTATAAGGACCCGCATCTTACATTTGGAGACTACGCTTGGTAGGTATTATATTTTGATAAGATGCCAAATGATAACACTGCCAAGACCATTGAGTTTGATGCCATGCAGCTTGAGGAGGCAGATATCACTATATTGCCTGAAAGAGCGAGAATAGTGCGAGCAAAACCTAGCTCAGCCGCTACGGGTGTGACGGAGATGGACGACATGGTAGCAAGAATAGGCCCAATAAAAATAATGGGGCTCATGGGTTTATTTACATAGTTCATCAAAAAATCCCTGGGCCCAGGCGATGTTGGGAGTCACCGGAGGACCAAACTCCTTCCTGATGCCACCAGCAGGAATACCAACTCCCTCTGTTATAGGAGGAGTGGCCACACCCAATATCAATAATGTTACCCCACTTCTCCACTAACAGTTACCCCAACCTTGGCTATGGGAACAACTGTACCAGGTGTAGGAAGGACAGGTGCAATGCCGACAATGATGGCTAACATATGAGGGATTGCACCGGCTGCGCCAATAACTCCTGCCGCTGTGGTGCCACCACGAGCCAGCTCTCTACATTCTATCATGGAGGAAATGAAGAAGGAGCTCTTAAAGTTCATAGAGGTGTCCATGGCCGGAGGAGATAGTTCCTCAGTTTATGATGATTTTCGTACTTCGTACCCAGAGGAGTACAATATTGAGCCCTACCCTGTAGGGTATATTCCACCCGTTTTTCAAAAATACACTGGAAAAGGTGATTGTTCAAAGGAATATGTGAAAAGATTCATCGACATCCTGGAGGATTACTGTAATGAAAAAAAATCTAAGACTGAGGGAGTTCTCAAAATCCCTGATGGAAAAGGCTCATACTTGGTATTCACACTTGGCACCAGGCAACGTGGCCTCTTGGGAAGAATTGCACGTGTTGTTTGTGCAAAAGTTCTTTTTCGATAAAGACGATTTTACACTTATGCAACTAGCACGCGAGAAACAAAATCCGGGAGAGGATGTTTTTGCTTACATTACAAGATTTCATGAATGCTCTCTAGGTGTAAGAGAGGAAACATGTGAGAATAAAATTTTAGAAGTTTGTGCTAATGGGCTACTGCCTGAATTTATTTTCCACCTCATCAATGAGACATGGGAAGCCACGTTTGCGGCATTTTTGAAGGCAACAAGGAATATTGATCTAGGGGTAAAAACCACACCACCCCCACCTTCCTTGGTGATTCGGCATAAATTCTTCCCAAATTATCCCCTAATTCAGTATCTTTTAGCACCTTAGATAATGTAATTCATCTTAATTCATCTCGTTTATATGCTACTAACCCTTCTACCTAATATCTCAAGTTTTGTGCCTTTTTCATGATACTTACAAGTATTCATTACTAAGTAAAAAGAGGAAAAATCCAAAGCAGAAGAATGAATTAAGGAAGAAAGGTCAAAAGGGCAAAAGCATAATTTCCATTCGGAATCTGGACGAGAGCCCAAAATGAAAGTTGAAGACCTCGAGTCTTAAGTGCGTAGGAAGAAACGACGTCCAATTATGAGTTCCGGAGGAGAAGTTATGAGGTTCTAAAGATAAGAGATAATGAGGAGAAATTGAAGAGAAATTAACTTTGAAGACCGGACCGATCCTATTTATAATAAAAAGAGACCGATCCGGACCCTTAAAACTCATTGGCCAAAATCACAACACGGACCGGTCCTATTTTCCATAGAAAAGGACCGATTCGGATTCCTATCATCGTACTGGAAAAATTTGTATATCGGACCGATCCTATTTTTAACAGAAGAGGACCGATCCATATTTTGACATGGACCGAACCAAGAATATTCAACGGACTGGTCCGACGAAGATAAATCTGATTTTCTTGTTCCGATTTTAGCGTTTGATTCAGCTACAACTCCGAATTTTTCGTGATGTATTTAACTTCTAGTTATTGTTAGACAAGGGGGTTCGAATAATTAGAATTTTTTAATTTAGTTTTTATAGAGAGAAAGCTCTCTCACCTGATTGAAAAACCCTAGTTTTGAAGGTTGATTGCAAGATTCATAATTGATTTCCAGATTTATTGAATGCAAGTAATTCCATTTCATTGCTTTAATTTAGTTAATTAATTCTTCCAATCTCAATTGCACTTTTGCAAATTACCAATTGTTATTGTTCATCTCTTTTATGGCAATCAAGAATCTTGTTAGTTTAAGAGTTAATGTTTTTCTTCACCTTATCATGTCTAGCTAAAAGTCTTTAGGGTTAGGGTGCATGAATCCCACCCGATGTAATTCATCGTAATTGGAAATAGATTTTTGAATTGAATCTTAAAGGAATCGTGTTGCATGACTATCGCAACCTTCGTAGGAGTTTTGATCTCGTTTGCCTTAGGTAACCGAGATGCTTAAGAGTACAACGCGCGTGTAGTTAATGCTACTATGCTTTATTCTTACCTTTGATTTCGTATGATGCGGGCTACGATCCTTCATATACTGAATGCTTAGGATTAATAAAGACCGGGTTCTTTGAAAATTCTAATTCTGAAATCTAGTATCCTATAAGGGGAATTACTAGGGTGTGTGGGATTGCAACCTGACCTTTTGTTCTCATTTGCAGTTAAATTCATTACACATTTACAATCTATTCTTAGACTAATTAGCTTAGTTGCATTCCATTAATGGTTAGTGTAGTCAGTTATTAATTAAATTTCACATTTAGTTCATAGTTTATCTGAATTCAAAGCATCTTTTTATTTATTTTGTAGTAAAGTTAGGATTATCTATCTTCCCAATGTCATTATGATTTTCTCGTCCTAATTCCCCGATGAACGATATCCGACTTATATGGATTATTACTTGAGCGACAGGCTTGCACTTGAGCCTAGATAGCACGCATATTGGAACACATTAGTGGTCGCGTCAAGTTTTTGGTGCCGTTGCCGAGGAACTAGGTAGACTATAGGCTAGATTGAAGTAATCCATAATCTTAACCAAAAAAAAAAACAAAAAAACAAAACAAAAAATAAACATCATCTCTCAAAAGTAGCCCGTTAATGAAAAATCCATCACAAACTCCTCAAGCCACTCCCATGCGCATTCACGAAAACCCCATAGTCGAGTATAACCCAGACAACCCACATACCCCTCGCATACCTCAATTTTGGGTTCCACCCCTACACCGCCAAATTCATTGTCCAATTACATTTCGAGTGACCCATCTGGTTATATTTCAGGTTACACGCCTAGTGTACCGAGTGAGGATACCAATTCGTTAAGTGAGAGAGACATGTCATAGCATGAAAGTGTAGGCGCGAGTGAGGGAGAGGCACCTCCCTTGAGAGAATTCATGTACCCTGAGCGGTCAGTCACTCCAGGCTGCATTTTGCTCCCATATAATGCAGGGCAATTCTATTTCCAGAATGAAATGATCCAAATCCTTCCTACATATCATGGAATGGAATCAGAAAAGCCCTATCTCCACATTAGGGAATTGGAAGAGGTGTGCAAAATGTTCAGTGATCAAGTATTCACGAAAGATGTGATCTGCCTCAAGCTTTTCCCATTTTCTCTCAAGGATAAAGCTAAGACCTGAGTATGGTCTTTACCTCCCAATTCGATTACATCATGGAATGAGTTACAATCGAAGATTCTTAAGAAGTTCTTCCCTCCACATCGGACGAATTCCTTTAGGGCTCAAGTTCAAACCTTCCAACAATTAGAAAATGAGCCATTCTATCGATGTTTTGAGCATTTCAATGAGTTAGTTACTTCATGCCCTCATCATGGACTTGATAAACAACAAATCATTTCATTCTTCCACAATGGGTTGAACTTCAACTCCAAACAACTTGTTGAAAGAATGTGTGATGGCCCGTTTGTCGAATTAGACGCTAATGATGCTGAGCTCCACTTAAGGTATGTCACTGACACCACTCAAGCATGGGATACATCTGACCCAAGCACTCAGAATCGAACTCGCCAAGCGGCCACCACTCCAACGGTGTCCGGTCTATTCAACATCGATAAGGATACCATGACGAACCATCGAATCGATAAAATTGAGAAAGGTATGAGAGAGTTACTCACTATGCACGTAAAAGAACTAACGGTCCCAATCCATATCCCCGTTGAGAAAGTATGTGCTATTTGTTAAGTGGTACATTCAACAGAGGAATGTCCGACGATTCCCGCTTACAAAATTATGCTTAATATTCAAGTAAGTAGTGTAGGAGGATTCAAGGGTAATTTCGGTGCCCCGCATGAAAATTCTTTATGGGCCACCGCAGTCTGCATTGAATCCTAATTCACATGTTACCCCTCCTCCACCTCCCCACTTTCAACAAGAACCACCTCCTCTAGATCCATATATCACTCCACAGCGGAGAACTCTTGAGGACACGATACACCAATTCATCAATTCGCAAAGTGCAACCAATGCTAGATATGAGCGCATGTTCACCGACCTAAATGCAAACATTTCGAAGTTGTAATTGTTGTTGAGTGTCCAAGAGAAGGGTAAGTTTCTTACTCAGGGCCAAAGACCCCCCAAGGTCAAACTAGTGTTATCTCTACTTCTATGGAACATCAAGAGCAATGTCAAGCCGTAACCACTCTACTTAGTGGGAGGGTTGTTGATTTATCACCTCCCTCACACGACGCACCGAACAATAAGGAGATTTATCCGACATGAAAGAGGCCGAAGATGTCCCCTTGAAAGAGAGTTAAAAGGAAGACATTAGTGAGCCCAAGATAGTAGTGAAACCACCCACCGTAGCGCCATTTTTCCTCAATGGTTGGTGCTTTACCAAAAAGTCAACCCCCGTGACGATGTGCTAGAAGTACTTAAGCAAATGAAGTTAAACTTACCTTTCCTCTATGCCATCAAGAAAATTTCTGTTTATGCAAAAGTTATTAAAGAATTATTGATGGTAAAGAGAAGGATTAAGGTAAAGAAGAACATATTTATAGCACAGAATGTGAGCTCCATTTTACTCAATGATCTCCCTCCAAAGTTCAAGGATCCGGGTGCGCCCACCATTTCCTGCATCATAGGAGATAATCAAATCAAAAAAACCTTATTCTATTTAGGGGCGAGTGTAAATATACTTCCCTATTCCATTTATATGCAACTTGATTTGGGTGACCCCAATCCCACAAAGGCCACTCTCCAATTAGCTAATCGAACCGTGAATATACCAAGAGGTAATGTAGAGGACGCGATAGTCTCTACTTCCCAGTAGATTTTGTCATTTGGGACTCAGAGTCGTTCTGCGCCTTGAGTAATCATGTTCCCATTATCCTTGGTCTCCCATTCTTATCTACGACTAATGCATTGATTAACACTCGAAATGGGTAGATGCAACTCACTTTTGGGAACATGAATCTAGAAACCAACATCTTCAATATATCCCAACATGTGGGGGAAGAAGACGATCTTCACACAGTGAGCGTTATTGATCAGATTATAGAGGATCACATAGAGGAAAACTATAGTGGAGATGCGCTAGAAGTTTTACTTACATTGATCAATGAGAGTGCGGGAGCGTACACTGACTTTGAGAAGGAGATAAAGGAGTTGAGAGAGATCCTTGATGAGAGAGCGTTGGACGAGGACGTGAGAGATGTAAGTTGGGTTTCTAGATTTGAGGAACTACCACCGAGGGAGGCATGCATGGTTCCCTCCAGTGAACAATTTCCTACCATCGAATTAAAGAAACTACCCTCTAATGTCAAATATGCTTATGTAGGAGAAAACGAGACATTTCCTGTTGTTGTCTCATCTAGCCTAGATGAAGAGCATGATGGTAAAT
The DNA here is from genome assembly GCA_949130495.1 of Sambucus nigra. Taxonomy (NCBI): domain Eukaryota; kingdom Viridiplantae; phylum Streptophyta; class Magnoliopsida; order Dipsacales; family Adoxaceae; genus Sambucus; species Sambucus nigra. The sequence goes on from OX422223.1 coordinate 193,640,879, forward strand.
TATTGAAAATTTTGAGGAAGCACCAAAGTGCTTTTGGTTGGTTCATAGTTTATTTTAAGTGTATAAGTCCTTTAATTTGTACGCATAAAATCCACATTGAGGAGGATGTGAATCCTTCAAGGGAAATGCAAAGAAGAATGAACCTTACCATGAAATAGGTTGTGAGGGCATAAATTATTAAACTATTGGATGATAGATTATCTACCCAATATCGGATAGCAAGTGGGTGAGTCCCATACAAGTTGTCTCGAAGAAGTCAGGCATGACCGTGATTGAGAATGCTAAGGGTGAGCTAGTCCCCCAACGTACAACCATTGGGTGGAGCATTTGCATTGATTACCGAAAACTCAATGCGAGAACTAGGAAATACCATTTCCCCTTGCCATTCATTGATCAGATGCTCGAGAGAGTGGTGGAACACCCTTATTATTGCTTCCTAAATGGTTATTCCGAATATAACAAAATAGAGGTAGATGTGCTGGACCAAGAGAATACGACTTTCACATGTCGTTTTGGTACGTTTGCCTACAAACGTATGACATTCGGCTTGAGTAATGCGCCCGCGACCTTTCAAAGGTGCATGTTAAGTCTCTTAAGCGACATGATTGAGAGAGAACTTGAAGTGTTTATGGATGACTTTAGCGTTTTTGACACTTCTTTCGATCATTGTTTAGCAAATCTTGAGAAGGTACTTTCCCGGTGTGTGAAGAAGAACTTAGTGCTGAATTGGGAAAAATGTCATTTTATGGTCACTGAAGGAATAGTTCTTGGCCACATTGTCTCATCCAAGGGAATTGAATTTGATAGATCTAAGATAGATGTCATAGTTTCCCTACCCCCGCCAAAATCGCTAAAAGACGTGCGTTCCTTCTTTGGCCACGCGGGGTTCTATAGAAGGTTTATTAAGGACTTTAGCTCCATCGCTAGGCCATTGAGTAACCTTATCATGAAGGACACCCCATTTGAGTGGAATGAAGAATGCCAAGGTGATTTTGAAAAATTGAAAAGAATGCTTGTTTTTGCTACCATCATGCAAGCACCGGACTGGTCCTTACCATTCGAACTCATGTGTAATGCAATCGATTTTGCGATAGGGGTTGTTTCGAGCCAAAGGAAAGACAAGAAGGCTCATGTCATCTACAATGCTAGCAGAACTTTGACCGGACCACAACTCAATTACTTCACCACGAAGAAGGAATTGCTAGCGATGGTATTTGCTCTAGACAAATTTTGTTCCTACCTCATTGGTTCACCCATTACTTGTTTCACCGACCATGCGGATTTAAAATACCTCCTTGTAAAGAAAGATGCAAATCCGTGCCTCATAAGGTGGATCCTACAAGAGTTTAATCTCTCCATTACAGGTAAGAAAAGAGTAGAAATGTTGTTGCCGATCACTTATCACAGCTTTCGTCCGACGTACCTAGCGATCTTATACCCATAGACAAATATTTCCTGGATGAATAAATCTTTACCACCTCGTCTCTCCCTTAGTTTGTGGATATAGTCAATTATCTTGTCACGAGAGCCGTCCCTCTAAATTGGACACCGCAAGAGAAGAAGAGGTTCATTACTTGGTCCTGCAAATTTTTCTATGATGATCCATTCCTCTTTAAGTATTGTGCAGACCAAATCATCTGATGTTGTGTACCGGATGATGAAATACCCAAAGTCATCCAATTCTGTCATTCGGAAGCATGTGGAGGCCATTTATTGACAAAAAAGGTGGCCGATAAAACCCTACAATGTGGTCTCTACTAGCCCAGCATATTTCGAGATGTGAGCATGTGTTGCAAATCATGTGATAAGTGTCAACGGATGGGGGTAATTACCCAACGAGACATGATGCCATTAACCCCGATACTCATTATTGAGATCTTTAACTGCTAGGGTATTAACTTCATGGGCCCTTTTCCCCAATCTTTTGGATACATGTACATCCTTGTTAAGGTAGAATACATTTCTAAATGGGTGGAAGCCATTGCTCAAAAAAATGACAACAAAGTGGTGCTACGTTTCCTGCAGGAACACATACTTTCTCGCTTCGGTGCTCCGAAAGCGATAATTAATGATAATGGCACGCATTTTTGCAATAGGCCATTTGAGAAGATTTTGAGGAAGTATGGAGTCATTCATAAGGTTGGAATGACCTATCATCCACAAACGTATGGGCAGGCTGAGTTGGCGAATTGGGAAATCAAGATCATCCTCGAGAAGACCGTCGATCCTAATCGAAAAAACTGGTCCCTTCGATTGAATGATTCTCTATGGGCCTATCGTACTGCCTACAAGAACCCACTCGGAATACCCCCATTACATTTTGTGTATGCCAAGCCTTGCCATCTTCCCGTAGAGTTAGAACGCAAAGCATATTGGGCCATTAAGAGGGTGAAATATGATATTGATAAAGCCGGTGAAGCTCGTAAGCTTCAGTTAAATATGTTAGATGAAATATGCAATGACGCGTATGAGAATGCCAAAATATCCAAAGAAAGGATGAAACTCGCCCACGATAAAATTATTTGACAAAAGGAATTTCTTCCCGGGTAAAAGGTGCTCCTCTACAACTCTTGGCTTCATCATTTTTCGAGTAAGTTACGGTCTCGGTGGATTGGCCCATTCGTCGTAAAGAACGTATTTCCCCATGGGGCTGTGGAATTGGAAGATCCAAAAGGGGGAAGGACTTCCAAAGTTAACGGACAACGCCTAAAGCCATACTTGGAGGTGTGCATGGAAGATATTGACACCATCTGGTTGTCGAATACCGTTTATGGGGTTTAGTGAACTGAGGAAGAGTTGTCGTCACACCCCCGACATGTATGGGGGTGAAATTTTGTGTATAATAGCTTTGATTCAGTGAGGGTCATTAGAGTCCATAGGTTTGAGTATTGTGAAGTTAAGGGTAAGAACTAAGCACAAAGTTCGAAAGAGCATCAACAGTAGAATTGGAGTTTGTGGAAGGTTTTGGATGTAATGATGAAGAAAAATGAGTGAGGGAACCCTCTAGTTGAGAGAGGAGAGCAATTCTGCACTTTAGGGGACTTTTGGAAATTCTAGGAACCCGTACCGATCCGCCACTAGGCACATGGACCGGTCCACAAGGGAAAAATTTAAAAATAAAAATAAAGGACCCAGACCGATCCGCCCCTGGGCACCCGGACCAGTCCGGAACCTGCAAATCTACAACTCCCTAGCTTCACCCCTAATACATCCACCTCCCTTTATTTCATCTCTTACCACTTCCCAAGCCCTTTTTCCCTCCCAAAAACACCTCCTTTCCCTCCCAAATCATTCCCTCCAAAACCCAAGCCTTCCCCTTCACCCACCTATAAATACACACCTATCCCACTCCTTTTTCACCACAACTTTCCATCACCCACACTATCTTACTCTTCATTCCAACATCTATTTACAACACGATCCCGCTTAATGGAAAACTAACCCCCCTCAGAAAAATAAAACTTAACGGTCATTGCTGAAAACAGGTCGCCCTTGTTCCGTTCCTACGAGGAGCAACAATGGTGTGAACGATTCTTCAGTCACTCCCGCAAGCTGTACATTGAGATCCAGGTTCTTTGAGATGAGCTTCCCACAAGTGTCACCAACCTCTTCATCGTAAAGGGGTGGTGCCGCTTCTTCAATGAACCATTCGGGGCCATCTGGGCAAACGAAGTGCGCTCTTTCTATGGGTCCCTCGTGCGCATCGGTAATTTTCAAGCCGAGGCATACATTGACCAAACCCCCGTACCGTTATCTCTCGATATCCTCATGCGCAAGTTGACGGAGAAGGATGTCCCTCACCCATACCCATATCATTATCCCAATAGCAGCCCGCCCCTAGAAAAAGATGTCTGCATTTCTCGTATCTCTCCTGGCCAACAGTGGTTCCGCGCACCTTTTCCCGTCGACCAAATGGACAACAAAGCGCGCATCACCTTCCAAATTGTTTGCGCCAATATTATCCAAATCTCAAACAATTTCGTCATACGCCCTCGGTAAGCAACCCTTGTCTACCACCTCTATGACCCGAACTCCACCATCCATTTGGCCCGTACAATGTACAAAGACATTTTCCATACGACCCTAGATGAGAAAGACGTTGCCCCGCTCCATTATGCCTGGCTCATCTCGTCCATTCTCGCTGACGCCGACATTTAGCCAACCAACGGGATTCCTTGCATTCAAACCCTTTTGGCCAGACCACCCTCAACAAGAGCGCGACGCAAAGGACAATTTACCAAGCTAGGAAGGTAGCCGTTGACAGTGACGAAAGCGATGAGGAAGACTCAAGCGACGAGTCCTCGATAGATGAGGTAGCAGCTGATGACGAGAGTATGGATGAAGGAGAGGATCCCGAGTATGTGGAGGAGGAGGATTCGGATTTTGAGCTTTCGGGTGGCGACCTTGATGCGCACATCTCTGCGCTTGAAACACAACTTTCGGGGTTCATAGCTCGCTACGACGCGCATAGGGAGGAGGATCAATGCACATATCGGTGCGATACAAGCATGATGAACCGTCTTCAAGCTCAAATGTCTTTCAATGCCCCTCACCCATCTTACTTTTATGACCCCAACGCCCCCGGACCCTCAAACCAACCCCCGTTTTAGTTTAATTGTTTTTCGGCTGTTTCGGACCTGTTTTTCTTTCCATTTTCCACAGTTTTGTAACCTTTATCATATTTAATGGAAATTGGACTGCTTATCTCGTGTGTCTTGTGCTTATTTTACATTATTGCATTTGTGTACTTTGTTCATTAGTTGTTATACTCTGCCTAATTCAGTTTTTGGTCCTTTTTGCCTTGGGACGATGCAAAAGCCTATGTTGGGGGGGGGGGGGGGGGGTACACACGCGCTTTTACATTTCAGAAAGTCCAAATGTACCAAAAAAAATTGAAAAAGCACACAAAAAAAATTCTTCAAAATAAATAAAAATTAGAATTTAATTTTTTCAAAAATATCACCGAAATTTTATTTAAAGTCTCAAATTGTAAAATTCAAATGCACAAAGACAAAATTGACTAAAGATGGAAATTGAGCGTGAATTGATGACTTACTGAATAAGTGTGGAGACTATTAACCCGGTGAGATGTCGAGCTTATCCATTTCCTTCTGAGTTTTAAAATCAATCCGAGTTATTTACTAACTCAAAGTATGATTTAGCGTTTAAATAAGTCGTCGGGGATCTCAACTCTTTCACTTTGATCGGTTATGGGAAATGGAATGTTGTATTGAAAAACGCGCTAAATAGATCTCTAAATTTAATTAATCTCGAGACGCATATGGTAACACAATTAGCAATTTGGACCATGAAGTAGACCATCGTTTGTCACCCAAAAAGATTAGCCATAAAAAGTAGTAAAAAATCAACCTTTTTGCACCCCAATTTGAGACGAATAAATCTTTCCTTTTTCCTTTGTAGCCCGAAAAACATCAAGTTAACCCGGAATTGTGAAAATGGAAAATTCAGAAATAAAGTCCGAAAAGTGCATAAAATGGGGGCAAGAAAAAAAATAGAAAAATGCTCAACAAAAATAGCAAGAAAAAGAAAAATGTGAAAATCGAAAAAAAATAGAAAAAGAAGAGAAAAATGAGCAAAAGCGTGGAAAAGAACTAACGGACATCATAAGAAAATTCTAGAGTACTGTTTCTGAGGTCGACCTTCTAGTTTAGAGACACCTCTATGGTATAGGATCCTCCATTATTATGAGGAAACCTTCTAAAGATGAAAGAGCCTTTCATGGCCGACATGGTGAAGTATGTGTCTATGATCAGATGTTAAAAGTCGGCTTTCGACTACCCATTCACCCAACTATCCGTGCCATCTTAGATCATTTAGGACTTGCCCCCTCTCATCTTTCTCTGAATGCTTGGAGGGTTATTCTCGACTTTGTTTCCCTCTGGAAGATTGTCCACCAAACCGACTTTCCAGTGAAAATTTTCCTGGCTTGTTATACTCCCTCATCTTCCAAGATTCAGCCTGACTACTATCATCTCGTAGCTAGGAAGTCTGAGAAGAAATTTTTGTTAGTCACTTAGACCTCAAATCACATTTGGAAGCCCCGATACTTTTTCATTTATGGGGCTTAGGAATTTGGTCCCAGCCAAGGTTGTGGAACCTCTGAGATTAGGACTCCTATGAGATGGGTTAAATTCTCTGTATCGGCCAAACTTGACCCAGGATTGAACGCTGAGGGCTTTGAGAAGGTTAATAAGCTTCATAATCAAGGTGACAATGGTCGTCTCATTAAGTCTGAGAATTTAATCACCCCATATTATTTGGATCAGACAGGTCTGAGGGTTGACCCCTTAGCCGAGATACGTAAGTAATTATTCTCACTAACTGTTGTCTCGTATCTCATAGTTATTTATAACTAACTTTTTCTATCTCTTACAGAACGTTCAGAAGTCATATCGAATGACCTTTAGAAAATGGTGGCCCCAAACTTGAGCAAACTCATCAGTAAACATGGAAAAAATGTTGACCCCCTGCTGACCCCAACTAAAAAATCTACCGTGGGTGTCCCCAGCAGAGCCGTTAGTGCTGGGAAGAAATGAAAGGTCCTAGCGAAGGATATTAATACTAGTCGTCCTTCAAAGCAGAGTCATCCTGATCAGGCGATTTCATTCTCCACAGATAAGGCTTTGGCAAATCGTCTTTCACAATTAAAACTTAATGATGAGAGTATCATCGACCATGTCAAGAAAGCTATAGATGGTGGCAGCTCTCTAGTCTCGAAGGGTGATAGACATTTTCTCCAGTCTTTGGACATCTCCTTACTGACTGAATTTGCCATCCACTAGGCCGTCCAGGTATTTTCAAAAACTTACCTAGTGTAGCCTATTCATTAGTTATGTCTAATACTGAATTTTCATCATACACTTTTACAGAGTGCGGTCTCCCTCAATCGTATGGGAGATTGGATCAAAAAGATGCTGTCCTTGATTCATAAGGGCAGAGATGCAGAGGTCGCTGAGGGACGATCTTTTAAAATCAAAATCAGGCTTACAGAGGTCGAGCGATGAGGCTACCAACCTGAAAGCTAATCATGCCACCACCCTGAAGAAGATGGCTAAGAGTAAGCATGCCGAGATTGATGCTGTGGTTAGGGCCACCCTGGATGAGGCTAAATCTAAGGCTATTGCCGAGTTCAATAAATCTGATAAATTCGGAGGCAATGGTTTCGAATATCTTGAGAGAGGCATCAAGACTACTAGTCACTGGTTTGCCCTCAAATATGCTGAGGTTGGAGACCTATCCCCTGATGACTTCGTAGGTCTTGACTTCAGTGATCCCCGTCTCGGGACTGCTCTAGACGACGTGGAAAATACTATCGAACCTATGGAGACTAACACCATTGAGGTCACATAGAACAACGATACTATACTTGAGACTGGAATAAATGATGATGGGGTTGAGAGTACCAAAATTGAGGCCGAGACACTCCTACTGATGGGTCAATTCATCCAAATGCTGAAGTTTAAGCTTTTATCATATTTTACTTTTGTTAGGACGACCTTTCGTGGTCTTGTATTCTATTTTTGTACACGCTTTTGTATAAAACTTGATCTGTAACCTCTTTGTTATTAATGAAGTTCTCATCTTCTTCTTCTGGTATGCAAATATGTATTCTCTAATTTTTCATTAGTAGCATAATTTGAATTAGCCATAGTCCTCTTCTTGTCCTTGCACTGTCGTCTCGTCCGAGAGATAATTTCCACCAAGTTAATGATGTTTAATAAATGAACCACAACTAAGTGATTTTGAATTTGATTCCACCAAATTATGGTGTTGTATCATAAGTCCCCTCTCATCATTTTGAGAGTGTATGGATGAGTGTCGCCTCGTCCATGCACTATCGTCCCAGCCAAGAGAGAATTTCCACCAAATTAATGATGTTTAATAAATGAACCACAACCAAGTGATTTTTAATTTGATTCCACCAAATTATGGTGTTATATCATAAGTCCCCTCTCGTCCTTTTGAGAGTGTATGGATGAGTGTCGTCTCATCCATGCACTGTCGTCTCGGCCGAGAGAGAATTTCCACCAAGTTAATGATGTTTAACAAGTAAGCCACAACTAAGTGATTTTGAATTTGAATCCACCAAATTATGGTGTTGTATCACAAGTCCCCTCTTGTCATTTTGAGAGTGTATGGATGAGTGTCGTCTCTTCCATGCACTGTTGTCTCAGCTTGAGAGAGAATTTCCACCAAGTTAATGATGTTTAATAAATGAACCCCTCTCGATGTTATTGACAGTCCATGGATAAGGTCAATCCCGTCTGAACTGTCATGTCACCGAGAGAAACTTAAGGCTACTTCACCACGAATGAGGTTTTATAGCTTAAGATGAGTTGATACACACAAGCAACAAATATTCACACAAATAGACAACATATGAGGGAAAACTTGGAATGAACTCCATTCATATTTCATTCAACATCTATTTTTTCATATACATGTATTATATCGAAATTAAAAAGTGACAGTAAAAACTGAAATCTTACTAGTAGTATTTTTTGAGGTGTTCAGGGTTCCATGGGTTGGAGAATGTCTCCCCTTCCAGATTTTCCAATTGATATGTCCTTGGAATTACCTCTTCAACCACTTTATATAGATCATGTCAATTCTGATAAATCTTTTTAGGCTTCTGCTATATCTTCTTTAAGATCAAGTCTCCTACCTTCAGTGGGTGAGCTTTTACCTTTTTATTATATAACTTCGCTGTCCTTTGCTGATAAGCATTTAGCCTAACCTCTACATCTTGTCTTCACTCCTGCACATGATCTAAGTTCAGTCTCCTCTCTTCCACATTCTGCTCTGGGTCATACGCCTGAACTATGTGGGTTGGGATACCTACATCTGTTAGCATCACTGCCTCTGAGACATAAACCAACAAGAATGGGGTTTCCCCAATTGGAGTCCTCTCCGTCGTCCTGTAATCCCATAGGACATCATAAACCTCTTCAACACATCTCCCTTTGGCATCCTCCAATCTCTTATTGATTCCGATAAGAATTATTATGTTCATCACTTCTGTTTGTCTATTTACCTAGGGTAGGCCGGGAGTGGAGAAGAACTGCTTAATGCGGAATCGTTTATAATATTTCTCTAGGAAGAGGTTCTTGAATTACGTCTGATTATCAAAAATTAGGGTATTATGTAGGCCATATCAATAGATGGTTTTTTTCCAGATAAAGTGGAAAGCTTTCTTCTCTGTGATTGTAATCATCGGCTCGACCTTTACCCACTTTGAAAAATAGTCAATCACCATAATTAAATAATGATAATTGTTCATAGCTCTGGGCAATGGCCCAACCAAATCAATACCCCAGACCGTAAATGTCCAAGAAGGGGTAATGGAGGTAAGAGGCTGATGAGGCGATGGGGTATGGTGGCAAACCTCTTGCACTTATCACTTTTCTTAACATATGTAGCTGCATCTTTAGCTAACATCGGCCACCAATAACCCTGAGTGATGATCCTCTTAGCTAATGACCTCCCTCCAATATGGATGGAGAAGGACCCTTCATGCACTTCATTTTACATATACTCTACGTCAGATGGATAGAAACATCTGAGTAGAGGAATCAAGAACCCTTTTTTATATAAGATGTCTCCTATGAGGGAGAACTTGGCTGCTTTATACCACAGTTTCTTCCTTTCGGCTCTGGACTCTGAAAATTCCCCCTCTTTGATATATCAAATGATAGGATCCATCCAGGAAGGTTTGAGACTCAAGTTGAAGAAAAATTGCATGATAGTTTCTTCTCCCTCAATCGTCGGCCGATGGAGAATTTCTATTGGGACCGTTCTTCTAATTTCAGTTTGAGTGACTGAGGCTAACCTTGACAGAGCTTTGGCTCGACCATTATCTAGATGCAGTATTCTCTTCAGCTTTACTTTGCCAAGATGCTTTAATGCTGTCTTAACCCTTCCCAAGTACTTGGCCATTCTTTCGTCTTTATCCTCATATACCCCCATAATTTTGTTGACAACCAACCTGGAATCACTATGTATAAGGTGTAGGCTAACATTTAGTGTCCGAGAAAGGGAGAGGCCTGATTGGAGGGCCTCATACTTGGGCAAGGGAGAGGCCTGCTAGGAGGGCTTCATACTCTAATTCATTATTAGAGGCTTTGAAGTTGAACCTCAATGTATACTTAATATTGGTCCCATCTAGTGCCGACACTATTAATCCCGCCCTACTTCCATTCTCACATGAAGATCCATTAACGAAGAGGTTCCATATAGTTCCATTTTGAGAAAAACTAAACTCTTCCAGGGTTCCATTCATGAAGAGGTATGACTCCTCGTCATTCTCAGACACCTTATTTGTTGCTGAACCCCTCTCGGCCTTGGTCCGGGGTGGAAACATCCCGTTATTTTATTCACAAGCTGTAGCTTCAATATCTTTAGTATCGGCCTCATCCCAGGGGAACTCCGCTACAAAGTCTGCCAGGGCTTCACCCTTAATTGTCGTTCTTGGCTGGTAGATGATGTCTAATTCCCCCAACTCAATTGCCTAAGCCATCAGCCTTCCGGACTTCCTAGACTTGTGAACGACTTTTTTGAGAGGATTATTAGTTAGGACCACCATGGTATGTGCCAAAAAATAGTGTTTCATCTTCGTCGAGGCATGGATCAGAGCATAGGCTAACTTCTCCATTTTGGGGTATCTTTACTCGACCCCTTAGTGGGCCTTACTATTTGATATGCCATATATGTGCCCAACTGCTCAGAGATATAAACCTCAGCCTGAAAGAGGACGAGGTCAGAAGAGCCTTAGATTGACCCTCAGCGGTCTCGTCCTAAGCAAGGTCAGCCACGGCCTACGTTACTAGTTACCTCAACAAGAGAGGTCTTCTTGATCCACAGAGGCAGTTATCCATCGGGTCATGCAAGCCTTGAAACCTCGGCTTGGTTAAGGCCGAGGTTTCCAACCCATCATCATAACCAATCTTGGCTGGGGATCAGCCGACGTTCCTGCTAAGATACCAATACCTCGGCCCAAGTCGACGTTACAGCTCCACCTGCCTTACCTCAGCTCTCCCACTGAGACACCACCTCGTCCTCTTCCAGGCCGAGGTTGGGACAATTCACAGATGGCCGAGTCCTTATCAGCATATGTACTATTAGGAACATGAGTACAGTATAACCGAATCATACCCCTCACGTGAGGGAATATTGAGGTCATCATTATCTGAATGAGATCAGCCAGGTGTCATTCTCATACTGGTTCAATCCTTATGCACATGTTCATTGCATGCTTGGGGGGTATATTACACCCCCAGGCACTATTTATAGAGGTCATCCTCTACCCTGTAAGGGATCCAAAAGATTGGCAACCCTAGCTGAAACTCTGTTCAAACATACAGTAGAGAGAGAAAGCTTAAGGGATTGTATCCATGGTCGTTAGTGCCCTCATACAGTGATATTAATCACACACTTGCACAGTGGACGTAGGCGTAATTGGCTGAACCATTTATACTATGGAGTTGATCCTCTTCTCCCCACCTCTTTCTCTTATATTTGATATACTTGTGCTGCCATTGTTATACATTGATTAGAGCTCATATACACCTTACCTGGTGGTGCTATTTCCAGTATCATCATTTTGGCGCCGTCTGTGGGAACGAGAAGCTGTCTCTTCCACTTTATTCACTTAACCTCACCAAAGACTCTGGTGGTGAAACAGGCCTCACCCCTTGAGTGGAGCTATTTCACCATTGAAAGAGGTCCTGTAAGGTATTAAGCTCATTTACTACACCAGATATTTTGTGCTAACACATGGCACCGGAATTACCACTACCTCTTTCGTCGCCTGGTGCGGGAGGACCTAGCTCCAGCCAAGCACCACCCCAATCCAAAATGGCGGACGTGGCCGCAGCCTTGAGGTCTTTGGCTTTAACGCAACAAGAAATGTAGGAGCAATTTGCACAGCTCAGCCAAAATATGATGATTCCTCCTGGAGTCTCACCGGAAATGATCACTTTGGCGGCTGTTCAGCCTCATCCTGATGCTAGGGGACCACCCCAGGCACCATAGAAAGACCAACCTACAACCCAGCGAAGGAGGGACGTTATTGACCCTAGGTGCTTGCGCCTGGAGAGGCAAAGAAACCCTTACCTTAAGGACAGGTATGATGATCTAGAGGCGGAAGATGTCCTGAAAGATTGTTGGGAGTCGTATGAGGTTTCGAATAATACAGTTCGTCCTATCCAACGAAGCCAAGGTTATGGGGGTAGAAGAGGTGGAGTAGCCCAACAACGAGGATCAACTTTTGATCGACTGAGTAGAGGGTCATCCTTTTAAAGGCTCGACCCAGTGAACAACCTAAGACAAAGGTTGTCAAGGTCGAGAAGTGCAGCCAGCTCATAAAAGGAAGAAAGACAACGTCGGACCCAACCGGGATGAGGATGAGACCGAGAAGGGGTCAACAGCAGACGCTGTGCTGTGGCTGGGGAACCTTCAGTCCATCTTTTAAAGGTGGATGGGGACAACCTCGGCCAATCGGACATTGCAAGACCATGGAATGACTGCATCCGATGCCTTGAGGTCAAGATAGGAGACCTCATCAAAAGTCGGGATCCACTATAAAGAGGTTTCTTAGAAGGCTCTCCCTTCATGGCTCAAAATGGTGAGCTTCCCTACCCCAGCCAAGTTTAATCCACCTACACTGACTCCTAAGTATGATGGTAGTACCAATCCTATCCATCACATTGAGATGTACCAGTTAGCGGCAAATATTTATTCAATACCGGATGAAATGAAGTGCCAGGCATTCTTCGGGACTTTAACGGGAGATGCGCACATATGGTTTACTTCTCTTCTGAGGAATTGAACTGAGAACTTTAAGGTCTTTGCTGAACGGTTCATTCACAATTTCTGCTTTATTGTAAGACCTCAAAAGAAGACCACCCATCTGTTGTATGTCAAGCAAGGCAAGTACGAGAGCCTAAGAGACTACACCGACAGGTTCAACAAAGAAAAACTTGAGGTTGAAGATTACAAAGAGAATATTACCATGACCGCCCTCATAGGAGGTCTTCAGAAAGGGAATTTATTGTGGAATCTTACGGAAGACCCTCCAAAGTCCATGGCGGAGCTATTGGCAACTTCGGGGAAGGTCATGAATGCTGAAGAGGCCATAACCGCTAAGTATGAGGATGAGAACGGTGGTAGCAGCGGAAAGTTCCAAAGAAAGAAGGATGGAAAGAAGAGGCCAGTTGATGACAAGTTTGCACGATACACCCCTCTTACTGTAAGCTGCGAACACATCCTCAATGAGATCAAGAATGACCGATCCCTAAGATGGCTAGAGAAGTTGAAGGCTCCTCCACATAAGAGGAACCAGAACTTAAGGTGTGAATTCCACCAAGACCATGGTCATGTCACAGACAAGTGCTTCGCCTTAAAGGATGAGATCGAGAAGATGTTGAAGTCAGAAAAGTTGAGGAAATATGTTGATGGCAAAGCTCCCAAAAGGGGAAGAGAAGACCCCAAAAAGAAGAGACACGATAGGTGTCGTGATGATACCACAATAAGAAAAGATGATGGCTCGGATGACGATGATGAAGATGATCCGAACCTCCCAACAAAAGACGAAAATACCCCAGTAAAAAGGGTTGGTATGATATCCTTTGGTGTTAACACCATATACAGAGGACTTGCAGGGGGTGGTTCTGAGGTGGCTGACAGGAAGGCCCATGTGGTAGAGGCCAAGTCGGTGGCCAAACTTGAATTAGTAAATCTAACGTCTTCTGAGATGACGCAGAAGAGAAAGAAGGTTGACATGTACACTCTCGTAGTTGGGTTTTCCTGACTCGACTTCAAAGGCATCCTAGCTCCACACGATGACCTTTTAGTGATCACAATAAGAGTTCATGGATGTGAGGTGCAGAGAATTCTTGTAGATGGAGGAAGTTTTGCATATGTGATGTTCTGGCCCTGCTTCAAAAGCCTAGGCTTTAGCAGGGTTGGTACCCTATCATCATCCGTTGATGGGGTTCAGTGGAGAAAAGGTACATCCGTTGGGCATGTATGAGATGGACATGCGAATGGGCGATGAGTGGCCTAGGAGGTTAACCCGAAAGATTAACTTTTTTATTTTGGACAAAAACATCTTCTCGGCCTATAACCTCATCATGGGAAGAGTAGCCCTTAAGGAGTTTGAAGTCGTGCCGTCGACGGTCCACCAGATTCTAAAATTCCCGCCCCCTATGGTGTAGGGGAAGTGAAGGGTGACCAGACTATAGAACGAGAATGCTACTTCAACTCGGTTGAAGAGAGAAAGGCTTATAAGAGAGCAACTACCACATATAATATTGATACACTTGACCCCAGAGATGAAACGAAATTCAAGAAATGAGAGGCCGCGAAAGAGGTAGAATCCATCATCCTCAATGAGGAAGAGCCGAAAAAAACCCGTCCAGGTCGATAAATCCTTAAAGGCAGAAATCAAGGAAGAGATGGTAGACTTCCTCAGGAAGAGGCAGAGTATCTTCGCTTGGAGTCACGCGTACATGCATGGCATCAGCCCTGAAGTTATATGCCACAAGCTGAATGTGACTAAGGATACTAGGCCAATTAAACAAAGATGAAGAATTTACTCCAGGGAGAAGTACGACTTCATCCAGGAAGAAGTCAGAAAGTTGGAAGAGGCTAAGTTCATCAGAGAAGTCATATATTCGGAATGGCTATCGAATGCAGTCATTGTGGCCAAAGCCAACGGAAAATGGAGAATGTGTATAGACTTCATCAAATTGAACAAATCTTGCCCGAAAGATAGTTATCCCTTACCTCGGATCGACCATATGGTAGATGCAGCTGCAGGACATGAGCTCATGAGCTTCATGGATGTGTACTCAGGCTACAACCAAATTTTCATGGATGTCGAAGACTCAGAGAAGACAACCTTCATCACTGATAAAAGGGATGTATTGCTACATCGTTATGCCCTTCGGATTGAAGAATGCGGGGGCAACATACCAATGTCTGGTGAGTAAGATGTTTAAAGACCAAATAGGCAAGACTATGGAAGTATACATCGACGATGTGTTAATGAAGAGCTTAAAGGCCTACACCCACGTGGTAGACCTAGAAAAGACTTTCGATACCATAGACTTGTACATAATGAAACTCAACCCTGCGAAGTGTGTCTTTGGGGTAGGAGCCGGGAAATTTCTTGGATTCATTGTCAATCAGAGGGGAATAGAGGCAACCCCAGAGAAAATCAAGGCTTTGCTCAACATGAAGACACCAAAGAGTATCAAGGACATTCAGAGGCTTACTAGAAGAGTAGCTGCACTCAACAGATTTGTTTCAAGAGAAAGGGACAAGTGTCTTCCATTCTTTAAGGTGCTTAGAAAGGCCTTCGAGTGGAACAAAGAGTGTGACGAGGCTTTCAACCAGCTCAAGTCCTACCTCAGACCCCCCTTACGCTTATCTCGGCCCATAGCAGGAGAGAAGTTATACGTCTATCTAGCAGTATCTAAATCAGCTATAAGTGCAACTATAGTACGGGAAGACGTTGGGGTCCAAAGGCCTGTGTACTTCAACTGTAAGGCCCTTCAGGGGTCCGAGCAGAATTTTCCTCTGATGGAAAAGTTAGCCTATGCCCTGATATATGCTTCTAGGAAGATGAAGACTTACTTCCAAGTCCATTCCATGGTCATCCTCACCGACTCGCCACTAAGACAGGTCCTCCATAAGCCTGAGAAATTGGGTAGGTTGATGGCATGGGCCATTGAGTTGGGGGAATATGACCTCACTTATCAGCCTAGGACGGCCATCAAAGGGGAGGCACTGGCTGATTTATCGCAGAGTTCACATGGGAAGAGGTAGAGGTTGAGAATAATCTAGAGACTACAGAAGGGTCAAGTAGTAATCTCTTCCGACACCTGGAAGAGGTTATGCCCAAGAGAGTTAGAGATGGAATAGCCGAGAATGAGGAAGACCGGTACCTCTTCAGGCAGGGAATCATGTTAGAAGAGGGTTTCTCATCAGATAAAGACATCTGGAACCTCTATGTTGATGGGTCTTCTTACGAAAATGGAAGCGGTGCGGGATTGATACTCTCAGCCCCAGATGGTACTAACATCGAATATGCCCTAAGGTTTAACTTCAAGGTGTCAAACAACGAGTCGAAATACGAGGCTATGATAGCAGGCCTCTCCTTGGCAAGGACTGTTGGTATAAGAATCCTCTTCCTTCACAGTGACTCAAGGTTAGTTGTTAATCAAGTATTGGGGGTTTATAAGGCCAAGGACGAAAGGATGGCCAAATACCTGAAGAGGGTGAGAACGATACTCGAAGGCTTCGAAGAGGTAAAGATGAAGAGAATACATAGGTAAAACAACAGTCATGCAGACGCATTAGCAAGGCTAGCTTCGGCAATGAGGAAAAATATCAAAAGGACAGTCCTTGTTGAGATCTTGCCCAGAGAAACCATTGAAGAAGAAGAGGTCAGTAACCCTTACCTCAATTTGAACCTAGGGGACTCATGGATGGATCCCCTAATCAGATATATCAGAGAGGGGGTCCTACCGGAGTCAAAGTTAGAGAGGAGTAAATTGAGGTACAGAGCGACAAAGTTTTTAATAGTTGGAGATGTCCTGTATAGGATGGGATTCCTATTACCTCTCCTCAGATGCGTTCATCACACAGAAGTTCCCCACGTCCTACAGGAGGTACATGAGGGTTATTACTCCAGTCACATAGGAGGGAGACCTTTGGCGAAGAGGATTATCACGCAAGGATATTGGTGGCCGACCTTAGACAAAGATGCTGCAGCCTACGTGAAGAGGTGCGACAAATGTCAGAGATTCTCCATTATCCCACATCAACCTCATCAGCCTATGACGTCAATCAGTTCCCCTTGGATATTCACAGTATGGGGAATTGACCTAGTAGGACCCCTGCCAAGGGCTGTAAATAATTACAGATTTCTGATAGTCGCCATTGATTCTTTCTCCAAGTGGGTAGAGGCAAAGCCGATGATCACGATTACAGAGCAGAAGACCTTCCAATTTATTTGGAAGAACATCATATGTAGACATGGACTCCCAAACACCCTCATTTCGGACAACGGAACCCAGTTCAAGAATTCTTCCCTGGAAAAATACTGCAAAAGAGTTGGGATAATTTTTTTTTTCTTTTCCCTTGGCCGACCTCAGGCAAACGGTCAAACCGAAGTCACTAACAGAACAATCCTCGACGTGATCAAGAAGAGGTTGGAAGAGGATAAGGGGAGTTGGACTAAAGAGGTTTATGCTGTGATATGGGCCTATAGAACAATGACAATGACACCAACGGGGGACACCCCGTTTATGTTATCACATGGCTCAGAGGCCGTCATACCCACAAAGGTAGGACTCCCTACTCCTAGGGTTCAGGCCTATGACCCCAAGAAGAATGGGGAGGAGAGAAGACTCGACCTAGACTTGATTGAAGAGAAAAGGTAAGACGCATAAATCAGGAAAGCAGCTTACCAACAGAGAACATCAAAGTTTTACAATCAAAGGGTAAAATTAAGGGCCATAGCTGTAGGGGACCTGGTGCTGAAGAAGACGTTACAGAAGGCAAACAAGCTTCACCCAAATTGGCATGGTACTTACAAAGTAATTGAGGAGGTTGTATCAGGAACCTACAGGCTAGAGAACCTCGAAGGGGAACCTTTTTCCAATCCCTGGAATGCTGATCATCTAAAAAAGTATTACATATGATGTTGTAAGAGCTTTCATGTAAATGTATCATCTTATGCAGAGATTATTAATGATAATATCAAAATTCCGGTGTCAGTTCTTGGTTCATTATGCTCGAGTGGTGAATTTTATAGGGATAACATCTTAGTTGACGACCTCAGACCTTATAACATCATGATTTGGTGACAAGGTCTGAGGTCAGACATCATACTTGGATGACCTTAGACCCTTAACATCATTAATTTGGTGACAAATTATTTATGGGGATAAAATCTTAGTTGATGACCTCAGACCTTATAACATCATGATTTGGTGATAAGGTCCGAGGTCAGACATCATACTTGGATGACCTCAGACCCTTAACATCATTAATTTGGTGACAAATTATTTATGGCGATAATATCTTAGTAGATGACCTCAGACCTTATAACATCATGATTTGGTGACAAGGTCTGAGGCCAGACATCATACTTGGATGACCTCAGACCCTTAACATCATTAATTTGGTGACAAATTATTTATGGGGATAACATCTTAGTTGATGACCTCAGACCTAATAACAACATGATTTGGTGACAAGGTTTGAGGTCAGACATTATACTTGGATGACCTTAGACCCTTAACATCATTAATTTGGTGACAAATTATTTATGGGTGATATACCCATATATACCCTCCAACCAGACGACCCCTCAGGGGGCCGACCCTTCATCAGGCTCCGGACGACCCCTTAGAGGGCCGACCCTTCTTCAGGCTCCAGACGACCCCTCAGGGGGCTGACCCTTCATCAGGCCCCAGACGACCCCTCAGGGGGCCGAACCTTCATCAGGATTCGGATGACCCCTCAGAGGGCCGACCTTTCATCAGGCTCCAGACAACCCCTCAGCGGGCCGACCCTTCATCAGGCTCCGAACGACCCTTTAGAGGGCCGACTCTTTATCAGGCTCCAGACGACCCCTCAGGGGGCCGACCCTTCATCAGGATCCAGACGACCCCTCAGGGGGCCGACCCTTCATCTGGCTCCAGACGACCCATCAAGGGGCCGACCCTTCATCAGGCTTCGGATGACCCCCTCAGGGTGGCCGATCCTTCATCTGGCTCCGGACGACCCCTCAGGGGGCCGACCCTTCATCAGGATCCGGACGACCCTCCGAGGGTACGATAGTACAAGGCCAGAATTAGGCCTGACTCATTACCGGAAGGAACTTTGCCCTCGGCCTCATATCAAAGGCCGAGGGTGACATCATCACAGCGCGTGGTTTGGGAGACGCGTGGAACAGTGCGCGTGAGGCTCACATGTCACATGGGAGACTGTTATAACAAAATCACACCCTCACGTGAGGGAATATTATGTCATCATTTGGCATCTACAGGTGTCAACAAGGGATTGGCTAGATCATCATTCACATGCACCATGCATACTTGGGGGGTACACTACACCCCCCAAGACCTATATATACTTGTCACCTATAACCCTACAAGGGGATCGATCAATTTATTGTAACCCTAGCTAAAACTCTGCTTGTACACACAGTAGAGAGAGAAAGTGGGCTTATGTGCATTGTATCCAAGTCCATTAGTGCCCATACTTAGTGGATCACACACTCACAGTGGATGTAGGCCAAATTGGCTGAACCATTATACATCATTGTCTTATTTCCTCTTATACTCATCCCCTTCTACATATTTATACATTTATACATCTCTATGGCTGCCATGGTTACTACTGTTTGAGCTCATTATCACTTATCCGGTGGTGCTAAATCTTAGCATCATCAGTTTGGCGCCGTCTATGGGAACGAGAAGACATCTCTTCCTTTGTACAGCTTGACCTCACTGGGCACTCTGGTGGTGAGCCAGCTCTCCCCCTGAGAGGAGATGTTTCACCATTGAAAGAGACCCACTAAGGTTCTCAAGCTCACCAGTCTTTTCTTCAGTTTAACTTTTCATAGCTCAAACACATGGCACCTGAAATGCCACTGCCACCGCTTCCCCCACCGGATGATGGGAGAAGACCCAGTTCCAGTCAGCCGCCACCTCAGTCTGAGATGGCTGATGTGGTGGCAGCCTTAAAGTCTCTGGAAGCAAGCCAGTGAATGATGCAGGAGCAGTTCACAGCTCTAAGCCAAAACATGCTAAGACCACCAGGGGTTTCACCTGAGATGATTACTCCGGCAGCAGCTCCAGGACAGCATGAGGCCAGGGGATCACCCCAGGCACCACGCAAAGACCTGCCACCCCCTCAGCGGCATAGGGATGTTGCTGACCCCCGGCGTCTATGCCTGGGGAGGCAAGGAAACCCTTGCCCTGAGGACAGGTATGATGATCTGGAGGGAGAGGAGGCCCCTATAGAATGTTGGGAACCATAAAAGGTCTCCAACAATACTCTACGACCTCTCTGGGACAGTGGAGGAAAGTGCGGGAGACCAAATCCTGATGATCGCCCGAGAGGCTCTGCTTTTGATCGCTTGAGCAGGGGGTCAGCCTTTGAGAGGCTGGGCCTAGTAAATGACCTGCGGGAAAAATTATCCAGGTCAAGGAGTGCTGTGAGGTCCAGGAAGGAGGCAGCAGATGGCCGACCCCAAGTATGGGATGACGGTCAAAGGGAAGTAAACAGCCGATACAGGCCTGCCGCAGCAGAACCCTCTGTCCACCTTAAAGAGGCGGCAGGGGATAACATCGGCCAAGCCGACCCTGCGAGGCCCTGGAATGACTCGATCCAGCGACTAGAGGATAAGATCGGTTATATACTGAAGAGCCGGGACCCTCTTCAGAAGGGATACACCATAGGCTCACCCTTTGTGGCGAAGATAGTCAACTTCCCTACACCATCAAGGTTCAAGCCACCTGTGGTCACCCCAAGATATGACGGGAGCACCAAGCCTGTCCACCATGTTGAGATGTATCAATCACCAGCAGACATATACTCTATCTCAGATGAGATGAGGTGTCGTGCCTTTTCTGGTACCCTGACAGGGGCTGCACATGTCTGGTACACGTCTCTTCCAAAAAATTCCATTGAAAACTTTAAGCAGTTGGCAGACCGGTTCATCCATAACTTTTGCTTTGGGGTGAGGCCACAGAAGAAGACCACCCACCTGCTCTATGTTAAGCAGGGGAAGAATGAAAGTCTGAGGGACTACATAGCCAGATTCAATAAAGAGAAGCTGGAGGTGGAAGACTATGAGGAGAGTATAGCTATGACAACCCTGATTGGAGGACTCCAAAAGGGGAAGCTGTTATGGAAGCTTGCTGAAGACCCTCCGAGGACGATGGCTGAATTGCTGTCGATAGAAGGAAAGGTGATGAACGCCGAAGAGGCGATGGCCGCAAAATATGAAGACGAAAAAGGAGGCGCTAGTGGGGGTAAATACCCTAAGAAGAACAAAGAGGGGAAGAAGAGGTCTACGGATGACAAGTTCGTTGGTTACACCCCTCTAACGGTCAGCTGTGAACAGATTCTCAATGAGATAAAGAGTGACCGGTCCCTGAAGTGGCCTGAGAAGCTGAGGGCAGCCCCCAACAAGCGGAATAAGAACCTGTGGTGTGAATTTCACCAAGACCACGGCCACGTAACAGATAAATGCTTTTCTCTGAAAGATGAGATTGAGAAGATGCTGAAAGAAGGGAAGCTCAGAAAGTACATCGACAAAGGTGTCTTCAAGAGGGGTCGAGGGGACGACCCCAGAAAGAGGCGAGGCGATGCATGTAGAGAGGGACCTCAAAAAAGAGGGGACGACCCTTCTGATGATGAGGACGACCCTGACCTCCCGCCGAGAGACGACCAAGGCCCTGTCAAGAGGCTTAATATAATCTCGCTCGGAGTGGGAATGATCTCCGGGGGTTTAGCAGGAGGAGGGTCTGAGGTCGATGACAGGAAGGCCCATGTGGCTGAGGCCAAGGCAGTGACGAAGATGGTACACTCAACCTCCCTGGAGGCCAAGTCAGAAAAGAGGAAGAAGGTTGATATGGACACCCTGATAGTGGGGTTCTCGAGAATGGACTTTAAAGGCCTCCTAGCCCCACACGACGACTCACTCATCATCACAACTAGGGTGCACGGGTGTGAGGTGCCGAGGATATTGGTCGACGGGGGCAGTTCTGCAGATGTAATGTTTTGGCCGTGCTTCAAGGCCTTAGGTCTCAGCCGTGCTAGACTCGTCCCATACCATCATCCATTGATTGGATTCAGTGGGGAAAAGGTTCATCCCATGGGAGTGTATGAGGCCGATGTTAGGATGGGGGACGAGTGGCCGTGATGGCTTACCAAGAAGGTCAGTTTCTTCGTGATGGATGAGCATGTGTTTTCGGCCTACAACATCATACTGGGACGTGTGTCCCTCAAAGGGTTTGAAGCTGTGCCATCTACGGTCCATCAGATGATTAAGTTTCCTACCCCTTACGGGGTGGGGGAAGTTCAGGGAGACCAGACGACAGCGCGAGTATGTTACTACAACTCCGCTGAAGAAAGAGAGGCGCACAAGAGGGCTACAACCACTTACAATATTGATACCCTAGACCCCAGGGATGAGACGAGGCTAAAGAAAGGAGAGGCCGCGGAAGAGGTAGAATCCATCATCCTCGATGAGGATGACTCGGAAAAAACCGTCCAAATAGGCAAGTCTCTGAAGCCCAATATCAAGGAAGACCTCATTAAACTGTTGAGGAGAAGACGAAGCGTCTTCACATGGAGTCATGTAGATATGCCGGGGATTGACCCTGAAATCATATGCCACAAGCTCAATGTGGTAGAAGGAGTGAAGCCGGTAAAGCAGAGGAGGAGAATTTTCTCTAGGGAGAAATATGAGGTCATTAGGGACGAGGTCAAGAAATTAGAAGACGCTGAGTTTATCAGAGAGGTCATCTACCCTGAATGGCTGTCCAATGCAGTCATTGTTTCAAAGGCCAACGGGAAGTGGAGAATGTGTGTGGACTTCACAGACCTTAACAAGCACTGTCCCAAAGATAGCTTCCCTCTCCCCCGCATTGACCAGATGGTAGACGCTACCGCAGGACATGAGCTCATGAGCTTTATGGATGCCTATTCAGGGTACAAATAGATCTTCATGAACCCTGAAGACTCGGAGAAGACAACCTTCATTATTGACAAGGGGACATACTGATATAGGGTCATGCCCTTTGGCCTAAAAAATGTGGGGGCAACGTACCAACGCCTCATAAATAAAATGTTCGAATACCAAATTGGGAACTCTATGGAGGTCTATGTAGATGACATGCTGACTAAGAGTTTTAAGGCAGAGGATCATGTGGCAGACCTGGAGAGGACCTTTAATACGATGGACAAATACCAGATGAAGCTTAATCTGGCCAAGTGTGTCTTAGGGGGTCGGAGCGGGGAATTTCTTGGGGTTCATTATCAACCAAAGAGGCATCGAGGCCAATCCTGAAAAGATAAAGGCCCTTGTTGAGATGAAGACCCCCAAGTCCATTAAAGACGTTAAGAGGCTCACAGGGAGAGTTGCTGTCTTGAACAGGTTCGTATCTAGGGCCACAGAAAGGTGTCTACCATTCTTCAAAATTCTCAGAAAAGCCTTCGAATGGAGTGAAGAATGCGATGAGGCCTTCAAGGAGTTAAAATCATACCTGGGGTCTCCCTTGCTGTTGTCACGACCCGTGCAGGGTGAACGACTTTATGTGTACCTCGTCGTCTCAGAGTCAGCCATCAGTGCAGCCATTGTGAGAGATGAAGATGGAATACAGAAACCTGTGTATTTTAACAGCAAGGCACTCCAGGGGGCATAGCAAAGATATCCAAGGATGGAGAAGTTGGCCTACGCCTTGATCCATGCATCAAGAAAAATGAAGCCATACTTCCAGTCCCATACGATGGTCATCCTCACTGACTCTCCCCTTAGGCAGGTTTTGCACAAGCCTAAAAAATCAGGGAGTTTAATGGCCTGGGCTATAGAACTGGGGGAGTTTGACATAGTGTATCAGTCTAGGACGGCCATTAAGGGGAAAGCATTGGCAGAATTCATGGCTGATTTTACTTGGGAAGATGATGAGGCCGAGGATGAGAGCCTCGGGAAGATAGATACCCGACAGGGTGAGCTCACCGACACGGCTACAGATAAGGCTGAGACGAGCACCGCTAGAAGGAAAGTGGTTGAAAATGAAGAGGGAAGATATCTCTTTAGATAGGGGTCACTCACCGAGGGAGGTTTCTCAGAAGAACACACCGTGTGGAGTCTCTTCGTCGACGGGTCCTCTTGCGAAAGCGGGAGCGAAGCTGGGTTAATAGTATCAGCACCCGACGGCACAGACATTGAGTACACCCTGAGGTTCAACTTTAAGGCCTCCAACAATGAGGCCGAGTATGAGGCCTTGATAGCAGGCCTCTCCTTGGCCAGATTACTTAGTATCGGCCAGATTTTGGTTCACAGTGATTCGAGGCTGAAAGTGAATCAAATACTAGGAGCCTACGAGGCTAAGGATGAGAGGATGGCTAGGTACCTTGAGAAGGTGAGGTCATTACTGAAAGGCTTAAGAGAAGTGAAATTAAAGAGGATACCTAGGCTCGACAATGGCCGTGCTGATGCCCTTGCGAGGTTGGCTTCGGCAACTAGGACAGACATCAGGAGGACGGTCCCAGTAGAAAATTTTCTTCAGCCAACTATTGAAGACGCTGAGGGAACACTTAACAATTGCCTAAATGTTTCTCAGGAAGCTTCGTGGATGGACCCTCTGATTAGGTACATTAAAGAGGGGGAGATGCAAGGCAAGAAAGGAAGAAGTTGAGATACAGGGCTGCAAAGTTCACTGTCATTGGGGACACCTTGTACAAAAAGGGATTTTTACTCCCCTTACTTAGGTGTGTGCACCCATCTAAGGTCTCATCCCTTTTGCAAGATGTGCACGAAGGATCGTGCTCAAGCCACATTGGGGGCAGATCCTTAGCGAAGAGGGTGATCACCCAAGGGTACTGGTGGCCGACCTTGCGATAAATTCCAGAGATTTGCCACCATCCCTCACCAACCCCATCAACCTCTTACCTCCATTACATCCCCATGGCCATTTGCAGTGTGGGGGATCGACCTCATAGGACCCTTACCAAGAGCAGTCAATAACTATCGGTTCCTCATCGTAGCTATTGACTATTTCTCAAAATGGGTGGAGGCCGAACCGATGGTCACGATAACAGAGCAGAAGACCTTCCAGTTCATCTGGAAAAATGTTATATGAAGATATGGTCTCCCAAACACCCTCATCTCGGATAACGGGACTCAGTTCAAGAATACCTCTCTACAGAGGTACTGTGAAAGAGTGAGTATCAAAATTTTTTTCTCAACCCCAGGCCGACCTTAGGCCAATGGGCAAATAGAAGTCACAAACAGGACAATCCAAGATGGAATCAAGAAGAGGCTTGAGGAGGCAAAAGGAAGATGGGTCGATGAGTTATATGCTGTGCTGTGGGCATACATGACGACGGTGAGGACCTCTACCGGAGAGACCCCATTCATGCTAGCTTATGTCTCACAAGCTGTCATCCCCACCGAGATTGGGTTTCCTACTCATAGGGTCCAAATGTATGACCCCAGAGAAATACAGAAGAGAGGAGACTCGACTTAGACCTGATTGAGGAAAAGAGGGAGGACGTCGAGATAAGGCAGGCCGCCTATCAGTAGAGGACCACAAGGTTTTACAATCAGAGGGTGAAACAGAGGGCAATCGCAGTGGGGGACTTGGCCCTAAAAAAAACTTGGCAAAAGCCCAACAAGCTCCACCCTAATTGGCATGGCCCGTATAGGGTCATCGATGAAGTCGTCCCTGGGACCTATAGACTAGAAAACCTAGAGGGGGAACCCTTTTCCAACCCCTGGAATGAAGATCATTTGAAAAAAATACTATCAGTAGCGTTGTAAGGTCTTAATCCATAGTTGTAATAGGAGTTGCTCCAACATAACACTTGGAGAATATAATGAGAAATATCAGTGTTTCCCCTCATCCTGTGTTTATCAGTTCTAGTACGCATGAAAACATTTTCAGAGAACGACCCTCAGCTATAATGAGGGTCAATGGAGGGGACGACCCCACCATTGCCCTCAAGAAGGACGAGGGAAGACTTTATTAAAAATCATTAGTTTGGTTATTGGAACCCTCGGCTATAATGAGGGTCAATGGAGGGGACGACCCCACCATTGCCCTCAAGAAAGACGAGGGAAAACTTTGTTCAAAACCATTAATTTGGTAATTATAACCCTCGGCTATAATGAGGTCCCATGGAGGGGACGACCCCACCATGGTCCTCAAGAAAGACGAGGGAAAATTTTGTTTAAAACCATTAATTTGGTGATTATCACCCTCGGCTATAATGAGGTCCCATGGAGGGGACGACCCCACCATGGTCCTCAAGAAAGACGAGGGAAAACTTTGTTCAAAACCATTAATTTGGTAATTATAACCCTCGGCTATAATGAGATCCCATGGAGGGGACGACCCCACCATGGTCCTCAAGAAAGACGAGGTAAAACTTTGTTTAAAACCATTAATTTGGTGATTATCACCCTCGACTATAATGAGGTCCCATGGATGGGACGACCCCACCATGGTCCTCAAGAAAAACGAGGAAAAACTTTGTTGAAAACCATTAATTTGGTGATTATCACCCTCGGCTATAATGAGGTCCCATGGAGGGGACGACCCCACCATGGTCCTCAAGAAAGACGAGGGAAAACTTTGTTGAAAACCATTAATTTGGTGATTATCACCCTCGGCTATAATGAGGTACCATGGAGGGGATGACCCCACCATGGTCCTTAAGAAAGACGAGGGAAAACTTTGTTGGAAACCATTAGTTTGGTGATTATCACCCTCGGCTATAATGAGGTCCCATGGAGGGGACGACCCCACCATGGTCCTCAAGAAAGACGAGGGAAAACTTTGTTGAAAACTATTAATTTGGTGATTATCACCCTCGGCTATAATGAGGTCCTATGGAGGGGACGACCCCACCATGGTACTCAAGAAAGACGAGGGAAAACTTTGTTGAAAACCATTAATTTGGTGATTATCACCTCGGCTATAATGAGGTCCCATGGAGGGGACGACCCCACCATGGTCCTCAAGAAAGACGAGGGAATACTTTGTTTAAAACCATTAATTTGGTGATTAACGCTCAGCTATGTTGAGGGCCAGTGGAGGGGACGACCCCACCACTGTCCTCAAGAAAGACGAGGGAATACTTTGTTTAAAACCATTAATTTGGTTATTAACCCTCGGCTATAATGAGGGCCAGTGGAGGGGACGACCCCACCACTGTCCTCAAGAAAGATGAGAGAATACTGTGTTTTAAACCATTAATTTGGTGATTAACCCTCGGCTATGATGAGGGCCAGTGGGGGGGACGACCCCACCACTGTCCTCAAGTAAGACGAGGGAATATTGTGTTTAAAACCATTAATTTAGTGATTAATCCTTGGCTATAATGAGGGCCAACCCAGGGGACGACCCCTCGATTCACCCTCAAGAGAGACGAGGGAGGGGTTAATGGCATTAACAAAGAGACAACACAAATAATACAAGAGGCAAATATGGAAGACAACAAAGGAGATGATTGTATAAATGAAATATCAAGTGTTCTACAAGATAGAGTACAAAAATGTCAATTGCATCAAGAGGGTATGGGCTACAGACAGCCACCCTATGGAACAATATCAGAGGGCAGGGCCTCAACATCCACAAGAGGGGTTTCCTCAATGACCACAACTGGATGATCTTCAGACATGCCGACCCCCTCGACTTGCACTTGGAATTCCACCTGGGTTAGAGCCTCGGAAATCAGGGGGTCATCCAGTTGAACGGCCTTCAGAGAGGGACGGACGGAAGAGACGACGTCGCCGAACTTGAGGACGACCCACCGACAAGCCTTCCTTATCCCTCTCTCCAAGTACTCAAGGCCGAAGCCTTGGAACTCATCGGAGAGTTTATAGGCTTCCACAGCATCTGCTTCGTCTTTCTTCACAGCCTCAGATAGCTCAATCTTAAACTGGGCCTCCCGATGGGTCATGGCTTCATCCTTCTCCTTCAGAAGCAAGTCTTTGGCCTTTAGGTCCTCATCATGTTGTCTCGTCAGCTCGTCCATAATTCGTTCATGTTTAGTTCTGGCACTCTCTAGCTCAGCCTTTGCAGTATCTAAGTCAGCCTACAGGTCGGCCTCATGCTGGATGGCCCTCTCAGCCTCATAGAATTTCTCCTGATTCTCATCCATCCATTTAGTTACCGAGGTAAAGGCGCATACAGACTGCACAGAAAAATAAATAGATGTCAAGAGGCCGAGGAAACAGTTGGTGAAAGAATGAAATTAAAGAAATGAATCAAGACCAAAACCTAGGCTAGAGCGTGCAGACCATAGTCATACACTTTGGCTGGAGTTATCTTTGACAGAAAGTCGTAATCAGCAGCCGAGGGAGCAGAAAACATTGATGCCTTGGCTGCCCTCAAATTTACGATGAGCAATGATGGCTCGGCCCTCAGATGTGCTAAGTTTTGGGACCAGAAGGCCCCCATGCTGGATGAAGAAGTAGTCCCTTCAGATGCTTTGACCCTGGCCCTCGTCCGAGAATCTTGCCGAGGGTCAACAGGAATCTCAGGCTCTTTTCTTTTGTGGCTATTGGCTGTCGGCTCAACAACTGTCGACCCCACGGCCTTCATCTTCCTCGGAGCCTGCTGAGGCTCCTTACCGTTGTTCTTTTCCAAGCCTGATAGTAAACTGGGAGCAGTCATTTCCCAGAGATAGTCTGATACACCAGCAGGACGACCTGAAAAGGGTACGACACGTGAGAAAAATGTAATGATAAAAAGGAAACACTTGAAAAAAGTAAAGAAAAGTACAACTCACATAGTTCTGTAAGGGGGACGACCTTCAGACCAGCTTCCTTGAGGAACCGAGGGGTCATCAGATATTCAAACTTTGGAAGTTCACCCCCTCTCCCTCATCCTCTCAGATATTCAATAATATCTTTATCTTCCAGGCTAAGTCCGGGGTCTGACCTGGCCTTCATTGACGGGTTAGACCATCTTCGGGGGACCCTCGGACCATCGGCTACAGGAGATGCCTCGACGGAGAACTCCCACTCCCCAGAGATGAAGAAGAATCTCTTCTTCCAATCGTGGTTGGAGGTTTGTGCCACGTGGAGAAGTTTTTTCTCAGACCTCCTCGCCCCTAGATGATAGTACCCAGGCTGTTTGGACGAAGAGGTGATATTGTAGCAGGCCAAGAATATGTCAGCCGAGGGCTCATCAGTGAAAGCATTCTTCCATAGGGAGATGTAACCTAGTATCATCCTCCAGGAGTTGGGAGGAAGCTGAGAGGGGGAAATACTGAGGGCTGATAGGATATCTATGATAGCAAAATGCAGAGGGAACCTTACGCTAACCTTGAACATTTGTTCATACACTGCAACCTCACCCTCTTCACCCTCAAAAACCCTCTCAGACTCAGAGGGAACCCTCATGGTTATGTCGGGGGGGGGGGGGGGGCACTCCATAGGAATGTCTCCACAATAAGAGCTCGCGATCCCTAATGGAGGAGATATAGGATGAGGCATGGGAGGTATCAACCTGGTCATCTGAATCATCTCCCTCGTCCTCAGTCCCCTCTCCCTCGCCTCGTCATCTGCTAGAGGACCATGGGGAAAGGCCATCTGGAAGGCATGTGGAGATAGGGTTGTCACAGGGACAGCCTCGAAGGGGACCATACCCTCGGCTTGTCGGCCCGAGCTTAGGCCAGATGTCTCTATTCTACCAGAAGGTCCAGCGCCAGTTGGCGAGGATGCTCTCTCGTCCATCTCACTTGAATGACACTCGGCTGGACGATGGGACGACCCACAAGACTCAGATGGCTCAAATGGTTTTATTGTGTCTAGAGGAATAGGAAAGATGGGTCGTACCCAATTAGGGTCGGCCCCTTGTCTCCTCTCCTCCTCTTCCTCTATTCGTCTGATCTCAACAAATAATTTCTCTCTCAGGGAAGGGAACTCCTCAGCTAAGCTATAAAGCCTCCTAATCATCAAGGGGGAGACCCTACACTTGGAGGAATTTGGGGAACTTAACTACAAACAAGTTTGCAGTTGACCAAATTAGACTTTTGGATTAAAACAAAAGAAATCAAGGGTTTTACTCAAGAAAGCTCAAGAACACTCAAAAACCAGTCGCCGAAGAAGATGCCGGAAATAATATAAAACAACTTAAGTCCAACCATACAAGCCTAAAGCAAAGAAAGAAATGAAAGTAAAAGAGGATACTGGGGTAGAGGGATTACCTGAGGAAGGAGAAAGAGGGTGCCAAACTTGACATGTCGAAATGCGCAGGTCTGTCTGTTGGAAATCTAGAGAGAGAGAGCTTGGGCGCGAAGAAGAAGAAGAGAAGGAAAGGTTTCAAAAATCTCTTAAATACCTTAGTAATGAGTTGTCCCATTAACCAAGGCAGAGCACAGCCCACGAGGAGGGCATCATTAGGGCACAAAGTCCTAGGTCGTGTGCAGTCGCCACACCTTGGAAACTCGAACAACAATGAGTATCTGCCCAGGTGTCACTCATCCAACAGGCAGTACACTTGTCTCAAAAGCAACATTATCCCTCAGCCATCTCAGCATCATCTATGGCTGAGGGCTGGGGGGTGATTGATATACCCATATATACCCTCCAACTAAACGACCCCTTAGGAGGCCGACCCTTCATCAGGCTCCGGACGACCCCTCAGAGGGCCGACCCTTCATCGGGCCCCAGACGACCCCTCAGGGGGCCGACCCTTCATCAGGCTCCAGACGACCCCTCAGGGGGCTGACCCTTCATCAGGCTCCGGATGACCCCTCAGAGGGCCGACCCTTCATCAGACTCCAGACGAACCCTCAGGGGGCCGACCCTTCATCAGGCTCCAGATGACCCCTCAAGGGGCCGACCCTTCATCAGGCTTCGGACGACCCCTCAGGGGGCCGACCCTTCATCAGGTTCCAAACGACCCCTCAGGGGGTCGACCCTTCATCAGGCTCCTAATGACCCTCCGAGGGTACGACAGTACGAGGCCAGAATTAGGCCAGACTCATTACCGGAAGGAACTTTGCCCTCGGCCTCATATCAAAGGCTGAGGGTGACATCATCACAGCGCGTGGTTTGGGAGACGCGTGGAACAGTGCGCGTGAGGCTCACATGGCACATGGGAGACCGTTATAACAAAATCACACCCTCACGTGAGGGAATATTATGTCATCATTTGGCATCTACAGGTGTCAACAGGGGATTGGCTAGATCATCATTCACATAAACCATGCATACTTGGGGGGTACACTACACCCCCCAAGACCTATATATACTTATCACCTACAACCCTACAAGGGGATCGATCAATTTATTGTAACCCTAGCTAAAACTCTTCTTGTACACACAGTAGAGAGAGAAAGTGAGCTTATGTGCATTGTATCCAAGGCCATTAGTGCCCATACTTAGTGGATCACACACTCACAGTGGATGTAGGCCAAATTGGCTGAACCACTATACATCATTGTCTTATTTCCTCTTATACTCATCCCCTTCTACATACTTATACACTTATACATCTCTATGGCTGTAATGGTTACTACTGTTTGAGCTCATTATCACTTATCCGGTGGTGCTAAATCTTAGCATCATCAATGGGGATAACATCTTAGTTGATGACCTCAGACCTTATAACATCATGATTTGGTGACAAGGTCTGAGGTCAGACTTCATACTTGGATGACCTCAGATCCTTAATATGATTAATTTGGTGACAAATTATTTATGGGGATAACATCTTAGTTAATGACCTCAGACCTTATAACATCATGATTTGGTGACAAGGTCTGAGGTCAGACATTTTAGTTGATGACCTCAGACCTTATAACATCATGATTTGGTGATAAGGTCTGAGGTCAGACATCATACTTGGATGACCTCAGACCCTTAACATCATTAATTTGGTGATAAATTATTTATGGGGATAACATCTTAGTTGATGACCTCAGACCCTATACCATTAATTTGATGACCTCAGACCTAAATACACATTGCATAACAAAGAAAATCATTCAAAGAACACTCAGCAAATAAGAAAGTCAAGCATGTATCAGAAGTTAATATAAACTAAGAGTTACAGGATACAAGGTAACTGAGTTTACAATCATTAGATACATCTTGAAGTCAAAATCAGAGAATTATATAAATCTTCCCAAAAAAGTCCTAAGGGTTTGCAGCTACAGTATTAGCATCCTTAGCCTCATTCCCCTGACTGATGTTGGTCACCTCGGCCCCATCATCTTGGAGCTTGGCGCCTTCGATCTCAGTAACATCTAAAGTAGCAGTCTCTACAGGGGCCGCATCTTCCTCTTCAACCTCTTGAAGGGCCTGGGCAAATTGAGGATTGCCAAAACCTAGACCAATGAAGTCAGAGCCTTTCAAGTTCCCTGAATCCTTCTCCTTTACAGTCACCCATTTTCCAGTGGCCTTAATACCTCTTTTGAGGTATTCAAAGTCAAAGTTGATGAATTCATCAGAGACTTTGTAATCAGCCAGGATCCCCGCAGAAGTATCCTCAAGGGCTGCCTTCATTGCAGCATCAACTTTTTACTGGAGAACGCCATCCTTGGCCTTCAGATCAATGATGTGGTCCTTTTTAAGCTTGTAGATCTCTTTCTCAAACTCCTTAACCTTCTTATCAGATCCCTCAAAGGAAGACTTCAGACGATCTACCTCTGCATTCAGGGAGCTTTGCATCTTCTCTGCCTCTTGGCCTTTCTCGATGAGGGGCAACTTCTTCAGAGTCCAGTTGGCAATATGGTGCATAACAACGAGGCCCTGCAAATCAAGAAATCAAATGTATAAGTTCAAATTCAAAATAGAGGTCACACTTCGGAGTTAAACTAAAATCCAAAGTTATACCTGAATGGACCTGTGAAGGCCAAACTCAACCATCAGAGGAGTGTCCATGGAGCGACAAAAGCATTTGTCATCATCGATCATAGCAGAGTCGATGGCATCCAACGCTTGCAAAATGTGGCCTATAATGCTATCATTAATTTTTAGCTGCTCCAGACGGGCAACTAATGCATCTTCAGAGGATATGGGGATGACCTTTTGGGCCTTACTTTTCCTCTGATCCTCAGGGGAGGTGGTTGTAATTTTCCTCTTTCTTGTAGCATCGGAATTGGACGTGACTATACTTTTCTTCGGTGGGGGAGGAGGGGGGTGCATTCAGGCCTGCCTTCTTCACCAGCTTCGTAAGACTCGGGGCAGACATCTCTCAGACTTTGTCTTAAATGCCTTCGGGGCGCTCTGCAAATAGAAAGGTCTGAGTTAGAAAATTAGAGACATAAAAAACTAAGAGGTTTAACATGCTGAAATGATAAAAAAAGCACTTACGAAGTTCTGTCAGAGGACTACGCCTAAGCCCAGTCTCTGAGAGATAGTAGGGGGTCATCAGGTGTTCGAACCTGACCAACAGACCGTGCTCCCCCTGATCTTGGAGGTCTTTTACTTTTTGAAGATTATTCTGGCTTAACCCAGGGTCGACCCTGGAAGCCATTGACACCTTTCCCATCTCACGGGTATCCTCGGCTCTAAGTTCGAAGAGGGGACACAAGGGCTAAATTCCTATGCCCGTGAGGCAAAGAAATACTACAACTTCCCATTATGGTTGCTCGTTTGGGTAACCTGCAACATCTTCTTAGTTGACTTTCGAGCAAAGAAATGGTAATAGCTCGGATGGTTCCTGGCAGTGGATGGGATGTAGCACCCGATGAAAACCTGAATAGGAAGGTCTGAATGGTGGACTGCCTTCCATAGAACTATAGCTCCAATCATCACCCTCTAGGCATTGGGGGATAACTGAGAAGGAGCTAAGTTGATGTAGGAAAGTATAGCCCTAATAATGGGATTAATGGGCAGACAAAATCCTAACTTGAACATCTGCTCATACAGACATATCTCACCATCTCTACCGCCGAGAGCCTTCTCTTCCCTCAGAGGTCTCCTGAGTTTTATGGAGGGGCTAATGGAATATAGATGCCTAAAGGCAAGAAGGTCGAGCTCGGTGATAGTTCTCTCTATCTCAGCCGCCTTAGAGGTGCCAACATCGCTCTCAGGATCATCATCATCATCTGGTTCAACGTTGGCCTGAGCAGACGATGGGGCACCACTTAGGAACCTCTGAGCGAACTCAGCCCCTATGACAGCCGATAGGGGAATGGCTTCAAGAATTGGTGGAACAGTAATGCTAGGACCCACAACCTCAACATGGGAGTAAGAGTGCAATGTGCTTGAACTCTTGTGAGACGAGGCCCGACTAAAAACCTCGGTTTGGTCAGGGACCTGATCCTGCTGAGTGGAAAAGTCCATGGCCTCTTGAAAAGAGTCCACAAACATAGGGTCAGAGGTAGACGACTCAGACTCATACATGGGGGAAGTTTCAACTGGGACCTCTACTGATTTAACTGGTTCGACTGGCTCAGGGTATATAACCTTCAAAGGAGGTGGAAAGATAGGTCTGAGGGGGAATGCCTCTGCCCTACGAGCCTCCTCTTGGGCTCTTTTTATTTGCCTAATTTTATCTAAGGTCTTCTCCCTAAGAGAGGGGAATTCCCCTAAGAGTTGGTATAAGGGTCTGAGCATATGAGGCAGACCCTACACTTGTGACACTTCTAGGCAAACAACTTGACTTGGCTTGGCTAAGGATCAAACTAAGGTTTTGAATGAAAAACGATCAAGAACAGCTCACCAAAAAATGCAAAAATAGGAACAAGGCAGGAAAAATGAAGAAGAGATGTTAAATGATACCTGAAGGAAGACAATGAGAAGAAAGGAAGGGACTGCAAGGAAAGTCCACCCAGTGCACATCTAACCAGAGCTCTTGTAGAAAGAGAAAGTGGCAGAAAATTCCAGACGAAGAAATAAAGAAGTGGGGTAGAAAGAGAATGGAAGTGAGGGTTTAATCCTTAAACAACCCTATACGCATCCCAATGCCCATCATTACCTTGGGAGCCCAAAAGACTACAATTATTACACTTGTCAGGCACGCCAGCCACTTCAGCAGCTGACTCTTATAAAAAAGGTATTAACACCTAAGAAAGTCCAACCTCAGGCAAATATACCCCTTAGGCACCAGATCACATAGGTAACTAAGGGCTAGGGGGTGATTGATATGCCATATATGTGCCCAACTGCTCAGAGACATAAACCTCAGCCTGAAGAGGATGAGGTTGGAAGGGACTTAGATTGACACCCAATGGTCTCGTTCTAAGCAAGGTCGGCCCCGATCGAAGTTACTAGTTACCTAAGCAGGAGAGGTCTTCTTGATCCACAGAGGCAATTATCCATCTGGTCATCCAAGGATTGAAACCTCGGCTTGGTTAAGGCCGAGGTTGCCAACTCGTCATCATAACCAATCTCGAATGGGGATCAGCCGACGTTCCTGCTAAGATACCAATTCCTCGGCCCAGGCTGACATTACAGTCCACCTGCCTT
This sequence comes from Sambucus nigra, assembly GCA_949130495.1. Classification (NCBI taxonomy): domain Eukaryota; kingdom Viridiplantae; phylum Streptophyta; class Magnoliopsida; order Dipsacales; family Adoxaceae; genus Sambucus; species Sambucus nigra. The sequence continues at coordinate 193,676,082 of OX422223.1, forward strand.
ACCTCGACTCTCCCATTGAGCAAAGGATATCACCTTGTCCTCTTCCAGGACAAGGCTGGGACCATTCACAGATGGCCGAGTCCTTATCAACATATGTACTATTGGAAACACGTGTCCATAATCTATTATAACCGAATCATTCCCCTCACGTGAGGGAATATTGAGGTCATCATTATCTTCATAAGATCAGCCAGGTGTCATTCTCATACTGGTTCGATCCTTATGCACATGTTCATTGCATGCTTGGGGGGTACATTACACCCCCAGGCACTGTTTATAGAGGTCATCCTCTACCCTGTAAGGGATCCAAAAGATTGGCAACCCTAGTTGAAACTCTGTTCAAACATACAGTAGAGAGTGAAATCTTAAGATTTTGTATCCAAGGCCGTTAGTTCCCTCCTACAGTGATATTAATCACACACTTGCACAGTGGACGTAGGCCTAATTGGTTGAACCACTTATACTCTGGAGTTGATCCTCTTCTCCTCACCTCTTTATCTTATATTTGATATACTTGTGTTTCCATTGTTATGCATTGATTAGAGCTCATATACACCTTACCTGGTGTTCTATTTCCAGCATCATCACTATTAAAGTACATTAGTTTTTGAAATCCATCCTCTTCTCCGATAATAGTGGCACTAATGTTTGACTCTGAAACTACTAAATAAAGATATAACTTCTCTCGATGGACTGGTCTATTTAAAATAACCATTCGTCTAGTTAGTATACACACATCCTTTATTGTTACGAGAGTCTTCATCTCCTACAAAGATTTAATCTTTTGGGGGTTAGCTTCGATCCCTCTTGGATTCACAATGAAGCTTAAGAACTTTCCTGCTCCGATGTCGAAGACACACTTGGTGGGGTTGAGCTTCATCTTATACATATCCATTGTGTCAAAAGTATATTGAAGGTGGGTCACGTGATTGTCAACCTTGAGGCTCTTCGTCAACATGTCATCAACATGCACTTCCATCGTCATCCCAATCTGGTCCTCAAACATTTTGTTGACCAGCCTTTGGTATGTGGCCCCTGCATTCTTCAATCCAAAGTGCATGACCTTATAGCAAAAAGTTCCATTATCGGTTATATAGGTTGTCTTCTCTACATCGATTGGATCCATGAATATTTGATTATAGCTTGAGTAGGCATCCATAAAGCTCATTAATTCCTAGTCGGAGGTAAAGTCTACCATTTAATCAATACTCGACAATGGGAAGCTGTCTTTGGGACATGCTTTTTTGAGATCTGTAAAGTCAACACACATCCTCCATTTGCCCTTAGCTTTGGGGATGATGACAGCATTCGCAATATAGCCGGGATAAATAACCTCTCGGATGAAGTCGGAGTTTTACATATTTTTAACCTCCTCTCGAATCACATCATACTTCTCTCACGAATAAACTCTTCTCCTCTATCGGATCAACATTGCATTCTCGACCACATTCAACTTATGGCAGAGAATCTTCGAATCTATGCAGAGCATATCTTCGTGGCTCCATGCAAAGATGCTCCGCCTCTTCCTTAACAACTTAATCAACTCCTCTTTGACTTCTTTTCTTAGGGCTTTGCCAATTTGGATGTTTTTTTTGGTTCGTCCTCAAAGAGGATGATGGATTCTACCTCCTCAGTGGACTCACCCTTTTTCAGCCTCCTTTTGTCTCTAGGGTCTAAGGTATTAATATTGTAGGCCATAGTGGACCTTTTGTATGCTTCTCTCTCTTCAGTTGAGTTGAAGTAGCATTCGCTTGCCTTAACTTGGTCCCCATGAACTTCCCCTACCCCATATGGGGTCGAGCATTTAATCATCTGGTGGACTGTTGAAGGCATGACTTCAAATTCCTTGAGGTCTACCCTTCCAAGAATTATATTATAGGCCGAGTAGACATTTGCATCCATGATGAAGAAGTTAATCTTCATTGTAAGACATTTCAGACAAATGTTTCCCATTCTCACCTCCATATCACATATACCCAGGGACTGCACCTTTTCACCACTAAAGTCGATGAGTGGTTGGTGATACAGAATCAACCTCTTCTTGCTAAGACCTAAACCTTTGTAATAGTCCCAAAATATAATGTGGGCCGAATTACCTCCGTCCACTAAAATCCTTGGAACTTTATAACCATGTACTAGTGTGGTGATGACCAAAGGTTCATCATGTGGATCCAGAATCCCTTTAAAATCTAATCTTAAAAAACCAATAACCAAGGTATTCATATAAACTTTATCTCTCTTACCTTTCACATTCTCTAGTGCAGTTGAGTTCACAGTTTTTGGCTTTGGAGGGAGAGTTTTGGCCTCTTATACATGTGGTTTTCTATCAACGACTTCCTTTCCTCCTCCAGTAAGCCCCCCATAGATCATCTTAACCTCATATGAGATCATATGGATCCTACCCTTTGGATAAAAAAACTTGTGAGGGAGGTCAGGGTTATCCTCATTACAGTCGTCCGACTCATCGTCATCTTGGTTGGCTGGAGCATTTTGCTTACACTTGTCATTTTTCTTTTTCTTTATAGTGTCGTCTCGACCACCCCTTGAGCCACTATTATTCACATACTTTCTCAGATTTTTGACATTCAACATCTTCTCAATTTTATTCTTCAGAGCAAAACATTTGTCGGTCACGTACCCATGTTCCTGGTGGAATTCTTACCATAGGTTTTTGTTCCTCTTCTGAGGAGGAGCCTTCAACTTTTAGCGCCACCTCAAGGACAAATCATTCTTTATCTCGTTCAAGATGTGTTCACAACCAACTGTGAGGGGAGCGTAGTCAGCAAACTTATCATCTGCTGATCTCTTCATCCATCTTTATTCTTCTTATGTAACTTACCCCCGCTGCTAGTACCCTTATCATCCTCATAATTTACTGCCATAGCTTCTTTGGCGTTCATGACCTTATTGACCATCGCCAATATCTCGGCAATGGACTTCTGTGGGTATTCAATAAGCTTCCAGTATAGTTTTTTCTTCTGCTGACCTCCTATCAGAGCCGTCATTATAATGCTTTCCTCATAGTCTTCGACTTTTAGCTTTTCTTTGTTGAACCTTATAATGTACTCCCTACGACTCTCATTCTTACCCTGCTTGACGTACGTCAGGTGAGTTATCTTCTTTTGGGGTCTCACCCCAAAGAAGAAGTTGTGTATGAATCTCTCTATGAGCTGCTTGAAATTTTCAATTGATTTATTAGGGAGTGAGGTGAACTATACATGGGTTGCTCCGGTCAAAGTGCTTGAAAAGGAATGGCATCTCATTTCATCTAAGACTGAGTAAATGTTTGCAGCTGACTAGTACATCTCTACGTGGTGAACCAGATTAGTGCTCTCCTCATACTTGGGAGTGACCATTGGCTGCTTGAACTTGGTCGAGGTTGGAGAATTGACAATCCTAGCCATGAAATGAGAGCCCTATGAATACCCCCTCTACAAGGGTTCTTGGCTTTTGAGAATGTCTCTAACCTTATCTCTTAACCTCTGGATCGAGTCATTCCAGGGCCTCTCGGCCGCTTCTATAATATCGAGCGGGATGATATTGTCTCCTGCCACCTCAACTCCTCGAACAGAAGGTTCCCCTGCCACTGACCTCTCTCAATTATTCACGTCTCTCATACCCTCATCTCGATCACATGGTAGACGACAACCTACTTCTTCTCTCCTGAAGCCAGAAATACTCCTTTATCTGGACAGTCTATATCTGAGATCACCCACTGGGCCAAGCCTTTCAAAGGCCGACCATCTGCTTAGCTGATCAAAGGCTGAGCCCCTTAGTTGAGCGTTCTAACAAGGCATCCTATTATGTCTTAGGCTAACTTGAATAGGGTGTACAGTATTTCTTTATATTTTATATGGATCCCAGCATTCAGCCTAGGCATCTTCAACCTCATAGTCATCATACCGATCCTCTGGGCAGGGTTGACCTTGCCTCCCCAGGCAAAAATGCCTAGAGTCAACAACGTCTCCCCGTTATTGATGAGGTGACAACTCTTTGTGCTGTGCCTGGGGTGGTCCCCTAGCGTCTAGATGCTTCTCCATGGCAGTCGGTGTAATCATCTCCAGCACTACCCCTGCAGGTCTCTGTGGCCATCCCCGATCCTCATCGCGGGCGGGAGCGTAAAGGAGGATCCTCGGGTCCCATGCATCCCTCTCGGGAGTGCTTCGGCCGACGTCGTTTGAGATGAGGTGTAAAAATGTAGAGAGATTTAGAGTCTCCAGTCTATTTTACTCAAAATAGACAAAAGAAAAAAAGGGAAGCCATCCCGAAGGACGACATCAAAAGACATACTGGTGCATACGAAACCAAAATGATTCGAGAAGGATTCGGAGGCTAAGTTACGAAATGGGAAGGTGTTAGGCACCCATTCCGCCCTTTCGGTCTCACATGGATGTTTTTTATTTTCCTTTTTTATTTTCCCCGTGATATGTGTGCATGTGTATATATATAGTGGAGATAGGAATCCTCGACTTGTATCATTGGAGAGATAAAGCGAGTCATCCGTAGGAAGTTATAAAAAAAATATTAGAAAATAAGATTTACGCGATTACTCTTACGTTAATCGTTATAATCGAACGAAAACACATATGGAGTGATATGTCACTAAGAACAAGTATATAGAATATAAGAAAATTGGATTTAGAGAAGATAGAAAATAAGAGATAAAGTGAGAATAGGACTCGAGTCTCGGGTTTTACCCCGAGACGCCTATGTAGCTTATAAAGGCATCAAAGTCCACGTAGTTCGGAAACAAAACGAGGGGTGGGGTTTATTCCATAAATACAAATGGGGGATATCTTATTTATGAGTGTGTGTGTGTGTAGAAAAAGTATTTTAGTTGTGAGAAAAATATGAGAATCCCTATTTGGAATTTATGAGCAAACCCTATTTTTCTTATTTTTTGGGGTTTTATTTATATGAAAATAAGAGATGTGCAATAATAATAAATAAAAATTATATTAGGATGTGTGAGATGAGATAATAAAAGTGCTAGGTAATAAAACAAGTTATTGTGAATTTAAGATAATTTGAAGAGAAAGTTGAGAAAGTTGGACCTTCTTGAAGATCTTGAGCTTGATCTTGAATGTTGGAGAGCAGCCCTTGCACTTGGATGATGATGGAGAGTGGCTAATTCACCAAGTTTGATGAAAAGGATGACGAAAAGTGGAAGTTAGAAAGGGATTTGAATGTTGAAATGGCACTGTATTCGAGAGAGGTTTTTGGGATTCGCTGAGAGCGATTTTTATCAGACCTATGATCTCTTTGCAAATGAGGTGAAGGACTCCTTTTGTAGGGCCTGGTCACTGCCGATCAACATAGACCTGGTCCTGCCTATTGTCACCTGCCGTTAGGCAGGGTCTGGAACCTGCCATTTGGCAGTGTGTTTCAAGCCTTTTCAAAAAATTGGCTGCCGAGGGCAAATTGTTGGTCAGAATCGCACATGGGGCAGATCGTTGGAAAGGTAATTCAGAGACTTTTGAAAGTCCCTATCTTTCCGGAGTTTGGGAGTTGACTTTGGGTCAAATATGGCTCAAAAGCGTTTATCGATCCATTGGACGGGGAATCGTTCAGACGCAAACGAATCGATCATCCGCATGGTAAGTCCAAATCATGCATATGGCAGACCGTTGGATAAGTTAGGAGATGTACTTCGACATTCCAAAAAATTTGACCCGATATGGGGAGTTGACTTTGGTCAACTGGGCCCTAGAAGCATTCGCTGACCTCTTAGAGTCAAATGGATCGTTTGTCCGCATGGTAAGTCAGAATCTTGCACGAGATGGACCATTGGAAAGGAATTTCAGTGCCCTTCAAAAATTCATTCAGATTTGGTCGAGCTGAAGAGTTTGACTTTTTGGTTCAACGGAGCCTAGGAGTGCCCGATGGCTTCTAGGTCAGTACTCGGGGTATGTCCTGGGTTTGTAGTGACGAAGGGAGGTACTAGGGACCTAAGGAGAGTTAGGGGGTAACATAATGGGGTGTCTACAGAGCCCTTCGATGGGTGAGTTTGGAACAAATGATTACCGTCTGATAGACACCACATGATGCTTTTAAGGGAGTATGACCGATTCAGAGGGTTGAGGCCGATTCTGAGGACCTGAGGGGTGTGCTGGGTATGGTTTGAATGATGATCAAAGGTTTAGGTCTATTCTGAGGACCAGAAGTGATGCTGGGGGATGACCAATTTTGTGGGTGAAAGCCAAATATGCAGGCTTAAGTGATGAGGGTGACCGATTCTACGGGTCAAAGCCAATTTTGTGAGCTTAGGGTGAAGACCTAATAACTGAGGTCAATTCTGACCTAAGAGTGGTGACTACCGAGGACCGAGGTCAATTCTAACCTAACTCAGGTGACGATCCGAGATCGAGGTCAATTCTGACCTAAGAGTGGTGACAGCCGAGGACTGAGGTCAATTCTGACCTAAATTAGGTGACGGTCCAAAACCATGGTCAATTCTGACCTAAGAGTGGTGACGATCGAGGACCGAGGTAAATTCTGACCTAACTCAGGTGACAATCTAAGACCGAGGTCAATTCTGACCTAAGAGTGGTGACGACTGAGGAATGAGGTCAATTTTGACCTAACTCAGGGGACGATCCAAGATCGAGGTCAATTCTGACCTAAGAGTGGTGATGACCGAGGACCGAGGTCAATTCTGACCTAAGAGTGGTGATGACCGAGGATCGAGGTCAATTCTGGCCTAACTCAGGTGACGATCCAAGATCGAGGTCAATTCAGACCTAAGAGTGGTGACGAACGAGGACCGATGTCATTTCTGACCTAACTCAGGTGACGATCCAAGACCGAGGTCAATTCTGACCTAAGAGTGGTGATGACCGAGGACCGAGGTCAATTCTGACCTAACTCAGGTGACGATCTAAGATCGAGGTCAATTCTGGCCTAAGAGTGGATAAAGATTGGATTTTGATTCTACTGGAGAAAGTGCCTTGTGATTTTGATCTGAGCTGGGGAAGCTTTTGTTTCTTTAGGAGGCCTCGCAGGGGGGAACAACCAATTTTGGTGCTGTAAAAACTCCGCTGGGGAAGTGATCAGGCGATCCTTAGAGATCCTCCAGGATTTTGTCGGGAGGAGATTCACTTGATTTTTGAGTATTTCGCTGGGAAAGAGGGGTTCCGCTTGAGGGAATGCAAAATTTTCCTGGTGAATATGTTCTAAATCCTTCCTGGTATTTTTAGGAATTTTTCGAGGATTTTTTGGGGCTTTCTGGTATTTTTTGAGAATTTATGTACGAAATTTAAGGGGGTGCTGATCGGCACTGTATAAGGGGTGCCATTCGACAGTGGCACAGACTTTTGGATTGCCTCGAGAAGGTAAGGAGTCAGTGACGATTAGTATGGTTGGGGTCAGTGCCGATCGACATGGAGTTTGGCATCCTATATAAAGGGGGAGAATCCCTTCATTTTTTCACAGCTTCTTTGCTTTCTCTCTTTCTGCGATTTATCTGCTAATCGTTCTAGCATTTCGATCTTCAAGAAATGGCTGCTTTTGTGAGCACTGCAGTCCACACAGAGTGCTTGACCGTTGATGACAGGGCGAATGTGGAGTGGAGGTCCAGGGCGCCTCTTTCTTTGGGGAGTGAGAACTCCTTTGATGCGTTTGAGCTTATTGCGGATGAGCGGACTTTGCTGCGGGAGCCGTCGCATCATCGCTCTTCGAGAGTGAATCCTGGTGGTTATGTAAGTAACTCGACCTTTGGCATTCCTTTTTTTTGGTGATTTTTCTTTCTTTCTCGACTTCTGATGAGATTTTTCCTTTTTGCCAGTCTGATATTTCTTTGAAGAACATGCGCGCCTGTGGGACGATGGGGCTCAGGGATGTCTGGGAGAGTCTCCCATATGTGGTGCGTTGGGTGGTATCATCAGTGGGTTTTGGGAGGTTGGCATGTGCGCTAGATGAGATGCCTCATTCGACAGCGGTCCTGTGCACTTTGGGGGAGAGGTGGTGGGATACTACTCACACGTTCCATTTCGGCTTCGGAGAGACGACGGTGACTCCCATAGATGTGCAATAGCTGTTGGGGATAGATTGTGATGGAGAGAAGATAGAGGAGGATCTCTCTTTATGAGTGAGACCGGAGGCAGTACGTCCGACACTTAGTGATGTAGGGAGGATAGTTTCTGGGGATTCTATCCGGCTGTCCCTTCTGAAGGATGTCCTGTTGGGCAGGGTGATTGAAGTGGAGGACGATCTGTAAGTGAGGCAGATGGCCCGGTTATTTATTTTACTGGTGTTGGGAGGTTTCATGGTGGCGTCGAGCGGCGACGTCGTCCATTTGTGGTTCTTGTCGTACTTGAGGATGTTTTTAAACATCCATTTCTATGATTGGAGGAGTCTGACTTTGGCGACCCTTTACTCTTCTCTGGATGCATTCAGCCGGTGCTGCCGACAGACCTTTACTGGATCCATGTACCTTCTTGAGGTATTCTTTAGTTTGCGCATTTCTTTTCATGCATTTGCATTTTCCTTTCATGCATTTGTATTTTCCTTACGCATGTCTTTTTATTTGTGAATTCTTATCTTTGACAGACGTGGTTTTATGAGGTGATTGGGTGCAATACCCCACTGATCGCTTTAAAGGAAGACACTATTTGGGACTCCTGCCGATTGTATCGATAGCGTAAGGCCAATCGGCAGTTGATGGGATCTCTCTCTATGGAGACGGTGCATCAGGTCTTGAATGAACTGACCAGTGGTAGGGTAAGACTCTTTCCATTTTCAGTCTTGGTTTTTTCACCTTCTGATCTTGTATTAATTTATGACTGCTTGGAGATTTTTAGGTGACCTTTTATCCTTGGGGGATAGCCATTCAGGATGCGGGGACGATCGGGGTGAACGCGCAGATGAGGCGTTTGTTGGCATATGAGTTCGGCCATTCTTGGTATCTCGGGGAGAGGGTGGCTCACCAGATTGCTGAGGAGGAGGGGGTGGTGCCACCTGCGCAGCCTCCTACATGTATGAGGTGGGAGTGACTGCTGTTGGAGGATACGAGGATCGCGGTGATGATCGGCGAGTCCTACTTGTTGTACACTGATACGGCTGCGTCGTATGACTATATGGACTTTGTGACGAGTTGGTTAATGGTGCCCAGCATATATGATGCCCTTCCTTTCCTTCCTGCGGGTTCGAGTCGGGCGGTGGGATCTTCCCACAATGGCGGTGATCCGATGGCATCTGCGGCGATGACGACCTCGGAGGTTTCTTTTATGCGGCTGGACACTCCTTCATATAACATCCGGCGGGCCGATGAAGGGATGGTGCCTATGCTGCATCGTCCTCATGCGATGGATCCGGAGGAGTTGGGTTTTAACAGAGGAGGTCCTCCGACCTGCGGTATACCTTTCTATTCTTCTCTTTATTTCTTTTCTGTTTTGGTCATCTCTACTTTGATACTGATTTTGCCTTTTTCTTGCAGCAAGTCCGAGTGTCAACCACCTGGCTAAGAGACATCAGAGACTGGATATCTTCAGCAACTGCCCATATTCGGGATGCAATTCCTGTTCCTTCTTGCTTGGTGCCATCTGCTTCATCCAGAAAAGACTCTGGCTCGGGTAGTGGTGGTGCATCATCTCGCTGTAGGGGAAAGAGAGCACGTGGCAAGGGTGGAAGCTCTTAGAGAGAAAGGTAGGTGAGAGAGAGAGAGAATTTGGATTCGGACTGAGTCCCGTTGTTTTTGCTTTTTCTTTTTATTTCCTGCAAAATTGATGTAAAACGGAAAACAAATAGGTGCAATGCAATGGAGTGTTTTTATTATCTTTTATTAATGATGAATGAATGCATGCACATGCGTTTTTTATTTTGCTGTTGAGACAGTAAAAAGGAGTATTTTTGGAATTTTTGAAGGAAAGTTTTTAATTAAAAGGGGAAATTATATAAGGAGAAAAAGAGATTTTGAAATTCTGTTGAGAATATAATTTTATTTTTATTGAGTTTTCTGATTTGACAAAAGAGGAAAAAAAGGGAAATTTCTAAAAATGGGGGGTTGCCGATCGGCAAGCACCCGGTCCTGCCTACCGGCAATTCAGTCCAGTCCCATCAATTCAAAGCTCTGATTGGTAACCTCTTCAGCCTTTTGTATTTTGTGGGGTAGGATTCCCTTCGATTTCTGTAGTGATTATGTCTCTTGTGAGGGTTCTCAAGTATAAAAAAGGGTAAGGGTGGAGTGTTTTCATCACACCTTCGCATTTTTACTTATTTGCCCACTATCTCTTAGCCTTGCAAGATGGCTCTCCCTGGTAGCATTGAGTTTGCTAACTACCTCGAAGCCTTGAAAATAATGTGCTCTTATAATGTCGACTATGATGCTTTCAACATGGATCGAGTCTCCTTGTGGCGCAATTGGCCTATTGAGTGGAACATGCTGATGACGGCGGTACATTTCTAGTACCCTGAAGACCATGTATCCCACTTTGGGTTGGATAAAGTTCGTCCTACCTACGAGGAATTTTCTGCCATGCTGGGTATAAATCCCAGTGTTGCTGCGGCTTTGCCCGAATTTTCTCGTTCTCCCTAGGATTTGTTGGCCGGGGTTCTTCATATTTCGCCTTCGGTGACCAGATCACTGGTTGCTGGAGGAATGATCTCCCTCCCGGCGATGTTGTAGTCCCTGCATTTGCGGGAAGTAGGTGATGCTGGCTATGCTAGAGCTGTTGCTCTGGGCCTGGTTTCAAAATTACAGCTGGTGACTAGGGAACTGCTGGTGGACCCGCAACTTGCAGCCATTACTTCGTGGATGTCGTACCGTCGTAATCCTGCGGCGGTGATACTGGTGGAGACCCTGAATGGCCTGGATACTTGGAGAGAAGGTCGTTCTGACTTTTTGACGGGTAGCCCCATGATGCTGTTCATGTGGTTGTCTGAAAGTCTTCGCTTGGTGGCCCTTCCAGAGTATCCTTTGTCGGCTGTACCCAACTTCTTTTCGTGTTACTTCTTCAACGTTGGCTTGGATATTGAGAGCTGGGAGAACTGGTTTGTGGAGAATGGGGCTAGGAATCTGTATTGGCCAGTGCCTTGGTGGGGGCATTTGATGCCTGTTCTGGAGCTAGGAGAGTACTTATATGTGCGACTGGTTGGTCTCAGACATACCTCTTTTCATTTCCCTTGGTGACTTCTGCACCAATTTGGCTGGGCACAGGGCGTGCCACCTTGGACCACAAATTTCTTTACGATGAAATATTTGACTGAGCCTCTGCACATATGGCTTGGCTCCTTGTGGGAAAATCGGCATCCGTCGACCCGTCCCTTTCAGTCTGTTAGGAGAGTTTAGCATGTCCCTGGAGATTATATGAAGTGGTTGTGGAGGAGAGTAGTCAACAAGATGTTGGCAGTGGAGACTATACAAAGGTTTTTGTTTTATTTAACACCATGGAAGGGGGTGTTGTGGTTTTTTCGAAGTTGGTTCAGGCTTATCGGTCCATGGAGTGTTTACGACACTCTGTTCAGGTAGGGGAAATTTGGGGACCTCGAAATGTAGATGATGAGGGTGAAGGCTCCTTTGGTAGCTGTGGGTAGGACTCTTGGAGATTTTTTTTGTGGAATAGGGAATATATGTGGGGATTTTATTTGGCTTTTTATGGCAGTAGGGGGAAGGGAGTTATCCGTTCCTTTTCTTATGTAATCTGTGCTGTAATTTCTTATTAATGAAATAAGCAACTTTATGATCATCCAGCTGTGCCTTTCGATGAATTTTGTAATTTTTAATTATCTATACTGATCGCTAAGGCATACATAATCCTTTTGTTCAAGTATTTATTAGAATGAACTGCCGTTCTCGGAGATAACAAAAAGAATAGTATTTTGTGAAAAAGAAAGGGCCATTCTCCTGTAAGATGTATGAGCTGCCTGCGTACCTCTGGGGATTTTGAAATTTTTTTATTTTTCTTGAAAAATGTTTTTTTGCAGAGAATCAGGCCCATGTAGTTCTGGGTAGAGGGAAATGAAGAGAGTTTTTTTTAGAATAGAAGGGAGATGAGAAGAGTCGTAGCGCATCGAGATTCCAGACTAGGGGTAGAATTTCTTGAGACCGTCCAGGTTGACTGGACAAGCCATCTCCCCCCCATCTAGGTCAGTGAGCATGGTGGCACCGGGGGATAAGATTTTCTTCACAATGTAGGGGTCGCTCCAATTGGGCTTGAATTTCCCTCTGGGGTCCCAGATGGGTTCTATTATCTCCTTGAGGGCTAAATCCCCTTCCCGGACACAGCGGTCTTTGACTCTCTTATTGAATGATCGCGTTATTCAGCGATGGTACCCCTGTATGTGGTAAAGAGCTTTCAATATCCTTTCATCTAGGAGGGTCAGTTCGTTGAGATGGCTTTGGCACCAGTCTTCTTTACTTTCGAGCATGACGCGTAGCGAGGGTATTTCCAACTCCACAGATAATATTTCTTCCTTACCGTAGACCAGAGAGTAATGGGTAGCCCCAGTAAAGGGTTGTATTGAGGTTCAATAGACCTAGAGGGCGTACGGGATCCAATCGGCCCAATCCCTACAGCTTTCGGTCATCTTATTGATGATGGCTTTGAGTTTCTTGTTGGCGGCTTCAACTGTACCATTGGTCTGAGGTCGGTAGGGAGAAGATTTGTGTCTCTGAATCCCGTACTCGTTGACTACTTCAGTGACGTCTGCTTTGAAGTGCAACCCATTATCTGACACTAACTCGTGCGGGACCCCATATCGGTAGATGATATTTTTCTTGAGGAATTTGGCCGCTTTCTTGGCGTTCAATACTACGTATGACTCATCTTTGACCCATTTGGTGAAGTAATCAATGGTAACTTGGATGAATTCATGTCCATTTGAAGCCTTTGGTGCAACCTTCCCTATGATGTTGACACCCCAGGTGGAGAACGGCCAGGGAGAGGTCATGTTGTATAATTCTCGCGGAGGCAGGTGTTAAAGATTAGAGAACTGTTGGCATTTGAGTCATCTCCGAACATAGGCGGTGCAATCTTGGGCCATGGTGGTCCAGTAGTAGCCCCGTCGGATGATATTCTTGGCAAGCATGTGACCGTTCATGTGGGGCCCGCATTCCCCGTTGTGGATCTTCTGCATTATCTTCTCAATCTCAGCCCCTGCGATACAGTGTCGATGAGTTCCATCGAAGTTCCTCATGAGTAGAGCTTTATGACAAATGATGTACTGGGCGACTAGTCTTCGGAGGGTCATTTGGTCTTTCTTGTTGGAACCCTAGGGATACCTACCATGTTTGAGGAGGCACCAGATATCATAGTACCAACAATCAGCTAGTTCAGGATCTTCGGTAGAGAAAAGCTTAATATGGTAGCAGTGGGTTGGTTTGTCTTGCTTTTGAACTAGGAAGGGAGTTATTGTTATTCCTTCGGGCATCTCGACCATAGAGGCCAAGGTAGCGAGAGCATCGGCTAGGTTATTCTTTGCTCGAGGTAGGTAATGGAAGGTGATATCTCAGAATCGGGAGGCTAACTCTTCTAAGTGGGCATGGAAGGGTTGGAGCTTTTAGTCCTTGACTTTCCACTTTCTGAGCACTTGACCGATGATGAGGGAAGAATCCCCGTAGGCCTCAAGGTATTGAACACCTTTCTTGAGAGAAACTTTGAGGCCTACAGTGCAGGCCTCGTATTCCATCATGTTGTTTGTGCAAGATAAATCCAGTTTGATGGCGATGGGAGTGTGGGAGTCATCTGGGGAGATCAGAAGTATCCCAATGCCATATCCCTTTTTGTTAGCATCTTCGCCAAAGAACATTTTCCATCGAATGTTGTCTTGAGCGGTGTAGAGGATATTTTCATCTGAGAATTCGGAGATCCAGACATCTTCTTCTTCTACGGGGTAATCAGTGAGGTAGTCAGAGATGGATCTTCCCTTAATGGCTTTCTTCGTGACGTACACGATACCGAACTCAGTTAGGAGCATCAACCATTGAGCCATTCGACTGGATAAGGCGGATTTCTCAAGTAGGTATTTGATGGGATCCATTCAGGATACAAGTTTTATGGGGAAGGCGAGCATATAGTGTCGCAACTTTTGGGTGACCCAGACAAGTGTGACACACACATTTTCCAAAGCAGTGTAGTTGACCTCGTACCCAAACAATTTGTGACTGGCATAATAGATGGCTCTTTCTTTGTGGGAGTCTTCAAGGTATTAGGCTAGCAAAGCCCTAGCTGCAGTGTTGGTTATGGTTGGGTATAGGAGCAAAGGGAGACCAGGCTGTGGTGGCATGAGCACTGGAGGTTGGGTCAGATATTGTTTAATTCGGTCAAAAGATTCTTGGAAGGCCTTATTATAAACCTTGGTTGAATCCTTTCGGAGGAGCTTGAATATCGGTTCACAGATGGTGGTTATCTGGCTGATGAACAGGCTGATATATTATAATTTCCCAAGAAAACCTCAGACTTCTTTCTCTGTTCGGGGCGGTGGCATCTCAAGTATGGACTTCAGCTTTGCGGGATCTGCTTCTATCCTCTTCTCGCTGACCATGAATCCCAAGAGTTTTCCCTTTGTAATGCCGAAGACACATTTCTGTGGATTGAGTCTCATCTGATACCGTCGCAGTCGTTCGAAGAACTTTCAAAGAGCGGAAACATGACCTTCTCCAGTTTTGGACTTGATAGTCATATCATCGACATAAACCTCGACTTCTTTGTGAATCAGATCATGCAGGATGGTTGTGGCAGCCCTTTGGTAGGTAGCCCCGGCATTCTTGAGACCAAATGGCATAACAGTGTAGAAAAAGGTTCCCCATGGGGTGATGAATACGATTTTTTCTTGGTGGTCTGCGTGCATGTTGATTTGGTTATTATCTACGATCATGTCGATATTGGGTAGCGAATAATCATCCTTTGGAGAAGATTTGTTTAAATCTTGGTAGTGTACACACATTTGAACCTTCCCTCCTGATTTTGGCACATGTACTATGTTGGCTAGCCATGTGGGATATTCGATCACACGAATGAAGGCCACGTTCATCTGTTTGACCCCCTCTTCTTTGACCTTAAGCGACCATTCGGTGCGGAGCTTTCTCAACTTTAGTTTAACCGACTTGTAATATGGGAGAGTGGGGGTCTCGTGCTGAGCTATTTCCAAATCAATACCGGGCATATCATCATAGGACCATGCGAAGACATCCATGAATTCCTTTAGCAATTCTTTGAGTTGTCCGCGCTCATGCTCATCAAGGGTGGACCTTATCCTAATCTTGCGCAGTTGGCTACTAGAATCGAGATTAATAACAATAAGCTCCTCTTCATTAACTTGAACGTGATTATGTTGTTTACTATTAAACTTATTTAGATCAGTTAAGAATTATTCATTTGCAAAATCATCATCATCAAAAGTTTGATTAAAATCCAAACAATTAATGTAAGGCACAACAAGATACTCAAAATCTTCATTTATTTCATTGATAGGAAAAACAGCATTGAGAACCTTATCAAAAGAGGTCTCGATTACATTTGAATAAGGATAGACAACAGAAGAAGAAATAGGGTAAACATTGGGTTTAGGGGAGATTTTAAGAGGTAAAACTAGCACAGCATGCTAATAGAGGAGGGGGTGTATCAACATCTTTAATCAGATGGGATGGATCCATTGATGTAGTGCCTGAATGAACCATGCAGCGTGCCAGCCCTAGTGTCTGTAAGTTGAAGGAATCTTCGGAATCACTTTCCTCAGTATCTTCGATATTTTTGATGAGCGGTTGTGCTCGGTGTTGGAAACTTTCGGCCCATGGGTAGCTATCTTGGAAAGAGATCTCCATTCGAGGCTTCATCTTCTTGTCTGTACGGTCATACCATGGTTCTGGAAAACCGCAAAAGGGGAAGTCTTCATCTTCTTTGATGAATCATCCATTCAAGGAGTCTCCTGGGATAGTTTGGATGCAGTCTAATCTTCTCTTTGGTCGAGACTGGTGGATCATTCTGAGCTCTTATTCTGATGGTTGATACCCTAAGCCATAAGGAGGGAAAGCTTTCTTCAGTTCGATGGGCTCAAGTATCCCTTGCTGCCTTTGCCCTACCCCCATTCCGGGTATGAAGTGCATGTTTCTGAACATCTGAATCACATTGACATTGCCATGAGGGTCATATTCTGGACAAACCCTTTCTTTAAAACCGTCCCCTGTCGGGAGTAGGAGTGGCTCAACTCGAAATCCTGATAATAGCATATCATTTGACCCGTGCATATCTCAAGGATTGGACTGCTGGTGCTTGCACCCTTGACATTTTTATCGTCGCCCAAAATGGTGATGACTCGCCCATCGGAGAAAAACTTCAATTTCTGATGGAGTGAGGAAAACACACCCTTGATACTGTGGAGCCAGGGTCATCCGAGCAAAAGGTTGAAATAAGATGGGATGTCTATGACTTGGAATTCAACGACAGGGTTTATGGGGCCAACCCCTATTATAAGTTCTATGGATCCCATCACCTCCCGGTGGGTATTATTGTAGGCACGTACAACGATGGAGGTTGGGGCGCGGTCGCTTTCTTTCAGGCCTAAACACTTAAAGGTTCTCAATGAGAAGACATTCAAGGAGGATCCATTATCGACAAGAGAGAGTGGCACGGCCTTCCCCATAACTTCGACGGAGATATTGAGTGCATGATTGTGATTTGGCCCAAATCTAGGGATTTCTTCTTCAGAAAATGATAGCATTTGGGTAGAGGACAAGGATCCGACCATATTTACCGCTTCTTCTGGTGTGGTAGAAGGAGGAAATGTGGATCCAGTGAGCAGCTTGATTAAAGCATTTTTGTGCAGATGGGAAGACATGAAAAGCCCCCATAGGGTGATGTTAGCTTGAGTTTTCTTCAGTTGATCGAGGATCTTGCTCTACTTGAGGGTCATTTCTGGCATAGGAAAGTTTTCAACGCCCTTCCCTTTGTCATTTGATGGTAGTGAGCTTGGAACCTGGTAATATCTCCCTGATCTGGTCATGTTATTTACTAAAGAAGGGAAGAACATGAATCCCATTTCCTCACCAATCTCAGGTTGTTCTTTCACCCTCTTTATTTCTCTAAGGAGTTCTTCAAATGATATCATCCCACATATGTCGGCTACTGGGCCAGTTCTTCCTGAGGCTCATTCTTTACTCGAATCTTCGAATTCTTCCCCCATCCGGTGGCAATAATTCTATCTTTCCATGTAAAGTCAATGCATTCCACAACTTCAATGGATTCTTCATACAGGTCTTCCCATTCTATGGGGATATATATGGTTAAAATGACCAAGCACCCTTGTAGCTTCAAAATGTCAAGTAACCCGGTGATACTACAAATGCTGTTGGTTTGCCCGAATAATTTTGCCATAATATAGACAACATCATCTAGGCTGACTTCATTAGTTGGTATCACCCACTTGTCTGAATCTCCGGCCCATTTTTGTGCTTCCAAGAACAGTTTACTTAACCTTTGGCAATCGATGACCATCTATGAGGGCAATTTCAGCCCGAACTCTAGGAGTTGGTTTAACACCTCTGACAATTCCATATTTCCATTTTCAGAATGGGTACGAACAACGATGCATGCTCTGGTAAGGAATGAAAGTGCCTGATCACCGAGACTAGTAGGGTGTAGGAGGAAATATGGGAAAATTTGAAGAGGTTTAGGAGAGTATATGGGTGTGATTTGAGTTGAGGGATTGAAATCTGGGTTTTCTTCTAAGAAGAGTGCATTGGCATGATTTGGGAGTGGATTATGAGTAGTGTTTGGCTTAGGATTGGCTAGTAGGGCGATGGTACCCCAATCAATGAGATCTTGGATTATGTTTTGGAGGTGAAAGCATTGGTCGGTGGTATGGCCAACAGTTTGGTGAAAGGCACAATGAGCATCGGCCTTGAAGTTTCTTGGGAGTGGATTTGGCAATGGACGGGGATCTAAGGGTTTGATGAGGTTTCGGCTTAACAGGGCTTGGTAAACTTTAGAGAGGGGAGCATGGAGCTCAGTGTATTCCATTCGGATGGGGGCATGGAGGCTTTCTGGTGCCCATGATGTGGTTGGTTGAGAGATGTTGTTAATGGTTGAGACTGTAGCACTAGCGGGCTTGTCATACTTTCTAAGGGTGAATTGTCCGGACACCTTCTTCGGTTCAACCTCTGTTTTAACAAAGCTTTCCTCGATTTTTACTCCCGCTTCTCTGAGATCTCATAAGTGGGGATATAATTGTCCTGCCATCGTCGCTCGGACATGGGGTAAGAAGTTCTTCTTCACTATGTTGACCTATTCTTCCTCAGATGGCCTATTGGTCTTGGTAGCTGCCTGCTCCCTCCACCGGGTTATGAAGTTACTGACTGATTCCCCAGTTATCTGTTTGAGCAGCTCTAAATCATGATGGGTGACCTCAAGCTCTTCATTGTATTTGTAATGCGATATGAATTCTCGGGCTACATCCTCCCAGCTACGGATTTTGGATTCCTCGAGAGACAAAAACCATCGGAGGGCACTATCCTTCAAAGTTTGCTGAAACAATTGGGCCATCGCTTCTTTAGAATCCCCTAATAGAGTTATGGAACGATGATAACTGCGAAGATGAACAATCGGGGGTTCACTCCCTCCTAACTTCTCAATATTTGGCATCTTAAACTTCTCGGGTAAACTCGCTTTAGGATAATGAGGCATGTGGGTGTAGTATGTAATTACTCGAGATTATGACTTGGTCAAACTTCTTGGTGAATATCTTGAGATTCTATTTGTCTTTATTCAACTCCTCCTCTTTTGGATCAATCACCATAGGCAGGTTAGCCACAGGCTGGGCAATGTTTGGCATCGAAAGCTGAGCAGGCGGTGGCCCATTGACAGGAGGGGCATGTGAAGCGTGCTGATATTCTTTAGGAACCCAGATAGGCTCGGGTGGACCCATTACACAAGGGAATAAGGCCTCGGGCTCTTGAGGAATAAGAACCTGGTTTCGTTGCATCTTTCGAACCTCAGTTTGGAGGTTATCAATCTTGGACACAAGCTGAGCTAGGACAGCTGTCAGATCCGACTGTATGACTGGTACTTGATCTGTATTCTACATGGGAAGTGGATGGATTCTAGAATCAAAAGAAGTAGTAGAGGAATGAACAAAACTTCGGGGTGATTTGACTGAAGACCGAAGACAATAGGGAGCCAGGCTAAGGGCTTGCGATTGACCTGAGAAGGCGTAGAATAGGATTTATTTTTGAGAAAAAGAGAAGAAACTATTTTTAGATTTTTGATAAAGAAGGGAGAAATGTTTTAGGAGATGTAATTCAGCATGCTTATTATGATTATTATGTTCTCACTTGTATTTAATTCTCCTAAATGCAATGCCGGATGGGACCCGAGCCTGGAAAAGTGGGGTTTTTAATCTATGCGAAGCTACGGCTGGACTTGGAACCAGGCTCACGGACAGGGTCCCATTTTAAAAAATGCACAAAAAATTTGGGCGGAAGGCCGACCCAAAATTTCGGGTTGAAACCGGCAATTTAAAGTGCGTGTCCTAGGTTTGACACCTATATGCGGGTATGCAGTTGGTTGGGTGAATCAGAATGGGTTCCCCCCTTTGGCGTGACTTCCACGATATACGTCTTGCTCTTGCGGGCAATCGGTACGCGTGGACAAGCCATTTGATATACCTGAGTGTACGTGAATTGCCTCACTATATACCTCGTGGGGACGGTACGTGTGAGAGAGAATTAGATATACACAACGTACGTGAATGAATTCCCTACGATATACCTCCCATCATGACTTCGGTCAAGTGGTACGATGCGGGGGAACCGTTTGATATACGTCGAAGGTACTTGGCCAATGGAAGGTGAGAGTCATATCGTTTAGGCTAATTGCGGCCTGCCGGACCAGCGCCTATCAAGAAGTGACCCTCTAGTTACTGGGTAAAATTTGGTCAATAACAATGCTCTTTGGTGATGTCGTGTGAAGCATGCATGATTCTCTTATTAGTATCTTATGATGAGAATGTTTTTCTTGATTATGCCAAATAGGGAGCAAAGTACAAGTACTAAAGGTACACCAAGTATGGATGGGTGATGCGAGCAACATGTGGATATATGTGATCCTAGGTGCACATGGTGTGAAGTGTATATGGAGAATTTTCTACAAGTGTGTGAACAGAAGCATAAGCATGGGATACACATGGAAAAGGGGAACATGCATATATAGGGGAAATATAAACAAATATAACATCTATGTAAATAGAGTCAAGCCCTCAAAACATACATATCCCAAGCAGATTCGCCACTGTGGCCATCCCCGATCCTCGCCGCGGGCGTGCGCGTGAAGGAGGATCCTCGGGTCCCGCACGACCCTCTCGGGAGCGCTTCGTCCAGCGTCATTTGAGATGAGGTGTAAAAATGAAGAGAGATTTAGAGTCGCCACTCTATTTTACTCAAAACCGACAAAAGAAAATGAGAAGCCATCCCGAAGGACGACATCCAAAGACATACTGGTGCATACAAAACCAAAATGATTCGAGAAGGGTTCGGAGGCAAAGTTACGAAATGGGAAGGTGTTAGGCACCCATTCTGCCCTTTTGGTCTCTCATGGATGTTTGCTATTTTCCTTTTTTATTTTCCCCGTGATATGTGTGCATGTGTATATATAGTGGAGATAGGAATCCTCGATTGGTATCATGGGAGAGATAAAGCGAGTCATCCGTAGGAAGTATAAAAATAATATTAGAAAATACGATTGACGCGATTACTCTTATGTTGATCGTTATAATGGAACGATAACGCATATGGAGTGATACGTCACTAAGAACAAGTATATAGAATATAAGAAAATTGGATTTAGAGAAGAGAGAAAGTGAGAATAGGAATCGAGTCTCGGGTTTTACCCCAAGATGCCTACGTAGCCTACAAAGGCATCAAACTCCACGTAGTTCACATACAAAATGAGGGGTGGGGTTTATTCCATAAATCCAAATGGGGGATCTCTTATTTGTGAGTGTGTGTGTGTAGAAAAGTGTTTTAGTTGTGAGAAAAATATGAGAATCCCTATTTGAAATTTATGAGCAAACCCTATTTTTCATATTTTTTGGGGTTTTATTTATATGAAAATAAGAGATGTGCAATAATACTAAATAAAAAGTATATTATGATGTGTGAGATGAGATAATAAAAGTGCTAGGTAATAAAATAAGTTATTGCGAATTTAAGAGAATTTGAAGAGGAAGTTGAGAATGTTGGACCTTCTAGATCTTGAGCTTGATCTTGAATGTTGGAGAGCAGCCCTTGCACTTGGATGATGATGGAGAGTGGATAATTCACCAAGTTTGATGAAAAGGATGATGAAAAGTGGAAGTTAGAAAGGGATTTGGATGTTGAAATCGCACTGTCTTCGAGAGAGGTTTTTGGGATTCGCTGAGAGCGATTTTTATCAGATCTGGGATCTCTTTGCAAATAAAGTGAAGGCCTCTTTTTATAGGCCCAGGTCACTGCCGATCGACATAGACCTGGTCCTGCCTATTAGCACCTGCCGATAGGCAGGGTCTGGAACTTACCATTTGGCAGTGTGTTTCAGGCCTTTTCAAAAAATTGGTTGTGAAGGGCAAACTGTTGGTCATAATTGTGCATGGGGTGAATCATTGGAAAGGTAATTTAGAGACCTTTGAAAGTCCCTTGGACCGCTCCTGGGTTTGGGAGTTGACTTTGGGTCAAATATGGCTCAGAAGCATTTATTGGACCATTGGACGGGGGATCATTCGGACGCAAACGGATCGTTCGTCCGCATGGTAAGTCTGAATCGTGCACGGGATGGACCGTTGGAAAGGTTAGGAGATGTACTTCGACAAACAAAGAGTTTGACCTAGTTTGAGGAGTTGAATTTGGTCAATGGGTCCCTGGAAGCATTCGGTGACCTCTTAGAGTCAAATGATCTTTCGTCCACATGGTAAGTCAGAATCGTGCACGGGATGGACCGTTGGAATGGGATTTAAGTGCCCTTCGAAGATTCATTCAGCTTTGGTCAAGCTGAAGAGTTTGAATTTTTGGTTAAACGGAGCCTGGGAGTGCCCGATGGCTTCTACGTTTGTACTCGGGGTATGACCTGGGTTTGTAGTGATGAAGGGAGGTACAAGGGAACTAAAGAGAGTTAGGGGGTAACAGAATGGGGTGTCTACAGTCTCACTAATACATTTTTGCTGAAGGAAGCTAGTTGCTCCTCCATCGGCTGTTGGCTAGGGGGCGTGACTGGACCTAGGACTGGGAGTTGGTGGTGGAAATTCGGATGCTATGTTTCAAACCCGATGGATGAGTTGTAAACTGAAGAGTAAAAGCTTAGAAGCTCAACAAGATCTCTTTCAATGGTGAAATAGCTCCACAAGAGGGGATGACTGGTTCACCACCAGATAATCTGGTGAGTACAAGCTTCAGAAGGGAAGAGATGACAACCCTCGTTCCCACAGACGACGCCAGACTGATGATACCAGAATTGGTACCACCAGGACAAAGTGATAATGAGCTAATACATATATAAAAATACTAGAATTACTCATGTAGTGCACGACATTATGATGGAAAGTGACAAGTGTGGTCTCGACCGAAGGCATCAGGTTGAGGGGTCCATACAAGTCATTTCCTAGTATCGGCTGGATTAGAGGATGAGATATGTCCTTGCTATTGAAATGCTCCCCTGAGGTCTCGACTTACTGGATGGCCGAGGTTGTGGATGATGAGGCCGACCCTAGTCTGGATGAGTCTTTGAAATGACCTAGGTGAGGTCCTTTGAGAACTCGAATGGAGACCTAACGTCCCTCATCCTAGGACGAGGTCACACTTGGTCATATCAGTTGGCTATTCAAATGTGTAGAAGGGTCCAGTGAGCAAGATAGAAGTCCATGAAGACAATTACAAAACCATCAAGATCCCTTTGTATAGAAGGATCCATTAAGCATGATACTTCTAGACTTTGATAAGGCAGTTTGCTATAATGATACATAGGGACTGTAGTAAATGTCAATTATTTTACCAAGCGACAGAGTGTAAATTCATTGATCAACCTCAAGATTGGAGGCAACCATATATGACACTGTTCTAAAAAACTCGCCTAAGCTCCTCCTAGGCACGCCTAGGCTTGAGGCTTGGGAGAAACACCCCGTCTTAAGCTTTTTACGCCTTATTCTTGGTAAAACCTTTAAGGCTCACTTTTTTCTAAAAATAACAATGCTTTAGTGAAATGATATCTCCCTTCAACGAATTTTTTTTCAAACCGGACCATTATCGCATCTAAAATAATCAAATATTATTTTAATTTGCATATATTCAGACAAATTTTTATGATATGTACAATTTAGTATTTTAGTAGCCTTGTTATGGTTAAAGAATTTTTAAATATATTAAGAAGGCCTAAACTCCTTTTCACGCCTTTTTACGCCTAAGGCCCGCCTAGGCTTCTAAGGCTTAAGGCTTAGCCTCCACACCTCTATCCTTTTTATGCCTAAGGCCCGCCTAGGCTTCTAAGTCTTAAGGCTTAGCCTCCACACCTCGATCACGCCCCGTATTTTTTAGAACCTTGGTATATGGACATGTTGGAAGATGGAGTGATGCCGATAGACAAAGATGATGCCACGAGACTAAATAGGCGAGTGCCTAGGCATTACGTCAAAGAAGGGTAGTTGTACCGAAGAGGTTATCATGACAGGCCTTTGAGGTGCATCTGGTGAGTAGAAGATGATAAAGGAAGTAAGCCCACGAGTCGGGGCACATTGGGGGGGGGGGGGCAAACTTTGTGACCAACTCATGACGTTGGTATACTATTAGATTATGATGGAAAAGGACTCTACGGAGTTTGTTCGTAAGTGTAAGGCTTGCCACCTACATGGGAACATGATTCACGCTCCTTTGGTGGGCCTCTATTCTCTCTCCACCTCTTTCCCATTCTAAACATGGGCGTTTAACCTAGTAGGGAAATAAATCCCTCCTCGCGTGGAAAAATTTGGATATTTATTGCAACTGAATGTTTTTTCAAATGGGAGAAGCCATTTTATTGAATAAAACCACAACGGGGGTAGTCACTCGATTTTTAAGGAGTACATCATTTGCCATTTGGTATCCCGAAGGTGTTCCTCTCAGATAATGGCGCTCCCTTTGTAAATAGTGAAGTAAGTTTCCTTATAGATAAGGACTCAATCATTCATCATAAGTCAACCGTTGCCTAAAGTGCAATGGGCATGCATAAGATACTAATAAGTCTCTGGTGAACATCTTGTTAAAAATGCTAGAAGACTTTCCAAGAACATGGGATGATAAGATACCTGAGGTGCTATGGGCCTACCGAACAAATAAGGGGAAGCCCACAGGGTATACTCCTTTCCCTTTAGTCCTTGGTGTCTAAGCTCTTTTACCGCTTGAGCTCTAAGTGCCCTCTGCTCGATATAGCATAAGAAGTGCCATGCTTCCCCACAGTTGCCATGTGCATCTTGAAGCACTAGAAGAACATATAGACATTGAGACAAAATTCTTTGAGATGTACCGAAAGCAGTTGTCCAGATCCTATGACCAGTTTATGAGGATGAGGAAGTTCAAAGAGGGGGGCTTAGTCCTAAAATCTTTCACGAGACACATCAGGGGACTTTCATTACTAAAGTTTGAATCAAACTGGGAAGGGACATATATTGTTCGAACATCTCACGATTTAAGCTACTACGAAGTTCAAAGGTGGAGAATGATGTCACTTTCAAATTGAACAACAAATGGCTCAAAATTTACTATGTTTAAAAGTATTTGTTAGTTTGCTTCCAACACATCGATTTGTTTGGTGACGTTTTGTTGGTACTTGTTCGGGAGAATGTTCTCCACAATGTCGGGTTACCTATTTTATATGGAAGTATAAAGACATATTTATTTCGAAAACTATGGTCCAAATTATTTTCTTCATGAATTATGTACTGTATATTGTATGGATGTGTCACCTCATTTAACGTTTAGTCACAACAAAAAAGGAGGGAAATGCAAAGCAATATATTCGAACATGATAGGAATAAAAGTTCCAAGGCAATAAAAGCACAAAAGATGGGGAAATTAGGAAGAGTGACTAGTTGGTAGGGGCATCCATTATGAACCATAAGTTCGCTAAGCCAAGAAGACGGTGATGATGGTGGGGTAGAATCTGCTCAAGATTACTCTGGTCTACAGCCAAATCAGCCATATCCTTCTCATGGCACTCTATTCTTTATTGAACATCATCTAACTTGGCTTTCGCTTTGATAGTGGCCTCACGAGCAGCCTCAACCTCTTGCTTAGACCTAAATAATTCGAATTCTAAACTCACCAACTCCTGAGAGATGGCTACCTGCGAAGGATGAGAGGCTTGCAACCGAGCACAAAGAGCAGGTAAATCATCTTTCTTAAAGTCACGCAAGAGTTTGACCAACTAATACAACGAAAAACCATCGCTAATAAGGAGATTGACCTTCCCTAATAAAACCTTAATATCATCAGAACTTAAGGATTCCAGAGAGTGTTGAGGACCTCGCCTAAAATAGTTGCAAGGTCGAGCAATCTATAATCCATCATCCCAGGTTGTGGTTGGATACTGCAAGGAGTAAAAGTAGATGGAAATTGATCTAGGAGCTTCTCTATCAACTCGCGAGAATAATAGTCATTATATGGGGAAAATTATGCAAGGTTTGTCTTATAGTTGCCTCAGGAGATGCCTTAGCAGGATGTAGGTTAAAGACACTATCACTGGCATAGGGCATCGGGTGTTAGAAGAACTATCACATTCCTGTAACCCGAAAACACCTATTTGGGTCACTTCACCAATAATTGGGGCTAATGATTGTGTTTGAAAACTGGGATCCTTGCCCATTGCAAAAAACTCGACTATGGTCCTTGCTCGTGCAACCTCATGTGCAACACCTTCAATCTACGGCTCATAAGTAGCTGATTGCTCTTTCAACCTAAAACAAAAGAAGTTATCAAGTCATAGAAATATACGAACTCTTTATGATAAATTACAGTCCTATATTACTAGGCCCTCCTATCCCTCAGTTATGGGATATTAAAGTCCAACATTACTAGGCCTGCCTGGCCCTCGGTTATGGGAGATTAAAGTCCAATATTACTTGGCCCGCCTGACCCTCGGTAATGGAGATTAATGTCCAATATTACTTAGCCCTCCCGACCCTCGGTTATGGGAGATTAAAGTCCAATATTACTTGGCCCGCCTGACCCTCGGTTATGGGAGATTAAATTCCAATATTACTTGGCCCTCCTGACCATCGGTTAGTTGAGATTAAAGTCCAATATTACTTAGGGCACTTGACCCTCACTTATGGGAGATTTAAATTCCAATATTACTTGGCCCGCCTGACCCTTGATCTTGGGAGATTTAAAGTCCTATTTACTAGGCAATTATAATAACATTTAATGCATGAGTAACTGCCCAAAGGGGGCGATATCATACCCATGGCTGAGGAACATAGGTGAACTACCTGGTGATCATCTATACCACATCTTCTTCCTCATGAGAACCTCATGGAGCCACAAAAGGACATTGGTCCGAGGGAACAATAGTAGAACCCACGACCTCATCAACTCCTTCTTGCTCAACTCCCACATGGCCAGCAACAAGAACCTCACCTCCCTCTGGATGGATGATAGACGGCCTAAAAGAGTAACTAGGACTTGGTCATTCGAGGGAGGAGGTGGCAATCAGGTAGTTCGCTCAGAGAATGAAACCTGTGAAGACTAACAAAGAACAGGATGATAAATTTTGCAACATAAAATATAAAACTCAAATAGAAAAGAGAAGAGGCTACCCTCACAAGGGGTACAATCACGGGGGACCTCATTCTAAAAGATTCAACAAAACCCTCCTCTTGGGGACATTCCTAGAGGGAAGTCTAATTATGTAAGAAAACAAAGTCAAGAGAATTTCCACTATTGGACTGAATGGCATCAAGGATATCAACTGCCTATAAAGTGAAATTCAAGGTTAGTTTTGAAAGAATAGGGCTGTTGCATCCTTAGGGATACCACCCCGAGAAGGAGATGAAGCTTCGATCGTCTTTAAGTTCGTTAGAGGTCCCTCAAACCTATCACTTGCTCCAACATCCTCCTGGGAATCACCTCGCACACCAACCTGAAGATACAGAGCATGAGTCAATAGTGAAAGAGGAAATGGGGAAAGTTACAAGTAAAAGGAAAATAAATTGGGCTATACCTCTTATTTAGGGATACCTTCCATGATTTTGTAGTCACGGGGAGGCGAAGCGGGCTTTGAGGAAGAAATCATCTTACAAAGTCTACGCCTTCAAACAAGGTGGGAGTCATTCACCTCTTCCTCTTCCCCTCCTTCATCATCACCTTCCTCCTCCTCATCGTCAACTCTTTCCTCTTCAGATCATTCTTCATCCCTTGCCTCATCAGTTTCCTCAAAAATAATCTTAATAGGACTGGCCAACCCAGCCGAAGACCTGCTATATTTCTTATCGCCTTCAGCAGTTGGGGGTGCATAAGAAAAATATCTAGTAACCATCTGAGATGACATAATGGCCCTCTTTTCCACATAAAAATTTTCCAAGTGTGTTGAAGCTCTTCGAACATTTGGTTGACTTGCTAAATTAACTTGGAGTCAGGAGTCAACATAGGAGAAACCTCATGAGTAACCTTTGGTTTCTTTATTGGAGCCTTCCTAATTTCCCTCATAGCTGCCCTAGGAGATACAGAATGGGGAATGTCCCCTCTTTTCATCCACTCTCGAAGTACCCGGGGCAATACCTACCTCTTCGCTCATGCTCAAAGGTTGAGATCCTTTCTTTTTCTTTGTAATGGCATCGTCTAGAGGGTCCAAAGGTAGCATCTCAACATGAATGAAACCATTTCTGGTGCTAAGGAGGAATTGAGAACTGGCAATAGTACAAGTCCTTAATCCTAGCTCAGTGGGGGGGGGGGGGGGGGGGAATCTCTCCACGACAGGGTAATGGGATTCTTTAAGGATGTTGGTCTCAAACCTACATGATTGAGGCATCCAAAACACTTATAGGTACATAGACGATCTGCTCCCTCGAGCATCTATACTGAGGATGACAGGGTTGGCGGTGTAATTTCATAAAGTTTAGCAACATTTGAAGTCATAAAATTCTCACAGGCAAAAGAAAAATTGGTTAGCTTCTCATGAGTAAAATGGCTGAGCATGGGGGCACCGTGGTCGTATACAAATTGCTTCGCTACCCAGTTGGTACAATACCTCGAGTAGAAGGATGACCACTCCATATAAGATGGAAAGTATGAGGGGAAAAACCGATCAAGCCAGGTGAACAAGTACCCCAAATTCATGGAGGCCAAAGGAAGTTTGGTGCTATGATCCATGCGAACAAGCATATTTATCAAGTCATTTCTAAGGCAATCATGGGGATTTCCAGGAAGGAAAACCTTGGGAAGGATGACCCATATATACCCCGCTATCTCGACGTTGGGACAATAACAATTTCCAGTAGGGGGAATCTTCACAACATGCTTCCCCTTCGAGTTCTTCTTCCTAGCTTCACAAGCCTTGGCGCTCACTTTATCCTCAATGTAGAAGAAATAACGAATAACTTCTGATTAGGTACACTTGTTATAAGTGACCATAAAATGTTTCACTATAGCCTCCAAGTCTTCCTGAGAGGGAAACTCAACACTAAAAATTGTCTTCTCATAGAATGGCTCAAACCCAGTAGCCTCTAACCCCAGAAGTTTGCAAACATCCTCAAGTAACTGTAAATTCACCCCAAGCTTCTACAAAAGTGTGTGTTTGGTGGCTCCACCTAGAGACAAAGGTTAGAAGAGTGGGGTTATTCTTGGAAAGGGTGAGATCACCCAGCCAATAGGTCAATGATAAACCCACCAGAGCTAACTTCATGGCATACTTACCATGAATATAGTCAGACCAGGCCCCTAGACCCTCGTAAGCTCCTTTAGTGGATTCAAACTCCACTTTAGAGTAGGGATAATCCCCACGTTTAATCCTAAAGAGGTTTACCATCACTGTGGGGATGTAAGTGAAGTCATCGATGCCGTCGTTCTCAACTATCAATAAGTTCTCCACTGTTGTTGGTTCAAGTGTCCCAGGAAAATGCTCAGCAACGGTCCAAAAATTATCATGCTCACCAAAGTAGGGTGCACGATGATAACATGCCCATTGATTTCGACGGGAAAAAGTACGAGGGGACACCCCCTAGATGATTGAGTCCTCTTAATAACAGGGCCCATGAATATTGAAGAAAAGAAGATCTTAGTTACAGAGGAGAGGAACAGAAGGGGTTGATTATCTCTCTATCTCTCTCAAGGCAAACACAAATGGAAAAAAAATAGAATGGTAAAGAGTTAGAGTGCCTGAGTGTGTCCTTTTATAGGGGTAAGAACCATATTAAGTATGGATCAATAGTGATGGTTTGCAAACAGATGGCTATGTTTGAAGTACCCCGCGTGGATTACACACGCGCATAGGGGCACAAAACCAAAAGCGATAATAATGACAAAACAGAGGTAAGAAACGGAATACCTTGATTGAGAAACATGCAAACTCTTGACCCGCTCGTGTAAAAGGGATAATCAAGCATCAGTTGCATTAAATGTGAAGCGCCCAAAGAAATAATGACAAACGCGAATCTATCCAGTCTGGGGAGATGAATCATTTTGGGGAGAAATTTCAAACAAAATAATTTAAATTCCAAGACAAAAGACACTTTAAAGGTAATTATGGAATTCTATTTATGAAGGGACCCACTAGATGGGGTCCCAATGGGTTTGAAACTTGAAAAACTCACACAAAAAATTAGTGACAAAACAACATTACTTATGATAAGTTTTGAGTATTCATATTAATCCTTTTTTTTGCAAATACTTTGAAGAACATATTGAATATTTCATAGAGATATTTATTCATGAAGTAAACAAATATCTCTACGAAGGGGCAAATATAGATGGAGTCTTCACCAAAGGTTGATTAGCGAAGATAATTCCATGCTTAGAAAAATACTTACAAAATAATGAAGATAAAGATCCCTCGAAAGACCTCCCCATAGAGACTTCTCAAAGGACTCCTTATGAAGGCCAAGATTATTCGATTGATGGAAGTTGTAATAAGAAACACGATATATTTGATCTTGTATTTTACTTATTGAATAATTGCTTTATAATATGGGCTAGGATGTTTGGTACCATTGAGGGACCATGCTTGGTGCAGGGCATGGGAGAGATCACATGCTCTATCGAACGACCTCCACTTGGGAAACTCTCAGGGATTTGGTTTGCAGGATTAGGAGCAAGGCAATATTGGGAAAGCAATATCTAACCCTCTTGGCACAGATAGGCAAAACTTCATCTAGTACAAACATGTACTCAAGATGCTTCTACCTCGAGCCACTTCATTCAGCACATACTTAGAGATCCTCCTCGATGGATTCCAACCTCAAATATATTTCCTAGAGATAACTACCAACCAACAAACAATACACTTAATGTTTGAGATACTTCCAATTGATTAGCTTCAACTTCGTACGCCATCACATTTTCTTGATGTGACCACACATTTGGTTTATCCTTAGAATGTCAGGTCTAGTTAACCAAGTCTGATTTTATAGTCGTTGTAAGGTAAACCTTTGAGCTGCCACGTCATATCCCTATTAATTTCACCACTCTTCTAATTGATTAAGCAGTTTCCCGCCAAAAACAAAACTTCTCATGCATTTAATGCAATATCTTTGACGTTAATGCCACAGGACTGTGGCATTTAATGCTAGCAAGGTCACTTGAGTGACCTTGCCTTCTTATAAATAGATCAACCAAATAGTTTATAAGGATGACAATTCAAACCTAGAATTGCTTTTGGATTTTCCCCACAAATGAGAGCTTCGGTGAGAACATTGATTGTTTTAATATTTCTTTTGCTTCCATTAATACAACCACTAATGAGTATTAACTCAGCCTGAAGTTCCTGCCATGCCTTCATTGTGACAAGAGTGCTTGCTCTTTCTCCCTCTGACTAAGTTACTGTGACACCCCGACTAATTAAATACCGGGTAGCTACTCCTTTATTAAATTAATACAAAATGTCAAGTTGGTTCAGTTAATAGCATTGATGATGCTGTGAATCAGCACCACCAGGTGAGGTGTTTGCAAGCTCAATATATTAGTAACAATGGTGGCACAACTATATATAGAGATAAGAGAAGGAGGTGAGGATATGAGGAACCAACACCGGAATATGAGTGGTTCAGCCAATCTGGCCTACGTCCACTGTGGGTGTGTGAGTAGTATCACTGAATAATGGCACTAATGGCCATGGGTACAATTCACTCAAGCTCTCTCTCTATCTACTGTATCTTTAGACCGAGTTTTAGCTAGGGTTTCAATAGCAGGATCCTTTTGCAAGGTAGGGGATGATCCCTATATATAGTGCCTAGGGGGCGCACTGTACCCCCCATGCATGCAATGAGCATGTGTATGGTATCCTCACCAATGTGAGAATGCCATCTGTCACTGTCACATGTAAGCAATGATGATGAAATATTCTCCCCCATGTGGAGAATAATCTTGTTACAACTGATTTGTGCCCAGGTGTCCTTATCCAAATGTCAACAGATGCTCGGCAGTCTTGTTGGTGAATGACCTCGGCCTGGGAGAGGCCGAGCTGTAAATCTTAATGTCCATTCAATCCGAATAATGTCATGAGGAGTCTCGGCCTGATCTTGGCCGAGACATTATGCTGGATCGGCCCCAGCTGAGGTAGGGATAGTCCCATGCCGGTGATTATTAATGCTTCTGGTCACCTCGGCCCAAGCCGAGGTGAGACTATTTGTCTATTGAAGGTGATTAGGGCTCCTTGTCACCTCGGCCTACTATTAGCTGAGGTTGCTATTCCCAGACGTAGGGTCCATGGAAGTGAATACGGTAGTGTCGGCCTGGGCCGAGGTAGGTCT
The DNA here is from genome assembly GCA_949130495.1 of Sambucus nigra. NCBI lineage: Eukaryota > Viridiplantae > Streptophyta > Magnoliopsida > Dipsacales > Adoxaceae > Sambucus > Sambucus nigra. The sequence goes on from OX422223.1 coordinate 193,707,966, forward strand.
GGACGAAGGATGATATCGTGGGCCCCTGCCCCTTAGGGTCGATCAATGTCTCGGCCATCATCTTGGCCGAGGTAGGTATCTATGGGCCGAGGTTATATTTGGGCATATCAATCACCCCCCAGCCCTTAGTCACATGCGAGAGCAAGTGGCTAGGGGATTGCTTCACCTCCGAGGCCTGTTCGTCCCAAGGTTAACACCTGCGTGACACCTGTCCCAGGCTAAGTCTTGCCCACATGTCTTGCGTGCGCTGTCAACTGTCCCTTGGGTTTCCCAAGGCAATGATGGGCCTCGGGAAGTGTGCCCAAGTATTTAAGGGGTTAACCCTTTCTTCTTCTTTCTCCTTTCTCTTTTCTTTCCCGCGCACGCTACTTCTTGCAATTTCTCTCTCTCTAAAGCATTTTCAACCCAGCGCCCTTTCTGCCGAAGGTTTCTCATAGATCTCTTGTGGAATCTCTTCATTTCTTCCATCCACTCATCTTTAGGTACCTCTCCCCTTCCATTTCCTTTGTTTTTAGCATTTGGTTTGAATTTTCCGACGAGGTTTTTGGGTTTTCCGGTGGTTCATTTGAGTTTTTCGGCGAGCTTCATTGATTCAGGCGACCTCAAGTTTATTTGAAATTCCTTAGTTTGATCTTTAAACCCTTTTATTTCATAAGCCAATCGTGTTTGTGAGTTTAGGAGTTTTCATAAGTTTAGGATCGTTCCAAGTTTTGGGTCGTCCTCTGATGCTCAGACCCTTGTACCAACTTATTGAGGACTTCCCCTCTCTTAGAGAGAAGACCTTAGAGAAAATTAGGCAAATAGAGAGAGCTCAGGAAGAAGCTCGTAGGTCACAGGAGTTTCCTGTCAGACCCCTCTTTCCCCCACCTCTTAAGGTGTTATATCCTGATCCTCTTGAGAATTTTTATCAGACAGACGTCTCTGCCAACCGATTGCCGATGTCTGAGTCTGAGTCTGAGTCTTCCACCTCAGACCCCATGTCTATGGACTCCTTCCAAGAAGCCATGGACTTCACACCTCAGACTGGTCAGGGCCATGACCAGGCCGAGGTCTCTAGCCGTGCCTCATCCCAAAATGGCACAAGTACCTCAAGCTCTTCTTCAGAGGTTGAACTTGTTGAGCCAAGTGTGGTTGTGCCTCCCATTCTAAATGATATCCCTCTGTCGGCCGTTACTGGGGTCGAGTTTGCTCAGAGGTTCCCTGGTCACACGTCCACGTCTGCTCCAGCCGACGTTGAGGTTGATGATGATGATGATGATGATGGTGAAAGTGAAGTTGACACCTCTGAGGCGGATGAGTACGAGAGCACAGTCACTGAGGTGGATCTTTTGCACTTCAGATACTTATACTCCATCAGTCCCTCAATCAAATTGAGGAGACCTCTGAGGGAAGAGAGGGCCTACCACGGCCGAGATGGAGAGATCAGCTTGTATGAGCAGATGTTTAAGTTAGGGTTTCATCTACCCATTCACCCTGTCATTAGGTCCATTCTTTCCTTCATCAACTTGGCCCCCTCACAGCTCTCTCCCAATGCTTGGAGAGTTATTATAGGGGCTATCGTCTTGTGGAGGGCAGTCCACCACTCTGACCTCCCGGTTCAGGCCTTCGCTGGTTGTTACGTCCCTACCTCGGCTAAAAATCATCCGAGCTACTATCACTTCATAGCTCGAAGGCCTGAGAAGAATATGCTCCTGGTCACTCAAACCTTAAACCACAATTGGAAACCCCGGTATTTTTTTGCTTCAGGGCCATGGGAATTTGGCTCATCTGTTCCCTCTTCCATCTTTGAGCCGAGGGTACCCCTCAGATGGGGTAAGGTCACCATGTCTGCCAGGGCCGATCCTGGCCTAAGTCTTCAGAACGGCAAAAAGGTGAAGGCCCTGCAAGACCAAGGGGCACATGGTCTGTTCGTAAAGTTCGAACATCTGCTGACCCCCCACTATCTCTTGGGGACAAGCCTAGGTGGAAGCCCCCTTGTTGACTTTGGTAAGGATTTCTCTTTTCAAGTCTAACCTCTGATCCCATTGATATCTGATCATTCATGTTTGATTTCTGACTTGTCTTTTCCCTTTTTGCAGAGAGACCACTAGGTGTCCCAGACGAGTTGTGGGAGATGGCAGCTCCGAGTTTGGCTAGACTTGCCAAGAAGACTGGTTTGAATGATCCTCCACCTGCTCCCTCAACATCCAAATCTAAGAAGAGGGCCCCTGAGGTCTCGGCCTCTGAGGATCAGAGGCCGATCTCCAGGCAAAAGAAGACTTCAGACGCTGCGATCCCTATCACAGCCGACACCTTGTCGGCTCGTCTTGACCAGCTGAAACTTGGTGATAGCGTGGTCGGCCACAAATGACAGGCCATGGACTCCCTTGCCAACATGATGACCGAGGCTGACAGGCGTTTTTACAGGGCCATGGACACTTCCATGCTTGTTGAGTTCGGCCTCCATAGGGTCGCCCAGGTATGACTTGTTCCTTTTGTCCATAATTTTTTAAGTGCAACGTCTGATGTTACCCCCATCTAACCTCTTCATTATATGCGCAGGGTGCCACTGCCATGTACCAGCTATCTAACTGGGCCATGAGGAAGCTGCCTCTCATTCAGAAGGGGCAGGAGGCTGAGAAGGTTGAGAGCACGCTGAAGGTCGAGGTTGACCGTCTGAGGTCAGAGTTGCAGAATGCCGAGACCAAGGCCCAGATCTCTGAAAATAAGGCCCAGGGTCTTGAAAAAGATATCTCTGCATTCGTCCAAAGCCACGCCAAGGCCCTGAAGGATAAGGACGATGCCCTGCAGAGGAAGGTCGGTGCTGTTGTGAAGGCCGCTCTTGTAGATGCCTCAGAGAAAATAATTGCTGATTACAAAGTCTCTGAGGAGTTCGTAGGTTTTGGTTTTGAATACCTCGAAATAGGTATCAAAGCCACCACCAAATGGGCCGAGGTCAGGGAGAAGGAGGCTGGCACTATAAAGGCCTCCGACTTTGTGGGCCTCGGCTTCGCCGACCCTCAGTTTGCCCAGGCCCTGCAAGAGATAGAAGATGAGACTACTTCCCCTGGTCAAACTGTTACTCTGGAAGGGACTGATCTCGGAGGAACTGACCCTGGCGATGATGTGGCTGAGGTGACCAATGCTGAACAGGTCAACCCAGCCGAGACTTCGAATGTTCCTCCCTCAGATGTTTAACTTGGCCTTGTATTCTGTATTTTTTGACTTGTAATTCTGAACTTGTAATTTATCAGACATCTAAATGTTATGTAATCTCTTCTTTTATTAGATGCCAATTTCTTCCTTTATCTGGACCTCTGAATGTATTTGAATGCTATATGATCTTTGAAGTCATTACTTAATATGATGTTGTCAACCGTATCACCAAAATGATGTTAAGGGTCTGAGGTCATCTAACCCAGGTGTCTGAGCTCAGACCTCGTCACCACCGAGTGATGTTATGAGGGTCTGAGGTCATTACCTAAGAGGTTAGCCTCATAATAAAATATCACCAAACTAATGATGTTAAGGGTCTGAGGTTATCTAACCCAGGTGTCTGAGCTCAGACCTCGTCACCACTGAGTGATGTTATGAGGGTCTGAGGTCATTACCTAAGAGGTTATCCTCATAACAAATATCACCAAATTAATGATGTTAAGGGTCTGAGGTGATCTAACCCAGGTGTCTGAGCTCAGACCTCGTCACCACCGAGTGATGTTATGAGGGTCTGAGGTCATTACCTAAGAGGTTAGCCTCATAACAAATATCACCAAAATAATGATGTTAAGGGTCTGAGGTAATCTAACCCAGGTGTCTGAGCTCAGACCTCGTCACCACCGAGTGATGTTATGAGGGTCTGAGGTCATTACCTAAGAGGTTAGCCTCATAATAAATATCACCAAATTAATGATGTTAAGGGTCTGAGTTTATCTAACCCAGGTATCTGAGCTCAGACCTCATCACCACCGAGTGATGTTATGAGGGTCTGAGGTCATCACCTAAGAGGTTAGCCTCATAACAAATATCACCAAATTAATGATGTTAAGGGTCTGAGGTCACCTAACGCAGGTGTCTGAGCTCAGATCTCTTCACCACCGAGTGATGTTATGAGGGTCTGAGGTCATCACCTAAGAGGTTAGCCTCATAACAAATATCACCAAATTAATGATGTTAAGGGTCTGAGTTTATCTAACCCAGATGTCTGAGCTCAGACCTCGTCACCACCAAGTGATGTTATGAGGGTCTGAGGTCATCACCTAAGAGGTTAGCCTCATAACAAATATCACTAAATTAATGATGTTAAGGGTCTGAGTTTATCTAACCCAGGTGTCTGAGCTCAGACCTCGTCACCACCGAGTGATGTTATGAGGGTCTGAGGTCATCACCTAAGAGGTTAGCCTCATAACAAATATCACCAAATTAATGATGTTAAGGGTCTGAGGTCATCTAACCCAGGTGTCTGAGCTCAGACCTCGTCACCACCGAGTGATGTTATGAGGGTCTGAGGTCATCACCTAAGAGGTTATCCTCATAATAAATTTCTGGTTTAAAGAGCCAAACAAGAACTTGACATGGAAACTGATCTTTATTAATAACCTCTTCTTGATAAGATGGTACAATTACAAATTACAAATCCTATGCAACATCATATGAAATATCTCTTCAGGTGATCAGCATTCCACGGGTTGGTGAAAGGTTCTCCCTCTAGGTTCTCTAGCCTATACATGCCAGGCACAACCTCTTCCGTTACTTTTTAGAGGCCATGCCAGTTTGGGTGTAGCTTATTTGTCTTCTGTAGGGTCTTCTTAAGAACTAGATCTCCCACCGCAATGGGTCTTGACTTTACCCTTTGATTGTAGAATCTTGGTGCCCTCTACTGATAGGCTTCTTTTCTGACCTCTGCGTCTTCCCTTCTTTCTTCGATGAGATCCTGGTCTAGCCTTCTCTTCTCCCCATTACTGCCGGGGTCGTAGGTCTGAATCCGATGAGTTGGCAGTCCTACCTCCGTTGGTATGACTGCCTCTGAGCCATGTGCCAGCATGAATGGGGTTTCTCCTGTGGGTGTCCTTGTCGTAGTTCTGTAAGCCCATAGCACGGCGTAGACCTCTTCTATCCATCTCCCCTTCGCGTCTTCTAACCTCTTCTTGATTCCATCCAAGATGGTTCTGTTCGTGACCTCGGTCTGGCCATTTGCTTGAGGTCGACCAGGAGATGAGAAGAACTGTCTGATCCCCACACTTTGGCAATACTTCTCCAAGGAGGCATTCTTGAACTGGGTCCCATTATCTAAGATAAGCGTGTTCGGGAGGCCATATCTACATATGATGTTCTTCCAGATGAACTGGAAGGTCTTCTACTCTGTAATGGTTATCATCGGCTCTGCCTCTACCCATTTTTAAAAGTAGTCAATGGCAACTATCAAGAATCTATAGTTGTTGACAGCTCTTGGCAAAGGTCCTACCAAGTCAATTCCCCATACAACAAATGGCCATGGAGAAGAGATCGACGTCATAGGCTGATGAGGTTGGTGAGGGATGGTGGCGAACCTTTGACATTTATCGCACCTCTTCACATAGTCTGCTGCGTCCTTAGACAGGGTAGGCCACCAGTATCCCTGAGTGATGATCCTCTTGGCTAGGGGTCTTCCCCCAATGTGGCTAGAGCAAGAACCCTCATGAACCTCCCTTAAGACCTGGGGCACTTCCGCAGGGTGCACATATATGAGGAGAGGCAGTAGAAACCCCTTTTTGTACAAGACATCTCCTACCAATGAGAACTTTGCAGCCCTGTATCTGAACTTTCTTCTCTCCATCCTGGACTCAGGTAGCTCCCCCTCTTTTAGGTATCTGACAAGCGGGTCAATCCACGAGTCTCCCAGGTTTACATTGTGACAAGGGTTACATACCTCATCCTCCTCAATACTTGCCTTTCCTAAGACTTCAATTGGGATGGTTCTTCCCAAGTCTGTCTTCATTGCCGAGGCCAGTCTTGCCAACGCATCGACGTGGTTATTGCTCAGCCGAGGAACTCTCTTCAGCTTTGCCTCTTCAAAATACTCTAGCAACCCTCTTACCTTCTTCAGGTATTTGGCCATACTTTCATCTTTAGCCTCGTATGCCCTCAGCACTTGATTGACAACCAATCTTGAGTCGCTATGAAGCAGGAGTCGCTTTACTCGAAGAGTGGTTGCCAATAAGAGACCTGTTATCATGGCCTCATACTCAGATTCATTGTTGGAGGCCTTGAAGTTGAATCTCAAGGCATACTCAATGTTGGCGCCATCTGAAGACGAGAGTACTAGCCCCGCGCCGCTTCCATTGTCACAAGAAGAGCCATCAACGAAGAAGCTCCATACGTCTGTATCTGATGAGAAGACCCCTTCTCTCATAACCCCCTTTTCGAAGAGGTACGGATCCTCTTCATTTTATTCTACTCTGCTCCGAGCTTGGCCTAGGACAACCTCTTCTCGGCCTCGGAAGACGTATGGGGCAGTCTCTTCCGAATCTCGGAAGACATTTTGGTTCATCTCTTCGCCACCATCCAAGCCCTTCTCTGTCTCGGTCTCTTCCCAAGTGAATTCTGCGATAAAGTCTTCTAGGGCCTGCCCCTTGATGGCTGTCCTGGGCTGGTAGGTAAGATCATATTCTCCTAGCTCGATGGCCCAGGTCATCAATCTTCTGGACTTCTCAGGCTTGTGCAGAAACTGCCGTAGTGGTGAGTCGGTGAGGACTACCATGGAGTGAGCTTGGAAGTAAGGCTTCATCTTCCTAGAGGCTTGTATCAGGGCATAAGCCAACTTCTCCATGCGGGGATAGTTTTGTTTAGACCCCTGAAGGTCCTTACTATTGAAGTACACAAGTCTCTGAACCCCATCCTCTTCCCGTATGATGGCCGCGCTAATGGCTGACTCAGAGACTGCCAGGTACACAAACAGCCTCTCCCCTGCGATGGGCCGGGACAACAGCAAGGGAGACCCCAAGTAGGACTTCAGTTGATCAAAGGCTTTTTCACACTCTCCGTCCCACTGGAAGGCCTTTCTCAGAACTTTAAAGAACGGAAGACACTTGTCCGTGGCTCTGGAAACAAACCTGTGCAGGGCTGCCACCCTTCCAGTGAGTCTCTGAACATCCTTGATACTCCTAGGAGTCTTCATGTCGAGTAATGCCTTGATTTTATCCGGGTTTGCTTCAATCCCCCTCTGATTAACGATGAACCCTAGGAACTTCCCGGATCCTACCCCGAAGACACATTTCGCTGGGTTGAGCTTCATTCTGTAGGAGTCCATGACATCAAAGGTCTTCTCAAGGTCCGCTACGTGAGTACATGCTTTCAGGCTCTTCATTAGCATATCGTCCACATACACCTCCATGGTCTTACCTATCTGCTCCTCGAACATCTTATTGACAAGATGTGGATACGTTGCCCCCACATTTTTCAGACCAAAGGGCATCACCTTGTAACAGTACATCCCCTTGTCAGTAATGAAGGCTGTCTTCTCAGAGTCTTCGGTATCCATGAAAATTTGGTTATAGCCTGAATAAGCATCCATAAAGCTCATAAGCTCGTGCCCTGCCGTTGCGTCCACCATCTGGTCTATCATGGGTAAGGGATAGCTGTCTTTCGGGCAAGACCTATTCAGGTCTGTGAAATCTACACACATCCGCCACTTTCCATTGGCCTTAGGCATGATGACTGCATTCGAGAGCCACTCTGGATAAGTAACCTCTCTTATGAACTCGGCCTCTTACAACTTCTTCACCTCTTCCCGGATGACCTCATACTTCTCTCTGGAGTAGATCCTTCGCCTCTGTTTAATAGGCCTAGCGTCTCCGTCCACGTTGAGCTTGTGGGTCATGATCTCAGGATCGATACCAGGCATGTCTGCATGACTCCACGCGAAGACGCTCTACCTCCTCCTAAGGAAGTCTATCAGCTCTTCCTTGATCCCTTGCTCCAGGGCTTTGCCGACCTGGACAGTTTTTTCCGGCTCATCCTTATTGAGGACGATGGATTCTACCTTTTCCGCGGGCTCGCCCTTGTTCAATTTTGTTTCATCTCTGGGATCAAGAGTGTCAATGCTGTAAGTGGCGGTTGCTCTCTTATGGGCCTCTCGCTCTTCGGCCGAGTTGAAATAACACTCCCGCGCCGTGGTCTGGTCCCCTTGCACTTCCCCTACCCCATAAGGAGTCGAGAATTTTAGCATCTGGTGGACCGTTGACGGCACGGCTTCAAATTCTCTGAGGGCCACTCTTCCGATGATGAGGTTGTAGGCCGAGAAGACATTTTCGTCCATAACAAAAAAGTTTATCTTCCTGGTCAGCCTCTTAGGCCACTCATCTCCCATCCGCACATCCATTTCATACATGCCCAATGGGTGTACCTTCTCACCACTGAAGCCTATCAATGGGTGATGGTAGGGCACCAGCCTTGCCCTGCTAAGGCCCAAGCTCTTGAAACAAGGCCATAACATCACATCTGCTGAACTTCCCCCATCTATGAGGATTCTCCCTACATCGCACCCATGCACCCTTGTTGTTATGACTAAAGGGTCATCATGGGGGGCTAAGATGCCCTTGAAGTTGAGTCTAGAGAACCCCACTACGAGGGTGTCCATGTCCACCTTCTTCCTCTTCTGCACTGCGTCAGAAGACGTTAGATTCACAACCTCAGGTTTGACCACTGACTTGGCCTCCGCTACATGAGCTTTCCTGTCGGCTACCTCAGAGCCACCTCCTGCGAATCCGCCACATATGGTGCTAACACCAAAGGAGATCATCCCTACCCTCTTCACTGGGGTGTTGTCATCCTTAGGTGGGAGATCCGGGTTATCTCCATCATCACCCTCTGAATTATCATGCCTTCTAGCCGGGACATCGCCACGGCACCTGTCATCTCTTCTCTTCCTAGGGTCTTCTTTTCCACCCTTTGGGGCCTTGCCATCTACATACTTTCTCAGCTTCCTGGACTTCAGCATCTTCTCAATCTCGTCCTTCAGAGCGAAGCATCTATCTGTGACATGGCCGTGATCCTGATGGAACTCACACCAGAGGTTTTTATTCCTCTTATATGGTGGGGCCTTCAATTTCTCCGGCCACCTCAGAGCCCGGTCAGCCTTGATCTCATTAAGGATGTGCTCACAGCTCACAGTCAGAGGAGTGTAATGAGCGAACTTGTCATCTGCTGACCTCTTCTTCCCCTCTTTCTTACCCTGGGACCTCCCAGTGCTACCACGGTTCTCCTCCTCATATTTGGCGGCCATTGCCTCTTCCGCATTCATCACTTTCCCTGCGGTGGACAACAGCTCTGCCATAGACTTGGGGGGGTCTTCCGCCAGCTTCCACAATAGCTTCCCCTTCTGGAGGCCTCCTATCAGGGCAGTCATGGCTATGCTCTCCTCGTAATCCTCTACCTCCAGCTTCTCCTTGTTAAATCTTGCTATATAGTCTCGTAGGCTTTCTCCCTTAGCCTGTTTGACATATAGGAGGTGGGTAGTCTTCTTCTGTGGTCTTACCCCAAAGCAGAAGTTGTGGATGAACTGCTCTGCTAGGCCTTTGAAGTTCTCGATCGAGTTCTTCAGAAGAGAGGTGAACTAGCTGTGCGTTTCCCCTGTAAAGGTTCCTGAGAAGGCCCTGCACTTCATCTCATCGGGTATTGAGTAAATATCTGCCGCCGACTGATACATCTCGAGGAGAACATCACATCTGCTTGAACTTAGCTGGAATTGGGAACCCCACTATCCTAGCTACAAACGGGGATCCCTCCGAGTAGCCCCACTATAGTGGATCCCTGCTCTTTATGAGGTCCCCTATATTCTCCTCGAGATGTTGGATTGAGTCATTCCAGGGTCTTCTCTCTTCAGCTAGGCCGAGGTTATCCCCTGCCACCTCCCTACGATGGACAGAGGGTTCCCCAGCCATAACACGCTGACTATTGACTTCTTCTTGCTCCATGGCTCTTCTATCCAAGGGTCGGCCCTGATCTGGCCGAGCCTGCCTATTCCCTCTTTGAGAGCCTGTCGCGCTCCTTGACCTCGATAGCCTCTGCCTCAAGTCATTGACTGGGCCTAGCCTCTCGAAGGTCGACCCTCTGCTCAACCTGTTAAAGGCCGACCCTCTCTGCTGGGCCTCATATCTTCCTCGGCCGACACATCCTTGACTCTGCCTATCAAAGGCCGACCCTCTTTGTTAGGCCTCATCTCTTCTTCGGCCGATACATCCTCGGCTCTGCCTAAGGGGTCGCACGGTGTTATCTGACACCTCATACGGCTCCCAGCAGTCTTCCGGGGCCTCTTCAGCTTCTAGGTCATCATACCTGTCCTCTGGGCAAGGGTTTCCCTGCCTCCCCAGGTGCAAGCGCCTAGGGTCAGCAATGTCCCTCCTCCGCTGGGGTGCAGGTTGGTCCTTCATGGGCGCCTGGGGTGGTCCCCTGGCATCGGGATGGGGCTGAACTGCCGCCGGAGTTATCATGTCCGGGGAGACTCCAGGTGGTCTCATCATCATGGTTTGGCTGAGCTGGGAAAATTGCTCCTTCATGGCTTGTTCTGTTGCAGCCAAAGATTTCAAGGCTGCTGCCACCTCCGCCATTTCTGACTGGGGAGGAGCCTGACTGGAGCTAGTCCCTCCACCTCCGGGCGGCGGAAGAGGCGGTGGTAATTTCGGTGCCATGTGTTAATAATAAAGAGCTTGAACAGTAAATGAGCTTAATACCTTAAAGGACCTCTTTCAATGGTGAAACAGCTCCACACAAGGGGTGGTTCCTGGTTCACCACCAGAGTCTCCGGTGAGGTAAAGCAAAAAAAGAGGAAGAGATAGCCTCTCGATTCCCACAGACGGCGCCAAAATGATGATGCTGTGAATCAACACCACCAGGTGAGGTGTTTGCAAGCTCAATATATTAGTAACAATGGTGGCACAACTATATATAGAGATAAGAGAAGGAGGTGAGGATATGAGGAACCAACACCGGAATATGAGTGGTTCAGCCAATCTGGCCTACGTCCACTGTGAGTGTGTGAGTAGTATCACTGAACAATGGCACTAATGGCCATGGGTACAATTCACTCAAGCTCTCTCTCTCTCTACTGTATCTTTAGACAGAGTTTTAGCTAGGGTTTCAATAGCAGGATCCTTTTGCAAGGTAGGGGATGATCCCTATATATAGTGCCTAGGGGGCGCACTGTACCCCCCATGCATGCAATGAGCATGTGTGTGGTATCCTCACCAATGTGAGAATGCCATCTGTCACTGTCACATGTAAGCAATGATGATGAAATATTCTCCCCCATGTGGAGAATAATCTTGTTACAACTGATTTGTGCCCAGGTGTCCTTATCCAAATGTCAACAGATGCTCGGCAGTCTTGTTGGTGAATGACCTCGGCCTGGGAGAGGCCGAGCTGTAAAGCTTGATGTCCATTCAATCCAAATAATGTCATGAGGAGTCTCGGCCTGATCTCGGCCGAGACATTATGCTGGGTCGGCCCCAGCTGAGGTAGGGATAGTCCCATGCCGGTGATTATTAATGCTTCTGGTCACCTCGGCCCAAGCCGAGGTGAGACTATTTGTCTATTGAAGGTGATTAGGGCTCCTTGTCACCTCGGCCTACTATTAGCTGAGGTTGCTATTCCCAGACGTAGGGTCCATGGAAGTGAATACGGTAGTGTCGGCCTGGGCCGAGGTAGGTCTGGAAGAAGGATGATATCGTGGGCCCCTGCCCCTTAGGGACGATCAATGTCTCGGCCATCATCTTGGCCGAGGTAGGTATCTCTGGGCCAAGGTTATACTTGGGCATATCAAGCATCACTGTCGAAAACATTTTAATGATTTCTAACCACCTAGTATTTAAAAAGTAAGTTGTCAAATTTTAAATTTAAATCGGATTAACATGCAATAAAAGAATTATGAAAGAATAACATAACCATTCACAATAAAGTCCCAATAGTGTAATCAACAAGTAATAAAGAGTCTAGATGAAATACTCCTCACAACAATACCAATATGGAAATAAATAAAACAAGTCTGCATCCTGAATTAATTACAAACCAAAGTCTGAATAACTGAAATATAAAATGTCTCTAAAGAAATGGGCGACATGCCCTACAATGATGAAACTGAATATGGAGTCAAGACTATGAAAGGAGGCGTCTACTATCAAGGCCCTGTAACTTCCACAATAGCTACATCTCGTCACCTGTATAAAATTCCTATGCATGGTGTCCTGGTGGCTGGGCACCTAAAATGGTTTTTACAAAAAGATAGATTTGAAAGCAAACGGGTCAGAGCCCGAATGTGGAGAGTATTTTAAAGACAGCAAGTGCTTTAATAACATTTAAAACAATGAATGCAAGATACATGTTAGGACGTGCTCTCACATGGAATACTCACCTCTCGTCTAACTGTGCACTCCTAACGTTCCTGTACCCATTCATGTGTTATTTATATCTAACTAAACCGTCATAAGTTCTAACCCAACTACTCGATTCACAATATAAATCCCCAATATTATCACTTAAACAGATAGCTTTAATTTAACTCGGATTCTCAATTGTTATCATTACAATTCACGGCATGTTATCCCTTTTTAACTTCTCAAGGAGTTACTATAAATTATTCTCGCAGTTTAAACATAACAAATTCCTTTTCATTGAACCGTATATTATTCACATCATAAATATACTATACAAGCACCCCGAGGCTAAGCTGTGGTGCACACATACTCTGCTATCCATCCCGGTACATCATGTACATAAGGATTACAAATTCCAAATCTCTCAGGAATTGTTAGAATAAACACCACACACAAAATGGAGGCGAACATAATTCAACATATACATGGTCACGTACATACCTACGCTCCATAGTCAGCTGGCTTAATAACTCACAATTAAGTCATTCCCTTGAACTATGTCCTCTAGGTACCATTCTAAATCCGGGCACACAAGGATTAGATGACCCTAAGCGAACGTAAACCTCCCGTGATAGCAAGTATGGTAGGTATGTCATACACATAAAAATCATATACATATACTAAGCATGCACACATCTTAGATATCTCAATATTAATAAAGGTATTTTCTACATCCTTATACCATTATTCCAATTTTATACATTTTAAGTCTTCCGATAATATATAATGTAGACTGTCGACACATCTCATGTCATAGATTCTTGTACTTAAAACCTATCTCAAAGGGGTTATTAAGTTTCCTATTATTCCCACATATAACATCATTGTTCTTAAGGTCCTTACTTCTGCCCCAAACCTCATTTCATCAATTTATTCAAATTTACTCTTTTAACCCTAATATTATCTCACTCATCGAGTTTCATTAGCTTTTAGAATAATTCCTCAAATTGAATTCTAATTAAGGTCCAAATTTTATAACCATACCTACTGGTCTTCCTTAAGTCTAAGGATATTCATAAAGTCTCAAATAATAATTTTCTAAGGGTTAACATCATTAAAATTTAACTAGGAAAATTTTACTCATTCTGGGAAGGTCGATCGATCGAACTTGAACCTCGATCGATCGATGGTGGTCGATCGATCGACTGATGAATGTCGATCGATCGATCGCACCAGGTAGGCTACGGACTGCTTCGTTTTTCAGTCCTCAAAACTTCCCAAAACTCCATTATAAAGCATGAAACTCTAAGATAACGTTATAATATCATCATACAACCATCCTACAACATTGTTAACGTTCTAAAACCAATAATTCATCAACCAAGGGCTTTGTTTGGATCAAAACTTCATCAAGAACCCTAGTTTTCTATTTCTTTCAAGAACATTAATAAATCTCTTCTTAAATCCGTTTTTAGATCATCAATGGTCATATTTTGAATTCATAATTCGTCCAGAATATGTCTACATGCAATTCCTAACATAGTTCATAGTTTTAATCTTCAAATTCATGGGTCTATATCAATCTTCCAAGATAAATTCGATAATTTCCCTAAACATGGAAAAGCATAACATTGTATCAATTGTAATTAAATCACTTGCCTCTAATCTTTCCCTGAATTTGATGTTGAATCTTGAAGGTTGAATTGTTCTCTCTCTCTCTCTCTGCAGAATTCTCTTTTCTCTCTCTCTCTACAAGTTCTTCTCTAAAGATGATGACAATGGAGGTGGGGGTTTATTTTTGGACCCTTAACTTCTATTTTAAACTTCTCCCGTAGCCCACTACTTAGTTTAGTGCTGATAATGGGTTGGTGGGTTTATTTATTAATCAAAATTAAACTCTAATTTTCGTGGGTTTTAATTCCCAAAATTCCAAAATTACCAAAATACCCTTTTAAGTTGCCAGTATGGCCTAAAAATGCCCCGGGACCCAAACTAAACCCCAGGCTAGTGTTTTCTGACTATTTCGACCTTTCCGGACGTGTTGGTGCACTAAAAATGACCATACGGTTAATAGAAATAAAATTCACTTTTTAATTAAATAATTACTTTCCTGACGTGACTGTCACATGCGTCTCAACAAAATTTCCCAAATTGTCGTATATCAATCTCACGACAAATTTAATAATTTCAATATTTATATATCGTCGTATGTACACATTATAATCAAATACCAACTCACATCTTGTTAGTATTTTATCCGGATTAATTCCCAATTAATACACATTTAATTCAATTAATCCCATAAATAAATATCACAAAAATACGGGGTATTACATAGTTACCTGTTGGTTCCACTTATTTATTATGTTCATGGTACATTTATGGTGTAACAAGATCTCATTTAACAACAACTTGAGTGTTGAATATTATTCCCTCTTACTCTTATTTATTGTCATTATTACATATAGTCTTGGGCATTGATCACAGTCTTGATAAGGGGTTACACCTTTCTTGGTACTAATTTTATTCTAAGAACCCAAATGTTACACCTGAATTCTCATCTCCTTCCCCCAACCTAGATTTTCATCACCGCTAGGTAACTAATGCTCTTCTCCACTAATGGTTCACTCTACCACTCCATCTACGAGTAGGCAAGAAATGTCTGTTAATCCAATACCCACACCCTTTGCTACTGATGCCTCACGAGAAATTGAGAAGAATCCCACTGGGTTCTCCCTTCTCGATGATAATCCTAATGGCAATAAAAATAACATATAGGTCTTCAAATCCCAATGTCTGTCACTTGGGAAAATGAACATGGGAGTCGAGGCAATAGATAACTGGAACGCAGTTGATCAAGCCATTAAGGATAACATTTTCTGAACAATTTTGTAAGAGTTTTTCATTCCCCGACTGTTCAAGGTAAATGGTTCTTTCTGGGGTTGCTAAACAAATAATATATCGGTGGAACCTCTAGTAGAGACATTTCCCTAAGGGGCATAAAGCTTTGACATTTTGTCTATAAATACAGAGTCCCTCCGAATGGTAAAATTTTGATCGATCAATGGAACAACGTTTTGAAAAATAAGGCGATGGATAAAAAGTTAGTCTAAAGGGAGAAAAATAGACAAAACATAGCGAAGAAAGTTAATGTCCACAAGTTTAGGTTAAATAATATGAAGATTTGAGGCTTGAATGGTCCGAAAGGATAAAGGCCGGTCCAGATGCCGGTAAAAAAACTAATCAGGGCAACTTGTACGTGCATACCCAATGGGGCAAAGATAATAAATTTACACCACACTTGGCTCCATCTCTAGTGAGTATGACCAATTATATATATATATATATATATATATATATATATATATATATATATGCGTTATATAGAATAATATTAAAATCATAAGACTAAATATAATTTCACGTTGTAAGAATCGATCGAAGCCATTAACAGCCAGCCCACTTTGAGCCCTTACGATGACAATGGAGATAATGCTATAACCTTTGGAAATGACAAAAGAAGGAGGACGTGAGGTGTTAGATTAAATATGCCAAAAACCAAATGAAAACACACTACACCTCTCGTGGATGAGCTTTCTTCAGTGGGGAATTTAATCTAGAGCCAAGAGGCAATTCCGTCCAAGACATATGGATATGTGCAAGAGATTAAGAGTAACTTGGTAATGTTGGCAGGTGAAATCGATCATCTTGTGTCCTTATTTACTCCCGGTTTTTGGCCCCAGATTCCTCCTCAAGGTTACCTTTACCCTCTTCCTCAAGGTTACCCCTATCCTCTATCTCAAGGTTTCATTTCTTAAATTTTGCCTCCTTCAACATTCCCCTCCCAAATGCCTCCTCCTGCCACAGTCCCTGGATCATCATCATCCACTCACGGTGATTATGGCGAGCATAATTATTTAAAGGACTTAGCCAATACGAGAATTATTTCAATGCGCACACTCATTTCCTTAAATGCCAGAATTCTCGTTCATAATATCCCTTTGAAGATCGATGAATCTCAGATACTAGTTAATAATATATACACCAGTTGAGAAGAATAGCCTGTGCACATTGATAGATGATAAGGGCCCTTACTCAAATCATATAAGAATTGTTTTATCATTTGGCTAGTTTAATTGTTTGTCAAGATTCTACAATGAACAATGTTTAATTTGAGAAAAAGTTAAAATATTTTGTTTATTTAAGTTATTTTAAGTTTATGGGTTATTTGTTGACAATTTTAGTACATGCAACGTGGATTAAGTTTAAGTTGTTTAATTTGAGTTTAAGTTGTGTTTAATAATTTGAATGAATTATGAATTGTGCGTTCTTGTATGCAACATGATCTTTGTCTCAACCTATTAATATAGGTGAGTTGAGATTTTAAGATTATTTAATGGATTTCCCACAATACAAAGAGTGAATAGGGGAGAGTAACCGAATATCTGATAATCATTTGAAGGGCGTTCAAGAATTTCTAACTCATAAGAACTGAACGTGTAGTCGTGGGACCAATGTAACTCATTGGAACAGAATGTGTAGTCACAGGACCAATGTAACTCGTATTATATTGGACCTTGACAACCCTATTTGTATCCAAATTGTATATGATTATGATATCGGCACTATATTGGCACTTTAGTTTGATTTATGGTTGTTTAATTTAAATTATGAATGTTTAGTATGATTTATAAATTAACAAGGATGGAACGATGCATTACTTTGGATTGTCAACTCCACGGTTACAATATTGCTTAATTGTATATGAATTGATTATTAATAAAATTTTTGTTTGGAGGGGCGGTTGCCTAATAATAAATTTTATTTTTGTATTAAATGAATATGGTCGAGGCCCAAATTTGTGATGCCAATTTTAAAAAAATAAATAAATAAAAGTTCATAGTCCCAAACTGTGACCATTTATTTATTTATTCTTTAAAAAATTGGGGGTCACGGATTTGGGTCGTGACCCAATTTGAACATTGTCCTACCCATGATCACAGCCTAGGTCCGTGACCATGGGGTTATAGATGGTCACAACAACGACACATGTCCTTAACCATTGAGCAATATTATCCCACAAAAGAGACCGTGACCCTCATTTAGGGTCATAGATGAGATCCGTGACCAATGTTTTTTGCCATAGCTAAAATGGTTGCAACCTTGGTTTGTGATCCATGACTATGGGCATGACTTAGGTTCATGACCATCTTCGGTTTATGGTATAGTACATGTTTTTTTATTCTCCCTGATAAGGGGATTCCTTTGATAGCATGCATTAATTTGTCTGTTGGTGAAGTCGATTTAATCTCATACACATGCATTTAGAATGTTGATTTTAGTAATAACTTTGTGAAAAGACCATCTTGGTTATCAGTTGATGAACTTATATGTCTTTAATCTCAATTTTCTTCCAAAGCGCATGAGTGATTTTTTTTTGTGAAATGACTATAAATTGGTTGGTATCAATTTATCTCCTTTTGATGAATCCTTTTTTATTTTATTGAATTAAAGATCTCATTCATCCACATTCAGTTGATGAAAAGATCTCATTCATCCAAATTCAATAAAAAATGATTTTATTGAATTTTTTTTGTGAAAAGACCATCTTGGTTATCAGTTGATGAACTTACATGTCTTTAATCTCAATTTTCTTCCAAAGCGCATGAGTGATTTTTTTTTTTTTTTTTGTGAAATGAATATAAATTGGTTGGTATCAATTTATCTCCTTTTGATGAATCCTTTTTGATTTTATTGAATTAAAGATCTCATTCATCCACATTCATGACTAGCTTCATAAAAAGTTAAAACTTCAAAGTGGTTATAAGAAGTCTCTATTGAATTTTTTTATAAGAATGTCAAGAAATGGCTATATCAATAATAAGAAATACATAACTTGTTTGAGATTGACCCTTATGAGGATTAAAGAGGTATCTAGAATCCGTAAAACCTACTAACTTATATCCATTAGAATTATAAGAAGAGAATAAACCCATATTAGTATTTCCACATAGATTTCTTAAGATATGTTTGATACCAACCAAATGCCCTTTAATTGGTTTATATCTAGCAATAAAATTAACAGAGAATGAAATATTCTACCTAGTTCATTGAGTTATGTACAATAATGCACCAATTGCACTCAAATTAGGGTACTTTAGTACTCAATATTTTTTCATCTTCTTCTCTAGGGCGTGTAAGGGTAGTGAAATTTGGGGTGATTAAAGTAAGCATTGAGGTATAACTCGTCTTAATGGCAATAGACAATATTATCACAATAACACCAAGTAGGATATTATATATTTTAATATTACAAAAGTATATACTAAATACAAGTACAATAATAGTAAATGATGGATCTTGAAATAGTTGATTTGGAGGGAGAGAGACTAAGCACGCCAAAATATACCAAGTAAGTGATTGAGCACCAATGTATTAATGAAATATTTAATGGGAGTAATAAATGAAGAATATGGTTGGTAAAAAGTGGAGTAAATGCTCAACAGATTATTTGAATGATTCTCACGGCAGTGTTAGTTCTATCTAAATTTATTTTTTTGAAAATTGTTTCAAGAATCATAAGATGATGTAAATGATCATCAAACACTCTTTTATATAGCGTAAAAAGATTTAGTAACCTCCAAGGAAATACTAATGGCAAAGTGAGTCTAATCATACTTAACATGTAAATATAATTAAATGTGATTGAAGTTTCGATGGACCAGTCGCTGGATAAGGTGGAAGAGTGGCTTGTTAGTGAATTTTCATCCTTCATACCTACTAGCTGTCAGTCCAAGGCATGTTTGTGACTTAACATGTCAAATATGATTTAATTCTTATGAAATATCTCATTAAAATATATGTAGTTTTTAGTGTCAAAATATTTGTGGCTAATAATGGATGTTAATGAAGTGCTTCGAATGACATTAAGCAAGTACTTCAAACCACCTTGTTTCTTTACTCAGTATATTTGGAATGGTTAAATTTAGATCTTTTATGATGCCTTGCTTTATATCCTCCAATATGGTTCCCTCGAAAAGTCTCATGAATGAGTTACCTTGATATAGCATGAAATCTCTCCCAAGATTTGTCACACTTGGTACTGAGGGTGCTTAAATTTTATATGAATTGCCTTTATTTTTAAGATGTTTGATCGTAAAAGATCACTCATTCTTCTTCACTAAGGCTGGTAAATGAGATACTATGTTATGTCTTTTACTTAGTGGTTTAATGGAGTTTGATCATTAAACACCTCTTACATTTAATAAAAGATAGAAGTGAAATTAGGGGTGCATAGAATAAGCGTTGAGGCTATAACCAGTCTTAATGGAAATAGACAATATTATCACAATAACACCAAGAAGGATATTGGATATATTTTTATTTTAAGAGGGAGATGTAAAATAAAAAACCAATAACATCAAATGAGGGCTCTTGAGAGAATTTATTCGAAAGGAGAACAAGCCACGAGATATACCAAGTATGAAGGATTAAACACCAATGTATTAATGAAGGTATATATACACACAGTAGATCCAAACCTATTTTTTTCGAAATTACAATATTTTTAAAGATTTGTGCTAGTGACATTCAATCCCCACCACTACCCACCCCCATTGTCGGAGCTTTAACGACATTTATCAGAGCTAAGATTTGGGGTGGGTAGTAGTGACATAGGGTGCTGTTGGCGCGGACCTTTGAAATTAAGAGAATATTAGATAAATGGGGTTTGGATCCACCGGAGCTCCGGTTTGGGGTGAGTAGGGGTGGCATTAGGTTAGGTTTATATTTGTAACATTTTCATTAACATTAACATTTACTGTGTTCATATAACACAATATATATATATATACTAGGGTATGCCCGTGCCTGAAGGCACGCTGAAAATTTTCGAAAGTGTACGTCGGTTTTAAATCTCATATAAACAAAAGGTCCACATCTTGAACCTCGTATTAAATTGAGTGTCAAAATTACTAACCATGTAAAAATTGTCATGTAGTTTCATGGTAACTTGGGTGTAAAAATTGTTAACTATGTCAAAATCGGGTTTCAATAGACACGATTAAATTCGACCCAACACGACACGATTAGACCAATTAGAAAGAAATTAAAAAAATAGTGGATCTAAATAGAGCTGATGGTAGATCTACATAAAATCTATATAATAACCTTAATTGGGTCAGTATCGTGTCATTATTATGTCCTTGTCAGGTCAATTTCATGATAAAAATTGAACACGAACATGACATGAACTGACCGCAAAAAATCGTATCAATTTCATTTCGTTTTGTGTTATCATTTCGTTTCCAAAATAACAGTTGACCCGATTTAATTCTTTACAATGCATTTTTTTTACCAAATAAAAGTGGAATTACCTATAAACCAAATTCAAACTATGATACAACCGTGTGTACCGAGTTGGGAGGTCAAGAATGTTACACCACTCTATGTTGTAAGGTTTTTCCCAACTGTAGACATGATAGAAGCACATAAGAGGATCCGTAACGGACTCCCGTGGAGTAATTCCATCCCCCTATCATTCTCATATGACATATTATCTATGATTTTGCTCTTCTAGAACTGCCAGGGAGTCGGTAAACAAAACTTCTAACATGACGTTATTATTTCATAATAACAAACCCAACATCATTGTTCTTATGAAAACCAAAATCCCACTGAGAAAAAAAAGGTACCTATTTCAATGAATTAGGCTTTACTGCCTTAGTTTATGAAGACTCGTTCAAAGAGTGAGTGACATTTGGGTTTTGTGGAATATTACTCCCAGTACAAAATGTTAACAACTATAAGGCCTACATGATACACACGACTCAATATGTAAACTGCCTAGTACAAAATATCAACAACCCTGTTTCAAGGCGAAAAATAACAAATATTTTCATCCCACATAGAGGAATTTCTTGACAACATATTACCTACTATTATACGACTTGCTAAATAGAACGAACAATATAAAAAATCAAATAAAAGAGTTAAATTCACTCTCCATCTTGAGGCTATCAATGTCACATATTGAAAAAAAGCAGGCCAATATAACTTAGGTATCAGACATCCATAATTCTTATACTTTTATTTTAAAGATCATACGCAGGTGATATGGATTGTTACAGGGGTAATCACTGGGGATATGAAACCTCTTAGACAATGCTGATGTCAACTCAGCTTTTGATGGAGCTGAAAAGAAGGCGTGATCCAGCTCCTGCAACTGCATTGGATGCCTGACCAATTTAAATAACCTGAGCGGGTTTCACAATGGGCACATGAAAGCTTCCCCTCGAATGCACCTTCTTCAATTATTGGCATCCAATGAAGAGTCTCAACAAAGATAGATGCGCATTCAATCTCAAAGGATGTTTCTCCCTCTCCTGGAACATGATCCACAACATTCTCCTGCCACAACTCTCTGACATTTATTATAGCAATATGCTGTAGCAGATAGAACAAATTTATCCATAAATGCTCCAACCTCAGAAGGGGCTTCTTTGGTTTGCAAGACATGATCAACACCAAATTTAGAGCTGTCTATTATTTCTCTGCGATTATAAAATTCACCTAATATTTTTAAACAAATGCATTTGTATATCATGATAGCATGATCAACCTTGAAACCCGTTCAATCCCTACAATGAATCCCTCGTCTCGAAATTTGTATACCGTGCTAGCATGCTTTCCACTGTATCTCACGTCCATCATTCCTCATATAGACATTAGTATCAATAAAGCCCTCATCTCAAAATAGATTAAACAACTTCATTGAAAAAGTCTGATCAAGACCTGAAATCATGTCAGCTAGGAAATGAGGTGATAAGGGGAATTCCATACATTCAATCTCTACAACATAGATGCCTTTCTCCCTCAAAACTTCCATATTTTAATCTACCCTTTGCTTCCTTGTTTTTTCTTTGGGCATGTGCACGAAAAGGGTAGGTGCGTAGTCCTTGGCAATATCAATCGGACCAAACAACCCTTCAGCAAATCATTATCGTAATGCTAATAAATCTCAAATTAGTCGCAAGAGAAGAAACAAAGAAGATACTTAGCAGTCTCCTCTACAATCATTATCAGCTACTCTACAATTTCTTAATTGCTCAGGTACTTTGCTTCTTCCACCCCCCCGTGCTCAGTGCGAGGTACTCAATGTTCAGCGCTCAATTCTCAGCTGGTCACCTCTCAATGCTCAGCTTCTTCTGCTCCCTCACATATGCAATTTCGTGTTATTCTACCATCTTACCCTCCCAACTTTCTCGATCAGCTTGGTCATATTAAAAAATTGAGTATACCTGATTAGAAAAGAAACTTTAAATTAAATAAATACAAAACAAATTATTCACATTAGTGGAAAAAATGAAATTAACAACTAATATAAAGCACATTAAAACTTGTTAGTAAAAACAAAACAGAACCTGTATGCAATCTGAAAGTGACGTGTATGACAGAAGAACCTGTATAACAGAAGAACACAAAGAGGATTAACTCAAACAAATAAAAAATGTTTGTAAATAAAAAATAAACTTTTAGTTGTTTGTATCCCTCATCATATCTCCAAAACGGGCTGACGACAAATATCTGAACCTCCCCTTGATTCTCGTAACAGGTATGATGTAAAATGTCTGTAACACCAGCTTACTTTTAACCAAGCCATTATTGGTAGTTTTATCAACTTACTTTGAACATAAAATTGACGCTGTTTCCATGTCATCAATTTCGATTGGTGAAGTTTTAGGGCACAAAAAAAGGGGAATACCCACAAAAAAAGGGAACCGTCGTACAACAAAAATGATTCAATTAAAAGACAAATGATTTAAAAATGATTGTTGTCCATTACCAAAGTATAGCCAAAAAAGATTAGAACAGGGCTATACCTAAAATGATTGTTGTCCGTTTCCAGAGTATAGACAAATGATTGAGGCTGTTCATTGATTTTTACACCAAAAAGGGGTATACCCGAAATGATTAAAATAGTTACCAGAGTTCGATGGATGCTTTTCATTGATTGAAGGACATATATAGAATTTCCTCTGCACAAAACAAACAGATCCACTCATTAATTCACCAAAACATTTAACACCAAAACCAAAATTAAAGAATAAACATGTTTTGAAAAGATGGCTTGGACCTAAAATACATATCGACTCTGTTCCTAAACAACAACAAAAATTCAAGACACCAAAGGACAAAAGGATCTCAAAAATGCAAATGAAATCGTTAATGGTTTGGAAAAAAATCATTCTTGAACCAAAATAAAGAAAAATGACATGTTCTTTTTAATGGATCTGTACAACAAAGAAAAATGACCTCTCTAAACTTTCAAAAAATAGAACTTAGAAATCAAAGAAAAGAGAGAAACCGTAGCAATAAGTTGAACCAAAAACCACAACTCATGCCCACACATCCATGTATACTTTTTTTAATATTTTTAATATAATATAAACAAATTTCATGCTACTTGACCTTTTTTACAATTCAACCAAGTCACGATAAACAAAGGAAAATAAAAAATGAACAGGATGAGATTTAATAATGGATAGAGCAAGGAATATAACGCATATTCTTAGAAGTAATAAAGAGATGTATAAAGCCACAACACCAACAGTGTACCTACAACAAAATTCCTAGTGAGCAGTCCTGTAGAAAAAGTAGAAATCAACGCACGTAATGTTAGAAACATTATAAATCAAGAAAGTATATACAATACATAATATAAAACTCCCCCAATTGAATCCCGCAAAGAAAAGGAAAGAAAAAACAATCTGTATTTATCACCATCTCATGAAAATGTAGACAATGAATCTCCAAAGATAAGGAATTTTGAATACCAAATCCTATTTATACTTGGTGTGCCACTTATGAAATCGTAGCCCACCATCACCTCTCTATAACTTTCTCCTAGAACTGTTATTCCCTTTTAACAGTTCTTAAACCCAATGTGAAATGACTGCTTCACTTTTTATTCACAGGTTTAATATATTGTCTTAGCTTAAAAGAAATAGAGATGTGATCAATGCAATTTTTGTGTAAAGCACCCGCATAAATGCAAGGACCAAAATTAGAATACGACTTCTCTTGAATGGCCTATGAGTCCTAAAAAATTATAGGTTCCTTAGAATCATTAAAACATCAGAACCAATTATTGTGAATTCTTGACCTAAAAGATAATTTTGAGGTCTCAACAATAATTTCCAATGTACACACTGAATTAAAGAAAATACAAAAGAACTACCTACAAAAATAACAAAAAATAAAATAAACAAAAAAGGAAAGAATCGTAGTATAAGAATGCACCATTGCTAGCATTCACTGTTGGAGCATCATGGATCTAAATAGGAAACTTTGCCAAACAATTAAAAGACACTTACATGCTGCACTTTGCCAAATAAAAAAAAATAAGCAAACCAAGTCGGTCCCTAAATTTATATTATACACACACACTAAAGCTCATGGAAGTTACACAAAATTTATCTTACACAGGTCTCGAGTTAATTTCGTTCATAGACAAAATTACAATCCCAAGTGCAACATGTAATTTCATAAAACTAAAGTAATAGAAATAGAATGTTGTGTTTAGCTATAACAAACACATGACATTTATTAACTTTAGAAACCACAACTCGTAATCCCCAAAAATTGAAACCTGTACATCTCAAATCTAAAAATATAACTCATAACCCCCAAAAATTGAAATCTAAAACCCTATTAAAGGATAGACACAACAACTTGAAGAATGAGAATAATAGTATGAAAAAATAGATACAACAACTGAAAGTTATATATTTCAATCAATATAATGAAATGTATTGTGCAAAAATAAACAATCCTACCAAAATAAATTTGGGGTTTCAAAATCTGTTTTGATGAATAATACTTAAAGTTATAATCATACCTTCTTCGGGCTTCTTGTTTTGATGAATTTGGGGTTTCAAAATCTACAAAACTTAAGAAAAACATTATATCTCTAAGAAAAACATTAGATATGTAACTGAATAGTTGAATAAGTGAAAAGCGTGGAACCAACCCAGAACGCGCATGTGTGTGTGTGTGTAAGAGAGAGAGAGAGAGAGAGAGAGATATTACCTATAGGAGCCTAGCGTAGGAGGGTTTGTATTGTGGCAGCTTTGGAGCTCGGCGTGGAAAGGATGAGGACATGGGAGGGAGGATGTGTTGAAGTTGAAGAGGGATGAGAGAATGTCGGGGGGTCGGAATAGTGAGAGGAGATAGAGAGAGTAAGAAAATGAGATCAAAACGGTATAATACTATTCTACCCTTGTTTTTGAATTTTAAAGAGAATGAAATCAAATTAGAGTGTGTTAAAAGGGGGTGAATCCAAAATTTTCAAGGGCAAAATAGGGAATGCAAAAAAATTTCATATTGATGACATCATGGTGCTATCTTATGACATACATATCTTTGCTACTTTATTATATATATATATATATACGGTGGATCCAAACCTCTTTTTTCTGATATTATCTTATTTTTAACGGTCCGCGCTAGCGGCATCGAATCCCCCCCACCCCCCACCCCCATTGTCGGAGCTCCAACAACCTTCATCAGAGCTCTGATTTGAGGTGGCATGGGATGCCGATGTAATATTTTCACAAACAATAAAATTTATTATTTGTGAAAATATTACAGATATAAACCTAACCCAATGCTACCCCTACTCACCCTAAATCGGAGCTCCGGTGTATCCAAACCCCATTTATCCAATATTCTCTTATTTCGTAAGGTCCGCGCCAGTGGCACCCCATGTCACCCCAAATCACAGCTCTGATAAAGGTTGTTGGAGGGTGGGTGGTGGTGCGGATGAGATGCCGCTAGCACGAACCATTAAAAATAAGACAATATCAGAAAAAAGAGGTTTGGATTATATATATATATATATATATATATATATATACTGTGTTATAACACAATAAATGTTACTATTTGTGAAAATGTTAAAGATATAAACCTAACACAATGTCAACCCTACTCACCCCAAACCGGAGCTCCGGTGGATCCAAACCCCATTTATCAACTATCTCTTATTTCCTATGGTCTGCGCCAACAGCACCCCATGTCACCCCAAATCAAAGCTCTGATGAAAGTTGTTGTAGCTATGACAATGGGGGTGGGTGGTGGTGGGGATTAGATGCCACTAGCGCGGACCGTTAAAAATAAGACAATATCAGGGAAAAGAGGTTTGGATCAACCGTATATATATATATATATATATATATATATATAGACACACACACACACTATGTTATAACACAGTAAATGTTACTGTTTGTGAAAATGTTACAGATATAAACCTAACCCAATGCCAACCCTACTCACCCCAAACCAGAGCTCCGGTGGATCCAAACCCCATTTATCCAATATTCTCTTATTTCCTAAGGTCCCCGCTAGCGGAACCCCATGTCACCCCAAATCAGAGCTCTGATGAACGTTGTTGTTGCTCCGACAATGGGGGTGGGTGGTGGTGGGGATCGGATGCCGCTAGCGCGGACCGTTGAGAATAAGATAATATCGGAAAAAAGAGGTTTGAATCCACCATATATATATATATATATATATATATATATATATACTATGTTAACACAATAAATGTTATTGTTTGTAAAAATGTTACAGATATAAACCTAACCCAATGCCAACCCTACCCACCCCAAATCGAAGCTCTGATGAAGGTTGTTGGATAGCGTGGACCTCTAAAAATAAGATAATTTCAAAAAAAATGGTTTGGATCCACTCTGTGTGTGTGTGTCTATATATATATATATGTGTGTGTAATATAAATACAGTAAATGTTACTGTTTGTAAAAATGTTATAGATATAAACCTATTTCTCTTTCTGGTGCATACAGTAAAATTTATTATCTGTGTAATTTTTTTTCTTTGAAATTATATAGGCTTCATGGATCTTGTTTGATAGATCTCGTCGAGCAGATTTAAAAAATAGTAATTTTGTAAAAAATGGATATGTCAATTAAAAATTATGATCATTTGAAGATTAAAAAAAAGTTCGACCACTTATGTAACTTCCTAAAGGAAGTTACGGATGACTGGTTTTAAAAGGGTAAAATTGTGAAAAAAAGTTTCAAAAAATTAGGAGTACGACTTATATGTAAGAGAAAAACATGGTGGGGCTAGAATGTCTGAAAAAGGTCCAATAGGATCTAAATGAGAATCCCCCTAAATTCAACTACGTTTTAATTTCATAGATTACGCAATAAAATCACATATTCTATTGACCTCCCGGAATGTTGGAAAATAATCTCCTAAAAAACCTTACTTCAACCATATATAAACCAAAATTTTCTCACAAATTCATGGTCACTCCCAAAATACGTGGAACAATATCCTTAAGGATCCCAAAAAGCCCAAAACAAAAAAAAAAAGTCTAAACCCCCAAACAGGATCTGTCTTTGAATTTGATTACGCAGTTAAATCAATTGACCATGCGGTTAACAATCTCACTCATCATTGCGTATCACTCCCACTTGTAAAAATATTATTGATGTAAAAAATTAGATTTGACCTAATTATTTTAATCACAGATAAAAATTAGTAAAGAAATAAGACAATAGATTTTTAAAGTGGTTCAGCCTTAAGAGAATGGCCTACATCCACTGTTTTTGTATTACTGATTATTTTTCCTGGAATTCTCGATAAACGAATTTACCAAGAGATTCAACCTGTCCCTCTAATGGGGAGATTATAATGTATTTATAGCCTTGAGGCTGTACATGTGAAAGAATAATGCATAGCTGTCCATTAGGCGTATACATCTGTACGATAATAACTATACATTTAATGCGCAGTTATTTTTCGGTTTTCCTTGATGCATACACCACAAGTATTTGAGTTGCTCAGACCGACTTAGTAGCTCGGACCGCCTAAGTAGCTCGACACGCTTGAGCTGCTCGGGGCCCCTGAGCTCCTTGTGGCTTTTTAGTTGCTCGGTGGTCTTGAGTTATTTGGAGTATAGTAGTTCCTCGGGGGGTTGAGTTGCTCGGTATAAACATTTACAGTTGCCACATCGGATGACACGTGTCTTTAAATAATAGGTCTATATCAGCAAAATAAATTTGGTATCAACAGAAGCCCCCAATGTTTCACAGTTCGAGATTGAGAAGGAGTGTGGAACATTATTCTCGAAATATGGCGGGATTAAATAGTCATCCTGAATTTTAGGAGTGTTTTGCTTGTATTTATTTCTTCTTTGAATTCATAGAATCAGACTTCACGAATATTTTGAATTTTTCTAACTGCTTCGGTTTTCGTGCCCTTTTTCTCCTTTTAGGCGCCGGTAACGCAAACATCTTTCTTTGTAATCATTATTTTTACCTATTCCCAAGGTAAAGTATTTAAGCACTGCAGAAAATCCTATCATCTTTTACTTTTTCAAATCTGTATCTTTGAACTATTAATTTCTTCTCTATCTTGTGCGTTCGTTTTCTTCCATCGTTCGTTGTCAACCGATTCACTCCTTTCCTGTAAGATTTTCTTCCATTCTTTTATTTACTTTGTTCATCATGGTTTACCTTGTTGAATCTCTTGGCAAATTTCGCTTTGAATTTTCAATTCCTTCATGGGTCATATTGGAAGAACTTTCCGAACCTTCTGACTATTTTTCTTTGGCTGAGGGACATTGGTTCCCAAGTCTCTTTGTGGTCGAATTTGGCTTTTCTTTTCCTCCAAATCCTTTATGTTTGGAATTTTGTCAGTATTTTGATGTTGTACCTACAAAAATATCGCAAAATACTTGGAGAATAGTTAATGGAGTTCATAGGTTGAACCAACTCCATGGAACCCGTTTAGGGATTCCAGAGATAATGTATTGCTATAGATGGGTTGTTTGCGATAGTACTTTTTATTTGAAATAGGACATTAGTTGTCAATCTTCCTGATGCCAACAGGTATTATTTTGAACATGGAGTGGTAATGAAAAATTGGCAACATCCTCCATTAAATGGAGATGATGTATATCAAGGTCTTAGATGTCCTCCTTATGGCAATGGGATAGGTTGTTTTTATTTTTCTGCTATTTTTGAAATTATGTTTTCTTCATGCTTGATAAAATGCTTCACTGATATTTGATTTTTGATCATTTGCAGTTGACAGCAAGAGAAAGTCTCCTAAAGAAACTGATGTTAATTTATGGCATTTGAAACTTATCTGGAGTTTACACCAATCCGTTGCTGACGAACATATCAGATCAACCTCTTATTTGTTGCAGTACAAGAGCTATACTTCATCCTTCACTGCTCGTCCAGTGGTGGTTGACATCGACCAAGTACCAGCTTCTGAAACTGGTGTGGAAGGTTCCTCCCCTGAATCGAATATTCCCCTTAGTAACATAATGAAGAGAATAAGAGCTCCTGCCTTCTTTGACAAATCAGACTCTGCCAATGTGGAGGCAAAGAAAAGAAAACAAATTGTCCCATAGGAAGGGACGGAAATTATTGATGCGCCTCCTCCTGCTGCTATCGAGAAAATTATTGAGAAGCCCCATGTGGCTCCGAGCAAGGTTGTTGCTATCTCTCCTCAAAGTGAGGTTATCGTTATATTTCCAACAAAGACATTGTCTTTAGTTAAAACTGTTCTTGATCCCCCAAGGAGATTGAAGAAAAGTTCGTCTGAGAGACCTGTTGGGCCTGTCCTTTAACCTTTAAATGTTGAAAGTGGTGTTCCAACTTTTGTTCCTCCGACCTCTACGATGGGCTCTGTGAAGTCTTGGATTATCCCAGAAATCCAAGACACTCTTCCTCGTGACAGGGTCACTGCCTTGGCAGCTCAACATATTGCCTCAATAAGTTTTATTAGTCTAAGTTTTCACTTTTCACTGATATGTCCCTGTATTGACTCAAAATTATTTCTTTCTTCAGCTAGTAACATGTTTCAACAGTATTCTGAAGAAGGACGAGGCTATTAAAGCTTCAAGATCCTCGGGAGGTGTAGAGGAAGATTTTATTGGTCTAAGTCAGTCCTTAAACGACTATTATCAGAAGTATGAAGAAGATAAAATGGCTTGGGAGAAGCAACTCAAGTCCCTCGAGCAAGAGAGAGATCGAGCTGTGGAGGCCTCCAAGGGGTTGGAGCAGAAAATGAAAGAATTTGAGCAGAATAATAAAAAGCTTGAGGAAAAGCTCAAAAATGCTGAAGAGCTTGAGAACAAGCTAAAAACTGCTGAAGAGGAAGTTGGTAGACTTCGTAAGGTTGATCGCCAGAAGGAAGAGGTGGAAGGGAAGTTGAAAACTGTCGAGGAGCTCCTTAGGGAAAGGACCTCCTTGGAGAAAGAAAAGAGTAAAAAGGCTGTTAAAAAATCGTTCAGTGCTGGTTGGGATAAGGGCTGGAACAAGGGCTTGGATTCCATGACTTCGCAAATGGAGTATGCCAGCCTCAAGTACTTTAGGGATGGATGGGTTGCTCCTTTGAAAGAGATGAAAATTGCTAAGAATTCAAAATTGTTCCAGCTACACATTCATGGTCCTCCTCCCTCTCCTGGGGAAGAAGAAGAGGACGAAGCTGCCTTAGAGGAATCCTCCATGATGATTGGAGATCAAGTTCCTCCTGTTCTAGTTGGTCAAACTTTCTACGAGCAACTTCAGCCCACTAGTACCTCAGTCGAGCAACTGCCACTATCTTTCGAGCAACCAACCTCCTCATCCCAGCTTTTCGAGGAAGTTGTAAAACACAAGGAGAAGGTGTAAAGTTGCTCGGGTTTTAATTTTGTTATTCCTTTTAAATGTAACCTTGAGCTTTGTATTTACCTTTTGATGAATAAAAATTCGAACTTTTGGTTGTTCATATCGACTTTCTTCTTCTTGCCATGTTTTTATCATTATTGATCCTGTTTATGGCTTCTCTTTGCTAGTTTATGGCCAGGATGGAGCTATTATCAGCTCATGACACAGACTTGATGAATAAATGGAATGACTACTTCAAAGATGGTCATGAAGATCTAAATGAGGCTCAGATAATTGACATCCTCGGATCAGGTGTTTCTGACCGAGCATTGAGGCTTACCAATATCTGAAGTGCTTGATCGACCGAGCTATTGCCAATAATGTAGCTTATTATGAGATGATTGTGGATCTTTAAGGAACTATAGAGGAAATCCAGCAGCATTACAAAGAGTCCTCCCTTCTTTTGTACCAAGGGTACGAGAAGAAATATCAACAGTTAAATGCTGAAAAAGGCTAGATAAATTCATCGTTGCATACGAGAAGAAATAGAGCATTCTAAAGCTTGAGGTTGAGGAGCATAGGCAAATCGCTAAAATGTTGGAGGAGGAAAATACGGTTTTGCAAGAGGAGATATCCCAACTAAAATCTACAGCGTCCTCCTCGGGAGCTTTAGTCCCTGTCAATGATGAAGGTTTCTCTTTCTTGGAAGTAGAGAACGCCAACTTGCGAGATGAATTAGAAACTTTGAAAAGAGTTGGACCTTCCACTTCTACTCGTGGACGAGCGAGATCTTCTTCTCGGGGACGAGCAAGAGCTAGTCGGATCTCTATTGAAGATGCAAGAACTCAAGCATCTTTAGAAAATTAGGCAGTTCAATTGATGGCAATGAAGTAGGTTTTAATAGAGATGTCTAAGAAGAATTTAAACCTCAGCGTGAAACTTTCCACACAAAGCTCTGCCTTGGAAAATAAGGACATCTTGGTGAAGAATCTCTATGAGCAACTGGAGATGTTAACTTACCAGTTCCATAAACAACCCAGAGAGTTTTGGATGGATAGTTAAAATGAAGCACTCTGCCATCTTGATGCTCGTTTAGAATAGTCGAACAACGAAGGGTACAAACAGGGATGGCTGAATGCTCTTTGTGTTCTAAAATTGGAGATAGGTCATTTTTTGTGGGATTACTACACTCTTGGAGTTCTTGATCTACCTGTGCCTACTTTCAAGCTTAACCTTAGTTGGATTACAGCCCGGGCCATTCCTTATGTTCTAATATCCAAGTATCTTGATGACTATAGTATCCATTCAAACTTTGAAATATCTCGGCCAGAACATCTGCATGATCGTACTTCTATAATGAACGTTAGAATGTTGCAAGATCTAAAATTCATAAATTCTACTTATAGTCTTGATGATCCTCCAGCTGGGGTAGACCCTGTGCTAAAGGTAGATGGAAAGAAACCTATAGAATCGGGTTTGTTTATGTAATGAACTTCATTCATGTAATCTTCAATTTATCATATGTAATTTGTTCTGGTTTTAATGAAAAGATCTTTAGTTTTCTTTGCAATTTTTATTGTTATTGGTTTGGAAATATTTTATGAAATATCTATTTTATTTAATGACGAATACGTATGTATTTCTATAAAAAAGACAAAAATGTCTTGTGTTATTTTAAATTACCGACCAACCAAAATTGATGGCCATTTGCTTCCCGACCAACTTAGAGTTGGTGGTAATTGATTTGCCGACCAACCGAAGTTGGTGTTAATTGCTTCCCGACCAACTTAGAGTTTGTGGTAATTAATTTGCCGACCAACCGGAGTTGGTGGTAATTACTTCCCGACCAACTTAGAGTTGGTAGTAATTGATTTGCCGACCAACCGGAGTTGGTGGTAATTGCTTCCCGACCAACTTAGAGTTGGTGGTAATTGTTTTGCCGACCAACCGGAGTTGGTGGTGTGGTAATTATTTTTCCGACCAACCGGAGTTGGTGGTAATTGCTTCCCGACCAATTTGGAGTTGGTGGTAATTGCTTCCCGACAAACTTAGAGTTGGTGGTAATTGATTTCTTTAGTGTGTAGCACTAATATTCCGAAAAAAATTTAGCGAGCAAAGAAAATGGGAAAACCTCACTTTATTGAAGAAATTGTATTATATAGAAATTTCAACTATTGATAATACTTTTGAAGGTGCTCTGCATTCCATGCATTCTTGAATTCTTCTCCTTCCAAGGTTTTAATCCTGTATGTCCCTGGACGAACAACTTCTATCACCCTGTAGGGTCCGTGCCTGTTGGCTTCTAGTTTATTACGCTTTTGGATGACTTTCTTCAACACATAATCCCCTTCCTTCAAATCACATTTCTTGACTCTTTTATTGTAGAAAGAAGCTGTTCGTTGGTGATACGCGAAATTTCTTATAGCTTCTTCTTATCTGACTTCTTCTAGCATATCTAGATCTAATCTTCTCATCAAATCACTAATAGGAGAATTGAAATTAAGTACCCTATGTGTAGGTAGACCTAATTCAACAGGTATGACAACTTCACTCCCAAATGCCAGCATATATGGGGACTCTCCAGTTGCTGTTCGTGGTGTGGTGCGATATGCCCAAAGCACAGATTGTAGCTCGTTAATCCAATTTGCATTTGCATCATCCACTCATTTTTTCAAACCATTTAGCAACGTTCTGTTTGTCACCTCAGTTTGTCCATTGCTTTGGGAATGACCTAGTGCAGAATGGTCCTTCAATACATTCGATTATTGACAATATGCAGCGAATTCTTTGTTGTCAAACTGGGTTCCATGGTCAGTAATGAACGCATGTGGGAGGCCATATCTGCAAATTATATTTTTCCAAATAAATTGATAGACTTTGCTGTATGTCATATCAATAAGAGGTTCAGCTTCCACCCATTTAGTAAGATAATCTACTGCGACCACTATGTATTTGAATCTTCCTTTAGTTATTGGTAATGGTTCGACCAAGTTTATTCCCCATATAGAGAATATTCAAGGGGGATGTTATGGGTGTTAACAATGCCTGAGGAGTTCTTCGGATGGACAAGAAGCGTTGGAATTTGTCACATTTTTTAGCATAAGCTGCGCAGTCAGCCCTCATCGTCGGCCAGTAATATCCCTGCGTGGTTATCCTTCGTAAGAGCGTTCGACCAGCTACATGGGCTTCACAAGACCCCTCATGAACTTCTTCGATCAAGTCTTTCACTTCGGAGGGAGGAACACATCTTTGTAGCGCTGCTATAACTCCTCGTCTATATAAAATACCATTGGTTAGTACATAACGAGCAGCTTTGAACTTCAATTTCTTAGCTACGAGTTTATCAATTGGTAAGGTTCCTTATTCAATATAGGCCCTGATGGGATCCATCCATGTTGGTCCCAAATCAAGAGAAATGAGGTTCATGACCAGATCTTCATCTATGCTCCGACCATCTAATCTCTTTTGGGATTGTTCTTCGTAGCTCGATGCGTGTGGCTGATGCTAATCGATCTAGTGCGTCTGCTCTTGCATTCTCTAGTCTTGGTACTCTGACCAGCTAAACAACAATAAAACTCGATACCAATTCCATTGCTTTTGTATGGTACTTGATCATCAACTCTCCCTTTGACGCATATACTCCAAGAATCTGATTTACGATCAACTGCGAATCGCTGAATACAACAACCTGCTTTGCCTTCATCGTTCTAGCTAGACTTAAGCCTGCAATCATTGCTTCATATTCGGCCTCATTATTATAAGCTTTAAATTGAAAACATAGAGCATACTCCATATCGACCTCATCTGGACTTTTCAAAACAATCCCTGCTCCACTACCTGCATTGCACGAAGAGCCATCTACATACAAATTCCATATGGGTAACTGATAATCAAAATTTTGAACGGACAAAATTCCTTGGTGGAATATTTATTGCTTATTTATATCCTCCTCTAGCACTTCTTGTTGCTCGTCGACCATCTTCTCTTGCTCGTCAACTAACTTAAGTTGGTCAGGGTTTAAATTTGATGATCATGTAACATCCACGGGATGGTCGGTATTCAACTTTTGCTCTTCAGAGGTGTCAGGATAGGTGAACTCTGCGATAAAATCTGCCACTGCCTGCCCTTTAAGCGACGATCTAGGCTCATAAACTGTCATATTCACCAAGTTCTACTGCCCAGTACATCAATCTCCCTGATTTTTCTAGTTTGTGAAGAGCTTGCCTTAACGGCATATCAGTATACACGACTATGGTATGAGCTTGTAAATATGGCCTCATTCTTGTACTCGCTTCGATCAACGCTAGTGCCAACTTTTCCAGTCTTAGATATCTGATCTCTCCTCCTCGGAAGGCCTTGCTAGTGTAATAGATTGGTTTTTGTACTCCATCCTCCATTCTTATTAACGCCGAGCTCACTGCATTTTTTGAAACTGCTAGATACAAGTATAGTCTTTCTCCTATCACTGGTCTGGACAATAATGGAGGTGTGGTATTTCTTCAACTCTTGAGAGGCCCTCTCGCATTCATCATTCCATTCAAACGTTTTTTGGAGTGTTTTGAAGAGTAGGAGACATCTATCAGTTGCTCGTGACACAAATCTATTAAGTGCTGCAACTCGCCCTGTGAGACTTTGCACTTACTTCTTCGTCGTTGGAGATCGTAGCCCCAATAGAGCCTTGATCTTTTCAGGGTTCACTTCAATACCTCGTTGGTTGATAATATACCCAAGAAACATGCCTTCTCGTACTCCAATTGTGCATTTGGTAGGGTTCAATTTCATTTGATATTTATCTAGTTGATCAAAGATTTGGCCTAGGTCAATTAGATGATCAACAGCTTTCTTGCTCTTCGTCATCATATCGTCAATATAAACCTCCATATTGTGACTGATTTGCTCTGCAAACACCTTTTTCATCAACCGCTGATACATTGTACCTGCATTTTTAAGTCCAAAAGGCACAAAATTATAACAATAAGTTCCCCTTGGGGTGATAAAAGAGGTACTCTCCCTATCTTCAGGCTTCATTTTAATCTGGTTGTAACCAGAATAAGCATCCATGAAACTCAACAATTCGTGTCCCGAGGTAGCATCCACCAATTGATCGATTCGGGGCAGAGGGAAATGATCTTTTGGATAAGCTTTATTAAGATCAATAAAGTCCACACACATCCTCCACTTGTTGTTTTTCTTCTTTACCATCACCACATTAGCTAGCCAATCAGGATATTTGACATCCTCAATAAAACAGGCTTTTTGAAGCTTCTCGACCTCTTCTTGTATAACTTGGTTCTTTTCATGGCTGAACACTCTTCTTCTTTGCTTCACTGGCTTGATTTCCTTGTTCACATTAAGCTCGTGACATAGGAAGGCTGGGTCTATCCCTGGCCTGTCTTCGTGGCTCCATGCAAAAGTTTGTTTCCTGCTTCTCAGGAAAGCTATCAATTCCTGTTTTAATGGGGCATCCAACGACGCACCGATTTGAGTTGTTCGTTCCTGGTGTTCGTCGTCTAGATTGATATTTTTAGTAGCCTCCATGACTTGACCCTTTACGAGCTGACAATCATCTCTTGGGTCTAAACTCTCAATCTTTGCATCTTCTATCTTATCTACCTGATAAGTAGTAGTCTTCTTCCTGGATTCTTCACGCTCTTCCTGCTCGGCAGATGAATAGTAGCATTCCCGAGCTACTTTTTGGTCACCCTTCACCACTCCTACTCCAAAGTGGGTTGGGAATTGTAAACATTGATGTACAGTAGATGGTACTGCTTCGAACTTCTTCAAACCTACCCTCTTCCCATGATGATATTGTAAGTTGACTGGATATTTTTATCCATAACGAAAAAGTGCACTCTTTCTGTTCGATAAGCAGGACATGTACCGATGAACATATCCAACTTGATCGTCCCAAGTGGAAAAACTTTCTCGCCAGTAAAACCGAGGAGGGGCCTATGATATGGCTCCAACTGGGATAGTTTGAGGTTCAAACTATCAAAACATGGGTAGAACATAATATCTACCGAGATGCCATTATCTACCAATACTCGTGAAATCACTACTTCCTTCATCCTCATTTTGATCACCAATGGGTCATCATGAGGATATAACACACCTGCAAAGTCGTTCTTAGAAAAACCGATGACCAATTTATCTTTGTTTGCCTTCCTCGGGCGATCATCTTCAGCTAGATTTATTTGTTGAATGTACGAACAAGCTTGAGCCTCACTGAGGTAAGCTTTCCTCTCTGCAGTAAGGTCTCCACCTCCTGCATCTCCACTTGTAATGACATTGCAATCAAATGATCCAAAATGAATTGAAAATACCTCACGTTCTGGTTGTCTCGGTCTTTTGGGGAGATCGGGGTCATCTTCTGGATCATCTTCATGATCCCTTTTCTTGTCATCTTTTGCTCGGAGAGGAGATTTAGACCTTTGCCTTCCTCATTCATTGGTTCGACCACCGTTTTGACGATCAACATACTTGGATAGTTTTCCTCGTCTAATGAGTGCTTCAATTACATTCTGAAGAGCTATACAACGCTTGGTCGTGTGACCATGATCTTTATGGAATTCGTAATATTTGGACTTGTCTCTCTTATCAGGATCTGCCTTCATTTTTGCTGGCCAAGCTAATTCCTCGTTGTTCTTGATCTCTTCTAGAATGTAATTTATATCCACCTTCAAGGGAGTATAATTTCCGTATTTCTTCATCTGTTCCAATGCTTGATTACCCTTTGATTGCCTGTTACCACCATTGTTATTTTGTTCATTCTTTTTAGTTTTACCATCTTCCACATTGATCTCCTTAGTGTCCGCGTTCTTCTTCGCAGCCATGGCTTCCTCGGCATTCATGATTTTTGCTACTTTTTCCATCAGTTCCGCTATAGTTCTGGGTGGATCTTTGGCTAAAGACTAGTACAATTTATTGGGCAACAATCCACTCATCAAAGAAGTAATTGCAATTTTCTCCTCCTAATCAATTACTTCCAGTTTCTCATTATTAAAACGAGTAATATAATCCTTGGTGCTCTCACCTGCCTTCTGTCTAACACTTAGCAAATGTGCTATTCGTTTGAATGTCTTAGATCCAAAATAAAAAATTCCAATGAAGAGCTCTGCTAACTGAAAGAAAGTCATAATTTTTGCCCGAGGAAGGTTATTGTACCACATCTGAGAAGATCCAGTAAGGGTTCCTGAAAATTCCCGGCATCGCATCTTGTCTAGAACAACATAGATATCAGCAGCTGCATGGTATTGTTCTATATGGAGAACAGGATCAGTTTTGCCATCATATTTTCGTGTTACTACTGGGGCTTTGAATTTCGACGGTGTGGGAAAGTCCATAATCCTTTGCATGGATGGTGTTCCTCGGACCAAGGTCCTTTGTAGAGAATTCTTGGTTTTAGCCATCTCCCTTAATATATCCTCCAACCTTTGAATTGAGCCTTTCCATGCATCATTTCCCTCTTCGATCCTATTGGTTCAAGCAACTGATCGTGTTGAATTAGCCTCTTGGGATCTTTCATGACGAGCAGCTGGTTGTGATTGGGCAGAACCTTCCTTCATATCAAATGGTCGTTGAGAATTCCTCGACACAATCTTAGGGGGACTTCTATTCCTCCTAGGACCTAGACGATCAAAAGGAGAGACCCTACTCAACCTTTCAAGACCACTTGTCCTCTCTGGAGATAGAGTGATGTTTTGTTGAGTGTCTGTAGCTCGTACCGAGGAAGTCCATCCAGGCTAATAAGAAGGGTCATTAGATCTCTCAGTACGATATGAGTCGCTAGTTCACGAAGAGAACAATGGGATGGCACATCGCCTTGAGCGGTTTGTATGAGTTGACACATGGTTTCTTGCATGGTCGTTGGCCCTTGGGCTAAATTGGCCATAATACCAGCCAAATCTGAAAAACTTGGAGGAGCAGAAGGATTTGGGGGAATCCCAGTGTTTCAATTACTGGATTGCGAATTATCAGCCATTGATAATGAGTTATTTTGGTGAAAAACGCTAATTACAGTCATTTCCCACAGACGGCGCCAATCTGTTGATGTAAAAAATTAGATTTGACCTAATTATTTTAATCACAGATAAAAATGAGTAAAGAAATTAGACAATATATTTTTAAAGTGGTTCAGCCTTAAGAGAATGGCCTACATCCACTGTTTTTGTATTACTGATTGTTTTGCCTAGAATTCTCGATAAACGAATTTACCAAGAGATTCATCCTGTCCCTCTAATGGGGAGATTACAATGTATTTATAGCCTTGAGGCTATACATGTGAAAGAATAATGCATAGCTGTCCATTAGGCGTATACATCTGTACGATAATAACTGTACATTTAATGTACAGTTATTTTTTGGTTTTCCTTGATGCGTACGCCACAAGTATTTGAGTTGCTCGGACCGACTTAGTAGCTCGGACCGCCTAAGTAGCTCGACACGCTTGAGCTGCTCGGGGCCCCTGGGATCCTCGTGGCTTTTTAGTTGCTCAGTGATCTTGAGTTATTTGGAGTATAGTAGTTCCTTGAGGGGTTGAGTAGCTCGGTATAAACATTTACAATTGCCACATCGGATGACACGCGTCTTTAAATAATAGGTATATATCAACAGAATAAATTTTGTATCAATAGAAGCCCCCAATGTTTCACAGTTCGAGGTTGAGGAGGAGTGTGGAACATTATTCTCGAAATATGGCGGGATTAAATAGTCATCCTGAATTTTAGGAGTGTTTTCCTTGTATTTATTTCTTCTTTGAATTCATAGAATCAAACTTCACGAATATTTTGAATTTTTCTAACTGCTTCGGTTTTCGTGCCCTTTTTCTCCTTTTCGGCGCCGGTAACGCAAAAATCTTTGTAATCATTATTTTTACCTATTCCCAAGGTAAGGTATTTGAGCACTGCAGAAAATCCTATCGTCTTTTACTTTTTCAAATCTGTATCTTTGAACTATTAATTTCTTCTCTATATTGTGCGTTCGTTTTCTTCCATCGTTCGTTGTCAACTGATTCAATCCTTTCCTGTAAGATTTTCTTCCTTTTCTTTTATTTACTTTGTTCATCATGGTTTACCTTGTTGAATCTCTTGACAAATTTCGCTCTGAATTTTCAATTCCATCATGGGTCATATTGGAAGAACTTTCTGAACCTTCTGACTATTTTTCTTTGGCTGAGGGACATTGGTTCCCAAATCTCTTTGTGGCCGAATGTGGATTTTATTTTCCTCCAAATCCTTTATGTTTGGAATTCTGTCAGTATTTTGATGTTGTACCTACAAAAATATCTCCAAATACTTGGAGAATAGTTAATGGAGTTCATAAGTTGAACCAACTCTATAGAACCCGTTTAGGGATTCCAGAGATAATGTATTGCTACAGATGGGTTGTTAGCGATAGTACTTTTTATTTGAAAACTAGGTTTTTGAATAGGGCATTAGTTGTCAATCTTCCTGATGCCAACATGGATTATTTTGAACATGGAGTGGTAATGAAAAATTGAGCTGCTCGGGGCCCCTGGGCGCCTCGTGGCTTTTTAGTTGCTCGGTGATCTTGAGTTATTTGGAGTATAGTAGTTCCTTGGTGGGCTGAGGAGCTCAGTATAAACATTTACGGTCGCCACCTAGGATGACACTTGTCTTTAAATAATAGGTCTATATCAGCAGAATAAATTTGGTATCAACAAATATATTTTTGGATTTGATCATGGGGCTAACCAATTAACTATGTAATTAAATAAGTGGGACACCTGACACCAAATATTTCTTTGTCTTTGCTGTTTTGACACATAAATTTTTATTATCTAATATCTGCGAAGTCAAGTACAAAGCAACAAAAAGAGGAAACGCTCATGTCTGAAACAACCAACGCTCATTACACCCCTTCTCTAGCGACTGAGGAAGAAGAAGCCTTCCTCCAAAGCAACAAAAAGAAGAATAATAACCATGAAAGCATGACAGAAGCAATGCACACTGATTCAAACATCCTAGGGCAGAATGAAGACGTTAGTATACCTCTTGAAAATACTGCTCCAATGGAACAAGATGCTTATAGATTAAAATCTAAGGTTTCCTACAGGGATGTGGTTACCATGATGGATAATAGATATGTTTATTTTGATAAAAGCAATCTTTGTTGGTTTGAGGATAGAGACAATGATGGTATGCAAACAAGTGACTCTCAAAACATTGACCTAAACTCCAACCGTAAAGCGGAGAATCCCCTGAAACTGGAACTCATCATTTCCCCCAAGAGACTTGAGAAACTTCAAAGCAAATGGAAGGACAACATAATAGTTAGATTATTAGGTAAAGTGATAGGGTACAAGGCTCTCATCAGTAAGATTCCCTCTTTGTGGAAACTCCAAGGTGATTATGAGGTCATTGACCTGGAATAAGGTTACTTTCTATTTAAGTTTGATATGAAGTGTGACTATAACTATGTGCTTACGAATGGACCATGGATTATCAATAATCACTACCTTACGGTGAGAAAGTGGGAGCCATTCTTTAATCCGAAAAAAGATTCAGAAACCCATACTGCCATATAGGTAAGACTCCCATGCTTATCCATGGAGTTTTTCTAAGATAAAGTGCTGCATGAAATTGGAAAACTTATTGGAGAACCTATCAAAACGAACACAAATTTAGCTGGGACTTGTAAAGGTAAGTTTGCACGTATTTGCATTGTTATCGATACTTCTAAACCTCTCATACCTAAATATCTCATAAATGGAGTTGAGTATGACTTTGAATATGAGTTTCTTCCTTCCTTATGCTTCAAATGCGTATGGTTGGACATAAAAAAGACTTTTGTCCCTCAGTTAGGTCTCCGGTGAGTAATCCGACAAGTCAACAGGAATGCAACTAGGCTATAGATAGGGGAATACCAATGGCAGAATGGCGATGGATAGTTCCTACCGTGAAAATAATTATGAACCTAAGAAATCGAATGCTGACAACTAGATGGAGTTCGGCCCCTGGATGCTCGTAAATCGAAAAAACTGCAAGCAACTAGCTAATACCAACAGCTATAGTAACCCGCATAATGCTGGGCTACAAACATGTCAAAGGCAGTATAATAGGTTTAACGTGTTGAAAGATAAGGAACAAAATGGTACGACTGCATTCAAAAATGGTGGTACGACCCAACAATTGCGTGTTAATAGAAACTAAAGAAATGAATGGACATCTACAGGTACGACTTATACTGAAAATGGGCAGGAATGGTCTACTCTAGTTGACTGTGCCATGACCAATAAAAATAAAACAGTACATGACATTGACAAGTCACACCAAGCGTCTGTTAGGGCGAAAAGTAGGTCGAAAAAGGATTTTAAAAGTATAAGCCAACCTCATATTAATTGCCACGTCGTGACAACTAGAAGGGATAATAAAGAAATTCCTAAGTCCCCACCAAGTATAGCAGGTACTTTTAACCTTACTACATATACGACTAACCCAAACCCCTCTGTCTACTATAGAAAACACTTTCCTACATAAAAATAATTTAAACCAAAACGGAGACTTACACGGAGCTAGACAGGATACCCCTTGCCATGATAGGGGGCACACAAATAATTCACAAAGAACTCCTGAAGGAGGAGTGCAAATTCCTAGTGGAAACCATAGTGGATGAAGCAGTAGTGGTAAAAATTCTATGGAAATTCTCTCAAGTCCGCCTGAGGATATTGGTAAGTCTTTATCAGCTACGAGAGCACCAAAAGCTAGCGGCAAAGATTATGCCTACCACGTTGACGACAGAAATAGTAAAAATGGTGAAAAACTAACTGCCATGGCCTGAATCAGACCCCATGCCTATCCATCCTCGCTTATTCTCAATAAAAGTACTCGTGTGGAATTTTAGGGGTGCGGGTAAACCTTTGTTTAAACCTACATTGATCGAATTGAACAACATGTACGCGCCAGAGGTTTTGGTTATTCTGAAAGTTCAAATCCCCCTGGCAAACATGGGAACCTTCTTCGAAGACTTAGGTTTCAACGAGAGCGAGAAATCTGATCCGGATGGTAGGGATGGAGGCATTTGGGTACTCTGGAAGGAACCTACGATTTCTATTCAGCCTATCGATGTGTCGAGACAAACCATCCACCTACTCGTTACAAAGAAAAACTATGATGACTGGCTTCTTATGACAGTGTATGCGAGTTAGCTCCCTATTCTCAGAAGAAAATTATGGGAAAACCTTTGCGTCCTTGCCGACCAATCCAGCATCCCTTGGCTGGTCACAGAATACTTCAACGACCACCTTGACAGTAGCGAAAAAAATAGCTTCACCAATATCCAGGCAAATAGCAGTTGTTCTACTTTCATTAGGAATATTGATAAATGCAAACTCTCATAAATTAGCAACACGGGTTCGAGACTCACCTGTAATAATAGTTGTCGTGGCTTTGCTAATTCTATGGCGAGACTTGACAGATCGTTGGCAAATGATAATTGGCGAATTATGTTTCCAGAGGCGGTCGTGGATATTCTTTCCAGAATGGCCTCGGACCACATCCCTATGCTCATCTTCACGGAAGGTAAACTCCATCCTAAGTCTCGTAATAAACCTTTTAAAATTCTTTCTAGTTGGTTTGATAGGGCGGATTTCGACAATCTTGTTAAAGCTAGTTGGCAAACTTCGAAAATATTGACCATAACATAAATTTATTTACTCAAAATGCCATGTATTGGAACAAAAATGTGTATGGTAATATTTTTCAAAGAAAAAGAGGACTCCTCAATAGACTTAAAGGGATCCAAATGACTCAATAAAATCATTTTTCACATAGCTTGGACTGTTTATAGAGTGACCTTAGGAAAGAATATAATAATATCCTCCATGAGGAGGAAATTTACTAGAAACAGAAATCTAGAATTCAATGGTTAGTGGAGGGAGAGAAGAACACTAAATTTTTTCATATTTCTACCATTATCAAGAGAAGAAGGAATAAAATTGATAGGTTATGCATGGATGGTGAGTAGTCTGACGATAAAAGAATTATAGGAAAACACATAAATGATTATTTTGAGAATTTATTTGCGGAGCCTAATTCTTCTGATGGTGCGATTTTTTTGACCCTTCCTTACTGCCTAAAATTAGTAACGAGGACAATCGGAGACTTAATCACGAGGTCAATGATTATGAAATTACGAGAGCCCTTTTTAGTATAAAACCTCTTAAAGCTCCTGGGCCGTATGGGTTACAACCCATGTTCTTTCAAAAGTATTAGGACACGATTGCCCCAATCCTTGAGGATGGGATAAAGAAAAGCTTCATGGAGGGACGTGTGCCTGACTATATGAATAAGAGCCACATTACCCTTATTCCAAAAATTGACAATCCTGAGGCCATTAGCCAATTTCGACCGATCACCTTAGGCAATGTCACTTATAAAGTTTTAGCTAA
Source organism: Sambucus nigra (assembly GCA_949130495.1). Lineage (NCBI taxonomy): Eukaryota > Viridiplantae > Streptophyta > Magnoliopsida > Dipsacales > Adoxaceae > Sambucus > Sambucus nigra. Next base: position 193,752,389 of record OX422223.1, read on the forward strand.
GGTGATTGTGAACAGAATCAAACCCATACTTATGAAAATCATCAGCCCGTACCAAGCCAATTTTCTACCAAGTAGACAGGCCATGGATAATATCATTATCACCCAAGAAATTTTCGAGTCCCTCCAAAATAGAAAAGGTAAAACGGGAGGGATCATCTTCAAAATTGACCTTGAGAACGCCTATGATAAGATTAGTTAGAACTTCTTAAATAAGGTCCTCCTTGCCTTCGACTTTGGTGCAAACTTGATCGACCTTATCATGAGTTGTGTCACGTCCACTAGTACGACCATTATTTGGAATGGAGACCCTATCCCTTACTTCAATCCTACTAGGGGGATTCTCGAGGGGGACCCTCAATCCCCTTACCTTTTCGTTCTGTGTATAGAGTATCTTTCGTGCAACATTTAGAAGAAAGTTGATTGTAAGGAATGGAAAGGACTAAGAGCCTCTCCTGGGGGCCCTATTATCTCCCACCTATTCTTTGCAGATGACTTGATTGTTTTCACTTAGGCTTCCAACTCCGCATTCTATTCAGTTATGGAGTCACTTAAGGACTTCTGTCATATCTCGGGACAAACTATTAACTTCGCCAAGTCTAAAATGTTTGTGTCCCCTAACGTCACTAAGATGGAGGCTCTCGATCTTCCCCACATTTGTGGTATGAATCTTACCAATGATCTCGGGAAATACTTGGGCACTCCTCTTATTAATAGGCATGTATGCAAAAATACCTTCACCGACATCCTTGATAAAATGAAGAGAAATCTTGCGGAGTGGAAGGATAACTTACTTTCCGTGGCCAGAAGAGCAATGATCATCCAAGCCACCACATCCGCCATCCCAAGCTATAACATGTAGACCATTCCCTTCCCAGTTAGTGTGTGTAAGGAGATTGATAAGATAAATCGTAACATCCTATGGGGAGATAATAACACCAAAAAGAAGGTCCACCTTGTGAAATGGGATATTGTTTGTCGCCCTAAAAAGCATGGAGGGTTGGGAATCTGGAAAGCTGAGTTGAATAATATTGCTAACTTAGAAAAACTTGGGTGGAGACTGATTAATGAGGATAACTCCCTTTGGATCAAAGTCATGAGAAATAAATATGCTAAGAATCCTAATCCAAGATCTTGGGTCAGATAGAACAAGGCCTCCTATATATGGTGGGGAATCTTAAAGAATAAGGAAACCCTAAACACAAATATAAAGTGGAATATTGGAAAAGGGAACGACGTTTACCTTTTCGAGGATTGGTGGTGCGGGGACCATCTTATTAAACCCCACCCAAGGGTTAATGTTAGTACGAACACTAAAATGGAGGTACTGATGGATCAACAGGGTTAATGGGATCCCAGTGCCATTCACCATTGGATCCACCCCATGGATACTAGTTCTGTTCTGAACACAGATATCCCAAGGATTACATCTCGAGTTGATAGACCTATATGGACACCTAACCCAGATGGTAAATTCACCATTAACTCTTACTATAGGTTGCTGGTGGGTAGAGATCTCAATGTGCCTGGTCATAATGAGTGGAATCTTGTTTGGAAAAAGAAAATACCCCCCAAATTGAAAACTTTCTTATGGACCATCATTCACGGAAAACTCCTTTCTAACCAGCACCGCTTAACGAGAAATATGACTAGTGACCCAGGGTGCAACACGTGTGGTAAAATTGAGGACATGGGTCATGTGTTTCGGGAGTGTACCATTGCCAAGGAAACCTGGGTCCTCAGGCATCGTTGGGTGAATCCGTGTTGTGTGGGTACGGAGAGATTTGAAGATTGGATCATTAAAAATGGCTTGTGTGAAGACCCCCAATTTTTAGATTTAAAAATAATAATTTCCTTTTAGAGATGCGGAATAAAAATGGTTTAACATAACACACACAAATAACAATATTAATTTGTTTCAAATTAAAATTAAACAAAGTGAAACGAGACTAAACACACAAATATTTTAAATTCACTTAAAACAAATTAATTTAACTCAAGTCCTAGAAATTTGCCTAACAATATTAATTCATTTTTGCAAATTAGGCCAAACCAAATTTATACTAGAATTAAGTTAAACATTACCCAAATATTAAACATGCACCAAATTAAATATTCTAATTTTATCTTTTTACCTAAACATGCATCTAATGTGATTTTGCAAAAGATAAATAAAGAGACAAACCACTACGCCACGATGTACGGGGAAAAATCCATAACGGGAAAAAACCTCGGACGATCCTAGCCTTAAGTCCACTAAGTATGATATTTTTACAAGTACAAGACAAATGACTTACTCAACTCGACTCGAGTCCCTTCAATCCCCTAATGCATATTCTTGTACCAACCTCCGCTTAGTTGACCATCTCGGACTCCACCGAAACCTTGGAATCCACCAATGAGGCTTCAGGAACAACCGTCAACCACATATGTTGCCTTTTACCATGTGAGAATGATGTATCCAAAAATGAGACTTCTTCTTTGAGGGATGTAGAAGTAAACCCAAATAGACTCTTCAATTTGGTAGAGTAAAACCCGGTGCCAAACACTCCGAGCAAATATATATATATGTAGAATCTTGGAATAAACTAAAGATGGGTGTAAGCAAAAGTGTTTAAGAATTTTTCTTGAAAAACTAACACACAAAACATGAACTTTTCTTTTTGAAATTGAGCTCTCAAAACTCTCTCTTAAAGAATGTAGAATGTGAAAAAGTTAGTTCAAAAGAGGTAGTTCCCGCACTAAGTAAATCTGTCAAAAATTAGAGGGGAAAAGGTAGTGGGAACATGGTGAAAACTCCCCAAAACGCCAAAAAAACTGTTCCCGCCAAATTCGTTCGAACGACTTTATTAACGATGTTTCAGTGCTGAAAAAGCGATATTGTTAGAAGTCTCGTTCGAACGACCTAGAAATCTTGTTCGAACAAGATGCCAGTTCGTTCGAACGACATAGGAATCTCATTTGAACGACATTCCAGTTCGTTCGAACGACGTGTCAGAAAATGCCCAATTAATTTTGAGTCCAAAACTTTTTATGAAAAGTACTTAAAACTATTTTCTGAGTAAAACAAAGTCGTTAAAACTATTTTATAAAAATTATAAAGTACACCGAATAAATTTCCAAGCTCCTATATATATATAAAATGCATTCATGCCTTAGGAGCATTGGAACCAATGTTGTTGACGTAGAAACAAGGCACACTAAAACAGGCATATGATGAATCTTTATACTCTTGGCCGATACATCTTCAACTACAACGTCATAGGATTGGATGGATACACTTGAACACAATCCTTTGACTCAAATGTTTTTGTCCGAAATTGAGCCAACACTTTATTGAGACTCAATCGGAGACTTGTGTCCTTACAAATCTCCCCCTTTGGCTATTCCGGGATAAAAATCAACCAAAAATCCTAAAGGTCCATCAAGATCTATTAAACTTAAAAAAATATCCCATCCAAACCAAAAATAAAAATTACATTGCTTGACTAAAAAACCCAACGATTAAATTCTTTGCCGATGAAAGTTGGCATTTTGAAAGAATTCCTGCAAGCTTAAGCAAACTATCAAACGCATAGGGAATATCAAGAATATTAAATGCATGTAACATAAATACTCCCCCTAAATTAATTCTCCCCTTTATCAACTATGATCAACCTAAGAAGGTCGCGACTCCCCCTGAGTTAAATCTCCTAAACTATGATACGATTACAATAGGATTATATACCATTTCTCCCCCTATCATCATTCTCCCCCTTTTTGTTCACAAATAGACAAAGGATAAAAACTAATTTAAACATGAAGCTTAAAGTGACAAGAACATGAATACATATGAGCTACAAACTCGAAACTAATCCATACAAATAATAACGGATACCAACGAAGATGCAAGAAAAAAGATACCAATGATGATACATAAGATACTAAGCATGTGATATCAACAACAATATGTAACAAGGTAGATACCAATATGACTTAGAATCATAGATGGACTAGAAAGAAAGGCAAAGATAAAATACCATATATATGTAGACATAATGAATATCACTAATGCACACGCACATATATATAGGTATAGTCACCACACATGACACAAAATACAATAAGCTTTTGTCACTCGTATGGTAAAAATGTATCATATGGAAACGGAAGTGTTGGGGTGTGAACTAGTAACAATTAAATTTAGACCCAATCACTTAAAATATGTTCACGGAGTTCTCAATTGATTGCAAACTTTATCACATCTGAATATAACCTCGTGTGACCATATAAATTGAACTCAATGAACAAACATACACAATGCATACAAGCCTAGAATTTTGATGATTCTACAAACCAATAGAGTCATGACAATAAAAGGACAACTGGGATAAACGGACATTGTGCAAACCGTTGATATACCATCCAATCTCCCTCAATAAGCATATATATTTTTTTATTGAATATATCAATTAAAAATAGGCCTTGGAAATTATTTTTCTTTTCAATGCCATATTTTATTTTTAGGCCTTTGGACCATGTATTTCTTTTAGGTCCATTCCAAACGGTGGCTTACTCGCAAAGGATTATATTTCCTTTTGGAGCCCTTCCCCGTGCACATTTATATCTATCATTTTTATATCTCACACAAATCTCACGTGCCACGGATTTTGAGATGCACTAGTCCTCCTAGGTCATAGAATGTAGATGACTAAATTGGGTGGAGAACACCTCACATAGCTCAAATATACATGTGAAGTTACAATTTTAAGTCAGCTTGTGCATGTGTGAATTGACGCATATAAAAATAAAATCCATTATATCAACACAAAATCCAACTACTCCAGGTAAGCATGGTAAAGAACATTTTAAGGATTGACAATCTTAACCAAGAGTTCTAGCCACATGGGAGCGAAAAAGAAGGGATTCAAACACAAGTATATGCCACTTAGAGTGTGTCAAACTAAAATATACACAAAAAAAATCTTTTTGAGTTTTTGAAATTTTTAACCAAAAATAAAAATATTTACTCAAAAGACAAACAAAAATCATATGTAATTTTCATAAAGGCTAAATTACACTTAAGATAAAACCACAAATGATAAACCATAATATTTTTGTATTTTTCATTTAGTGCAAACTAAAATGAAAGAACTATAATACGAAAGATAAAACAATAATCATAATTCTAGCATGTGATAAAGCATGAAGTTTAGACTAGAATAATGATTAAGAAGCATACAATTAGCATGATAATATATCATGAAGCACAAAAGCTAAAGTATGCAAACAACTAACACATTCAACCTTTAGATTTTGAAAGGGAGGAGGCATGTGAAAGTAAATGAGAATCAAAAGTCCTATTTTGTAAATCTACCAAGTTGGATATCCTAACCTAAACTAACGAAGAATAACGATAACGGGGTGTAGGAATATTGGCTACATCAGTTGCCTTATGTTGGGATTTTCCAGAACATCGTTTAACATCAAAACAAAATTTCCTAAGATGACCTTTTCGACCATAATGTGAGCACCTAAAGACTCGGCGAAAAGACTTTCCTAAGGAATGATCTATGACATTTTGCCTAGACGATTCTCATAAAATAGTGGTTTTGGCTTTAATAGAGGAATCGTTACAAAAATTAAAGCCTAAACCACAAATGCCATTTTTAATTTGGACCATTCCTAATATTTTATCTAATTTCTCCTAACGACACTCCAAATCAAATTTGACTTCACTAGAATCTTTTAGTTTATTTTCTAAATCTAAAATGTTAGACTCTAATAAAACATTCCGCTCTTTAAATGAAAGAAGCTCCTTTTTCAAGGATTCCATTAAACCTTTAAGGCTATCTCTCTCGCCTTCTACATATTCAAGCATCTCATGAAGAGCTCTCTCACGTGTCCTAAGGTCTTCCACTAAAACATTCTCATTAAATACATCGACATGCTCTTTCAAACTAGTTTCTAACTTCAAATTTGCTCTTTTTAATTTAGTAGATTCTTCATATTATTATTGAAATGAAAATTATAGTTCACTCACATCAACCTCATCATCACTTTCTCTCTCTTTTTCACTCTCACAACCATAAAAAACAATGGAATCATAAACTTTGACCTTGGAGGTGTCATGTGTCAAAATTTCATCAATAAAGGAGTGCTTACTTTCACTCACATGACTAGCCATAAAAGCCACACAGTTGGGCTTAGTGGGGGGAATCGGGTCCCTCTTCCTTATCACTATCACTAAGGGTTGCATTATAGGAAATTGGTTGCTTATCCTCTCTACTTAAATTAGCGGGGCACTCAAAAGCCCTATGTATATACCCTTCACAACCATAACACCTATTTTACTCGTCCCTATTTATATTTTCATTAAAAGTTTTAGGGATCTTATCGTTTTTGTCTTTTCGAATTTCTTAAAATTAGTTTTATATTTGTTAAACTTGAGAAATTTTTGAAATTTCTTAGCAAACATAGCCATCTCCTCCGAGTCACTATCACTTTCGCTCTCTACTACTTGTTTTTTCTCCTTTCGAGCTTTCAAGGCAATGCCCTTATCTATTTTCTTTTCAGTTTTAGAGGGAAACATGTCTAGTTCATAGGTTTGTAAATCACCTACAAGCTCTTCTAATTTCATAGATGCTAAAGTGGTTAAAGAATTTAACACGATCACCTTAGGAATAAATCTATCAAGTAGGGACCTTAAAATCTTCTTTACTACTCGGTTGTCGGGTATTTTCTCTCCCAAATTAAAAGATGAATTAACTATATCAGAAAGTCTAGCATAAATTCATCAAATGTTTCTTTTTCATTCATTTTGATGGTCTCAAATTGAGTGGTGAGGCTTTGGAGTTTTGATGCTTTTACGACACTAGTTCCTTCATGAGTGAGTTATAAAACATCCCAAGCTTCTTTAGCGGTTTCACATGTCATAATGCATCAAAATTCATCCGATGTGACCGCGCAAAACAAGGAATTTAAACTTCGGGAATTAAAATTTACAGGTTTAAATTCATTCTCACTCCATCTATTTGTGGGTTTGGGAGCACGCTCATTATCTAATAAATGTGTAGGTGGGGACCACCCGTTAATGACAGACAATCAAACCCTCTCGTCGATAGATTTTAGTGCCGATTTTATCCGCGCTTTTCAATACGCGTGGTTAGAACCATTGGAAATAAGAAATTTTGAAAATGGAAAAAATTCCATTTTAGCCAAAAATATTTAAAAGGATCTTAATGAAGAAATTTACCATTTTTGTCTCTGATACCAATTTGAAGACCCCCAATTTTTAGATTTTACAAAAAGTAATTTTCTTTTAGAGATGCGGAATAAAAATGGTTCCACACAACACACACAAATAACAATATTAATTTCTTTCAAATTAAAATTAAACAAAGTGAAACTAGATTAAACACACAAATATTTTAAATTCACTTAAACCAAATTAATTTAACTAAAGTCCTAGAAATTTTCCTAACAATATTAATTCATTTTTGCAAATTAAGCCAAACCAAATTTAGACTAGAATTAAGTTAAAAATTACCCAAATATTAAACATGCACCAAATTAAATATCCAAATTTTATCTTTTTACCTAAACATGCATCTAATGTGATTTTGCAAAAGATAAAATAAAGAGACAAACCACTACGCCGCGATGTACGAGGAAAAACCCACAACGGGAAAAAATCTCGGACGACCCTAGCCTTAAGTCCACTAAGTATGGTATTTTTACAAGTATAAGGAAAATGACTTACTCAACTCAACTTGACTCCCTTCAAACCCCTAATGAATTTTCTTGTACCAACCTCCTCTTAGTTGACAATCCCGGACTCCACAGGAACCTTGGAATCCACCAATGAGGCTTCAGGAACAACCGTCAACCACACATGGTGCCTTTCACCATGTGAGAATGCCGCAGACAAAAACGAGACTTCTTCTTTGAGGGATGTAGAAGTAAATCCAAACGAACTCTTCAATTTGGTAGAGTAAAACTCGGTTCCAAACACTCCAAGCAAATATATATATATAGAATCTTGGAATAAACTAAAGATGGGTGTAAGCAAAAGTGTTTAAGAATTTTTCTTGAAAAACTAACACACAAAACATGAACTTTTTCTTTTTGAAATTGAGATCTCAAAACTCTCTCTTAGAGAATGTAGAATGTGAAAAAGCTACTTCAAAAGAGTTGGTTCCTGAACTAAGTAAATATGTCAAAAAGTCGAGGGAACATGGTGAAAACTGCCAAAAACGCCAAAAAAACTGTTCCCGTCAAATTCGTTCGAATGAATTTTTGGTTCGAACGACTTTACTAACGATGTTCCAGTACGAAAAAAGAATCTCGTTAGAAGTCTAGTTCGAATGACCTGGCAATCTCGTTCGAACACGATGCCAGTTCGTTCGAACGACATAGGAATCTTGTTGAACGACGTTCGAGTTCGTTCGAACGACGTGTCAGAAAATGCCCAATTCATTTTAAGTCCAAAACTTTTTATGAAAAGTTTTAAAAAATATTTTTTGAGTAAAACAAAGTCGTTAAAATTATTTTATAAAAATTATAAATTACACCCAATAAATTTCCAAGCTCCTATATATATATATAAAATGCATTCATACCTTAGGAGTATTGGAACCAATGTTGTTGATGTAGAAACGAGGTACACTAAACCCGACATATGATGAATCATTATACTCTTGGCCAATACGTCTTGAACTACAGCGTCATAGGCTTGGATGGATACACTTGAACACAATCCTATGACTCAAATGTTTTTGTCCGAAATTAAGCCAACACTTCATTAAGACTTAATCGGAGACTTGTGTCCTTACATTGTGTAGTGAGCAGGATATATTTTTTTTATCTCCACTCTTTGGCAACTTTAGATAGCAAGAAATCTTCGCATTTTCGAGGCTAAATCTTGCTTGCCTACTATGATTGCCAAGTTTAGTGTATACTATGCTTCGGAGATCATTCGGGCATACACTAAACCTAACAAGCATAGGGGCCCCAGTATTTCTCAACTAACTTAATGGTTGTGTCCTTGTGCAGGTAGCTTGAAGATTAACACGGATGGTGATTGGGATAATAATACTAGGGTGGGATCCTTCGTAGGCATTATACGCGACTGGAGGGGTGATTGGATCACGGTTTTTTTTGGAAAAATCACTGGGGATCCTCCACTACGCGCTGAGCTTGAAGGTATCTTCTATGGTTTGATCCTACCTAGAGACAGGGGATGGAAGAATATTTGGATAGAATATGATTGCAAGACAGCTATGGACATGATTAATATGGGGAATTGGGTTAATCACCCGCATTCAGCAATCATACTTGATTGTAGAGATACGAAGACGTATCTAAATATAAATGTGAGCTTCATTCCATGGGTTAGCCAAATATGCTAAGTCTTATGTTGAAGAATTCTTTATGTTGTAAGACCCCCCGAACCAGCTACGAGAGATTATCGATGAGGAAAAGAATAAGAATCAACCAGAGGCTTCTAACCCAACTTAAGAATACATGTTCTCCCTGCGTGGAGTTAGATTGGTTTTAATGTTTGGTGTTATTATTTATGTGGCTTAGTTTCTGTAACTTGGACATTTTGTTTATCTAATATAATTTCCCGTTTCACACAAAAAAAATAGAATATGTCTTGGGCGGTTAATCATTTTAACTAGTCGGTTATTGTGTCAATTAACTGTGTGGTTAAAAGGTCTGCATCTAACCCTATAAAATTGTACCCGTCCCCATTGGGAAAAGTTCCCAGAACCCAACGTTGATTAGGTTTTTTAAAAAAAAATTCTTTCCAGGGAATATCCTAAGCATCCCAAGAAATGTTCTGAATTTTCATTAAATGAAGTTCTGCTAACTAAGAAAAGAGTCGTACCTCTGTGAAAATTCATAAGTGAGATCTTTCTAAGTCAGAACTCTGTCCGACGTAGCATCTCACCGAGTTCATTCCCCAATAAAAATATCAGCTCACACTCCAAGGGTAAACATTTCGAGGAAATCCTAAGCCTACATCTTAAATAAATATTGGGACCTAAAAATACCTATACTGGTGGAATCCCATAATTTCACCACCACTAGGGGAACAAATATACACTTTGCAACATTTGTATTTTAAAGTTTGGTTTTCCTTCAACTTTCTCATTATTGAGTTAATCATTATGTTGTCATCCCAAAAGGACTAATAAAACTAGGTAAAAGTAATTACTATACGAAATAACACTTTTTCCTATATTTCAACTTGTTCTATGAGAGTGTCAGAGAATAGGGTTACTCTGGACTCTTTGCAAAGACCAAACTCAAAACTCAAAATAATCCTTACCACTTCTTCAAACAAATGTTCCCATATAAACTATGGTACCCATAAAGTTTTATTTTCCTGAAATACTTATCAAATACCTTTATTTTATTATGTACTTTTAGACTTGCGAATATAGTGTTCCACTTGTTAAAAGAATTGTTATACGAAGGACTAGGCTACTTAAATACTATAAAGATGTATCATTTACAACCGGTATCCCGAAGCCCATATAGGTAAATATAACCGCCTGTTGGAACTACATGGTATTTGATACCAGGTATCCCTAGGTATGTAGGCCCAATACCGAGCCCCATTCGTGAACCCAAGCCTTATAATACGTCTCTTGGTATATTTTCAATGGGGGATGTCTCCTTATCTAGTCAAACCCCCCATATAACATGGTCATCTTAACCATATTAAACTAACCCGAGGACTACAAAACCTCTGGGATATGAGTTGTCTAATAAGGGATACAAAGACCCCTATTTGTGACTTTTGGCCCACTTCACTTCTGAAACACCATATCAGAGTCGACCTCCCCACTCAAAAACATGAAATACTTTACACAACTACCCATCCCTGTACCCTACAAGCACTTTACAAGATTTTTAAATTCCCTAACCAAATCCTCACACTTGCACACACATCACATTGGAATATACTCCATACTGCAAACACGCATCATGAATGATATAGGCTTTGATCTCATGGCTACACGATTATGTAGGGATAATAACGATGTTCCTCTCATGAGCATAATCCTCGACACATTAATGACCTTCTGTTATACCTCAAACCATTAACAACCTTCTGTTACACCTCAACACACTAACGACCTTTCATTACATATCAACACAATAAAGGCCTTATGTTACGTCGACACACATTAATGACCTTTTGTTATGCCCACACACACACACTAACGTTCTTACATTACACCTAGACACACTATAAGCCTTTCATTACACCTACACACATTAATGAACTATCTTTACTCGTATACATATTCGTTCATACACACGCCTGTGTACCCATCAGCTTATTAGTGAAGTCTCTACACCTCTCACTAATATAATTTTTTATAACTAGAAATGTCTATATTTTAAGGGATTTTACTAAACTAAGGTCTCTTGGAATGTTCTAACATAAAACTAACAGTAATTTTATAGTAAAATCGGTAATAAGTATATAGATAAGGAAGCATAAAGAATAAGTGTGGTGCCCAAGATCTTATCCACTCATAATTTGGTTTCTAGGCCCACACCAAGAATCTTTGGATTATTTGCATACCTCAAGTTGTCCTTAGGGTCAGACTGAAAGGGCTAACCCGACCCATTTAATTTGTTTTAATATAAAAAAAAACTAGCCACTTTGAACAAACAAAACAACCCCTCACGTGAGAAAGGATTAGGCCGATAGGGTCGCATACAAAACTAGACACCGTGTCTAACGAATTCCAGTGGCATAACAATCTAACCTCAGAGGGAAATGAAGGTCGAGAGACAATAACTCTTGCCGATTCGGGGTCATATACACACATCTCTCCTTATCTCTCAACATCATGAGGGCCCATAACACTATAGTGGCGACTCCACTGGTGATAAAATCAAGAGAAATGAATTATCCTTATGCTTCATTTTTATGTACTTAATATCGAATTCATGCACAACTGCTTTTCGCACATTTTATAAATGCCTAGATCTATTAGTTTTTGAATCCCTCAAATTATAGACACATGCTCAAGTCCCCGTGTACATCATTATACATTCATCAAAACAAAAAGGTTCTCGTTAAAGACCTCATGATAAAATAAACTCTAAAGCATGTTAAAATAAAGATTACATATTTGCATAATGCAATGTATAATCTTGATTTTCATAATATTTAAACCTTATACCCGTAAGGCCAAAAGCAATCGGCCGAAAAATTGGCCGATAATGAATATTCTCACTATTTTTTTCCACCCGTTTTTTATATCAAGAAGCTCCTCATGATCCCAAGGTATTATATGTTACATGAGACTGAATGAGATTTGTAACCTAAAGAGAGAAAGAGTGGCGATTTTGGGCGATACTAGGTTTCCCTAGGATTTGTGGCATATCGTCCTCTTATTTTATTATTCCCATATCTTCTTGGGATTAACAAATTTGTATCTCCATTATAGAAATGTGTAAATATTTTCTATTGATATTGATTCACATGATATTGATCCATTTCTTTAGGTTGAGATGTTTGATCATTCATTCATCGATCATGCATCAAATCATCTTTTTGATTGGTTTCCATTTTCTCATATCCATATTTGTCACATGGATGGTTGTTATTATAGGCTACAATCTTTATAATAAATAAAAGATACCAAATATATTGTTTCATCTTCAAAGCATATGGGTACGCATGGGTTTGAATTATGTAAGTTCTTTGGCCGCGGGTCAAGTTTCGTTAATTGGTTCCGTGCTTAAATTTTAATGGTGATGATTACATGAAGATATCATAAGTACAAGTGTTGGGATTTCAATTTCAATTTCAAGGATCTTTTTGATTCGTGACTTATGCAATGCCTAACAGATAATGGAGCTAGTACGATTGAATCTTTGATTCTATCATAATGAAGCCATGTTTTGGCAGAGTAGTTATTTGCTTATATAGATCAATTAGCCCTATATAAAATAATGTTTGCAGATATCAAAATTTTGATTTCAATAACGTGTGTTCAAAATTTAAAGGCGTGATTGGGTTGGGTCCTAATTTGTGTATATTGAGATCCAATTTTGATTATTCATGGTTTGGATAATTTCATTTTATCCATGGTGGTTTCATATTTAGGTTGAAGATCATGTGGATTTAGATCGCGGGATCACTTTTACACGCCTGGTTTCGATGTTGCATTCATATAGTGTGGACCTGTTGAGGTTCACTTTATTTAGGTATTTTTGGACTTTGGATTAGGAAAACGATGTTCACGCATGGAAGATTATTTGGGTTCCACAGATTGAAGAAAATAATTGTTCGGATCACCTTCAGATCCCACAATTAGCAGTATTCAAATTTTGAACTAAATTTTAACTTGGTCCAATATCAGATATATTATAGCATGGGTTCATGGATAATTTCAATAGTTCTGAATAAATTTTGTTATAAAATTAATGATGTTGTAACACTCATTATTATGTCCTTTTTAATTTTCTTTACATGTTTTCTCTTATTAAACTTAGTTGTGGTCACACTCATCCACCTTTTTTCTTTATTTTCAATAAAACATTACTCCATGTGAGCTTTACTTGAAGAAAAAAATGATCCCAAGGACTCTATGACAAGGAACATTTGGAGATCGTTTAGTACTTGGGTATATTGAATAGGATTTCGTAACTATTAAGTATTAGGGTAAAGTCATTTCACACATGCCTTAAAGGTTGTTCATTCCAATCATCCCTATATATAATGATCTGTGAAAATGAAAAGTGATCCAACCTTAATCAAGTCACCTCGCCTCTTTTCATATAGAGAAAAATCCTAGGTATACACCCTTTTGAACAAAAGAACATGTATTTATGGGCCACCAATTCTAGAATGATATTTAGAAGTTGTCAAATGGTCAGATGTCAGGCTGGTTATCTTCCCATTTTAATGAAAGACACAACATAATGAATCCACAAACTATAGCCTAAGAAGAATTACCATACGTTGTATGCCCCTACCTATATTTTTATTTTTTGGGAGGTATTGGGCGTGAACATGTTATTCCTCCACTCCTCGCACATAATTCAAGAGCTCACCCAAGTTTACCTGAAACTAATGGGACTCTACCCAATAACTAGCCAACAAAAAATACCAAAAATAAAATATCGCCCACATAAAGTAAAAACATATACTATATATTTAATAAAGAGAAAACTAAAAAGACTTTTTTATCTTTTTATCCTCACCGAAGTCATATTCTTTGTGTGAACACTTTCCAAAAATGTTCTTGAATGAATCCCTGAGCCACCCATAGGTCTATTGAAATTTGATGTCTTTTTCATGAAAGGCACTAATAGATCACACAAACATAGGCAAAAGGAGGTTGACACTCAGACTGTGAATAAGGCACCCACCCGACATCTCTACGGGTTGGACCTTTGACCCCAAATGCATCCTTAGAGTAAGAACAAGTTTTACCTGGACTAAGATTTTACATCTCTTCTCAGACATCATCATCGACCGTATCTCCTGTTCACATGCTTACTAGACACCCACGACCATTCACAGGGCCTACAAAGCCCAAAAATAAAGGGGATTCCAAATGCACCATAATTAGAGGGGATGAATCTAAACCCCTTCATATGTAGGGCGTATTATGCTTGATTTAATCAACAACTTCCTAGCCCCCCATATTTTAGGATCCTTTTTAAAATTCTCATTTAATGTTTGGGGATTTCTCTAATACTGCGACCAACAAAGGAATTCCTCAGAATCCCCATTCATGCTAGGGATTTCCTTAATCCCATGTATGTTCTTAAAGTCTCATCGACCATTTTTGCTATAAAAAATGATAGAAAAAATCACTTAGGATATTTTGGAGTCAGAGAAAATCCACCAACTGTCACTCATCAACTCTAATGTGGAGTCAAGCTGAAACGTTCATATTCTCACTCCACGCCTTTTTCTCAACCAGTGGTTTTTTTATGAATCCACCGGTAAGGTCATATTTCCTTGAAAAAAATATTTAATCATCTATTCAAATCGACTAAATATTTATATTTCTTTCGAAATATTTTCTTAGAGATTTCATGGGTCTAAACCCATCTCGCCTGGAGTCTTATCACCTTACTGATAACTCTTAAATTCACCCCACCTATCAAAATAGTAAAGCCTTCACTTAACAAGAAAGGGAATCTCTGCCGAGACTATAACAAGAAGTATTCTTACATTACGATCAAAATTTTGAGAATACAACTTATGCTCATTCAATGATGATAGTAGACATGTAAAAATGAAACCAATCCTTCTTACTTCATCCTCAGTGGAAGACCATCGACAACCCCACCTATATCTATCCTTAATTCCTCACCATCGGGACGTCCCCGTTTGATAGACCAATAACTTCTTAACTCTACTCGGTTAAAAATCATATATCCTCATATCCCTCTACTAGTCGAACTTCTGCAAGCTCTCTAAAGTCCATTTGATGGAATGATAAGTAGTTGTTATAAGTACTTGACATTGTTTACTATGTGCACCGAATTACACATTCTAAATGGAACAAATGTCATATATAATAATGAGACTCTACAGACCCAAAATACTTAAAGTACCTCAAAAAGCTTAATAGAGATCAAAAACATTATATAACTCCTATTGAGAGAGAGAGACAACGATTAATAACTTTGGAAACATCAAGTACCCTAAAGATATGAATTTAGGACCCTATTCAACTAATGGCACCTCTCTATAACCTAAAATAAAAAAAAAATCATTAAGACATCTAAGAGGATAGGCTAGTCATAAAGGATAACCTAAATCCCTCTACGACTCTCGGAGGCAAGTTCATATCCAATAAGGGGCCTACTTCCTCACCCAAAATTAACACCAAAAAGGAAAAAAAACCTTCGCTTGATTCGAAGGAATCACATTCTCTCAAACCTTTAACCTTTATCTTCCAAAAAAGTCTTTCCCCAACTACATTTTTAACAGGCGTAGAAGTCAGTGCAATTTCTTAACCTGATATTAGGGATTACTTGTGGGTCAACCCAGTCTGGTCTAACTGCATTAGGAGTACAGCGATGTGAAATAACCTAAATAAAATTTTGATTAATCACATTTATTGTTTGTATTTCTCTATTTTCTACACATTTTTCAAGTCTACGACCATAAAAACCAGTATTTACACTTTTTTACTAAATAAACTTGATTTTCCTAGTTAATCGCTTGCATAAGGTATTTTGGTGCAGTTATAGGATATGGAATGCTAAATGTGAATTTTGAAAGCATTCTGAGCAAGATACGTCCACAAATGCGCTTCCAAAAGCAAAAATGGAATTTTATAACGATAGTACTCGACTTGGACTCTTCACGAAGATTGTCGGCCTCAAAATAAGGAATTCCCCGGTTCAAACAACATGTCAATCTGATGTCAAACGAAGACGTTATGAAGATTCATAATTGTAATTCAAGAATGTTAAGAAGTCAAGCTCTGAAGTCAACAAAAAGTCAAAGAAATTCGGATCGATTCGATCTAAATTTCGAATCGATCTGAACTGGCTGGCAGTCCACTTGCATTTACTTTTTGTTATAAATAGGACCCACCTCTCATCCTTAAACACCTCCAATTCATCGTCTTTTGTTTCTCTCTCTAAAATTTTATTGCATTCTTAGTTTTTAGTCACAGTTTTAGTTTTTCATAATTACTATCTTAATTAGTTTAATTATTTTATTAACTACTTTAATTGCTTTAATAACTCATTTGATTTAGTTTATTTCTTTTATAATTTCTTTAATTTTTGTCTACTTCACATTATAAACATGATAATTACTTCTCTAGTTCTTAACATAGTAGGGAAAAATGTAAACTAATTAATAAAGTAGTAAACTAATTATGAGAAACTAAAACTTTTATTAAAAACTAAGAATAAAATAAATTTCTAGAGTGATAAAGAAGAGATGGTGAATTGGTTGTGTTTAAGGTTGAGAGGTGGTAAGTATTTATGAAAAAAATTAAGTATAGTGGGCTAAGTCTAATTCTGATCGATCCAAAATTTGGATCAGATCTGATGAGGGATATGTTTGAATAATATGAAGTCGAACGCGAAAGTGTCTTGGTGAATGGTCGAATGAGAATTAAAAGAGCCAGAGGAGCATTAGTTAATCACCGAACATGCGAACGATAGTCCGGTGGTCCTAATAGATAGCCTAACGATCATCTTAGTCAGCCGAACGACCACTAATAAACTTGAATTCTTGAGACTTAGTTAACTAGATGTTACTTCAAATGGGTACCACATTCCCCATAAACATGGACCATTATCCTGGTGAATAGAAAATGTGGGAACATGTAGAACCACCCAGGATGAACATGTATACCTTTCAGTTAAACGTACATGTGATCATATAGGAGCAACATTGTAAGTTTGTATATATAAAGCCTCGTGTAGTCTTAAAATAAAAATAAATGAAGTCTCCATGTGCAAGCACCTTATATAACTCTCTATATTAATAAAAAAACTCCCCACTCCCTCTGCCCCATGGACATAGGTCGAGCCCGTCCAAACCATGTGCACTTTGTGTTTTTTCTTCTTTTATGTTCTTTCATTCCAAGCATTAAAATCAATTGTTTTTATTATTATTGTGTTGTGTGTGAAAGTCATATTTTTTACAGCATGAAGATCGACAAGCTATGTGAGAAATTCAAAATTAAGCATTACCTCTCTACACTTTGTCACCTCATGCTCAAGGATAGGTAGAAGTTAAGAACATAACGCTTCTGCACGAAATAAAAATTGAGTTGGAAAATTCTAAAGGATTATGGGTAGAGAAGTTAGTCCCAGTCTTGTGGGCATACAAAACAACAACGAGGGAGACCATGGGAGAAATTCCTTTCGCTCTTACCTATGGTACCAAAATTGTGGTGACGATCGAGCTTGAGATGCTTGGTATCAGGGTTCACTCTTTCAAAAGAGAAGAAAATGATGAGCAAGTTAAACCGACCAAGATCTCTCAGAAGAGCGAAGAGATGAAGAAACAATGAAGATGTTCGTGACCCAATAGAAAGCATCCCGATACTTAAATAGGAGGGAGAAATATTGAACATTCCAAGTCGACGACTTGGTCATCAGAAAAATAACATAATCAACTAAGAATCGAAATCATGGAAAGCTGTCCAACAGGTAGTAAGGTCCACACATCGTCGCCTGGATCATCTGACAAGGAACTTATAACCTGACGGGTCATGACGGTCGCACCCTTCCTCAATCATGGAATGTGGAAAACCTGAAGATTTATTATCGATAGACGATCGAAAGGAGGCCGAACATAATAAAGTATTTTTCGACAACAAAAATTTATAAAACACTTGTGTATTTGTTTATTTTATGTCTTAAGTACTTCATTACAGTATTTCATTTTTAACTCCTTATATTGTAGTTCTTTGTACCACCATTATTATTAACAAAGTTAAATGTTTATCCATTGTTCTCCTATGTTTTTCCAATGATTACATACCAATACAACGGTCGGACACTAATCCAAAATGTTCGGGTCATACCAGAATATGAACTAAATACTAGGTAGGAGCAAGGATCACATCGGGATTAATCGTAGTATGCCTTTTCTAGACTCAAAAGTCTCAAAATAATAACTCAGATGATTATCGAGTTAACTAAATTCCCCCATAGATATGATCTATTTTGCACGACGTGGTCGACGCAAATATACATAGGCCGAACTCTAAGTCAAGAAGGGCAATATCCTATCAATCAATTTATTTTTAAAAAATTAGGATATAAGGGGGTAATAAGGTAAGAATATCAAAACTTGGTGTGAATTTTTATTTTAAACAAAAACTGATGATCAAACACAAAATGATCATTCACATCACCCTTTGTTTATTGAGTTTTAGAGTATAAACAACTCAGTTCATCAAGCGAGTATAAAAACTCATTCATTATTTTTTTGTTCAAAAGTGATATAAACACGAAGAATCAATTTTCACCGGTTAACTAATCAGTAGGCATTAAAAGATGGCGATCGGACAACCTAGGTGATGGTTGAACATTAGTACATGAAAATAAAAAAAATTCACCTACAAGAGAACTACCTACTAATAATTTTTAAGATAAAACACATAATACAAATAAAGTGGCCAAGGCGTGGAATCTGGAAGAGTAAAGGAAAATAATGATAACATCATTTAACCAAGTCAACCAAAATATTACGTTCTGAGTTACAAGCAAGGAAACAGTTTGAAACCATAATGTTCAAGGCCAAAAACAATATTATAGGCTTTAAAATTCAAATGTTTGTATATATAAAAGGGGGAGAGACTATAGAGATGGGGCGAAGCAGGAGCAGTAGAATAAGGGAGAATATGGCTAAGTTCTTCACGCATGGAAACAAAATGGTCTTAGTTATCAGATCCGAGCAGAGGCCTAGGCTTAGTGATAAGACTTTGGTACTCAGCATACCCTTGTTGATCCATCCAAAAAGGAGAAACAATCGGATCCTCCTCAACACCTTACCAATAATCAAGGTTAAAGAAAATTAAGTCCACCTAAGGATGAGTTACCTGTTCACCATCTTGCGATACCCTTTTATGAAAGACTGATATTTCATCAACCTCCAGTAATAAGAGTCCAGGAAAGACCTCAAGTACCTAAATCTGATAAGAGGGTAAAGGGAAATCTCGGATTTGACAAACTCATAATTTTCGTTATTGTTCTCCTCTAGGTAGCTCTTCAGTTCGGCTACTTTAGTCTGCAGTCGATACCTCTCCCCTGTGATATACCCCTTTTTAGTTAGAGCAACATATTTTTGCTTCCTTTCATTCTCAACCTCAATATCGGTTGCCATAAGGCCTTGTTCGGTTGTGGTCTGAAGACTCCTCTCGGTTTCCAATTCACTCATCAATTTCGAATGGGTTTTGACTTCATACATCATTTTTTCCACTTTTGGGCCATGTGAATCCTAAGAATGCTCACCTATAAAATGAAAAGGAGTCATTCACATAATGCACAATGGATTTAAAAAGATAAGGGGAGTAAATTACTACTTGGTACGCTAATTGTATTATATTCTTCGATCTTTCAACTGGTCCTCCCTCTAGAGGGTCCATCCCACTAGCTCCCATAACCTCTTGGAAAACTAAGTAGTTCTCTTCAGGACTCTCCCACTAAAACTGGAGTGGATTATTATTCCCCTACTCAGACTTGGGGATTATTTTATTATCAACAAACAAACTTCTCAAAGCAAAAGTTGGAGTGATTTCAGCCTCTATGGGTCTTTTTTTTAATCCGTCTCCTCTGAAGAGGTTCTTTATCCACCATTTAAAGGGATGATTTTTTTTAACTTCATTAATAGGATGAATTATATCATTAACCCCAATCAGTCAGATTGGTGGGGTACTCAATAGAAGCAACAAGGGGTTTGACTAAGGAGCAATTGGAGTACCGGGCTGAAGGTCAATCGACGTCCGATTATTCCTCTAAAGGGATTATTTCTAGGCCTGATGAGACATCTCTTAAGAATCTACAAAAATATTTAGGTAAAGTAAGTCAGTTCAGTAAGCCGAAGAAAAACTCTATTAGAAATTTTTTAGGTTTGTATAAGAAATCAATTTTGAGATCTTAGAGTCAATATTTATTTCCTTTGAGATCCTAGAGTCAATATTTGTATGCTTTGATATCTCTATTTACAAAAAGCCTTAAAACCCTTATTTACAGAAACTCATCAATTTTTGCCAAAACTCTCTAAGAATTTTTTCCCCAACTTGCCTATTTATACAAAACACAATTCAAATAAAAATAGTTGGCTCATTCGAATAAAGTGCATAATATCGTTCAAACAAAAAAAATCCTTGTTAAAACGAAATGGTTAATCTCGTTTCGACAAACTTCGAACGAGCTTCGAATGATGTTTTCCTTCTAAGAAGAGAAATATCATTTGAACTTTGTTTGAAGGTCATTTGAATGACTTTATGGACTCGTTCTAACCAACATAAAACCTCATTCGACCAAACGTCATGATTTTGTTTGAACAAGTTGTTTAATGACTTTTCACAAAGATATTTTTTCCTTTAAAAACCCTTTTTTGAAAAATAGCCTCAAACAATATTTCAAAAATAACACCCAATAAAATACCAACGATAAAAAATATATGCATTCATACCTCTTGAGATCCTTGATCGTTCAGGATGAAAAATGGCATGAAACTCGACATAATGATGTAGACGCTCTAACTTTTCCATTATCATCTTCAAACAAACAAGTCGCCAGCTTTAAAGGATAAACCAAACCAAGTTAAGCTAATGCATACAATTTAAATTGATTCGTAAATTTTTCCTTACAAGCTTCGGTAGGAAAATACCGAGCCTGACTTGAAATTAGTACAAACTTCTCTGTCATGAGCATTCAGGGCCCGCTAGATCTCGTCTGCTCCTATGATAGATAAGGCTCATGGAAGAGAAAGATGTTCTCCCTAATCGGTAACATTTTTCTTCGTCGTGTAATTTATATCCTCATAAAGACTTGGGGGGTTGCCCGCAGTGGTTCTAGTCAAAAGGGGATTAGAGGGGCCTGCTTCTTAAACGGTGTTTTAGTCTCTAGGAGGACGGTTACGTCTACTAATATTTGATGAACAAGCCCACTAGTGGATATCTTCCATTCATTATGTTCATCACCAAATGCATCCATGATCTTAACCATGTTTGTCAGGGATCCTTGGTGTTGCAGCCTCTCTTAATGATCCATGTTAAGAGATAGTCCAAATTATTGGATCCAATCTCAGTTTTAAAGTAAACATTAGTCGAGGGAAATAAAATTTGAAATTTGGGTATTATCTTTTAGAAATTTGGAGACAAAATTACTAATCCTAGTGCAATGGAATATAAAGCCTATACTTTGGTATGCCATAACTAAAAAATGATGCAGACGAAAGAAAAGAAGCATACCAGTAAGAAGAATGGAGTAATGAATCGATTAAGCACAGAGACTTCTAAACACCAAAGCATAAAACCTTGATAAATGTGGAAAGAAGATAAAACTGTATGAAGGTCTAGAAGTATGGGAGTTGGATAAGGAAATATTGTGTAAGTGCGATTGACCCCCGATTTTAATTTTCTCAATTAAAATATTATTTCCTTATATATATATATATATCAAGATGCGAAAGCGTAAAGAAGTGTGATGGTTCACAAACAAACGAATTACCAAATTTTAATTTTCTTAAACAAATTAAAATTAAACCTAGTGAAATTAAATTAACGCATTAAAATAATTTTAACTTAAAACAAGTTAATTCATTCAAGTCCTAGAATTTTCCTAAGTCATATGCGGAATTTTATCAATTTAGGCCAAACCAATTTTAACAATTCAATTAAATGACTTGAATTAATTTACTACACATTACCCAAATTAAACACGTAGAGATTAAATTAAACCAATTTTTATCCTTTTACCTAAGCATGTGTTCTAGGTGATTTTGCAAAAGATAAAATACACAATTAGTCCACTATGCCGCGATGTACGAGGAAAAACCCAAGACGGGAAACAACCTCGGACGGCCCTAGCCTCAAATCCACTAAATATGGAATTTACAAATACAAGACAGAAAGGCTTACAACACACGACTCAATCCCTCTCAAGCCCCGACGCTTCTTCTTGTAGATACCTCTTCCTAGCGGATAACCACGGAGCTCCACCGCGGCCTAAATAAGCATTTATGTTAATTTTGAATGAATATATCAATCAAACATAGGCCTTGGCAATATGTTTTTCATTTTAATGTCATATTTTCTATTTTTAGGCCTTTGGACCACGTATTTCTTTTAGGTCCATTCAAAACGATGGCTTACAATCGCAAAGGATCACTTAGTCCTTTCGGAGACCTTCCCCGTGCACATTTATATTTATAATGTTTTCATTTTTCACACAAATCTCACGTGCAACGGATTTTGACATGCACTAGTCCTCCTATGCTTATATTTTAGTTTTGATATCACTTTAAGCTTCAACATGCTTTTATATTTGTTCTTTATCCTTTGCCTATTCCTGAACAAAAAGGGGGAGAATGATGGGGAGAGAAATGGTATCTTATCCTATTATTATCTTATCTTGTTTAGGAGATTTAACTTAGGGGGAGTAGCTAACTTCTTGGGTTGATCTTTTTGATAAAGGGGGAGAATTAATTTTGGGGGAGTATTTATTTTCGTTGCTTTAAATACTTTGATAGTCCCTATGCATTTGATGAGTTTGCTTAAGTGTGCAAGAATTCTTCTAGCGGCATCTTTCAATGGCAAAGCGTTTGATCCTTGGGTTGAGTCAAGTTTGGGTGGGTTATGTTTTGAGTCTAGTGAGCTTAACGGCCCTTTAGGATTTTTGTTTGGTTTTTGTCCCGGAATAGCCAAAGGGGGAGATTTGTAAGGACACAAATTTCCAATTGAGTCCATATATTGTTTTGGCTCAATTTCGGACAAAAATCATTTATTCATAGGATTGTATTTAATTGTAATATTCTCAAGCCTATGAAAAGTTTGTTGAAGACGTAGCGGCAAAGAGTATAAAGCTTCATCATCGTGCCGGTTTCGTGCCTCGTTTATACGTCATCAACCATAGTTCCATGCTCCCAAGATATGAATGCAATTATATATATATAGGAGCTTGGAACTTGTTTATTGGGTGTTAGGTTTAATTAAAACTGTGTTTTATTTTCAGAAAGAATTAATTAAAACTTTAAAATAAGTTTATAAAGTTTTCTGGGCTAAAAATCGAATATGTCGTTCGAATGAGATTGTCGTTCGAACGATATTACTAATGACTTCCCAGATGTCGTCGAACGAACGATATTGCCAATGACTTCCCATCAAGGCATACTGGAACTTCGTTCGAAATGTCGTTCGAATGAGATTGTCGTTCTAACGAGATTTCCAACGAGTTCATACTGGAACTTCGTTAGAAGACTCGTTCGAACGAGAATGTCGTTCGAACAAAATATCGTTCGAACGAGATGTTAGGCGGGAACAGTTTTTGGCAGTTCTAAGCAGTTTTCACCCACTTCCCCACTTGTTTCTTAACAAACCTTTCTCGGGCTTTATTATGTGCGGGAATAACATTTTCCAAGTCAAGTTTTTCATTTTATTTCATCTGTTAGAGAGAGTTTGAAAGCTATATTATGTTAAGGAAAATGTTCATGTTCTGAGTGAAATTTTTACATAGAGAAAAATATACACCACTCTAGTTTATACCCAATTGTTTGTTTATCCAAGTTTCAATATATATACATCTTGCTTGGAGTTTTGGCACCGGGTTCATCTCTTTCGTTAAAAGAGAAGTTTTGGGTTTGCTTCTACATCCATCAAAGAAAGAAGAAGTTGTTTGTTGCGGCATTACCCACTTGGAGAAAGGCTCCTTGTTCGGGTGACGGTGACCATACAAAGTCCGACCGGTGGACTCCGAGACCGCGGTGGATCTCCGTGGTTATCCGCTAGGAAGAGGTATCTACAAGAAGAAGCGTCGGGGCTTGAGAGGGATTGAGTCGTGTGTTGTAAGCCTTTCTGTCTTGTATTTGTAAATTCCATACTTAGTGGATTTGAGGCTAGGGCCGTCCGAGGTTGTTTCCTGTCTTGGGTTTTTCCTCGTACATCGCGGCGTAGTGGATTAATTGTGTATTTTATCTTTTGCAAAATCACCTAGAACACATGCTTAGGTAAAAGGATAAAAAATGGTTTAATTTAATCTCTACGTGTTTAATTTGGGTAATGTGTAGTAAATTAATTCAAGTCATTTAATTTAATTGTTAAAATTGGTTTGGCCTAAATTGATAAAATTCCGCATATGACTTAGGCAAATTCTAGGACTTGAATGAATTAACTTGGTTTAAGTTAAAATGATTTTAATGCGTTAATTTAATTTCACTCGGTTTAATTTTAATTTGTCTAAGAAAATTAAAATTTGGTAATTCGTTTATTTGTGAACCATCACACTTCTTTACGCTTTCGCATCTTGATATATATATAAAAGGAAATTTTATTTTAATTGAGAAAATTAAAATCGGGGGTCAATCGCACTTACATATTGAAATAAGGAAAAAAAAGAAAAGGCTCTGGAAAACAAAAGTCTAAGATTGTGAAATTTTAAAAAGAAAAAAATCTCAAATTTTTATACTAAAGAAGGAACGGCTGCTTCAAATTCAACGGTAGGATTTCAATATATTCGACGGATATGAGTGTTCGATGAATTACACATAATTTCCAAGCGCGTGGGGAGGGTTCAGATGCTCACACACGTCTCGGGAGGATATGTGTCATCAAAAGAGCAAGGATTATGGTGCTTCATTCAAATGGCATCTTACATTAGAACTAATTATCGACGAATCATGATTTTTTCGTAGATCCTTACATTAGCACAAAATCCTAATAAGGTCATTGTGAATTAAGATTGGGCCTGCTGTCAAATCTATGACGACCTATCGTGAAACATTAGGCAGGTGTAGGTGACATGAACCTCGTTCGACAAAATATAAGGCTCTTTAGATCGTCTCTATGAACACAAATAGTCTGAGGGTAGCTGATGAAGGATATTTTATAATAATCCAAATTTGAATGTGGACATGTCATGGGGGATGGCCGAATAAGCATCAATATAGGAACATTAACTAACAATCGAATGGGGGGAGCAATAGTCCAATGGTCCAAATAGATAGTCGAACGATCATCTTCATTATTTGAACGACCACTAATAAACTTTAATTCTTGAGACTTAGTCAACTAGCCATTTTTTCAAATGAGCAATGTCATATGAAGACGGACCACTATCCTGATGAATAGGAAACATGGGAACACGCCAAACCCCCCAAATAAACACGTGTGCCTTTCAATTCAACGTGCATGTAATCAAATAGGAGCAACATTGTAAGGTTGTGTATATAAAGCCTCATGTAGTTTTGAAAAAAATAATAAATGAACTCTCCATGTGCAAGCACCTTATGTAACTCTCCATATTAATAAAATAACTCCCCACTCCCACTATTCTGTGGACGTAGGTCGAGCTCGACTGAACCACGTACACCTTGTGTTTTGTCACCTTTTATTTTATATCCATCCAAACATTAGAATCAATTGTCTTTATTATTATGTTTTTATGTGTGAAAGTTATATTTTTTCCTCAACAGGATCAATTCAGATTTCTTTGACTTTTGGTTGACTTTAAGGACTTTTTAACTTTCTTTGATTATATTTTGGACTCTTCATAACTTCTTAATTGAGATTGGATTGATGCATCATTTAAGTTGAGCTATTCCTTATTTTGAGACTTACAATCTTCCTATAGAGTTCAAGTCTAGCAATATCTTTATGAAATTCCCATTCTACCTTTGAAAGCGTGTCTGTGGATGTTTCTTGCTTAGAATGCTCCTAAACTTCACAATTTGCTTCCCAGACCCTGTAACTACACCAAAATACCTTATAAAGTTGGTTAACTAGAAAAATCGGGTTTATTTAGTAATAGAGAATAAGTAAGGGATTTTATGGCTTTGTACATGCTACAATGTGCTGAAAAGGGGAGAGACATATATAATAAATACGATTACTCACTCACTAACTAACGTATCACTAGTCCCCAGTGATAAAGTGAGAAAATTGTTCATATCACACTACCAAATTTATTTACGAATTATAAATAAGATAGAAATCCACTTTTGCGTGATACACAACTGCATTTAACTTATGCAACAAGTAGTTAAACATCTGGGCTTCCCTAGAGGATAAGTTGTCTCTCATGAGAGTTTACGAAAATGTTACTCACTAACATTGGGAATGTTTCCAAATGTAGATGATTTCGTGTTTTCTAAAAGTTGAATGTGTGTCAAAGTGGTTTATGGGAAAAGAGCAATGACAATCAGATTTATCCAGGAAGCCTAAATCTATTTAAACCATACATTTATTCTTTAAGTTAAACATATAATGATGATATGAGCGATGGGGAACATGATTTCCTATCGTGGGTAATGTATTCGTGTTATGAGCCGATTTGTAAAAATTACGTGTGTTAGTTCAAATCTCACTTGGGATCAGTCTCAAGAAATGAAGGCACTCTGAAGCGTTTATGTGTGGGTCAATCGGGACATGTTGGCATAAAGAGTAATTATAATAAAAAACTAAGCCATGCACATGTCGGTGAATAAAGACGTATGTTTTATAATGAAAACTGTAATCTGAGGAAGGGACACTGATAACTAAAGGATGTAATAGAAAATCGTGTTCTTTTGTTTCGGTAGGTTGATCCTTGCATTTTTCGTAGGACTTTTGGGCGAAAAATGGATGAGCGAGTGATATTTTCGGCAATTGTAAATTGATGCATGGGGGATATTTTTGAAGAGTTAATTTCATTGAAATACTTTCCCTTTTTCAGTCCAATATTGTTGTTTTTCTTTAAATTTGGGGATTGTGCATTTTGACCACTTTTGCGTCTTTTTCTTGATTTTCTACTTCTTTTTCTTACCCCTTAATTCAATTTTGAGTTTATTTTGGGATTACTTTTTTAAATGATGGTGTTATGGAGGGGAAAATAAATTTCCTAGATCTTTTGTTGGGGTTAATTGAAACTTTAAATCTCCAAGAAGTTTTTAAAAATCAAGCCTTTAGATGATAATAAAAAAAAGATTTGGAGTTTACCAATAAATTAAAACAAATAAATAAGGGAATATGATTGTATGTATCACTTAGAATGCAGAGAGAACTCAAACGCTCACGTGGTGTGTAAACCTATGTTTTCAAATTGTTCGGGCACTCACTCATTTAGGAAATATGCAAATAGTTATATTTATGGTGCAAATGCAGTATTACATTATTAAAGTGTAGTACAAAGCATGTTAAAGATAGTGAGAGGACTAATGAGCTCTTTTATCAAGTAAAGAAAAATACATGCATTATTTATTGCAACTACGGAAGAAAAAAATTCATTTTTTTAAAATTATATAAATAAATCATGATTGATAATAATATGCAACTCACTTAATTCATATTCATACCCCTTAATTTTATTTTTGCATTATCCTCAATGTCAAAATTAACACTATGTATGAGTCAAGGGATAAAAATACGACCTATAGAAGATATGCTTTGTGGATACTTACATTCTTCCTGGAAAATGTTAGTATCAAGCATAATAATAAATCAGCAAAGTATAAGAATATAATAAACACATTTTTATAATATGACTTTAACACTGAATTTTTTTGTTTAAGTACAAAATTAGAGTCAACTATAGTTTCATTAAAGCCTACATAGTAACAATAACTAATAACCAATATATATATATATATAGACATGTCAGTGTGGGTTATCTACATGTATATTCCTTCAAATGGTTCTGACTGATTGGGTTCATATGGTGAGTTGGAATAATAAAAGGCTGGTTGATCGAGCGCGTGAAGTGCGGCGCGTCGTCAGCATGCCGATCGTTGTGTTCATTTCATCGCGTTAATACAAAAACCTAAATTACAATTGTACTTGCAATACAAGTATAGCAGTAAGTCGGGTATCAAATCCACAGGGAGTGTTAATATATCTTGTAATCGGTTTACTAATTCTGGAATAAAAGTGTAAAAGGTGATGTGTGCTTGTAAATAAAAGAAAAGAGAGAAGTTAAGTCTAAATAAAAGTAAAGCGAGGATCGGGATAGCGTCAAACCATACAGATCGAAACAACTATTAATTAGAATTTCGGCTCGAGAGAAATTTAATCAAGCATCCACAATTAATCATAAACTATACGCAATAAGGAATTTAAGCCAAAGTTGCGTGAATAAACATTTAATCGAAAATCGGTCGCACGCGGATTAAGCTCGGATTATCGGTATAAAAACTAACGTTGCATGATAGTGAAAGTTAAACACATAATAATCCGACTTTAATTCGCGCGGGTTCAATTAAACGCAATTTTGCACAAAACCTAATTTTCGGAGCTCGAGGCTCGTAAACGGTGGAACGAAATACCGACCTTATTTATCTAAGGGTAATACATGAACTAAGCTAATTTATACTAATTAAACTAAAAAAGTAAGAAATCAACACAATTAAACTAATTAACAAAGCATGAAACTAATCTACAAAGCAAGAAATAAGCAAGAACAATTATTTTAATGGTAAAGGAAATGGAAAGTTCAACTTACAAACCCCAAATGGTTATCATCCCAAATAGAAATGAAGCCATGCTCTCAAAACCCAAAACCCTAACCTTTTCTAACCTTAAAACGAATTAAAACTGAATATGTATTTTATTACAACAAAAATCCCTTATATAGTAAGTTGGGAGAAAATAAAAGAAGAAAGAAAAGAAAAGGAAAAGATGTCAGAAAACAGGGGATCGATCGATCAGATAAGTGCCCACTGCCTTAGCTCGAGGAATCAAAATTGAAGGATCGATCGATCGATCAGTCTGGTGTGAGCCAAGCAGCCCTGCTTTGGTTTCAATATAGTTCCCTTTCGCTAAAAATCCCGTAACCTCTTCTTTCAGACTCGAAATCATGCACCGTTCTTGGCCATGCGAAGCTTGTGAGGAGGCCTACAACTTCCGTGGTTAGGCTAGGTTTTGAAGCTATGAAATGACTAAATTACCCTTGGACGTGCGAAAATGTACAAAACTTCACCGGAATGCATCCAAACTTCATACTTAGAATCCAAATACCTATAAAAGCTCAATTAACACATAAAAAGCATGTTAACATCGAAATTCGAGGTTATCTGGTTAACGAGCATAAATATAGGGAATAAGATACACGAGGGGGCTAATAACGCGTATGTTAATGGTTGAAATACGCAATATTTGTGTATTATCACACCGCCTAACTTACACATTGCTAGTCCCTAATAATGAAATAAGATGCAACAAGAACTACATGTAAACCAACAACAAGAGATAGAACAAAATGGTAAGAACAGATAAAGGCCACTTTCGCGGGTGATTCGATTGCATTTAGCGTATGCAATAAGCCGATAAACCCCTAGGTTATCCTAGTGGATGAGTGTCGTCTCGTGGGGGTTTTCAGGGATGAAACCCATAAACATCATACAGTTTCCTCAAAATATGCCCAATCAAGTATGCGACAAACTCAACAATACGAATAATATTTCAAGATGTTATTAGCAAAGCAAACGAATTCACATGAAATGTTCGTAGTTATTAACATTATAGAATGCAGCTCATTGAATTGAAACCTTAAAATGTGGGAGGGGAGTGAGAACATGAAAAATATGAGTTGGAAAATTTTTTATATAAACCGAATAAACATTAAAGCAAGCATATATTCAATCCTCAGGGGCATTACACTGTCAAATGAATTCACTTGAAACAGGGAGGTAACAAACGGGACATGCGGGCATAAGGAATAAATGTAAAGAGAAACTAGGTCGCGCACATGTCACAAATGAAGAACGCTATATAGAAAATAAAAACTGTAATATCAATGAAAGATATTACACAAATAAAAGAGGCAAAATGCATTTTCACAGATTATCAGAACTATTTAAACTTTTAAATTAAATGCACCCCAAGATCACATAGGACTTGATAGGTTTATAATGTAAGTTTGGCTAGGGTATGAAACGAAGGATATGTATATACTGATTCAAAGGTGTTTGGGGGTGAAACTCGGGATAATGGGAAAAAATGGGCAATAACAAGATTGGATAAGTAACATCCAAACAAGCATTACATGTATCAATCGGAGAGTAACAAGGATTATTTAATCACTATAAACAATATATAAAAATTTCTCTTTCTTTTTCTTTTCTTCTTTTTCTTTTGTTTTCTTTTATTTTCTTTTGTTTTCTAGTTTTCACTTTTTCTTTTCTTTCACCATTATTTTCTCACTCTTTTCATGCTCAAATTGCAACCTCAATACAATAACATCATTCAATCCCAAGCAACATTCCAAACAAAGGTAAGGAAGGTAATATGTATGGTGTATAACTCCAATTTAGAGTTGGTTATGGAATTTTGGGTAATGAAATGAAAGGTTAGTATTTAGTCTCAAATGGGTTAACTAGGGAACATATAAAAGGTGAGGTCAAGGTCATATGGGTGATATACAAAGATGGACTATGATCATTTCATAAAGATTACGCAATTCTCGAGTCAAAACAATATATGAAAATCATGATCAAGTAACACATTTCAAGATATAAACTCAATTAATGAACGATAAAATGAAACAGCAGTGAGATTACCAACTATTGTAACGTTTTCAAAGAGGAAAGAGTGGTGTATACACTCTCAAATGAAGTTAAGTATCTAATCTCACTCGGTGTAAGTATATACAATGCAAAAAAATATTACCTAGTTATAAAAATCTCAAACCAAATCAATAGAACAAGAAAAGCGCATGTGCTCATAGGATTAAAGTTTAATTCATGAAGTTATTAATAATATCAATAATTAGGACTGAAGTCTAATAACTTCTAAAATTGAGAACATGCATCGTTGAATTGTCCAATGGATCGGGCCATTTTATTAAAATTTATCATCAGAAACAAGGGCAAAGTGCCCAACAAAGGAGAAAAAAGAAAGAAAATATTTTTGAAACTTTTCAAAATTTTAACAAAAACATGCTTTGTAACTAAATTGTAGTCAAATTCAAGGACTAAACAAAGAAATGGATAAAATATCCCACACCCCTAACTTAAATGTTGCATTGTCCCCAATTCGTCCATTAAAGAACACAACACAAAGATAGGAAAATAATGATATTACCTAAATTTGGAGCGATCTCGATAAGTGGAAGTCCAAATGAATTTGCAAAACAAGTTAGTAAAAAGCAACACAAGAATATATATCGATATATTATGTTAAAAGAATTAATGTCACAAGTCACAATAATATACAGGGGCTGAAGTGCAAATACTAGATAAATTGATTGTGAACATTTTGATTTTATAAAATGGAAGGTCATACACATCAAAATCCAATAAATAACCTCAAAGTACATTCTAATTTCTCATTTCATAAGTTCGATACAAAATAACTTTATACATTAAAACTATTAAAAAGAAATAAATACAAATAAAAGAAAAAGTACAAAATAATATCCGATCCCAAAAAGGCAAAAATGACCCAATAATAGTAGTAGCCTAGTGGTCGAAACCACTAGGATCAAAAGGATCCTGAAAATGAGGAGGGAGCGTCGCATACGAATCATGCCACTGCAAATATATGTCTCGCATCATAGCCTGCATCATCTTAAACTCATGCCGCTACTGTGCTCTCTCCTGCCTACGCTCAGCTCTATCCTTCCGCAGATCGGCCTTCTACTGATCTAGGCGGGACTCCCAAGTAGCCCACCTAAGCTAGGTCTCCTCCCAGCACTGGTCCTACACTGCCAAATATGCCTCAAAGCGGGCGCCTGAATCTGTCTGTGGCACGTGCAAACCCTCAACCTACTCCATGTGCTAAATCTCGTCCTCCTCCTTAGCCTGGTCAGTTGCCTCTTGATACTAGGCTCCCCCCATACGTGAGTCAACATCTTCGAGATGTTATCTTTGGTTAGAAGCCCCAGTGGTTCACGCTTACGGTCCGCGTTATACTAGGGGCAGTCGTGTGCTAGGCAAATCCTCGTGATGAGGGAAGGAAAAGGTAGGGAAAACCTCTAGGTTTTCTACTTAGATGCCACGAACATCTTGTCCAGAAAGATATTGGGCAAACTAATATCGCCCAAATTGTTGATGAGTGTGTAGACAAATGCCGCGTGTTTGTGACGCACCTCAGATCGGTTGATCGTCACCATAAAATAGTGGACATTGATGTAGTGTAATAATCATGGCAAATCCCGAATTGCGACCGAGTAGAAAGATGATTTCTTCCACACTTCCCTCAGTGCAAGAGCCTCAATCAACGTCGTAAGCCCAAAAGTATCCCCATCTAAAAACTGACCACTCAGGGTCTGGAACACCCATATGTCGCTCTAAATCTGAGCGCGTAAGGTGAATTCGACACCCCCTAACAATGGCCTCATATGTAGACGACCTCCCTTTCACAACTACAAAATTGGAATACAAAATTCGAACGAGCTCCTCATTAATGCCCCCATTTATAGCAATAAAGGGCTCCCAACTGTGTTGGCGCAGAATCGTCCATGAAACCTCCGGAAAGTCCTCAAGCTTCCAGGCATAGTGGTAGGCCAATGACCTACTAGCAGGATCAAAGTAGATCTGAAACCAATACTGTTCTTGTTCATAACGGAACCCCTCAAAGCCCCGGGTGGGCACACACCTTATAAAATCATACTTCTTTGTCTCGGCCATTTCAACCTACAAAATCGTAATTAGGCAAGACAAAATAGAATTGTAAGCACAATTAAAGTTAGTTAGTGTACTAGCTGAAATAGTGTGTTAAAGTGCGTGAATCCAGGCGAAAAAGTTTACATTGATGCAAAATGTGTCGACATGGGACAATGAGTAAAAATCACCCAAGTGTGCGCTAAAAACGGATTGAAAAAATGATTTTAGCATTTTAGCGAACACTTGGTGTGCGCAATGTGAAAATGAGGATGAAAATATGCCATAGCAACCAACAATATAGCCCCATTCATGAACACAATGAGAATGCAACAACAAATGTGTGTTCATGAACGGATATATAACATTAATAAGCAACAATCTGTTGGAATGACACCCTAAAGGGAAACAACCACAAATAATTCAAAACATGGAATAAACATTGAAAACATGACATAACTCAACCCATAACTACAAATTTACAAGTAAAATAGGAAGGTATTATACCTTTGATGTATAGAAGGGGGTTGAATTTGAAGGAAATTGGGGTTGGGTAGGCTAGGGCTCGAGATAAGAATAGAGAAGATAATATAGAAATGAAGCAAAAGGAAAAAACAAGGTTGTCTCAGCTATTAACTGGTCGATTGATCGATCGATCCAGGTCATCGATCGATCGATCTCCCAATTAATAGCCCACTGCATGTTGTTTTCAAATTGGGGGGGGGGGGGGGGGGGATGATAATTAGGGGAATATAGGGGGAATATGTATAAACAAGTATATATATATATATATATATATATATATATATATATATATATATATATATATATATATATATATATATATATAAAATAAAATAACAAAAATAAAAATAAATAAATAAATAGGTACCTACATACACATATATTGCACTAACAAAAAAATGGAAAATATATACAATGAGCGACACACACGCACACTCACAAATAAAAATGAGAAATAAAATAAAATAAAAATAAGAAACAAAAGCAAATGCGTGAGAATGAGTGTGTGCAAAATAAGGAAAAATCTTTTTGTGACTTTTTTAGTTTTTTCTTAATAAACGTATGCCGGGGCGCACAGTCTCCGCAAATTCAAACCCATTGAACCTGCAAAAGGGTTAGAACCAAGCATACAAAACGAAATAAAAAAAGATTAACTAATTAGACTAGAGTAAATTAAGAAGAAATAAAATTAAAAAGTTAACTATATACAACCTACATATAGGACTTATAATTAGCTATATACTAAAAGTAGAAATTTTTAAGGGTCCATCCAAAACAAAATTTAAATTTGACGGATCAACAGTGGACCCTCCCGAGCATGCATGTCTCCCGAAAAATAGGAATTCCATTCGAACAACGGAAGGCATGTGTGGGCGATAGAAGAGATGAACTATCCCGGATAAAAAATTTGGGAGGGCGGATGGGGGATTTGGATACGACGGGTGACAAATACACATGTGGGCCATGAAAAAATGAATCATCTCCCAAGTATTTTGCAGTTGGAATGGGAGGTGGCGCACAAGGAGGCAAAGATGCCATCATGGAAGGCGACTCGAGCGAGCACTCCTCGTCGGTGAAAAGGTTTGAAACTATAAAGTTTTGAATCGATTCATCGGGTACTAGCGACGGTGTGATAGTATAGAATAAATATGGGGATGAAAGAAATTCAATCTCAGGCGATGAGTTATCATCGCTTGAAGATTGAATTTTGGAAGAAATAGGATCGTTTATAATGAAACTTTCTTCTTTGAGAATCAAAGAAGAAACGAGTTCATTGTAAATGGATACTACGCCCCTTTATTCCTCATTTTCATTCTTTACTATAGCATGGGTCAAGTCAAGAACGATTTGTTCCAAAGTAGGTACAAAGTCCTCATTTGGTTCAAAACAGTCTTCGACTTCAAAAGTCTCAAAAGAAAATTCGTTGTCGAATTCAAATAATAAATCCAACTCGTGTTCCCAACAATGATTTTCTTCCGGATAACGGTTTTCAATCCTCTCAATTTCAAGCATGCGCAATCCCTCACCGAAAGTCATAGGGCGAGGAGCGGATTCTTGGAAATGAGAAGTTTGGAAATTGTTCTTTGGACTACAATCAAAATCATTAACATAAGAATTTTGAAATGATTACAATTTGTTTCAAAATTCTTATCACAAGGATCTTGCAACCCAAAATCGAGATGATCATTCCTAAAATTGATGTAATCCAAACATTGACTTTCGTAATGCTCACTCAGTGTCATTTTAGATGTTGCAATTTTTTCGGCTTGTAAGTATTAACCAAAAGTCATAAGTTTACTAGAATTTTGAGAATTATCAATAGGATTACCAAAAAAATTAGAATAAGACATGCTTACCCTATAATAAAGCTCGAGAGGGCCAATTCTACAAAGCAATGTGCGACGGAAAAATTCAAGCGTTTCTTAGCGCTCAAATGTGCAAAGCCTTCAAAAAAGGTTAAAACAAAGATACAAATACAAAAGAAAAATACTACGAACTAATAAGACAATTACAATCTATAACAAAACAGTCACCAACAACGGTGCCATTTTGATCGAGCGTGTGAAGTGCGACGCGTCGTCAACATGTTGATCGTTGTGTTCATTTCACCGCGTTAGTACAAAAACCTAAATTATGATTGTACTTACGATACAAGTATAATGGTAAGTCGGGTATCAAATCCACATGGGGTGTTAGTATATCTCCTAATCGGTTTATTAATTTAGGAATAAAAGTGTAAAAGGTGATGTGTGCTTATAAATAAAAGAAAAGAGAGAAGTTATGTATAAATAAAAGTAAAGCGAGGATCGGGATATCGTCAAACCATACAGATCGAAACAACTATTAATTAGAATTCTGGCTCGAGAGCAATTTAATCGAGCATCCTCAATTAATCATCAACATCATGCAATAAGGAATTTAAGCCAAAGTTTCTTGAATAAACATTTAATCAAAAATTGGTCGCACGCAGATTAAACTCAGATTATCGCTATAAAAACTAATGTTGCATGACAAAGAAAGTTAAACGCATAATAATTCGACTTTAATTCGTGCATGTTCAATTAAACGCAATTTTGCACAAAACTTAATTTTCGGAGCTCGAGGCCCGTAAATGGCGAAACGAAATCCCGACCCTATTTATCTAAGGGTAATACATGAACTAAGATAATTTATACTAATTAAACTAAGAAAGCAAGAAATCAACACAATTAAACTAATTAACAAAGCATGAAACTAATCTACAAAGCAAGAAATAAGCAAGAACAACTATATTAATGGTAAAGGAAATGGAAAGTTTAACTTACAAACCCCAAATGGTTATTATCCCAAAGAGAAATGAACCCAAGCTCTCAAAACCCAAAACCCTAAGCTTTTCTAACCCTAAAACGATTTAAAACTGATTATGTATTTCATTACAACAAAAATACCTTATATAGTAAGTTGGGAGAAAAGAAAAAAAGAAAGAAAAGAAAAGGAAAATATCTCAGAAAATAGGGGATCGATTGATCGATCCTTTTCATCGATCGATCGATAAGACAAGTGCCCACTACCTTAGCTTGAGGAATGAAATTGATGGATAGATCGATGGATCCTTATGATTGATAAATCGATCCTTCTGATCGATCGATCGATCGATCAGTCAGGTGTGAGACAAGCTGCCTTGCTTTTGTTTCAATATAGTTCCTCTCCGCTAAAAATCCCGTAACTTCTTCGTTCGGACTCAGAATCGCGCACCGTTCATGGGCACGCGAAGCTTGCGAGGAGGGCTACAACTTCCGTGTAGATGTTGGGCTAGGTTTCCAAGTTGTGAAATGACTAAATTGCCCTTGAACATGCAAAAATGTACGAAACTTCACCGGAATGCGTTCGAACTTCAAACTTAGCATCCAAATACCTATAAAAGCTCAATTAACCCATGTAAAGCATGTAAACATATAAATCCAAGGTTGTATAATTAACGAGCATAAATATAGGGAATAAGATACCCGAGGGGGCTAATAACACGTATGTTAACGGATGAAATACATAATATTTGCGTATTATCACTGGTGCATTGGAACTCTCACCTTGGTGGTGATAGTAAATATTCGTGTGCATGTGCAATATGAGCTCCATATCATCCGCATATTGAGCCTGAAACTCTTTCATCTCGTCACTAAGGGCCTGATAATATCTCCTTCCCTTAGACCTGGACTCTTGTACCTCCTGGTGGATTGCCTCTAGATGATGTCCTAATCTAGCAAAGTCATATTGTCCATGCGATCCATCTACGCTCTCCATACTCTAGATATCCTCCTCCTCCTCCTTCTCATCTCCTTCCACATCCTCTCCTCTCGCTAGATTTGTGGGGATGATATTCGACCAAGGGTCACAAAATCATCCCTTGATGGTGGTCTCATTAAGCGCGGGTGGCATGTACCTCACTATATCATTATCTTTCTTCAAGCACTTGAAATGACGGCATATCCTAGTGATAAGCATACCATAGAGAAGTTGTTGACTTAAACTCTCATTGTAGGTCATCTTCTCTAATGTGGATGGGATGATGTGGGGGAGGTCAATTCTATCAATCTCATGAAGGAAATGACCAAGAAGGTGAGTTTATTTTAGCCGTACTAAAATCTTATTTTTCGAGAGGGAAATGTAATTTATGTTGATTAGGCATGGGAGTCGATTTTTGTCAGGAATTAGGGTGGCCTTAACTCTCCCAACCTTTCAAGAAACGTTGGGAGCAATCATCTCAACGAATACTAATTTAGTTAAAATGGACTCACGGGACATGAGTGGTAAAGCTTATATGTCGAGGTTGCTAACCCCAAACATGTGAGTGAAGTCGAGGGTTGATAAAGTGAGCGGGATATGAACTCTCCTATCAAAGGCTTCGAAAGTGCTGCTACTAATCTTCCCAAGTGAGGTACAAAAATGTCTCATTAAATCCTTATTTATGGACCCATTGGCAGCTAGGTGTTGTTCCCAATTATTGTTTGAAGGTGTAAACGCACATTGGTGGGGATGTCGAAAGGGTAATCGATTGCGAATTTTTTAAGGCGTACTTTTTTACAAAGCATGTTTGAAACCATACTTGTTCGACCCGTGACCAAAACCCCTTGACACCCCGTGTTCCAAAAAAATTGAGTTGTATGTTTGTGCCATTTCAACTTATACGACAAAGATAAATGCATACGCATTAGTGTTAAAAAAAAATCAAATGAAGTTTTGGAGAAAAACAAATAAAAATGGAGGAAAAATTGGTTGGTACATTTTATCGAACACTTAGCGCACAAGGTTTGAAAACCGTTGTGGTAGTGATATTTATTTGTTGTTCTTGCTCATTTTTTACAATACAATAGACATTGATCAACAATGTGTGTGTATACAAGAACAAGAATGACAATTAATTGACATTTCAACAAGAAAACTAAATATACAAACAACAATACCATTATGAAGAAAACCTAAACCAACCCAAATCTGAAATATAAAAGATGAATATCATAACTTTGGGAAGTTTTGGGGTTGAAATAGGATTGAAATTGGAAGAGTTGTGAAGATTAATGATGATTTTTAGAATTTTATCAAGGTTATGCAGTGAGTTTGGAAGAGAGTTGGAGTGGGTTTAACCATTTAACTATTATTACTCGGTTTTAAATTGTGTTGCCCGTCAAATTGATCCGAATTTAGGGTTGGATAGATCCAAAATGAGTTTCGCGTAAATATGCTAGTTGTTGTTTATTAGTTTACCAACTTGATAGGGTATCGAATCCACAGGGAGTTGAAACGATAATAATGGTTTTAAGACTACTTTGATTTGAGGTTTAAATATTGAAAAAAAAATAAGTAAAAGATGATGGTTTTTTTGTGGTTGTTGGTGATTTAAGCAATATGAATATATTTTTAGACGTAAATTATGTTTTCTCGGCACAGAAAGAACTCGGTATTGCACCTACGTACCAGTGTAGCCACGAGATTAAAGCCGACGTAGTTCAGTTGTTACGGTTAAACGCATGAAAGAGTTCCAATGTTATGTGTGTAATTGTGATAACTTGTCTTCAGAGGCAAAGAAGCTATCTGTGGGGCAGAGGGTAGCTTCGGTGGAGGTTCAGAATGGGAGTCGATCTGAGGTCGACGAAAAGGAAATATGTGTCCGTTGTTTAATCACTAACTAGAGGCATCCCTAATACATAATGCTTAGTTGATGTATCATGTCTTGGTTTCGTGTGTTTTTTAAAACATTAGGTGTTGGGGGTTCACCCCGTGGATGGAACCATTATCCTTCATGAGGATGGATTATCAGTTCAGTGATTAATAATTTACTCTAGAATCTGTTCGACACCATATCTAGTTTTTGTTTCACACCCCTTGTGGACATCCCGAGGGGGGTTGGGAGGGTTTCCCCCTCGATCTAGTGTGCGCATGGGAGTGTACCCTTTCTTGGGGCACTCTTCCATCGTCGATGTGGGGTAATATGTGGAGATAGAGTCACCAAGATATTTTTCACAAAATAGGCAAAAGAAATGTTGTCGCTCCGAGAGAACGACGTCAAGGACAATATTGATGCATGTGAAACCAAGTAGTATAAAGGTCTGGGGACTAAGTTACGAAATAGAAAGGTATTAGGCACCCATCCATCCCTTTCGATCTCTAATGGGCATGTGTTAATCTTCTCCTGTTAAACTCCATGAAGTGTGTGCTTATGTGCATATCATAGATGAAAAATGGAATCGTTGAACTCGATTCATGGAAAAGGACAAAGTCAATTCATCCTTAGGAGTGTTCCCAAAACATAATAATTCAAAATATAATGTAGGTGTTTGCCGTATTAAAAGTCATTACGAAAGAACGAATGTATGCATCGAACAAGACACAAGCATGCAAGAATATGACATCCATTAAGAATATATAATAACAATAATAATAATAATAATAATAATAATAATAATAATAATAATAATAATAATAATAATAATAATAATAATAATAATAATAATAATAATAATAATAATAATAAATTTTCTTGTGCGGACTAGTTCGCATTTTAGGAATGTAGACCGGACATGTGTCACCTAACGGTGCGCCTAGAAATTATCTCCTAAATTATAAGCATACTCTCTCTCTTTTCTGGGCTCACCGCCAGGTGACACATGTTCGGTCCGCACTCTTAAAATGAGAACTAGTCCACACAAGAGTAGGATTGTATATATATATATATATATAATAATAATAAAAACACTGTAACAAATCAGCATAATGGAGGACTCGAGTTTAGGGATTTACCCAAGACACCTACATATCCCAAGAGCCATCAAAATCCACGTAGTTTGAAGATAACATAGGGTGAAGTTTAACCCAAAAATCCAAATGGAGGATTTCTCTTATGTGTGTGTGTAGATATAAACATGATTTAAGTGTGAGAATGTGTAGTGAGAATCCCTCTTTTGGAATTTATAGGTAAACCCTCTTTTTCTTGTTTTTGGGTTTTTTATGAAAATAAAGTATGTGCAAATACTATTAATAAATGTTTGAGATCAAGGTATGTGATGTAGTGAAATAAGGGGCTAAAGTAGAAATAAAGTAAGTAATGCTAAAATAAGATAATTTATAGAGATAAGGATGGAGAATTGGACCTCCTTATGAAGACTTAAAGTGGATCTTAAATGTATATGAACTGACCTTAGAATGAGGTGATGTTG
This sequence comes from Sambucus nigra, assembly GCA_949130495.1. NCBI lineage: Eukaryota > Viridiplantae > Streptophyta > Magnoliopsida > Dipsacales > Adoxaceae > Sambucus > Sambucus nigra. Next base: position 193,793,348 of record OX422223.1, read on the forward strand.
GAATGAGGAGATGGAGGGGGATTTAGCAGATGAAGTATGAAAAGGATAGAATTAATGTGGGAAATGGGCTTTTTAGGAGGGAAACAAGAGAATGTTCTCTGAATTGCTGAGAGGGATGTTCAGGGGTGCCTATCAAAGTGAGGTTATAGCCCCTATTTATATGGAAATGGGGGGTGCTGATTGGCCGGGTCCTGAACCTGGCAATCGGCATAGAACCCCAGACACACTACCGATAGGTAGGGTCCTTACGGTGTCATTTGGAAGTCTGGGACATATTTTTTAGAAAAATAGTCATAAAATGCAATTCATAAGTCAAAATTATGCATGGGTGGACTGTTGGAAAGGGTATTCATATCCCTTTAAGAATCCATGAATCACTCTCGAGTTCGGTTACTGACCGAAGTCAAATGGGGACCAGAAGCCCCCATTGGATACTAAATAAGAAATTTTTGAAGAAAAATAGATCGTTCATCCGAATAAAAAATCCGATTCGTGCATGGGACGTACCATTGGAAAGGGTATTTAGATACCTTCTAGATTTCATTTAGCTTCGTTCGATTTGGAGAGTTGACCATGGTCAAATGGGTCCCGAAAGATCCCGGTGACCCTTTAGAGTAAAATGTGTCGTTCGTCCGTATCGTAAGGATGATTTGCTCATGGGGTAGACCGTTGGAAAGGGTATTCAGATACCTTTAAAGATTCATTGAGTTTTTATCAGGATGGAGAGTTGATCAGGGTTAAACGGGGATCAAGAGTGTCTAGAGGACTCTAGATTAGTTTTCAGGGTAAACAAATCGTTCGTCCATACCGTAAGGTCGATTTGTGCATGGGTCAGACCGTTAGAAAGTGGGTTTAGAGACCTTTGAAGATTCATTGAGATTTTTCTCAGGCGAGGAAGTTTACTAGAGTCAAATGACGCCCGGGTGTTCCCGGTGGCCTCCAAATAAGTTTTTGAAGTAAAATAACTCATTTGTATATACTGTAAGGTCAATTCGCACCCGGGTCAGACCATTGGAAAGAGAATTTAGAGCCCTTTGAAGATTTATTGAGGTTTGAATCAGGTGAGGAAGTTTACTAGAGTCAAACGGGGCTCGAGAGCACCAGTGGCCTCCAAATCAATTTTTTATAGTAAAACGAACCGTTTATCTGAACCGTAAGGCCGATTAGTGAACGGGGTATATCTTAGGAAAGGATATTAGACCCCTTCAAAATTTTATTGAGTTTTCACTCAGGCGGGGGAGTTAACTAAGTGAAATGAGGCCTAAGATCTCTTGGTGGACTCTAGATCGGTACTCGAAGTATGACCTAGGTTTTACGGTGAACGAGTGAGTGTTAGGGTCCTAAGGAGGTTCTTAAGGGGGTTCCTAGGATAGGGTGTCTACAGAGAGCCCCATAATGGGAAAGCTTAGAAAAAGTGAAGGACGTTGAATGATAGACACCATTTCGACGTTGGGAAAGAGGATTTAAGTCAATTTTTATTTGGACCTAGAGTGTGAGATTGATCGATTCAGAATATCGAGGTTAGTTTTGAGGACCTAAGGATATGAGGATGACCAATTTAGTGGGTCAAGTTTAATTCTGACCTAAGGAGATGAGGATGACCGATTCAACGAGTTAAGGTCAATTTTGAGGACCTAAGGAGACGAGAATAACCGGTTTAGAAGGTCGAAGATGTGTTAAGATTGGTTCTAAGGGGCTAGGTTGAGGTCAATTTTGAGGATCTAAAGTGATGTTGGGGATGACCAATTATGCAGGTCGGGGTCAATTCTGAGGACCTAAAGTTGGGATGACCAATTCTGAGGGTCGAGGTAAATTCTAAGAACCTTATGTTCTGATGATTAATTCTAAGGGACAAGGTCTATTATGAGGATTTGAAGTTGGGACGACTAATTTTGAAGGCCTAGGTGAATTCTGAGGACCTTAAGTTGTAACGACCAATTTTGTGGGTCGAGGTCGATTCATAGGACCTAATGTATTGATGACCAATTTTGAGGGTTGAGGTCAATTCCGAGGACCAAAAGTTGGGATGACCAATTCTGAGGGCTGAGGTTAATCTGAGTACCTAGAGTTGTGATGACCAAATCTAAGAACCAAGGTCAATTATGAAGACCTTAAGTTGTGGACCTAAAGTTGTAGCGCATAGAATATCTCTCCTGAGGAAATATAAATTACCTTAGGGGTACAAGTGCATTTTTTGTTTCATTGGGGATTGTGTTGTGTTATAACTCTTCTTGGGGGATGTTTAGTTTTGGGGTTCTGGTTGGGGAATTCTAGTTAACTTGGATGTGGGCATATCATGAGTTATGCTGGGGAGTATGCTGAGGATAAGAGTGTAAGATTACTCCTGTTGGGGTTTTTGAAAGTTTGTGAGGGGTTTAGTACTCCAAAGATGATTTTTTAGGAAAATAATGTTCCACATTTTCTCGAGATTTTTGGGAATGTTTCGAGCAATTTATGGATTTTTATGCCTTTTTATACAAAATTTGGAAGGGGTTTCCAATAGGAAAGCTTAAGGGGGTAACAATCGGAAATGGCACGAATTCTTGGGCTTCTTTAAGAAGAGAAAAAAGGTTACTGCCTATCAGTATAGGCTGGGGGTTGCCGATTGGAAGGCTCTTTAACCTTTTAGTAAAGAGGGAGATCCCTCCCCATTTTTCACACCTTCAAGTGTTTGTATCTTCTAATTTCTCTCTCTAAAAACCGTTCCTAAACCCTTTTACTTCAAGACTTCAAATGGTTGTTCTACAAGAGAGGTGTACAATAATGTGTTGTTGGCTATTATGACTGGGCCTACATGGAGTGGTGATCTTTGGTTCCCCTTATATTGGGCAATGAGAATGCCTTTCATTTATTCGAGCCTGTAGCTGAGAAGCGTGTCCTATTATGCGAGCTCGCATACCACCATTCGTGTAGGGTGAAGAACCCCCTTGTCTATGTAAGTACGTGACTTTTGGTATTCTAATTTATTTTTCTCTTTATTCTTTGTGCTAATTGAGGGTTTTTCTTCTTTTTTCGTGCAGACTGACATAGCTCATTTGAGCATTCGATCTCGGAGGATGACTGGGATGAAGGAGGTTTGGGAGAAACACCCTGTTGTTGTGCACTGGATGGTTTCATACGTTGGTTTTGATCATTTGGTTCAAGCTTTGGATAAGATACCGTGTTCTACTGCAGTGTTATGTGCTCTAGTGAAGAGGTAATGGGACACTATCGACACATTTCATCTTAGCTTCGGGGAGATGACCATTACTCCCACACACGACCATTAGCTGACAAGGGTGGATTATGATGGGTTCTAGATAGTGGTGGACCGCATATTAAGGGTGACACCAGAAGCGGTGCAGGTGACGTCGTGTCGGGGGATTCTATCCGCATATTTATTTTAATGGAGACACTCTTAAAAAGGAGGGCAGATGTTACCGATGGGCGACAAACAGACGACCCATCTATTTATTTTGTTTATATTTTGTGGTTTCTTGATGGAGACGAGCGTGATGTCCTCTATCTTTGGTTCTTTCCATATTTGAGGACGATATCTGATGTTCAGCTTTACGATTGGGGGAGCTTGACTTTTGTGTCCCTTTATTCTTCTTTGGATGCTTTCAACCAGTGCTACTGGTAGAGTTTTATGGGATTCGTGTATCTTTTGGAGGTCACTTTGTATTTATTTTTCTTTTTATGCATTTCCCTGTGCTCTTCTTTTGTTCTTTTTACTGAATCTTGTCTTTTGTAGACGTTGTTCTATAAAGGGATTGGGCACAATGAACGGTTGATGGCCTTAAATGATGAGGATTTTGGTCACTTCTGTAGGATGATTCGGTGGCATACGTCCAATTGGCAGTCGAATCAGTTCTTATCTTTGGCTGATGTGGGGTGGGTTCTATATGCCCTGACGAGCGACCAAATTATCTTTCATTTTTCCTGAGTTCTTTCTTGGCATCTTAATTTCTTACGTAGATACCGATTCTCTATTGGGGATTACAGGTGAACTTCTTCCCCTGGGGGGTGACTCTGCGGGATACGACGGTGATGCGCAGATATGCGCAGATGCTACGGCTAATTGCGCATGAGTTTGGGTACGTCTCGTACCTGGGAGAGAAGTTGGCGAGGCCGATAGTAAAGGAGGAGGTGGTGTTCCCGCCCTCGGTGCCTCTTATGTATATGCGATGAGTGAGGGAGATATCAGACGATTCCAGGGCAACAGTAATGATCAACGAGCCCCATACACACTATATAAATACAATGGCGAGATATGATTATCTAAATTTTGTGATAGCCTGGTTGATGTGTGATGATGCTGGAAACAACACCACCAGTAAAGGGTTTTGTAAGCTCAAACCAGTGATAATAATGGCAGCATAAGAGTATAGAGTATATATATATATATATATGTATGTATATGTAGAAGGAGGTGAGGAGAAGAGGATGAACACTCGAATATAAGTGGTTCAGCCAATCTGGTCTACGTCCACTATGCAAGTGAGTGTAATGTCACTGAAATAAGGCACTAGCGGCCATGGATACAATCTCTCAAGATTTCTCTCTCTACTGTGCAAATTGATAGAGTTTTAGCTAGGGTTGTAATTCTCGATCCTTTACAATGTTGAGGAAGACCTCAATATATAGTGCCTGGGGGGTGTAATGTACCCCCTAGCATACCATATGCATGTTCATGGAGATCCAACCACTCCAAGGATGACACCTGGATGATCTTAACTAAGTAATGATGACCTCAATATTCCCTCATGTGTATGGAATGATTCAGTTATAATAGATTTGTCCCCGTTTTCCAAGCCATTCATGTACGCATAGATGCTCGACTGTCTTCACTTGGTACCAACCTCGGCCTGAATGAGTACAAGGTTGGTGAAGTACGACCCTTGCCTTGGTTGAGGATAATATATGATGACCTTAGTTGGGATGCCAACCGAGGTTAGATATCTAAAACATCGGCACTGGCCAACGTTGTCTTAAAACTTGATGCTGAGTTTGCAAGACCTTGTGATCTTAGGTGAAACTTATAACATCGGCTATGGACGATGTTGGCGATGATTCTGATGGATAACCCATGTGCACATTTACCTTGGAATAATGCTCTGGTCGAGGTGATGCTTGTAATGTCGGTTGTGGCAGACCTGATGGATAATTTATCCCATGAGTCATGTAGATCTCGGCTAATGCCCAATCATGATGGTACTTGCAATGTCGGTTGAGGCCGACCTGGTGAAGGACGACATCGCAGATGGGTAATCTCGACCTCTTATTACCTCGGCTATCAAGTAGGCCGAGGTTGATGTCTTTGAACAGGTAGGTACACTTTGGGCATATCAATAACCCCTAGCCCTTAGTTACCTATGTAAGTAGGTGATTAAGGGATATGTATGTCCGAGGCTGTATACCCTTATATAACAGTATCTCCTTGACAGGTGTCCACTTCTGAAGTGGGTAAAGTGCCTGACAGTGTAATGATGATGATTGCCTTTTGGGATCCCAAGGCAATGATGGGCCTTGGGAAGCATGAAATCAATTTTGAGGGTTTACAAACCCTTTCCTTCTCTTTCTTATCCATTTATTTCACTTTTCCCGCCTGTGCACGTCTCATTCTCTCTCTCTCTCTCTTCCAGAGCTTGATCGAGGTTGTCTCTTGCGAATTTCTCTTATCAATCCTCTCATTCTTCACCTCGTATCTCATCGGGTATCGCTTATTTCCCTTCTTTTGCCATTTTCAGCCTTATTTTTCCATTTCTTGCATTTTTCGGTGATAGTTTGAATTTTCCTATGGTTCTTTGAGTTTTTCAGTGGCTCTATTAGTTTTTCGGTGATTCTTATTCTTGACTTTTCTTGGTTTGAATCTTGATCAAAAACCAAGTTTTGATCCTTAGTTTAAGTCGTAACCAGTTGTTTATTTATGGTTTAGAGTACAAGTGTAGGGTCATTTTCTTTATGATCAAACCTATTTATAAGCTCATAGAAGATTTCCCCTCTCTTAGAGAGAAGACCTTTGCAAAAATTAGGCAGATAGAATTAGTCCAAGAGGAAGCTCGTAGGGATGAGGCCTTCCCCCTCATACCTATCTTCCCTCCACCTCTGAAGGTGATATACCCTGAGCCAACCGAGCCCGCTGAGCCAGCAGATGATCCAATATACCACACTCCCGTGTCTGAGTCCGAGTCATCCACCTCTGACCCTATGTCCATTGATTCTTTCCAAGAGGCCATGGACTTCTCTATTAGGCAAGATCAGGTCCCTGATCTGGTCGAGGTCCAAAGTCATGCCTCGTCCCACAACGGTGCTAGCACTTCTGGAACTTCTTCTGATGTCGAGGTTGTGGGGCCGAGCGTGGATATTCCACCACCCATCGATGCTATTCCCTTGTCGGCCGCCACAGGGGCTGAGTTCGCTCAGAGGTTCCCTGGAGGTGCTCCTACACCTGCCCAGGTCGACGTTGCCAGGTATGAGGATGATGGTCATGAGAGTGATGTTGATACCTCGGAGGCTGCCGAGGTAGAGTATACTATTACTAAGTATGACCTCTTAGCATTTAGGCATATCTATTCCATAGGTCCATCCATCACACTTAGGAGACCTCTGAGAGGTGAGAGAGCCTTTGGTGGCGGAGATCGAGAAATATGTGTGTACGAGCAGATGTTTAATCTGGGATTTAGTTTCCCCATCCATCCTTCGATCAGATCCATACTTTCACATATAAAACTTTCCCTTTCATAATTATCCCCTAATGCTTGGAGGGTGATAATTGGTGCTATTGTCCTTCGGAAGGCAGTCCACCACTCAGACCTTCCTGTTAGGGTCTTCACCGGATGCTATATCCTATCCTCTACCAGAAACCACCCCAGCTACTATCATTTCTTAGCTAGGAAATTGGACAAGAAGATGCTTCTAGTTACCCAGACTTCTAATAACGACTGGAAACTATGGTATTTCTTTGCCTCAGGGGCATAGGAATTTGTTCCTTGTGCCACCTCTTCATCGTTGGAGCCGAGGGTACCCCTGAGGTGGGGAAAGGTGTCACTTGCTGCCAAGGCCGACCCTGGGCTTAGCCATGATAACTTGCAGAAGGTTAAGGATCTTTAAGATCATGGGGACCATGGTTGGCTAGTCAAGTATGAACATCTAATGACCCCTTATTACCTCTCTGAGACTGGCTTGGGAGGAAGTCATTTGACCGAGCTTCGTAAGTGTTATATTTTCACAAGTTGTACCTTTGAGTTTCCATACCTCTGACTTATTAACTCCAATGTTTCTCTTTTCAGAACACCCGAAAGGTATCTCTGACGAGATCTGGGGGATGTTAGCCCCAAGCCTTGTTAAGATGATGAAGAAAGTAGGGCATAATGCAACCCCTCCTCCACCCAAGCAGAACGTCGGTACATCCAAGGCTGACGTTTCAAAGAAGAGGAAATCCACAATTGTTGGCTCGAAGGATCAGAGGCGGAGAAAAACCCAAAAAGGAGATTGTGCCATCCCAATCTCTTCTGATGATGCATTGGCTACTCATCTGGAGCAGCTAAAGATCAGTGATAGCCTGATAGGTCATGGTCTGAAGGCAATGGATCCCATCGTCTCTACGATGAACCCCTATGCTGGCCGAGTTTTACCCCCACAGGTCTGGCCAGGTAAAAACTTTTACTTTATTCAAATTATAACCTCGACTTTAAATGGGTTAAGGCTTGAACTCATACATCTGACTTTGTTTTGCAGGGTCTTCTCTCTATGCACCAATTTGTTGACTGGACCCGGAGGAAGTTGCCCCTTATTAATATGGGAAGATAGGATTAGAAGGTGGAAGCCTCTTTAAATACAAAGGTTGAACAAATGAAGACAACCTTGGCTGAGTCTGAGAATAAGGTGAAGGAGAGGGATAGGGACATAGCTAAGATTCAGAAGGACAGCACCTCTTATTTTCAGGCCAAAGATGACATTCTTCAGGCAAAAGTTGATGCTGCAGTAAAGGCTGCCCTCAAGGATGCCTCTTAGAAGATCTTAGCCGACTATAAAGTCTCTGACCAGTTTATAAGCTTTGGCTTTAAATATCTCGAAACAGGTATTAAGGCAACTAGGAAGTGGGCATCTTCAAAGGAGAAAGAATCAGGGAGCTTATCTTCCTCAGACTTTATTGGTCTAGGCTTTACCGATCGTCACTTTGCTCAGGCCTTGTAAGAGGTTGAGGAGGAACATACTGCTCCCGCAGAGACTGCTCTATTGAAAGATACAGAGACTGGGGATGTTAACCCTCGAGATGATGGGGCCGAATGTTACTAATGTCGGCCAAAAGGATACCACTGTGGACGCAGACCCTTAAACCTTAATTTGTTCAGCTTGTATTTTTTTTGTTTTTCATCTGTAGTTTTTGTAAACTCTGACAGCATGCTGTGGTACATTATATTTGCGGCTCTGAATGTTTCATGTAATGTCATCATCTTCTTCATCATATTTTTCTTTTGTTTTCAATGAATTCCCTTTCTCACATGTTATTCTAAGGGTCTGGGGTCACCAAATAATGATGTTTCACTTCATAAATTTCACCAAATTAATGATGTTTAAGGTCAAAGTTCATCATACTAAGATGATACCCTCATAAATTTCACCAAATTATGATGTTTATGGTTTGAGGTCATCATACTATGATGTCTCGCCTTAGACCTTGTCACCAAATTATGATGTTTAAGGTCCGAGGTCATCAATTTATGATGTTTATGGTCCGAGGTCGTCAAATATGATGTCTCATCTCAGACCTTGTCACCAAATTATGATGTTTAAGGTCTGAGGTCATCAAAAATGATGTCTCACCTTAGACCTTGTCACCAAAATATAATGTTTAAGGTCCGAGGTCATCATACTATGATATCTCACCTCAAATCATGTCACCAAATTATGATGTTTTAGGTCTGAGGTCATCATACTATAATGTTAACCTCATAAATTTTACCAAATTAATGATGTTTAAGGTCTGAGGTCATCATACTATGATGTTAACCTCATAAATTCCACCAACTTAATGATGTTTAAGGTCTGAGGTCATCATACTATGATGTCTCACCTCAGACCTTGTCACCAAATTATGATGTTTAAGGTCCGAGGTCATCATACTAAGATGTTTCACCTCATAAATTTCACCAAATTAATGATGTTTATGGTCTAAGGTCGTCAAATATGATGTCTCACCTCAGACCTTGTCACTAAATTATGTTGTTTAAGGTCTGAGGTCATCAAATATGATGTCTCAACTCAGACCTTATCACCAACTTATGATGTTTAAGGTCTGAGGTCATCATACTATGATGTCTCACCTCAGACCTTGTCACGAAATTATGATGTTTAAGGTCTCAGGTCATTATACTATAATGTTAACCTCATAAATTTCACCAAATTAATGATGTTTAAGGTCTGAGGTCATCATACTATGATATTAACCTCATAAATTCCATCAAATTAATGATGTTTAAGGTCTGAGGTCATCTTACTATGAAGTCAACCTCATAAATTCCACCAATTTAATGATGTTTAAGGTCTGAGCTCATCATACTATGATGTCTCACCTCAGACCTTGTCACCAAATTATGATGTTTAAGGTCTGAGGTCATCATATTAAGATGTTTCACCTCATAAATTTCACCAAATTAATGATGTTTAAGGTCTGAGGTCATCATACTATAATGTTAACCTTATAAATTTCACCAAATTAATGATGTTTAAGGTCTGAGGTCATCATACTATGATGTTAACCTCATAAATTCCACCAAATTAATGATGTTTATGGTATAAGGTCATCAAATATGATGTCTCACCTCAGACCTTATCACCAAATTATGATGTTTAAGGTCTGAGGTCATCATACTATGATGTCTCACCTCATACCTTGTCACCAAATTTTGATGTTTAAGGTCTGAGGTCACTAAATAATGATGTTTCACCTCATAAATTTCATCAAATTAATGATGTTTAAGGTCCGAGGTCACCAAATAATGATGTTTCACCTCATAAATTTCACCAAATTAATGATGTTTATGGTCCGAGGTCATCAAATATGATGTTAACCTCATAAATTTCATTAAATTATAATGTTTATGGTCTGGGGTCATCATACTATGATGTTACCCTCATAAATTTACCACTACAGCACAATAGAACAAAGTATTGACACAGGAACTTCTATTCTCATTAATATTTTCTTTATAAAATGATACATTTACATAGAAACAACTCCAACATCATATGTAATACTTCTTCAGGTGATCAGCGTTCCACGTATTGGAGAAGGGTTCTCCTTCGAGATTTTCTAGCCGGTAGGTATCGGGTACAATCTCATCAACTACTTTGTAAGGACCATGCCAGTTTGGGTGGAGCTTGTTTGTCTTCTGCAACGTCTTCTTCAGCACTAGGTCTCCTACGGCTATAGGTCTTGATTTCACCCTTTGATTATAGAACTTTAATGTTTTCTGTTGGTAGGCTGCCTGTCTGATCCCAGTGTCTTCCCTTCTCTCCTCAATTAGATCCAAGTCAAGTCTTCTTTCTTTCCCATTCCTCTGAGGGTCATAAGTCTAAATTCTGTGGGTAGGGAGTCCTACTTCTCTAGGTATGACGGCCTCTGAACCATGGGCCAACATAAATGGGGTTTCCCCCGTTGGTGTCCTTGTCGTTATCCTGTACGCCCATAGCACTGAATAAATCTCTTCTATACATCTCCCCTTGTCTTCTTCCAACCTCTTCTTAATACCATCAAGGATTATTCGGTTTTTGACTTCAGTTTGCCCATTTGCCTGGGGTCGGCCAGGAGAGGAGAATAACTTCTTAATCCCCACTCTTTCACAATATTTTTCTAAGTAATAATTCTTGAACTAGGTTTCGTTGTCTAAGATAAGGGTGTTTGAAAGGCCATGTCTGCATATGATGTTCTTCCAGATGAATTGAAAGGTCTTCTACTCTGTAATCGTGATCATCGGCTCAGCCTCTACCCACTTGGAGAAGTAATCAATTGCTACTATCAGAAATCGATAATTGTTAGCAGATCTTGGCAATGGTCCCACCAAGTCAATCCCCCATATTGCAAATGGCCAAGGAGAAAATATTGATGTCATAGTTTGATGAGGTTGATGAGGGATAATGGAGAATGTCTGGAACTTATCACACCTCTTCACGTAGGCGGCAACATCTTTGGCCAAGGTCGTCCACCAGTATCCCTGCATAATTATCCCCTTGGCTAAAAGTCTTCATCCTATGTGACTGGAACAATAACCCTCGTGTACATCCTATAGGACGTGGGGGACCTCTTTGGGGTGGACACATCTGAGGAGAGGTAGTAGGAATCTTTTTTTATACAGAACATCTCCTATTATTGAGAACTTAGCAGCTCTGTACCTCAACTTCCTCCTTTCTAACTTCGACTCTGGAAACTCTCCCTTTTGATATATCTGATAAGGGGGTTCATCCATGAGTCCCATAGGTTCAAGTTGAGGTAAGAGTTGGCAACCTCTTCTTCCTCAATGGTCGATTTTAGCTGGATCTCGACTGGTACTGTCCTTCTGATGCATGTCCTTGTTGTTGAAGCTAACCTTACTAGTGCAACTGCACGCCTGTTGTCTTATCGAGGTACCCTCTTTATCTTCACCTCTTTGAAGCCTTCTAGCATCATTCTTACCCTCTTAAGGTATTTGGCCATCCTTTCATCCTTGGCCTTATATACTCCAAGTACTTGGTTAACAAATAACCTCGAGTCACTGTGCAGTAAGAGTTGGCCAACTCTAAGGGCTTTTGCCAAGGAGAGCCCTGCTATCATCGCCTCATACTCGGACTCATTATTTGAAGCCTTGAAGTTGAACCTTAGCTTATATTCAACGTCGATACCATTCGAAGCTAACAGTATCAGCCCTGTGCCACTTCCACTTTCGCAAGAAGACCCATCAACAAAGTGGTTCCAAACATCTTCATTTGAAGAGAACTTCCCCTCTGATAGGGTACCTTGCTTGAAGAGGTACCTATCTTCCTCATTCTTCGATACTTCTATTATCGCTCTACTAGACACAACCTTTTCCTAGTTTCGGAAGACGTTACTATTTGATCTTTCTGCAATCCCTGGGCTATTCTCAATCTCAGCCTCGTCCCATGTGAAATCAGCAACAAAGTTTGTGAGTGCCTGCCCTTTGATGGCCACCCTGGTTTGATAAATAATGTCAAACTCTCCTAACTCGATGGCCCAGGTCATTAATCTTCCTGACTTCTCGGGCTTGTGGAGGACTTGCCTTAGTGGGGAGTCAGTGAAGATGACCATAAAGTGGTCTTGGAAATAGGGCTTTATCTTCCTGGAAGCGTGTATCAAGGCGTAGACCAACTTCTCCATCCTAGGATAGTTCTGTTCAGACCCTTGAAGGGCCTTACTATTAAAGTATACATGCCTATGTACCCCATCGTCTTCCTATACTAGGGCTGCACTTATAGCTGACTTTGACGCTTATAGATAAATATACAATTTATCCCCCAGAATGGGTCGGGATAAGAGTAGGGGAGATCTGAGGTAGGATTTGAGCTCCTTAAAGGCCTTTTTGCATTCCTCATCCCATTCAAAGGCCTTTCTGAGGACTTTGAAAAAAACAAAACACTTGTTCGTAGCCCTGGAGACAAACCTGTTCAGCGCAATAACTCTTTCGGTTAACCTCTGAACGTCTTTGATGGTCATGGGCGTCTTCATTTCAAGCAGAGCCTTGATTTTTTTGAGATTGGCTTCTATTCCCCTTTAATTTGTGATGAATCGAAGAAATTTCCCTTCTCTTACTCCGAAGACACACTTTGCAGGATTGAGCTTCATCTTATATAAGTCTATGGTGTCAAAAGTCCTCTCCAGGTCGGCCACGTGCGTGTAGGCCTTCAAGCTTTTCGTTAACATATCATATACATATACCTCCATGGTATTGCCAATATGATCTTCAAACATCTTATTTACAAGACGTTGATACGTGGCCCCTGTATTCTTCAATCCGAAGGGCATGACCTTATAGCAATTGGTCCCTTTGTTTGTGATGAATGATGTCTTCTCTGAATCTTCGGCATCCATGAAAATCTGATTATAGCCGAAATACACATCCATGGAGATCATAAGTGCATGCCCTTTTGTGGCATCTACCATCTGATCAATTTGAGGTAAGGGATAATTGTCTTTTAGGCAAGACTTGTTCAGGTCAGTGAAGTCTACGCACATCCTCCATTTTTCGTTAGCTTTGGGCACAATGACGGCGTTAGATAACCAGTCGGGTATATGACCTCCCATATGAATTCTGCCTCTTCCAACTTTCTGACCTCTTCCCTCATGACATCATACTTTTCCCTATAGTAAACTATTCGTCTTTATTTGATTGGCTTAGAATCTTCTGCCACATTAAGTTTGTGGCACATAACCTCCGGGTCGATGCCAGGAATATCTGCATGGCTCCAAGCGAAGACACTCTGCCTCTTCTTTAAAAATCTTATCAGCTCTTCCTTAATCTCGGGTTTTAGGACCTTGCCAATTTGGACATTTTTTTCTAGTTCATCCTGATTGAGGACGATGGATTCTACCTCTTTCATGGCCTCTCCTTTTTTCAATTTTGTTTCATCCCCGGGATCAAGTGTATCAATGTTATATGTGGTTGTTGCCCTCTTATGGGCCTCTCTCTCTTCCGCCGAGTTAAAGTAGCATTCTTGTGCCGAGTTTTGGTCACCATGCACTTCCCCTACCCCATAGGGGGGTCGAGAATTTTAGCATTTGGTGGACAGTCGATGGGACGACCTCAAATTCCTTAAGGGTTGCTCATCCTATGATGAGGTTGTAGGCCGAGAAGACATTTTCATCCATAACAAAAAATTAATCTTCTAGGTGAACCTCTTAGGCCACTTGGCTCCTATTAGTACATCCATCTCATACATACCCAATGGATGGACCTTTTCACCGCTGAAGCCCATCAACGGATGATGATAGGGTACCAGCCTTGCTCTGCTGAGGCCTAGGCTCTTAAAACAGGGCCAGAATATTACATTTGCTGAACTTCCTCCATCTACGAGGATTTTTTGTACCTCACGTCCATGCACTCTTGTTGTAATTACCAAAGGATCATCACGCGGAGCTAAGATACCTTTGAAGTCGAGTCGGGAGAATCCAACTATAAGGCTATCCATATCTACCTTCTTTCTCTTCTGCTTATCCTCTGAAGACGCTAGATTCACAACCTCTATTTTGGTCACTGACTTAGCCTCTACCACATGAGATTTACGGTTGGCTACTTCAAAGCCACCCCCTGCTAGTCCTCCACATATGGTGTTAACACCGAAGGAGATCATACCAACCCTCTTTATAGGGGCATTATCGTCTTTCGATGGGAGGTTTGGATCGTCCTCCTCATCTCCATCTGAGTCATCCTCTCTTTTCACTGTGGGATCATCTCGACATCTGTCATTTCTCTTCTTATTAGGGTCATCTCTTCCCCTCGTAGGAGCTTTACTGTCGACGTACTTCTTTAACTTTCCAGGACTTTAACATCTTCTCAATTTAATCCTTCAAGGTGAAGCACTTGTCTGTCATATGGATGTGGTCTTGGTGGAATTCACACCATAGGTTCTTGTTTCTCTTATGTGGAGTAGCCTTCATCTTATCCGGCCATCTTAGGGACCCATCATTTTTAATATCATTGAGGATGTGTTCGTAGCTCATAGTGTGCAAACTTGTCATCTGTAGGCCTCATTTTTCCATCTTTCTTCCTCTGGAACTTCCTGGTGCCACTTTCATTCTCATTCTCATATTTTGCGTCCATAACCTCTTCAGCGTTTATGACCTTTCCTGAAGTTACCAATAGCTCTGCCATGGACTTCGGAGGGTCCTCTATAAGCTTCCACAACAACTTCCCTTTCTGGAGCCCTCTAATGAGGGCAGTCATAGCTATATTCTCTTCATAATCTTCAACCTCTAATTTTTCTTCATTGAATCTAGCAACGTAGTCTCTTAGGATCTCATTTTTGCCTTGTTTCACGTACAATAGATGAGTGGTCTTATTTTGAGGTCTTACTCCAAAACAGAAGTTATGAACGAACTGTTCAGCCAAGCCCTTAGAGTTCTCAACAGAGTTCTTCGAAAGAGAAGTAAACCAGATGTGTGCAGCTCCCGTCAAAGTCCTAGAGAAGGCCCGACACTTCATCTCATATGGGATTCAATAAATATTCGTTGCAGACTGGTACATCTCAATATGATGCACAGGGTTGGTACTACCATCATACTTAGGAGACACCGTATGTGGTTTGAACTTGGTTGGGGTTGGGAAGTTCATTATCTTTTCCACAAATAGGGAGCCCTCTGAGAACACTCTTTGTAATGGGTCTCGACTTTTAATGAGGTTCCCTATCTTCTCTTCAAGAAGTTGAATTGAGTCATTCCATGGCTTTGCAATGTTAGCCTGGACGAGGGTGTCCCCAACCACCTCCAAGGGGTGAAGTGAGGGTTCCCCAATCGCTACACAACGTCAGCTATTGACCACCTCTTGATTCCTATCTCGGCCTTTCTAGGTTCGGCCATGATGGGGTCAGCCATGATGAGGCCGATGTTCCCCCTCTTCCCTTTGTGAGCCTGCTACACTTCTTGACCTGTATAACATCTGCCTCAGGTCATTAACTGGGCCGAGCCTTTCAACCCTCTGCTCAAGCGATCAAAAGTTGATCCTCTTTGTTGGGCACCACCATCTCTTCTGCCCCCACAACTTTGGCTTTGTTGGATAGGATGTACAGTGTTGTTCGAAATTTCATATGGCTCCCAACAATCCTCTGGAGCATCTTCTGCATCCATATCACCAAACCTATCCTCAGACCAAGGGTTTCCTTACCTCTCCAAACGTAAACGCCTAGGGTCAGCAGCGCCCCTCCTCCGTTGGGGGGTAGGTTGGTCTTTTCACGGTGCCTGGGGTGGTCCCCTGTCTTCAGGATGGAGTTGAAAAACTACCGGAGTAATCATCTCCGGTGAGACCCCAGGTGTCCTCATTATATTTTGACTGTACTGTGCAAATTGCTCTTTCATTGCTTGTTGTATTGCAGGCAAAGATTTCAAGGCTGCAGTTACCTCAGCCATTTCGGACTGGGGTGGTGCCTGATTGGAACTAGGTCCTCCAACACCAGATGGTGGAGGAGGTGGTGGCAACTCCGGTGCCATATGTTAAAACTGAAGAGCTGATGAAGAAGATGAGCTTAATACCTTAAAGGACCTCTTTCAATGGAGAAATAACTCCACGCAAGGGGTGAGGCCTGGTTCACCACCAGAGTCTCCGGTGAGGTTAACCTAGGAAGATTTATGTCTTCTCGTTCCCACAGACGGCGCCAAAATGATGATGCTGGAAACAACACCACTAGTCATGGTGTTTGTAAGCTCAAACCAATGATAGTAATGGCAGCACAAAAGTGTATATATATATATATATATATATATATATATATAGAGAGAGAGAGAGAGAGAGAGAGAAGGAGGTGAGGAGAAGTGGATGAACTCTCGAATATAAGTGGTTCATCCAATCTGGCCTACATCCACTGTGCAAGTGAGTGTAATGTCATTGAAATAAGACACTAGCGGCCATAAATACAATCTCTCAAGCTTTCTCTCTCTACTGTGCAAATTTACAGAGTTTTAGCTAGGGTTGTAATTCTTGATCCTTTACAATGTTGAGGAAGACCTCAATATATAGTGTCTGGGGGGTGTAATTTACCCCCCAAGCATGCCATATGCATGTTCATGGAGATCCAACCACTGCAAGGATGACACCTGGCTGATCTCAACTAAGTAATAATGGCCTCAATATTCCCCCACGTGGAGGGAATGATTCAATTATAATAGATTTGTCCACGTGTTCCAAGCCATTCATGTACGCATAGATGCTCGGCTATCTTCGCTTGGTACCAACCTCGGCCTGGATGAGTACAAGGTTGGTGAAGTACGACCCTTGCCTTGGCTGAGGATAATATATGATGACCTTGGTTGGGATGCCAACCGAGGTTAGATATCTGAAACGTCGGCACTGGCCGATGTTGTCTTGAAACTTGATGTTGAGTCTGCAAGACCTTGTGATCTTAGGTGAAACTTATAACATCGGCTATGGCCTATGTTGGTGATGATTCTGATGGATAACCCATGTCCATATTTACCTCGGATAACGCCCTAGCCGAGGTGATGCTTGTAACGTCGGTTGTGGTCGACCTGATGGATAATTGATCCCATGAGTCATGTAGATCTTGACTGATGCCCAATCATGATGGTACTTGCAACGTCGGCTGAGGCCGACCTGTTGAAGGATGACATCGCAAATGGGTAATCTCGAGATCTTGTTACCTCGACTGTTAAGTAGGCCGAGGTTGATGTCTCTGAATAGGAAGGTACACTTTGGGAATATCAATGTGCTTCTATATCTATAATGTGGGTAATATTCCTTCACTCGCGACAACTTTGGGTAGGGGTACTAGTGCACCGATGGGATCGGGCTACAATACGTATGGTGGCATGATGGCGACGGAGGCAGAGGAAGCTCCGATCACTAAGGTTATTCTCATTCTTATAATTTCTGACATAGTAGTGGGGAGTCACTGAGCGTGACATGTCATCCTAATGCATAGGTGTCTCGGTAGACAGAGCTTACCGATGAGGCCCTCTAGCCTGATGTATATCCTTTCTATTTCTCTTTTCTATTTATTTTTCTTTGCTCTTTATTGACTGATTTATGTTTTGCTAACGGTATGTTTAGATGTTGACCAACTGGCTAGGGGATATTAAGGACTTGATGGCCTTCACGTATGATTATATAAAGAAGTTTGCCTTTTCCTATTCGTTCTGAAAATGCAAAAGCCCCTAAATTTTATAATTTCTTTTAAATTAACTTTCTTATAATGCGGAATAGGATGGTTCAATACAACACACTCACAAACAAAAAGTTTTAATTCCTTTCCAAATTAAAAATTAAACAAAACTCAAAGTGAAATTAAATTAAGCAACTAATAATTTTTTAACTAAAACAACTGAACTCAATTCAAGATCTATAATTTTCCTAACAAGATTAATTCATTTTTGCAAATTAGGCCAAAACAAATTTGACCAGATTAAATTATCTTTGAATTGAATTAATCTCAATTTCACCCAAACTTAAATTAAGCACCAAATTAAATTATAGTGTGAATTAAACCATATTTTATCTTTTAATCCAAAACATGCATTCTAGGTGATTTGCAAGATAAAATAAATTCACAACACACTACGCCACGATGTACGAGAAAAACCCAAATGGGAAAAACCTCTGACGGCGCTAGCCTTAAGTCCACTAAGTACGAAATTTTACAAATAAAAGACAGATGACTTGCACAATACCAACCTCTTCTTAGTCGACAATCCCGGGCTCCATTGGAACGTTGGAATCCTCCAATGAATCTTTTGGACAACCGTCAATCCGCACCCAAAGACTTTCTCCGAGTGGGAACGCCGCAGCAACAAACAAGTCTTCTTCTTTAAGGGAAGTATAAGCAAACCCAAACAACTCTTCAAACGATAGAGTAGAACATAGTGCCAAACAAACTCCAAGCAAGTATATAACAATAGGAACTTGGATTAAACTTAAAACTAATGGGTGTATATGTTTTGGTAGAAATTAATTCATGAAGACTTAAAAACACAAAAACATGAACTTTTGATTTTGAAAATTCTCTCTCAATATTTCTCTCTCAAAGTGTGTCAAAAATTATCTAAAAAAGGTGGGTTCCCATACATAGAAAATATGGGAAAAATTTAGTGGTAACAAAGGTGGTAAAATGGGAAAACTACCAAAAAATTGTTCCCACCAAATCTCGTTCGAACGACACTTCAAACGATAAGTCAGAATAAAAAAACAAATTATCGTTTTAAACCTTGTTCGAACGACTTTAGATCTCGTTCGAACTAGAATCAATATCATTCGAATGACCGTCCATGATTGTATATAATTTCGATACGAAAGTGTGGCTTCCAGTTTCGTATTTTTCGGATTTTTTTTGGATTTGATATGATTTTTTTCGGGAAAAGGTGTCCGAGAACAAAATCGTTAGAACTATGAATTCAAAAAAGTTTAACAAAAAAATACTAACACCCAAAATAAATTTCCAAGCTCCTATACATATCTTAACGCATTCATACCTTTAGGAGACATTGGAATCCACATGTTGATGATGTAAAACTTGGCTCGAAAATCGGCAAGGATGTATTCTTCAATTTCTGACCGCTACATCTTCAACATACACTTGTTATAGACTTGAAAATATACAACATGAACACTATCCTATGACTCAAATGTTTTTGTCAGGAATTGAGCCAACACTACATAAGACTCAATTGGCAATTTGTGTCCTTACAAATCTCCCCCTCTGGCTATTCCGGGAAAAAACCAAACAAAAATCCAAAAAGGCCGTCAAGCTCAACTAGACTAAAAAACATCCCACCCAAAATAAAAAATACAAGCTCAACTCAAAACCCAAGGATGACAATCTTTGCCGCTATAAAGATGTTGCTATAAGTCCTGCACAGTTAAGCCATCGGGCACCCCCCGACTCAATTTGACCAAAAATCAAACTCTTCGTCTCAACTGAGACTCAATGAATCTTCGAAGGGCACTGAATACCCTTTCCAACGGTCCGTCCCGTGCGCAATTCCGACATACCATGCGGACGAATGATCCGTTTGCGTCCAAAACCCCAACCTAGAGGCCACCGAGCGCTCCCGGGCTCTGTTGACCTAAGTCAACCCTTCAGGTCGACCAAGGATGAATGAATCTTTAAAGGGCACTGAATACCTTTTTCAACGGTCCATCCGATGAGCAATTTTGACTTTCCATGCGGACGGACGATCTGTTTGACTCCGAGAGGTCACCGAATGCTTCTCGGGCCCAGTTGACCAAAGTCAACTTCCTAAACCAGGCCAAACTCTTTGGAATGTCGAAGTACATCTCCTAACCTTTCTAACGGTCCACCCCGTGCGCGATTCAGACTTACTATGTGGACGAACGATCCATTTGCATCCGAACAATTCCCCGTCCAGCGACCCAAAGTCAACTCCCAAACTCGGGAGCAGTCCAAAGGACTTTCGAAGGTCTCGTAAATACCTTTCCAACGGTATGCCCTGTGCGCGATTCTGACCAACGATTTGCCCTCGGCGACCAATTTTTCGAAAAAGCCTGAGGCGCACTGCCAAATGGCAGGTCCCAGACCCTGCCTATCGGCATCTGCCGATAGGAAGTGCCATGGAAATGCCGATTGGCAGACCCCTAGGCCTATAAAAGGAGGCCTTGGCCTCATTTTCAATGGGAGCTCAGATGAGAAGCAAATCACTCTCAGCAAACCCCCAGAAACCTCTCTCGAAGGCAGCGTGATTTCAACTTCCAAATCCCTTTTTCACTTCCACTTCTCATCATCCCTTTCATAAAACTTGATGAATTAACCACTCCCCATCATCATCCAAGTGCAAGGGCTGCTTTTCAACATTCAAGATCAAGCTCAAGGTCTCCAAGAAGGTCCAACTTTCTCAAACTCTCTCCTAAATTCTCTTAAATTTGCAATAACTTGTTTTCTTACTTAGCACTTTTACTATCTCATCTCACACACCATAAATACACTTTTTATCTAGTATTATTGCACATCTCCTATTTTCATATAAATAAAAATCCAAAAAACAAGAAAAAGAGGGTTTGCTCATAAATTCCGAGTAGGGATTCTCACACTTTTTCCACACTTTTCTCACAACTAAAACACTTTTTTTACACACACACACACACTTACAAATAAGAGATTTCTCCATTTGGATTTATGGGTTAAACCCCACCCCTCACTTTACATGCGAACTACATGGACTTTGATGGATTTATAGGCTACGTAGGCATCTCGGGGTAAAACTCGGGACTCATGTCCTTTTCTCACCTTTTCTCTTATTTTCTATCTTCTCTTTATCTCATTTTCCATTACATTACATATACTTTTTCTTAGTAACGTATTATTCCATATGCGTTATCGCTCCCTTATAACGATCAACGTAGGGGTAATCACGTAAATCTTATTTTCTACACTAATCTCACATTCCTACGGATGACTCGCTTTGTCTTTTCCATGATACAAGTCGAGGATTCCTACCTCCATTCTATATATACACATGCACACATATCACGGGGGTAAATATAAAGGAAAATAGCAAATATTCATGAGAGACCGAAAGGGCGGAATGGGTTCCTAACACCTTCCCATTTCGTAACTAAGCCTCCGAACCCTTATCGAATCATTTTGGTTTCACACGCACCAGTATGTCTTTGGATGCCATCCTTCGGGGTGGCTTCCCCTTTTTCTTTTGTCTGTTTTGAGTAAAATAGACTGGCGACTCTAAATCTCTCTACATTTTCACACCTCACAAATCGACGCCGGCCGAAGCGCTCTCCCGAGAGGGGACGCGCGGGACCCGAAGGATCTTTTCTCCCTCCACGGCGGGGATCGGGGATGGCCACAGTGGCGACTCTGCTGGGGAGGTGTATTATATTTTGAGGGCTTGACTCTATTTACATGAATGCTATATTTTATGTTTTCCCCCCATACCTGCATGTCCCCCTTTCTCACATGTGTATCCCATGCTTAAGCTTATATTCACACACTTGTTGAAAATTCTCCATGTACACTTCACACCACGTGCACCTAGGATCACATGTATATCCCCATGTTGCACGCATCACCCATCCATACTTGGTGTACCTTTTGGGGTACTTGTACTTGGCTCCCTATTTTTGGCATAATCAAGAAAGACATTCTTATCATAAGATACTAATAAGAGAATCATGCATGATTCACACGATATCACCAAAGGGCATTGCTATTGACCAAATTTTACCTAGTAACTGGAGGGTCACTTCGTGATGGGCACTGGTCCGGCAGGTCGCAGATAGCCTAAACGATATGACTCTCACCTTTCATTGGCCAAGTACCTTCGACGTATATCGAACGGTTCCCCCGCATCGTACCGCTTGACCGAAGTCATGACGGGAGGTATATCGCAGGGAATTCGTTCACGTACGCCGAGTATATCGAATTTTCTCTCACACGTACCGATTGCCCGCAAGAGCAAGACGTATATGGTGGAAGTCACACCAAAGGGAGGAAACCCATGCCGATTCACCCAACCAACTACATACCCGCATATAGGTGTCAAACCTAGGACACGCACTTTAGATTGTCGGTTTCAACCCGAAACTCTGTCGAAATTCTGGGTCGGCCTGCCGCCCAATTTTTGCACATTTTTTAAAACGGGACCCTGTTCGCGAGCCTGGTTACAAGTCCAAACGTAGCTTTGCATATATTAAGATACCCACTTTTCCAGGTTCGGGTCCCGTCCGGCATTGCATTTAGGAGAATTAAATACAAGTGAGAACATAATAATCATAATAATCATGCTGAGTTCCGTCTCCAAAAACATTTATCCCTTCTTTATCAAAAATCCAAAAACATTTATTCCTTATTTATTAAAAATTCAAAAACATTTCTCCCTTTTTATCAAAAATCCAAAAATAGTTTCTTCCCTTTTTTCTCCAAAAATAAATCTCATCCTACGCCTTCTCAGGTCGATCGCACACCCTTGGCCTAGCTCCTTATTGGCTTCGGTCTTCAGTCAAATCACCTCGGAGTTTCATCTGCTCCTCTACTACTTCTTCCGAGTCTGGAATCCATCCATCTTCCATGGAGAATACGGATCAAGCACCGATCATATAACCAGATTTACCGACAGTCCTTGCTTAGCTCGTGGCCAAGATTGACAACCTTAAAGCTGAGGTCCAAGAAATGCAATGAAACCAAGTCCTTATTCCTCAAGAGCCCGAGGCCCTGTTCCCTCGTGCTATGGGTCCACCCGAGCCCATCTGGGTCCCGGAGGAATATCAGCACGCTCCACATGCCCCTCCGGCTAATAGGCCACCGCCTGACCAGCTTCCAATGCCAAACATTGCCCATCCTGTGGCTAACCTGCCTGTGGTAGCTGATCCAAAGGAGGAGGAGTTGAATAAAGTCAAAGAAAATCTTAAGATGCTCACTAAGAAGTTCGACCAAGTCTGAATCTCTGGGAATTACATGGACTACACCCATATGTCTCCTTATACTAAAGCAAGGTTACCCGAGAGGTTCAAGATGCCAAATATCGAGAAGTTCGGGGGGAGTGGTCCCCCAATTGTTCATCTTCGCAGTTATCATCGTTCCATGACTCTACTAGGGGCTTATGAAGAAGTAATGGCCCAATTGTTCCAGCAAACTTTGAAGGACAGCGCCCTCCGATGGTTTTTATCTCTTGAGGAATCCAGAATCCGTACTTGGGAGGATGTAGCCCGAGAATTCATGTCGCAGTACAAATACAACCAAGAGCTCGAGGTGACACGCCATGATTTAGAGCTGCTCAAACAAAACTTCGGAGAATCCGTCAGTAACTTTATAGCCCGATGGAGGGAAAAAGCATCTACCATGACCAATCGACCATCTGAAGAAGAACAAGTTAGCATAGTGAAGAAGAATTTCTTTCCCCATGTCCGAACAACCATGGGAGGACAGTACTACCCCCACTTACGAGCTCTCAGAGAATCAGGAGTAGAAATCGAGGAAAGTCTTGCCAAAATAGAAGTTGAACCAAAGAAGGTGTCCGGACAGTTCACCCCTAGAAAGTATGACAAGCTTCACAATTCTACAGTCTCAACCATCAACAACATCTCTCAACCAACCACATCCTGGGCACCAGAAAGTCGCCCTGCCCCCGTCCGAAGGGAATACACTGAGCTCCATGCTCCCCTCTCCAAAGTTTATCAAGCCATGTTAAGCCGAAACCTTATAAAACCCTTGGATCCCCGTCCATTACCCAATCCACTTCCCAGAAATTTCATGACCGATGCTCATTGCGCCTTTCACCAAACAGCTGGCCATACCATCGACCAATGCTTCCACCTTCGAAACATAATCTAAGATCTCATTGACCGGGGTACCATCGCCCCACCATCCAATCCTAAACCAAACACTACTCATAACCCACTCCCAAATCACACCAATGCCATCTTCTTAGAAGAAAACCCGAATTTCGATCCGTCAACCTAAATCACACCCTTATACCCTCCTAAACGTCTTCAACTTTGCCCATATTTCCTCCTACACCCTACTAACCCCGCTGATCAGGCACTGTCCCTCCTTACCAGAGCGTGCATCACTGTCCAGACTTGTTCTGAAAGTGGAAGTATGGAATTATCAGAGGTATTGAATCAACTCCTAGAGTTCGGGATGAAATTTCCCTCACAGATGATTATCGATTGCCAGAGGTTCAGCGCACTATTTTTAGAAGCACGAAAATGGGCCCGAGAATTAGATAGGTGGGTGGTACCAACCGACGAAGTCAGCTTAGATGATGTTATCCAAGTCATGGCGAAAGCATTCAGGAAAACTAACAACATTTACAGTATCACTGAGTTACTTGACACTTTGAAGCTACAAGGGTGCCTGATCCCTTCACCCTTACACATCCCCACATAATGGGAAGACCTATATGAGGAAGTCATTGAAGTTGTGGAATGCATTGATTTCATGAGGGAAAATAGAATTGTTACCACCGGATGGGGGGAAGAATTCTAAGATTCAAATGAAGAACAAGCTTCAGGAGGAACTGGCCCAGTAGCCGACATATGTGGGATGATATCATTTGAAGAACTCCTCAAAGAAATAGATAGGGTGGCAGAACAACCTGAGATTGACGAGGAAACTGGATTTAAGTTTTTCCCTTCTTCAGTAAATCACATGACCAGATCTGGGAGAAATTACCAAATTCCAAACTCACTACTAGCAAATGACAAGGGGAAGGGCGTTGAAGACCTTCCTATGCCAGAAATGACCCTCGAGGAGAGTAATATCCTCGATCAACTGAAGAAAAATCAAGCTAACATCACTCTATAGGGGCTTTTCATATCTTCCCAACAGCACATAAATGCTTTAATCAAGTTGTTCACAGGACCCATAGTTCCTCCTTCTACCGTACCAGAAGAAGCGGTAAATTTGGTTGGATCCTTGACCTCCACCCGAATGCCGTCCTTTTCTGAATAAGAAATCCCTAGAATTGGGCCAAATCACAATCATGCACTCAACATCTCCGTCGAAGTTATGGGTAAGGTTGTACCGCTTTCTCTCGTTGATAACGGATCCGCTTTGAATGTCTGCCCACTGAGAACCTTTAAATGTCTAGGCCTGAAAGAAAGAGACCTAGATCCAACCTCCGATGTAGTGCATGCCTATGATAATAACCGTCGTGAAGTGATGGGATCTATAAAACTTGTAACAGGGGCTGGTCCTATAGACCCTGTCGTCGAATTCCAAGTCATCGATATCCCGGCCTGTTTCAACCTGTTGCTCGGACGACCCTGGCTCCACAGTATAAATGGTGTCTCTTCCTCATTCCATTAGAAATTGAAGTTCTTCGCTGATGGGCGAGTCATCACCATCTTGGGTGACGATGGTAACGGCGAGGGTGCAGGCACCAACAGTCCAATTCTTGAGATACAACATGGGTCAAATGATATGCTCCTATCAGGATTCCGAGTCGAGCCATCCCTACTCCCGGCAGGGGACGGTTTCAAAGAAAGGGTTTGTCCAGAATATGACCCTCATGGCAATGTCAATGTGATTCATATGTTTAGAAACATGCATTACATCCCCGGACTGGGGCTAGGACAAAGGCAGCAAGGGATACTTGAGCCCATCGAACTGAAGAAAGCTTTCCCTCCTTGCGTCTTGGGGTATTAACCATCAAAACAAGAGCTCAGAATGATCCGCCAGACTCGATCAAAAAGAGGGTTAGACTGCGTTCGAACTATCTCAGGTGATTCCTTAAATGGACGATTCATTAAAGGATGCGAGGATTTCCCCTTTTGCAGCTTTCCAGAACCATGGTACGACCACACAGACAAGAAGATGAAGCCTGGAATGGAGATCTTTTTCCAAGATAGCTACCCATGGGCTGAGAGTTTCCCACACTGCATACAACCGCTCATTAAAGATACCGAAGAAACTGAGGAAAGTGACTTCGAAGATTCCTTCAACCTGCAGATACTGGGGCTGGCACTATGCATGGTTCATTCAGACACTACATCACTGGACCCCTCTCATCTGATCAAAGCTGCTAACACACCTCTCCTCAACTGCCATGCTGCGCCAGTTCTACCTCTTGAAATCTCCCCTAACCCCAATATTTACCCTATTTCTTCTATTGTTTTCCACCCTTGCTCAAATGTAATCGAGACCTCTTTTGATGAGGTTCTCAATGCTATTTTTCCTATCAATGAAATAAACGAAGATTTTGAGTATCTTGTTGTGCCTTACATTAATTGTTTAGATTCTAATCAAGCTTTTGATGATGATGATTTTGCAAATGAATAATTCTTAACTAATTTAAATAAGGTTAATAACAAACAACTTAACCGCGTTCAAGTTAATGAAGAAGAGACTAATTTTATTAATCTCGGTTCTAGTAGCCAACTGTGCGAGATTAGGATAGGGGCCACCCTTGACGAGCATGAGCGTGCACAACTCGAAGAATTGCTAAAGGAGTTCGTGGATGTCTTCGCATGGTCCTACGACGACATGCCCGGTATTGATCCCGAAATAGCTCAGCATGAGATCCCCACTCTCCCAGATTCCAAGCCAGTTAAACAAAAATTAAGAAAGCTCCGCACCGAATGGTCGCTTAAGGTCAAAGAAGAGGTAATCAAACAGTTGAATGTGGGTTTCATTCGAGTAATAGAAAATCCCATGTGGCTAGCCAACATTGTACCTATACCAAAATCAGGAGGAAAGGTTCGAATGTATGTGGATTATCGAGATTTAAACAAACCCACTCCGAAGGATGATTATCCGCTACCCAACATCGACATGATCGTGGACAACACAGCCAGTCATGCTCTCAAGTCATTCATCGAGGGGGTTTTCGGATACAACCAAATCAAGATGCATCCCGACCACCAAGAGAAAACCGAATTCATCACCCCATGGGGAACCTTTTGCTACACCGTTATGCCATTCGATCGTAAGAACGCTGGGGCTACCTACCAAAGGGCCACCACAACCATCCTGCACGATTTGATTCACAAAGAGGTCGAGGTTTACGTGGATGATATGATTATCAAGTCCAAAACTAGAGAAGGTCATGCTCCTGCTCTCCAAAAGTTCTTCGAATGAATGCGACAGTATCAGATGAGACTCAATCCACAGAAATGCATCTTCGGCGTTACAAAGGGAAAACTCTTAGGATTCATGGTCAGTGAGAAGGGAATAGAAGCAGATCCCGCCAAGCTTAAGGCCATACTTTAGATGCTACCACCCCAAACAGAGAAAGAAGTCCGAGGTTTTCTTCGGAAATTACAATATATCAGCCGGTTCATCAGCCAACTAACCTCCATATGCGAACCAATCTTTAAGCTCCTCCGAAAGGATTCAACCAAGGTTTGGAACGAGGCCTGCCAAGAAGCTTTTGATCAAATTAAACAATATCTGACCCAATCTCCAGTTCTCATGCCACTACAACCTGGTCTCCCTTTGCTCTTATACCTAACCATAATCGACACTGTAGCTGGGGCTTTGCTAGCCCAATACCTTGAAGACTCCCGCAAAGAAAGAGCCATCTATTATGCCAGTCGCAATTTGGCCGGGTATAAGGCAACTACACTGCTTTGGAAAAAGCATGTATCGCGCTTGTCTAGGTCACCCAAAAGTTACGACACTACATGCTCGCCTTCCCCATTAAACTTGTATCCCGAATGGATCCCATCAAATACCGGCTCGAAAAACCCGCCTTATCGAGCCTAATGGCCCGATGGTTGATGCTCCTAACCGAGTTCGATATCATGTATGTCACACAGAAAGACGTTAAAGGAAGAGCCATCTCTGACTACCTCGCTGAATACCCTGTAGAAGAAACAGATATCTGGATCTCCGAATTCCGAGATGAAAATGTCCTCTGCACCACTCAAGACTACCTCCGATGGAAAATGTTCTTCGATGGCGCTGCCAATAAAAAGGGATATGGCATTGGGATATTTCTGGTTGCCCTAGATGACTTCCACACTCCTATCGCCATTAAATTGGATTTCCCTTTCACCAACAACATGATAGAATACAAGGCATGCACAGTGGGTCTCAAGGTCGCTCTTAAGAAAGGTATTCAGTACCTTGATGTATATGGGGATTCTACCCTCATCATCGGTCAAGTGCTCAGAAAGTGGAAGGTAAAGGACGAAAAGCTCCAACCCTTTCATGCCCAATTAGAAGAGTTAGCCTCCCAATTCTGAGATATCACCTTCCATTACCTACCCCGAGCAAAGAATAACGTTACCGATGCTCTCGCTACTTTGGCTTCCATGGTCGACATGCCCGAGGGAATAATAATGACCCCCTTCCTAGTTCAAAAGCAAGACAAATCAACCCATTGCTACCACATTGATCTTGTCACCTCAGAAGATCCCGAGCTAGTTAATTACTGGTACTATGATATTTGGTGCCTCCTCCAGTACGGTAGGTATCCCGAGAGTTCCAACAAGAATGACTGAGCTACCCTCCGAAGGCTGGCCGCTCAGTACATCATCTGTCATAAAGCACTACTCAAGAGTAATTTCGATGGAACTCATTTGCAATGTATCGCAAGGGCTGACATTGAAAAGATAATGCAGAAAATCCACAGCGGGGAATACGGGCCCCACATGAACGGTCACATGCTTGCCAAGAAGATCATCTGACAGGGCTACTACTGGACCACCATGGCCCAGGATTGCACCGCCTATGTTCGGAGATGCCCTAAATGCCAACAGTTCTCCAATCTCCAACATCTACCTTCATGGGAATTATACAACATGACTTCTCCCTGGCCGTTCTCCACCTGGGGTATCAACATCATAGGGAAGGTTACACCAAAGGCGTCAAATGGGCATGAGTTCACCCTTGTTGCCATCGACTACTTGACCAAATGGGTCGAAGCTGAGTCATACGCAGTATTAAATGCCAAGAAGGTGGCCAAATTCATCAATAAAAATATTATCTATCGATATGGAGTCCCGCATAATCTAGTGTCAGATAACGGTTTGCACTTTGAGGCAGAAGTCACAGAAGTTGTCAACGAGTATGGGATTCAGAGACACAAATCTTCTCCCTACCGACCTCAGACCAATGGTGCAGTTGAAGCCGCCAACAAAAACTTCAAAACAATCATCAGCAAGATGACCGAAAGTTATAGGGATTGGGCCGATCGGATCCCGTACGCCCTCTGGGGCTATCGAACCTCAATTCGAACCTGTATTGGGGCTACCCCTTACTCTTTGGTCTACGGTACGGAAGCAGTCCTACCCGTGGAGCTGGAAATACCCTCGTTACGTGTCATGCTCGAAGGCAAGGTTAGTGAAGAAGACTGGTACCAAAGCCATCTTGATGAGCTAGCCCTCCTAGATGAAAGAAGATTAAAAGCCCTTTTCACATACAGGGATACCATCGCCGAATAGCGCGGTCTTTCTGCAAGAAAGTCAAGGACCGCGGTGTTCGGGAGGGGGATTTATCCCTCAAAGAGATAATCGAACCCATCTGGGACCCCAGAGGAAAGTTCAAGCCCAATTGGAGCGGTCCTTACATTGTGAAGAAGATCTTATATAGCGGTGCCGCCATGCTCACTGACCTGGACGGGGAAGAGATGGCTCGTTCAGTCAATCTGGACCGTCTAAAGAAATTCTCCCCCTAGTCTGAAATCTCGGCGCGCTACGACTCTTCTCTTCCCCCTTCTATTCTAAAAAATTAAAAAAAAACCTCTCCATTTCCCTCTACCCAGAACTACATAGGCCTGATCATCTACATAAAACTATTTTAAAACTTTTCAAAAAAATCCCAGAGGTACGTAGGCAGCTCATACATCCCACATGAGCACGACCCCTTCTTTTTCACAAAAATATATTCTTTTCTTATCTCCGAGAACGAAAATTCATTCTAAACATCTACTTGAACAAAAGGATTATGTATGCCTTAGCGATTGGTATAGATATTTCAAAATATAAAATTCATCGAAAGACACAGCTGGATGATCAGAAACTTGTTTATTTCATTAATAAGAAACTACAGTACAAATTACATAAGAAAAAGGAATGGGGAACTCCTTTCCCCCTACTGCCATAAAAACCAGATAAAATCCCCCACATTTGTTACATAAATAAACTCCCCAGAAGTCCTACCCACAGCTACCCAAAGAGCCTGCACCCTCATTATCTATATCATGAGGACCCCAAGTTTCTCCTGCCTGAATGAAGTGCCTCAAACACTCCATGGACCGATGAGCCTTAACCATCTTCGAAAAGACCACAACTCCCCTTCCATGGAGTCAGATAAAATAAACCACCTTTGACCAGTCTCTACTGCCAACATCTTGCTGACTACTTTCCTCCACAACCACCTCATATAATCTTTGGGGACATGCCAAACCTTCCCGACAGACTGAGAGGGACGGGTCGACGGACGCCGATTTTACCACAGAGATCCAAGCAACAGACGCAAGGTCTCAGTCAAATCTTCTACCGGAAAGAAATTTGAGGTCCGAGGGGGCACGACCTGCGCCCAACCAAATTGGCACAAAAGTCGCCAAGGGAAATAAAAAGAGGTCTGTCCGAGACCAACCAGCCGCACATATGAATACTCTCCTAGCTCCAAAATAGGCTGCAACTGTCCCCACCAAGGCACTGACCAATACAGCCCACGAGCCCCATGCTCCACAAGCCAATTCTCCCAATTCTCAACATGCAGGCCAACACGAATGAAGTAGCGCGAAAAGAAGTTGGGTACAACCGACAAAGGATATTCTGGAGTGGCCGACAAGCGCAATCTTTCAGACAACCACATGAACAGCATCATGGGGCTACCCCTCAAAAATTCGGAACGACCTTCTCTCCAGGCATCCAGGCCATTCAGAGTCTCCGCCAATATCACCGCCCCAGGATTGCGACGATATGACATCCATGAGGTAATGGCTGCAAGTTGTGGGTTCACTCGCACCTCCATAGTGACCAACAACTATTTTGAAACCAGGCCCAGAACAACGGCTCCAGCATAGCCAGCATCACCTACTTCCCGCGAATGCATGGACTGCAACACCGCCGGGATGGAGATCATTCCTCCGACAACAAATGACCTAGCCGTCGAAGGCGAGATATGAAGAAGCCCGACCAATAAATCCTTAGGGGAGCGAGAAAATTCGGGTAAATCCGCAACAACACTGGGATTCACACCTAGTATGGCAGAAAATTCCTCGTAGGTAGGACAAACTTCTTCCAACCCAAAGTGGAATACATGGTCTCCGGGGTACCAAAATTGTACTGCCGCCATCAACATATTCCACTCAAAAGGTCGATAATGACACAAGGAGACTCGACGCATGTTGAAAGCATCATAGTCGACATTATAAGAGCACATAGCTTCCAAGGCATCGAGGTAGTTGACAAACTCGGTGCTACCAGGGAGAGCCATCTTGTAGGGCAAAGAAATAGTGGGCAGGTAGATAAGGATGCAAAGGTGTGATGAAAATACTCCACCCCTCCCCCTTTTTATACTTGAGAACTCCCACAAAAGACATAATCCCTGCAGAAATCGAAAGGAATCCTACCCTGCAAGGTACAAAAGGCTGAAGAGGGTACCAATTAAAGCTTTCAATTGATAGGATTGGACTGAACTGCCGATAGGCAGGCCAGGGTGCTTGCCGACCGGCAACCCCCCATTTTTGGAAATTTCCTCCTTTCCTTTTTTGTCAAATCAGAAAACTCCATAAAAATAAATTAATATTCTCAAAAGAATTTCAAGAATCCTGTTTTCTCCTTATGGGATTCCCAGTTTTAAATAAAATAGCTTTCCTTTGAAAAATTCCAAAAATACTCATGTTTTACGGTCTCAGTAGCAAATTAAAAAGCGCATGTGCATGCATTCATTCATCATTAAAATAAAAGATAGTCAAAAAATTACATTGCATTGCATATATCTATTTTCTGTGTTACATCATCTTGCAGGAAATAGAAAGAAAAAGCCAAAAAACAATGGGACTTAACCCGAACCCACACTCTATCTATCCCTCTCTCTCAAGAGCTTCTACCCCTGCGACACGCTCTCTTTCCCCTACGGCGAGACGATGCACCCCCACTACCCGAGCCAGAGTCTTCCCCGAATGAGGCTGACGGCACCAAGCAAGAAGGAACAGGGACAACATCCCGAATGTGGGCAGTCGTCGATGATATCCAGTCTCGGATGTCCCTGAGCAAAGTGGTCGACACCCAGATTTGCTGCAAGGAAAAGGTAGAATCAATATCAAGCAAAAGAAATCAAAAAAGAGGAAAAGGACCGAAAGGTTTACCGCAGGACAAAAGACCTCCTCTGTCAAGCCCAACTCCTCCGGATCCATCGCAAGAGGACGGTGCAGCATCGGCACTATCCCTCCATCAGCCCGCCGGATGTTGTACGAAGGAGTGTGCAGAAAAACAAAAGGGACCTCCGAGGTCGCCGCCACAGGTGCCGACGGACCACCACCACTGTGGGAAAACCCCACCGCCCGACTCGGACCAGCAGGAGGGAAAGGCAAAACGTCATGTATGCTGGGCGCCATCAACCAGCTCGTCACAAAGTCCATATAATCATACGGCGCGGCCGTATCAGTATATAAAGAATAGGACTCGCCGATCATCGTCACGATCCTCTCATCCTCCAACAACTGTCGCACCCGCCTCATAAACGTAGGAGGCTTCGCGGGAGGCACCACCACCTCCTCCTCAGCAATCTGACGAATCACCCTCTCCCCGAGGTACTAGGAATGGCCGCACTCATGCGCCAACAAACACCTCATCTGCGCGTTCACCCCAGTCATCCCCGTATCCTAAATGGTTGTCCCCCAGGGATAAAAGGTCACCTGAAAATCCCAAGAAGGCATGAGTCAATACAAGATCAGAAGGTGCAAAAACCAAGGCTGAAATGGAAAAAGTCTTACCCGACCACTAGTCAGGTCATTTAAGACCTGACGCACCGCCTCTAGGGAAAAAGATCCCTTCGACTGTCGGTTGGCCTTACGCCATCGTTACAGTCGATAGAAGTCCCCAACGGTGTTGTCCTTCAGAGCAATCAGTGGGTTGTTGCACCCAATCACCTCATAGAACCACGTCTGAATTCACAAGCAAAAAGAGACGCATAAAGAAAATGCGAATGCATGAAAGGAAAATGCGAATGCTTGAAAGGAAAATGCACAAAGTAAAGAATACCTCAAGGAGATACGTGGCTCCAATAAAAGTCTGCCGACAGCACCGGCTGAATGCATCCAAAGAAGAGTAAAGGGTCGCCAAGGTCAGACTCCCCCAATCATAGAAAGGGATGTTTGAAAACATCCTCAAGTACGACACAAACTACAAATGGATGACGTCGCCGCTCGTGCCACCATGAAACCTCCCAGCACCAACAAGATGAACAACCGGGCCATCTGCCTCACTTACAGTCCGTCCTCCACATCAACCACCCTGCTCAGCAAAACATCCTTCAGCAAGGACAGCCGGATAGAATCCCTAGAGACTTTCCTCCTCACATCACCAAGTGCCGCATACACCGCCTCCGGCCTCACCCATAAGGAGCGATCCACCTCTATCTGCTCCCCGTCACAATCCAGCCCCAGCAATTGCTGCACATCTATGGGAGTCACCGTCATCTCCCCGAAGCCAAAATGAAAAGTGTGGGTAGTGTCCCACCACCTCTCCCCCAAACCACACAGGATTGCTGTCGAACGAGGCATCTCATCCAGTGCAGTCGCCAACCTCCCAAAACCCGCTGATGATACCATCCAGCACACCACGGGTGGAAGATGGTCCCAAACATCCTTAAGCCCTGTCGTCCCGCGAGCACACATGTTCTTCAAAGAAATATCCGACTAGCAAAAGGAAAAATTCAGTCAAAGGTTAAGAAAAAGGAAAAATCACCCAAAAAGAAAGGAATGCCAAAGGTCAGGTTACTTACATAACCATCGGGAATCACTCTCAAAGTGCGATGACACGACGGCTCCCGCAGCAAGGTCCTCTCATCCGCAACTGGATCGAATGCATCAAAGGCATTCTCATTCCCCAAAGCAAGAGGCACCCTGTCCCTCCAATCCACATTCGCCCAGTCATCAACGATCAACCATTTCCGATGGACAGCGGTACTCACAAAGGCGGCCATTTCTTAAAGATTGGAACGTTAGAACAATTCGTAGAAAGAAATCGCAGAAAGAGAGAATGCAAGAAGCTATGAAAAATAAAGGGGATTCGCCCCCTTTATATAGGAGGCCAAGTGCCATGCCGATCGGCACTGACCCCAGCCATACCGATCGACACTGTCTCCTCACCTTCCTGAGGCAACCCAAAAGTCCGTGCCACTGCCGAATGGCACCCTTCATACCATGCCGACCGGCACCCCCTTAAAATTTCGTATAAAAATTCCCAGAAAATACCCGGAAGCCTCGAAAAATCCCCGGAAAATTCCTAAAAATCCTAGGAAGGATTTAAAACGTTTTCATCAAGAAAATTTCGCACTCCTTCAGGTGACACATCTTTTTCCCCCAACGGAACCCTCAAAATCAATGCGAATGACCTCTCGAGCAATGCGAATGATCAGAATTGACCCCGGTCTTGGATCGTCACCTGAGTTAGGTCAGAATTGACCTAGATCCTCTGTCGTCACCACTCTTGGGTCAGAATTGACCCCGGTCTTGGATCGTCACCTGAATTAGGTCAGAATTGACCTCGCTCCTCGGTTGTCACCACTCTTGGATCAGAATTGACCCCGGTCTTGGATCGTCACCTGAGTTAGGTCGGAATTGACCTCGGTCCTCAGTTGTCACCACTCCTGGGTCAGAATTGACTTCGGTCTTGGATCGTCACCTAAGTTAGGTCAGAATTGACCTCGATCCTCGGTCGTCACCACTCTTGGGTCATAATTGATCCCGATCTTGGATTGTCACCTAAATTAGGTCAGAATTGACCTCGGTCCTCGATCGTCACCACTCTTGGGTCAGAATTTACCCCGGTCTTGGATCGTCACCTGAATTAGGTCAGAATTGACCTCGGTCCTCGGTCGTCACCACTCTTGGGTCAAAATTGACCCTGGTCTTGGATCGTCACCTAAGTTAGGTCAGAATTGACCTGGTCCTCGGTTGTCACCATTCTTGGGTCAGAATTAACTCCGGTCTTGGATCGTCACCTGAATTAGGTCAGAATTGACCTCGGTCCTCGATCGTCACCACTCTTGGGTCAGAATTGACCCCGGTCTTGGATCGTCACCTAAGTAAGGTCAGAATTGATCTCGATCCTCGGTCGTCACCACTCTTGGGTCAGAATTGACCTCGGTCCTCGATCGTCACCACTCTTGGGTCAGAATTGACCCCGGTCTTGGATCGTCACCTGAATTAGGTCTGAATTAACCTCGGTCCTCCGTCCTCACCACTCTTGGGTCAGAATTGACCCCAGTCTTGGATCTTCACCTAAGTTAGGTCAGAATTGACCTCGGTCCTCGGTCGTCACCACTCTTGGGTCAAAATCGACCCCGGTCTTGGATCGTCACCTGAGTTAGGTCATAATTGACCAAGATCCTCGGTCGTCACCACTCTTGGGTCAGAATTGACCCCGGTCTTGGATCGTCACCTGAATTAGGTCAGAATTGACCTCGCTCCTCGGTTGTCACCACTCTTGGATTAGAATTGACCCCGGTCTTGGATCGTCACCTGAATTAGATCAGAATTGACCTCGATCCTCAGTTGTCACCACTCATGGGTCAGAATTGACTTCGGTCTTGGATCGTCACCTAAGTTAGGTCAGAATTGACCTCGATCCTCGGTCGTCACCACTCTTGGGTCAGAATTGATCCCGATCTTGGATTGTCACCTAAATTAGGTCAGAATTGACCTCGGTCCTCGATCATCACCATTCTTTGTTCAGAATTGACCCCGGTCTTGGATCGTCACCTGAATTAGGTCAGAATTGACCTCGGTCCTCGGTCGTCACCACTCTTGGGTCAAAATTGACCCCGTTCTAGGATCGTCACCTAAGTTAGGTCAGAATTGACCTCAGTCCTCTGTTGTCACCACTCTTGGGTCAGAATTAACCTCGGTCTTGGATCGTCACCTGAATTAGGTCAGAATTGACCTCGATCCTCGGTCGTCACCACTCTTGGGTCAGAATTGATCCCGGTATTGGATCGTCACCTAAGTTAGGTCAGAATTGACCTCGATCCTCGGTCGTCACCACTCTTGGGTCAGAATTTACCCCGATCTTGGATCGTCACCTAAATTAGGTCAGAATTGACCTCGGTCCTCGATCGTCACCACTCTTGGGTCAGAATTGACCCCGGTCTTATATCGTCACCTGAGTTAGGACATAATTGGTCTCAGTCCTCGATCGTCACCATTCTTGGGTCAGAATTGACCTCGGTCTTGGATCGTCACCTAAGTTAGGTCAGAATTGACCTCGGTCCTCGATTGTCACCACTCTTGGGTCAGAATTGACCCCGGTCTTGGATCGTCACCTGAGTTAGGACAGAATTGGTCTCGGTCCTCGATCGTCACCATTCTTGGGTCAGAATTGACCTCGGTCTTGGATCGTCACCTAAGTTAGGTCAGAATTGACCTCGGTCCTCGATTGTCACCACTCTTGGGTCAGAATTGACCCCGGTCTTGCAACGTCACCAGAATTAGGTCAGAATTGACCTCGATCCTCGGTCGTCACCACTCTTAGGTCAGAATTGACCCCGGTCTTGGATCGTCACCTGAATTAGGTCTGAATGACCTCGTCCTGAGTCGTCACCACTGCTAGGTCAGAATTGACCCCGGTCTTGGATCGTCACCTGAATTCGATCAAAATTGACCTTGGTCCTCGGTCGTCACCACTCTTGGGTCAAAATTGACCTCGGTCTTAGATCATCACCTGAATTAGGTCAGAATTGACCTCGGTCCTCGGTCGTCACCACTCTTGGGTCAAAATTGACCCTGATCTTGGATCGTCACCTAAGTTAGGTCAGAATTGACCTCGGTCCTCGATTGTCACCACTCTTAGGTCAGAATTGACCCCGATCTTGGATCATCACCTGAATTAGGTCAGTATTGACTTCGACCCTCGGTCGTCGCCACTCTTGGGTCAGAATTGACCCCGGTCTTAAATCGTCACCTGAATTAGGTCTGAATTGACCTCGGTCCTCAGTCATCACCACTGCTGGGTCATAATTGACCCTGGTCTTGGATCGTCACCTAAGTTAGGTCAGAATTGACCTCGGTCCTCGATTGTCACCACTCTTAGGTCAGAATTAACCCCGGTCTTGGATCGTCACCTGAATTAGGTCAGAATTGACCTCGATCCTCGGTCGTCACCACTCTTGGGTCAGAATTGACCCCGATCTTGGATCGTCACCTAAATTAGGTCAGAATTGACCTCGGTCCTCGATCGTCACCACTCTTGGGTCAGAATTGACCCCGGTCTTGGATTGTCACCTGAGTTAGGACATAATTGGTCTCGGTCCTCGATCGTCACCATTCTTGGGTCAGAATTGACCTCGGTCTTAGATCGTCACCTAAGTTAGGTCAGAATTGACCTCGGTCCTCGATTGTCACCACTCTTGGGTCATAATTAACCCCGGTCTTGGATCGTCACCAGCATTAGGTCAGAATTGACCTCGGTCCTCGGTAGTCACCACTCTTGGGTCGAAATTGACCCCGGTATTGGATCGTCACCTAAGTTAGGTCAGAATTGACCTCGATCCTCGGTCGTCACCACTCTTGGGTCAGAATTGACCCCGATCTTGGATCGTCACCTGAATTAGGTCAGAATTGACCTCGATCATCAGTCGTCACCACTCTTTGGTCATTATTGACCCCGGTCTTGGATCTTCACCAAAGTTAGGTCAGAATTGACCTCGGTCCTCGGTCGTCACCACTCTTGGGACATAATTGACCCCGGTCTTGGATCGTCACCTGAGTTAGGTCTGAATTGACCTCGTTCCTCAGTTGTCTCCACTCCTGGGTCAGAATTGACTCTGGTCTTGGATCGTCACCTAAGTTAGGTCAGAATTGACCTCGATCCTCGGTCGTCACCACTCTTGGGTCAGAATTGATCATGATCTCGGATTGTCACCTAAATTAGGTCAGAATTGACCTCGGTCCTCGATCGTCACCACTCTTGGGTCAGAATTGACCCCGGTCTTGGATCGTCACCTGAATTAGGTCACAATTGACCTCGGTCCTCGATCGTCACCACTCTTGGGTCCAAATTGACCCCAGTCTGGGATCGTCACCTGAATTAGGTCAGAATTGACCTCGATCCTCGATCGTCACCACTCTTGGGTCAGAATTGACCCCGGTCTTGGATCGTCACCTAAGTTAGGTCAGAATTGATCTTGATCCTCGGTCGTCACCACTCTTGGGTCAGAATTAACCCCGATCTTGGATCATCACCTAAATTAGGTCAGAATTGACCTCGGTCCTTGATCGTCACCACTCTTGGGTCAGAATTGACCCCGGTCTTGAATCGTCACCTGAATTAGGTCAGAATTGACCTCGGTCGTCGGTCATCACCACTCTTGGGTCAGAATTGACCCCGATCTTGGATCGTCACTTAAGTTAGGTCAGAATTGACCTTGATCCTCGGTCGTCTGCACTCTTGGGTCAGAATTGACCCCGATCTTGGATCGTCACCTAAATTAGGTCAGAATTGACCTCGGTCCTTGATCGTCACCACTCTTGGATCAAAATTGACCCCAGTCTTGGATCATCACCTGAATTAGGACTGAATTGACCTTGGTCCTCGATCGTCACCACTCTTGGGTCAAAATTGACCCCGATCTTGGATCTTCACCTAAGTTAGGTCAGAATTGACCTCGGTCCTCGATCGTCACCACTCTTGGGCCAGAATGGACCCCGACCTTGGATCGTCACCTGAATTTGTTCAGAATTGACCTCGATCCCCGGTCGTCACCCCTCTTGGGTAAGAATTGACCCCGGTCTTGGATCGTCACCAGAATTAGGTCTGAATTGACCTCGGTCCTCAGTCGTCACCACTGTTGGGTCAGAATTGACCCCGATCTTGGATCGTCACCTGAATTCCGTCAAAATTGACCTTGGTCCTCGGTCATCACAACTTTTGGGTCAGAATTGACCTCGGTCTTGGATCATCTCCCGAGTTAGGTCAGAATTGACCTCGGTCCTTGGTCGTCACCACTCTTAGGTCAAAATTGACCCCGGTCTTGGATCGTTACCTGAATTAGGTCAGAATTGACCTTGATCCTCGGTCGTCACCACACTTGGGTCAGAATTGACCACGGTCTTAAATCGTCACCCGAATTAGGTCTGAGTTGACCTCGATCCTCAGTCGTCACCACTATTGGGTCAGAATTGACCCCGATCTTGGATCGTCACCTGAATTCGATCAAAATTGACCTTAGTCCTCGGTCGTCACCACTCTTGGGTCAGAATTGATCTCGGTCTTGGATCATCACCTGAATTAGGTCAGAATTATCCTCGGTCCTCGGTCGTCACCACTCTTGGGTCAAAATTGACCCTGATCTTGGATCGTCACCTAAGTTAGGTCAGAATTGACCTCGGTCCTCGATTGTCACCACTCTTAGGTCAGAATTAACCCCGGTCTTGGATCGTCACCTGAATTAGGTCAGAATTGACCTCGTTCCTCGGT
Organism: Sambucus nigra; assembly: GCA_949130495.1. Taxonomy (NCBI): domain Eukaryota; kingdom Viridiplantae; phylum Streptophyta; class Magnoliopsida; order Dipsacales; family Adoxaceae; genus Sambucus; species Sambucus nigra. The sequence continues at coordinate 193,833,109 of OX422223.1, forward strand.
CGTCACCACTCTTGGGTCAGAATTGACCCCGGTCTTGGATCGTCACCTAAGTTACGTCAGAATTGACCTCGATCCTCGGTCGTCACCACTCTTGGGTCAGAATTGACCCCGATCTTGGATCGTCACCTAAATTAGGTCAGAATTGACGTCGGTCCTCGATCGTCACCACTCTTGGGTCAGAATTGACCCCGATCCTGGATCGTCACCTGAATTAGGTCTGAATTGACCTCGGTCCTCGGTCGTCACCACTCTTGGGTCAGAATTGACCCCGGTCTTGGATTTTCACCTAAGTTAGGTCATAATTGACCTCGGTCCTTGATCGTCGCCACTCTTTGGTCATAATTGACCCCGGTCTTGGATCGTCACCTGAGTTAGGTCAGAATTGACCTCGGTCCTCGATTGTCATAACTCTTGGGTCAGAATTGACCTCAGTCTTGGATCGTCACCTGAATTAGGTCAGAATTGACCTCGATCCTCTGTCGTCACCACTCTCGGGTCAGAATTATCCCCGGTCTTGGATCGTCACCTGAGTTAGGTCAGAATTGACCTCGGTCCTCAGTTGTCACCACTCCTGGGTCAGAATTGACTCTGGTCTTGGATCGTCACCTAAGTTAGGTCAGAATTGACATCAATCCTCGGTCATCACAACTCTTCGGTCAGAATTGATCCTGATCTTGGATTGTCACCTAAATTAGGTCAGAATTGACCTAGGTCCTCAATCGTCACCACTCTTGGGTCAGAATTGACCCCGGTCTTGGATCGTCGCCTGAATTAGGTGAGAATTGACCTCGATCCTCGGTCGTCACTACTCTTGGATCAAAATTGACCCCGGTCTCGGATCGTCACTTAAGTTAGGTTAGAATTGACCTCGGTCCTCGGTTATCACCACTCTTGGGTCAGAATTAACTCTGGTCTTGAATCGTCACCTGAATTAGGTCAGAATTGACCTCGGTCCCCGATCATCACCACTCTTGGGTCAGAATTGACCCCGGTCTTGGATCATCACCTAAGTTAGGTCAGAATTGACCTCGATCCTCGGTCGTCACCACTATTGGGTCAAAATTGAACCCGATCTTGGATCGTCACCTAAATTAGGTCAGAATTGACCACGGTCCTCGATCGTCACCACTCTTGGGTCAGAATTGACCCCGGTCTTGGATCGTCACCTGAACTAGGTCTGAATTGATCTCGGTCCTCGATCGTCACCACTCTTGGGTCAGAATTGACCACGATCTTGGATCTTCACCTAAGTTAGGTCAGAATTGACCTCTGTCCTCGGTCATCACCACTCTTGGGTCAGAATTGACCCCGATCTTGGATCGTCACCTAGGTCAGAATTGACCTCGATCCTCGGTCGTCACCACTCTTGGGTGTGAATTGACCCCGGTCTTGGATCGTCACCTGAATTAGGTCTGAATTAACCTCGGTCCTCAGTCGTTACCACTATTGGGTCAGAATTGACCCCAGTCTTGGATCGTCACCTGAATTCAGTCAAAATTGACCTTGGTCCTCTGTCGTCACCACTCTTGGGTCAGAATTGACCCCGATCTTGGATCGTCACCAGAATTAGGTCAGAATTGACTTCGACCCTCGGTCGTCACCACTCTTGGGTCAGAATTGACCCCGGTCTTAAATCGTCACCTGAATTAGGTCTGAATTGACCTCGGTCCTCAGTCGTCACCACTGCTGGGTCAGAATTGACCCCGGTCTTGGATCGTCACCTAAATTCGATCAAAATTGACCTTGGTCCTCGGTCGTCACCACTCTTGGGTCAGAATTGAGCTCGATCTTGGATCATCACTTGAGTTAGGTCAGAATTGACCTTGATCCTCGATCGTCACCACTCTTGGGTCCGAATTGACCCCAGTCTTGGATCATCACCTAAATTAGGTCATAATTGACCTCGGTCCTCGGTCGTCACTACTCTTGGGTCAGAATTGATCCCGGTCTTGGATCGTCACCTGAATTAGGTCAAAATTGACCTTGGTCCTCGATCATCACCACTCTTGGGTCAGAATTGACCCCGGTCTTGGATCGTCACCTGAGTTAGGTCAGAATCGATCTCGGTCCTCGGTCATCACCATTCTTAGGTCCTCAGAATCGACCTCAGCCCTCTGATTTGGTCATCCCCAGAACGCTCCTTAAGTCCTCAGAATCGACCTCAACCCTATGAATTGGTCATGCTTGCTTCCTTAGGTCGTCAGAATCAGCCTCGATCCTCTAAACCGATCATACTCTCTCAAAAGAATCATGCGGTGTCTAATCGACGCTATCATTTGTTCCAAACTTACCCGTCGAGGGGCTCTGTAGAAACCTCATTCTGTTACCCCCTAACTCTCCTTAGGTCCCTAGTACCTCCAATCATCACCGCAAACCCAGGTCATGTCTCGAGCACTGACCTAGAAGCCATCGGGCACCCCCGGCTCAATTTGACCAAAAATCAAACTCTTCATCTCGACTGAGACTCAATTAATCTTCGAAGGGTACTGAATACCCTTTCCAACGGTCCATCCCGTGCACAATTCCGACTTACCATACGGACGAACGATCCGTTTGCGTCCGAAACCCCAATCTAGAGGCCACCGGGCGCTCCTGGGCTCTGTTGACCTAAGTCAACCCTTCAACTCGATCGAGGATGAATGAATCTTTGAAGGGCACTGAATACCCTTTTCAACGGTCCATCCTGTGGGCAATTTCGACTTTCCATGCGGATGGATGATCCTTTTTAATCCGAGAGGTCATCGAATGCTTCTCGAGCTCGATTGACAAAAGTCAACTTCCTGAACCGGGCCAAACTCTTTCTAACGGTCTGCCCCGTGCACGATTCGTACTTACTATGCGGACGAATGATCCATTTGCGTCCGAATAATTCCCCGTCCAACGGATCGATAAATGCTTCTGAGCCATATTTGATCCAAAGTTAACTCCTTAACTCGGGAGCAGTCCAAAGGCCTTTCGAAGGTCTCGGAAATACCTTTCCAACGATATGCCCCGTGAGTGATTCTGACCAACGGTTTGCGCTCGGCGGCCAATTTTCCCAAAAAGACTGAGGCGCACTGCCAAATGGCAGGTCCCAGACCCTGCCTATCGGCACCTGCCGATAGGTAGTTCCATGGCAATGCCGATTGGCATACCCCTGGGCCTATAAAAGGAGGCGTTGGCCTCATTTGTAATGGGAGCTCAAATGAAAAGCAAATCACTCTCAGCAAACCCCCAGAAACCTCTCTCGAAGGCAGCGTGATTTCAACTTCCAAATCCCTTTTTCACTTCCACTTCTCATCACCCCTTTCATCAAACTTGATGAATTAACGACTCTCGATCATCATCCAAGTGCAAGGGCTACTTTTCAACATTCAAGATCAAGCTCAAGGTCTCCAAGAAGGTCCAACTTTCTCAAACTCTCCCCTAAATTCTCTTAAATTTGCAATAACTTGTTTTCTTACTTAGCACTTTTACTATCTCATCTCACACACCATAAATACACTTTTTATATAGTATTATTGCACATATCCTATTTTCATATAAATATAAACCCCAAAAACAAGAAAAAGAGGGTTTGCTCATAAATTCCAAGTGGGATTCTCACACTTTTTCCACACTTTTCTCACAACTAAAACACTTTTTTTACACACACACACACACACACACACTTACAAATAAGAGATTTTTCCATTTGTATTTTTGGGTTAAACCCCACCCCTCACTTTACATGCGAACTACGTGGACTTTGATGCCTTTATAGGCTACGTAGGTGTCTCGGGGTAAAACTCGAGACTCGAGTCCTTTTCTCACTTTTTCTCTTATTTTCTATCTTCTCTTTATCTCATTTTCCATTATATTCTATATACTTGTTCTTAGTAATGTATTATTCCATATGCGTTATCGCTCCCTTATAACAATCAATGTAGGGGTAATCACGTAAATCTTATTTTCTACACTAATCTCACATTCCTACGGATGACTCACTTTGTCTTTTCCATGATACAAGTCGAGGATTCCTACCTCCATTCTATATATACACATGCACACATATGACGGGGGGAAATATAAAGGAAAATAGCAAATATTCATGAGAGACCGAAAGGGCGGAATGGGTGCCTAACACCTTCCCATTTCATAACTAAGCCTTTGAACCCTTCTCGAATCATTTTGGTTTCGCACGCACCAGTATGTCTTTGGATGCCATCCTTCGGGGTGGCTTCCCCTTTTTCTTTTGTCTGTTTTGAGTAAAATAGACTGGTGACTCTAAATCTCTCTACATTTTCACACCTCACAAATCGACGCCGGCCGAAGCGCTCTCCCGAGAGGGGACGCACAGGACCTGAAGGATCCTTTCTCCCTCTGCGACGCGGATCGGGGATGGCCACAGATACCAATTATGAATTAAAAGCATATATGGACTAGCTAGCATGGAAACGACTCAAAAACTAAAAAATATACCATATATATGTATATATAATGAATATTTCTAACGTACACGCAGATATACATAGGTATAAACACCACATATGACACAAAATATATTAAGCTTTTCACACTCGTATGGCAAAAGTGTGTCGAAATACATGTGGTAAACGAAAGTATAGGGTGTGAACTAGTAACAATTAAAGTTTGACCCAATCACTTAAAACATGTTCACGAAGTTCTCATTTGATTGCAAAACTTTATCACATTTAGATATAGCCTCGTTTGACAATATAAAGTTAACCCAATGAACAAACATACACAATGCACACATGCCTAGAATTTTTATGATTCTACAAACCAATAGAGTCATGACAATAAAAGCTTAACTAGGATACAAAGTCATTGTGCAAACCCATTAATATATCCAACCAAACTCCTTATAATTTTCCCTTTCTTTTCTTTTTGAACATATTAACTAAACTATTTTTGGCTTTTTTTTTTTTTTTTTTTTTTTTTTTTTTAGTGCCACATTTTTAAGGCCAAAAATTCAATGGTGGCTTTTCACGCCAAGTAATTTTGTCTTTTGCAGCTCGATTCCATTGATAAACACCAACATCAGATAAACATATTTTTCTATTTTTAAATTCCGGAAATGGTTATTACATGCACAAATCCTCCATAGTCATAGAAAAATGTAGATGACTAAATTTATAGGACAACATCTCACTTAGATCAAAGATACACGTGACGATTAAATTTCAAGTGAGCTCGCGTGCATGTGTGAATTGAGGCATATAAAAATATAATCCATTAAGCAACACAAAATCCAAATACTCCATGCATGCATGACAAAGAACATTTTAAGGGTTGACAATCGTAACCAAAAGTTCTAGCCACATGAAAGCGAATAGGAAAGGATTAAAACACAAGTATATGCCACATAGAGTGTGTCAAACTAAAATACACACAAAACAAAAAAAAAAGTTTTTGAAATTTTTTAACCAAACAAAAAATAATTACTCAAAAGATAAATAAAGAAAATCTTTTTGTATTTTTCTCAATAAGACACAAAACAAATAATAATAAATACGAAAGATATACATAAATCATAATTCTAGCATGTGAATAAGCATGGATTATACACTAGAAAAATGATTAAAAATGCATACAACTAGCAATGATATATGATATAAAGCACAAAAAGATAAAGTATGCAAACAACTAACACATTTAACCTTTAGATTTAGCAAGGGAGGTATCGTGTGAAAGTAAATGAGAATAAAAAAATCCTATCTTGTAAAGCAACCAAGTCGGATCTCCTAACCCAAACTAATGAAGAGTGACAATCTCGGGATTTGGGGATCTTAACTACCTTGGTTACCTTAACTTTGGATTTCCTAGAAATTCTTTTAAAGTCAAAACAAAATTTCCTAAGATGACCTTTTCGACCACAATGGGAACAAGTAAAGACATGTCGAAAATTAGTACCCAAGGATTGACCTCTAGAAGATTTCCTAGGTGATTCTCTTAAAACATTGGTTTTGGCTTTATTGGTGGAATCGTTACAAGAATCGAAGCCTAAAACACAAGTGTCATTTTTAATTTGGACCGTTCCTAAGATTTTATCTAATTTCTCTGAACGACTCTCCAAATCAAATTTGACTCTACTTGAGTCTCTCACTTTCTTCTCAAGTTCTATAATCCTAGACTCAAGCATGCTCTTCCTCTCTTAAAACTCAAGAAGCTCCTTTTTCATTGACTCCATCAAACCTCTAAGGCTATCTCTCTCGCCTTCTACATATTCAAACTTCTCTCGAAGATCTCTCTCACATATCCTAAGGTCTTCCACTAAGGCACTCTCATCAATGACCTTGACACGTTACTTAAAACTAGATTCTAACTTCAAATTTGATCTTTTTAATTTAATTAATTCGGCATATAATTCTTGAAAATCAATTTGAAGCTCACTCACATCAACCTCTTCTTCATTTTCACTCTCTCTCTTTTTTTTCACTCTCACAACCATAAAAAACAAGAGAATCATAAACTTGGGCCTCGGAAGTGTCATGTATTTTAGAGTCATCATTGGACGAGATCTCACTATCACTCACATGACTTGCCATGAACGCGATAAAGTTGCGTTCAATGGGGGAATTGGGTTCCTCTTCCTTATCACTATCACTAAGGGTAGAATTGTATGAAATAGGTTGCTTTCCCTCTCTCCTTAGTTTAGTGGGGCATTCAAAAGCCCTATGGCTATACCCTTCACAACCATTACACCTATTTGACTCATCCCTATTAAGGTTTTCATTAACAGTTTTAGGGATCTTTTCGACTTTGTCATGCTTAGAATTTTCAAAATTCTTTAAATCATGTTAAAATTTATCTTGATTAAATTTAAGAAATTTTCTAAATTTCCTAGCAAACATATCCATGTCCTCTGATTCACTATCGCTCGCATCAACCACAACTTGTTTTTCCTTCTTTGGGTCTTTCAGAGCAATGCCCTTATCTATTTTCTTTTTATTTTTGGAGGGAAACATATATAGTTCATATTTTTGCAAATCACCTACTAATTCCTCAAGTTTGGTAGAGTTCAAGGTGGGTAAAGAATCTAAAACGGTCACTTTAGGGATAAATATCTCGGGTAAGGACCTTAAAATTTTCTTTACTACTCGGTCGTCGGGTATTTTCTCTCCCAAATTAAATGATGAATTTACCATATCGGAAAGTCGAGCATAAAATTCAACAAACGTTTCTTTTTCATTCATTTTGATGGTTTCAAATTGAGTTGTGAGGTGTTGGATTTTCGAAGACTGAATGACACTAGTTCCCTCATGAGTGAGCTGTAATATATCCCAAGTTTCCTTAGCGGTTTCACATGTCATGATACGTCGGAATTCATCCGGTGTAACTGCACTAAATAAAGCGTTTAACCCTCGGGAATTAAAATTGACTTGTTTAAATTCATTCTTACTCCATCTATCTACGGGTTTTGGGACACGTTCATTTTCAACTTAACATGTAGGTGGAGACCACCCATTCACGACAGACAACCAAACCCTCTCATCGATATATTTTAGTGCCGATTTCATATGCGCTTTCAAAGACACGTAGTTGGAACCATAAAAAATAGGAAATTTTGAAAATGGAGAAAATTCCATTTTTAACCAAAAATATAAAAAAAGAGGACCTTAACGCAATAAATTAGCGCTCCGGCTCTAATACCAATTTGAAAATGTGGAAGCCTCTAAATTTTAAAATTTCTTTTAAATTAAGTTTCTTATAATGCGGAATAGGATGGTTCAACACAACACACACTTAAACAACAAATTTTAATTCCTTTCCAAATTAAAAATTAAACAAAATTTAAAGTGAAATTAAATTAAGCAACTAATAAATTTTTCACTAAAACAACTGAACTCAATTTAAGTCCTACAATTTTCCTAACAAGATTAATTCATTTTTTGCAAATTAGGCCAAACCAAATTTTACCAAATTAAATTATCTTTGAATTGAATTAATACCAATTTCACCCAAACTTAAATTCAGCACCATATTAAACTTTAGTGTGAATTAAACCATATTTTATCTTTTAATCCTAAACATGCATTCTAGGTGATTTGCAAGATAAAATAAATTCACAACACACTATGCCGCAATGTACGAGAAAAACCCAAATGGGAAAAATCTCGAACGACCCTAGCCTTAAGTCCACTAAGTACGAAATTTTACAAATACAAGACAGATGACTAACGCAACTCGACTAGACTACTTTCAAGACCCTGACATGTCTTCTTATACCGACCTCTTCATAGTCGATAATCCCGAACTCCACCGAAACCTTGGACTCCTCCCATGAAGATTTTGGACAACCATCACCCAACACCCGAAGCCTTTCTCCGAGTGGGAACGCCGCAACAACAAACAAGTCTTTTTCTTTAAGGGATGTAGAAGAAAACCCAAACAAATCTTCAAACGGTAGAGTAGAACCCGGTGCCAAACAAACTCCACGAAAGTATATAACAATAGGAACTTGGATTAAAATTAAAACTAATGGGTGTATGTGTTTTGGTAGAAATTAATTCATGAAGTCTTAAAAACACAAAAAATATGAACTTTTGATTTTTGAAATTTTCTCTCAATATTTCCCTCTCAAAGTTTGTCAAAAGTTATCTGAAAAAGGTTGGTTCATGCACATATAAAATCTGGGAAAAGTTTAGTGGGAACAAAGGTGGTAAAGTGGGAAAACTACCAAAAAATTGTTCCCTCCAAATCTCGTTCGAACGACACTTCAAATGATAATTCTGAACAAAAAACCAAATTCTCGTTTTAAATCTCGTTCGAATGACTTGGATCTCGTTCAAACGAGAATTAATATCATTCGAACGACCGGCCATGATTGCGGATAATCTCGTTCAAACCCAGTTTCGTATTTTTCTAATTTTTTTTTGGATTTGATATGATTTTTTTCAGGAAAGGTGTCCGAGAACAAAATTGTTAGAACTATGAATTCAAAAAATGTGTAACAAAAAAATACTAACACCCAAAATAAGTTTCCAAGATCTTATATATATATTAATGCATTCATACCTTTAGGAGACATAGGAATCCACATGTTGATGATGTGAAACTTGGCACAAAAATTGGCATGGTTATATTCTTCAAGTTATGACCTCTACATCTTCAACATACACTTTTCATAGAATTGAAAGGATACAACATGAACACTATCCTATAACTCAAATGTTTTTGTCCGGAATTAAGCCAACACTACATAAGACTCAATTGGAAATTTGTGTCCTTACAGTTTCCACCTTCCACTTCAGAAAGGGTTCTGGTTCTGGAAATTGAGTATCCACCGCTCATCGCCGAGGTAAGCGAGTGAGCCATGAAGGTTGAGGGTTTGAGAGGGGAGGTTGAGGGTTCGGGCAGAGTCCCATTTTTATTTTTATTTTCTATCTGCAAAAATGTAACCAACTGAAGTAAGACTATATATGACAAAATTTGCTTTTTCTTTTTTGGATTTTTTCTTGATTTAGTGACTTATCCTATATGCACTTTTAATTTTCTACCGAGATTGTTTCTATTATGCAAAGATAGAGATAAGTATGGAAATGATAATGAAAGTCAAAAATCTTATTTTTTAGAAAATGGGATTAAAAGTAATTAAAAAGGATTTTTGAGTTAGAATTTATTTTGAGAATGAAAATGATTTTTCGAGGAGAATGTTTATTAAATGAAATAGAGAAAATGAGTAATTTTTAAACGAATGACCCTGGGGTAATTTTTCAAAACAATAATTTTTTTGGAAATTGATTTTGGTAAAAGAAGAAAGACAAAATTTTCCCAAATAAAGGGTCGGCATACCCTTTCATCTTCCTATCGACATGGGGGTCAAGTCAAATCAACCCTTAGCTTTGATTCACCTTCCTACACATTAGTGTGCTTCTTTAGGGTTGAGATTTAATCGGGTTTCCAGAGTTTTTATTTTTTGCTAAGGATTTTGAGTATGAAAGGAGGGGCATGGGGTGTGTTTTCTCCGCTAAAAACCACAATTCTTTTCTTGCTTCTCATTTCCTATTCCTCAAATGGCTCTTCCCATGTATGAAGAGTCATCCTCTTACCTTAAAGGAATGTAGGCCATGTTCCTTTAAAATGTGGACTATGATGCTTTTAGCCCACGTCGAGTTTTTCTGTGGCTTAATCGAGCCATAGACTGGAGCTTGCTAGCAGTGGCGGTAAGATTCTTGTACCCCGAGGACCATGTCTTCCGTTTTAGCCTAGATGAGGTATGTCCTACTCGTGAGGAATTCTCAACATTGTTTGGGATCAGTCCCAATGTGTCGGTGTGGCTATGCCAAATTTTTCTCATACTCCCATAGTATTACTGGCGGATTTGCTCCATATTTCTCCTTCGACGGCTCAACTGCTGGTTACTTGAGGGATTATTTCTCTTCAGGCAGTTATGTATTCTGTTCATCTGAGGGATTTTAAAGATCCTGGATCTACCAGAGATGTTTCCTTAGGCCCTACTGCGAGGGTTTTTCTGGCTATATGGGACTTGATGGTCGATCCCCAAGTGGCTGCGATAATGGTATGGATGTATTACAACCATAATCTTGTGACGTTGGTGTTGGATGAGACCCTGAACGATCTTGATGCCTGGAAAGAGGGTCATTTTGACTTTTTAATAGGGATCTTGGTAATGTTGTTCATGTGTCTTGTAGAGAGGTTTCGTCTGGCGACCCCTCCTGAGTATCCCTTGGTGGTTGTGCCTAAATTATTTATTTAACATTTCTTCAGTTTCATCCCATTTGAAGAGAACTGGGTCAACTAGTTTATGAAGCACGAAGTCTGGTGTCTTGCGGTCAGTGTCATGATAGGGAGACTTACAGCCTATTTTGAAGCTTGGAGGGTGCTAGTATGTGCCATTGGTTGGCCTTTGTCAGACTTCCTTTTATTTCCCCTACTGAATTCTATGCCAAGTCGGATGGGAACAAATTATGCCCCTCGCATAATGAACTTCTACCCATTTGAGGAACTGAATGTATCAGTACGGATAATGCTAGTCTCCTTGTGCTAGTTCCATCGATCGTCTTTCGTTCATCATAATCTATAGGAGGGGATTGGCATGTGTTTGGGGACTACCTGAAGTGGTTGTGGAAGCTGGTACTGGAGAAAATGATGGAGGAAGAGACTCGGAAAAGGTGGCTCATCACCTTCGATACCACGGGGAAAAGTGTTGTGGTTTTACGTAGGCTTTCCAGGGTATATTTATTTATAGAGATCATATAAAGTGTTGTGGTTTTACGTAGGCTTGCCAGGTTTATTTAAAAATGGTTTAGTCAGTGAAAGGGGGTGGTTTATTTAACTCCCTTTACTAATACTTCATGTAACATCGATGTCTTCATTAACTAGAAATAAAAATGATTTTGACCATATTTTATTTTGCCACTTGATGAGTTTTGCATTTGAATTATCTATACCAATCGCTAAGGCAATCCTTTTGCTCATCAAATGATGGAATGATCGCCATTTTTGAAGGTTTGAAAAGAATAGCATTTTATGAAAGAGAAGGGGATAGTGAACATGTATGGAGTATGGGTTACCTACATACCTCTGGGGGTTCTGAAAATTTTTATGAGTCTCATTTTGAAAAGAAAATATTTTTGAGAGGATTAGGTCCCACATAATTCTGGGTAGGGGAAATAAAGAATTTTTTTTAGAATAAAAGGGGGATGGGAATAGTCGTAGTGCGTCGAGATTTCAGACTAAGGGAAAAATTTCTTGAGACGGTCCAGGTTAACTGGATGAACCATCTCTTCTTCTCTCACGTTTGTGAGCATAGCGGTGTCGCTTGAAAGAATTTTCTTCACAATGTAAGCGCCACTCCAATTCAGTTTGAATTTACCTCTGGGGTCCCAAACGGGTTCTATGAACTCCTTGAGGGCAAAGTCTCTGTCCTGGACACCACAATCCTTAAATTTTTGATTGAATGATCATGTCATCCAACGATGATACCCTTATATATGGTGTTGATACCAAATTTAACCTGCTGACGTGGACTAATCATAAGAAGACACGTGTCAATCTACGTGGCATGTACCGATATTTTTACAATCATATTAGCAACGAGGAACTCTGCATCCCCGATCAACTCAGACGCTCCGACCAACAAGAACTCTATGAGGAACTTTTGAGTACCGAGCAACTTATGAATACCGAGCTACTTAGGCGGTCCGAGCTGCACCTCGAACAAAGCATTAATAGCAGGATAACCAACAGATTGACTGCGCATTAAATGCTTATTATTATCATACATATGTATACGCTTAAGGGGCATTGAATGTATTACCCTTTCACATGTACAACCTTAGGGCTATAAATACATTGTATTATCCTCATTATAAGGAGAGCGGAATTTCTTAATAAAACTTGTAATCGAGAATTCCCAAACAGTCATCAATAACAGAAACAGTGGACGTAGGCCATTCTTATAAGGCTGAACCACTTTAAAATTTCTTTGTCTCATTTTATTTTATCTGTGATTAAATAATTAGATATAATCTAATTTTTTACATCAACAGATTGGCACCGTCTGTGGGAAACGACTGGTAATATCATTTTTCATAAAAAATAATTCATTACAAATGGCTGATAATCCAGAACCTAGCAATCGAAATGCTGGAAGCCCTCCAAATCCATCTGCTCCGCCAAATATTCCAGATCTGGCTGGAATAATGACAAATCTGGCTCAGGGCCAGACAGCCATGCAAGAAACTATGCGATAACTCATTCAAACCCTCCATGGTGGTGCACCAACCCATTCAAGACTGTGAAGTATTCAAAGAAATACCCGTTTACTTTCTTCGCGTACTAGGCGTACCAATTCATATCATACTGAGGAGTCTGAAGATTTTTCTTATCAACCTGGACGAACTTCGTCGGTACGAGCCACAGATACTGAACAACGTATCACTCTCTCTCCAGAAAGGACTAGTGCGCTAGAAAGATTAAGCAGAGTATCTCCTTTTGATCGATTAGGTCCTAGTAGGAGCAAAAGTCCTCCTAAAGCCACATCGAGGAGTTTTCGACGACCATCAGACTTAAGGGAAGGATCTACCCAGTCGCGACCAGCTTCTCGTCAAGATAGATCCCAGGAAGCCACATCAACGCGATCAGTTGCTCGAACTAACAGGCCCGAGGAAGGAAATGATGCGTAGAAAGGCTCTATTCAGAGGCTAGAGGATAGATTAGGGGAAATGGCTAAAGCCAAGAACCCTCTACAACGAACTTTTGTTCAAGGAACACCTTTTGTCCAGGCCATTGTAGATTTTCCCACACCATCAAAGTTCAAAGCACCTGTTGTGACCCCCAAATATGATGGAAAGACCGACCCTATCCTTCATATAGAATAATACCAAGCTGCAGCCGACATCTATGTTGTTCCAAATGAGATAAGATGCAGAGCATTCTCGAGAAATCTTATCGCATCTGCTCAAATATGGTATAATAATCTTCATCGGGGAAAGATCTCAACTTTCTTTCAACTGGCCGAGTTATTCATTGGGAATTTCTATTTTGGGGCAAAGCCAGTTAAACGAGTAGCGCATTTGTTAAGTGTTAGACAAAAAGCTGGTGAGAGTGCTAGAGATTATATAACTCATTTTAATAACGAGAAGCTCGAAGTCATTGATTATGAGGAAAAGACAGTGATTACCGCCTTGATGAGTGGACTACTACCCAACAAGTTGTACTACACTTTGGCCAATGATCCACCTAGAACCATGTCAGAACTGATGGGAAAAGCGGCCAAGATTATGAATGCCGGGGAGGCTATGGCTGTGAAGAAGAATATGAATGCCAAAGAAACCAAGGTGGAAAGTGATAAAGCTAAGAAGAAAGAGCATAAGAATAATGGTAGTGACAAACACTCAAAAACAAGGTCTTCATGGGAAGTATTGAAGAAATTTGATAATTATACTCCTTTGAAGAAAGACATCAACCATGTTCTAGAAGAAATCAAGAACAACGAGGAATTAAACTGGCCAGAGAAAATGAAGGCAAACCCTGACAGGAGGAACAAGGTAAAATATTGCGAGTTTCACAAAGATCATGGCCATATGACCAAAAATTGCATAGCTCTTCAGAATGAGATTAAAACACTCATCAGACGGGGAAAACTGGCAAAGTATGTTGATCATAGAAATGAAAGAAAAAATAGCGACCGAACAAGAGAGAGGTCTAGATCTCCTCATCGAGCAGAGGAGGACAAGAAAAGAGACCATGAAGTTGATCCAGAAAATGACCCCGATCTTCCCAAAAGACCAAGGCAGCCAGAATGTGAGGTATTTTCGATACGCTTTAGGTCATTTGAGTGTAATGTTATTACCGGTGGAGATGCAGGAGGAGGAGACCTTACTGCAGAGAGAAAAGCTTACCTCTGTGAAGCTCAATATTGCTCATACATTCAACGAATAAATCTAGCTGAGGAGGATCTCCCTAGAAAGGTAAACAAAGAGAAATTGATCATTGGTTTATCAAAGAACGACCTCGCAGGTGTTCTATATCCTCATGATGACCCATTGGTGATCAAAATGAGGATGAAAGAAGTGATGATTTCAAGAGTACTGGTAGATAATGGTAGCTCGGCAGACATCATGTTCTACTCGTGCTTCGACAGTTTAAATCTAAAACTATCTCAACTGGAGCCTTGTCACAGACCCCTCCTGGGTTTTTCTGGTGAGAAAGTTTTTCCACTTGGGATGATCAAGTTGGATATATTCATTGGTACATGGCCTGCTTGTCGAAAATAAAGAATACGATTCTTCGTGATGGATAAGAATGTTCAATCAGCATACAATATCATCATGGGAAGAGTAGGATTGAAGAAGTTCGAGGCTGTACCATCTATGGTACATCAATGCCTAAAATTTCCAATAAATTTTGGAGTAGGAGTTATGAAAGGTGATCAGAAAGTAGCTCGGGAATGCTATTATTCATCCGCCGAGCAAGAAGAACTAGAGGAATCAAGGAAAAAGACTACTACCTATCAAGTGGATGGAGGTGCAGAAATTGAAACATTGGATCCTAGAGATGAGTCGCAACTCGTGAAGGGTCAAGTGGTGGAAGCTACTGAAAACATCATTCTGGACGCTGAGCACCCTGAACGAACTACTTAAGTAGGTTCATCATTGGAAGCCTCACTAAAGCAGAAATTGATAACTTTCTTAAGAATCAGAAAGCAAACTTTTGCGTGGAATTATGGGGATATGCCCGGGATAGACCCAAATTTCTTATATCACGAACTCAATGTGAATAAGGAGATCAAGCATGTGAAGCAGAGAAGAATAGTATTCAGTCTTGAGAAGAATCAAGCTATACATGAGGAAGTCGAGAAGCTCTAGAAAGCTTTCTTTATTGAAGATGTTAAATATCCAGACTGGTTAGCAAATGTGGTAATGGTGAAAAAGAAGAACAACAAATGGAGGATGTGTGTAGACATCACCGACCTCAACAAAGCATGCCCAAAGGATCACTTTATACTGCCCCGAATTGATCAACTAGTGGATGCTACCTCGGGACACGAGCTGCTGAGCTTCATGGATGCTTATTCAGGTTACAATCAGATTAGAATGAAACCTGAAGACAGGGAGAGTACTTCTTTCAGGGGAACTTATTGTTATAATGTTATGCCTTTTGGTTTGAAAAATGCAGGTGCAACATATCAGCTGCTGATGAACAAAGTATTTGCAGAACAAATCAGTTGCAATATGGAAGTCTATGTTGACGATATGCTGACAAAGGGAAAGAAAGCTGCTGATCATCTAGTTGACTTAGGCCAGACCTTTGATCAACTAGATAAATATCAAATGAAGCTGAACCCGACGAAGTGCATATTTGGAGTACGAGAAGGCATGTTTCTCGGGTAAATTGTCAATCAGCGAGGCATTGAAGCTAACCCTTAAAAGATCAAAGCTCTGTTAGGGCTGCGATCCCCAACGATGAAGAAAGAAGTGCAAAGTCTTACAGGACGAGTAGCAGACTCAACAAATTTGTATCGCGAGCAACTGATCGATGTCTCCCATTCTTCAAGACGCTCCGAAAGACTTTTGAGTGGAATGATGAATGTGAGAAGGCTATTTAAGACTTGAAGAAATATTTGGGAGCACCACCACTGTTATCCAGGCCAGTGATGGGAGAAAAATTATACTTGTATCTGGCAATGTCCGAGAATGCAGTTAGTTCGACATTGATAAGAATGGAGAATGGAGTAAAAAAACCGATCTACTACATAAGTAAGGCCTTCTGAGGAGCAGAGATCAGATATCCAAAGCTGGAAAAATTGGCACTAGCATTGATCGAGGCAAGTAGAAGAATGAAGCCATACTTCCAGGCTCATACTATAGTAGTATATACTGATATGCCATTGAGGCAAGCCCTTCATAAACCAGAAAAATTAGGAAGATTGATGTGCTGGGCAATAGAACTTGGTGAATATGATATAGTTTATGAACCCAGATCATCGCTAAAAGGGCAAGTGGTAGCAGATTTTATAGCAGAGTTCACCTATCCTGATACCCCCGAGGAGCAAAAGTTACTGACTGATCAACCTGTGGATGTTACAGGATCATCAAATGCAAGCCCAGACCAACTTAGCTTGGTAAAAGGGCAAGTAGATGTTACAGAATCATCAAATTCAAGCCCAGACCAGCTTAGGTTGGTAAAAGGGCAAGAAAAGATGATCGATGAACAGTAAGAAATATCAGGAGATGGTGAAAGGAAGTAACAAATTTTCCACCCAGGAACTCTGTCAGATCAGAAATTTGAAGACGAGTTACCTATATGGAGTTTATATGTGGATGGCTCATCTTGCGCAACAGGTTGTGGCGCAGGGATTGTTCTTAATAATCCAGACAAGGTTGACAGGGAATATGCCCTACGCTTCCAATTCAAAGCTTCGAATAATGAGGTTGAATATGAAGCCATGATTACAGGTCTTAGTTTGGCAATAACCATGGGGGCAGAGCAGGTTATTATTTTCAGTGACTCGCAATTGATCATAAATCAAATGATGGGAGTATATGCAGCCAAAGGAGAATTAATGATCAGTTATCTTGCAAAGGCAAGGGAATTGGTATCAGAATTTGCTGCTATTCAGCTGGTCATAATACCAAGAATGAAGAATGCGAGGGCGGACGCCTTAGCTCGATTAGCATCAGCTACTCGTATCGAGCTATGAAGAACAATCCCAATTGAAGTTTTAGCTGGTCGGAGTATAGATGAAGATTTGACGATGAATTTTATTACCCTTAATTTAGGACCATCTTGGATGGATTCCATCAGGGCATATATTGAGGAGTGGGAATTACCAACTGACAAACTTGCAGCCAAAAAACTGAAGTTTAAAGTTTCTCGTTATGTACTGAATAATGGTATTTTGTTCAGACGAGGAATTATAGCAGGTTTGCAAAGATGTGTGCATCCCACCGAGGTGAAAGACTTGATTAAAGAGATCCATGAAGGGTCCTGTGGAGCCCATGTAACAGGTCGGACTCTTTTGCAAAGGGTGATGGCGTAAGGATACTACTGGCCAATGATGAGGGCTGATTGTATAGCCTACGCCAAGAAATGTGATAAGTGTCAGCATTTCTCCTCCATTCGAAGAACTCCCCAAGCGTTGTTGACACCCATTACTTCCCTTGGCCATTTGTCATGTAGGGAATTGACTTGGTCGAACCACTTCCAACAACCAGGGGAAGATTTAAATATCTCGTTGTCGCAGTGGATTATTTTACTAAGTGGGTAGAAACTGAGCCTCTTGTCGACATGACGTACGAGAAGGTGTATCAATTTATTTGGAAAAATGTCATCTGTAGATATGGTCTTCCCCATGCATTCATTACTGACCATGGAACACAATTTGACAACGACGAGTTCGCTGCCTATTGTCATCAGTCAAATATCTTGAAGATCCACTCGGCACCAGGCCATCCCCAAAGCAATGAATAAACTGAAGTAACAAACAAAACGCTACTGAATGGCTTGAAGAAAAGACTGAATGACGCGAAAGCAAATTGGATCAACGAGCTACAATCAGTACTATGGGCTTACCGAACTACTTCCCGAGCAGCAACAGGGGAATCTCCATATATGCTGGCATTTGGAAGTGAAGCCGTTATACCTGCCGAGTTGGGTCTTCCGACACACAGAGTACTGAATTTCAATTCCCCTGTCATCGACTTAATGAGAAGATTGGATTTAGACATGCTCGAGGAAGTTAGAGAAGAAGCATCCATCAAGAATGCTGCTTACCAACAACGAACAGCTTTGTTATACAACAAGAGGGTAAAGAAGTGCGACTTAAAAGAAGGAGACTATGTGCTAAAGAAAGTGATTCAAAAGCACAACAAATTGGAAGCAAACTAGCATGGACCTTACCGAGTTACAAAAGTTGTTCAACCAGGAACCTACAGAATAGAAACTTTAGAAGGGCAGGAGTTTAAGAATGCATGGAATGCAGAACACTTGCGCAAGTATTATCAGTGATGTAAACTCTCAAACATTTTCGTTAGTATGCATAAAGTGACAATATTCTTCCCAGTTCTCTCCTTTTATTGAAATTTTTTCGCTGAATACTCGTGCTACGCATTCAGCAAAAGTACTACTCAGACTACTCAGAAATCTATTCCTAAAAATGCCAACTAAGGTTGGTTAGGAAGTAAATCTATTCCTAAAAATGCCAACTAAGGTTGGTTAGGAAGTAAATCTATTCCCGAAAATGCCAACTAAGGTTGGTCGGGAAGTAAATATATTCCCGAAAATGCCAACTAAGGTTGGTCGGGAAGTAAATATATTCCCGAAAATGCCAGCTAAGGTTGGTCAGGAAGTAAATCTATTCCTAAAAATTCCAACTAAGGTTGGTTAGGAAGTAAATCTATTAACTAAAAATGCCAACTAAGGTTGGTTAGGAAGTAAATCTATTCCTAAAAATGCCAACTAAGGTTGATTAGGAAGTAAATCTATTCCCAAAAATGCCAACTAAAGGTTAACTATAGTTGGTCAGAAGAATTTTAAAATATGAGTATGTGAAAATGATCAATAAGTTGGTCAAGAAATAAAGTATCATCAATTTTGGTTAGTCGTCAAATGATTACCACAAATTCTAGATAGTCGACAATAAGTTTTAACAAACTCCAGTTGATCGACAAATAACACAATGTTGTTATCTTTTTAACAGATATACATGCACAGATGTAAAGTGTTTTATGATTACAAGACAATGGCAGTCAAGATTTGCAAATAAAATTATTTCATTAAATGTAGAACAAAAAACATCAAAAATGAAATACAAATTTATTACATCAAGATTCCTATTCTATTGGTTTCTTCCCCCCTGCTTTTGAAACAAGTTCCTCTCCAGCAGGTGGATCATTCAAAGCATAAGGGGAATTTATGAAGTTAAGATCTTTAAGAATCCTGATGTTCATCACAGATGGTCGATCGAGTAGGTGCTCGGGACGAGATATCTCAACATTGGAATGGAGATTGTAATCGCCAAGGTATTTGGAAATCAAACACCGAGGGATGTCCCGAGCAAGGATACAACTCATGTCAAGCTTGAATGGTGGCACTGGTAGGTCGAGCAGCCCAGGATTATGGTAATCCCACACGTAATGACCCTGTTCCAGTTGCAGTACACCTAAGGCATTCAACCATCATTATTTGTAACCCTCATTATTTGCATTTTGGATACGATCATCCAAATGGTAGAGAGCCTCATTATAGCCAGCCATCCAGAATTATCTGGGCTGCTTGTGGAATTGATATGTCAATCTTTCCAGTTGCTCGTGGAGACTTTTTATAAAGAGTTCTTTATTCTCAAAGGCAGACTTCTGCGCAGAAAGCTGCTCATTCAGATTCCTGATCTTCTTAGACATTTCAGCCAATGCCTGGTTTTTTGCCATCAGTTGGAAGGCTGAGTTCTCCAGAGAAGATTGAGTTCTCTGTTCCTCGACAGTAATCTGAGCAGCTCTTGCTCATCCCCGAGTAGAGGTAGAAGGCCCAATCCTCTTCAAGGTTTCTAATTTATCCCTCAGGTTGGTGTTTTTGACCTCCAAGAAAGAGAATCCCTCGTCGTTCACAGAGACCAAAGCGTTTGAGGTGGAAGCTACAGACTTCAACTGAGACACCTCTCTTTGAGGTCATTGTTTTCCTACTCTAACAACTCAGCTATCTGTCTGTGCTCTTCGACCTCAGCCTTCAAATTTCTCTCCCTCACATCGTAAGCAGCAAACAGTTTATCGTATCCCTTATCAGCACTGAGTTGCTGATACTTCTTCTCGTATCCTTCGTGCAAAAGGGCTGTAGATTCCTTATATTGTTGCAGAAGTTGTTCAAGAGTGCCCTGGAGATCTTTAATCATATCATAGTATGCTACGTTGTTATCCACTGCACGATCGAGCAGGCACTTCAAATACTGATAGGCTTCAATTGCTTGCTCTGAAGCACCTTGACTAAGGATGTCAATGATTTGAGCTGCACTCATGTCTGAATGACCAGCTTTGAAATACTCATTGCATTTCCTTAACAGTTTTGCATCGTGAGAAGATAATAATTCCATCATGGCCAGTATCTAGTAAAGGAAGAAAAAGAAAGAATCAATAAGAGTACAAACAGAGCATGAAGAAGAGAATCAACAGTATGCATAAGCAAAAGTTCAAATTTTACTGCATCATAAAGGAGAAGTACAAAGTTCAGAGTTACATTTGACAAAGAAAAATAAAGTAGAGAAATATCCGAACAACTCTACACCTTTTCCTTATCTCCCAAAACTTTCTCGGGAGGCTGGGACGAGGAGTTAGGTTGCTCGGATGGAACAGAGGTTTGCTCGAGAAGTGCTGTAGGTTGCTCGGATGAAGTAACGGGTAGTTGAAGTTCCTCGCCAGTGGGCTGGATAGCTGGGGGATGAGAAATTTGATCTCCCATCACCATGGAATATTCCTCAGAGGCAGCTTCGTCCTCTTCTTCTTCTTCAGAAGTTGGAGGGGGGCCCGGGATGTGTCGCTAAAATAGTTCAGAATTTTCATCAACTTTCGTCTCTTGCAAAGCAGCGACCCATCCATGTCTAAAGTATATTCCACTTGCGACATCATGGCAGCCAAACCTTTATCCCAACTGCTGCTGAAGGATTTTTTGACAGCCAATTTCCTTTTTGTCTTCTCCGAGGAAAGCTTCTCGGAAAGAAGATCATCAGCAGCCTTCAATTTATTCTCAACTTCCTCCTTCTGATGACTTACTTCCCGAAGTTGACCCAACTCCTCCACAGTAGTCTTGAGCTTATTTTCAATCTCCCCGAATTTTTGAGCTTCCCTTCGAGCTCTTTATTCTTCTCCTCCAAATCATTTATTTTTCTCCAACCTCTTGGAGACCTCAATAACCTGAGCCTTCTCCTGCTCGGTCGAATTGAGCCTCTTCTCCCAAATCACCTTGTCAACAGCATACTTCTGACGAGAATCCTTCAGGGATTGCGTCAGACCTACCAAGGCTTCCTCTACACCAGATGAGGAGCTTGAAGCTTTAATAGCTTCATCTTTCTTCATAATTGTATTAACACAGGTCACCAACTGGGAAAATAAAAGCAAGTCAGTGCACAGATACAAAAAGGAAAGAATGAAAATTTAAGACTATAGGACTTACAGAAGCGATATGACGAGCTGTTAATGTGGTAACTATGTCACGAGAAAGGTTTTATTCAATACCTTGGATCTCGGGAATGATCCAAGTCTTCACCGAGTTCATAGCAGAGCTCGGGGTAACAAAAGTGGGAACACCACTAGTCGGGGGCTGAGAGATGGATTTAGCCAAATTAATAGAGGAGCTTTTCTTTAGCCTCCTCAGGAGAGCATCAACGTTCTCGACTAACGATGTAGTCTTAGTCGGAGAAATGACAATCACCTCGCTTGGAGCAGTAGCCTTGCTCGGGGCCACTGGGGGCTTCTCGATAACCTTCACAGGAGCATCCGAAGGAGGTGAATTAATTTTCTTTGCCCCCTCTCCTGGGACATCAAGCTTACTTTTCTTTGCCTCTCCAGCAATAGAGGCAGATTTCTCAAAAAGGGTAGGAGGTCTTCTTTTTTTCATCCTTTCACTCAAGGGAATATGTGACTCAGGTGAAGAACTTGTAGAGGCTGGTATTGGTTCTGTGTCTCTTATCACCGAACGAGCAGTAAAAGAGGAGGTGTAACTCTCGTACTGCAACAAATATGAAGCTGACCTAATATGCTCGTCGACAAAAGTCTGATGCAAACTCCAGATAAGTTTTAAATGCCTTATGTTAACGTCTTTCTCTTTTGGAGATTTTCTTTTGCTGTCAACTGCAAATAAATCAAAATTAAAATATCAGTGACACATTTTATCAAACACAAAGGAAGCATAATTTTGAAAATAAAATAAAAAAACCTATCCCATTGCCATAGGGAGGACATCTGGGACCCTGGTAAACATCAGCTCTAGTTAATGGAGGGTGTTTCCAATTTTTCATAACAACCCCGTGCTCAAAGTAGTCCCTATTGGCATCTGGGAGATTGACCACTAAAGCTCTATTTAAAAACCTAGTTTTTAAATAAAAAGTATTATCACCCACAACCCATCTATAACAAAACATAATCTCAGGAATTCCTATACGAGTTCCAGGAATTTGATTTAATCTATAAACTCCGTTAACTATTCTCCATGTATTGGGGGTTATTCTTGCAGGAACCACATCAAAGTATTGTTAGAATTCCATACATAAAGGGTTTGGGGGAAAAGAAAAGCCACATTCAGCGACAAAGAGACTGGGGAACCAATGTCCCTCAGCCAAAGGAAAATAGTTTGAAGGCTCATAAAGCTCTTCCAAAATAACCCATGAGGGAATAGAGAAATCAGAGTGAAACTTATCAATTGATTCTACAGGATAAACCATGATGAAAGAAGGAAATCAAAGAGAAAGAAGAAAATCTTACAGGAAAGGGATGAGTCTGTTGACAACAAATGATAGAAGAGATGAACGCACGGGAGAGAGAAACAATGGAAAATTCAAAGAGATAAAAATGAAAAAGTAGAAGACAGTGGGATTTTCTACAACGTTTAAATACTTTGCCTTGGGAAAGGGTAAAAGTAATGATTGCAAAAAGAGACGGTTACGTTACCGGCGGCTAAAAAGACAAAAAGGGTACGGGAATCGAAGCGGTTATAAAAATTCAAAAAAGACCGATTCTACAAATTTGGAAGGAGAAATAAATACAAAAGAAAATACTCCTAAATTTCAGGATGATCATTTAAAACCGCCATATTTCAAGAAAGAATGTTCCACACTCCTCAAATCTCGAACTGTGAAACATTGGGGGCTTCTGTTGATACCAAATTTAACCTGCTAACGTGGACAAATCATAAGAAGACACGTGTCAATCTACGTGGCATGTACCGATATTTTTACAATCATATTAGCAACGAGGAACTCTACCTCCCCGATCAACTCAGACGCTCCGACCAACAAGAACTCTACGAGGAACTTTTGAGTACCGAGAAACTTATGAATACCGAGCTACTTAGGCGGTCCGAGCAGCTTAGGCGATCCGAGCTGCACCTCGAACAAAGCATTAATAGCAAGATAACCAATAGATTGACTGCGCATTAAATGCTTATTATTATCATACAGATGTATACGCTTAAGGGGCATTGAATGTATTACCCTTTCACATGTACAACCTTAGGGCTATAAATACATTGTATCATCCTCATTGTAAGGAGAGCGGAATTTCTTGATAAAACTTGTAATCGAGAATTCCCAAACAGTCATCAATAAAAGAAACAGTGGACGTAGGCCATTCTTATAAGGATGAACCACTTTAAAATTTCTTTGTCTCATTTTATTTTATCTGTGATTAAATAATTAGATATAATCTAATTTTTTAAATCAACAGATGGTATACCTTAAGTCTCTTTTCATTCAAGACTGACAGTTCATCAAAGCAACTCTGATGCCATTCTTTTTTGCTAACTTTTCTTTCGATCATGATGCGCATGGAAGGTATTTATGGATCAATGGGTAGGACTGCTTCCATGTCGTACACTAGGGAATAAGAGGTAGCTAGTAGGAATTCTAATTCAAGTGAGGTATCCCCATAGGGAATAAGGGATCCGATTGGTTCAATCTCTGTAATTCTCAATCATCTTGGTAATTATGGTTTTAAGGATTTTGTTGGCGGCTTCAACAAGACCATTGGTTTGGGGTCGGTAGGGAGAAGATTAGTGTCTCCGAATCTCATACTCATCGAATAGATTTATGACTTCGGCTTTTAAGTGGACTCCATTATTCGATAGTAACTTATAGGAACATCGTATCGGCGGATGATGTTCTTTTTGAGGAACTTAACCACTTTATTGGCATTCAACACTATGTTTGACTTGGCTTTAACCCATTTAGTGAATAATTAATGATGACTAGGATTAATTCATAACCATTAGAATCTTTGGGAGTAACCTTCCCTATGATGTCAATGCCCCAAGTGGAGAAACTCCATGGAGAGGTCATGTTGTAAAATTATAAAGGAGGAAATAATTGAAGATTGATAAACTGCTGGCATTTTAGGCATCTTCGAACATAGATAGTGCAGTCTTGAACCATGGTGGTCCAATAGTACCTTTGATAGATAATCTTCTTAGAAAGAATATAACCGTTTATATGGGGTCCATATTCCCCACTGTGGATCTTCTGCATCATTTCTTCAACATCAGCCCCTTCTATGCAGTGTAAATGGGTTATATCAAAGTTTTTCTTGAAAAGCGCTTTATCGTAGATGATATACTGGGAAACTAATTTGCGCAGGGTCACATGTATTTCTTATCTGTGTATTAAGGATGCTTACCATGTTTGAGGAGGAACTAAATGTTATAGTAACATAACCCAACCATATTAGAATCATCCTCAGAGACGAGCTTAATGTGGTAGCAGTGGGTTAGCATACCTTGTTTCTAAACCAGGAAAGGGGCCATTGTTATTCCCTCAGGCGTATCGACTATGAAGGCTAGGGCAGCAAGGGCATCAGCTAGGATCTTCTTTGCACGCGAAAAGTAGTGGAAGGTGATATCATTAAACTGGGAGGCAAGTTCTTATAGATGAGCATGGAAGGGTATGATCTTTTTATTTTTGACATCTCATTTCCTTAGGATTTGGCTGATAATGAAGGCAAAGTCTCCCTAAATGTTTAGGTGTCAAATTCCTTTGAGGGAGATTTGACGCCTACGGTGCATGCCTTATACTCAGTCATGTTATTAGTGCATGGGAAGTCTACTTTGATGGCAATGAGGGTGTGAGAGTCATCAGGGGAGATAAAGAGTATCCTAATGACGTATCCTTTCTTGTTGGAAGATCCATCAAAGAACATTTACCATCTAAGGTCCTCTTAAGAGGTGCAAAGAATATATTCATTTGGGAATTTAGAGACCCAAACGTTGGTCCCTTCCATGGGGTAATCATCAAGGCAGTCAGAGATGGCTCTCCCTTTCATAGCTTTCTGTGTGACGTACACAATATCGAATTCAGTTAATAACATCAACCAACGGGCCATTCAACTGGATATAGTGGGTTTTTCTATAAGATATTTGATGGGATCCATACGAGATACTAATCTAATAGGGAAAGAGAGCATGTAGTGCTGTAACTTTTGTGTGACCCAGATCAGGGCGTCACACGCTTTCTCTAAAGCAGGGTAGTTGACCTCGTACCCGACCAAATTCCAAAGCTTTATAAATCGCTCTTTCCTTACGGTACTAGTCAATGTATTGGGGTAACAAATACCCTATTTTATTATTTTTTATGGTCAAGTATAAGAGGATAGGGAGACCTAACTACAGAGGCATGATCACAGGAGGTCGGGTGAGTTATTTCTTGATTCGGTCAAAGGATTCTTGGAAGGCCTCATTCCAGGATTTAGTTTAATCTTTTCGGAGAAGTTTGAAAATGGCTTCGTAGATGGAGGTCAATTGGCTGATGAACCGATTGATGTACTGTACTTTACCCAGGAATCCTCAGACTTCCTTCTCTATCCGTGATGGTGACATATCAAGTATGGATTTCAGCTTGGCATGGTCTACTTTGATTCTCCTCTCACTGATTATGAATCCCAAGAGTTTTCCTTTTATGACTCCGAAAATACACTTTTGTGGATTAGTCGCATCTAGTATTACTGCAGTCACTCGAAGAACTTTTAGAGGGAAGGAATATGAAATTATAGAGTATTAGACTTAATGAAAATGCCATCAATGTAGACTTCAACATCCTTGTGAATAAGTTCATGAAGGATGATTGTGGCAGCCCTTTGTAGGTAACCCCAGTGTTCTTGAGTCCGAATGGCATAAAAGTGTAGCAGAAAGATCCCCATGGGGTGATGAAGGAAATTTTCTCTTGATGGTCAAGGTTCATCTTAAGCTTGTTTTGGACATCCCCTCGGTATCCTCGCAATGGGCGAGCGTGCGATGGAGGGATCCTAGGTCCCGCGCGTCCCTCTCGGGAGCGCTTCGGCCGACGTCATTTGGGTGAGGTGAAAAATGTAGAGAGATTAGAGTCGCCAGTCTATTTTACTCAAAACAGACAAAAAAAGGGGAAGCCATCCCGAAGGACAGCATCCAAAGACATACTGATGCATACGAAACTAAAATGATTCGAAAAGGGTCCGGAGGCTAAGTTATGAAATGGGAAGGTGTTAGGCAGCCATTCCGCCCTTTCGGTCTCTTATGGGTTTTTGCTATTTTCCTTTTATTTTTCCCGTGATGTGTGTGCATGTGTATATATAGTGGAGATAATAATCATTGACTTGCACCATGAAAGAGGTAAAGCGAGTCATCCGTAGGAAGTTATAAAAATAATAGAAAATATAATTTATGCGATTATCCTTACATTGACCGTTATGATGGAACGATAACACATGTGGAATAATACGTCACTAAGAACAAATATATGTATATATATAATATAAGAGAGTGGAGTTTAGAGAAAATAGAAAATGAGAGAAAAAGTAAAAATAGGACTCGAGTCTCAGGTTTTACCCCGATGTGCCTACGTAGCCTATAGAGGCATCAAAGTCCACGTAGTTCGCATGCAAAATGAAGGGTGGGGTTTATCCCATAAATCCAAACGGGGGATTCTCTTATTTGTGTGTGTGTGTGTGTGTGTGTGTGTAGAAAAAGTGTTTTAGTTGTGAGAAAAGTGTAAGAAAAGTAAGAGAATTCCCGTTTGGAATTTATGAGCAAACCCTAATTTTCTTATTTTTTGGGTTTTTATTTATATGAAAATAAGAGATGTGCAATAATACTAAATAAAAAGTATATTAGGATGTGTGAGATGAGATAATAAAAGTTCTAAGTAATAAAACAAGTTATTACGAATTTACGAGAATTTAAGGAGAGAGTTGAGAAAATTAGACCTTCTTGAAGATCTTGAGCTTGATCTTCAATGTCGAAGAGCAGCCCTTAGACTTGTATAATGATGGAGGGTAGTCAATTCACCAAGTTTGATGAAAAAGCTGATGAAAAGTGAAGGTTGGAAAGGGATTTGGGTGTGTAAATCACGTTGACTTTGAGAGAGGTTTTCTGGATTTACTGAGAGTGATATGTTTATAATTTGTCTCCCCCTTTGCAAGTGAGGTCAGGCCTCCTTTTTATAGGACCATGGCACTGTCGATCGATACAGCCCTGGTCCTACCTATCGGCACCTACCGATAGGTAGGGTCTGGAATCTGCCGTTTGGCAGTGTCTTTCAGGCCTTTTCAGAAAATTGGTCACAGAACGCAAACCCTTGATCAAAATTGCGTGCGGGGTGGATAGTTGAAAAGGGAATTTATAGACCTTTGAAAGTCCTTTGGACTGCTCCCGGGTTCGGGAGTTGACTTTGGGTCAAATATGGCTCGAAAGCATTCATCAGTCCATTGGACGAGGAATCATCAGAAGCAAACGGATTGTTCGTTCGCATGTTACATTATAATTGTGCACCAGGTGGACCATTAGAAAGGTTAGGAGGCGTACTTTGACATTTCAAACAGTTTGATCTGGTTCGGGGAGTTGACCTTGGTCAACCGGTCCCTAGAAGCATTCGGTGACCTCTCGAAGAAAAATGAATTGTTCATCCGTACCGTAAGTTGGAATCGTGCACGGGATGGACCGCTGGAAAGGGGTTTCAGTGCCCTTTGAAGATTCATTCATTCTTGGTCAAGCTAAATAGTTAACTTTGGTCAAATGGAGCCTGGGAGCGTCCGATGGTCTCTAGATCAGATTTTGAGGGAAAACAGGTCATTTGTCCGCATGGTAAGTCGCAATCATGCACGGGATGGACTGTTGGAAAGGGGATTCAGGTCCCTTCGAAGATTCATTTAGTCTTGGTTGAGCTGAAGACTTTTACTTTTGGTCAAACAAAGCCTGGGAGTGCCCGATGGCTTCTAGGTCAGTACTCGGGGTATGATCTGGGTTTATAGTGATGAAGGGAGGTGATAGGGACCTAAGGAGAGTTTAGGGGGTAACATAATGGGGTGTCTACACTGGTGATATTTGGAGAATCCATCGAGAAATGATTTGAGGGAGAGGTTGGTCGTGTTATCCACGATTATGTCGATTTTGGGCAATGAGTAATCTTCTTTTGGGGATGCTTTATTCAAATTCCGATAGTCGACGCACATGTGGACTTTTCTTCCTAACTTTGGTACAAGGAAAACATTGGCGAGACATATTGGGTATTCGACTACACAAATGAAACCTGCATTCAATTGCTTGACTACTCCCTCTTTGACTTTAAGCAACCATTTGGTACGGAGTTTCATTATCTTCTGTTTGACCAACTTGCATTCTGGAAATGTCGGGATCCCATGCTGAGCTATTTACGAGTAAATGTCGGGCATGTTATAGTAGGACCGTGCAAAACAGTCCATGAATTCTTTTATTAGTTCTTCAAATTGCTCACGCTCATATTCGTTAAGGGTGGACTGTATCCTAATGTCACGCTAATGGCTGCTAGAGTCGATATTAATAACAACAATCTCGTCATCATTAATTTGAATGCGGTTATGTTGCTTATTACTCTCCTTATTATGATCAGTTAAGAATTGTTCACTTAAAAAATCACGATCATCAAAGGTTTAATAAGAAACAAGACAATTAATGTAAGGCAAAACAAAATACTCAAAATTCTCATTTATTTTAGTTTAAAAATAAAACAACATTAAGAACCTCATCAAAACAGGTCTCAGTTACATTGGTATCAAGAAAAGGAAAAACAACAGCAGGTGAAGAGACTTGAGCGGATGGGTTAAACTACGCGGCATCTAAAGGTATCATACAGAGATTCAACCCCAGTGTCTGCAAGTTGAATGATTTTTTGAAGTCACTTTTCTCAGAGTATTTGGTAATTTACATGGTTTGCTCAGTGAGAGGTAGCACTTCATGTTTGCAGTCCTCAGACCAAGAGTTACCATCTTGAAGGAAGATTTCGAACCCTTATTTTATCTTCTTATCAATATGGTCATACCACGGTTTAGAAAATCCACATAAGGGGAAGTATTCACCCTCCTTGATAAATTTTCCATTCAAAGAGTCTCTTAAAATAGTCATTTCATCTTCCAAGATTCTTTTCGATCTCGATCGATGGAGAGATTTAATTCCATCCAGTCAATATTGGTCACACAGGGTGTCGCCCTAGCCCCATTCTGGGCATGAAGTGCATGTTCTTAAATATCTGAATCACATTAACATTATTATGACGGTTGTGTTTTGGACAGACTCGGTCTTTGAAATTATCTCCTGTTGGGAGGGGAAGTGGATCAATTCTGAAACTAGAGATGAGCATATCATTCATCCCATGCTAGATTTCCAATACTAGATTGCTTACGGAAGCATTGTCTGTACTATCGTCATCCCCTAAAATGGTGATAACCTGACCTTTGGCGAAGAACTTCAGTTTCTAATAAAGAGAAGAAGATACCCCTCGCATGATGTGGATCCATAAATGACCAAGGAGTAAATTGAAGCATGCAAGTATGTCAATGACTTGAAACTCGGTTACAGGATTATTAGGGACAACCCTTAGTGTGACTTTTATGGACCCCATTACTTCTCGACGAGAGTTATCATAAGCACGCACGACGGAAAAAGTAGGTGTGAGATCACTGACTTTCATCCCCAAACAGTTGAAGGTTATGAGAAGAAAAACATTGAGATCATATCTGTTGTCAATAAGTGCAATGGGACTATTTTTCCCAAGACTTCATGGGAGATGTTGAGAGAGTAAATGTGATGATAACTTTTCTTTAAAAAAGGAGAGGATTCTGCAACAGGTCAAGGACCCAACCATATTAATGGCTGCTTTGGGAGTAGTGGGATGAGGGACTGCTGGTCAGATGAGGAACTTTAGCATGGCATTCGGATAAAATTAAGAGGACATGAAAATCCCCAATAGGTTGATGTTGGCTTGGGTCCTCTTGAGCGTATCAAGTACTTTTATTTCTTTGATGGTTATTTCCAACATGAAAAGTTCTTCGAAAACTCCATTTCTTTTATCTATTCAATTGTATGAGGAATTAAATATTTATAGTGTCTCCCTGAACTGGTCATGTGGTTCACTAAGGCAGGGAAGAATAAGAAGCCCGTGGCTTCATCTACCTCAGGCTGAATAACTACCTTATTGATTTCCCCCAACATATCTTCGAAAGATTTCATTTCACACAGGTTGGCTACTAGATTGACTTCTCCCTGTCAAAATCACCCCCATTCGATGGAGACTATGTCTTCTTGCCAAGATTAATAAATACACTTGATAACTTCAATGGATTCCTCGTACAAATCTTCCCACTCAATGGGGAAGTGCAGGAGTGAAGGGACCAACCATTCCTTAAGCGTCAAAATGATCAACAACTCAAAAATATTGTTAATTTCACTTGTTTAGCAAAATATATCTGCTATGGTCTGTACCTTATCATCTAGACTGACTTCTTCAACAGGTACCACCCATTTATTTGATTCTCGATCTCACTTTTGGGCTTTCATGAACATGCCACTGAATTTTCGACAATTACCGACCATCTCGATAAGCAATTTTATCCCAAACTCTAAGAGTTGGTTCAATATAGCTGGTAACTGTATGTCTCCCCCATATCGGGTGCATACGATGATGCAGTTACTTATAAGTACTAAAAAAGATTTATCGGTGAAGTAGATAGAATGTAGGAGAAAATATAGTCAAACCTTGAGTAGTTTAGGCGAGATTATAGGGATGATGGGTGCTTTGATGGGAAATTTGAGTATATGGGTCAAATTCTTGTTCACTTTCTAAAAAGATGGCATTTGTATGTGCTGGAAGTGGGTTATGAGTGTATTGAATTTAGGATTAGCCAGTGGGGAGATGATACACTAGTCAATTAGGCCTTGGGATCACATTCTTAAGGTGTAAGAACTAGTCAATGCTACGACCTAGAGATTGGTGGAAATCACAACGAGCATCAAGTTTAAAGTTTTTAGGAATTATATTTGGTAATGGACGAGGGACAAAGGATTTAATGAGATTTCATCTTAAAAGGTCTTGGCATACTTTAAACAGGGGAGCATAGATCTCAGTGCATTATTTCTTGGAAAGATTAGGGCAACCTTCAGGTGCCCAAGAGGTAGCAAGTTGGGAAATATTATTAATGGTTGAGACTGTAGCACTGACAGACTTCTCATACTTTCGGGGAGTGAACTGTCCGGTCATTTTCTTTGTTTCAGATTCAATTTTGGTAATGCCTTCCTCAATTTCTACACCATCCTCTGGAAGGGCAAAAAAAAATATAGGTAATACTATCCTACTATGGATACTCATATGTGAGGCAAGAAGTTCTTCTTCATAATACTGACTTGTTCCTCCCCGGAGGGTCTGTTAGTCATGATGATAACTTTTTCTCTCTAACTTCTTATGAAGCTACTAACTATTTCCCCAGGGTTTTTCTTAAGAAGCTCTAGATCTCCATGCGTAAACTCTAGATCCTTATTGTACTTGCACTGAAACAAGAATTCTCGAGCGACGTCCTTCCAATTATGGGTCCTGGATTCTTCGAGGAACATAAACCATCGGAGGGCACTTTCATTCAAGTTTTGTTGAAACATCTGGTCCATTATCATTTCGGAGTCACCAAGGATGGTCATAGCTCAGTGATAGCTTCTAAGGTGAATAATTAGGGATTATCTTCCCCCTAACTTCTCGATGTCTGACATCTTGAACTTCTCTCGCAGTTTAGCTTTGGGATAAGGAGACATGTGGGTATAGTCCATGTAGTTCCTTAATATCTTGACTTAATAAAACCTTCTTCGATACCAGTTTGAGGTCTTCCTTGACCTTGTTCAGTTCCTCCTCTTTGGGATCCACGGGTAGTGGCAGATTTTCCCCTGGTGGGTAAGGTTCAGAATAAGGAATTACAATGGTGGCAACCCATTAGCACATGGGGCACTTGGAGCATGTTGGTAATCTTCTGGGACCCAGACAGGCTCGGGAGCAGGTGGATGCATGGCATGAGGAAAGAGAACCTCGAATTGTTCGAGAATATGGGCCCGGTGATGCAGTATTTCCTGAACCTCGATTTGAAGGTTGTCAATCTTGGCACTGAGTTGGGCTAAGACGAACAATAGATCAGGATGCACATTCAGTGCTTGGTCAGTGTTCTCCATGAAGAGCTCGTGAAGGTAAACTCCAAACTCAGATGAAGTAACATAAGAACCAGCGGAGCTTCGGGACAGTTTGATGGAAAACTAAAGCTAATGGGGAGCTAGGCCAAAATTGGGTATCCGATCGACCTAAAAGGGAAAATGGTTCGAAGTTATTTTTGAAAACAGGAGGGAGAAAGTTTTTTGTATTTTGGAAGGAGGATAAAATGTTTTATTTAGTATTTTGGTTTTTGAAAAAGGAGGGAAAAGGGAGAGGAATCTCAGCATGATTATTATTATTGTGTTATTATTAGGTTTTTACTTGTATTAGTTTTGCCTAAGTACAGAAAAAATGTCGGACATGACCCGAGCTTGTAAACATAAGGTTTGAACATATGTAAGACACAGTTTGACTTGTTTCCAAGCCCTTTAAAAAAAATGCAAAATAGCGTGAAAATTCGAGCGATATGCCGACCCAAAATTTGGGCAAAGTTTCGCATGGTAATCGACAAACTAAATATGAGTGCCATAGCCTTGACCCCTATACGAGGTTTATGCAATTCTTGGGTTAGTGGAAGGGTTACCCCCTTGGCATGACTTCCACGATATACCTCTTGCCTATGAGGGCAATCGTTCATCGGTACATGTGGACAAGACATTTGATATAACTGATTTTACATGAATTGCCTCACTATATACCTCGTAGGGATAGTATGTGTGAGAGATAATTCCATGTACTCGACATACGTGTATGAGTTCCCTTCTATATACCTCTCGTCATGAGTTTCGTCAAGCAGTACGATGCAGAGGGGACCGTTTAATATACGTCAAAAGTACAAGGCTAATGGAAGGTGAGAGTCATATCGCTTAGGCTAACTGAGCCCCTTAGGACCAACACCCATCATAAAGTGACCCCCCCAGTATAGGACAAATTTTTGGTCAATATTTCCATGCTCTTAGTTATGTACTATGCAAAAATGCATGAGTCTTAATTAACATATTATGAAAAGAGAGTATTTTCATTTTTTATTTGCATTATGAGTAAAGGGAGCAATATACTAATGAGGGAGCATATACAAGTATTATGAAAGTAAATCTAGCGTGGAGACTATACTTGGATATATATGAGTGAGTAAGTGACATGGGAATATATACAAGTGAGTGTGTGTGGTAGTGAGCCCATACATGGATCAACTACAAGTGGTGTATGGTAGTGAGCATTGAGATATATACGAGTGTGGGTGTGTGCTAGTGAAGCCTAAGCACGGAGATTCTAAATGGTGTGTGAAGCATGTGAGTAAAAGTGAAGTTAAATGTAAGTGTGTGAAGTGTACATGGAGAGTATATACAAGTGTGTGATGTGTATAAGTGAGTGAAAAGTGATATATACATGAGGTAGATTTATACAAAAAGTATATAGAGGATAAAAGGGAACATACGGGTAGGTGCATATGCACACATGTTGAAAACAATAACACCCATGCAGAAATAAAGTCGAGTCCTCTTAAAACACCATCCTTAGGAAAGTTGCCATTGTGGCCATCCCGAGGGGAGCTGGGAGGGCTTCCCCCCTCTCTGTGGCATGCGTGCAGGATTATTACCTTTCTTAGGTCTATCAACCATCATCAATGTGGGGTAATACGTAGAGATAGAGTCATAAACATATTTTGTAAAAAAACGGGCAAAAGAAATGTTGTCGCCTCGAGAGAACGACATTGAGGACAATATTGATGCTTCCGAAACCAAGTAGTTCAGTAGTATGGGGACTAAGTTACATAATGGGAAGTTGTTAGGAACCCATCCATCGCTTTTGGTCTCTCATGGGAATGTGTTAATCTTCTCCTGTTAAACTCCGTGAAGTGTCTGCTTATGTGCATAACATAAATGGAGAATGAAATTGTTGAACTCGAGTCATGGAAAAGGACGAAGCGGATTCATCCTTAGGAGTGTTCCCAAAACATAATAATTCAAAATATAATGTTGGTGTTTGACGAATCACAAGTTGTTAAGGAATAAGGAATGTATGCATCGGATAAGACACGAGCATGCAAGAATATGGTATCCATTAAGTATATATATATAATAAAAATAATATAACAAATGAGAATAATGGAGATATTGAGTCGAGGGATTTACCCAAGACTCCTACGTAGCCCAAGGGGTGTACAAGTGCACGTAGTTGGAAGATAACATAGGGTGGGGTTTAGCCCATTAATCCAAATGGGGGATTTCTCTTTTGTGTGTGTAGGATAAACATGCTTCAAGTGTGAGAATGTGTAGTGAGAATCCCTCTTTTGTAATTTATATGTAAACCCTCTTTTTCTTGTTTTTTATTTTTTTATGAAAATAAAGTAGGTGCAAATACTAACAATAATGGATTGAGATTAATGTGGCGTAATGAAATAAAGCGCTAAAGTAGAAATAAAGCAGCTAATGCTAAAATAAGAGAATTTAGAGAGAAGGATAGATAATTGGACCTCCTTATTAAGACTTGAAGTAGATCTTTAATGTATGTGCACTGACCTTGAAATTAGGTGATGGTAGAATGAGGAGATGGGGGAATTTACTAAACTAAGTATTAAAAGGATGGAAGGAATGTAGAAAATGGGATTTTTAGGAGGGGAATAGCTCTGAATTCAAGAGAATGTTCTCTGAATTATTAATAGGGATGTTTACGGGTGCCTCTCAAAATGAGGTCATAGCCTTTATTTATAAGGCTAAGGGGGTGGCGATCGACAAGGACCTGAACCTGCCTATCAACATAGAACCCCAAACACACTTCCAATAGGTAGGGTCCTTGGGGTGCCATTTAACAGTCTGGGACAAGTTTTTTGGAAAAGCGGTCATAAAATGCAATTTCTAAGTCAGAATCACGCATCGAATTAACCATGGGAGAGTTTATTCAAAGCCCTTTAAGAATCCATTGAGTCACTCTCGGGTGTGGGAGTTGACCGAAGTCGAACAGGGCCTAAAAGAGTCCATTGGTCACTAGATAAAAAAATTTCGAAGGAAAATGGATCGTTCATCTGAAATCGTAAGATTGATTCGTGCACAGGATGAATCGTTGGAAATTGGATTTAGAGCCCTTTGAGATGTCAATCGGGGCCCGAAAGCGCCCGGTGACCCTTCAGAGTAAATGGGTCATTCGACCGTATAATAAGGTTGATTCATGCATGAGAAAGACCATTGGAAAGAGTATTCAGATCCCTTTGGAGATTAATTGAGCTTTACTAAATATGGAGAGCTAATCGGCATCAAACGGGGCCCGGGAGCACCCGGTGGCCTCCAGATCAGTTTTCAAGGTAAAACGAATTGTTCGTCTATATCGTAAAGTCGATTTGTGCACGAGGCAGACCGTTGGAAAGGAGATTCATAGTACTTTGAAAATATTTAAGACTTCGCTCAGGCGAGGAAGTTCATTTGATTCAAACGGGGCCCAAGAATGCCCGGTGGCCTCCAGAATATTTTTCGGGGTAAAACGGATCGTTCGTTCTTACCGTAAGGCCTATTTGTGCACATGGTAGACTGTTGGAAATGGTATTCAAATCCCTTTGAATATTAATTGAGATTTTTCTTAGGCGAGGAAGTTTATCGGAGTCAAATGGGGCCTGAGAGTGCTCGATGGCCTCCAGATCAGGTTTTGATAGTAAAACAGACTCTTCTTCCGAACCGTATGGCCAATTCGTGCACGAGGATGACCGTTGGAAAGGGGATTCAGATCCTTTCAAAGTTTCATTGAGATTTTGCTCCGGTGATGGAGTTGATCGGAGTCAAACGGGGCCCGGACCCTTTAGATCAGTACTCTAAGTATGAGTTAGGGTTAGCGATGAACGAGTGAGTGCTAGGGTACTAAGGAGGTGCGTAGTGGGGTCCTAGGATAGGGTGTATACACCCCTGTTTAAGACGAAGACTAAGTATTATGTACGAGGGGTTGTCAATTGTTCAGAGTGGGGAGGTATTTGGTACCCTTATTTTTTATTATTATTATTACTATTATTTTTTATTTTTAACTTTATTTTTCCATATTTTATATATTATTTTACTTTTTGTCACTACTTTTACCATTAGTAACATGTGTCCTCCTTTCTTATCATCATCATCATCAACAACATTATTATTATTATTATTATTATTATTATTATTATTATTATTATTATTATTATTATTATTATTATTATTATTATTATTATTATTTATTGTTAGTTATACAATTTTTCTATTATGTTTTTCATGTATTGACTCATCGCGCCCATCCTTGTATTGTTCTTGAAAATGGAGGTTGCCCGACTACACCAAAACAGGTAAGATCTCAAAGCCCCCATATCTGGAAAATCATGAGTGATGGAGAAGAACATATTTTGGATTCAAAATTGATTAATCTAAGTCATGCTTCTTTCCCCTAGCGACTTATGCCCGCAACAAACAAATCAGCAAACGAAGGGTTCCTTGTACTCTTAAAATTGGGGAGAAAGAATGTTCCCATGTTAGAGACAATTAAACACGTACCACAATATGCCATGTTCCTTAAATAATTATGGACCATTAGACGAAACCAAAAGGTACGAAAGAAGTCATACATGATGTCACATATAAGCTCCATTATCACTAATGAGATAGCCCCAAAATTAAAAGGCCCTGGTTGCCCTATTATTACTTGTGTGATTGGGGAGAGAAGAATTGATCGAGCATTCTTAGATTTGGATGCAAGCATAAATTTGCTTCCATATTCGGTGTATCTAGATTTGGACCGAGGCAAAATAAAAACAACGAATGTCACTTTACAACATGCCAGTAGGTCAACTAGAATCCCGATAGGAATGATGGAAGATGGGATTATCCAGATAGATTCATTCTACCACTCAGTATATTTTATTATCTTGGACATGTATCCTGTGGACATAGGAAGCTTTCAAATTCCATTAATTTTTGGATGACCATTCCTAGCCATAATTACCGCTAACATCAATTATAGGAATTGAATCATGAAATTTTCATTTGGGAATATGACGATCAAAGTGAATGTATTCTCACTACTCACCCAATTGCTTTGATGACAATGAGGATGAAATCGATAGTGTAACTTGCATCAAGACAATCGTTCGAGAATATTTTGACCTCTCGCATGTTTGAAGATTCATTAGAGGCATGTACTCCATCTTCCTAGAGAGTGAAAGTCTTATATAGTTTGATGAGAGCTTCTAAACAAGCCATTATTCTTTAGGTAGTAGGATTGTAGAAAGTTGTCGAGTGCTTGATATGATCGAGGAAAAAGAGGAAGATTACAAAAAGAGCAATGCTTGCGAAAATAGTGAGGAGATAATCAACGAATCCATGTGGATTTATTATTTTGAGAAATTTTCCTTGAGAGAAACCTTCCCATTCCCGTCAAGCATATCCATGTTGAGCCTTGAGCTTAAAACACTTCCTAAAGAATTAAAGTACGCATTCCTAGGTATAGACAACACGTGTATTGTGATAATTTCTGCAAACCTTAACAAAGGTTTAGAGGTGGAATTATTAAATGTGATGTAAAAACATAAAAATTCTACAGGTTGGTGTATTGCAAACTTAAAAGGAATTAGTCCTTCATTTTTCACACATATCATTTACCTAGAGAAAGATGTCAAACTCATTCATCAAATTCAGAGATTTTTGAACCTAAACATGAGCAAAGTGGTTATGGCTGAAGTTACCAAGCTATTAGACATAGGGATCATTTACCCTACATCTAATAGTGAATGGGTTAGTCAAACACAGGTGGTACCTATGTAATCAGGCATCACAGTTGTCGAGAACACCGTCAGAGAACTTGTCCTGTCACAAATCCCCACCGATTATAGAGTCTGAACAAACTATTGGAAATTGAATGTCGTAACCCAAAAACATCATTTCCCACATACTAACCAAACATATTAGAAACAGTTGCTGGATATGAATTTTACTGCTTTCTAGATGGATAATCGGGGTATAAATTAATCGAAATCTCTCCCAAGGATCAATAAAAAACCACCTTCACATGTCCTTATGACACTTTTGCCTTTAGAAAAATGTGATTCGGACTGTGCAATGCACCTATAACCTTTTAAAGGGTTATGCTT
Source organism: Sambucus nigra (assembly GCA_949130495.1). Taxonomy (NCBI): domain Eukaryota; kingdom Viridiplantae; phylum Streptophyta; class Magnoliopsida; order Dipsacales; family Adoxaceae; genus Sambucus; species Sambucus nigra. The sequence continues at coordinate 193,871,814 of OX422223.1, forward strand.
AGTATTTGTAGTGATACGGTGGAGAACACTGTTGAAGTCTTTATGAAAGACTTCAGCGTGTTCAAAAGTTCATACCAAAACTACTTAGATAACCTACAACGAGTCCTAGGTAGATGCATTGAGAAGAATCTGATTCTAAATTGGGAGAAATGTCACTTCTTGGTGACACACGGGATTGTCCTAGGTCATATCGTCTTAAACAATGGAATACAAATGTATAAGGAAAATATTAATTTAATCACTAATATTCCCGCTATAAAAATCCTCAAGGATGTAAGGTCATTCCTTGGCCACACGGGTTTTTATCGGTGCTTTATCCAAGACTTTAACCTGATTGCATACCCTATATGTAATTTGATTGCTAAAGATGTTCCATTTTTACGAATAGCATGCCAATGATCATCTAAAAAATTGGAATCCTTAATGACCACAACCCTTATCATGCAAAACCCGAATTGGAACCTTCCAATTGAGATTATGTGTGATGAGTATTATTGATACAAAAAATTATGCACCTACATGGACTAATCAGAAATGGACACTTGTCTTATTACGTGGAAGAAAACCTAGCCAGCATACGCTAACCAACTCCAAAGATAGTTTCTCGGCAAGCATGCCGACCAACTTGAAGAATGCAAACCATCAAAGTAAATAAAAGGTCACCACTTGGGGTAATAACCAAGGGTCTTTTCGCACATGGTATAGACAATTAACCATCACATTCATTATGTAAGCGTGTAAAATCTTGAAGATATAAAAGCATTCCAACCCTTGATCTATGGGTCACTATAAGTACATTGTATCCCTTTCATCAAAGGCATGATAGAACGGATTCTAGGATATTCTCCTTAACAAGAGTACCTAGTTTTCTGTAATCACCGAAATCAATACAATAACGGTGGATGTAGGTTTTCTTACATATCTGAACCACTTTCAAAACTCCTTATCTTTTATTTAATTATTTCATTACAATAAGATATTTTATCTATGATTAGAAAATTGGATCTAGTCCATTTTTGACATCAACAGATTGGCACCGTCTGTGGGAACGAATGTCTAATTATCGTTCTCTTTCTCGTATACCCTTGTTCAAAGGAAAATGAAAGATCTTGGGCCAAGTACCTGAAATGAAGGTATCCCAACCATCTCATCTGTTCTGCCTATAGTAGCCAACCTAAATGGAATTCTTGCCAGTATTGCCAGGGGTCAAGATGCCATGCAGGAAACAATGAGGCAATTGGCTCAATCATTACAAGACAAATCTTAAGCTCTTTCTAGATAAAAAATGGTACTTTCATCAACGAGAGATATCTCACCTACGCCTCCTAGGCGTAGCCTATATAGCTATTCTAAATCTACACATGATTGGTCTTATCATCCAGGAGACATTTCATCAATTAGACCCACAGAGTTCTATGATGGCTATTTGTTTTCTCCTGAAAGGCCAAGCATTTTGGAAATATTGAGCAGAGCCTCGCCTTTTTACTATTTGGAACCCCGAGCAAATATAAATCCTCCCAGAGAGTTATCCAGAACTAATCAACACCCGACCAACCAACGTGAAGCTTTAATCAGGCCAAGATCAAGCGTCCAGTTATCTGTACTTGCCAAGCAAACTTCTCAGGAAGAGAGCTCAGCACAAACACATGATCAAGATAACTGAGCTGATTAAAAAAAAATTAATGCAAGAAACCGTTCATGGAAGGGATCAATCCAACGATTAGAAGATCGATTAGGAGAATTGGTAAATGCGTAAAATCCGTTGCAGGGGAACTTTGTAAAAGGGTCTATTTCATTCAGGCAATTGGGGATTTACCAACTCCATCCAAGTTTAAAACCCTCATCGTCACCCTGAAATATGATGGTAAAACTAATATGGTTTTACACATCGAGCAATACCAAACTATAGCCGATATCTATTCAGTCCCTGATGAAATGAGATGTAGAGCATTTTCAAGCACCATTATGGGTTCAGCCCAAATATGGTACAATAACTCGCCCTGAGGAAAAATTACCAACTTCACTCAGCTTGCCGAGCTATTCATCAATAACTTCTATTTTGGGGCCAAGCCAATAAAATTCATATCCCATCTCTTGAGTGCCAGACAACGAGCAGGGGAAATTACCAGGGAGTACATCACCTGCTTTAATAACGAGAAATTAGAAGTGGTTGAATATGAGGATAAACATCTATCATTACGCTAATGAGTGGATTGTTTCCAGAAAAACTATATTATTCTCTGCCCAAATATCCTCTTAAAACCATGATTGAGCTCATGGCTAAGGCAGGAAAAATCATGAACACCGAATATGCAATGGCTGCAAAGCAAAGTTTAGCCACTAAGTCTGAAAAAAAGGATCAGAACGAGCAAAAACCTAAGAAGTATGAGAAGATAAAAAAGTATGGAGCATATACTCCATTGACTGTCATCATTCATTATATCCTAGAGGAGATTAAACACAATAAAGATTTGCAATGGCCTGAGAGGTTGAGGGAACCCCCTAAAAGGAGGGACAAATCCAAATATTGTGAGTTCCATAAGGATCATGGCCACACGATTGATAATTGTATCACTTGAAGAATTAAGTGGAATCCCTCATTCACCGAGAAAATCTAAACAAATTTGTTGATCGATGAGATAGTAGAGAAATAAGGGGAACGTCAAATTCTCCCTACAAACCTAGAGATGACAGGAAGAGAAACTATGAAAATGGTTATGAAAATGATCCCGACCTGCCAAAGTAGCCTAAGAAACCAGAGCACGATATAGCTATGATAAATTTAGGCTCTTTTAATTATCATGTAATTATAAGTGGCGACACAAGAGGAGGAGATCACACTCCAGAGAGAAAGGCCTACCTGAATGAAGAACGGACCTAATCTTATATTCAGGGAATCAATCTAAATGAAGATGATCGGCCTAAAAAAGTCAACAAAGACAAACTAGTAATCAGTGTTTCCAAGAATGACCTGTTTGGGGTATTGTATCCCTATGATGATCCATTGGTCATCAAGTTTAGAATCTAAGATGCCATCATCGCCAGGGTTTTGATTGATAATTGGAGCTCGTATGATATTATGTTCTACTTATACTTTTAGAGTTTAGATTTGTAACTTAGTCAGTTGGGGCCATACCACAGGCCATTGATAGGTTTTTCGAGCGAAAAAGTCTAGCCACTAGAGACAACCAAGCTAGATGTATTGTTCGACACTTGACCAGCAAGCCGTACTGAAAAGATACGCTTCTTTGTAATGGATAAAAATGTTCAATCTGTGTATAATGTGATCTTTTATAGGGTAGGGCTAAATAAGTTTGAAGTTGTACCGTCCATATTCCATCAATGTTTGAAGTTCCTAACCCACTTTGGGATTGGCATCGTGAAGGGCGATCAAAAGGTGGACAGAGAGTGCTATTACTCCTCAGTCGAGCAAGAAGACTTAGCTAGTTTGAAAAAAAGACCACCACTTATCAGATAGATACTACGGAGCCCTATAGTGAATCAGAATTTGAAACTCTAAATACCCGAGATGAAATAGAGTTAGTTAAAGGGAAGATTGTTGAAGCCACCAAAAGCATAATCTTAGATGATGACAAATTGAAAAGAACTACCCAGACCGGCTCCACACTGGATGCACTCCTTAAACAGGAAATGATTGCGTTCTTGAGATAGCGGAGAAATGTGTTTGATTGGAGTCATGAGGATATGCGTGTGATTGACCCCAATTTCTTCTGCTATGAGCTTAACATTAATAAGGATGCCTAGCCAATCAAGCAAAGGGATAGGGTGTTATGTCCGAAGAAAAATAATCGATACAGGAAGAGGTGGAGAAACGACAAAAGGCCCGATTCATTGAGGATGTCAAATATCCAGCCTGATTGGCCAACGTTGTGATGGTCAAAAGGAAAAATAATAAGTGGAGGATGTGTGTAGATTTTACTGATCTTAATAAAGCCTCCCCAAAGGACCACTTTCCTTTACCTAGAATTGATGAGTTAGTGGATGCTACATCAGGACATGAGTTGTTAAGCTTCATGAATTCTTATACTGGGTATAATCAGATAAAAATAGAACTAGAAGATATGGAAATCACTTCTTTCATCACCAGTCGAGGTACATATTTCTACAATGTAACGCCCTTCGAGATCAAAAATTCTATAGCATCATACTAGAGGTTGGTCAACAAGGTGTTTGAAGAGAAAATATGAAAGAATATGGGGGTTTATGTGGATGATATGTTGACTAAAATTAAGAAGGCTTCAGATCATATCCAGCACCTCAGTCAGAATTTTGATTAGCTAGAAAAGCATCAGATGAAGCTCAACCCAACCAAGTGTGTGCTCGGTGTGCAAGAAGGAATGCTCCTCGGCTTCATAGTAAACTAAAGGGGAATTTAAGTGAATCCAGCCAAACTAAAAGCTCTAATAAAAAGGCAATCTCCGACTTACAAGAAGGATGTACAAAAGCTTATAGGTATAGTAACAGTTTTAAACAGGTTTGTTTCCCGGGAAACGGATAGGTGTTTGATATTCTTCAAGGTGCTGAGAAAGATCTCCGAGTGGAATGCAGAATGTGAAAAAGCATTCCAAGAACTAAAGATATCTAGGATCACTACCTTTAGTCACAACCTGTTTTGGGGGAAAATTATACTTCTACTTAGCTGTTTCAAAATCCGCAGTTTGCTCTACGCTAGTTCGGTTGGATAATGGAATCCATAAACCAGTTTACTACACTAGCAAAGCATTCAGGGGAGCTAAAATCAGGTACCCACACTTGGAAAAACTATCCTTATAAATTATTAAAGCTTCCAGGCGTATGAAGCCTTATTTACAAGAACACGCCATAATTGTATATACTGATTTACCTCTTCAACAAGCGCTCCACAAACCTGAAAACTCAGGAAGATTGATGTACCGGGCAGTAGAACTGGGAGAGTATAACATCGTCTATGAACTAAGGTCATCCTTAAAAGGACAAGCTTGGGCGGATTTCATTATAGAGTTCACCTATCCAGAGGTTATCGATCAATAAAACTCGCATACCGAGCAGACTTCTTCGGAAGAGAGGTCGGATCAAAAGATAGATAAAGTTATAGTCGACCACTTGAATCATCCAAAAATCAAGAAAAGGCTCACAAATATGCTGAGCAGTGTAAGAATATATTCCACTATGGAATTTTGTCTGTGAAGAGCTTCAGTAGTGATATCCCATTATGGAATTTATATGTGGATGGATCCTCATGTGCAACTGGAAGTGGAGCAGGTATCATACTTAATACTCCTGATGATATTGAATATACTCTTATGTTTTAATTCAACGCATCAAATAATAAAGTTGAGTATGAATCTTTGATAGTCAGACTAGAATTGGCCCATTCGTTAGGCACCGAGCAGGTAATAGCGCATAGTGATTCCCAGCTAGTTATCAACCAAGTGCTTTATCTATATGAAGTCAAGGGAGAATTGATGACTAGATACTTGGACAAAGATATGCAAGTTATTTCCAAGTTCTCAGGCATACAAATGAATAGGATACCAAGACTAGATAATGCCCGAGCTGATGCACGTGCTCGGGTGGCTTTAACAATAAGAATTGAAATCCGGAGGAACATTCCAATTAAAATCTTGGACAATAGGAGCATAGACGAAGATATCATGGTCAATTTCATTACTGTAGATTTAGGACGTTCCTGGATGGATCCGATCAAGGCCTACATTGAATATGGAACCCTACCAACTGATCCCGAAGAAGAAAATAAGCTTCGATACAAAGCAGCCAAATATGTGTTGGATAAAGGAGTTTTATACAAAAGGGGATGAACTATCTCCCTGTGACGTTGTGTTCATCCGTTGGAGGTCAAAGATATGATTAAGGAAGTGAACAAAGGTTCTTGTGGAGCTCATTCAGCTGGTCGGTCGTTTCTCCAAAGAATCAACACACAGGGAAACTATTGGCCGACTATGAGGGAAGATTGTAAGGCCTTCGCAAGAAAGTGTGATAAGTTCCATAGGTTCTTTGGGATTCACAAAACACCCAACGCTACTCTAGAGCCCATTACCTCACCTTGGCCATTCTCTATTTGGGTAATTGACTTGATCAGCCCACTACCAACCACCAAAGATAGGTTTAAGTACTTAGTAGGTTTTGTTGATTACTTTACCAAATGGGTGGAGGCAAAGCCATTGATATAAATGCCTTATGAGAAGGTGTACCAATTTATCCTGGAAAAGCATCATATGTAGGTATGATATGCCCTATGCTTTCATTACAGACCATGGGACCCTCTTTGACAAAAATGAATTTGAAGCATACTGTGTCCAGTCCAAGATCTAGAAACTCCATTCAGTACCAGCCCCCTCAAAGAAATGATCAGACGAAAGTGAAAAATAGATTTTTGCCCAATGGACTAAAAAAGAGGCTTGATGTTGCCAAGGGAAATTGGATTAATGAATTATATTATGTTCTTTGGGCTTACAGAACAACGCTGAGAATAACAACTGGAGAACATCTTATATGCTTGTATTTGGGGAAAAAGCCATGGTATCGGCCGAGATAGGCCTACCAACCCACAGGGTGCTAAATTTTGATTCTCCAACAAGTGAATTAATGAGACGGTTGGACTTAGACATGTTAGAGGAAGTCCCAGAAGATTATGCTATCAGAAATATCATCAAAATACGTATGTGACGGTGAAGAAGCAGCGAGGTCCACATCCTCGTCCTCCTTCGCCTCGTTCTCCCGCACCTCCTCCTCCTCCTCCTCCTCCTCCGCCTTTTCCTTCCCTTTCCATTTACCCTTCCCCTTTCAGTCTCCGCCCAACGTACGCGTCATGAATGCGTACATATCTTCGATTGTCGCCTCCAAACGGGACAGCTTCGCATCGTGTGAATCCACCGTTCAAGCCAACTGGGTGTCGCTCATCTCCAATACCATGATCCTAGATTTGGCCACCCACGAGCTCACCCCCTTGTCCTCCCCTTGCGATCAGAGCCAAACACTTGGCTGAGTGCGTCTGTGGACAAAGACGCCTTGTCAGCATCAGACTGCAACTTATGCACTTCCTTAAGCTTTGCCTGAAACGACAAAAAGCACATGATTAGTAAAATAAGTAAACTAAAAAATTATAACATAATTAACAAAAAATAAACTATCAGATTACTTACAATCATCGCCGCGACGCTCGGGGACACCTCCTTGTCTTTCCCCTTCTTCGTCCGTAGAGCCACATAAGTATCGAGCCTATGTGGCTTACCCCCTGGCCCACTCCCTGCCCCCTAAAATAAAATAAAGTAAAATTAGTATTGGCCCTGCAAAGTAAAATAATGAAGAATAATATATTTCTATAGTTATAGAAAAATTAAATCTTACCTTCATCTTATGCTCCACCTCTATCATGTGTAAGCAATTAGGTTTGGACCACTGATGTATCTAGCTATTGTTATGAATACACAATTCCTTTTTATGATGAGTATGAAAGTTCTTTTTATTATAACTTAAGTGAAGATGAAAGAATTATAGAACTTCATAATGTACGCAAGCAGTTGTAACACAAAGAAATGATATGGAAAACATACATTTTTTTTTCATTCATAAACTTTGGGGCGTTACAAAATTGGGAGCTATTGCCTAAGAATTACATAAGAAGAAGAAAAAGAAAAATATATATAAAAGTTCATTGACCCAAGAGGAACCAAAGATTTGGAGTCAAGAAAAAATCTCCAGGAAGGCCCGAAGAAGCTGCTAGGCAAGACTATTGGGCATTCATAGAAACCTCCAGCCTCGTTTGCGCTTGTGTACGCTCGATGAGGAGTTTCTCTCACTTTGACTTGGACAAACGTAGAGCTTCTTAGAGGTCCCCCACCTCTTTGTCAACATCTTCAAGAAGAGGTGCTTCCTCAACTAACTTGGCTTCCTCAGCCTGTTGATCCTCCTGCTATTTTCGGAGCAGTTCCCTCTGGCTATCTAGTCGCTGGCTCTTCAAAGTTTTCAAATGCGTAATAAGTGAATCAAGACAAAATCCATCACGACCCAACTCCTTCAGGTGACCCGTGAATTGGTTGAGGAGGGATCTAGTAATGGTTGACGTCGGAGTACTGATAATCTCAGCCACAACAGTAGCCATGCCCTAAAGCTTGTAACTCATCACAGAGATGTTGGAATGCAGGAAATCCACGGTGAAAGTTTCAAAATGGTGGTTTACAAGAAACTCAACTACCAGGCGATGGTTAACACGCATCTGAGGAGAACGCTGAAGCACCATCAGGCAGAAGGCATGAGGAGCCAAGTCGGGTAGAGGAAGCTCACAGCCAGATTCACTTTCAGCAACAGCACCGGTCGTGGAACCTTGATCGTTGTGACTCGAACCTTCTGAAATAACGAGTTCTCGACGGGGTGATGAGGTAGGCGAAACAACTGGTGGATAATCCTCCTGAGTAACCTGAGGACAGTTAGAGGAAAAACCTTAATAAGTGTTTTCGTTGTCAAGTCGTCGATATACGTGGAGTTTATGAAAAATCTTAACAAGTGTTTTCGTTGTTAAGTCACCGATATAGGTGGAGTTTATGAAAAATCTTAACAAGTGTTTTCATTGTTAAGTCACCGATATAGGTGGGGTTTATGAAAAACCTTAACAAGTGTTTTCGTTGTTAAGTCACCATCGATATAGGCGGAGTTTATGAAAAACCTTAACAAGTGTTTTTGTTGTTAAGTCACTGATATAGGTGGAGTTTATGAAAAATCTTAACAAGTGTTTTCGTTGTTAAGTCACCAATATAGGTGGAGTTTATAAAAACATTAACAAGTGTTTTCATTGTTAAGCCACCGATATAGGTGGAGTTTATGGAAAACCTTAACAGGTGTTTTCGTTGTTAAGTCACCGATAAAGGCGGAGTTTATGAAAAAACCTTAACAAGTGTTTTCGTTGTTAAGTCACCGATATAGGTCGAGTTTATGTAAAACCTTAACAAGTGTTTTTGTTGTTAAGTCACCAATATGGGTGAAGTTTGAGAGATTGAGAAATGCAGAGAAATTAGTGAAATACCTCAGCAGTAGCATCAGTGAGAATAGGAGCCACCGTGGAGGCCTCAACGGCGCCCCCAGCTGAAGAAGCCTCAACGGTCGGTAAAGCTCCCTTGCCAACAAACGGTATCAAGACCAACGAAGGAGTTTCACTGAAAGAACATGAGGAACCTCCAAACGAGGACCCAGCATGGGCAGGCACTGAAAAATCACCACGTGGGGCAGCAGTATCAACCTTGGCCTTGGAAAGAAAAAAGCCACTAAGAGCAAAGGGTGGGGTAAGGCTTCGCGAAAGATACAAATACAAAACCAAGTGTTAGACAAAAGGAGCAAGTACAGGAAAAAGGAAGCAATACATCTAAGCATTATTTACCCCCATTATGGCACTAAAAAGGGGAATTGCAGTCAGGGGTCTCATTAGTGCAGTGGGAAGGAGAATGTTAGCTATCAGAGACGCTACTTCCACCTAAAACATCCCAACATATTAGAATGATAAACAAGGCAAGGGGACAAGGAAAAGACGTGAGACTTGACAAGAAATTTACCTCAGGGGCACTCTCCTCTACCACAACGATGGGTATAGGTAGCTCTTGCTTGGATGGTAATTCAGAAGAGGCTGGAGTGGTTGCCTCCGGTTGGGTAGATATTCCAACAGATCCAACGGTAGCAACCCCCGCAACAGCATCTTTGGCTAGTTGGGAGGACAAACAGCGACAGTAGGTAAGATCTATCATAGAGGAACGAGGAGGAGTAGTATCGGCTTGAGAGACAACGAAACTCCCCCCCCCCCCCCCCCCGAAATGGCTCACCAGGGAACCAGGGCGACTGGTCCTTTGTTAAACTCCATGCACCAAAGTTATCAAAGAAATAAGCAGATGTAGCTTTCCTTAAGAAAAGGGAAACAAGAGAAAAACATGCACGCATACCTCAGATCCGGAGGGAGAAGGAGAAGGTATAACCAGCGGTGAAGGTGGAGAGGAGGCAGCAGCAGAAGGGGACAGGGCGGGATGTATCTCAGGTGTCCGTTTCTTCTGGGAATTGGTACCCATAGTTTTCTTCCTCGTGCCCGTTGCATCAGCACCTTGAGGTACCCTCAAACTTTTTCTCCTATTTTTCGTTGGCTCAGTTGGATCAACTATGACCATAGGAAAGGCAGCCGAAGGAGGAACAACATGGGTGTGTCACCGAAACTCATCATTTATTCTTTCGACCTCATCTTGAACCTGCCTCCTCAGCTCTTCACTTACCTCTGCAGACATAGGAGGGGGAACGGAGGCAATAGGGAATGCCTCCAAAGGAGTTTGTGCTCGAGCTTGGGACTTAGACTTTAAGGGCTTGGATTTCGAGGAAACCCCACTTTTGGACTTCTTGGTCTTTTCAGCAGGTGGCTGAGAAGGCCCTTCCCCTATTGAAGCTTCGGTCGAAGGGGCAGGTTATTTGGGAGTTGCAACAACCTTGGGCTTGGGCGTGGCAGGGGGATCATGGAGCAATGTGGAGGAAGTTCAGTAGGAGGTAACTTGGGGGTTTGTCTTAGAGGTAACTCAATCCCAAGAATGGAATTACCTTTTAACCCCAACTCCAAGGCAAAAAATGAAAGAACTGGAGGATACACAGGATCCCCCTCGATCAACTCAGAAATTTGGGCCAGTTGTCTCGGCCAGTACTTTGTTGCAAATAGAGAGGTCACGTCCCCTTGCCTGGTGATGCTGGGAATGGTGACTCGCCCAGCCATGGTAAAACTCACTCCCCACGCAGCAGTTGAGGAAAACAGGGAACATGCCTCGCTAAAGGAGACCTTGGGGGTTAGATGATTGAAAAACTGGGTGAGGAGCCCCTTGATCGAAACCAAATTGATGACTGCATCAGTTGGGATTGTAGTGCTCACTGGTGTATCCCCACTCGGTGTAAGAGGGCAGGTATCCTGGTGAAAATATAAGTACCACAACTAGTGAAAGGTCTTCAATAATGAGGTCTAGAGTAGTTGCCTGGACCACTCTTGCTTCATATTTGAAAAAACCACAAGTGTAGAGAAAGATATCCTCTTCATAAGGCCTCATCACAAAATTCGAAGAATGATCGATAATAGAGGTCAGCTCCTTTCAGCTTTGTCTCTTGTGATAAACAAAGGAGAGTGAGGGCAGAATTGTTTCCCCCGAAGGAGGGTGGTTGGTCTTGGATGCTACGGTGGGGAAATGCACATAGAGGAAGCCTGTTAGGAGGACACGATTGGCAAAGTTGGTAAAGTTATAACGACTCAGAAATCATTCCATGTCGAAAAGGTTTCTATCAAGCCATGTGCAGAGGGATCCCATGGTGATTGCAGCCAAAGGAAGCTTAATACCCCTAGCTAAATAGAGGGATATGTTAATGAGGTCCCTTCGAGGTTGGTCGTTGGGTTTCCCCGTTAAAAGGAAGCGAGAAAGAATGATAAGGATATAGGCAGGAAGTTCCAGAGATGTACCTTGTCCAGGGGCAGCCTTGGAGGAACTACTTTCAGAAGGATCCTTGAAGAAATAGTTGATGAGAGGAGTGAAAGTGGCTTTGCTCGAAGAACCTATGCACCTTCGGCATATACGGTCCAGCTCCAAACGATCAGCGGATTCCTGGGCATATAGGGCCTCATCGGAATAAGGCTCATGAACTATTTCTTCAAGGCCTAAGGTCTCACACACGTCTTCCAATGTTATTGTAAACTTTCCCCATGCAGCAATGAATGTATGAGTGGTAACATTCCAGAGAGACACCAAAACGGGAAGGGAAGCATTATTCTTAGACAGGGTGAACTCACCAAACCACTTAGCCCGATGAAGCCCAATTTTGGTGAGAGTGTCAGCATGGGAACTCTACATATGGGAGTTATAGGTAGCAAAGTGGGCAGGAGCGCTCCTAGGCCCTTCGAAGTCGATATGGGACCACGAGAAGTCCCCTCGCTCAAGAAAAAATCAGAGAGTCCCCTCCGGAGGTAGAAAGCCCCAGTTATCAGCACTTTCATCTTCATCACTAAGGGTCAGGGCATCATACTTAGCATTAGAAATGAAAGTCTAATAAAACCCAGCAAAGTCATCACCCTTGCCGAATATAGGGGACCGGCGGTAGAAATGCAACTGATCCTGGCGGGTAGCAGTCAAAGAGGTGGAAACGGGGGTGGAAGACGGAGCACTAGTGGCAAAAGTGGCGGGGTTGCTTTAGGAGGCCATTGCAGACAATAATGAAGTATAAAGAAAAATCTCGGTAAAAGAAGGGTTGGGAATGAAGATGGAGAAGCACAACCACAGGTGGTGGCGTAAAAGATGAGAGAAGGAAGGAGCTAGGTAAGAGCTTGGTAAATAATGGAGTTCGCACAGATTTCTCTCTCTAAAGATGATAGGATCTTGAAGAAGATGAAGGAAAGAGAATGGGTTTTGAAAAAAGAGACATTCGAAACCATTTAAGGAACTCGTTTGTTGAGTTTCCCACCACCACATTTGCAAGGCCGCCTATAATCATTTTAAATGAACACGCGGCACTTCGGGAAGTGTTTTGGCAGCTGAAAAGACAGCACCACATCATTTACGAAGTAATGCATGGGGAATAGAAAGGGGTTGCCTTATTCAGCAAGTTTGAGTTTTGGAGCCAGAATTTTTGTGAGACATATCCAATAACTCCCAATGAAAAAGATATCCCAATGGTCCAAAAAGCTACGATGACCCCTCGCTATAAGCCCAAACGTTGTTTAAATGGTGACTCGGCTACATCGAGGAGAATTTATGCTTTTTCGAACATAGCAAAGCGCTACAAGGGAGAATTTCACTTACCAAGAGTCAAAACGAGCATTTGAGAAGGTTAGGAGGCCTTTTGGGAGAATTTCAAATAATAAAGTTAGAACGATTGAAGCTCAGTAAAAGGAAAAAGTGGCGATGTCCCTTCGTCAAAGCACAAATAAGACATAGAGCTTCGGTTAACGTACATCGGAAAGAATTTTACTTTTTCCTCGAGATTCTAATGCGGTGGTTTTAACGAAGGAAAGGATGCCAGATGTTTTTACTCATAGAGGAGGTTCATCGGATTGAGAAGTTTTCATGCAGACATTTCCTGTTCCTACAATAAATCTCCCCACAAAGGGGAAAATATAGAGGGGGCTTGAAGGTAATCCTGAGATTAGAGATAATTCCCCTATTTACAACAGTATCTGGGGATAATGTAACTCAGTGTGGCATCTCAGCGAGGCGGCTTAGCGTGGAAACTCAGCGTGGCATCTCAGTGAGGCAACTCAGCGTGGCAACTCATATTTTAGTTTGTTGTGCTACTTAGCCATATTGTATCTTTGTTTATATTGATTATAAGCTATAACAGTTGTAATGATGTAACGAGAATAATAATGAGTTTTAGTGTGAGCTCAAACGGTACTCGCGAGAGACCGGGATTGGTAGGGCCTGGGAGAGATTTCATGCTCTATCGAATGACCTCTCCATGGGAACTGTGGAGGGACTTGGTTTGGAGGATTGATAAGTGAGGTACTATTGGGGCTTGTCCTGACCATCTTAGATACACCTGGTAAAACACCGAAGAACCCTAACCGTGGAACCTCGGGGGGAGCATCCTTGAGTTCCATCAGGCGTTGAGTTATATGCCAAACAACCCTCTACTTAATGTCACATCCACTTTATCTGATGTCACAAACTAGTTAGGCAATGTCAGACCAGCACTTGAGTAAACCACCATGGTATTTGGGGCTGTTAAACAGTTGACGAGACACCTCTATGACCACAGCCCCCTGACACACAGTGCTTAGACAAAAGTCATGTCTTCGCATTTATTGTTTATGACGTGGAGACAACTAGTGCATCACGTATTTAATGTTTGTGCCATAAAGTATGAGGGATGTCTTTCACAGGCATTAATGGCGGAGTTGCCTCTGGGATGGTGTGGGAGGGTATTTAAGGACCCCAACCACCTCTGAGGAGAGGATGATCTTGTTTGAGAGTTCAGAAGTTATTACTATAGATAATATACATCAGAGAGAGTTATTACAAACCAGAGAGTTTACTCACCAACCATTGTCATTTGTTATGAATCTTTTAATATGTAACATATGTAAAAACAATGGGACTCAGCTCTCACCCAATTCTCTCTCTCTCTCTCTAAGAGCCTCTATCCCTATGGCATGACCTTTTCCCCCTTCGATGAGATGATGTGCTACCACTTCCAGATCTTGACCCTTCCCCAGACGAGGCAGACTGCACCAAGCAAGAAGGGACCAGAACCACCTCACGAATATGGGTGGTCGCCAAAGATATCCAGTCCTTCACCCAAGTAGTGGAAACACTGATATGCTGCAAAGCAAAATATAAAAGATCAAATCAATCAGAGGTAAAGAAAGAAATCAGGAAATCAAAAGACAAAGAAGCACAAAGTATACCTAAGGTCGAAGGACTACCTCTGTTAGGCCGAATTCCTCTGGGTCCATCGCATTGGGACGATGTTGTAAATGTACTGACCCTCCATCATCTCGCTGGATGTTGTAGCCGGGCGAGTGGAATCGCATAAAAGAAGCCTCCGACGCCACCATCATCGCTGACGTGGATGCACCACATGCGCTGTGGAAGAACCCCACCTACCGACTCGAGCCCCCCGAGGGAGAGGCATCACATCGTATATACTTGGAGGCATCATCCATCTCGACACGAAGTCCTTATAATCACACATCACCGCTATGTCAGTATATAATGAATACGGCTTTCTTATCATCCCCACCACCCGAGAATCCTCTGACATCTCCCGCACTCTCCTCATGAACATAGGGGGATTCGTCGATGACACTAAAACCTCATCCTTCATGATTTGTCAGGCTACCCTCTCCCAGAGGTTCCGAGAATAGCCAAACGCAGGTGCTAGCAGATGTCGCATCTGCGCATGTATCCCAGTCGACCCAAGGTGCTGAATGGTCGTCTCCTAGGGATAAAAGGTCACTTGCAAATCCCCAGCAAGAGCAAAATATCAATATCAATAAAAGATCATCAAAGGAAAGGACAGTCTCAAGATAAAATAAGGCTTACCCGCTTGCTCGTCATGCCATTCAAGACATGATGCACCGTCTCCAGAGAGAGATTTCTTCGACTGTCGGTTGGACTTTCACCACCGGTACATCAAGCAGAAGTCCCCAACAGAGTCATCCTTCAAATATATCAACTGGGTGTTTAACCCAATCACCTTATAAAACCACGTTTGCAAAGGACAACATTTAAGAAATCAAGAATAAAGCGCATGATGGAAAATGCGAATGAATAAAGGAAAAATGCAAAAAAATAAAAAATACCTCCAGAAGATACGTGGCTCCAAGAAAAGTCTGTCGATAGCACCGACTAAACGTATCAAGGGAATAATAAAGGGTCGCCAAAGTTAGTCTCCCCCAATCATAAAGACGTATGCTCGAAAACACCCCCAAAAATAGCAAAAAACACAAGTGGACAACGTTGCTACTTCCCGCTACCAGAAAACCTCCCAACATCAACAGAATAAACAGACGAGCCATCTGACGCACTTGCTACCCACCGCTCTCATCGATCCTCCTCCTTGACAACAGATCCCTCAACAAAGACAAACAGGGAGACTCCCCAGAAAACACCCTCTCCACATCACCTAATGTCATCGTCACCGCCTCCGGCATCACCCTCAGCGTCATATCCACCTCAATCTGCAAACCATCGCAGTCCAACCCCAGCAGCTGCTGCACATTAATGGGAGTCATAGTCATCTCCCCAAAGCCAAAATGGAAAGTGTGGGTAGTGTACCACCACCTCTCCCCCAGAGCACACATAACAGTAGTGGAACGGGGCGTCTCGTCCAGAACAGACACCGGCCTCCCAAAATCGATTGATGACACCATCCAGCACACTACAAGTGGAAGGTTCTCCTAAACATCCCTAAGCCCCGTCATCCCTCGGGAACATATAGTCGACATGGAGACATCAGACTGTCGAAGAAACAAAGAAAACCATTGTCAAATTCAAGAAATAAAGCAATCTCATCAAGAAAAAAAAAGAAAAGAATACCAAAGGCATTCAATACTTACATAGACACCAGGGTTCACCACCTTAGAAGAACACTGACTTGAAGGATCACGCATAAGAGACTGATCATCTACCACCGGCTCAAATGAGTTGAATGAGTTCTCGTTGCCCAGTGTAAGGGGCACCCTAGACATCCACTCCAACCTTGCTCAATTGTCGGCATCAAGCCCTTCCATGTGAGTAGAGCTGCTTGAGAAATTGGCTATTTTGGACGTCAGAACGATTTGCAAAAGTTAATTGTAGAAGAAAGGAAGTCAAAAAGTTATGAAAAATGAGGAAAATACACCCCCTTTTTGTAGGAGTCTAAGGGGTATGCCGATCGGCATCTTCCTTCCACCCACCGATCCGCACTAACCCTCCACTTGCTCGAGGTATGACAAAAGACCGTGCCACTATCGTTTGACACCCCTCCATATATGCCGGTCGTCACCCCATTTAACATTTCGTACAAAAAAGTCCCAAAAAATTAGCAAAAAATATCGAAAAATTCCTAAACTTACCAAATTAATTTTAGAAACTTTTTCACCAAGAAAAATGTTTTTTTTACATCCCCATCATAATTCCAGAAAACAATTCTCCCCATCAATGTCTCCAGAGAACACTCGAAAATTCCAAAAATTCCCCAGCTAAAAAAAATCAGATCATTCCCTCTTCTTTAGTGGAACCTAAAATCAAATGCTTCCCCAAATCCCTAGAGAAATATTACACATCCCCAGTGGAGTCCCAAAACTTCCTAAAGGAAACATAACCCCACTGAATTGCCTTCGACCCTCATAATTGGTCACCCTTAACTTAAGCCCGTAGAATTGTCTTTGACCCTCATAATTGGTCACTCTAACTTAATCCAGCAGAATTTGCTTTGACCCTCAGAATTGGTCGCTTCAACTTAAGCCCGTAGAATTGACCTTGACCCACAGAATTGGTCACCCCTAACTTAAGCCCGCGGAATTGGCTTTAACCCGCAGAATTGGTCACCCCTATCTTAAGCCCTCAAAATTGGTTATCTCTACCATAAGCTCGTAGAATTGGCTCTGACCCTCAGAATTGGTCGTTTCTACTTAAGCCCGCAGAATTGTCTTTGAACCTCAGAATTGGCCATCTCTACTTAAGCCCGTGAAATTGGTCATCCCTAACTTAAGCCCGCAGAATTGGCTTTGACGCTCTGAATTGGTCACCCCTATCTTAAGCCCTCGGAATTGACTTTGACCCGCGAAATTAGCTTTGACCCACAGAATTGGTCGCCTCTACTTAAGCCTGCAAAATTGTCTTTGACCCACAAAAATGGTCACTCCTAACTTAAGCCCGCGAAATTAGCTTTGACTCACAGAATTGGTCATATCTACTTAAGCCGCAGAATTGGCTATGACCCACAAAATTGGTCACCCCAAATAATCCCTCAGAATTGGCTTCAACCCTCAAAATTGGTCATTTCTACTTAATCCCACATAATTGGTTTTGACCCGCAGAATTTGTCATCTCTATTTTAAGCCCGCAGAATTGGTCGGTATAATTTAGATCCTCAAAACTAACCCCCAGACCGCATAATTGGTCACCTCCCTAATCATCACCTCTTTTAGGTCCTCAGAATCGATCGCCCCAACATTACCTTAGGTCCTCAGCATCGACCTCGGCCCTCTGAATCGGCCATCCTCATCCCTTAGGTCCACAGAACTGACCTCTATCATATGGTGTCTATGATCACCTGTCGAGGGGCTCTATAGACACCACATTCTAAGACCCCCAAAGTGTCCCCTTAGGTCCCTAGCACCTCCCCATCTCACTGCAAACCCTAGGTCGCACTCCGAGTACCGATCTAGAGGCCATCGGGCACCCCCGAGTCCCGTTTAGCGCTGATAAAATCTATCGTTAGAGAAAAATATCTTTTAATCTTTGAAGGTCTCTGAATAACCTTTCCAATGGTCATCCCTGTGCATGAATCGTAATAACAGTTCGGACGAACAAACCATTTTACTATAAAAAATGGATTCGGAGGCCACCGGGCACTCCGAGGCCCAGAATTGACCCTAATCAACTTCATCGTCAGAGCGAAAGTTCTTTGAATCTTCAATGTGCACTTAAACCGCTTTCCAAGGATCCACCCCATGCACAAAATAGCATAATCTTTCAAATGAATGATCAGTTTTCTCCCAAAAATAGATCAAGAGACCATCGGGTGCTCCCGGGCTTTATCTAACATAAGTCAACTATTCAGATCGAACGAGACAGACTGAATCTCTGAAGGTCACTGAATACCCTTTCCAACAGTCATCCCCATGCGTGATTCTAACCTACGATACGGACAATTGATCCATTTTACTCCGAGAGTTCTCTGGGAACTTTTGAGCCCCGATTAACCAAGGTCAACCTTCCTGACCGAGCAAAACTCTTTGGAACGTAGAATTACATCTCTTAAAATTTACAACATTCCACCCCGTGCACGATTCTGACTTACCAGATGGATGAACGATCCGTTTTCGTTCGATGGTCTCCCGTCTGAAAGACCGATGTGCGCTTCCGAGCCATATTTGGCCCAAATTCAACTCCCGGACCCGAGAATAGTCCAAAGGAATCTTGAAGGTATCTAAAGTACATTTCTAATGGTATGACCTGTACGCGACTCGGATCAATGGTATGAATTTTATGACTGTTTATCTAAAAAAATTGCACGAGATTGCTAATTGGCAGGTCCAGAACCTTGCCTATTGGCATAGTGTCAAGGATTACTTGCCGATAGGCACACCCTCGGGTAGGCCGATCGGCACCCCATTTTTGGCCCTATAAATAGAGGTCATGACCTCACTCCCAAGACAATAGATCCATCAGTGATCTCAGCAACATTCCCTTGAAATCAGCCAAGTTCCTCATGTGAAGTTCCCTTCAAGCATACATTCCCATCCTTTTCATACCCAATTTGGAAAATTATCCTTATCTTTCATCAATATTGATCGACATTCAAGGGAGTTCATCCAAGATCTAAGATCAAGCTTCAAATATTGTCCAATTACTTCCCTCTCTCTTTAAATTCCCTATTTTTGCATAATATACATTAGATCTATAATCTAGTTCTTACTTTAGTTCATACAAATTTATATCTACACTTTTATTAGTATACTACACATGCTTAATTTTATACAAAAACTCTCAAAAACAAATAAAAGAGGGTTATACCCATAACTTCCGAATGGAATTATCCATCACACTTTTTCCAAAACCAAAACACACATTTTCTACACA
Source organism: Sambucus nigra (assembly GCA_949130495.1). Classification (NCBI taxonomy): domain Eukaryota; kingdom Viridiplantae; phylum Streptophyta; class Magnoliopsida; order Dipsacales; family Adoxaceae; genus Sambucus; species Sambucus nigra. The sequence goes on from OX422223.1 coordinate 193,891,115, forward strand.
TACACATATAATAAAATTCCATTCGAATATATGGGATAAACCCCACCACTATGCTACATTCGAACTACGTGGACTTTGATGCCTTTATAGACTACGTAGGCATCTCGGATTAAAATCCGAGACTCGAGTAAAACTTTATAATTTTCCAATTTTCTCATTTTCCCAAATTCTCTAATTTTCTAAAATCTCCCATTTTCATATTTATATATATATATATATATATATATCATGCTTGTTTGCGTTTCATCCAACACATATTGTCATTTCCTAATAACGATCAATATCATGATATAATGCACAAATCATATTTTCTATATATGTCATTTTGGGAACATTCCTATGGATGACCTCACTCTACCTTGTCCATGGTATGAGTTGAATGATTTCTATCTCCATTATATAAACATGAACACACAATTCACGGGGATATAAAGGAAAATAATAGCGCTAGCCCATAAGAGATCGAAAGGGAGAGATGGGTGCTTAACACCTTTCGATTGGGTAACTTAGCCCCCGAACCTTCGAACTATTAGTTTCGTTTGCATCAGTTTGTCCTTGATGCTACTCTCTTGAAGTGGCAACATGTTCTTTTGCATGTTTTGTGAAAAATAGGCTGGCGACTCCATCTCTTCGTATTTACCCCACACCGATGACGACCAAAGCAGGTTTTAAAGAGGGGTGCAACACCGCAGTGCAGTCTTTTAGAGGGATCCTCCCCCAACGCCTCCCAAGATGGCCACAATAGGTGTATAGGGATTTTGATAATTATCATTATGATTACCGGAAAAAATTTGAATAAGACATGCTTACCCCAAAGAAGGCTCGAAATCAGCCAAGTTCCTCAGATGAAGTTCCCTTAAAGCTTACATTCCCATCCTTTTTGTACACAATTTGGAAAAATATCCTTCTCTTTCATCAATATTGATCGACATTCAAGGGAGTTCATCCAAGATTTAAGATCAAGCTTCAAATAAGGTCCAGATCCTTCCCTCTCTCTTTAAATTCCTTATTTTTGCATAATATACATTAGATCTATAATCTAGTTCTTACTTTAGTTCATACAAATTTATATCTACACTTTTATTAGTATATTGCACATACTTAATTTTATACAAAAAAATCTCAAAAACAAATAAAAGAGGGTTATACCCATAAATTTCGAATGGAATTATCCATCACACTTTTTCCAAAATCAAAACACACATTTTCTTCACATACACATATAATAAAATTCCGTTTGAATCTATGGGATAAACCCCACCACTATGCTACATTCGAACTACGTGGACTTTGATGCCTTTATAGACTACGTAGGCATCTCGGATTAAAATTCGAGACTCGAGTCCAACTTTCCAATTTTCTAATTTTCTTAATTTCCCAAATTCCCTAATTTTATAAAATCTCCCATTTTCATATTAATATATATATCATGCTTGTTTGCGTTTTATCCAACACATAATGTCATTTCCTAATAATGATCAATATCGTGATAAACGCACAAATCATGTTTTATATATATGTCATTTTGGGAACATTCCTATGGATGATCTCACTCTACCTTGTTCATGGTATATGTTGAATGATTCCGATCTCCATTATATAAACATGTACACATACTTCATGGGGATATAAAGGAAAATAGTAGCACTATCCCATGGGAGACCGAAAGTGCAGTATGGGTGCCTAACACCTTTTCATTCCATAACTTAGCCCCCAAACCTTCGAACTATTGGTTTCGTATGCATCAGTTTGTCCTTGATGTCTCTCTCTTGAAGTGGAAACATGTTCTTTTGCCTGTTTTGTGCAAAATAGGCTGGCGACTCCATCTCTTAACATTTACCCCCACAACGACGACGGTCGAAGCACCTTTCAAAGAGGGGTGCGAGACCGCGATGCAGTCTTTTAGAGGGATCCTCCCCGGCATCGCCCGGAATGGCCACAATAGTGACTCCGTTGGGGACTATTTTTAAGAAGGCTAGATACTGTTTGCATGGGAGTTTTATTTTCTTGTATATCCCCCTAGTTTCATGTTCCCCTTATTACTCCCTCTACATATGTACCTCATGCTATTCACACACTCGTAGATATTTTCCATGTACGCTTCACACCACGTGCACCTAAGATCACGTATATCCCCATATTTCACACACCACATAGAAATCCATGCTTAGGTGCCACTAACACACACCTCTACGTTTGCTCATCACACACTCACTTGTAGATAATTACACATCACCCATTCTCACTTATTATCCCTGCTTAGTATAGCTCCACTATTTATACTTGTACCTTATTTTCACTTGGGCATGATCAAGAAAGATACTCTCTCCATAAGATAATAATCAAAGAATCATGCATGTTACACACAACATCACTAAAGAGCATTGTTATTGACCAAATTTTGTCGTATAACTGGGGAGTTACTTCGTAATGGGCGCTAGTCCGACAGGTTACAGTTAACCTAAGCGATATGACTCTCACCTTCCATTGGACAAGTACCTTCGACGTATATTGAAGGATTCCCCCGCATCGTATTGATTGACAGAAGTCATGACGGGAGGTATATCGTAGAGAACTTATTCACATACATCGAGTATATCGAATATGCTCTCACATGTACCATCCCCACTAGGTATATAATGAGGAAATTCATGTACACTTAGGTATATCATATGGCTTTTCCATACGTACTGATTGCCCTCAAAAGCAAGATGTATATCGTGGAAGTCACTCCAAAGGGGGGGTGGGGGACACCTTCCAATTAACCCAACAACTGCGTACCCGCATATAGGTGTCAAGCCTAGGACACACATATTAGATTGCCAGTTTCTACCTGAAACTCTACCGAAATGACGAGCCGGCATGCCGTCCAAATTTTTGGGCAATTTTTAAAACGGGACCCTACCTGTGAGCCTGGTAACAAGTCCAACCCTAGTTTTTACATATGTTGCAAACCCAATTTTTCCAAAATCGCTTCCCGTTCGTCATTTCTTTTTTACATCTAGGAAAACTTGATACAAGTGAGAACCTAATAAACATAATAATCATGCTGAAACTCGTCTCTCATGTTTTCCTCTATCTTTCCAAAAGTGTCCAAAAACATTTTTCCTCTTTTATCAAAAATACCAAAAACATTTTCTTTTCCTCTAAAAAAACATTTTTGTCCTCATATTTTCCAAGAATGTCAAAAATATTTTTCTCCTCTTCCAAAAATAACAAATTTCTCTTTTTTTTCCTTTTCGGAAAAAATACCAATTTGTCTCCTTATTAGGTCGATTGCATACCCTTGGCATGGCTCCCTATTTGCTTCGGTCTTCAGTTGAACCACCCCCGAAGTTCGGTTAGTCCCCTTACTTCTTTCGAGTACTAGATTCACCCACCTTCTATGGAGTATACGGATCAAGTGTCGAATGTACCGCCGGATTTATTGACGGTCTTATCTCATATCACTGCCAAAATTGACAACCTTCAAATCAAGGTTCATGAGATGTAAAGAAACCAGGTTACTGTCCCCGAAGAGCCCGAGGTCCTCTTCCCCCACGCTATGGGTCCGCCTGCATTCCAGCCTATTTGGGTTCTCGAGGAATAGCAGTATGCTCCCCGTGCTCCTCCCATTAATGGGTCACCGCTAGCCCAACTTCCTATGCCAAACCTTGCTCAGTTAGGGGCTAACTTACCCGTGACTATTCACCCAAAATAATTGAACAAGGTCAAGGAAGACCTCAAGATGTTGACCAAGAAGTTCGATCAAGTCAGATTCTCTGGGAACTACATGGACTATACCCACATGTCTCCCTATCATAAATCCAAGTTACTGAAAAAATTCAAGATGCCCAATATCGAGAAGTTCGGAGGCAGTGGACCCCCGATGGTTAAACTCTGGATCTATTATTTATCCATGAATATCCTAGGGGCTTCTGAACAAATAATGGCCCAGATGTTCTAGAAGACTTTGCAAGATAGTGCTCTCAGTTGGTTCTTATCCCTTGAGGAATCCAGAATCCGTAGTTGGGAAGATGTTACCTGCGAGTTCATGTCACTGTACAAGTACAACGAAGAGATAGAAGTTACCTCCCATGACTTAGAGCTACTTAAGTAGAACCCTGGGGAATCAGTCAGCAACTTCATAGAAAGGTGGAGAGAGAAAGAATCTACCACGACCAATTGGCCTTCCGAAGAAGAATAAATCATCATCGTAAAGAAGACTTCCTACCCCATTTTTTAGAAATAATGGGAGGACGGTATTACCCTCACTTTCGAGCCCTCCGAGAAGTAGAAGTGGAGATTAAAGAAAGTCTTTCCAAGACATAAGTTGAACCGATGAAAACTTATGGACAGTTTGCTCCTAGAAAATTTAAAAAACCTACAAGTACCACGGTTTCTACTATCAATAACATCTCTTAGCCTTCCACTCCATGGGCACCAGAAAGTCTCCTAAACCCAGTCCAGAAGGAATACATTGAGCTTCACACTCCTCTCTCCAAAGTCTAACTGGACCTCTTAAGACAAAATTTGATCAAACCATTCGACCCCTTCCATTACCAAACCCACTTCCGAAAAACTTTAAACCTGATGCCCGTTCTGACTTTCATAAAACTGTTGGCCATACCACTGACCAATATTTTTATCTCCAAAATGTGATCTAAGTCCTGATTGATTGGGGTGTCATCGCCCCACTAGTTAATCCCAAACCAAACACTACCCATAATCCACTCCCAAATCATACAAATGCCATCTTCTAGAAGAAGACTCATAATTGACCCATCCACCCAAATCATGCCGAGTAAATCATTAATTATACCCATATACTCTCATAAATCTCTCTAAACATGCCCACATTTCCTCTTACGCCCTACCATCTTTACCAATCAAGCCTTATCCCTCCTCACCAGAGCATGCATCGCTATCTGTACCCATTCTGGAGGTAAAGATATGGAACTGTCAGAAGTGTTGAACCAATTCTTAGAGTTTGAGATGAAATTTCCCTCCCAGATGATCATCGACTGTCAGAGATTCAGTGGGTTGTGCTTAGAAGAAAAAAATAGGCCCGAGAGTCAGACAATTGGGTAGTTCCAACTGACGAAGTTAGTCTAGATGATATGGTCCAAATCATGACAGATTTATTTCGACAGACTGGTGATATTTGTAGTGTATCTGAGTTAGTCGATGCTTTAAAATTACAAGGGGGCCTGGTCCCTTCAGTTCTGCATTTCCCTGCCGAATAGAAGAATTATACGAAAAGGCCGTGGAAGTTAAAGAGTGCATTGACTTTGTATGGAAAGATAATATCATTGCCACCAGATGGGGGGATGATTTCGAAGATTCAGATGAAGAGTAATATTTAGAAAAGACTAGTTTGATAGCAAACATATGCGGGATGATGTCATTCAAGGAGTTGCTAGGAGAAATCAATAAGGTGGCTGAACAACCCGATATCAATGATAAATTAGACTTCTATTTTTCCCTTCTTCTATGAACTACTTGACTAGGTCAGGAAGACATTATCAAATCCCAAGCCTACAACCATCAACAAGCAATAAAGGGAAGGGTGTTGAGAATCTCCCTATGCCAGAATTAACCCTCGAAAAAAGTAAGGTCCTCGATTAACTGAAGAAAACCCAAGCCAACATCACTTTATAAGGGCTTTATATGTCTTCCCAACTACACCAAAATGCCATAATCAAGCTACTCATAGGACCCACAGTTACCCCCCCTCAACCACACCAGAAGAAGCGGTGAACCTAGTTGGATCCTTGATCTTTAATCAAATGCTCTCCTTTTCTGAAGAAAAAATCCCCAAGACTGGTCCCAACCACAATCATGCTCTTTTATCTCAGTTGACGTCATGGCAAAAACCTTACCCCTATCTCTCGTCGATAACGGATCAGACATGAATATTTTCCCATTAAGAAATCTAAATTCTTTGGGATTGAAAGAAATGGCCTTGCTCCAACCTTTGTTGTCGTTCGTGCCTATGATAACACCCGTCGAGAAGTAATGGGATCTATCAAGCTTCCAATAGGGGGTTGGCCCTATAAACCCCATTATGGAATTCCAAGTCATTCACATCCCAACCTATTGCAATCTGCAACGCGGACGACCATGGCTCCATAACATCAAATGGGTGTCTTCTTCCCTTCATCAGAAATTGAAGTTCTTCTCCAGTGGATAAGTTATCACTATGTTGGGAGATAGTGACAACACTAAGAATGCAAGCACCAATAATCTGGTACTTGAAATACAACATGGGGTGAACGATGTGCTGTTATCAGGATTCTAAGTTGAACCACTCCTACTCCCAGTAGGGGATGACTTCAAAGATAGGGTTTGTTTGGAATAATACCCCCATGGAAACGTCAATGTAATCCAGATGTTCAAGAACATGCACTTCATGCTCGGACTGGGGCTAGGGCGAAGACAACAAGGGATAATTGAACCCATTGTGTTGAATGAGGCATTTCATCCCTGTGGCTTGGGCTATCAACCATCAGAAGAATAACTTAGATTAATCCACTAGCCTCAACTGAAGAGGAGGTTAGAATGTGTCAAAACTATCCCGGTAGATTCCCTAAATGGAAGATTCATCAAAGAGGGTGAATATTTCTACTTCTGTGGCTTCCCTGAACCTTGGTATGACCATGTAGACAAGATGAAGAAACCAAGAATGGAGATCTTCTTTCAAGACAACTACATATGGGATGAGAATTCCCAACACCATGTACAACCACTCAATCAGGAAATCATAGCTGATAATAGAGATTCTAATGGAAGTGACTTTAAGGATTCATTCAATTTACACACACTGGGGCTGACACTCTATGTGATCTACTCAGGGGCTATATCATCGAATCCATCCTGCCTTATCAAAGATGCTGATGCATCTCTTCTAAACTAACATGTTGCCCCTATTCCACCTGCTAACGTTCAACTTAACCTCGATGTTTACCCAATTTCTCTTTTAGTTGTTTCCCCTCAGTCTGATGTAATTGAGACCTCATTTGATGAGGTTCTCAATGATGTTTTTCCTATCAATGAAATAAATAAAGATTTTGAGTATCTTGTTATGCCTTACATTAATTGTCTTGATTCTAATCAAACTCTTGATGATGATGATTTTACAAATGAACAATTCTTAACTGCTCTAAATAAGGTTAATAACAAACCACATAACCGCGTTTAAGTTAATAAAGATGAAACTTTTGTTATTAACCTTAGTTCTAGTAGCCAAATGCGCGAGATTAGGATAGGGGCCACCCTTAATGAGCATGAGTGCGCGCAACTCGAAGAACTACTAAAGGAATTCATGGATGTCTTCGTGTGGTCCTACGATGATATTTTTGACATTGACATGAGATTCCAACTCTCCCGGATTGCAAAGCAGTCAAACAAAAACTGCAAAAGCTCTACACCGAATGTTCACTCAAAGCTAAAGAAGAAGTAGTTAAGCAATTGAATGTGGGCTTCATTCATGTGATTGAAAATCCCACATGGCTAGCCAATATCATACACATACTGAAATCAGGAGGGAAGGTTCGCATGTGTGTCGACTATCGAGACTTGAACAAGGCCTCTCTTAAGGATGATTACCCACTACCCAACATCGACATGATTAAGGATAATACGGCTAGTCACACTCTCAAGTCATTCGTTGACGAGTTTGTCGAATATAATCAGATCAAGATGCAACCAGATCACCTAGAGAAAACTGCATTCATCACCCCTTAGGGAACCTTTTGCTACACTGTCATGACATTTGGTCTAAAAAATGCATGGGCTACCTACCAGAGGGCTGTCATAACCATTCTGCATAATCTGGTACACAAAGAAGTCGAGGTCTATGTAGATGACATGATTATTAATTCCAAGACTAGGGAAAGCCTTCCCGCTCTTCAGAAGTTCTTCGAACGACTATGACAGTACCAGATGTGACTTAACCCACATAAATCCTTCTTTAACGTTACTAAAGGAAAATTTTTGGGATTCATGGTTAGTGAGAAAGGGATAGAAGCAGATCCTGCCGAGATAAAAGCCATACTTGAGATGCCACCACCTCGAACGGAGAAGGAAGCTCGGGGGTTGTACATCAGTCGGTTCACTATTCAATTGACTTCCATCTGTCAAACCATCTATAAACTCCTCCAAAAAGATTTAACAAAAGTCTAGAACTAAGCTTGCCAAGAAACCTTCGACCGAATCAAACAATACCTAACCTAACCTCCGGTGCTCATGTCGTCGCAGCCTGATCTTCCCTTACTCATATACCTAATCGTAATTAATACTGTAACTGGGGTTTTGCTATACCAACACCTCGAACAAACCCATAAAGAGAGAGCCATATACTATGTCAGTCGAAAGTTGGTCGATTATAAAGATAACTACACTACCTTAGAAAAAGCATGTGTCGCTCTTGTCTAGGTTACCTAAAAGTTGAGGCACTATATGCTCGCCTTCCCCATCAAGCTTGTATCCCAAATGGATCCCATCAAGTACCTACTCGATAAGCCTATCCTATCCAGTCGAATGGCCCAGTGGTTGATGTTTCTAGTCAAATTTGATATTACCTATGTCAAATAGAAAGCCATGAAAGTAAGATCCATCTCCCACTACCTCGTTAACTACCCTATGGAAAAGGCCGGTGTCTGTATTTTTGAGGTCCCTGATGAGAATATCCTTTGTGACTCCCAAGAAGACCTTCGATGGAAAATGTTCTTTGAAGACGCTTCTAATAAAAAAGGGTATGGCATTGGGATCCTCTTAATTTCCCCTGATGACTCTCACACTACCATTGCCATCAAATTGGAATTTCCCTACACGAACAACATGACTGAATACGAGGAGTACACGGTATGCCTCAAAGTGCCCTCAAGAAAGAAATTTGATACCTTGATGTCTACGGGGATTTAGCCCTCATCATCATTCAAGTACTTAGAAAATGGAAAGTAAAGGATGAGAAACTCTTACCCTTCCATGCCCACCTAGAAAAGCTAGCTTCCCAATTCCAAGAAATCACCTTCCACTGCCAGCCCCGAGCAAAGAATAACCTAGATGACGACCTTGCTACCTTAGCCTCCATAATAGACATTCCCGAAGGAATAACCATAGCCCCTTTCCTTGTCCAAAAAAAGGACAAACCAACCCACTACTACCATATTGAGCGTGGCACGGAGGAAGACCCCGAGATATCCGACTGTTGGTACTATGATATTTGGCGCCTACTCAAACATGGTAGGTATCCCCAAGGATCTGATAAGAAAAATTGAGCAACTCTCTACAGACTCGTTGCCTAGAACATTGTTTGTGATAAATCACTGTTTATGAAAAACTTCGATGGAACCCATTTGCACTACATCTCAGGGGCTGACATTAAAGAAATGATACAGAAAATCAACGGCTGGGAATGCGAACCCCACATGAATGACCATATGCTCGCCAAGAAGATCATCCGAGAGGGTTACTACTAGAGTACCATGGTTCAAGATTGAACAGCCTACATTCGAAGATGCCTCAAATACTAATAATTTTCCAACCTACAACACTTGCCTTCGTAGGAATTGTATAACATGACTTCTCCCTAGCCATTCTCCACATGGGCCATTGACTTCATAGGGAAAGTACACCTGAAGCATCCAACGGGCATGAGTTCATCCTAGTCTCCATTGACTACTTCACCAAATGGGTCGAAGTAGAGTCATCATGCCAAGAAAGTGGCTAAGTTCATTAAGCAGAACATTATCTGTCGATATGGGGCCCCGCACGAGATAGTATCAAATAATGGGCTATATTTTGAGGCAGAAGTTATAAAGGTGGTCAATGAGTATGGGATTCAAAGACACAAATCTTATCCATACCGACCTTAAACCAATGGAGCAGTCAAAGAAGCCAATAAGAACCTCAAAACCATCATCATCAAAATGATCGAGAGTTGTCGATATTGGGACGACAGGATGCCTTATGCCCTCTGGGGCTACCGTACTTTAGTTCGAGTTTTTACTGGGGCTAACCCTTACTCTCTAGTCTATAGTATGGAAGCAGTCCTACCTGTAGAGTTAGAAATCCCTTCGCTATGCATCATACTAGAAAGTAAATTCAGCGAGGAAGACTGGCACCAATGCCATCTCGATGAGTTGTCCCTCTTAGACGAAAGAAGGCTGAAAGCTCGATATCACATACAAGGGTACCATCATCGTATAGCGCGATAATTAAATAAGAGAGTCAAGGATCGCGGTGTTCGAGAAGGGGAATTAGCCCTCGAAGAAATAGTAGAGCCCATCTGGGAACTCAGAGGGAAATTCAAGCCCAATTGGAGTGGATCATACATCGTGAAGAAGATCCTATCACGCGGCGCCATCGTGCTCACCGACCTTGATGGAGAAGAAATGGCGCATTCAGTCAACCTAGACCGTCTTAAGAAATTCTACCCCTAGTCCAAAATCTTGGTGCTCTACGACTCTTCTCATCTCCCTTCTATCCTAAAAACATTAATCGTCATTTCCCCCAAATCAGAACTACGTGGGGCCTGATCCTCTAAAAATATTTTTCAATTTTTTTTTCAAAACCCCCAGAGGTACGTAGGTAGCTCATCCATTTACATGAGCATGGCCCCCTTCTTTTTCACAAAATGTTATTCTTTTCTTATTCCCAAGAACAACAGTTAATTTTAACATATACATGAACAAAAGGATTATGTATTCCTTAGAAATTGGTATAGATAATTCAAAATGCAAAAGTCATCAAGAGGCACAACTAGATAATTAAAAACTTATTTATTTCATTATTCAAAATTTTGGTACAATTACATCGGCGTAAGGAATCAAACGACTTCCCTTGCCAGCCTGCACATACCTTCCTAAAAAACCAAGATAAAACCAAGCCCCACTACTCCTAAATTATCACACTGTACAACCAAAATAACCACACAAAAAAAAAATCATACAAAAGCTTCACAAATTTTACCCACATCTTCCAGAATAACTCCCTCCATTACCCATATCCTGGGGTCCCCCAACCTTCCCTGCCTAAAGGGAATGACACTGACGCTCCATTGAGCAATAAGCCCAGACCAACCTCGGTCAAATCACAACACCTCCCTCCATAATGTCAAAAATAGGAAACCACCTTTGCCCAGTCTCTACAGCCAGCATCTTGGCGACCACTCTTCTCCATCGCCATTTCATATAGTCCCCTAAGATATGCCAGACTCGCCCAGTATACTGAGAAGGACGGGTCGACATACAACGATTCTCCCATAAATATCCAAGCCGTATGCACATATGTTCCATCAGGTCCTCCACAGTAAAGAAATTCAGTGTCCGCGGTGGCATGATTTTCTCCCAATGATATTGGCGCAGAAGCTGCCAGGGAAAGTAGAAAAAGGTTTGTCGGAGGTAAACCAACCAAACATACTGGTACTCTTTAAGCTCCAGAATGGGCAACAACTCCCCCCACCAAGGCACAGACGAGCGCAAGCCTATATCCCCGTGCTCTATAAATAAGTTCCCCTAACTCTCAATGTCTAGGCCTACACTAATGAAATAGCGCGAGAAGAAGTTCGGAACCACCGGCAAAGGATGCCTAGGTGAGACCACCATGCCAAATCTCTCAAACAACCACATAAACAGCATCACGGGGCTCCCTCTGAGAAAGTTAGAACAACCCTCCTGCCAGGCATCCACTCCATCCAAAGTTTCCACTAGTATCACCACCGTAGGATTTCTATGGTAGGATATCCAGGAAACGATGGTCGCAAGTTGGGGGTCCACTAACGTTTCCCCAGTCACCAACAAAACTTTTGAAACTAGGTCAGAAATAACAACCCCAGTACAACCGGCATCACCCATAACCCGCGAATGCACAGACCACAGCACCGCCAGAAGAGAAATCATTCCTCCCGTAACTAACGGCCTGATTGTCGAAGGCGAGATATGGAGAAGTCCAGCCAATAATTCCCTAGGATAATGGGAAAACTCAGGCAAATCCACAGCAATGCTAGGATTTGTCCCCAACATGGCAAAAAATTCCTCGTAGGTAGGATAAATTTCATCCAACCCAAAGCGAAAGACATGATCCTCGGGATACTAAAACTCGATTATCGCCATCAGCATATTCCATTCTATGGGCTAGTTATGCCACAAAGAGACTCGCCGCATGTGGAAAGCGTCATAATCAACATTGTAAGAACACATCGCCTCCAAGGCTTCGAGGTTGTTGGAGAACTCAATGCTAATAGGGAGAGCCATCTTGCAAAACAAAGAGATAATAAGCAAGTGATAATGTGAAAAGGAAAGGAAATGAAAGTGTGAGGAGAAAAGCCCAATCTACACCCCTATTTATACTTTAAAATCAGCAAACCAAGACAAAGAACCCCGTAAAAATCAAAGAGATACTTACCCTACTAAGCACCGAACAAATGAAATCAAAGCCTTGGGTTGATTGGACTGGACTGATATGCCGATAGGCAAGACAAGGGTCATACCGATCGACAACCCCCTATTTTGGGAAAATTTCCTTTTTCCTTTTTTATCAAAATCAGAAAACCCAATAAAAATAATTTTTATCTTAAGGGAATTCCGAATTTGCCTATGCTTTTCCTTATCCCATTTTAAAATAAAATCCTCCTCAAATCAATTTTCAAATTCTTTTTACGGTCTCAACAGAAAAGTAAAAAGACCATATGCATTAATCACTGAAAGAGAAATTAATAAAAACTTCATTTTTATTTGCATATATTTTTATGTGTTACATTGATGTCTTGCAGGAAAAATAGAAAAATAATGGGACTCAGATCTCACCCAATTCTCTCTCTCTCTCTCTCTCTCTCTCTCTCTCTCTCTCTCTTCTCTCTCTAAGAGCCTCTATCCCTACGGTGTGCCCTTTTCCCCCTTCAGTGAGACGATGTGCCACCGCTTCTAGATCTTGACCCTTCCCCAGATGAGGAAGACGACACCAAGCAAGAAGGGACAAGAACCACCTCATGAATATAGGTAGTCACCAAAGATATCCAATCCCTGATGCCCTTCACCTAAGTAGTGGAAACACTGATATGTTGCAAAGAAAAATAGAGCAGATCAAATCAATCATAGGTAAAGAAAGAAATCAGGAAATCAAAAGACAAAGAAACACAAAGTATACCGCCCAATTTCTCTAGGTCAATTGCGTTAGGACAATGTTGTAAACATACCGACCCTCCATCATCTCGTCGGATGTTGTAATCGGGCGAGTGCAATCGCACAAAAGAAGCCTTCGATGTCACCATCATCACCGACGTGGATGCACCACCTGCGTGGTGGGAGAATTCCACCTACCGTCTCGATCCCCCTGAGGGAGAGGCATCACATCGTATACACTTGGAGGCGCCATCCATATCGACACGAAGTCTTTGTAATCATACATCACCGTTGTGTCAGTATATAATGAATAAGGCTTTCTCATCATCCCCACCACCCAAGCATCCTCTGAAATCTCCCGCACTCTCCTCATGAACATAGGGGGCTTCATTGGTGGCACCGAAACCTCATCCTCCATGATTTCTCAGGCTACCCTCTCCCCGAGGTACCAATAATACCCAAACTCAGGCGCCAACAGATGTCGTATCTGCGCATGTATCCCAGTCGACCCAGTGTGCTGAATGGTCGTCCCCAAGGTATAAAAGGTCACCTGCAAATCCCAAGCAAGAGCAAAAGATCAATATCAATAAAAGATCATCAAAGGAAAGGACAGTCTCAAGATAAAATAAGACTTACCCGCTCGCTCGTCATGCCATTCAAGACATGGCGCACCGTCTCCAGAGAGAGAGACTTCTTCGACTGTCGGTTGGACTTTCGCCACCGGTACATCAGGAAGAAGTCCCCAACAGATTCATCCTTTAAATATATCAACTAGGTGTTTAACCAGTCACCTCATAAAACCATGTCTGCAAAGTACATCATTTAAGAAATCAAGAATAAACCGCATGATGAAAAATGTGAATGCATAAAGGAAAAATGAAAAAAAAATAAAGAATGCTTCCAGAAGATACATGGCTACAGTAAAAGTCTGTCGATAGCACCGGTTGAATGAATCAAGGGAATAATAAAGGGTCGCCAAAGTCAGTCTCCCCCAATCATAAAGACGTATGATCGAAAACACCCCCAAAAATAGCAAAAAACACAAGTGGGCGACGTTGCTACCTGCCGCTACCAGAAAACCTCCCAACACCAACAGAATAAATAGACGAGCCATCTAATGAACTTGCTACCCACCGCTCTCAACGATCCTCCTCCTTGACAACAAATCCCTCTACAAAGACAAATAGGGAGACTCCCCAGAAAACACCCTCTCCACATCACCCAATGTCGTCGTCACCGCCTCCGGCATCACCCTCAGCGTCATATCCACCTCAATTTGCAAACCATCACAATCCAACCCCAGCAGCTACTGCACATCAATGGGAGTCATAGTCATCTCCCCAAAGCCAAAATGGAAGGTGTGGGTAGTTTCCCACCACCTCTCCCCCAGAGCACACAGAACAGTAGTGGAACGGGGCGTCTCGTTCAGAATAAACACCAGCCTCCCAAGACCGGTCAATGACACCATCCAGCACACCATAAGTGGAAGGTGATCCCAAACATCCCTAAACCACGTCATCCCTCGGGCACATATAGTCGACATGGAGACGTCAGACGATCAAAGAAACAAAGAAAACCATTGTGAAATTCAAGAAATAAAGCAATCTCATCAAGAAAAAAGAAAAGAATACCAAAGGTCATTCAATACTTACATAGACACTAGGGTTCACCACCCCAAAAGAACACTGACATGAAGGCTCACACGTAAGAGTCTGATCATCTACTACCGGCTCGAATGAGTCGAATGAGTTCTCGCTGCCCATTGCAAGGGGAACCCTAGCCCTCCACTCCAACCTTGCCCAATTGTCGGCAATAAGCCATGCCATGTGAGTAGCACTGCTTAAGAAATCGGCCATTTTGTCCATCAGAACGATTTGCAGAAGCTAATTGTAGAAGAAAGGAAGTAAAAAAGTTATGAAAAATGATGAAAACACGCCCCCTTTTTATAGGAGGCTAAGGTCCATGTCGATCATCTCCCTGTCACCCACTGATCTGCAGTGGCCCTCCACCTGCTCGAGGTACGCCAAAAGACCGTTCCAGTGTCGTTTGACACCCCTCCATATATGTCGATCGTCACTCCTTTAAAATTTCGTACAAAAATTATCGAAAAATTCCTTAAATTAACAAATTAATTTTAGAACCTTTTTCACCAAGAAAAATGTTTTTTTACATCCCCAACATAATTCCAGAAAACAATTCGCCCCAGCAATGTCTCCAGAGAACACTCAAAAATTCCAGAAATTCCCCAGCTAAAAAAAACTCAGATCATTCCCTCTTCCTTAGTGGAACCTAAAATCAAATGCTTCACCAAATCCCCAGAGAAAGCTTACGCATCCCCAGTGGAGTCCCAAAACTTCCTAAAGGAAACATAAGCCCTCATAATTGGCTTCGACCCATAGAATTGGTCACCCTTAACTTAAGCCCGTAGAATTGGCTTTGACCCTCATAATTGGTCACCCAAACTTAAGCCCGCAGAATTGGCTTCGACCCTCAGAATTGGTCACTTCTACTTAATTCCGTAGAATTGGCTTTGACCCACAGAATTGGTCACCCCTAACTTAAGCCCGCTGAATTGGCTTTAACCCAAAGAATTGGTCACCCCTATCTTAATCCCTCAAAATTGGGTTTGACCCGCAAAATTGCTTATCTCTACCTTAAGCTCGCAGAATTGGCTTTGACCCTCAGAATTGGTCGCTTCTACGTAAGCCCACAGAATTGGCTTTGAACTCAGAATTGGCCATCTCTACTTAAGCTCATGAAATTGGTCACCCCTAACTAAAGCCCGCAGAATTGGCTTTGACCCGCAGAAATTGTCATCTTTACTTAAGCCCGCAGAATTGGTTTCGACTCTCTGAATTGGTCACCCTTATCTTAAACGCTCAGAATTGGCTTTGACCCGCAAAATTGTCTTTGACCTGTAGAATTGGTCGCTTCTACTTAAGCCTGCAAAATCGGCTTTGACCCGCAGAATTAGTCACCCCTAACTTAAGACAGTAGAATTAGCTTTGTCCCGCAGAATTGGTCATCTCTATTTTAAGCCCGCATAATTGGTTGCTATAATTTAGATCCTCAGAACTAACCCCAGACCGCCTAATTGGTCGCCTCCCTACTCATCACCTCATTCAGGTCCTCAGAATCGGTCCCCCCAATAGCAACCTAGGTCCTCAGCATCGACATCGGCCCTCTGAATCGGTCATCCTTATCCCTTAGGTCCATAGAACTGACCTCTATCATATGGTGTCTATTCGACAGCTATGACTTGTTCCAAGATCACCCGTCTAGGGTCTCTATAAACACCACATTCTAGGACCTCCAAAGTGTCCCCTTAGGTGCCTAGCCTCGCCCCATCTCACTGCAAACCCTAGGTCGCACTCCAACTACCGATATAGAGGGCACCCGGGTCCCGTTTGAGGCCGATAAGCTCTATCATTAGAGAAAAATCTCTTTTAATCTTTGAAGGTCTCTGAATAACCTTTCCAATGGCTTGCCTCGTGCATGAATCGAAGTAACAGTTCAGACGAACGAACCATTTTACTACCAAAAATGGATTCAGAGGCCACCGAGCACTCCCAGCCAACAATTGACCCTAATCAATTTCACCATCAGAGAGAAAGTTCTTTGAATCTTCAAAGTGAACTGAAACCCCTTTCCAAGTATCCACCCCATTCTCAAAATAGCATAATCGTTCGGACGAATGATCAGTTTTCTCCTAAAAATCGATCTAGAGGCCACCGGGAGCTCTCGGGCTTCGTTTGACCAAACTTAACTCTTGAGCTCGAACGAGACTGAATGAATCTCAGAAGGGCACTGAATACCCTTTCCAACGGTCCTACCCATGCGCGATTCTGACCTACGATACGGACAAATGATTTGTTTTATTCCGAGAGGTCGTCGGGCGCTTCTGGGCCTCGATTGACCAAGGTTAACCTTCCTAACCGAGCAAAACTCTTTGGAACATAGAATTACATCTCCTAAAATTTACAACGGTCCACCCCGTCCATAATTCTGACTTACCATATGGATGAACGATCCGCTTTCGTCGATGATCTCCCGTTTGAAAGACCGATGTGCGCTTTCGAGCCATATTTGGCCCAAAGTCAACTCCCAAACCCGAGAGCAGTCCAAAGGAATCTTGAAGGTATCTGAAGTGCATTTCTAAAGGTATACCCCGCACGCGACTCGAATCAATAATTTTCATTTTACGACTATTTTTCTAAAAAAATCTGCACGAGATTTCCAATTGGCAGGTCTAGAACCTTGCCTATTGGCACAGTGTCAAGGATTACCTGCCGATAGGCACTCTCTGGGGTAAGCCGATCGGCACCCCCCTTTGGCTCTATAAATAGAGGCCATGACCTCACTCCCAAGACAATAGATCCATCAGCATCAGTGATCTCAACAACATTCCCTCGAAATCAGCCAAGTTCCTCATGTGAAGTTCCCTTCAAGCATACATTCCCATCCTTTTCATACCCAATTTGGAAAATTATCCTTATCTTTCATCAATATTGATCGACATTCAGGGGAGTTCATCCAAGATCTAAGATCAAGCTTCAAATAAGCTCCAATTACTTCCCTCTCTCTTTAAATTCCCTATTTTTGCATAATATACATTAGATCTATAATCTAGTTCTTACTTTAGTTCATACAAATTTATATCTACACTTTTATTAGTATATTACACATGCTTAATTTTATACAAAAACAAATAAAAGAGGGTTATACCCATAACTTCCGAATGGAATTATCCATCACACTTTTTCCAAAACCAAAACACACATTTTCTACCCATACACATATAATAAAATTCCATTCGAATATATGGGATAAACCCCACCACTATGCTACATTCGAACTACGTGGACTTTGATGCCTTTATAGACTACGTAGGCATCTCGGATTAAAATCCGAGACTCGAGTAAAACTTTATAATTTTCCAATTTTCTCATTTTCCCAAATTCTCTAATTTTCTAAAATCTCCCATTTTCATATTTATATATATATATCATGTTTGTTTGCGTTTCATCCAACACATATTGTCATTTCCTAATAACGATCAATATCATGATATAATGCACAAATCATATTTTCTATATATGTCATTTTGGGAACATTCCTATGGATGACCCCACTCTACCTTGTCCATGGTATGAGTTGAATGATTTCTATCTCCATTATATAAACATGAACACACAATTCACGGGGATATAAAGGAAAATAATAGCGCTAGCCCATAAGAGATCGAAAGGGAGGGATGGGTGCTTAACACCTTTCGATTGGGTAACATATCCCCCGAACCTTCGAACTATTAGTTTCGTTTGCATCAGTTTGTCCTTGATGCTACTCTCTTGAAGTGGCAACATGTTCTTTTGCATGTTTTGTGAAAAATAGGCTGGCGACTCCATCTCTTCGTATTTACCCCACACCGAGGACGACCAAAGCAGGTTTTAAAGAGGGGTGCAACACCGCAGTGCAGTCTTTTAGAGGGATCCTCCCCCAACGCCTCCCGAGATGGCCACAATAGGTGTATAGGGATTTTGATAATTATCATTATGATTACCGGAAAAAATTTGAATAAGACATGCTTACCCCAAAGAAGGCTTGAGATGGTAAATTCCACAAAGTGATGTGTGGCTGAAAAATTCAAGCATTTCTTAGCATTCAAATGTAGAAGTCCTACAAAAATAATTAACAAAGAATACATATAGAAAGAAAATACTAAGAAATACTAAATCAATTAAATTCTAAAACAAAAAGGTCCTCCCCGGCAACGTCGCCATTTTAATCAATAGGGGAAAACCGCGGCGCAAGTGTATAAAGATACGCGCTGGTTGTTATTTTTGGCTCCCACCGCTACGCAAAAACCTACACTATTCACTACACTCTTTTAAGCGAGTATTGCGGCCAGTCCGAGTATCAAAAATCCACAGAGGCTAGTTGCTAAAATTATATTGATTTAATACTTCTCAATAAAAGTGTAAAAGATATCAGATAACAAAAAGAAAAGATAAACTAGGCATGGATGTTAAACTATGATTAACAAAAAGTAATAAAACTATAGGTTGCATATAAATGGTTACATGGGACTACGAATTTAGTAAGATTGAATATAATTTCAATAATCAATTAAATCTAGAGTTGTCACCCCTAAATTTGTATAAAAGCCTAATATGATTTTGGCATCAACAAATACCTCAAAAATTACACACGCAAGGTCATAAATACGGAGCATACATGATATACCCCGTTAAATCTCCTAGGTATAATAACAAGAACAACCCAATCGAATTAAATACATAAAATTCATCACCATAGCAAAGCAACCCATTGAAACCAAGGTGAGTTCCATTAATCACAACCTAATTTAAGTTGGCTAGAAAGCATCATAAATTACATGAATTAAATGCAAGAAATAAATGGAAGCAATAAATAAAGAAAGTAAACCTAAATTATAAAGCAAGTAAACTAGGGCATAGAGGTTAAAATGAAAAAACACAACTTAACTAAATGGTACGGATGATGAATATTGCAACTTACATAACCCAAATGGGTAAACTCAAAGAGAGAAATGAAGCAGAGCTCTCCACAAAACCAAAGCCTAAAACTAACCTAAACTAAATATAAAAAAATATCCCTTACATAATAAACTAAAGGTTCTATTTATAGTAAGTTATAAAAAGAAATAAAAGGAAAAAGGAAACCGAAACTAAAAGAAAAAAGATGTCGGATAACTGCTATGACCGGTCGATCGTGGCCAGGGGGTCGGTCCATCGGGTACCCAAGATAAAACTCATTGCATCGGTATTACGCCAAATTTTGCTTCACCGGTCGACGGGGGGGTCAGGGCCGGTCGACCGGTCCCCTGTTTCTTGGGATGCCTTGGTTCATAAAAAGGGGGAAAGGGGTGTGAAACCGAATCAGCAATATCTTATTCATTCGAACTCGAAATGATGTGTCATTTGAGGCCACACGATGCTAACTTACCCACTATGATTTCGTGAATTCCACTAAGTCAGACAACAAAAATTCACTTGAAGTTGAGTCCAACAACGAAACTTCTCCGAATTGCAACCAATCCTCACTTTAAGCGTTCCAATACCTACAAAAACTCATTTAACCCCTGCAAAGCATATAAACATACATAATAGAGGTTGTCTAGTTAAAGAGCATAAACATTGGCATAAAGAACACAAAAAATGCTAGAATACGTACAGATAACGAGCTTGAGTATGTAATATTCGTAACGTATTAGTGACCTTTCGAGGTAAAGGGTGATAAATGTGAATCGTAAGTTCGATTCATAAATGGTATGGACCTTAGAAAGGGGATTCAGTGTCCTATGAAAGTTCATTAGGATACTCTTAGGTTTGAGAGTTGACAAAAATCAAACGGGGTTGTGGGAGCGTCCGTGACCTTTAATTTATGATTTGAAGGAGGATCAGGATTCCTTGAGCTAGAAGGATAGTGTTTGGACCTTATTGGGCATGTGTGGGGGGTACTAGAAGGTTTGTGATTGTTGGGTTCTTATGAATGAGAAGTTAGCTGGGGATGAGTATATTTTTATCATGATATAGGTAAAAAATGCCTTATTTTGAGGACCCAGGGAATGTAGAGAATCTATTCAGTGTGTCTAGGATAATTCTTAGGGAAAAAAGAGTGTATGTGACCAATTTAGAGGTTCGAGGCCAATTATTGAGGACCTAAAGAGTTTATATGACCAAATTAGAGGGTTGGGGCCAATTTCGAGGGGCAAAAGAGCGTAGGCGATAGATTCAGAGGATCAAGGCCAATTTTAAGGGCCAATGTCAATTTTAAGGACCTAAAGGGTTTATGCTACCGATTGAGAGGATCATGGCCAATTCTAAGGTTCGGGGTCAATTCTGAGGGCCTAAAGAGTGTATATGACCAAATCAGAGGACTAGGGCAAATTATGAAGGCTAAAAGAGTGTAGGTGCCCAGTTCAGAGGGTCAAGGTTAATTCTAAGGGAGTAGATCAATTCTGAGGACTTAAATAGGTTATAGAGGGTACTTGAAGGTAATCCTGAGATTAGGGATAATTCCCCCATTAACAACAGTGTTTAGGATTAAGGCAACTCAAGCATGGCAGCTCAAGCGAGGTAACTTGGCGTGGCAACTTGTACTTTAGCTTATTGTGTTTCTTAGTCATATTTTATCTTTGTTTATATTGACTATAAGCTATAATGGTTGTAATAATGTAACGAGAATAATAATGAGTTTGTGTGAGGTCAAACGGTACTCGCGAGAGACCAGGCTTGGTAGGGCCTGGGAGATCTTTCATGCTCTAGCGAATGACCTCGCCGTGGGAACCTTAGAGGGACTTGGTTTGGAGTATTGAAAAGTGAGGCACCATTGGGTATTGTCCTAACCATCTTAGATACACCTAGTAAAACACCGAAGGACCCTTACCATGGAACCTCGGGCGGAGCAGCTTCGAGTTCCATTAGACGTTGAGTTGTGAGCCAAACAACCCTCTACTTAATGTCACATCCACTTTATCTGATGTCACTAACCATCTAGGCAATGTCAGACCTGCACTTGAGTAAACCACCATGGTATTTGGGGCTGTCAAACAGTTAGTGAGCCACCTCTCTGACAACATCTCCCTGACACGTAGTGGTTAGGTAAAAGGCATGTCTTGGAATTTAATGTTTATGACGTGGAGACAACTAGTGCATCAAGTATTTAATGTTTGTGACATAAAGTATGAGGGATGTCTTTTACAGGCATTAATGGCAGAGTTGCCGCAGGGGTGGCGTGGGAGGCTATTTAAGGACCCTAACCACCTCTGAGGAGAGGATGATCTTTTGAGAGTTCAGAAGTTATTACTGGAGATAATATACATCATAGAGAGTTATTACAAACCAGAGAGTTTACTCACCCACCATTGTCATTCATTAAGAAGCTTTCAATACCTGACAGAGATTCTTGAGGGTGGTTGGTGTGTTTTGCTACCTACTAAGGTGTATCTATGGTGCTTACTTCTCTCTCCCTCTAGCTAAGTTACTTATAAGTTCATTACTACATTCTGAGTTATACATTAGAGATTTGTGAGTTCAAATTGAGTCTATCTTCATTGAGTCGTGTTTGTATATCCTGTGATTAATCAATAGTGTTGTTCTTTAAACTTATCATTACTGTACTCAAAAGGGGTTACGCCTCCATCATATCTAAACTACCCTCTTACATAGGTGTATGCAATGATCGCGGATAATTTTAAGGGCTAAGCTTGATTTTTTATAGGACCTAAATGATGTCGGCGGTCGATTCGGAGGATTGCAGCCAATTTGATGGGGCAAGGTTGATTCTGAGGACCTAAGGGCGTGTATGTGATGGAATTAGAGGATCGTGACCAATTTCGAGGGATAATATTGATTATGAGGACCTAAAGAGGCGTATGCAAAAGATTCAGAGGATTGCAGCCAATTTTGAGGGCCAAGGTCGATTCTAAGGACTGGTGTATGAGACCGATTTAGAGGATTATGACCTAATTTTGAGGGCCTAGGTAAATTCTAAGGACCTAAAGAGTGCATGAAATAGATTTAGAAGATTGCGATTTAATTCTAAGGGTCTAAGTCAATTTTGAGCACCTAAAGAGTGTAAAGGTTAATTTTGTGGACTTAAAGAGTGGAGACATTAATTTTACAGAACCAAGGAGCGAAGAGGTAAATTTTGCAAACCTAAGGGGTGAAGACATTAATTATGCAAACCTAGGTGTGAAGAGGTCAATTTTACAAACCTAAGAGGTGAAAAGGTCAATTATGTGGACCTAAATGGCGAGGAGGTCAATTCTGCGGACCTATGGGGTGAGGAGGTAGTTTATGCAGACATAAGGGGTGAAAAGGTCAATTATGAAAATCTAAATGGTGAGGAGGTGAGTTATGCGAACATAAAAGGTTAAAAGGTCAATTCCTCAACCTAAGGGGTGAGGAGGTCAATTCTGCAAACCTAAGGGGATATAAGGTCAATTCTACCTACTTCGATAAATAATCAATAGCCACGATCAAATATTGGTAATTGAAAGCTGATTTTGGAACATGACCTAATAAGTCAATTCCTAAAACTGCAAAAGACCATGACGTAATGATGGACGAAAGTGGTTGGTGAGTCTAATGAGGGATATGATTGCATATTTGTGACACTCATCACACTTCTTCACATAGTCGGTTGCATCTTTAGTTAGTGTCGACCACCAATAACCCTGAGTAACAATCCTTTTGACAAGAGATCGTCCACCCACACATGACCCTCCGTGGATGTCTTGTAAGACATAGTAGAGATCTGAAAGGTAAATCATCTGATTAGGGGTAGTAAGAATCCTCTTTTGTATAGCACATCCCCGATGATAGAGAATTTTGTTGCCTTGTATCTGAGCTTCTTTCACTCAACCTTAGAATCTGGGAGCTCACCATCCCGAATGTACTTATATAAGGACATATTTTCCATCATATCCCTAGTTTATAGTTTACATTGTGTATGGCGTATCTCGTTCCATCCATCAAAGAAATTCAAGCTCAATAAGATGGATTCGAATTTTAAGCATCTTCAACATCTACCCGACATGAGGTATACTTTGGTATGAATTTAAGTTTGTGTTACTTAAACTTTTTACTAAGTATTAGGATACTTTTCTAAAATGTTTTATTTCAAAATGAGGCATTTTCAAACTTAAAATGTATTATGCGATTCCAATAGGCATAACTTTAAAAACTCATTTAAGTCATTCAAACTACATTGCCTTATCGTTTGAAAGGTCGTTTGAAGACCAGGATCTCATATGGATCAAATGAGAGCGTACTATTTTGATTTTTATAGGTCGTTTGATAGGTCATTTGAAGCCACATCTAACGACATCCGTATGTCGTTCAAACGACACTGAGATCTCGTTTTAACGATATTTCGCTGCCTCAAATTTTTTGTTTGCCTATAAAAACCTATTTCGTGAAACTTTTTTATTAAGACTTTTATTTTATGAAAACTGCAGAATAGTTGCAAAATAGTCTTCACTTTTTAGGGCAAAATTTATTTTTGATTAACACAAATCAATCCCAATTACTTTTGTGAATCATCTTTGGAACCCAAACACTTTCCTAATGAAGTTATTGTTGTGGAAAGCGATCTCCATTTCTGATCTTGAGGATAATCGAGGGTATTCACTACTGAAAGGTATTTACTGTTGGTTCAAGGTTGCAGCCTTTGTGGGTTCTTGCAAGAATTCATTACATATTTCTCTATTGTATTGTAAGTTGCAATTTGCAAACATTAGTGACATAAAGGTTTTGCCCTGTAGGGATTTTTCCTGAATCTGAGATTGCATGCCTCATTGCTTTGTTTATTGAATCACATAGATGCATTCTTAGGGTTTAATTAAAATGGGAACTTGTTTGAGATTGACATCTAGTTAAATAATTTAAATCCATTGAAATGTTGTACATTCACAAATTTCTATCATATCCCGCTTTCTCAAATTGGTATTAAATCTTTCAACTCGGTGTTTTTACCCTTTCAAATTGGTATCAGAGCGGGTTTCACCAAATTATAGCGAGATCCTTTTTCCGTAAAATTATTTTGTGATATCAATCGTTTTGAAAGATTGATTTTTGAAAAGTCGTAATTTTTCTGATAGATAACTTATATAATTGGATGCAGGTCTTTGATGGCACAAATTATGCCTTTTGGAAAGCTCGCATGAGATCTTATTTAAAAGCAATTGATGAAAGAGTCTGTCTTGTATGTGAAAGAGAGTGGACTCCTCCCACTCTCACCGTTGAAAATGTCATTAATCCCAAACCCGCGTCTAATTGGACTGATGATGAATTTAAGTGGAGTATAGATAACTCCCGACGCCTTGGTGCCATTTTTGGAGCCATCACCCCCGACGAATTTTGATGTATTATGAAGTGCACCATGTCAAAAGAGGTATGGGATATCCTTTAGTTGACACATGAGTGTACAAACGCGGTTAAGACGTCAAAATTGTAAAATTTGACCACCTAGTTTGAGACTACCATCATATTAGAGTCCGAGTGTTTCAATGAGTTTTATGCTAGGCTGTCAGACATTGTTAACACAAGTTTTAATTTAGGTGAAAAGATTGATGATTCGAGAATCATGAAAAAGATTTTGAGGTCACTCCCGCCCTGCTTTATTCCTAAGGTCACTATTTTGAACTCTTTGGGTGTATTACATTCACTTGGGTTAGAAGAACTCTTAGGAGATCTTCAAACTTATAAGATCAACATGTTTCCCAAAACCATTAAGCCTAAGGATAAAAAGATAAAATCTATTTAAAATTGGCTTTCGCATTTACAACTTGGTGTTGCAATTTTTATTTATTACCACCCTTGGGATTATTTTCTTTTACAAATTGGTATCAGAGCTTTTAGCTCGGTGTTTTACCCTTTCAACTTAATTAGTGAATCCATCCAAGAATCTCCCAAATTAATATTCAAGCAGAATTCAATCCCACTGTCGTCTTCCTCTACGGTCGGCCTATGCAGGATTTCCACCGAAATTGTGCGCCTAATTTTTATCCTTATGGCTGACGCTAATCTTTCCAAAGCATCGGCTCGGCTATTATCAAGATAAGTAATTCTCTTGAGTTTCACCTCTTTGAAGTTCGTCATTACCTTCCTGACCTGCTCCAAATACTAAGCCATATTCTCGTCCTTGGCCTTATAAATCCCCAAAATCTGGCTCACGGCCAACTATGAGTCACTATGGATGATCATCTAGATGACCTTCAACACCTTGGTAAGGGAGAGACCTTCCAGCAAGGACTCATACTCTAACTTTTTGTTTGACGCCTTAAAGATTAACCTCAAAGCATAATAAATATATGTAGTATTGGGGGCCAAGAGTATCAACTCGGCACCACTACCACTTTCACAAGACGAGCCGTCAACAAATAGGCTCCATGTGGGACCTTCCTTTGGAAAAGGCTCTTCATTCAAAATCCCATTCTTGGACAGAAAATATTTCTTTGTAGTGTCAACCTTGCTAACTTCGATCACTCTTGATTCTCCTAAAACTTCTTCTAGCATAACTGCTGGTGCCACCATCTCTTCCATACTATCAGTATCGGCCTCTTCCCATGTAAGTTCAGTCATAAATCTGCCAAGGCCTACCCTTTGATTGTAGTCCTAGGCTGATAGATGATGTTAAACTAACCACCAAGCTCAATTAACCAGGCCATTAACCTACCAAATTTCTCAGGTTTATATATGACTTGCCTCAAGGGAGTGTCGATGGGCAACACCATCGTATGGGCCTAAAAATAATTCTTTATCTTCCTTGAATCGTGTATCAATGTGTATGCCAAAGTTTCAACTCTAGGATACATTAGATCGGTTCCTTATAAGGCTTTGCTATTGAAATAAACTGACTTTTGGACACCTTCATCATCTCATATAATTTTTGCACAAATGGCCGACTCTGACACTAACAGATATAGAAACAATTTTTCCCCTTGAATAGGCGGAGACAACAACATCGGCGACCCCAGGTAAGCTTTGAGGTCTTAGAATGCCTTTTCACATTCTTTATCCTAGACGAACGATTTCCTCAAGATTTTAAAAAATGAAAAACACTTATCCGTCCCTCTAAAGATGAAACGGTTGAGGGCCGTAGTGCGCCCTGCCAACCTCTGCACATATTTAATGGTCTTTAGTGTCTGCATACCTATAAGATCTTTGATCTTTGTAGGGTTGGCCTCTATACCCCTATGATTCACAATGAAGTTAAGAAATTTCCCTGCACCGACATCGAAAACACACTTGGTCAGGTTCAATTTCATTATGAACTTATCCATTGTGTTGAACGTGCGTTTTAAGTTGTCAACATGATTCTCACCCTTTAGCCTCTTGGTCAGCATGTCGTCCATATATACCTCCATGGTCTTCCCAATATTTTCCTCAAATATCTTTTTTACCAACCTCTGATAGGTTGCTCATGCATTCTTGAAGACGAATGGCATTACCTTATAATAGTAGTCCCTTTTATCCATGATAAAGGAGGTCTTCTTAGCATCGGCCTCATGAATTAATATCTTATTATATCCCGAATACACGTCCATGAAACTCATCAATTCATGTAAGTTGTCTTTGGGGAAAGCTTTATTCAGGTCGGTGAAGTCAACACAAATTCTCAATTTACCATTAGCCTTCAGCACTATAACAACGTTGGATATCTAGTTTGGATACTGAACTTCTCGAATGAACTTGGCAAACTGGAGCTTCTTCACCTCATTCGGAATGACCTCATATTGGTCCCTCGCATAAGTTCTTCTCCTTTGTTTTAGAGGATTCACTTTCTAATTAATATTCCATCGGTGACAGATAATCTTTGGTTTTATCCCTGTCAAGTCTTCATGGATCCATGCAAAGATACTCTGCCTCCCTCTTATCGATTTCAACAATTCTTCCTTTACTTCCTTCTTTAAGGCTTTCCCGGTCTGGACGATTTTTTCGACTCATCCTCACTAAGGACGATGGATTCTACCTCCTCGATGGTCTCACTTTTTTTCTAGTTTCTTCTCGTCCCTTGGGTCAAGAGTATCTATATTATAGGAAGTTGTAACCTTATTGTAAGCTTGTATCTCCTCGTCTAATCTAAAGTAGCACTCCCGAGTTTCCACCTGGTCACCTTGAAATTTCCTTACCCCATAAGTGGTTAAGAATTTATCTTTTGGAGGGTTGTGGAAGGTACAACCTCAAACTCCTTGAGTACCACTCTCCCAAGAATAATGTCATAGGACGAGAAGACATGCTTGTCCATAATGAAAAAGATCACTTTCTTAGTAAGACACCTCGTCCAGGTGCCCATGCAGACATCCATTTCAAACACCCCCAATGGGTGTACCTTCTCTCTGCTGAAGCTGATCAGTAGCAGATGGTTGGGGACCAGTCTCTTCCTGTTATGCTTTTAACCTTTAAAGTAGTCCCAAAACTTTATTTCGACCGAGCTACCACCATAAACAAGGATACGTGATACATCATATCCATGGACCCTAGTGTTAATTACCAAAGGGTAGTCATGAGGGGCCAGAATTCCCTTGAAATCCAAACTTGCAAAATCCCACCACTAAGGTGTCCATATCAACTTTCTTCAATTTTCCCTGCTTCGGCTCTCCTTCGATCAAGTTAACATCCATCCTCTTAGGCGCCAACTTTGCCTCCACAACATGGGCTTTATGGTCGGCCGGCTCTGTGCCTCCTCTGACTAATCCTCCACATATTATTTTTACATTAAAGGATATCATATGAAGTCAACCCTTCGCATTCAGAATCTTCGCAGGAGATCAGAGTCGTCTCCCACACTGTTTAACTCATCATCCTTTTTATTGGTCAATGACTGTCATCTCAGCTTGTCATCCTTTCCACCACTATGCTTTTTCTGGAGTCATTTTTAGCACCACTCTTGTTTATATAGTTTCAGATATTTCCCTGTTTCAATAGCTTCTCTATTTCATCCTTCAAAACAAAGCATTTATCAGTTATATACCCATGGTCTCGGTGAAACTCGCACCATTTTCTCTTATCCCACTTTTGAGGAGGGAACTTGAGATTCTTCAGCCACCAAAGTGCCGTATCATCCTTGATCTCATTAAGGATCATATCGGGGATTACCATCAGAGGGATATACTTGGCAAATTTATCCTCACTGGATCTCTTCTTCCCTTAATTATCTTTTTCCTGATGATACTTTCCAACACTAGACTCCTTCACATCTCCCCTTTTGGCCTCTATAGCCTCCTCCACATTCATAATTCTCCAGGCCAAGGCCAAAGTTTCGTCATAGTCTTTGGAGGATCTTTGGTGAGCTTCCAGGGAAGTTTTCCCAACTACAGCCCGCTAATTAGGGTTGTCATAACAATGTTTTCCTCTTTATCTTCCACCTCCAGTTTGTCCTTGTTGAACCGAGAAATGTATTCCCTTAGGGTCTCATTCTTGACTTACTTCACATATAATAGGTTAGTTACCTTCTTTGGCGATTTCATGCCGAAGCAAAAATTATGTATGAACTTCTCGGCCAACTGCTTGAAATTCTCAAAGGAGTTTTTTGTCAAAGTTGTGTACCACATATAGGGGCACCTATGAGGGTACTAGAGAAATCCCTGCACCTCATCTCATTCAGGAGTAGATATCGACTGCTGACTAATACATATCTATATGATGGACAGTAATGGTACTCCCATCATACTTTAGGCTAACAGTAGATGGTTTAAACTTTGTAGAGGTAGGAGCACTCACGATCCTTGTAATAAATGGAGACCCTTTCATTTAGCCTCAGTGTATTGGGTCTTGTCTCTTGAGCAAAGATTTTATCTTATCTTCTAACCTTTTAATGGATTTATTCTAAGGTTTGTCTTCGGTGACAACATTATCATCACCTCCTTCTGGCGCAACCTCAATGGGTGCTGGCTCTCGTGCCACTTTCCTCTTCCAGATATTTACTTCTCTTTACTCCTTTCCATCTCTATTATTTCCCCTAGATGTAGCATTATTACGAGAATGGGAGAGCTAATCACATAAATCTCCACCTGGACTGAGATGGTTGAAGGTCAACCCCCTACTGAGCTTATCAAAATTTTAAGTCCTTGGTCGGCCATCAGGTGTCGACTGAGCATTATTTCCTTGGTAGGTCAGAGCTGGGCGAATTGTTTCCCCTAAAAACTCAAACGGCTCTCAATATTTTTCCTCATCACAGCCCTGGTCGTCCAAACAATCCTGGATTTATTTCTTAAGATAAGATGCTTAGGATCAGCAACATCCCTCTGCCACTGATGGCATTGAGCCTCCTTCTATGGGGCCGGAGATAGTCCCCTTTCATCGGATCCACTATCTCCCTGGCGATAGGAGTAATAATTATAGTTGGGTCACTTGGGGCCCTTCCCAATATGCTTTAGCTAATTTCTCCTGCATCTTTTGTTAGCTAGGCACCAAGGATCACGGTGACGCCACCATGTCAGCCATTTCTAACTGAAGTGGTGGTTAAATAAAGCTTGGGCTAGCACTTGGAGGCAGTTCATATGACATACCTCCTATGAGAATAAGTAACAAAATTAGATGAAGTACGAGTAAGCAGGAAGCTGAAAGAACACCCACCCAACTCTTTTAATGGTGGTGCAGGTCCAATAGTGGTGGAGTTGGACCACTACTAGAGGTAAAAGTGGGAGTCTAAGATGAAAAATGAAGAGGAAGAAAATAATATTTTCCCACAGACAACGCTAGAATTATTATGCTGAGAATCACCACTTAAATTTATATACAGTTCAAGTTTTAACTCAGTTAACCATGGAGTAATATATGAATGTACGAATGTAAATAACAAGAAGGAGATGAGAGAATGGAGAAGGCACAAAGATATAAGTGGTTCATCCAATTGTCTTACTCCACTGTGTAAGGTTGGTGGTGTATGTGTTGCTATAAGGCTCTAATGGCCATGAATATAATTTCTCCAGCTTCTGGTAACAATTTGACAGAGTTTCAGCTAAGGTTGAAATTACTAGATCCATAATAAAGAAGATGAAGGTTCCTTTTATAGGTTAGGGGTACGCAATGTCCCCCCCCCCCCCCCCCCCCCAAGCATATAGCCTATGTGCACGAGGGAAATGACCCAATGAGAGTTCAACACTTGTCTAATACATGTATAATCTATGATGATGAAATATTCCCTCGTGTGAGGGAAATATCGGCAATAACGGTTTGGTCCACGTGTGCTGACGATGAAAAAAGCACGTGTTCCATACAGAGTGATGCTGTTAGTTCTGAGGTCCCCTGGCCAAGTCGAGACTAAAGTTAGTTCATCGAGCATGCTGAATCAAGGCTGACATAGTCACCTCAAGTATAGTCAATATTGTCTTGGCCTCCCTGTCATAGTACGAGGTTGATATGAGACAAGGCTGAGAGGGCTTGGATTATTCATGGACTGGATTATTTGGTTAATATGGTTCCATCTGCTCACTTATGGTACAAGGCCGAGAGGGTATGAGAGTGATTGACAAGTGACCAGGCCTTGCTGAGTGAATGTAACTGTTGAGGTTAAGATCTCTGAGGCCGAGACTGTTGGGGTATGTAGGCCCCTTTTTCTTCGAATGTGTTTTAAGGATGACAAAAACAACTTTCTTTTTATGAAAAAACTTTTTCCAATTTTTAAACCGCACCTAGTTGTGAACTAATTTTTAACTTAACCAAATTTTATCTTGATTATTAAACAAACATCTAGTGATTAAAGCAAGTAAAGTAAGAAAAAGAATGCTCTCAACATCGGATGTACGAGAAAATCACAAAAGGAAATAACCTCGGATGGCCCAATCCAGACAATCACTACGATGTGAAATTATAAGGAACAGACACAAGTCTTCCTCAATGACTCGATCCCCCGCGAGACTTGACGCTCTTCTGCTCTTCAACCACTCATCCACAGTGCCCACACGAATCCTTCCGTGATACCTGTACACAGTAGTCGCCTCCATGAATGCCTCAGTGTGTACCGATGTAGCTTGGAAAGTCTACGAAATCGAAACACGAACTCCTTCACTTCTTCTCCGTAAAACCCAATGATGTTCTTCAAAGTGTATACCAAACTCCAAAAAGGTGAAAACAAAGATCACTTTTTCATATGATAATGAAAACTAGGATCTTTGAAACTCGAAGGATGTTTTCTACTTAGAAAACCTTAGAAAACATGTGCAAAATACGTACTGGTCGTATACTATTTTTTTCATATTACACCCTTACAAAATTCTGAGGAAAACACGTCGTAAATAATTTTCTTGAGGCAACACATCTTTTAAAAAAGATAGCATGTTGCTCGAACGAGATTGCCATGTCGTTCAAATGACATGCATATCTCTCTTGAACAACTACTGATGTCGTTTGAACGAGAAATATTTAGAGTTTGCATTTTTTATAACTCTAATCCATCATTATCTCAGAATAAAACAAAGTGTAATCCTCTTAAAACTCTTTAAAAACATTTTAAAACATTTCTTTAATAAAATAACATCCTTAAACAATTTTAAAATAAATTCTGAGTCCCATTAAAATTACACATTCATACCTGAGTGATCTCGAAATGCAATTTGATTTAAAGACGAAATATGCACCATAAAATCGACATGATAAATCTTTGAAGCTTTGCCGCAACATCTTTAATACATCATAGTATGTGCGGGATCATGATAATAAAAACACAACCTATGATCAAAGGTGTTTTGTTTTAGGAATAAGTCAAATAAATATACAACGGACTCAATTGGAAATTTTGTCCTTACAGGATGGGCATGTACTCACCGTCCCATAGATAAGTGAACCCGATGTATGCTGAAGTAGGTCATTGAGCTGGGTCGAGTCTAATATTAGGATGAGATCAGACTTATGTATATCTGATGATATGAGAAATCGCCCACATGTAGTTCTCATGTCAGCAAGTCAAAGTGTAAATACGTAATGAACAAACCAAGCAAGTAAATAGAGAGAAGACAAGATATAGAGTGGTTCAGCCCCTAAAATGGGCCTACGTCCACTGTGTTGCTCCATTCTCATTATATGCGTTGCACTGTATAATATAATCATGCCTAAAGAGGCGTACAAGTATGAGAATAAGGGTGAATACATGACAGTATTATAGACTCCGATGAAACTCCAAAAGGTGGCTGTGATGTAGATTTGTGCCTCCAAGAGGTATGATGAGGTTGTGTAGAGAGAATCTGTATTGTAGAGACAGACTCATGTGCGAGAGGAATCCATCCCCTTCCTTCAAAGTGTGGTCCTCTATTTATGAGGTAAATGTGCTGAGTCACGTGCCCTGAGCACATGACTTATACCAAGTCTGCAGTAGTTGCGGATGATGGGGGTGCGACCTGCAAAGCAAGTAGCACTGTAAGCTGTCGGGGGCGTGTCGCGCAGCGTAAGGGGGAGTTCTGCGCATTGTACGAAGGAACTTCCACGGCCTGCAATGGACGTGGCCACACCCAGCGCCAAGCATCTGTGCATCTTGAGGAGATGCCGCACCCTGAACGATATCTGGCCGCGCCCTGTATGACCTATGAGGTCTGCTAACAGAAGACGAATACATTCCGCGGTAGGGTGCTATATTTGTACTATCAATAAGCCCCCAAGCCGTAGTGCCAAAGGAGATCAGTTGGGGCTGCGGCTAAGTGGCTAATTTGCGGTGGTGCTTCCAAAATGACGATTCATCTTCCGCGCTCCCTTATATAAATTGTTTCTGGCCGTGGACTTCATTACGTTTCCAAAACTTTTGAGAGAACATCGAGAGCGAAACTCTGCACCTTCTCTCTTGCAAATTTCGGCAACCTTCCGAGGCGGTGTGCGGCGGTTCAAGGCGGTCTGAAGCTGAGCATTGCAAGTTTCTCCATTTCCAGGTGATTTTTCAACCACTATACTTTCGTAAAAGCCTTTGAAATTTACAGTTTTCTTCCCTTTTGATATGAATTTTCTTTTTCTGGTTCATTTGCTAGAAATCTAGGGTTTTGTTTGTACATTTTGCCCTTTCCCACATATGCTGCATATGAAATACATATAACTATTCTTGGTGTTCATAATCGAACTCTTCGTATTCTGTGAGTTTGATCCCAAAAATGATTAAAATTTAGATAATCAACTGTTTAGGATAGAAGCTGCGACATGATAGGATTTCAATACCCATTCTCGTGAACTGATACGATCCTTCTGCGTCATACTCGTGCCAAATGGCCGCGGTCCCTTAAATTATCATCCGCGGCATCAAATCACCACCCTTGTAGTTTCGAACAGCCTTCAAACTTACATGAACCTAAGACATGTCCATGTTAAATAACTGTAATTGCTACTAGAGCACATCGAATTGACTCTGTAAATTTAGGAATGGCCGTGGCCAGGAATCCCTTGAAGTAATTCTCCTTTATTACTGCGGCATCCTAAGTTCCTCCGCTGATATGGAGATAGCCGCGGCTAGTAGGGACAGTACGAACCCATAAGTTCAAGTAGTAGAGTTGGCCCTTAATAACTCGTTAGGGAAATAATTCCAAACACATTTCCAAGACCTATAAATAATTCTTCTATGGCTTCTTAAAGTCTTTTACAAACCATACTGGCTACGGCGCCTAACTGCGAACTCTGCTTTTTAGGTACTGCTGCAGCCATATGAGCTTTTACCCAGACGAGTTCCTGAAAGGCTTTTGGGCAAAGCACTTTGGAACCTCTCCTCCCGAGCTTACTTTCGTGCCGCCCCAAGATCAATAGGGCCCTGCAAGCTAAAAGATTGCCCAAACTGCGTGGTACTTGACTCAGACTCTACGGACTCTGCATCTGGGAAGGATTTCCAATCCGCACCGATGGAAGAGGAAGCCAACTCAATCACACATCCAATGGGTGTAGGAGACAGTGTCGCGGCTGTTAGAAATAACCCAGGTGATATATCTGGGAGGCCTGAGAGACCCTTGGCCGTGCTTGATATCTGCGGCTCCATGACCCAAGATTGGGTTGAGCAGGTGGTTGAGGCCTTCGAATTTCCAAAAAATTTTGCATGCTCAGCCTCTGTCGCAAACCAAAGATCGTGCTTGGTTCTATCCGATGATGGAATTTACTTCCCTCTGCACGCCTTCATTTACAGGCTGCGGCTGCCTATTCCAGTTCCTATCCACCGCCTTTTTCAGGCAATGAACCTAGCCCCAGCACAGTTGGATCCTAATGGCTGGAGAGCCATCCTCGCCGCAGTTGTCCTTTGGGAGAATTTGTTCAAAAAGGACATCACTCCCGCGGAGTTCTTTCACTTCTACCGCCCAAAGGAGAACTCAGTGAAGTTTGCGGGCTACAACTACCTCTCAAGCCGCGGCAGGGACGAGACCCTTTACACTGGGAGACCGACTAGTGTGAAGAACTGGAAGGGGAAATATTTCTACATCTTCGACGAAGGTTGGGAGATGCACCCCGATGAGAATGAGAGGGAAAGGACATATGTAATGCCGCGGCAGTGGGGGTCTCCCTCAAAATTAGGTAATAAGACTATAGCCGCGTCCTTTCATTTCACATAAATATGTAACTTCCACTAACCTTTGAATTTCCTTTTCTTTCTGTAGCCCTTGACAATCTGCACTTGAACAAGCGACAGGAAAAAAGAGTTGTGGAGGTCGCGGTAACTCCCGCTGAACACAAGAAGTTCAACACTCTTGTAACGTCAACAACCATATTTGCAGCGAGGGTTTTCCCGAACAAGTCCATCCCTCAACAAATGGGTGCGAAAGGTAATTAACTGCGCCATGATTTTTACTCCGCGGTCAATTATTCTCTTGAACTCATGATACTCCTTTTCAAGTGAAGAAATTGACAGGTAACTGCTAGCGGCACAACTAGCGGAGATGGATGAGGACGCAGTCGTCCTAAATAATACTTCACGGAGCAGAAAGAGGAAGAGGTCCAAGGCCAAGGGACCTGTCGCGGCCCCCTCCGAAGAAAATAATGTTTCCCCTGTCGTGGCTCCTGCCGAAAAAACTATAACACCTGTCGCGGATCAAATGGTTAATGATGAGAACCTTCCACATGACCATTTTGATGATGACATAGGGGAAAACCTGGCCGCGGTGGGCTTGATGTCAACCGATGTTCCCCTTCATTCATCCTCTCCTTCGCCGCCAACTGTTGTGGCGGTTAACACGAACTTGACACCTCCTCAATTCCGCTAAGAGACTGGGCTTGATGGTAGACCAAGGCCCCAATTAAGGAAGCCTGACCCCAATTCCTCTTGGGACACTACCACAAAGGCTGCGCGGAGGATGAAAAGAGACTTGGATGCCGCGGACCTTGACAAGCTAGTGGGAGAAAATCATAACGATCTGGAGGACTGTGGCCTCCATAGTCTTCTGAGGGTACGTGCCAGTTGTCATTCCTTAACTTTTGTATGCCATATTTTTTTCTATTTCTTCTAACTCCTTTTATTTCAGTCCGCGGATGTGATGGTGGTATAGAAAAGGAAGTATGAGGCCTTATACAAACTGAAGGAGGACGAAAAGAGTACTCATACCACGGACTTGCAGGCTGCACGGACTTTTTCTTTTGAGGCTGGGAAGAAGTCTGCTGTCGCGGCTCTTCAGGCAGTCCACATGGACCTTGAGAAAGCAATCAAGGCGAGGGAGGAAGTCGAGGAGAATTTTAAGCAAGCCGCGAAATCCCTGAAATCCTCCCAGGCCTAGACTGCCGAAGCCGCCCGTGTCGCGGATATTTCAAATACCAAGCTCGCCCTACTCCCGCAGAAATACAAAGAGCTGGAGGCAAAGTCTGTTCAGGAAGCCGAAGATAATGCTGCGATAATAAAAAAGCTGGAGGCTGATCATGGTGACGCCCTTCAACTAGCCATAGATCATTCCGTGGAGTCATTTAAAGGCTCCAAGGACTTCTTCCTTGTCAACAAAAGGGCATACCTCCGCGGCTATCAGGAGCTGCGGCAGAGATTTATTAAGAGGTTCCCTGAGGCCAAGGAGGAGGTCCTTGCTTGGAAGTTAAGCGATGTCGAACATCAAGAGTGCATCGCTGAACTTAAGGCCGCAGCGGAAGAGAGAGCAAGGCTGAGAGATGAGGCAGAAGCAGCAGCTGTAGACGGAGGGACAGAAACTACCGCGGACGGAGAAGAGGCTGATGATGATGATGACTCAGCCTCTTAAACTCATTCAATTTCTGTTATCATTACCACAGGGCTGCATCCCTTCTTTCTGTAATCTAAATTTCTGTTGTGGCTGCGGCCTTCATTCTGTAATCTTTTACTATTAATACTAAGGCTGCGTCCATATTTACTACTTTGTGTACGATTAATTGCTTGCTATAATGGATGGTTGAATGTAACTGCTTCATATTTGAAAATGCATCCTTGTCTAGATAAACATAACATTTTAAGTCCGCGAACATAGATCGATTTCTTCGTACTATGATTTTTTGCCAATGTCCGCGCCCACATAAATGGTGCCATTTTACTCTCGGAGGACATCGACTGTTGCGTCATAAGGCAGCTGCGTGCAAGCCGCGGCCCTTTATTATGCCGTGTCATGTAAACTTCTTCACTTGATTACCGCAAACATGATTTCAAGGCTGGGGCTTGCTGATTGCATGGATCCCCATCTGCTTTCATTGCACCTGGTTGTCTGAACCGCCTATCTTTTGTCATCCCATAACCAACATGGAACATGTAGAGAAAGCCTTTCCTTAGTCTTGGTACAATTGATTCTCTTCCACCATGGAATTTGACATTGTAGCTTTCTCATGCCTCAAGTTTTCAGTGCTTCAGCACTTTCATGAATGAATGGCTCCTAGAGCTCTGCAACTGCATTGGTGGGTTGCGGCGCATTTCTTGTCCATCTTAACAATGTGCCTCTGTAGACATACGTTGGTCTTTCTAAGCCTTCTAGGGCTGGGTCATATTATCAAGCTACCCACAGCTAATACGCGGGACACTGTCAAGCCTCCCCAGGCTGGGTTATGTTATTAAGCCACCCACAGCTAATATGCAAGACACTATCAAGCCTCTCCAGGCTGGGTTATGTTATTAAGCCACCCACAGCTAATACGCGGGACATTGTCAAGCCTCCCCAGGCTGGGTTATGTGATTAAGCCACCCACAGCTAATATGCGAGACACTATCAAGCCTCTCCAAGCTGGGTTATGTTATTAAGCCACCCACAGCTAATACGCGGGACACTGTCAAGCCTCCCCAGGCTGGGTTATGTTATTAAGCCACCCACAGCTAATATGCGAGACACTATCAAGCCTCTCCAGGTTGGGTTATGTTATTAAGCCACCCATAGCTGCTGATATATATAAAGCCATCCCTGGCTAGATATTATAAGCCTCCCGACTCGATGACACATCCCGTAAGCTAAGAGCGAGCATTGTAAGCCCTTGTGGCTAATTACGATTTTCAAAAGCTGAGAACGGGCATTGTAAGCCCCCGTGGCTAATAAGAGATCCTTGAATTCTCAGATGCTTCTGCGAATATGATCATCAGAAGATAAGATGTAGTTGCACATTGTGAGGGGAACTTCTGAGCTAATTAAGGTCGTAATCCCTCCATAAGTGCATCCCGAAGTAGAATAATCCTTCGAGATAATTTTGTTATTCTTCCTCTGGAATCTGTTTAAGACAAAAAGTCTTTTTGTGAGATAACAGATTATGAAACTAAGAGAAATACCAGATATGGAAAAATTTGCTAATTCATATATTTATATATGTATGCTTCAGCTAATGACTTTGTTAACAAAACATAAAGTCTTGAGTATTAAGGCTACAATGAGATTCATAAAACATAAACAGAAATAGTTGAAATTGAAAAGACTAAGGATGAGGTGCGGCATGCCGCCTCTGTCAGATCTGGCTGGGTCCTTTATGCATTCTTCAGGAATCGCTGCAGCATCCCTTGCCCAATTAGCCTTTCAACTTCATCCTTCAGAGCATAGCATTGCTCTGTGTCATGGCCATGGTCCTGATGGAATTTGCACCAGGTAGCTTTGTTCCTCTTGTGGGGTGGAGCTCTCAACTTTTTTGGCCACCTCAAAAGCTTGTCCTCTTTGATGAATACAAAGATCTCTTCAATCGGGAGGGTCAACGGAGTATAGACACCCGATTTTTTCTCTGATTTCTCTGTTCTCCTTTTCTGACTTCTGCCGATTGATTCAGCGACCTCATTAACTGCCGCGGCAGTCAAGGCTAGTGGAGTTGTTTCCTTTGCTCCCGCACCTATATTCTGAGAGTCCGTGGCCTCTAGCATTAGCACCCTCTGAGTTAGATAATTGACCTAGGTCTGAAGTGAGGCATGGATGTCATAGAGGTGATTAAGGTGATTGTACAGTTGCACAATCTCATCATTGACTTCTGCGCTCTGGCTGAATTTTCCTCCCATTTCTGCTTTTGTTAGTCTTTATAAAGTATATTGAATCTGAGACAAAACTAACAGAAGTGATCAATCACTGAAATGTTGGGAAGGAGGATTTGTACTGCTCCATGATACGCTAAAGAGGCCGTGTCCAGTATGGCACATAAGTGCACTGTCGCGGCCTTTTAACGTTATTCACCAAGGTCGATCTGAAGGCCACCCAAGTCCTTCCCACGGTGATTTTGAACTGTTGTAATAGGTCCGCACTAGTAGGGGTCATGGCACGAGAGGCTGTTGAACTTACAGGTCGCACCCCTGGCTAGTCAGTGGAGAGATCCCAAGACAGGAACTAATATTTTCTCCCCCCTACACGTGAAGAAAACCTACTAGGGTCCATTGATGAGAGAATTCCCTTGCGGCGCGCAATACAGCACAATTTCAATAATAACCCCTAGATCATAGGTAGATGGCAAAAAAGGGGAGTAAATATAGACCTTCCCTAATCATCCACTTTTTCGGGACTAATGTCCACCAGGCCTTTTAGTATTATCTAGATGGAATGATATCACGGGGGTATGTAAAATAGATCCAAAGCAATCAAATTAAGATCCAAAGACAGATCCAGAAATATGAAATACCCGTTAAAGGGGGTGAATGTAAAGCGGAGCCCAATAACCAGTAATCAACCCGTGAGAAGATGGTCCAAAGGACCCTCAGGGATCGAATGAGGTGTTTTAAGAACTCATATATGTAGAGAAACAAGATTGAAATATCTCGGTTCCCATAGACGGCGCCAAACTGATGATACGAGAAATCTCCCACATGTAGTTCTCATGTCAGCAAGTCAAAGTGTAAATACGTAATGAACAAACCAAGCAAGTAAATAGAGAGAAGATAAGATATAGAGTGGTTCAGCCCCTAAAATGGGCCTACGTCCACTGTGTTGCTCCATTCTCATTATATGTGTTGCACTGTACAATATAATCATGCCTAAAGAGGCGTACAAGTATGAGAATAAGGGTGAATACATGGCAGTATTATAGACTCCGATGAAACTCCGGAAGGTGGCTGTGATGTAGATTTGTGCCTCCAAGAGGTATGATGAGGTTGTGTAGAGAGAATCTGTGTTGTAGAGCCAGCCTAATGTGCGAGAGGAATCCATCCCCTTCCTTCAAAGTGTGGTCCTCTATTTATGAGGTAAATGTGTTGAGTCACGTGCCCTGAGCATGTGACTTATACCAAGTCTGCAGTAGTTACGGATGAAGGGGGTGCGGCCTGTAAAGCAAGCAATGATGTAAGCTGTTGGGGGCGTGCTGCGCAGCGTAAGGGGGAGTGACGCGCATTGTACGAAGGAACTTCCGCGGCCTGCAATGGACGGGGCCTCACCCAGCGCCAAGCATCTGTGCGTCTTGAAGAGATGCCGCGCCCTGAACGATATCTGGCCATGCCCTGTATGACTTATGAGGTCTGCTAACTGAAGACGAATACATTCCATGGCAGGGTGCTATATTTGTACTATCAATATCAATCTCTACCAAGGACCATATACCCTAGAGCTCTTCTTGAGAGGCACAAAGAATATCCTAATTCAAAAATTCGGAAATCCACATATTAACTTCTCCCATGGTATGGTCGACAAGGTAATCAGAGGTGGCCCTTCCTTTGATGGACTTTTTCATGAAATGGGTGATATCTAAATCGATTAGCAACAACAACCAATGGGCCATAAGGCATGATAAAGACGGATTTTCTAGGATGTATTTCATGGGATCCATACGAGACACTAACTTTATGGGGGATCCAAACATGTAGTGTTGAAACTTCTGAGTGACCCAAACTAGGGCGACACATGCCTTCTCTAACATGATGTATTTTATTTCATACCCTGCTATTTTTTACTAGAGTAGTAAATGGCTCTTTTCATTCATGACTATTTAATATATTGGGACAACATAGACCCAGCTATAGTGTCTGTGACAGTTATGTACAAGAGAAGGGGAAAATTGGGCTACTGTGGCATGAGATTCGTAGGTCAAATGATGTATTACTTGATTTTTTGAAGGCCTCTTGACATGCCTCATGGCAAATTTTGGTTGAATCTTTTTGAAGGAGCTTGAATATGGTCTGGTAGATAGCAAAAGAGTTGGTTGATGAACTTTTTGATGTACTAGAGTTTGCCCAAGAAATTGTGAACTTCCTTCTCAGTCCGAGCAGGTAGTATTTTGAGAATTTCATTGAGTTTAGTAGGGTTTTCTTTGATCCCTCTTTTGCTGACCATGAACCAGTGAGTTTTCCCTTCATAACACCGAAAATACATTTAGTGGGTTGAAATGCATCTGGTATTATTACAATTGTTCAAAGAATTTCCTCAAGGAAGTAATGTGACCTTTTTGACTTTTAGACTTGATGATCATGTCGTCAACATAGACCTCAACCTCTTTATGGATAAGATCATCTAAGATGGTCGTAGTTGCCCTTTGGTGTGTAGCCCTGATATATTTTTGATTGAGAGCCATGACAGAGTAGCAAAAGGTATTCCATGGGGTGATGAAAGTAGTCTTACCTTGGTGGTTGAGATACATCTTTATCTGATTATACCCCACGAAGCCATGGATAAATTACTTGCAGGCATGATTGGTGGTGTTATCGATGATTATATCAGTATTGGGAAATGGTAATCATCATTTATAGAAGCTTCGTTCAGTTCTCAGTAGTCGACACATATACGAACTTTTCCTCTTAATTTTGGCACATGTTCGATGTTGGCAGGCCTTGGATATTCGACAACACGGATGAAACCTATGTTCAACTGCTTAACCACTTCATCTTTCTCTTTGAGGGACCATTACGGTCAGATATTTCTCAGTTTTCTCTTGATAAGCTTGCTTTTTGGATAAGACAAAATCTTATATTTCATGATCTCTGGGTCGATGCATGGCATGTCATTATAAGACCATGTGAATACATCCACGAATTCTTATAGAAACTCTTTGAATAAGGATCGCTCATACTCATTAAGAGTGTACCATATCCTAATCTCCCGCGGTTTACAACTAGAACCAAGATTAATGATGATGGTCTCATTATTATTAGTTTGAATGTTATTATGTTGTTTTATTTTTTCTTTCTTTCGATCAATCAATAATTTTTCATTCATTACATCATCTTTATAAATTGTTTGATTAAAATCAATGCAATTAATATAAGGAACAATAAGATCCACAAAATCTTTTTTAATTTTAATAGAAATATTTTGTAAAAATACAACATTGAGAACCTCATCGAAGGAGGCCTCGTTTACATTTGTATCAGTAATAGAAAAAGAAAAAACATGTCCAAGTTCATTCTCTAGGAGATAAACAGTCGGGTCTGGGATAGGTAGAGTTGGGTTGACTGTAACACTTTGCCATTTAAAGAGAGGTTTATCAACAAAGGTGATCTTCAAAGATAGGTGGGATGGTGTGGTCCTAGCGTGGATCATACAGAGGTCCATTCCGAGTGTGTGGAAGATAAATAATTCACCATTTTTAGTGGTTTTGTGCTTTTAGTGCCCGAAGAGCTTGAGTCAATAAAATTCATTGTCATGGGTCATGTTTTGGACCTTCAATCCAAGTCAATTTATCTTTAAAGAAGATCTCAAACGTCGGCTTTAGTTTCTTTTCAATAAGATCATACCATGGTCTAAGGAAATCGTAAAAGGGGAAGTCTTCACCCTTCTTAAGAAAATACCCATTTAAATAGTCACAATAGATTACTTTCTTCCTCTTCAATAATCTCTTCCGATACAGCTGAAGAACATCCATAAGATCATCTAGAGATGGATGATATCATATACCATACAGGTGGAGGCTTCTTTTAGAACTATCGGCTCAAGGATCCCTTGCTAATAATGGTCCAACCCCATTTCAGGCATGAAATGCATGTTCTTGAACATTTGGATCACTTTGAAATTACCATATGATTTATTCTCAGGGCCCATTTTGTATTTGAAGTATTTTCCTGTTGGAAGAGGGAAAGGGTCAATCTTGAAAACAGAAAGGAACACATCATTTCTGTTATACTGGATTTCTTACTTATGCCGATGCCATCGAAGTTAATATCATCTCTGATAATGGTGATGACTTGATAGTCTATGAAGAATTTCAGCTTTTGATGGAGGGAAGAGGCCACTCCCCTATACTATGGAGCCATGGTCAGCCAAAAAAAAGTTGAAGCAAGAAGAGATGTCGATGACTTGAAATTTTATCTGAGGGGATATTAGGCCAAACCCTAGTGTGAGAGGTATTAAAACCTTAACCTCTCGCTAAGTATTGTCATAGGACATACAATGGCGAATGTAGGAGCGAGGTCACTGAATTTTAAACCAAGATAACTGAGAGTTATTAACAGAAAAACATCCAAAGCATAATCGTTATCAAGGAGTCCTAATAGAACTGTCTTTTCCATGACTCTACTGAGATAGTGAGGGCATAATTATTATCTTGACCAAATTTAGGAATCTCCTTATCGACAAAGGAGATGATCCTTATGGTATTAAAAGTTCCAACTATATGAACTGCCACTTTGGGGGAGGTAAAGAGAAAAATCGCAGGTCCAGTGAAAAGCTTGATCAAGTGAAGTTGGGAGACATAAATATTCCACAAGGTGATGTTAGCTTGAGTCTTCTTGATTTGCTTAAGGAATTTTCTTCCGTTAACCAACATTTCCAGCATTGGGATTTCTTCGAAACCCTATTTCCCTTATCTGCAGGTGCACTGCTGATGGGATGACTGGAACTTATCAGTATCGTCCCGATCGGGTTATATGATTCACAAATAATGGGAAGAATAAAATTCCAGTGTCTTCATCTATTTTTAATGCGACATATTTCTCATTAATTCCCAACAACAATTCTTTAAAAGAGATCATTCCTCAAAAGAAGACAGTCGTGCCAGAATTTTCATCATCAGATTCACCATCTGAGCTATCCGAGGGATCAGAGTTATCTCCTCATCCGATAGAAACAATGTTGTCTTTTCAGGAAAAGTCGATGCATTCTACAACCTCAAATACCTTACCATATAAGTCTTCCCACGAAGTAGACAAGTGTTGGGAATAAGGGACCAATTATGCCTTGAGTTTTAGTACTATAAGTACCTCAGAGGCTTTATTTATCTTTTTCTTCCTGACATAATATCCTGACAAGACTTAAAGTATTTTATCCAAGATGAACTCTTCTGCAGGTAGAGACCAATTATTTGACTGACGTGATCGCTTAAGGGTTTTATATACATATCACTGATCCTATCACAATTTCTTTATTCAAGGGTAATTTTAGATGGTAATTTAATCCCAAAACTTTGACTTGTTTTAGGATGGTTGGCAGCTCTATACTCCCTATTTTTTAGCAGGTTCGGACAATGATGTAGGCCCTTATCATAAAAGAAAGAGCCTAATCGGGAGCATTCTTAGGATGTGGGAGGAAGGACGGGTAAATATTGAGAGCTACATATGATTTGGTAGAATATTAGATGAATCGTTCTTAGTGAGTGGCTAGATTCTGGTGGAAGTCAAAGTGTAGGTCTTCATCAATGAGGATGTCATCCACGCCGAGTTGATGCATGGGTAGATGATTTTGGGTGGGTTTTAGCTTTGTATTTGCAGAGGATCGATGAATCCTTTATCAATAAGGCCTTGGATAAAATTTCTCAAGTGATAGTATTGGTAGGTGATGTGCTCGGTGATCTTGTGGAAGTCTCAAT
Source organism: Sambucus nigra (assembly GCA_949130495.1). Classification (NCBI taxonomy): domain Eukaryota; kingdom Viridiplantae; phylum Streptophyta; class Magnoliopsida; order Dipsacales; family Adoxaceae; genus Sambucus; species Sambucus nigra. Next base: position 193,935,834 of record OX422223.1, read on the forward strand.
AGGCATCATGTCTGAAATTTTTGGGAAGTGGGTTAGGAAGTGAACAAGGGTCCAAAGGTTTGATGAGGTTTTGAGATAAGAGATCTTGATATATTTTTCGGAGAGGATCATAGAGTTAGGTGTATTCCTTTTGAGTTGTAATACGGTGGGTTTCTAGTGCCCATGAGGTAGCAAGCTGAGAGATGTTATTGATAGCTAAAGCGTGGTTTATCATACTTGCAGGGGTAAACGGCCCTGCTGGCTTCTTTGATTCAAACTCGGTCTTTTGACTAATGACACTTTCTTTTATCTCAACCCCCTGAAGGGCTCTAAAATGGGGGTAATACTGGCTACCTATAGAATTTTGAATGTATGGCAGAAAATTCTTCATCATAATACTGACATGTCTTCCTTTATATGGACGGTTGGTCATAGTGGTTACCTTCTCTCTCCACCTACTGATTAAATTATTGACAATTTCCCCAAGGTTTTGTTTGAGCAGTTCAATATTTTGTCGAGTTACTTCCAACTCTTCATTATTCTTATGGTGAGCCGTGAATTCCCTTATTACGTCTTCCCAGCTACAAATCCGAGATTCTTCGAGTGATAAAAACCTGTGAAATGTGATTTCTTTAAGAGTATGTTGGAACATCAGAACCATAATTTCTTAGTGGCCCTGAGTAGGCTCATGGAACGGTGGTAGTTGCGAAAATACATGATGGGAGGTTCTCTACCTCCAAACTTCTCAATATCGGACATTTTGAATTTCTTTGGCAACATGTCCTTCAAGTAAAGGGAGATGTGGATGTAATCCACATAGTTCCCTGAGATGTTTACTTGATCAAACTTTTTAGAAAGTAGTCTGAGATCCTCTTTGACTAGGCCCAATTCCTCTGCCTTGGAATTGGCAGGAATTAGCGCTAGCCCCCCCCCCCCCCCCCCCCCCCGGCTGAGCAATATTTGGCAATGGTAGATGAGAAGGTGGTGGAACATTAATGGGCAATGCATAAGTAGAGTGAGGGTCTTATTGATAGAGGTTTGCAAAAAATCCTCTCGAACCGAATACCGACCTAAACTGAACCAAAACCAATGGGTATTTTTATACCGGTTCAGTCTATGGTTTATAAAAAGAAAATGTACATATTTCAATTCGATTTAAAGTTTTACAAAATATTTTCTCTGTTCAAGTCAAACTGAATCCATTATGGTAAACAAATAAATAACCCACCTGTAGTTTCATTTCTCCCTCTCACTTCCTAGGTAATAAATGAAAGAAATATACTTTAGAATCACATAAAAAACCACCTGCCATTTCATTTCACTCTCTCTCACTCACCTTAGAAACCTAAAGAATGCGACCTCTCTCTGTGTGTGTGCTACCCCTCTCAGTTTTTGAGACTGAAGATAAATGAGATAGTAAAATTGTATCCAAACTTAGTTTTGTTCAAACTGGGTTTTGTTGTGGTCAAATTAGATAAATTAGAGGCTTAGGTTATGTTTTGGTTCATGCCCAAGTATTGAGATTTGCGTTCATCTTCTATTTCACCATAAATTTGGATTTAGGTCTACATTCGTCTTCACCTTAAATTGGAGCATTTGAAACCCTTGTTGAAAGTTTGTGCACAAAAGTGAAAGTGACTAAAAATCGATATGGCCAGGACTGACTGCCTTCTTCCCCCTCGGTTCGGTCTTCAATTTGAATCGTCCCAAAACTAACCAAGTTAGTTCGGTTGGAAATTATGTCCCCAAACCGATCCGATCGAACCTTGCATAACCCGAGTGGTGCTATGGGTACCAAACAACTCTCCCAAATCTCCTCCAAATAGCATTAATGAGTTGTGTCATAGCGGGACCCATACCATAATGAGTTGGATAGGATAATTTTATCCAATACGAAGCTCTTATACGGCGCATCAAACGAGGCCTAATACTCTTATGGATCTCACATTGGCTCAAGCATCTATGGTTCCACAGCACGGGGAAGGAAACATTCAAGAGAGGTTCTACATTAACCGCTTACGAACCACATAGGACCGCATTTTTGTCCTTTTGCAAACTTTTTTTTTTTAAAAGTTTTTTGTTCTTTTGTTTTTAACAGTTTTTTTATAAAAATTAAAAAAACAGTCTTTTATAAAATAAAATAAAAAAACAGTTTTTATATATATAAAAAAGTAGTTTTTCTATTAATATTAAACAACTTTTAATAAATAAATTTTTTTCATAAATAAAGAAAACAATGTTTATTAATTAAAAAATCAATATAACAGTTTTTTTTTCAATAAAAAATATCCTGATTAATTAGTGTCGTTGGCGCGGACCCACATTCAACAAATGATGTGGGTCCGAAAACGTGAATTCATGTCAGCGGCACTAATTAATCGTGTTACTTTCATCAATAAAATATTGCGATTAATTAGTGCCGCAGGTGCGGACCCACATTCAACAAATGATGTGGGTACGGGAATGAGGGTCCGCGTCAGCGGCACTAATTAGTCGCGATATTTTTTATTGAAAAAATATCGCGATTAATTGGTGCCGCTTCCGCGGACCTACATTTAACAAATGATGTGGGTACAAGAATGTGAGTCCGCGTCAACGGCACTAATTAATCGTGATATTTTTTTTATAATTAAAAAAATTGTTTTATAGATTTTTTACTAATAAACAAAAAAATTTATTTGTAAAAAAAATATTTTTTTTAAATTTTAATTAAAAGTTGTTTAACTGTTTTTTTTTTATAAAAAACTGTTTTGTTTTAATATAAAAACTTTTTTTTTAATATAAAAAACTATTTTTATATCAACAAAATAATAAAAACTTTAAAAAAAAGCTAAATATATTTTTTTAATGTTAATTAAAAGTTGTTTAACTGTCTCTTTTTTTTTTTTATAAAAATTTGTTTTTTTAATATAAAAACAGTTTTTATATCAACAAAAGAATTGAAAAAAAAAAGCTAAATGCGGTCGCCAGGCGGGCTCTAAAGGCGGTACATGTAAACTTTCTCAACATTCAATTTTAGAACCTCTAGGACCTGACCCCTATTTCTCTATATTTCTTCGACATCGTCTTGTAGACTATTAATATTTGTAGTAAGTTCGGCAAGTACGGCCACCGGATCTGGCTGAGAATTGGCATTCTGATCTCCATGATAAATCTTTGATAAGACCGTTCGATTTATACTAAAGTGGATGATGAGGGAGTGCGGTTGCATCTGAGAGGGAAATAATTTTTTATTTTTATTGAAAAAATATACTTTTTGTATTTTCGAAAAAAGGAGAATATTTTTAGTATTTTGAAGAATAAAAAAGGAGAGAAAAATCTCCATTGTAATTGTTATTATCAGGTTTCACTTGTATAATCTCTCGCCTAAGGTGAAAGTGAAATGTTCGATAGGACTCGAGTCTAGAAAATGATGGGGTACGCGATGCAAGACACGGTTTGACTTATGTTCGGGCTGACAAACAAAGTACTGTTTTAAAAACAGGTGAAATAGCAAAACATTTGGGTGGTAAGACGACTTGAAATTTCGACAGTGTTTCACATTAGAACTGATAATATAGGTATGACTATCCTAGGGTAGACGCCTATATGAGGTTTATGCATGGTAGGTTAGTTTAAGCCCCCCCCCCCCCCCCGGCATGACTTCCACGATATACGTTTTTCCTATAAGGGAAATACTTCATCGGTACGCATGGAAAAAAACATTTGATAGACCCAAGTGTATGTGAATTAGCTCTCGATATACCTCATAATAATGGTATGTGTGAGAACGAATTCGATATACTCGACGTACGTGAATGATTTGACTTCTATATATCTGTCATCGTGAGTTCGATCAGGCAATACGATGAAGGAGAACCGTTCAATATACGTTGAAGGAACTTATATAATGGAAGGTGGGAGTCATATCGCTTAGGTTAACTGCACCTTGCGGAATTGGCAACCCATCACAAAGTGACTCCCCAATATGGGATAAAATAGGATAAAAAATTTGTGCCCACATGAAGTAGTGTGCAAAATGCATGAGTCTTAATTAGTATCTTTATGCAAAATTATATGTACGCTCAAAGGAATATGTACAACGACTAAGCATGAAGTAAAGCATGGAATATATACGAATGACATGTGATAAAAAAAATATAGAAGTGGGATAAAGCTATGACATCCTGCCTAACAAAATACCGGGTGATCAGTCCTATATCCAATTAAAATCGAAATCTCATTTGGTTCATTCTTAGCATCACTATCGAAAAACTTTTTAAAACTTAAAAAACACCTAGTATTCCAAAAATCCGGTTCCAAATTTTATCTTTTATCAAACAACAAACATGCGAATAAATATAATTTAAACCATTCACACAATCATGGAGTCAATCAATACTAAAAATGAATAAATAAAATCCTTGTCGAATAAACTATCGACTACAAATCCCAAGTCCAAAATAATAAACCAACTGAATAATAAACTGAGTACAACATCTGAGTGAAATAAATGAAATAACGAGGGAGACATGTCCAAATAAAATACTGACTACATCCTACTGTAAGAATGAAATAACTGAAGCGGCTAAGTCTAAATCCTGCAAAGCATCCACACCTGCTACAACTACACATCCCTGGAACATAAATATCAATACCGGCATCCCTGTTGTTGGACACCTAAAAGGTTTTGAAAATATTTTATAGCAAGGTTTAGAACCCAAAACATTTTGAAAATATTTAGCAAATGATTAAAATGTAGCGATTTAAAATGCATGAATGCTCTTCATATTTAAGCTAGTATCGCACTCCCTTGAGGATCTGCTCACCCCTCAACTATTGTGCACACCTAACGCTTTACTTTATAATCCACCTAGTCATCTACCCTGTAACTAGTATTTGTTATAACTCCTCCATGTCACACTACTCTAGCTCGAGTATGTCTCACTATGATTTATAAGTTATTCATTACATTAACTTAACTAATCATTTTTCATTTATGACCATATAACATTCTCGCTAGTTATATATAACTAATACAGTTCACTTCATGTATTTTACCTGTATATAATTATATGAACCATACATACGTATCATCATATTACAACATTCACACACATGTCGTAGATATATAACCATCCTCTCAAGTAGACACTCACCATATATTCTCTACAATGTTATCACCCCTGGTATACTCATCCCCTGGACACCCCGACTCGGTTAGCTCCCCGAATCTACGAAACAAAAATAATCGTAGAGGAGGCGGCCATAGTTCCTTCACCAGAAGTGAAACCGAATCATACCTCAAAGCAGTTCACCCCTGAAAATAAATCACGCAATAAAATCGGGATGACTATGACATGGGGAATATACTCGCCCTGATCCTCAAGCCAAGGGATTCACCCACATAGCGCAGCCTCCTGTGATATCACTAGAGGGGGTAAGTATTCCTATAAATATTATTCACACCAATATTTAAAATGCACACACACACACACACACACACACACACACACACACACACACACACACATATATATATATATATATATATATATATTAATCTCGGTTACTCCGTGCACAATTACAGTAACATTAGCCTAACATACCCAAGTCTATATAACGACTTGTACTTTAAATAAATCCCACATTTATTTATTTACCACTCCAGTTGTGTCACCAAACTAAAATACCCATACTCACTCCTTCGGTCCGAAACTCCATATCTCTGAATTTATTCCTTAAAATACCATTATTCTGGTTAACACCCTTTTTATTTTTAATATTCCATAATTTATTATAACCCTATAATAAATAAACCCGACCAAATCCGTGCCTAAGCACTCGTAGCACTAGTCCAAACTATACGAGTCAATTCCCCAACTCTAGACTTTAATTAACGTTCCTATTAATTAATTGGTTATTATGGCGCCACTCAACCAAAATACCCGGACACACTCCCTTGGTCCGTAATTCACTCATAATTTATCACCAAAATTCCCATAAATAAAATTGACACACTTCTCTCACTTTGATTTTCCTTAATACCATTTCCCCATTATAGGTATTTAACCCCAAAATTCATTCTCTAAAATATGCCATTTTATAACCCACATAATTTTAGCAAAAACTGCCTTACTGAAACCACACAATTTCACCTAGATTAAAACCTCTGGCACAACTAAAAAATGAAACAACCTGGGCCTAGCCCACTTCGTCGATCGAACGACCCACACTGTCATTCGAACGATAGGTGGCGTCACTCGAACCAAAACCAAGTCGCTTGAATGACCCCTGGTTTTCTCTCTCCTCCTTCTTCTTCTTCCTGCGTCGATTTCCATAGTTTTCTGCAACTATTTATAAACCTAGAATTTCTACTGATTTCCTTAAATCCCAATTCGATGGCTACTGAATCCTTTAATAATTTAACCGAACTCTTAAATAGATTAAAACACAAATCCCATATTAATTTAACAAACAGTATATGATTTCTCCACAATATACCTGATACATTTAACTCTCCTAATACCCAATTCACACGTAGGATATACGCAGATAAAAACGCATATTTGAGTCCCAACCCAACACATAAATTACACCCACTATGATACGAATTGATTAGAATAAATTTACATTGAAGCAAATTAACCACTTGCCTTAGGATTCATAGGGTCTAAATTCCTTTGGTGTAGATGAGTATTTGATGAAGAACGCCCACACTTGTTCTTGATTTTGGCTCCCAAGGGTTCTCCAATTTCCTCCCTCTTTTCTCCTCTGCATACTTAGGTTTTCTAAAATTAGTTGTGGCTGCCACACCCTCTCACTTTTAGCTTTTATTAATCCAATCTCGTTTTTAGGCTTGTGGGCTTTATTAAAATGGCCCAAGCACTCCCGTGTAGGCTTAGTAATGCCTAAAAATGTCCCGAGGCCCATTTAACACCCCAGGTACTCTTTTTTTACTATTTCAACCTATCCGGAATCAACCTTACACTCATAATTGTCATCCGAATTGTTTTACTAAAAGTCCTTATCTCGACCCCAATATAGTCTATACCCGACTCCCGATTGAGATAAATAAATGTCACGTCACTATCACCCATTATGATGTAAATAAATCATCACTATTCACTTAGTAATTTAAATTCCATAAATATTAACCATTCACTCTCCAGATTAATATTTAAATAAATACTAATAATGATTAATTAAATTAAATTATGACACACAAGTAATTTAAAATTACCCAAATTAATTAAATAGAAAATGCACAAAATACGAGGTGTTACATACTTGCCCCCTACCAAGAAAATTTCGTCCCCTATATTAGGTCATACCTGCGGCGAATAATTATGGATACTGCTCTCACATATCATCCCCGCTCTCAAGTAGACTCATCGACACTGTAATGTCTCCGCTGAACTCTAACTAGTGGTACCACCTTAGACCACAGCTTGTACTCACTACGATCCAGAATAGCTACGGGTCTCCCCTCATATGAAACGTCTTGTGCAATTCAATCTCCTCGAGTGGAACATGCCAAAAATCCCTCTCGCTTCCCCTGTATTTATTCAGCGATGCCACATGAAACACTTCGTGTATTCGTTGTATATGCTCTGGCCAACCCAATTTAAAAGTTACCAGTCTCACCCTCTCAATGTTAGAGAAAGTCCCCACAAATCTTGGCGCTAGCTTCCCTATCATGGCAAACCTCATGACACCTTCCATGGGAGACACCTAACCAACACCTGGTCATCAAGATCCAACTCAATGGTCTCCGACCATATAGTGCCTCAAAGGATGATCCTATGCTCCGTCGGCTCTACAAAAAGTCCCCACCTTATATGGGTGCCAATTTCTTGTTATCAAACTTGTGGCTCTCCTTAGGGTAAATATACACAACAATCCCGTTCTAATCATGTCAGACTTCAAACCCTTAACTCACGGCGACATAACTCTCCTTACATTTATGAGTTATCTGGAAAATACGCACTTTACTCAATTCCTGTCGATGGACCATAAATCACTTCAGGTTCTAGAAGCTCGTTACTCCCCCACTTCTTATCAACTAAAAGGTGGATAAAAAAATCTCCCTATAAAGTCTCAAAACGTGTTATGTATCTAATCAACTGCCACGAGGTATCACATGTAACTCTATTAGTGGTAATAAATGCTCCCAATCACCCACAAATATGAAATTATGCATTTCTCAATTCATCCAACAACCTAGTCGCTTTCGTCAACCATTTTCTAAAGGGTGAAATGTCTAGAACGATATGTGACTCTGTTCCCATCGCCTCTTAACACTTCCGATCATAGATGGGATTCAAAGGTCTTATCCTAAATCACAACAATTTGGGCAGCACCTAGTTCCATTTCACTTCTTTTCTTCAAGCGAAAAGTTAGATATATTGTTCGATATTATATCCCACTCCAAAATAACATATATTATGCCCTAGTCAATCCATTCCGCAAACATGATGGAAACTCAGACCTCTCCACGATTTTGGATGTTCCACATATGAATTTGACCGCTAATGCTCATCAATCCCGTCACTGGGAACATCAACTTACAAAATCCTAGTTGATAACCTCAGATCACCTTTTTTCCATCCCTAAATGGTGTAACTTGGAGACAACTTCACTATAGAACACTCACCACCGATCCCCATGCACAACACTTCATATTACGAGGGACATCTTACTCCCCTTTTTCTGGAATATACCTAAAATTATTGCCCTTGCATTTACTCCCAAAACTGCTCGGCATGTGACTAAGTGAAACTCTGTTGCACCCTGGGCACCTATACACCCTATAACTCGTGCATATTTGCACAAACCTCACAACATCATGTACATAATATACTTATCTCAAGTTCAACCCTTGCATTCTCGGTGTAGCTAAATCATTCGGGTATTTTCGATTACCCTACCAATTACTATTTAATTCTTCCCGATAATGCCCCACCCATCAACTTGTGTGCAATAGTTCTTCCCATTGTTTATTTCTAAACACTTCCCAGCTCCACCGGCCCTGTTTCTTAATAGCTCTCCGCTCAAAATGTTTTCTCCACACATTCAATAATTATCATTTAATCTTATGTCCTAACATCCAACGATGCTTCTCCACTCCCAACATTTATTAAGGCTTATGCGTTTAACATCTCATAACAAGGCCCAAAAGAGCTTTTCCCAATGCACTATTCCTCAGCATTGTCGATCCTCGATTTTTATAGAACCCAAAGCATATACCCGGTACACTCAAACCCTATCCCTATACTCAGAAGTCTAATAATTGAATCCCACGTCTTTAAAGGAGTCATATACTAATGTGTTCGCAATATCACTAAGTCCTCGGCGATAAATTAATAACGAGTTAAATATCTTCGCTCCACGGTATCCCGACATACCCTGAATATCATCAGTAAGAATCCCTACGCATCAGGATCCAATATAACTAGATAACTGTACTCTTTGAAGTCTACTTCATAAAATACTTCCACGAGCTCGAATCTATTTCAGGTTAGACATAAAAAAAATACATCCCGCCCTAGAACAACGAACATGATAGTCTTGCGGTAACTGCCCACCATCATTAAATAGTCCAAACTCAGGATAAAATCAAAGCATATAATCACCTCTCATCATGGTATTACCTAAAAATATACCCTCTCAGTGTCCACACCCGCTCCCCTACAGGTAGAACTAAAGAGAGCCCCGCTACACAACGGTAAATATTTATAACTATAGTATTATTAATGATACCTCTACCAAACTCATCTCACTCGCGTATTGAGCACTAACAAACTATTATGACTTGCTCGTATCACACAAAATATACCCCAATCATTCTGGGATAAAACTCATAGTTTCAATCGCCCATGACACTGGCGGCTCAAATGGTTCCTAGATATACACTCTCATCCTAACTGATCCAAAACTTCTATAACTGTTGCCCCTACTAGGCATCTCATTCCTGTCCCCGGACTCGTTGCTGAAAAGATCCACACATGTGTTTCTACTCTTTACACATAAGATACCTCATTGTGACCTTCCCCTTTCTCTGGCTCCTCCGGGCATGTCGGGGTTGTCCTTCTCGCGGATCGGGTAGTCTTTAACCTTAATTGCTACCCCTATTGTCCCTTTGGCTCTGCTGGTCCCATGGGACTTATTGATGGCCTTGATGGCCCTGAATGAACCCACTATCACTTGGTAAAAATTCTATTGATCTTGATCATTAATTTGGGTCCTCTACTGGGTATCCCTTCCTTTAGTACCTCACTAGCACTGAAAAATCTAGTCTTGCCCTTCGATTAGATTCTATAACTCCTTTAGCTCCTTTTTCACGTGATCATTGAGATAAATTTATAAATGTATGACCTTGACAATAAAGACACCAGTCATCTTAGACAGATCTCCTATCCACGCTTGTATATTCTAGCCAGGGGTCTATTATCAACTTATGAACCCCTTTTTGATTCTTCGTATCCCTCTCATCGGGTACAAAGTTTGTGTGTTTCATCAACTTTCCTTCACATTGGGCCACTGTCCAGCCCTTCTGAGAAAGTACCGAAATCTCCGCTTCCTCTCTTTATAAACAACTGGTGAGAGGATTCATAATAATCTGTGCCCTAATTTCCTTATTATTCATGGTATCTCTCCATGGAGGTGGTGACTGGCTCCTATCACCATATACTGCTTCTGTGAACTAAAAAATTTATGCTCAAAATTTTGACTTGAGTGTCACTACACTCCCCAACATGTGATCCCAGTTGGATGTTCTATTTCCATTACTAAATCACCCTTCCGCACTTTCCACGAATTCAAGCGGATTGTTCTTCTGAAATAAAAATCTTCTTCGACCCTCGCTCTTTTTCATATGCATTTGGGGGGTCTAGCTTTGCGCCATCGTCCTTCACGATGGTTCTTGGCGTAACTGTTGTGCCCCAGCAGTTACTTTAACGTCAATTATTCAAACAATAATTATGGTGACACATATCGTGTCACTATTAGTAGAATACTCAATGGCTTCTGTTAAGTCCTCCCTCCTGTAATCCTTCTAACGTCCCGCACTTGTCGTTATATAATGTTCGATCTGCCACACTCAACCCAAACTGTATATGAATCACATTAACTATACTTAATAGCATGAGAACATAAGTATCATACGTAAAGGAATAAAACAATCCTATAATAAGGCTCTATATAAAAAAATGCTAAGTTGTAACGTGAAAAGACGCATAGATCCTGAGGACACTAGAACCGATGCTCTGATACCATCTGTGACACCCCGCCTAATAAAATATCCGGTGATCAGTCCTATATCAAATTAAAACAGAAATCTCATTTGGTTAATTCTTAGCATCACTGTCGAATAACTTTTTAAAACTTATTAACCACCTAGTATTCCAAAAAGCTAGTGCCAAAATACATCTTTTTATCAGACAACAAACATGAGAATAAATATAATTTAAATAATTCATACAATCACTAAGTCAATCAATACTACAAATGAATAAATAAAATCCTTGCCAAATAAACTATCGGCTACAAATCCCAAGTCTAAAATAATAAAACAACTGATTAATAAACTGAGTACATCATCTGACTGAAATAAATGAAATAACTAGGGCGACATGCCCAAATGAAATACTGACTTCATCCTACTCTAGGAATGAAATAACTGAAGCGGCTAAGTCCAAATCCTAGAAGCATCCACACCTACATCAGCTACGCATACCTGGAACATAAATATCAATACTGGCGTCCATGTTGCTGGACACCTAAAAGGTTTTGAAAATATTTTAGATCAAGGGTTAGAACCCAAAATATTTTGAAAATATTTAGTAAGTGATTAAATTAAAGAAATTTAAAATCATGAATGTTATTCATATTTAAAATAGTGTCGCACTCCCTTGAGGACCTGCTCACCCCTAAACTCTTATGCACACCTAATGCTTTTCTTTATAACCCACCTAGTCATCTACCCCGTAACTAGTCCTTGTTATAACCCCTTCCTGTCACACTACTCTAGCCCGAGTATGTCTCACTATGATTTATAAGCTATTCATCATATTAACTTAACTAATAATTTTTCATTTAAGACCATATAACATTTTCACTAGTTATATATAACGAATACAGTTCACGTCATGTATTTTACCCGTATATAATTATCTCCACCATATATACGTATCATCATAATAACATTCACACACATGATGTAGATATATAACCATCCTCCCAAGTAGACACTCACCAGATGTTCTCTACAATGTTATAACCCTAGGTATACTCATCCATCTAGACACCCCGACTCGGTTAGCTCCCAGAATCAATGAAACAAAAATAAACGTAGCGGTGGCTCATTAGGCACATATTCTTCACATTTACCCCCTTAATTTTGGTATTTTTATGATCCCGTGCAGTGTAAATAGCTTGGATTTGTCTCGTATTTATGCTACTAACCTCTTTTGGCAAGTATTTCATGTTTTGTGTATTTCTTATGTGTTTTACAGGTATTTCATGCAAATTAGTGCGAAAGGGAATGCAAAACAGTGAAAGAAAGCAAGAAATGGGGAGTTCAAGGGCATTTTCATAATTTTACATACATATTCCGGTGATGGGGAAAGCTATAGAGTTGAATATCTCTAAATTACAAGAATATTGGAAAAACGTCACCCCAATCCGAGCTACGGTGAAGAAGTTATTCCCATTTAAAGTTGGAGACAAAAAGTCAAAAGTTGAAATTAATTCTGGAAGCTCAAGAGACAACTCTTGAAATTTCTTGTTTAATTCGTTTTTATTAGTTGTAAAACGTGGAGAGGCGTGGAAAGAGTCTCATTTAGGTATATTAAAAGGGTAAAATGTGGAGAGGCATGTGAAGAGTCATTTTTAGGTGTATAAAAGGCGAAGCCCTGCATCCTTCCAAGGGAGTCGAATTTTAAGAGAGAAAGTCAAATTTTAGAGAGTTTTCTTAATTTTTCTTTACATAGACAATTTCATAAACCCAAGTTTGTAAGTTTGAGGAATAAGGAGAATTCTGGATTCAATTTCATCTCTTTTCCCTATTGCAGATTACAAGTATCAAATTATATTCTCTTATCTTATCTTAATTCTAATTTCAATTCAACTATCAACTATTTTGTTATTTTTGTCTTTACAATGTTTCTTAGATCCACAATTACATGCATTGCTATGAATTTGTTTTCTCATAAACCCATGTCTAGCTAAGTTTTTAAGGGTGGGGATGCATGAACCCAACCCGATGTGGTATGCATAGATATAAAATTTGTTCTCTAAATTAAATAAGTGATTAGATCGTGTTGTATTGTTTCACAACCATTGTAGACCTTTTGACCTCATTTTCCCTACGTAATCGGGGTGCTTAAGGATGCAACGAGCGTGAACTATTGCAACACTGCTTTACTTATTCTTTGATTATGTATGATGCGGGCTTGAACCTCATATATGTAATGCTTTGAAGTAGTAAAGACTGGGTCTGATCAATTATCTAATTTATGACTAATTTTGTACTGGCATAGACACTAGGGTTTGGGGGAGTGTATTCTTAACCCATTTCTTCATTCATATTAATTCCTTCTTAGTTAGTTAATTTTGCATGCATAGGTTAATTTAATTGAATTTAGTTAATTCATAGATAAAATCCAAAAATCAATCATCTTTTTCTTTTCTTTTATTTTAACATCAACTTTAGGATTAAACTACCTTACATTTATCGTCACGTTCACACGTCCTAATTCCCGGTGGATTTGATACCCAGACTCGCCACTATACTCCTTAAGAGTATAGTTAAAGTTTAGGTTTTTGTATTGCGGTTGGAAGCCGATAACAACGACTAGAGTATTACACGGACGTTCGGTTTTTCCACTCGATCAAAATGGCGCCGTTGGTGGGGAATTAGATAGACTTTAGGTTAGGTTGTTTAATCCCGCATTTGATAAAAAATTGAAAAATCCAAAAAAAAAATCTGAAAAATTTATAAAAAAAATCCAAAAATAGGGGTGTCACGTTTTTTAATTGCCCAATTTGAAATGTCTTACTTTAACTCTTTTGGTGGCTTTAATTGTTATGATAATAGTGTGGAGGACGCACTCAAGACTTATGAACATTGGATCAATATCACTAAAGATGAGTCTCATAAATACAAGCCCAGTGCTAAGGCCATCCAAATTTATCAAAATGAATTGCTTGAAGAAAGAAAACTTGAAAAAGAATATTGGGAAAAAAATCGTTATTGGGAGCAAGAGTTAGATGCATTATTTGAACCCCATGAGGATTTTTGTTCCAATATTTTTGAAGTTGAAAATTGTTTTCAACCAAATGAGGAATCCGAGGTGCTAGAACCAAGGAAGCCTACTTTGGAAGAACTCTTTATTATTATCAAAAATCAATCTGATGACCTTGCTACTACAGAGTTGAAAATTAGAGCAACATGCAAGGAGTTGAATGATTAGTTGGACAACTTAGAGAAGGTCAAGACTTGCGCTTCACCTAATACTTTTGAGAACGAAATCATTGAGAGTGATCCAAGTACTTTTGAATCTCAACCTCTTATAAATATTTCAAAACCTATTGAGGTTGAAGATCATTTGTCTCCTTGTGTCCCCACTATTATCGAACCCTTAAATCCATCACAAGAACTGGATGAATGTCTTGAGGATGTTGATCCGATTCTTGTATGGGAATGTTATTTTGAGATGCTTCATCTTACGGGCCATACACTTAGACGTGTCACTCCACCAGATCCATTTGAAAATTTTGGGGGAGAATATTTTGAGGACAAGGACTCTATGCTTGAATTGTTTTCCAAGACGGACTCTTTCTGTTTGTATGCCCCACTTGCCATACTACTTGAAAAATCTTTGGGACGTGATTCTATTTTTCTTGGATCCCAATGGGACTTGTCCCCCTATGCACCCAAATCCTTCATTATCTCCCTAAATTTTTTAATAGGTGATGGTTCATTTCTTCCGCTTTGCACATGCCTTTCATTTTTCCAACGAAATTCTTATTTTTTGGGCGGCATGATTTCTAGTGAGGGTACACCATTAATCCCTTAAAGTCAAATTTTATTTTGGGTGGACCCTCAAATTTTTCGACTTCTACTGTATGAGTTATTAGAAGTTCAAATCGTAAGTTGTACAATAGTTAGCTTATTTTTTTTAGTTTAGAGTTTTTGTTATTCTTTTTTCTATGCTTGATTCTAACATGTTTTGTAGATTCAATGGATTCGCACTCATCGGGAATCGCTCCATTTGCGTAATATCTTTCTTTTTCTCTCTTTATGTTGTGTTCTTGATTCGTATTGAGGACAATGCAACATTTAAGCTAAGGGGTGTGGGATATTCTTCCCGTTTATTGTTTAGATTCATTGATTAGATCACATGTTCTTTCCAAGTGTGTTTTTTTAGAAAATTTCAAAAAAAAGTTGAAACAAGCCAAAAATATTTTTCTTCAAAATAAATAAAAATTAGAATTTAAAATTTTCAAAAATATCACCCTTATTCTATTTAAAGTCTCAAATTGTTAACAATCAAAATGCACTAATCCAAAATTGACCGAAGATGGAAATTGAAAGAAAATTGACGACTTAACGAATAAGTGTGGAGATTCATCAAACCCGGTGAGATATCAAGCCTTTCAATTTTTTTATGAGTTTTTAAATCAATTCGAGTTTATGATTAATTCAAAGTCCTTTTCAGCGTTTTAATAAGTCATTGATGATCTCAATCCTTAGTTTTGATCGGTTATGGGAAATGTGTGAAATGTTGTCTCGAAATTCGTGTTAAATATATCTCTAAACTTAATTAATCTCGAGATGGATATGGTAATGTGATTAGCAATTTGGACAATGAAGTAGGCCCTCTTTTATTTAACCCAAAAATATTAGCCATAATAAAGTTGTGAAAAATTAGCCCTTTGCAAACCACTATGAGCCGAATAAAATTAACCTTTTCGTTTGATAGCCCGAAAAACCCAAATAGCCCGAAATTGTGAAAAATTGGAAATTCATCAAGTAAGTCCAAATTGTGCAATAAAAAGGGGCAAGAGAAAAATAGAAAAAATGCTCAACAAAAAAAATAGCAAGAAAAAAAAAGAAGAAAAAAATGAAAAGAGAAAAATGAGCAAATGCCCGAAAAAGCACTAATGGACGTCATAAGGACATTTTCTAATTTCGAACATTCCATCCATTCCCAATTTTACCCTTTACACTTTTTAACCCGAAAAGTCCTAACCGAGTCCGAATGGCAAAATTAATTACTGCATGGAGAGCTAAGACATGAAAAGATAATAAAAGAGATTAAAATGGTGTGATTAAGAGATGATGTTTCTCGTTTCCTAATAACTGTATTCCGATGATGAGATCTTTTCACCATATATTTCCTTATTTTCAATTTTGTATGCGTGAGCTTGTGTTCCATTATATTTACTCTTTATATCATGCATACCGAGAGAAAATAGCCACAATCCGAGTGATTCGTTTGTGAGTGCATCCGTAAGAATTTGAATCAAAACGAATTTTCAGAAAGTAACGTAATGCTCAATCGGTGGAAATTTGAGGTTGAATTTCTGGCTTTGCACACACACACACACTATGGTTTGAGACATTTGAATATGAATTTATGGTGATTATTTTTCGAAAAGTTTAAATTGTACAATTTTTAAGTATTTTGATATTTATTTGAGTCAGTAAAGAATTTTGTGGGTGTATTCACTACAAACCCTCACGAGACAAAACTCGTCCTACTATGGTAACCTAGGGGTTTAAAGACTTGTTGCAAGAGTGGAATTTTATTTTAATAAAGGAATTTTCAAGAGTGGAATTTTGGTTCGATTCATTTATATTGCTCGAGACGCGCAAAGTTCTAAGTTAGGGGGTGTGATTAGGCACATATTCTTCACATTTATCCCCTTAATTTCGGTATTTTTATGATCCCGTGCAGTGTAAATAGCTTGGATTTGTCTCATATTTATGCTACTAACCTCTTTTGGCAAGTATTTTGTTTTTTGTGTATTTCTTATGTGTTTTACAGGTATTTCATTCAAATTAGTGGGAAAGAGAATGCAAAACAGTGAAAGAAAGCAAGAAATGGGGAGTTCAAGGGTATTTTCGTAATTTTACATACAAATTCCGGTGTTGGGGAAAGCTAGAGAGTTGAATATCTCTAAATTACAAGAACATTGAAAAAAACATCACCCCAATCCGAGCTACGGTGAAGAAGTTATGCCCATTTAAAGTTAGAGACAGAAAGTCAAAAGTTGAAATTAATTCTGGAAGCTCAAAAGACAACTCTTGAAATTTCTTGTTTAATTCGCTTTTATTAGTTGTAAAATCTGGAGAGGCATTTTAAGAGTCTCATTTAGGTATTTTAAAAGGTTAAAAAGTGGATAGGCATGGGAAGAGTCATTTTTAGGTGTATAAAAGGCCAAGCTCTACATCCTTCCAAGGGAGTCGAATTTTAAGAGAGAAAGTCAGATTTTAGAGAGTTTTCTTAGTTTTTCTTTACATAGACAATTTCATAAACCCTAGTTTGTAAGTTTTAGTAATAAGGAGAATTCTGGATTCAATTTCATCTCTTTTCCCTGTTGCTGATTACAAGTATCAAATTACATTCTCTTATCTTATCTTAATTCTAATTTCAATTCAACTATCAACTGTTTTGTATTTTTTGTCTTTACAATGTTTCTTAGATCCACAATTACATGCATTGCTATGAATTTGTTTTCTCATAAACCCATGTCTAGCTAAGTTTTTAAGGGTGGGGATGCATGAACCCAACCCGATGTGGTATGCATAGATATAAATTTTGTCCTCAAAATTAAATAAGTGATTAGATCGTGTTGTATTGTTTCACAACCATTGTAGACCATTTGACCTCGTTTGCCCTAGGTAACCGGGGTGCTTAAGGATGCAAAGCGCGTGAACTATTGCAACACTGCTTTACTCATTCTTTGATTATGTATGATGCGGGCTTGAACCTTATATATATAATGCTTTGGAGTACTAAAGACTGGGCCTCATCAATTATCTAATTTATGACTAATTTTGTACTGGCATACACACTAGGGTTTGGGGGAGTGTATTCTTAACCCATTTCTTCATTCATATTAATTCCTTCTTAGTTAGTTAATTTTGCATGCGTAGGTTAATTTAATTGAATTTAGTTAATTCATTGATAAAATTCAAAAATCAATCATCATTTTCTTTTATTTTATTTTAACATCAACTTTAGGATTAAACTACCTTACCTTTGTCGTCACGTTCACACGTCCTAATTCCCTATGGATTCGATACCCAGACTCGCCACTATACTCCTTAAGAGTTTAGTTAAAGTTTAGGTTTTTATATTGTGGTTGGAAGCCGATAACAACGACTAGCGTATTACACGGACGTTCGATTTTTCCACTCGATCAGTGGCAATTATAGTTCCTTCACAGAAAGTGAAACCGAATCATAACCCAAAGTGGTCCACCCCTGAAAATAAATCACACAATAAAATCCTGGACAACTATGACCTGGGGATTATACTCACGGTGCTCCTCAAGCCAGGGGATTCACCCACATCACACAACCTCTTGTGATATCACTAGAGGGGTATGTATTCCTATAAATATTATTCACACCAATATTTATAAAGCACACAAATATCATATATATATATATATATATATATATATATATATATATATATATATATATATATATATATATATATATATATATATATATAATTAATCCCGACTAGTCCGTGCACAATTACCGTAACACGAACCTAACATACACATGTCTATATACTGACTTGTACTTTAAATAAATTCCACGTTTATTTATTTATCACTCAATTTCTGTCACCCAACTAAATAACCAATACTCACTCCTTCGGTCCGAAATTCCATCTCTCAGAATTTATTCCTCAAAATACCATTATTCCGGTTAACACCCTTTTTTTTAATATTTCATAATTTATTATATAACCCTATAATAAAATAATCCGACCAAATCCATGCCTAAGCATGCGTAGCACTAGCCCAAAATATCCAAGTCAATACCCCGACTCTAAACTTTAATTAATGTTCCTATTAATTAATTGGTTATCATGGCGTCACTCAACCAAAATATCCGGACATACTCCCTTGGTCTGTAATTCACTCCTTAGAATTTATCACCAAAATTCCCACAAATAAAATTGACACACTTCTCTCACTTTGATTTTCCTTAATACCCTTTCCCCATTATAGGTATTTAACCCCAAAATTCATTCTCTAAAATATTCCCTTTTATAACCCACATAATTTTAGCAAAAACTGCCTTACTGAAACCACACAATTTAACCCAGGTTAAAACCTCCGACCTAAACAGAAAATGAAATAACCTGGGCCTAGCCCACTTCGTCGCTCGAACGACCCACATTGTCATTCCAATGACATGCGGCATCGTTCGAACCAAAACCAGGTCACTCGAACGACCCTTGATTTTTTCTCTCCTCTTTCTTCTTCTTCCTTCATCGATGTCCTTAGTTTTCTGCAACTTTTTATAAACCCAAAATTTCTACTGATTTCCTTAAATCCCAATTCGATGGCTACTGAATCCTTTAATAATTTAGTAATAGATTGAATCCCAAATCCCATATTAATTTAACAAACAGTATATGATTTCTCCACAATATACCTGATACATTTAACTTCTCTCAATACTCAATTCACACGTAGGATATACCTAGATAAGAACCCCCACTATGATATGAATTGATTATCACAAATTTACCTTGAATCATATTAACCACTTGACTTAGGATTCGTAGGGTCTGAATTCCTTTGGTATAGATGAGTATTTGCTGAATAACACCCACACTTGTTCTTGATTTTGGCTCCCAAGGGTTCTCCAATTTCCTCCCTCTTTTCTCATCTACATACTTCGGTTTTCTAACATGAGTTGTGGTTGCCACACCCTCTCACTTTTAGGTTTTATTAAGCCAATCCTATTTTTAGGCTTATGGGCTTTATGAAAATGGCCCAAACACTCATGTGTGGGCTTGGTTATGTCTAAAAATATCCCGAGACCCATTTACCATCCCCGGGTACTCTTTTTCGATTATTTCGGCGCATCTGAAATCAACCGTGCACTCAGAATTTTCATCCGAACTATTTTACTAAAAGACCTTATCTCGACCCCAATATAGTATATACCCGACTCTCGGTTGAGATAAATAAACGTCATGTCACTATCACCCGTTATGATGTAAATAAATCATTACTTTTCACTTAATAATTTAAATTCCATTAATATTAACCATTCACTCTCTAGATTAATATTTAAATAAATACTAATTATAATTAATTCAATTAAATTACGACACACAAGTAATTTAAAATTACCCAAATTAATTAAATATCAAATGCATAAAAATACAAGGTGTTACAAAAGCATAAAAAATATATACAAGTAACATGAAGAATGAAGTATGTACAAGAGGACAAAGCATGGGGATATGCACAAGGTGTGAAACATGTGGATATACGCAAGTGAGAGACACATATGTACAAAGTGGGAGTAACATGGGAATATGTGTAAGTGAGGAAAACATGGAGATATGTGCACAAGTGATGTGAAATATAAACATGAAGCATGTGATATATACAAGTGATGTGATGCATGTGATAGGCGAAGCATGTGAACATATATATATGGAGGGGATAAGCATGGATATCTACAAGTGACATAGAGTATGTGAAAATGGGGATAAGTGAAGTGAAATATGGAAAATATATACAACTAAAACATGAGATATATATAAGTGACATGAGGGATTTGATAAAAAAAAATGTACATGTGATGAGAAGATAATTAAGGATGAGAAGAGAATATACATGTGAACATAAAAAGAAGAATATATATATATGTGGGGGGGGGGGGGATATGGAGAAAAGGAGAAAAAGGAAAATAAAGCCCATGTAAATAGAGTATAGTCCTCTAAAATAAATTCACCGCGGAGTCACCACTGTAGACATCCGGGATGACTGGGTTCACCCCGAGGTGCGTGATGGAATGGGGTGGAGGAAGATATTTCCCTTTCCGCCACTCACGCAGCATCTGAGGCATCCCACAGCCTATTTTGCTCAAAACAGCAAAGGATGTAGTTGTTCCCGAAGAGGCAGTGTGAAGAGACTAACTCATACATACAAAACCAAATAGATCAAGGGCTCGGTGATTAAGTTACAAAGTGCGAAGGTGTTAGGCACCCACTACGCCCTTTCGATCTTTTATGTGTTATAAAATTGTTCTCCTTCTCCTCAAATGCTTAGTTCATGTGTATAATGTGTGTGGGGTAAAAATTTGTATATATGTGAAATGTGAGTGAGGAACAAAATCATCGTATCCGCATCATGGAGAAAGACAGGAACGAATCATTCGAAGAAGTATAACTATAAGAAAAAGAAAGATATTAAATTAGTTAAAGTATTAACAATACTCCAAATCGTAATTCACTACGAGAGAGTGAGTACAAGTGCCTAACGGGACCGTTAAAAATAATAAAAATAAGTAAAAATGGATAGACAATGAGCGATGCACCAGATCTTAATTCACTATGAGATAGTGAAAATGCGTGTTTAACGGGACTGCTAAAAAAGGCAAGAAAATAATGATATATATATATATATATATATATATATATATATATATATATATATATATATATATATATATATATATATATGTGTGTGTGTGTGTGTGTGTGTGTGTGTGTGTGTGTGTGTGTGTGTGTGTGTGTAAATTACTAGTGAATATACAGTGAGATGAAAAAAATAAGAAAAATGAGTAAAAAGAGAAATTGAATGCGAAGGTAAACTCGAGATGCATACGTATCCAGAACTGGCATCAAAGTCAAACAAGAAATAAAGGGGGGGGGGGGGTCTAACCCATAAATCCTAAACTATAGTTTTCTATTTTAATTTATGAAAAGCATGCACATGTGCTGAAAATGTAGAATAGTGGAAGATAACTCTAATTTGAGGTTTATGAATGAAAGCCTGTTTTTGGGTTATCGAGTTTAAAAAAATAAGTTTGAGAGGATATAAATAATAAAAAGTTGATTAGGTGGTGAGAAAACAAGAATTAGTTAAGAAGGATGCTAAAAGTAATAAAATGTACGAAATGATACTAATCTAATAAAGCTGGGTGAGTGGAGTTTTGACCTTCTAAAGATGATTTTGATGGTGCTGGAATGTTTAGAAAGTGATGTATTGAAAGGTCATTGCACTAATTTCGAGGTAAAAGATCCTGAATAATGAGGTCAAGGTTTCCTTTAATAAAAAACACTGAAAGGGGAAAAAGACCAAGCTACCCTTGGGGTTGCTGATTAGCATGGACCTTGGCCTGTTGATAGGCAGGCCAACGATACTTGGAAGCCAAGTAAAGTATCCCCTGCCTGCAGGTAGGAGGAGGGGTGCCTATAAGGCGGTTAAAAATGGATTTCCTAGAAAAACAATTGATGATGCTGTAATCAGCACCACCAGATCAAGATGAAACTATGAATAGCTTAAACTCAATCATAGCACAACAATGGAGATGGATATATGTATACATAAGAGAAGGGGATGAGGATAAGAAGATGAACTCAATGATTTAAAGTGGTTCAACCAATTAGTCCTACATCCACTGTGTGATAGTGTGAGAAATCCACTAAATAAGGGCAATAATGGCCATGGATACAACACTCAAAGCTCTCTCTCTCTCTCTCTCTCTCTCTCTCTCTCTCTCTCTCTCTCTCTCTCTTTTGTATACAATTGGATAGAGTTCTATTAGGGTTTTAATGAAGGATCCCTTCTCATGGAGAAGATGAAGTGTATATGTAGGGCTTGGGTGGTTTAATGTACCCCCCAAGCATGTAATCAACATGTGCATGAGGAAACTTCCAATAAGATGTAGGCACCTATCTTTGGCACATGGGCAGAATAATGATGTAATATTCCCTCACGTGAGGGAATGATCTTATTATAACAGAATTTTCCACGTGTGCATACCTCTTCCGGACTTTCATATGCTCGCGCTACTGGGTATCATCCACTGCAACCTCGGCCTTGGAGGGTACGAGGTTGATAAGTTTGATAGGATGGTCCTATGCTCATCCATAAGTATCACATCGGCTAAATAGATCAGGCCGAGGTTGGATTAACTGCGTCACTCTTGTTATCGGTCATAGCAAAGTACGAAGATGGTGATAGCTAAATAAATGATGCTCTTGCAGTCTCGTCTTTCCATATGATCGAGGCTAGTTGAGGCGAGGCCGACCCTTATGGGATGACCCCACCAATGTCACGTGTATATCCTATAGCAACTCATCCATGAGATATGATGTCACGTGTCCTAAGAGATGAGGGTACACTTTGGCCATATCAATCATCCCTAGCACTTAGCCTTCTGGGTGAATAGGAGGTTGAGGGGTATGAATTGTTGAGGGCATGATGAGACATCTCTTACGTGTTGTCTACATAGGGCTTGATACATGAGTGGGTGACACATGTCACTGTCCTGAGTGAGTGGTGTCTGCCCCAAGTAGGATTTGGTGGCTGCGCGCTTAGGGTTTGTGCCCTCAATGATGACATTATTGGGGAGTATGCATAATTATTAGGGGAGGTTTAAAAGCCCCAAAAATATTTCATTTCTCTTTCTTCCCAAAACATCCTTCGTGTTTCTCTTTTTCTAATAAAAACCTCCGTAGCTTCCTACCTGTGCAAAATTTGCAAGCCTTTCCATATCAGGTCTCTTCCTGCCATTCCCCCTATCTGTGGATCTTGAGTTTGCTCATGTAATCCTCTTCACCTCAACTTTCTTCATTTCTAGCAACTCCAATCATTGTTTAAATTTTTCCACTAGCATTTTGACTTTCCGATGGTTGTCCTGCCATTATTGGGAGGTTTTTTAGGCTGAGAGAGGGGTTTATTGGTGGTTTGGAGTGTGATTGAGTGACTGCGAGGAGTTTTTAGGGTTAGGCTTCTAGTATTTAGGTTTTCAGGCATCCTCTGGTCACCATCTTTGGTGGGTAAGGCTAGTCTTTCTCTTGGAGTTCTTGGGAAAAACCTTTCGAATTTCTAAGGTTTGATCCTTAAGTCAACTGTAGTCAAACCTTAAGTTGTTTTCCCTTTCCCATTTCCCCCAAGAGTAGCCTCGTCCTTTGGATGCTATGACCCTTGTACAAATTAGTAGAGGACTTCCCTAATCTTAGAGAGAAGTGCTTTGATAAGATTAGGCAAATAGAGGAAGCCCATGCCAATCGTCGAAAGGCTGAGGCTTTTCCAGTCTGACTTATCTTTCCACCACCCTTAGTTGTAGTATACCCCTAAGTTGATGAGACTTGTGAACCAATGTTAGAGTCATCCATGTCCGATCCCATGTACACCTATTAACAAAACGAGAACATGGATTCACACAAATAGGCTATAGATTTCTCTCCTGTGCAAAGTGCAGGGTCCGATGTTGAAGAGGTTTCCTCTCGTAACTCATCTTCTAGAGGAGACGAGTCATCACATGACTCTGATTCTGTTGAAATATTAGAGCTCAATATCGCATTCCCTCTCTAATAAATGCCATTCCACTATCGATCACGACTGGGACCGAGTTTGCTGAGAGGTTCCCTAGTGGCGACCCAGGCAATCCTCCGAGCGATGTCCTAGTTGGAAGTGATGAGGAGAGCGAATTTGATACCTCTATCGCTATTTAATATGAGAGTAATGTCTCTGAGGCTTATCTCTTAGTCTTCAGACACCTCTACGGTATAGATCCCACTATTTCTGTAAGGGTACCTCTTGAGAACGAGAGAGCCTTTGACGACCAGGGTGGTGAGATCTGCGTCTACGAGAAGATGTTCAAGTTAGGTTTTTATATATATATATTCATCCCATAATCTGAGCCATCCTTGCCCATATAAACCTTTCGCCCTCTCATCTATTTCTGAATGTGTGGAGAGTGATGATTGGGTCAATCGTCTTTTGGAACGCTGTGCATCAAATCGACCTTCGAGTTCACATATTTCTTGATTATTACACGCCATCATCTTCTAAAACTCATCCAGGCTACTACCATTTTGTAGCTAGGAAGTATAAAAAGAAAATATTACTGGTAACTCAGACCTCCAACCATAACTCGAAACCCCGATACTTTTTTATTTCGGGTTCTTGGGAGTTCGGCCCCAACCAAACCTGCAGGACATTTGCACTTAGAAATCCTCTGAGGTGGGCTAAGGTTCCCTTATCAGCCAAAGGTGACAAAGGTCGTCTTGTGAAGTTTGAGCATCTGATGACCCCGTATTACCTTGCTCAGACAGGTCTGGGGGGTGGCCCCCTTACTAAACTTTGTAAGTTATTTTGTTATTATTACTAAGTGATGACTCGCACCTTTGTATAGTTGATACACTAATTCTGGGACTTTTCTTTTATAGAGCATCCAGAAGGAACTTCAGACAAACTTTAGAAGATGTAATCCCCTAACTTGAGCAAGCCCATTGACAGACGTGGTAAGAAGGCCACCCCTCTAACTTCCCTTTTGAAGAAGAATATCGGCTCTAGTAGGACCGATGGTGCTGGGAAGAAGAGGAAGGTTCCACTGACTAACCCAACCTTCACCCGACCTTCCAAAACTCAGTGTTCCAATCGTGCCATCCTTATTTGGACAGACAATGCTATCGCTTCTCATCTGTCACGGTTGAAAATAAGTGATGATAGCATCATAGGCCATAGTCTGAAGGCTGCTGACGCCTCGGCTCCATGATCTCAAAGGATGATAATCATTTACTCCAGTCCATGGGCATCCCTCTATTGGCCAAATTTTCCCTTCAGTGAATTGTCCAGGTAACTTTAAGAATTTTTACAAGTGTTATCCCTCCATTTCCTATGACTCGTACTTAAATATCTGCCTCTTATGTTGCAAGGTGTAGTTTCTCTTCATTGCTTAGCCAACTGGACCCTGAAGAGGATGCCCTTGATCCAAAAGGGCCAAGATGTTGAGAAAGCAGAGAGAGCCTGGAAGGCTGACCTTGACAAGGTCAAAGGGGACCTGAAGTAGGAGAAAGACCTGGTTACCAATCTGAAGGCTGACCATGAAAAGGCTTTCAAGGCTAAGGATGAGAGCATAAAGTCCAGCATTGATGCCACCATTAAAGTTACCCGGGCTAAGGCTAAAGATCAAATCATTACCAACTATAAAGTGTCTGATGAATTTATGGACTTCAGATTTGATTATCTGGAAAGGTGCATTTGGGATACCGAATGATGGGCTTCCCTTAAACATGTTGAGACTTAAAACCTATCCCCGGATGACTTCATAGGCCTTGGCTTTGGTGACCCTTGTCTCAGAGCTACTTTGGCTAAGGTTTAGAATGCTGTTGCCGCCCCTGCCGAGACCAACCCTCTGGAGGTTACAGAGAATGATGAGGATTTGATTGACCGTGATGATGGTGCTGAGGTCACTAATGTCGGAGTTAACAAGAATGTTCATAGGGATGATGGGTCGGCCCCAACCGAGGGTGAGATTAAACTTTGAAGGTCCTTGATTATTTTTCTTGTTAAGGCAGTTAGCCTTGAGGGCTTTTGTATCTTATATTTTTTTATTTCTCTTATATACAACCTCTCACACTATTAATGGATGGACATTTTCTTTCCATATGCTTTCCATAATTTTTCTATCTTTTGCTTGATATCTCTTGAAGTATGATATCACCATAATTTTTTTATCTTGTGCTTGATATTTTTTGAAGTATGATACCACCAGATAATGATGTTTAAGATCTGAGATCACCAAACTAATAATGTTTCATCTCATACTCACTAAATTAATGATGTTTAAGGTCTGGGATCACCAAACTAATGATGTTTCATCTCATATTTGTCAAATTAATGTTGCTTAAGGTCTGAGATCACCAAACTAATGATGTTTCATCTCATATTCACCAAATTAATGATTTTTAAGGTCTTAGATCACCAAACTAATGATGTTTCATCTCATATTCACCAAATTAATAAGTGATTTCCAATTTGGACTCACCAAATTATGGTGTTATGCTATACCCCCTCTCGCTGTTTTGAGAGTGCATGGTTAAGCATCGTCTCTTCCATGTACTGTCATCTCGGCAGAGAGAAGTTTTTTCACAGTTAATAATGCTTTAATAACTAAGTTGACCCTTCTTGGTGTTATTGAAAGTCCATGGATGGGGTCGGCCCCCTTTCCAGGTTTTCATTTCACCAAGATTGGATTGTTGCTATCTCACAACGAATGATGTTTTATAGCTTTTAAGGGTACTTAAAACAAATCATTCAAGACAAAGTATATAAGATATGAGGGAACAATCCATTTTCATTTTTTTCATTCATAATAAGGACTTTTTACAATGATTCATAATAAGCCCTTTTTACAATGATTCATAATCAAAAGCTCCTATACAGTCATCTATTGGTAGTACCTTTTTAAGTGGTCGGTGTTCCAAGGGTTAGAGAATGGTTCCCCCTCTAGGTTCTCCAGCCAATAGGTGTCTGGGACTACCTCATCATTAACCCTATAAGGACCACGCCAGTTAGCATGAAGCTTGTTTAGTTTTTGCTAAGTCTTCTTCAAAATAAGGTCTCTTACTGTTATCGACCTCGGTTTTATCCACTTATTGTAAGAATAGGTTATCCTCTCCTGATAGGCTTCCACTCTGACCTCAGCATCCTCTATTCTTTCTTCAATCAGATCTAGATCAAGTCTTCTCTCTTTCATATTTCCCTCAGGGTCATACGTCTGAACTCTGTGGGTGGGGAGACCAATCTCTCTTGGCACCACAACTTCTGGTCCATAGCCCAACATAAAGGGAGTCTCCCATGTCGGCATTTTCACCATCGTCCGGTAAGCCCATAGTATAGTATGTACCTCTTCAGTTGATTTTCCCTTAGCCTCTTCCAACCTTTTCTTGATTCCATTAAGGATAGTTGTGTTGGTGACCTCAATCTGACCATTGGCTAGGGATCGTCCAGGCGATGAGAAGAACTATTTGATGCCGACCCTTTTACAATACTTTTCTAGGGAGATATTTTTTAATAGGGTACATTGTCTGAGATAAGTGTATTAGGCAATCCATATCTGTAAATGATGTTTGTCCACATGAACTGAAAGGTCATCTTTTTTGTGATATTGATCATAGACTCAGCCTCTACCCACTTTGAAAAGTAGTATATCGCCACAATAAAATTTTGGTAATTGCCCATGGCCCTTCGCAGAGGTCCAACCAAATCAATCCCCCATACTGCAAATGGCCATGGTGAAGTGATAGACGTCATAGGATGATGAGGCTAATGAGGGATGGTGGAAAACCGCTAGAACTTGTCGCACTTATTTACGTATTCGGTCAAGTCTTTGGCCAGGGTTTGCCACCAATATCCTTGAGTGATGATCCTCTCTTCCCAATGATCTACCCCCAATATGACTTAAGCAAGATCCTTCGTGAACATCCTTTAAAATATAATCTACCTCAGTTGGGTGGACACATCTGAGCAGAGGTAAAAAAAACCTTCTTGTATAACACGTCCCCTAGGATAGAGAACTTAGATTCTTTGTATCTCAACTTCTTTCTTTAGGCCTTAGACTCTGGAAAACTACCCTTTTGATTTACTGAATAAGGGGGTCCATCCAAGATGGTCCCAGGTTTAAATTGAAGAAAAAATTCAACTTCGCGTCATTCTCCTCTATTGTCAATCGAGAAATGATTTATATTGGCACCAATATTTTACTCTCTGTCCGTGTGGCCGAGGCTAACGTTGACAGAGCATCGAATCGGCTATTATCCAACCGAGGCACCCTTTTGAATTTGACCTCACTAAAGTCCTTCACCATCTTCCTCAACGTTTCTAGGTACCTTGCCATTCTGTCATATTTGTCTTCATAAATCCCTAAGACCTGATTAACTACAAGCTGAGAGTTGCTAGGGACTAAAATTTGTTCGACATTAAGAGTACTAGAGAGGGAGATTCCTGCTGTGAGGGCCTCATACTCTGACTGATTATTGGAAGCCTTAAAATTAAACCTCAAATCATACTCTATATATGTTCTGTCCAGGGCTGACACGATTAGGATGGCTCCACTCCCATTTTCACAAGATGAACCATCAATAAACGAGTTCCATACTTTCCCTTCGGAAAATGTCCCTTATTCAATAACTCCATTTGTAAGCAAAAACTTGTTAGTCTCGACTGTTGAAGATCTCACCATACTTGTCTCGGCCTTTGCCAATTCGGTACAGGTTTCAGCCGACATTTCAAGACTGTTTGTTTCTTCACTATTGGCCTCGATCCAGGTGAACTCTACCACAAAGTCTGTTAGGGCCTGCCCCATGTTTTCCACCCTCAGCTGATAAAAAATGTCATATTCTCCTAGCTTAATAGCCCAGGTCGTCATCCTAACTGATTTCTCAGGTTTGTGGATGACTTGACTAAGGGGAGAGTCCGTCAAGACAACCATTGTATGACCTTAAAAATAAGGCTTAATTTTTCTTGAAGCATGGATGAGGGCATGGTCTAGTTTTTCCATCTTAGGATACCTCTGTTCAGCCCCCTAGAGGGCCTTGCTATTGAAATACACTGGTCTTTATACACCCTCATCATCTCATATTATCTCTGCGCTGATAGCCAACTCAGACATAGCCAAGTAAATGTAAAGTTTCTCTCTTTAGACAGGATGAGATAGTAAAAATGGAGAGTTGAGATAAGACTTTAGCTCCATATAAGATCTATCGCATTCCTCATCCCACTCAAAATCTTTTCTAAAAATCTTAAAAAATGGAAAGCATTTATTAGTGGCTCTTGAGAAAAACCTTTTTAATTCCGCTACTCATCCGGTCAACCTCTGAACTTCCTTGATGTTCCTCGATGTCTTCATCTCTAGCAGGGATTTATCTTCTCTGGGTTGGCTTTTATTCCCCTATGATTGACAATAAAACCCAAGAACTTGCCAGCCCCGACCCCGAAGACACACTTGGCTGGATTGAGCTTCATCTTGTACTCGTCTATGGTGTTGAAATTTTTTTCAAGGTCGGCCACATGAGTTTCGTCTTTTAGACTCTTTATGAACGTATCGTCAACATAAACTTCCATAGACTTTCCAATCTGGTCTTGAAACATCTTGTTCACCAACCGCGATATGTAGCCCCGACATTCTTCAAATCAAAGGGCATAACCTTATAACAATAGGTTCCCTTGTCGGTAATAACGGTTGTCTTATCTGCATCGGTCGGGTTCATAAAAATTTGATTGTAGCCGGAGTAGGCATCCAATAAACTCATCAATTCATGCCATGTCGTAGCATCTACCATTTAATCAATTCGAGGGAGAGGGAAGTTGCCTTTAGGACAAGACTTGTTCAAATTAGTGAAGTCTACCCACATTTTAGGTATATCACCATTCTCCATTTATCGTTTTCTTTAGGTACTATGACAACATTTGAAAGCCATTTAGGGTATATCACCTCTCTGATGAACTCAGCCTTCTCCATCTTTTTAACATCATCCCTAATAACCTCGTACTTCTCCTTTGAGTAAATTTTCCTTCTATATTTTATCATCTTGGCACCATCAACTATGTTCAACTTGTGAGACATTACTTTTGGGTCAATCCCAAGAATTTCATCGTGACTCCACGCGAAGATGATTTGTCTCTTCCTTAAAAATTCAATAATCCTTAATCTCCTATTTTAGGGCTTTGCCAACCTAGATGATCTTTTTCGGCTCGTCCTCATTGAGGACGATGGATTCTACCTCTTTTGCGATCTCCCATTTCTTAAGTTTTGTCTCGTCTCTATGATCAAGGGTGTCAATGTTATATGTGATCGTTGTTTTCTTATGTGCTTCTCCCTCCTCTGCTGAGTTAAAGTATCATTCTCGTGCCGATGTTTGGTCACTGTGAACTTCCCCTACCCCATATGGAGTTAAGAATTTTATCATTTTATGGATCGTCGAAGGCACGACCTCAAAATATTTGAGAGCTACTCATCCAAATATGAGGTTATTAGCCGAGAAGACCTTCTCATCCATCATAAAAATGTTAATCTTCTTGTTCAGCCTCTTTGGACACTCGTCTCCCGTTATGACATCCATTTCGTATATCCACAGAGGGTGAACCTTTTCTCTACTAAATCCAATCAGAGGATAATGGTACGGGAAGAGCCTGGCCAGGATAAGTCCTAAGCCTTTGAAGCACGACCATAACATGACATCTACAAATCTTCTTCCATCAACCAAGATTCTCGCCACCTCAGAATGTGCTCACAGCTAACTGTTAGAGGCGTATAGTCTGAAAACTTATCGTTTATCAGCTTTTTCTTGCTATCCTTTTCCTTGGACTTCTGACCCTTTCCATCAATGTGGGCTCTTATTTTTCATCTTCTTTGGTGGCCATCTCCTCCTCTTCATTCATAACTATCCCGGCCGTAGCCAGGAGTTTAGCCATGGACTTTTGAGGATCCTCAGCCAACTTTCATAGTATCTTTCCTTTCTGAAGGCCTGTCATTGTGATACTTTCTTCGTAGTCTTTGACTTCCATCTTCTCCTTGTTAAAGCGGGCTATATATTTCCTCAGGATCTCGTCCTTCCTCTATTTGATGTACAACATGTGGGTCATATGTTTCCTAAGTTTTACCCTAAAGCAGAAGTTGTGGACAATACTATCGTCCAACTACTTAAAATTCTCTATAGAGTTCTTAGGAAGGGAGGTGAACCCTATGTGGGTTGCCCCTGTCAACGTGCTTGAGAATGCACGGCATCTCATCTCATCTCATCTGATATTGAATAGATGTCAGAGGTCGAGTGATACATCTCGACGTGATTCACCGAATTTGTGCTCCCATCATACTTCTAAGTAACTACCAGCGGTTTAAACTTGGCCGCGGTTAGATAATTCAGTATCTGCGCTAAAAATGGAGATCCTTCAGCATATCCCCTCTGTAAGAGATCTTGGCTTTTTATAATATCCCCTATTTTATTCTTCAACCTTTGTATGAACTCATTCCAAGGCTTGTCTACTATAACATCAACTTTTTCAGGGATAGCATTTTCCCTGGCGCCTTGTCTATCGTCTGCCTGAGCTGATCATTCTCTGTTAGTCGAACGGGTCGAGGGTACCCTCCCGAAACTCCTAAGTTGGATGATGACCTCTCTTTTCTCCTCTCAATCTTATGGAGGTCTGTTGTCGTCTCTCCTCCCATTTCTTCTTGAACCGGTAACACTCCATGATCTGGATAGACAGATCCTCAGATCTCCCCGAGGGCCGAGCCTATCAAAGGCCGACTAGGATGCACGGTCCCGATTGGGTCTGCACTTTCAGCTAGGCCCCTATCCCTAGTCCCTACTCGCCTAATAGGACACACAGTTCCTCTGGATATCTCATAAGGTTCCCAACATTCAAATTCTCCATCTTCATCATTAAAGTAGTCCCCGACTAAGTCATCACGGAGTTCTTGACCTTACCTCCCCAGGTGTAACGTCTCTCCGTATCTGATATGGTAGAAGGTCTTTTTCTGGAGCCTGGGGTGGTCCCATGGCTTACTAACCTGGTTCGCCTTCCCTGGCGGCCGGAGTTACAAATTTTGCTCTAACACCACCAGTCCTGGAAGCAAAATTCTAGATGAACATAGAAAATTGGTTTTGCATTTATTATTGGCTAGCTAGGAGGGAGCGAAGCGCAATCGCCACCTCAGTTGTCTCTGAGTGGGGTGGTGCTTGGCTGGATCTTTTACCACCTCTATGTGGTGGTGCCAGTTGATTCTCAGGTGGAGGAGGTGGATCCATTGCCATTCGTGAAAGTTGTTTGAGCTATGAGATGGAGAAGAAGAGCTTAAATTCTCAATAAAAGCTCCTTCAATGGTGAAATAGCTCCACAAAGAGGGAGGATTGGTTCACCACCAGAGACTATGATGAGTATAAGCTAAAATAGGGAAGAGATGGCTATCTTTATTCCCACAGACGATACCAGATTGATGATGTTGTAATCATCACCACCAGATCAAGATGAAACTATGGATAGCTTTAACTCAATCACAGCATAACAATGGAGATGGATATATGTATATATAAGAGAAGGGGATGAGGATAAGAAGATGAACTCAATGATTTAAAGTGGTTCCGCCAATTAGGCCTACATCCATTGTGTGACGGTGTGAGAAATCCACTAAACAAGGGCACTAATGGCAATGGATACAACACTCAAATCTCCCTCTCTCTATCTTTTGTATACAATTGGACAGAGTTATATTAGGTTTTTTAATGAAGTATCCCTTCTCATGTAGAATATGAATTATATATATAGGGCCTGGGTGGTGTAATGTACCCCCCAAGAATGTAATCAGCGTGTGCATGAGGAAACTCCCAATCAGATGTAGACACCTGTCTTTGGCACATGGGTACAATAATGATGTAATATTCCCTCATATGAGGTAATGATATTGTTATAATAGAATTGTTCACGTGTGTATACCTCTTCTGTACTTTCATATGCTTGCGATATTGGGTGTCATTCACTGCAACCTCGGTCTGAGAGGGTAGGATGTTGTTAATTCCGATAGGATGGTCCTATGCTCTGTCATAAGTATGACCTCGGCTGAATAGATCGAGCCGATGTTGGATTAACTGGGTCATTCCTGTAATCGATCGTGGTAAAGTATGAATATGGTACTAGCTGAATAGGTGATGCTCTTGCGGTCTCGGCTTTCCATATGGCTGAGGCTAGTTGAGGCGAGGCTGACCCTTATCGGGACGACCCCGCCAATGTCACATGGTTCTCCTATGGAAACTCGACCATGAGATATGATGCCACTCGTCCTAAGAGATGAGGGTATACTTTGGCCATATCAATGATTGTAAAATACAAATCGTAATTCCATTTCGTGCACAGTCAAGACTGTTTAAAAGAGGATTCAGAGTTCTATGAACTTTTTTAAGATATTCTCGGGTACAAGAGTTGACTAACGTCAAATGAATCTCTGGATAATCCAATGACCTCTGGTTTAGGGTTTCAGGGTAAAGAGGTTGCTAAATGTCAACCATAAGTCCAATTTGCGCACAACATGGACCATTAGAAAGAAAATTCAGAAATCTATGAAAGTGAATTGGAATACTCTCGGACTGGTTTAAGATTTAAAGTAGCATCAAGAATTTGAGAGTTAAAGGAATATCATTTGGACCCTATTGGGTCTGTATGGGGGCACAAAAATAGGATGACTACAGTCATCTTGGAAAGAACCATTCATAGTCAAGTGCATCTCTGATCACGGTGTCATTGATATAGAAAACCCCAAGGACCAGGACTATTTCAAATGTCTACGGTCATCATTTAAAAGAACTTCTTATGGGATTAAATCCTAGGTTAGAAGAAATCCAGCTAGATGAGCGTCATATAAATCTCATTTCGAGATTCACGTAAAGCCAATTATTAACCAACCAACCAACCAATGGACTATCCGCACATCGCATTTTAGACACTTAAAATTTCACCCACGCGCTCATTAATGTACATACATATTTTTATATTTATAAATAAATATTTTTTCTTCTATATATATATTCAAATAAGAAAATAAGAAAAATAAAAAATGTCATTTCGGATCCATGAGGCCTAAAGTTCAGATCGCTCTAACGGGTCCACGCTATTAAAAAATGAAGAACAACAAATGTTATGTTTTCAACACAAAAACACTTCAAAACATCTCCAAACTCATTGCTTTCTCGAACCCATACCCAAAACCCATTCTTAATTCTTCAAATTTTGAAAAACACACCCATATTCATTCCCAAATCATATCAAAGGTATAATTTTCCTTTTTCACATTCAAAATTTGGGTTGATTTAGGATTTTTCACATAGCTTAGGATTTTGTACTGTTGTTTATTTGTTATGTTGGCTTAATAAACATAAAATTATTTTCCATTCTTATTGTTGTAAACACACATTGTGATCAATGTGTGTTGTTTTATGAAAAATGTACAAGAATAACAAATAAACATCACTACCACAACAATTTCAAACCTTGCGCGCCAAGTGTTCACAATATGTCTCAACCAACTTTTTCTTTGTTTTTGTTCACTTTTTCTTGAAAAATTCATTTGATTTTTTCTTTACACTAATATGGGTTCTTTATCTTTATTGTATAGGTTGAAATAGAACAAAAATACAACCCAATTGTGTTGGAGAATAGGAGTATCAAGGGGATTTGGTCACATGACAAATGAGTATGGTTTCAAACGTACATTTCAAAGAACCACCCCCTAAACAATGAAAGATAGATTACCCTTTTCGAATTCACCACCATTGCTCATATACACCTTCAAATCCACATTTAGGAAAAACACCAAGCCACTAATGGGTCTATAAATTAGGAGTAAGGGAGGCATTTCTATTCCTCACTTGGGAAGATTAATAGCACCACCTTTGAAGCCTACGTGAAGTGAGTCCATATCCTGCTCACTTTATCTACCTTTGCCTACACTCACAATTCGAGTTAGCAACCCTGACATATACGATTTCCCACAGACATCCTTCTAGTCCATTTTAATAAAAGATGTCATCACCGAGAGGATTGATCCATGAATTTTCGAGACGAGTGAGACACTTAATTCCACCCTAATGTTTGATAAAAAACGATTCCTACACCTAATCGATGTAAATTCCATTTCCCTCTCGGAGAATAAGACGTTATTCCAGATAAAACAAGCTCATTTTCTTTATCATTTTCTTGATGATATGGCCACAATTAGACCTGTCAACAAGTTGGGTTGGGTCGGGTAAACGAGTTAATGGGTTAAAACATCCCTAACCATACATGACTCGCTAAGACTAACGGATCTGATGACAATACCCAAACACGATCCATTAATATTAACGGGTTCACAACCCAAGACGTTAGCACCCCACTAATATTAACAAATCAGTTGGGATCTAAATGGGTATACCCGTTAGTCTTCATTAGTTTAAAAAATAATGGATTTTTTAATAGTTTTTCTTATTGGGCATAGGTTGGGTGACCCTATAGTACCCGTTAGTCTTAAAGAATTTCGAAATAATGGATTTTAATGGTTATTGTTATTGGGTACGAGTTGGGTGACCCTATAGTACCCATTAGTGTTAACGAGTATTAACGGGTAAAAACGGGTAAAAATAAATACAAGTAAATTTCAAAACTCAAACCATTAGTGTTAAAGGGTTTACTATACTAACTCGTTAATGACCCAAACTCAATAAAGGTACACCCATTAACTTATAATTTCGTGTTGGGTCGTGTTAGATATAGACACAATTATCATCCCCCGCATCATCCTAGCCGTATTAAAGAAGACGACCTACAACGAGAGTTCAAGTCAACAGCTTCTCTACAGCATTCTTGTCACTAAGATATATCGTCATTTTGGGTACACGAAGAAATATAATGATATAGTGAACGACGTGACACTCGTGCTTAACGAGACAACCATCGATAGGTGTTGTACCACACCTGAGAAAATCATTTATGTGCGAAGCAAGTGAGACGAGAGGATGTGGAATAGGAGGAGACAGATGTCGAGGAGGAGATACGGTGTAAGGAGATCATAGATGGACCGCATGGATAGTATGACATTTTTAGGGTTGAGGGAATGTGAGATTATCAGTCCCTTAGCTCTGAGATGCAGGAGTTTTAAGATAAATGTGCAGGATATGGAGTGCATGTCATAATTTACTATCATCAACACAGTGCGGATTCCATCGCAACATCATTTTATTATCCCTACCCACCACGAGACCTCAGCCATCACACACCATTTGGAGGCAGTTACATGTAGACGGATGACACTAACATGTCTAGATATTTATCTATCTATATTAGTTTTTAGTTATTTTTATTATGTAGGCTTTCCTGAATACTGATGAAACTATAGTTGACTTAGAGTCAACAATTTTATACTTAATCGAATGTTTTCAGTATTCAAGTTATATTATAAAAATGTGTTGATTATATTCTTTTGATTTGTTTATATACTATTTTTCTTGATATTAATATGGTTTTAGGAAAAATTCCAATATCTGCAAAGCGGATTAACTATAGTTCTTATTTATATCCCTTGACTCATATATTGTGTTTGATTTTCACATTAAGGATAATGCAAAAATCTACTTGGGGGTGTCAATATGAATCAAGTGAGTTGCATATTATTATCAAGCATGATTGTATATTTATATATATATCTTTCTTATTAAATAAATTATTTTCTTCTGTAGTTCCAATAAATAATAAATGTCTTTAACTTTACTTGATAAAAGAGCTCAATAGTCCTTTCACCATATTTAATATGATTTATATTACAATTTAATTATGTAATGATGCATTTGCACGTTAAAAGTAACTACTTGAATATTTGGTAAATGAGTGAGTGCCCAATAAATTTGAAAACATAGGTTTACACACCATGTGAGCGTTTGAGTTATCTCTCTTTTTTAAGTGATATAGATAATTAGATTCCTCATTCATTTGTTTTAATCCGGTAATCTCTAAATCTTTGTTTTGATTGTCATCTAAGGTCTTGTTTTCTGAATTTTTTCAAAGATTTAAAGTCTCAGTTAACCCTAAAAAATTATCTAAGAAATTCATTTTTCCCCTCCACATCACTAAAGCTTCAAAAATTTATGCAAAAATAAACTCAAAAATTGAAAAGGGGGTTGGAAAGAGTAGGAAAAATAAGAGGGAAATCAAGAAAAAATGCAAAAAGCAGTCGAGAACCACAATCCTTGGAAAGGAAAGAAAAACCTAAAGTATGGGATTTAAAAAAGGAAAGTATTTCAAGGAAATAAACTCTTCAAAAATATCCCCCTAATTTCTAAATAATGTAATGCATCAATTTAGGATTTTCAAAAAATATTAACCGCTCATCCATTTTCTACCCAAAAGTCCTTTGAAAAATGCAATGGTCAACCCATCAAAAGAAAAGAATGCAATTTTCTTTTATAACCTTTAATAGACAGTGTCCTTTCCTGAGATTACATTTTTTTCTTTTCAACACATACTTATTTCATTACTGACATGTTGGTGGCTTAGATTTCTATTATAAGTACACTTTATGCTCTCATGTATTGCTTGACCCACGGCTAAATGCTTCGAAGTGCCTTCATTTATTGAGAGTGGTCCCTAGTGAGATTTGAACTAATGCACTTAATTTATACAAATTGGCTCATAACTAGGATACATTACACATAGTAGGAACTTATGTTCCACATCGCTCATAGTGTCATTTTATGCTTAACTTTAAGCATAATGGTATGATTTAAATAGTTTTCGGACTCCTGGAGAAATCTACTTGCCATTGCTCTTTTTCGTAAACCGCTTAGACACATGTTGAGCTTTTGGAAAACATGAAAGAAGTTGTGTTTAGAAACATTCTTATTGTTTGTGAGAAACATTTATGTAAACTCACACGAGATAAAACACGTCCTCTAGGGAAGCCTAAATGTTTAACAGATTGTTGCATTAGCAAAATACAACCATGTATCCCGCAAAAGTGGATTTCTATCCTTTTTATAATCGATAAATAACTTAACGAGAGTGACACGGACATATTTTTTATTATCCAAATTTATTGTATACATTTTTCTATTTTTCTGCAAATTTTAGCAGGTATAAAACCATAAAATCTGTACTTTAGCCATTTTACTAAATAAACTCGATTTTCCTAGTTAATCACTTGCATAAGGTATTTTGGTGTAGTTATAAGGTATGGGATGCTAAATATGAAGTTTCGAATAATTCTGAGTAGGAAACTTCCATAAATGCGCTTCTAAGAATAAAAAAGGGAATTTCACAAAGATAGTGTCAAACTCAGACTCTTCACGAAGATTATCGGGCTCGAAACAAGGAATGCCTCGATTCAAACAGCGCAACAATTCGATGTCAAATGAAGAAGTTATGAAGAGTCAAAGTTGCAATCAAAGAAAGACAAAAAGTCAAGTTCCGAAGTCAACCAGTAAGGACATTATTTTTATTGTTCGTTATCAATTGAGTATGTCGTATACCGCTACAACCGTCGGGGAATAAATTAATATCATTCAAGCATCAAGACGGATCCAAATATCAAAGTCCTTCAACTTTCAAGCGTCCACGAGATAAATTTGGTAAAGAATGTGCTTTAATTCCTTAGCATTTCTCTTAGAGTATTAGGATATTTTTACAAAATATTTTCTAAGTGTTGGAGCGAAGTTTTTCGTCAAAAATATTTTTCTAAGTGTTGAGGTGGACTATTTTCTGACTAGAAAAAAATATTTTTTTAATTTTCGTTCGAACGACAGAAGCTCTCATTCGAGCGACATCCCTATGTCTCGCGAAGTCATTTGAACGACACGTGACATCGTTCGAGCGACACTATTATCTCATTGGAGCAAGCCGCAGACTTAAATTTTCTATAAATTGGTTTTTCCAATTTCGTTTTTAATCAGAAGACCTGAGATTACTGTTTTACGAAAACTGCTACTACAAAAACGTTTGTCTTCTCTTTTAGGGCTTTAATCCCTTTTTTTTCAATTCGCAAGATCCCAATAGTTTATGTGAGTTGTTTTGGAACCCAAGAACATATCTTTGTGTCAAGTTTCTCTTGTAGAGAAGATCTCTACTCTATGTGCTCTTGAGGGGAGTACTGGGTTGAAAATGACTGAGTGCCATAGGGAGTGCTCGTGGGTATTCCTGGCCTGAATTGGAGTTGCGGTTATGGCTAACTCTTGGCTGCGGTCTATGTGATTGTTCTGCAGAGTAATCATTGCAAATTTCATTATGTACGTAAGTTGAGATTTATTTTACATATTGAGATAAAATATTTTGCCCGAAAGGGGTTTTTCCAGAAATCTACCAGTTTGCAATTTTATTTGTGATGGTTTGACACACACACACACACACACACGTAGTTTCATGTTTAGGGCTAGTTTATTTTGGTTTAAAATTGACTCCGGTAAATAAGTTTAATTTTGGAATTTGCAAAATCTTCCAGTAAAATTGACTCCAGCAAATAAGTTTAAAATTGACCCGAAAGGGTTTTTTTCCTGAAATCTACCCGTTTAATCGGTATCACGCACGACACACTTTTTACAAATTGGTATCAGAGCAGGTTTAACTAATTTATTGTGAATTACTATTTTTTCGTAAAATTGGTCTAATATCGATTTTTTTTTTTTGAAAAATCTAATTTTAAAAATTGCCACAATGTTTCCGAATGAAAACTTATATAATTGGTTGCCAATTTTTTACGAGTCTAATTATGCTTACTGAAAAGCCCGAATGAAATCTCATTTAAAAACAATCCATGAGCGAGTTTGGGTAATTTGTGAAAGAGGTCGGACTCCTCCCATTGTCACCGCAAAATGTCACGAATTTAAAATAAGTGTTAGACTGGACTGAGGATGAGTTTAGGTGGAGCACTTTTAATTCACGTGGGCTTAGTGAAATTTTAGGACTCATCACCCCTGACGAGTTCTGATGTATTTTGACGTGAATCACGTCTAAAGAAGCGTGTGATGTTTTACAACTCACCCACGAAGTCACTAATGCGGTCAAAAAGTCTAAAATTCAACATTTAACTACTCAATTTGAAACGATAACCATGCTTGAGACTGAGTGTTTTGATGATTTTTATGCACGTTTGTCTGACATTGTCAGCAGTAGTTTCAACCTTGGTGAGCTTATAACTGGTGCACGAGTGGTTAGAAATATTTGAAGATCGCTTCTAAAACGTTTTATCCTTAAAGTGATTGTGTTGAATACCTTAGGTAATTTGAGTCGTCTGAAATTATAAGAGCTGGTAGGATACCTCCAGATATATGAGAATGACATATTTCCTGACATTGTCAAGCCTAAGGATAGAGGGATATCACTTAAAGCCCAGTCTAAGAAGAAAAAGAAAGTGAATTTTATGAGTCCGAGTCTGAGGACGAGTCTAATTTTGATATGGCCATGCATACGAAATTTTTTAAAAAGTTTCTCAAAATTTCAAAACAAAATTCTTACAATAAAAGATTTTTGAGAAAAATAAAAATGAGTCCAAAGAGAGCGGTAAGAAAGAAGGTGCGAAAGAGGAAGAAGAGAAGTGTTTTTAGTGTGAGGGAAGAGGACATGGGCTTTTGAGTGTCCCACGAAACTAAAGAGAAAGAACAAAAAGATTATCCTGCCAGCCACTCTTAGCGATAATGAGGAAGAGGTGAAAGATTCCAGGGATGAGTCGTCACATGGTAAGTTTGTTGCCTTTTCTGCTAGTCACATGATCACACCCAATTTGTCTCACGACGATGAGGATACTTGTGCACATAAGACCCCCGAGGATGATTTGAGTGTTTATAGCGAGTATGAGAGTGAGTGCGTTAGTGATGGGGATAGTGAACTCCACATCGCCTTTAGAGATTTGTACGCCGAGACCTTAAAGACTTAAAAATTGAATAAGGAGTTAAGTCTTAGGGTGAGAGATTTGGAGAGAGAGTTAGAGGTTTTCCGGGAGTTTGAGGCTAAAGTGAGTCAACTCGAGATGATGAAGGTTTCTTTGGCTGAACAGTTGATAGCTTTAGCCCAGGAAAAGATCTGACGACATATATAACCCAATTTGAGAGTGATCTTGAATGTGCTCGTGAGGTCAAAGTCCCTTTAGATAACGCATCTAAGAAGGTTGGAAAGATGGTTCTAAACCCCATTTTAGGTAGAGGTGAGAGGTTAGGAATAGGTCATGATGGTACATCCACTTCACATGTTGCACCCAAGACGATTCCCAAGTTTGTCATAGATCCATATGTCTCTCAACCCAACCACTTAGGCGTCGCATACCATATAGGAGATCATATAGGAGATGTTTTGTGAGAAGTGTACCTAGGTCTGTTTATGTTTGCACACACTGCAAAAAGAAAGGACACCTTAGGGAGTTTTATTTTAAGTTGGGTCATGTGTCATGTTTTGTTGTCACACGTGTTCACACACACTCACCCACACCTGACACTCCGGATGATTACATGAGAGAGTTTGCACATATTAGGGAGCAAGTAAAATTTTTAGTTAAGACTTCACATGATTTGATGGAGGGTTTTCATCGGATGTCACCACCTTTGGAAAACTCCACCGCACCTAACGATTGAGGTTTAGGCTTGTTTGCTAGCATAGGTTGATTTGCATGATGATATTTTTTCCTATTGCTAGTGTGTACCATTTTGTAGTTATGTTTTTCCTTTTGATATATTTTGAAAATTTTAAAAAGATTTTCATTTTTTTTAGAAAAAATTGAAAAAGACAAAAATATTTTATTTTGATAAATTTTTTGGAAAAAGTCAAAAAGAGTTTTGTAGTTTTTTTTACACCGTATGTGAATGGACATTTAGGATGACCGAGTCAAAATTTCATTCCATATCCATATGACTGTTTCATAGTGTTTTGATATGCGTCATCAATTTATTTTTGTACTTTATAATGTTTGGAGTCAATGAGATGTGAGTAGTTGTTACTACCTACATGTTTGACTCATAAGTTCCTTTAATTCACACTTGCACGGATTCGTTTGATTATTGTACTTGTTTATCACACATTGGTTGAAGTGTTTTCATCTCAATTCTGTCTTTAAAACGAACCATATGCGATAAAACTTGACAATGGAAGTAGTGCATGTAAAAACTGTTCACGGTGAGGAATTTAATTGAAACAAAATATGATGAGTGAATCACGGGAAAGAGCTGCGAGAGTAAAAAATTAACTCATCGTGAAATCCATCGTTCAAAAGAGCCCGGAAAAAAAAATTTAAGGCAATAAAAAGATAATTATGCCAAAAAGGGGCCACCTCAAAAGAAAAAATAACAGATTATTATTTATTAGGGAGTTTCGATGGAAAGAAATGAAAAATGGGTTTGCAAGTCCTAACAACGTCTTGAAAAAACATTCATAGTTTTAGACGTTATTGGTGGGGGAATCATTATTGACTTTGATGTGTGATGGATTGAGTCGATATCATGTAAATTCAACACTTTTAACACCTAAGGACGATTTTGAGATTCATTCGCTAGGAGTACATATATTCATCATGCACATATATTATGTTTGATTGCTTTGATTTGCCTATCGGATATGTTCACACCCATTCATTCCGT
Organism: Sambucus nigra; assembly: GCA_949130495.1. Lineage (NCBI taxonomy): Eukaryota > Viridiplantae > Streptophyta > Magnoliopsida > Dipsacales > Adoxaceae > Sambucus > Sambucus nigra. Next base: position 193,978,940 of record OX422223.1, read on the forward strand.
CTCCATGATTTGGTTGTCTTAGTGTAAATTCATGGTGTGTGATTTTTTAAAAATTATTTTTGCATTTTTGTATAAAAAATTGAAAAATCAAAAATAGTTTGTGGAAGCTTTTGAGTTACTCTTTACATCAGCGTAGTTTGATTCATATTTCCTATGCATATTTGTCGTGATAACTCCATGTTTATTTTGTTTATTCGTTTCCTTGTATATTTCGGACAAGTAAAAAGGGGGAGAATGAATTATGGAAGAGTTTGTGTATTATGGGGGAGATTTGATTATATTGATTGATTTATTCTTATATCATTTCAAACTCGATGCGTCACGAAGCTATTTTCTTTTTCTCATGTATGTAGGTGCAAAAATTGAAGATCACTATTTTGCACACCCTGATGAGAAAAGCTTAAAGTTTTGATGTTGAAGATCTTGAAGAAAAGTTTTGAGACTTACATGTTTAGTATCTTTTCAGTTTTGGGTTCATGGGAGGGTATTAGATTTGTATAAGCATTTTGTTTTGATAATTGGGATATTTTTATTTTGTACCGGCATAGACATAGGGAAAGATTTGTAGGACATTATTTTTATTGTCCGTTATCAATTGAGTAAGTCGTATACCTCTACAACCGTCGAAGAATAAATCAAGATCATTCAAGCATCAAGACGGATTCGAATATCAAAGTCCTTCAACATTCAAGCCTCTGCGAGATAAATTTGTTAAAGGTTGTGTTTTAATTCCTTAGAATTTGTATTATAGTGTTGGGATATTTTTACAAAATATTTTCTAAGTGTTGAGGGCAGACTATTTTCGGACGAAATAAAAATATTATTTTTAAAATTTTTCATTTGAGTGACAGAAGCTCTCCCTAGAGAGACATCCCTGTGTCACGCAAAGTCGTTTGAACGACACATGTCATCATTCGAGTGACACTATTGTCTCGATCGAGTGAGCCGCCGCCTTAGATTTTCTATAAATTAGTTTTTCCAACTTCCTCTTCGATCAGAAGACCCGAGATTGTTGTTTTGCGAAAACTGTTACTGCATAAATGTTTGTCTTCTCTTTTAGGGCTTTAATCCCTTTTTGTTTTCAATTCATGAGATCCAATAGTTTATGTGAGTTGTTTTGGAACCCAAGAACACATCTTTGTGTCAAGTTTCTCTTGTAGAGAAGATATCTATTGTTGATCTAGGTGTTTTTGAGGAGAGTACTGGGCTGAAGATTACTGCGTGTATAGAGAGTGCTCCTGGGTATTCCTGGGATGAATTGGTTCTGCAGTTGTGACTGACTCTAGGTTGTGGTCTATGTGATTGTTCTGCAAAGTGATCATTTCAGATTTCATTATGTATGTAAATCGCAATTTATTTTACATAGTGAAATAAAAGGATTTACCCGAAAGGGATTTTTCTTGAAATCGAGTTAACAATTTTATTTGTGATGGTTTGACACACACATACGTAGTTGCATGTTTAGGGACTTATTTATTTTGGTTTAAAATTTACTCCAGTTAAATAAGTTTAAATTGAGAATTTGTGAATTTAGCTAAATCGGTATCACGCACGGCACACTTTTTACACAACCAAAAGTAAAAAAATGAATCGATCCTACCCAAATTATGGATCATTCTAAATTAGTTGACAACTCTCTTTCACTTAATTTTTGCTATAAATAAGACCAACCTCTCAAGCTTAAATGACACCATTTCACCATCTATTCTTTCTCTCTCTAGAACTTCGTTATATTATTAGCTTTTAATAAAAATTTTAGTTTTTCATAATTATTCTCTTAATTAGTTTAATTGCTTTATTAACTACTTTATTTATTTTATTAATTAATATAATTTAGTTTATTACTTTCATAATTAGTTTACTTCTTTATTAATTAGTTTACATTTTTTGTCTAGTATGTTAAGAACTGGAGAAGTAATTAACGCGTTTATAATTATGTATCACTAGTCAAATAGATAGTGAATTCTTATCCGACCCACTTGAAAATAGTGTTTCCTCGAAATTTTAAAGTATATAAGTATATTCATATCTTAATATATATTGAATTTAATACCATGGAGGCTTCACATATAATGCCAATAATTATATGGTTTCGAACTCTTAGTATGGGATGCAATGTATGTTAGAAGTCAACCTTCATATCATTAAAGCTTTTATTTTTCATATAAGTCTCATACCTTGCATGTTTGGTAGTTTACCTAAGTAAGAGTGTGACCGTTGAAATAATTGCGATCTTCATAGCTCAGATTAAAATATTTTAGAGGTTAATGAAATGATACAATACCTCCCCTGCATATAATAACAAGTAAAAAATATCAAAAAAACTTAAGTCACCAAAACCACAAAAAATCAATCATCTTTTACTTACTTCTTTTTGCAACATGTAAACCTCAAATCAAAGTAGTTTTAAAACTGTCGTTATCTTTTCAACTCCCTGTGGATTCGATACCCTACTTACCATTATATTCGTATAGTGTATAAAGTTATGGTTTTATTTGTATCAAGTCGGTAACCGATAAACAACAACTAGTGTCTTTATGCAACACTCGATTTTCAAACTGGTTAAGTTTTAACTCCATGTTAATTGGTTGGAATTACCAAATAAACATGAAATTCCATTTTCAAGATATATAAGCATGATAATAACAAGTGTGAAAACCATTAGGCAATATCCTAGGCTTCAAGTAATAAGAGTTGCTAACGTGATAATAGAGAATTACTTACCTGTAAAATGCTCTCAAAAGAATGAACTTCAACCAACCTACCATAACAAAGGGAACGGGGTGAGATAATTCCTAGTAGGGGTTCCCAATATAAATATGACATAGAAATAAATTGTCGAAAGAAGGAATACAATACTATAACATATATAATTATAACCCAATTATACATGGTGTAAGAGGGTACCTTAGATAAGATGGAGGCGTAACCCCTATTTGAGTATGGTAAAGATAAGCTAATCATGGCCGAAGTTTTGGATTAATGATAGGACACACGAACACAGACCCAATGAAGATACACTCAGCTTAAACTCACAAAACCCTCGTGTATAACTCAGGAAATAGTAATGAACCTTAGAAGTAACTTAGCTAGAGGGAGAGAGAAGTAAGCACCCTAGATACACCTTGGTAGGCAGGTAAAAACACACCATATACCCTCAGGAATCTCTGTCAAGTATTAAAAGCTTCACAATAAATGACAATGGTGAGGGGATAAACCCTCTGGCTTGCAATAAATCTCTCTTTCTGATGTGTATCTCTAGTAATAACTCCAGGGTTCTCAAAAGGGTCATGCCTCTCCTCAGGGGTGGTTGGGGTCCTTAAATAGCCCCACACACCATCCCCGAGGCAACTCAGTCATTAAAACTATGAAAAGACATCCCTCATACTTTATGTCGCAACATTAAATGCCTGAGGCACTAGTTGTTTCCATGTCATAAACATTAAATGTCAAGACATGCCTTTTGCCTAACCACTGTGTGTCAGGGGGCTGTTGTCGCAGAGGTGGCTTACCAACTGCCTGACAGCCCCAAATACCACGATGGTTTACTCAAGTGCATGTCTGACAGTGTTTAGCTGGCTAGTCACATCACCTACAGTAGATGTGACATTAAGTAGAGGGCTGTTTGGTTCATAACTCAATGCCCGATGGAACTCGACGTTGCTCCGTACGAGGTTCCACGCTCAGGGTCTTTTGGTGTTTTACCAGGTGTATCTAAGATGGTCAGGACAAGCCCCAACGGTGCCTTACTTCTCAATCCTCCAAACAAAGTCCCTCTAAAGTTCCCATGGTGAGGTCATTCGATAGAGCATGAAAGCTCTCCCAGACCCTGCCAAGCCTGGTCTTTCGCAAGTACCGTTTGACCTCACACAAACTCTTTTATTATTATCGTTACGTCATTACAACCGTTATAGCTTACAGTCATCAATAATGGAAATACAATATGACTAATACAATAAGCTAAAATATAAGCTACCGCGCCAAGCTGCCTTGCTGAGTTGCCACGCTCGAGTTGCCTCGGTTGCTTAATCTCCAACACTGTTGCTAATTGGGGATTATCCCTAATCTCAGGACTACCTTCAAGCCCCCTCTACATTTTCCCCTTCGTGGAGAGATTTGTTGGAACAAGGAATGTCTGCACGAAACTTCTCAATCCGATGAACCTTCTCCAAATACTCGTTTGAACTCCTGGTACATGAAATTCTCCCCTGTGATGTCTCGCTATGTTCGAAAAAGTAGAAATGCATTCCGATGTTTGTGAGTCACCCTTTAACAAGGTTTTTTTTTTCGAATCGTTGGAACATATTATTCGTTGGGCCCTGATGGATAAGTCTGACACCCATTTTGGCGCCAAAACATAAACTTGGTGAAGAAGGCAACCCCTTCTATTCCCTAGACGTCTTTTTATAGTCGATATAATGTTGTCTTTTCAGCTGTCAAGACCCTTCTCGATGTGCCACATGTTCATTTGAAATGATTAGGGGTCGCCCTTGCACGTGCGCTCGTGAGGAATGTTAACCTTCGAGTTTGAAACCCTTGAAAAGGATCTCTCTCTCTCTTTTTTATTTCAAACTCTTCTGTCTTTGTCTTCTTCAGTATTCCCCGCTTCTTGTAGAGAGAGAGAGCCTGTGCGACCTCCATTGTTTCCCTTTCTTTGCCCATCCTCCTTTTTTCTCTCCTCTTTTGCACCACCACCTGTGGTTGTGCTCCTCTCTTACTGTTCTTAACCTTATTCTCCTATCTACACTACTTATCATCAATTTCTCATGGCTTCTTCTAGTGTTTCCCAAGTTGCTGTCGCTACCCAGCTAGGTTCCTCCTCTACTGCTGCTGGCGCTACCACCACCCTTAGCGACGCTGCCTTGGTCGCTGCTCGTTAAGAACAACTGTGCCTCTACCGCCTTGCGCCCATTTTTGAAGAGGGAGCTGATAAGTTTTCTGAGGCGTGCAAGACATGCCATTTCTCATCCAAGTTTGATCCCTTACTGTTGGGTGATGAAGAAGTGGACTCGTCAAAGTGGGGCTATCTTCTACCCGAGGGGACTATGCGCTTCCGTCTGGATCATGGTGACTTTACGTATTCCCAGATCAATTTCAAAGCACCTGAGGGGTCACCGCCCATTTTTCTGCGTGGCACACACATATGCAGAGCTCCCACGCTGCTGCTCTTACGAAGGTTGGGCTGCAGCGAGCCTACTGGTTCGGCGAGTTCACTCTCTCGAAGCACAACGCGACACTTCAAGTGCTAGTCTCCCGTTGGAACATCACAACCCACACCTTCTTCGCTGCGTTGGGGAGTTTACTGTTACGTTGGAGGATGTCTGCGAACTCCTTGGGTTCGAACCCATGGGCAAGTATACCTATGACGATGAGCCTCTGGACGCCGAAGAGGCTGCCGATCGGGTTGAGTTGGATCGGATCTGCCGCAGTTGCACCGGTTCCTCAAACAAGGCTACCTTTGTAGTGCTTATTTTTACCCAAGGGTTCCTCCCCTCCTACACTGAATGGGGGTATGCCTCTGAGCCCTACAACCCTGATAGATGCAGCAGACAATTTGGGTTCGATCAGGGGGCTCCTCGACCTGTGTTCCAGAACAATCATCCCAAAGCCACCTTTGCCGAGGTATGTACGCTCTATACTGCCGTTGCGGTGCTTGGCGTGACATCCACCATTGATGGGCGTATCACCCACCCGAGTGCCATAAGGAAAGGAGATGTATCCACGTCCTTTGCCACAAAGTTCCATCCGGGGCAGTTAGCCAGGATTAACGAGTATATTCAGTCCCCTCCTTGCTATCCCCCTGTCCTTTCTTTTTCTTCCTCTGAGTTGGGTCTAAAGGGGAACTCCGTGCTTGGGGTTGAGTTTCCCTTAAGCAAAACTGTTAAGGAGTCTCCTGATGAACTACCCCCTCATTGTCCGTTGATCCCGATTGCCACCCCGAAACCCAAGGCCACTGCATCCCCCAAGCCATCTGTCCCCACGGCCGAAGCTGCCATGGGAGAAGGCCCCTCTGAGCCACTTGCCAAGAGGTCCAAGAAGTCCAAGTCGAATACGGTCAAGATCAAAGATCAAACGAAGACTCCACGGGAGGCATTTCCAATTGCATCCGTTCCCCCTCCATGCCCCCGAAATTAGCTGAAGAGCTGAGGAGGCGGGTAGAGCCCGAAGTTGCCCGGATAAATGCTGAGTTCGAACGGCGCGCAGTTCTCGTTCCCCCTTCGAGTGCATTCCCGAAGGTAGTGGTGGATCCTAGTGAGCCCCCTGTGAAGAGAAGGAAAAGGTCAAAGGTGCCTAAAATTGGGGGAGCCACGGGATCCAGAAGGAAGATGCTGGGTACCAAGCCCCAAAAGAAATAAACATAGGGGAGCCACGGTATCCAGAAGGAAGACGCTGGGTACCAAGCCCCAAAAGAAATAAACATCTAAGTTTGCTTTATCACCAGCTCCTTCTGTCCCTGCCTCTTTGCCATATTCACCAATAGCTGTATCGTCTCGCTCTCCCTCCGAATCTGAGGTATATGAGCATTTTGTTAATTCTTTTCTTGATGTGGCATTTTCTTATTGCTTGATATCTTTGTTGCAGGGAGTTGAAATGGGGGGCAGTCCTCCCAGTCTCCCCAACCCCCCAGTGAGCCGTTTCGTGGGGGGCGTTGTGGTGCTCCTCCATCCACTGCCTCCCTTCCCCGTTCTCCTTTAATAAGACTTACTTATTCACGCCGTTCCACCTCCCGTCAGGCCAGACATGCCACCGTGGGTGCAGTTGGGTTGTTTGGCCAGCTCGAGGCACCTGTTCCAGCCTCCTCTGAGTTGCCTTTGGAGCGGGAGGTCTCTCTGCCCCTGGTTGTGGACGAAGAGAGTGTGTCACAGGTAAAGTGTCTTTTCGAGCTTTGCATCTTTTGTTTGTCCCAATTATTCCCTAATTACATGTGGGGCTATTTTAGGTGGATGTGTCGTCGTTGGTAGCCAACATTCTCCTTCCTCCTGTACTCTCAAGACCCCTCGTTGCAGTTCCTCTTTTTAGTGCCATAACGGGGGTAAGCCAAGCGTTTATCTGTCTCTTGTCCTTTTGTCATTACCTTTTGTAGTAAGGCCTTTTTATCTAACATTTTTTTTTGTCTTTGTAGCTTTCTCCAAACCTTTCTCCGCCTTTCGCGCTAAGTGGCCTCATTCCTTCTCAGGCCCGGGTGGGAGTATCTGCTCTAGTTGGGACATCTTTCGAAGGGCCAATATCTCCTTCTGACGATGCGTCCGTGCTTTCCATAATGCCTTATACTGGCGAGGGAGGTGTTCCCTCCTTGGAGGCTTCTACACCCGAGGGCCCCGTTTGTGGCTGCCGAGGTAATGAGCTCGCCTCCCACGGTTCCTGGCGTTTTGACCCCCGTGGTGATTACCCTTGCTCCTGTTGCTGCTGAGGTGCTTCTCTAATTTCTCTATGTTTCTTGACTTATCAAAATCCTCCTTTATGGGTGACTTGATCGAAGAACGCATTTTTAAGTTATTTTTCATAAACTCCACCTATTTGGTGACTTAACAACAAAAACACTTGTTAAGATTTTTAATAAGCTCCACCAAAAGACGGTGACTTAACAACGAAAGCAGCTTGTTAAGATTTTTAACAAACTCCACCTATAACGGTGACTTAACAATGAAAACACTTGTTAAGATTTTTAGTAAACTCCACCTTATAATGGTGACTTAATAACGAAAAAACGCTTTTTTAAGATTTTTCATAAACTCCATTGTATAACGGTGACTTAACAACGAAAACACTTGTTAAGATTTTTAGTAAACTCCACCTTATAACGGTGATTTAACAAAGAAAACACTTGTTAAGATTTTTAGTAAACTCCACCTTATAACGGTGACTTAACAACGAAAAATGCTTTATTAATATTTTTCATAAACTTCACCGTATAACGGTGACTTAACAACGAAAACGCTTGTTAAGATTTTTCATGAACTCATCATGCCCTCTCTTTTCAAGTTGCTCGAGAAAATTCTCCCCCAGTTATTTCGCCTATGGCCTCCCTCCATCGGGAACCTGCTTCTTCGAAAAATTCTAGTCATGATGATCAAGGTTCCACGACTGGTGCTGCAGCGGAGAGCGAATCTGGGTGCGAACTTCCTCTTCCTGACTTGGCTCCTCACGCTTTCTGCCTAATGGTGCTTCGGCAGTCTCCTCGGATGTCTGTCAATCATCGCTTGGTGATTGAACAACTGGTGAATCGTCATCCCGAGACCTTCACCTCAGATTGCCTACGTTCCAATATTCATGTGATGAGTCACAGACTTCAAGGCATAGTGATTGTTGTTGCTGAAATTACAGGTACTCCCACTGCAAGCGTTACCCGATCCCTACTTAACCAATTTTTGGGTTTCCTGAGGGAGATGGACCATGATGGCTTCTGTTTTGACTGGCTTATAACATATTTGAATACTTTGAAGAACCAGCAACTGATCGGCCAGAGGGAAGTTTTACGAAAGCACCAGGAGGACCAGCAAGCTGGGGAAGCTAGGTTGGTCGCATTGGTACCCCTTTTGGAAGCAGTGGATCAAGAGGTAAAGGATGCCGAAGAAGCTTTGTGTCTGGTCAAACTGAAATGCGAGAGACTCCTCATCGAACGTACACAAGTGCAAATGAGGCTGGAGGTTTCTATTAACGCCCAACGGTCTTTCACAGCAGCTTCTTCGGGCCTTCCTAGAGATTTTTTCTCTTCCTCAGATTTATTGTTTCTTTTAGACTAGTTGCCCCTTGTATACAGATCTTCCATCTGCTCTTATCTATGTAATTCTTGGGCGATAGCTCCCAAAACAAATTTTGTATGGCTCTATTATTTATGAATGAAGAATATATACTTTGCAATCCCTTCGTGTGTTGTGACTGTTGTTGTATGCTACAGAGTTCTATATTTCTGCAATTCTTTTATTATGTTCAAATTATAACCCAAAACTTGTATATTTATAATAATAGCCAGTCATAACATTGGTTCGAACCTGATTGTTTACACATGATAAACCTTCAGCCATTTATTGTTAATCTTAAATGGCTTGTCTTCCTCTAACTTCGAAATTAAACAATAACATGAGTCATGAGCTTCCTTTACAACGAAAGGTCCCTCCCAGCTGGCTGCGAACTTTAGTAGAGGAAGTCCCTTGATGTGCTTCACTGTCACTTTTAATACGAGGGCTCCCTCCACGAACTTCCTTGGACTCACCAAGTTGTCATATGCATTGGAGAGTTGTTTCGTATATATTTGAAAGTGTTGCATCGATTTATCTCTGTGCTCATCCAACGCTTCCAGCTGTACGTGTCTACTATGAGGGATCATGCTACTTCGCAAGGCATAACGAGCAGAGGGAACTTCCAACTGTACTGGAAGGATTGCTTCAGCCCCATAAATAAGAGAGAACGGCGTGTATCCTGTGAGTTTCCACTTGGTTGTTCGATAGGCCCATAAAACAACTAGTATCTTGTCATCCCATGCCCCTGGAAAGTCCTCCATCATCTTGGCCAAAATATTAACCAAGGTTTTGTTAGTTGCTTTGACCTGACCATTTCCCTTTGGATATGCCACAGTTGAGGTATGATGAACAATAGAGTACTTTTCTGTGAGCATTGTTACTTCAAAATTGACGAAGGGAGTCCCGTTATCTGAAAGAAAAACCTTTGGGATCCCGAAACGGCAAATGATGTATTCCTTAATGAAGTTTCTCACCACCCTAGCCGTTGCTCTTCTGAGTGGTATCGCTTTGGCCCATTTTATAAAACACTCTATTGCTACTAGTATCCATATATTGCCTCTCGAAGAAGGGTGTATTGCCCCCCACTAGGTCAAACGCCCAAGTATGAAATGGATAGGGTGTTGACAGAGAGTGTAAGTCCACCGATGTGGCATGGATCATATTTATATGAAGTTGGCAAGCTTTGCATCTTTGAACGAACTGAGTAGAGTCTTTCTCCATCGTTGGCCAATAATACCCCAACGTCATCAACTGATCATATAACTTGGCCCCTCCTATGTGTGCTAGATCGTGCACTTGTTTGAGGACCTCCGTTGCTTCTTCCTTCGTGATGCAACGCAATGTCCTGTTGAAGTACCCCCTTTGATAAAGCTGCCCCTCCTGAACATAGAACCTTAGAGCCCTTCTCTTCAGGCCCATTACATCTATTTTCTTCGTTGGAATGACCCCCTCCTGAATGAAGTCGATGTAGGGCTGCCTCCAGTCCGTTTGAGCTTCAATGAAATGCCACTCAGCTGCCTCGAAGAATAGCTGACACTTATCGCACTACCGTTGTATCTCTGCCGCATCTTGCTTCATTCTAGGCCAGAAATACCCCTCTCTTTTAATTCTCCCATATAGAGGTATCTCAGTCGTTTCGCAGTGCTCCTCATGCGTTTTCCTCAATATTTTCTCGGCTTCCTCTGGGATGACGCATCTTGACAACCATCCCCCAACATTTTTATAGTAAAGATTCCCTTGGTTCGTAAAGTATTGTGCCAACTCTCTTAATCACATAGCTCCTTCGCCGGACTCCAGTTTCTTCCTAATCTCTCCCCTCCAGTCCGCGTCCTCCTCCATCGGTAGTATTGACTGTACCACCGAAGGAGCTGTTATTCGTTGGATCACAACTATAGTCTCATCGGTCTTCATGACCATTTTCTGGGCGATAGTGGCATAGGCGTCTGGATGGAGGTTCATCATTCTGGGATATCTTCTAATCTTGTTCCGATGGAACTAGTTGAGAAGTCTTTGAATGATTATTCTATAGGGCGCTAGGCTCATGTGTTTCAACGCATATTCTCCGTTTACTTGCTAAATTACTAAGTTCTAGCCACCCTTAATGCAGAGTGAACGAATCCCCCTTCGAAGAGCCTCCAGTAGCCCCAGTACCAATGCTTCGTATTCTGCTTCATTATTGGAACAAGGGAAATCTATCTTGTAGGAAAGGAAAATCTCTTCCATCCCTTTTGAAAGAATAACCCCTACTCCCCCCTTCTTTTCCGCCGAAGATCCATCGAACTGCATCGTCCACTCCTCATCAGTTGTATCCAGATAATTAGCCTGTAAATCATCTCCTAGAATGTCTTCCTTAGGTGGCTCGAAGGTTCCTGAAGGGAAGATGCCAACAGATCAGCGTACGCCTGGATTTTAATTGTCCGAGGAACCACACACTTCAAGTCATATTCAGAGAGGATAAGGAACCATCCATTTGCCTTGCCAATCAATATAGTCCTTGCAAGCCAATACTTAATTGGGTCGCATCTAGTTACAATATGAATTGTGAAAGACATCATATAATGCCTAAGTTTTTGTGCTATAAAGACTAAGGCTAAACAATGCCTTTCTAAGCTACTATATCTAATCTCTGGCCCATGTATAATTCTGCTGAGGTAGTAAACCAGTCGTTCTTGCCCGTCCACTTCTTGTGCCAGTAGCGCTCCAACGGACCTCGTGGTAGACGTGAGGTATAGCTGCAACGGTACTCCTGCCTGGGGAGCAACCATAATTTGTGGTGAAATGAGAAGTTTCTTCAGCCTAACAAGAGACTCCTGGTGAACCTCCTCCCACCTGAATTTCGTGTTCTTTCGCAACAGTTGCATCAGTGGGTGTGTTATTTCTGCCAATCCATGCACAAACCTCCTAAGGTAGGAGACCTTGCCGAGAAAACTCTTCAGCCCTTTCGCCGTCCTAGGACATGGCATCTCTAATATCACCCGTTATTTATCCTGGTCCATCTGTACCCCTTGTCGATTAACCACGAAGCCCAGAAACTTCCCGCTTGTTACTCCGAAGACACACTTTAACGGGTTCATCCTCAATTTACGCCTCCTGCACCGAGCAAACACCTTCCTTAAATCATTCAGATTGGACTCCTCCTTCTTCGATTTGATGACCAGGTCATCCACGTAGAATTCTACAAATATGTGGAAGAAGTCATGAAAAATTGCCATCATTGTCCTCTGGTACGTAGCTCCAGCGTTCTTGAGTCCAAACGGCATCACCTTATACATGAAGTTGCCCAACGTAATTCTGAATGCCATTTTCTATGCATCAGAGGGGTCCATCTTGATCTAGTTGTATCCCACATACCCATCCATGAAGCTATACATCTCATGACCATCTGTGGCATCTATCAAACTGTCAATGGAGGGTAGGGGAAACTGAAAGAGTTGGCGCTTGCTTTCAATTAAGAAATAATATAATAAACACCTTTTTAACCCAAACAAACCCTAAACATGCAGCAGTATGTGATTGAATAAAATAGATAATCTACACAAGAACATTCAAACACATGCAATTAAGGAAAAATCCCCCACAAGGGCAAAACCATTTGTATATCACTATAATTTGTAAGAGAAACGGCTTACAATCGGATTACACTGAAATACAAGATTTTTTTACTAAGAATTACCCTTAGGTATCGGATTCTGTAGTCGCGGCTGGAATTATCCCTTTCCAGTAGGGTTGCAATGAAGAGGAAGAAACGGTCCACTTCACAAGGGTTGAACAACAGCAATGGTATTCTTGGGTTACCAAACTTGATTCACATAGATATGGAAGATGTGTGAATCTAAAAACCTAGAATCATAGGACTCAATAGGTGAAGACTTTAGGGTTGATATGCTCTGAAAATCGTGGGTAAGTCTTATCGAAACCAACTACTGATCATGGTTTAAATAAGGTAGCCATAGCCCTAAAAAATCTCAATCACGATCTGGGAAATTCTATCCAGGGCGGACCGGTCCGGGCCTGAGGTGGATCGGTTCTTTTAATTTGACGTAGATTCGGTTTGCAATCGGTTCGGTGCTCTCTGGATACAATTTTCAGGGAGGATCGGTCCGGGACTGGGCGGATCGGTTCGCTGGCGGACCGGTTCCTTTTTTATTTCAGCGGATCGGTCCGCGGTAGTGAGAGGCGGATCGGTTCGTTTTAATTTCAGGCGGACCGGTCCGGCTGACTGGATTTCTGAATTCTTCCTTTCTTTTGATCTTCGGATTCCGTTGATGATGAATGGACTTTGAATCTTTGCAACGGTGTTACGGCTAATGACATATACAAGTATGTTGGACAAAAATGTCCTTATAGAAACTCATCCTTGGGGCAATCCCTATTCAAGTCTTTGAAGTCCACGCAGATCCTTATTTGGTTTTTATCTTTCTTCCCCACTGGCACAATGCTGGATAGCCAGAGGGGATGTTGTATTGGCTTGATAAATCCTGTTGCCAACAAGCGTTGAACCTCTTTTTTAATTTTTAAGTCTAGTTCAGGATTGTAAGTCCTCATTGCCTGCTTCACCGGAATGACTGAAGGCATCACGTTCAGCTTGTGGCAACTCACTTCTTTATCCAGCCCTTCCATTTTAGTGTACTTCCATGAGAAAACGTCTATCAATTCCTGAATTAGTTTGACCAAGGCTTCTCGTTTCCCCTCACCGAGATCTTTTGAGATAAAGATAGGCCTTGGATCTTCCCCTTCTCTTGCCAAGTTCAGCTGGTCTAACTCTTGTGCCTGGGGCCTTGGTCGATCTCCCATGTAGTCTGGTTCTTCGGCGATATCTTCTATGAATTCTTGTATGTTGGAGTTGTCTATCACCATACACTGCCCCCGTCGATCCACCAAAAAACACTCATACACCGGGTCGACCTCATCCTTAGTTTCTTCGGCCGCCCGTTCACATCGTTATAAGCGGTACACTACTTTTCCCTCTTTAGTGATAATTTTCTTACATTTCCTGTTGGTAGCTGTTTCCACGGCCTTCCTCTTCTTCTCTCTGGAAACCTTAGCAATTCTTTTTCCCGAAAAGTGACTTAATATGATTTGTCATTGGACCTCGTGCTCCATCGGGTCTGTTCTTGGCCTCATCCTGTCTTTGATTTGCCTCAAGACCTTTTGGAGTCAAGGGATCATCTGATGGGCTTCTTCGGTCCTCACCCCTTTGCCACTTCCGCCCTCTTTATCCTGCTCATTTAAGGGCCCCATCCTCTCTCTAATTGAGGGAACCCATGCCCCCTTCATTCTCTTCGTCAGGACCCGTACATCCTCCTCCAGTTCTGTATAGAATGTCGCATCCACTAAATGCGCTTCTTCGATAGCGAAAGGCCTCTTCGTAGCCCTGATGGTCACCTCTGTTCCCTTTACATTTGCCTTGGCACATTGATGATAAGTCGAAGGAACTAAGCCTTAGTTGTGCATCCATACTCTCCCTATTAGTAAGTGGTAGGAAGTTGCACTTTCTATTACATGGAACTTGATGTGGGAACTCATATTTCCCATTGTAATCCCAACATTCACATACTCGATATATTTGGAGGATTGATTGTCATATCCCAAAATTACCAAAGGCATGGGGACCAGACTTCCTTTTGGAATACCAGCCGTGTTGAAGGAGTTGATTGGCATAATATTGATGGAAGCACCCCCATCCATAAGGGCTTGCAAAGCTAACTGCATTGACGCTAGCAGTTACATATAGGGGTCTATTATGAGGGAACCTCACAGCTCTATCTGCATCGCTGAAGGTGACTTCTGACATAAATTTCTTCACCAGCCTAGCCATGGGTCCTCTCCACCTTAACGAGGGGACTGCGTTCCTTTTTGCAATGTCCAAAATCGCGTGAGTTATTTCCGTCCTGCTCTCCTTCGGGATCCCCACTTGATCGAAGAACCAAGTGAATTTTGGGGATTTTGAAACTGCACTACATTCTATGACTGGGTTTGTTTCCTTATCTTCAACGCTATACACGTCTTCCACGTCCCTAACGCTTGCTTCATCATAGGCTAAAACTATATTAGCCATTCCCATGGTACAATGTTCTAGAGCTTCTTCGAGCTCCTTCTGCTTCATCGTCAACCCTCCTCCTCTTTCTGCCTCCTCATCATAGGCCATCACCAAATTGGCCCCATGTGCCGAAAGTGGGTTGTTAATAATGTTCTGTGGGGGGATTTGCAATGTCCCATCCTTCATGTACTTGTCGATGATCCTTCGCAGCGTGAAGCAGCTTTCTGTTGGATACTGGATCTTTCGATGAACCTGACAGTACTTAGGATCCGCCTTCGTTGTAGCATCAGGTTCTTCCATTGGGATGCCTTTTGGTTCATAAATCATTCTCCCTTGAACCATCGCGTTATAACAACTCACCGCCTCTTCTACCATACAGGGCAACGGTGGGTGGTCTTCTCTATCTTTCCCAAATTTCCTCTTGTTGTCCCTCCTCGGTGTCTTGCCCCTTTCTTCTCCTTCAGCGTACCCTACTCGCGGGGGCTGAGACCTCCCCCCCGCGGGTTGCATTGGTTTCCTGAATACCATGGGCACTACCACCGGATTGGGTCGTACCACCAAAGAGATGTTCCTTGCGTCTTTCAAGAATGTCACAAAAGTCTCCTCGTGCATCTCGTTGATGAGATGGCAGATGTATTCAGGAAGCAGTCCTTCAGCGCAAATTTGTAATATCTTGGACTCTTTGGCCTCCTCCCTCACATCGAGAGACCTTTCCCTGAACCTTCGAACATAGGCCACCAATTCTTCCCCTGGTCTTTGTTTCTCCCTTCCCAGTTGGGTCAAGGTGAACTCGTCTTCTGCCAAAAATAACTTTTGGACAAACAATACGTGCATTTCCTCCCATGTAGAAATGTTGTTGGGAGCTAAGTGAGAGTACCAGGTGTATGCCTTCTCGGTTAGGGATTTGGAAAACTCCCTTAATCTAAGCTTCTTATCATTGCAATGTGCTCCCAAGTGTTCAACAAACCCCTTAATGTGCTCCTTCGGATTCCCACCTTTCCTTGTATATTTTTCGAAGATAGGGGGGAACATAGTCCTTTGGGTAAGGCTCGTCGTTGTATGCTTGAGGGTAGGGTGTTTGAAAGTTGTCATAAACTGAAGCCACCTCGCCGGCTGATTGCGAGGAAGCCCGCATGAACTTCAACATCTCCTTGTGCATCTCTTTTCTCATTTCTTCCATAGGCGAGGCCGCAGTGGCCACCAGCAATGGGGCCATGGGCTGAGCGCCCATTGCAACTGAAATGAACATCACCGGTGGTACCTTTGAGGCTCCTGAGGTTTCCACTGCTGGGCTCGCAACAGGGGGTACGCTTTCTGGGAGCACTCCTGCAATGCCTGTACCTAGTGGGGCCATTGGAGCTACCCCTGGTGTTACGAAAGCATTAGCCTCCAATCATCCCAGCATAGTTGAAGCTACTGGGGTTTGTAAAAACTCATAAAATTTTCTCATGAGGAGCGTCATCTGGGCGGGTCCCAATCCCGCGCTCGTGGCTGGTTGTGTTGCCCTAGGAACGTCTGACATCGTTAGAGCCGGCGATACCTCTACTCGAGGAGCCCCATCCCCTAGGGCCTCCTGCTCCCTCGCGGCCTATTCTTCGTTATGCTGGATATCAACAAAGTTGAGTCTTCGAGTAGCATTATCATACGCCATACTCCCTAGCTAAGAGAATGCCTCCCCAGCAGAGTCGCCAAATGTAAGAGGGTACCTTAGATAAGATGGAGGCGTAACCCCTATTTGAGTATGGTAAAGATAAGCCAATCCTTGCCGAAGCTTTGGATTAATGATAGGACACACGAACACAGACCCAATGAAGACACACTCGGCTTAAACTCATAAAACCCTCGTGTATAACTCTGTAAATAGTAATGAACCTTAGAAGTAACTTAGCTAGAGGGAGAGAGAAGTAAGCACCCTAGATACACCTTGGTAGGCAGGTAAAAACACACCATATACCCTCAGGAATCTCTGTCAAGTATTAAAAGCTTCACAATAAATGACAATGGTGAGGAGATAAACCCTCTGGCTTGCAATAAATCTCTCTTTCTGATGTGTATCTCTAGTAATAACTCCAGGGTTCTCAAAAGGGTCATGCCTCTCCTCAGGGGTGGTTGGGGTCCTTAAATATCCCCACACACCATCCCCGAGGCAACTCAGTCATTAAAACTATGAAAAGACATCCCTCATACTTTATGTCGCAGCATTAAATGCCTGAGGCACTAGTTGTTTCCATGTCATAAACATTAAATGTCAAGACATGTCTTTTTCCTCGCAGAGGTGGCTTACCAACTGCCTGACAGTCCCAAATACCACGGTGGTTTACTCAAGTGCATGTCTGACATTGTTTAGCTGGATAGTGACATCACATACAGTATATGTGACATTAAGTAGAGGGATGTTTGGTTCATAACTCAATGCTCGATGGAACTCGATGTTGCTCCGTACGAGGTTCCACGGTCAGGGTCTTTTGGTGTTTTACCAGGTGTATCTAAGATGGTCAGTACAAGCCCCAACGGTGCCTTACTTCTCAATCCTCCAAACCAAGTCCCTCTAAAGTTCCCATGGTGAGGTCATTCGATAGAGCATGAAAGCTCTCCCAGACCCTGCCAAGCCTGGTCTTTCGCAAGTACCGTTTGACCTCACACAAACTCTTTTATTATTATCGTTACGTCATTACAACCGTTATAGCTTACAGTCATCAATAATGGAAATACAATATGACTAATACAATAAGCTAAAATATAAGCTGCCGTGCCAAGCTGCCTCGCTGAGTTGCCACGCTCGAGCTGCCTTGGTTGCTTAATCTCCAACACTGTTGCTAATTGGGGATTATCCCTAATCTCAGGACTACCTTTAAGCCCCCTCTACACATGGAATTACTATATAGCATTTCAAAACATCCTTTTTAAATTTGGTTAAGTACCATTAACCCCTGTCTTCTCAAAGTTGTTGTATTATAGGAGAAATAGACCTTCATTCCATTAACTCACATGGTTCATTTGGAAACATTACGCACTTGGTCTATCTTTAAATCATCCATTTTTCTTCCTTTAATATCAATTTAAACTTTAAATTGACACAAGTATGGTGTTTCTTAAAAGTATCATTTCAACACACACAAATACGGTATTTAAAAATATTTTTTTTATAAAAAGGCTTCAAGTCTGGGATTATGCCCCACCAGGGGTTACTCAAACATCCAATTATTATCATGTTTCATTTCTTTACAGCCATGTTAAATTATGCACATATAATCTAGTAAAACATGGGTTGTGCCACACCCATTCATAATCTTTTTATTCTTTTAATTTACAAATGCTAAATTTCTTATTTTATCTTATATTTTGGAGTTTATCGGTCATTATTTTTCAGGAGTTTACCAAATTTATTCCCTTTTCATCATTACCGCTTATCATCAAATCCATTTATGTTCATGGGCTTGCACCGTCTTCCAAAAATGATGCAGTCAATTACTTTACTGGCTAGTTATTTTATGTCTAAGTAGAAGTTTCACCCAAGGGCTTCGAGCCCTTGTTAAATTTACCCTGGTAACTCCTTTGTGAAAAACTTTCACTTTTCCTTAAGTTTTTTCCTTTGTTGTCCAACTGTCATTATTAATAAACTACTCGCCTTACGACCATATTTATTACTCGTATAAACACCTTTTGTGTCACGTTCTTACTTTACCCTTTTATACCCAGCCACGGGCCAAACCACGCAAAATATTTACGGGTAATTTATACTTTTATCCTCATTATATACTTTAATATGAATCTTTATTCTTTTTTAACCTCTTTTAAGTTAAATTCATTTAACACAACCTTAAAGGTCTATTTGGTAATTTTTAAAATGTCACTGTTGCCTTGTAATTTCTTTATAAAACTAAGTCCAATAACATTTAAATATTAGGGACTAATCCCCAAAAGTATCAAGTTTAGGGACACTTTTATAACCTTTTAAAATTTTGGGGTTAATTCACAATATTTAAAAGTACAGGGACTTTTTCAATTTCCCAAAGTTTAGTGCTTATTTTGTAATTATCCCAAAGTCTTAGGGATATTTTATAATTATTCCAAAGTTTAAGGGTTATTTTATAATTATTCTAAGTTTAGGGGAGAGTTTGTAATTATCCCTAGTTCAAAAGTTATTTTATAATTATTTTAAAAAATACATTTCTATTACCAAAAATAGCACATTTCAATAAGTCTAGGGTCCAAACTATGATTTTATGAAAGTTTGTCGTCAAAAACACTTATGACAAATCTTATTGGATAATAACACAATTTATATCACTCTTTGGACCCAAATAATAATTACTCAAAAGTCTAGGATTCAAATAATATTTTCGAACGATTGTTAAAACACAACCTTTATACTCATACATTTTATTACATTTGATGTGCACTATATGTTGAAATTTCCCCAACATCATGAATATATTCATACATATATAAACCCACGTAACTGCATTCTTTGGCATATTTAAATATGAAATAAACCAACATCCAACTGTATAGACATCTCTCAACATCTGTATTAACGCAATGCTCTTACCTATTTAGAGACCAACACATGCCCAAAATTATTGGTGAGGAATGGAACCTATACCTCCAAAGGTAGCCTCAATGGGTTGCGAAGCACTCCATGCTTGAATATGTACTCCAAATAATTTCTTTCATTGTGTTTCTATTCCAAAACTCCTAAAAAAATACTCCTTATAACACCCTCAAACTCACTCGTTTGTTGTATTTTTACACTGACATAATGGGGGAACTTTGGTTTATTTCTCTCCTTCTACTTTTTTTTGGCCGGATGTTGCCTAAACTCCTTATTTAAACAATAAATAGAGAAAGAATCACTTGGATTATATCATTTTCTTCAACACGTTTCAACATTTCAACACTTGATACAATTAATAGTTGCCACGTTTTTAGTGTAGGCAAACTAATCAACATCCCGTCGAACACTGTTAGAGTGGAATCACTAAGCCTATTATAGCTTCTCATAAGCCCGTCATAGCAGCCTTCATAATTTCTATAGCGTCTTGAGATGGTTGCTATAGTAGTTCCCCCTAAATCCCATTTTTTTACTTAACCTTAAATCGTATCATTACACAAAAAATTTTATCTTAACACTTAAATTTACTCACCTAATGAAGTCATCATAACTCAAGTATTTCAATGAAAGCCATACTATTAGCATATCCAAGTTCTTAATTACCCAAACTAATCATATAGTCACTCAATTACTCCAATAAATTCATATTAAACATACATTTAATTTAATAATTACCCCAAATTGCTTGAATAAAAATTAAATCATTCCCACTAAAATTCGTCAATGTATATAAAAATCATCAATTGTACGCAACTTTGTAAAACCCTATACCCATAGATATAATAAAAAGTTGGGATATCACAATCTGTTGTAGGACAAACGAAAAAATTGGCAAAAGATCAATAAATTTCCAAATCCAACACAAAAGAAAAGTGAGCCAAAAGAACGAAGAGACAAACTTAATCCAAGCTTCGAACCCCCTTAAAGACCGCTGGTCGAGGCAAACTAATATTGCACAAATGAGCCGGGAAGGGAAAATATTGTAACCAAACACGTCCCCACCTTTAAAAAAATATCCCAACATGAGCCTCCAACCTTTCTCTTAAAGTCAACTAAACGCTTTGGCCCCTCAAATTTTCATTTGACTTGACGACATAGACACGATCCTCAAATATAAATATTGTTGCATGAATTCAAAAAAGAAACCCCATTATATTTGAATCGTAGATACGTAGGTAATTCGAGATCTTACTTCGGGCCTGGTTTAACTCACTACACCAAAAATAAAAAATGGTCACAGTAAGGTAGTCACTGTCCAAAAGCGTGGTCAACCGATATTGACTGTGACTCTAGTTGTGACCCTTTCCAGAGATGATCTATACTAAACCCTAGTAACAGTCATAGATAGTTGTGACCCCCCTCTTATTAAAATAAGAGGTGGTTAGCCCGCTACTCCAATAAATACAGGAATCATAAATGGTCCATTCTTAGCATCACTGTCGCATAAATAATTGTATGAGACAACCACCAAATATTTTAGAAAACGGATGTCAATTAATTTTGCAAGCTCGATAAAAACAATTTCGACAATCCAATTTATAAAGGAAGGTGGATGTATATAAAGACAACATAACCAAATAAGTTGTCGGTTAACAGACTAATACAAAAAGGTTACACCAAGTATTAGAGTTAAATATAAACAATAACTGGGGTAACACGCCTGAATATACAGACGGATCATAGCTAGAGTATCAAAATAACATGATGCATCTAATACAAAAATCCTACAACATCCGCAAAAATGTCGTAGCTCCTTGACACTGACAAGGAAAGATTAACACGAGCGTCCTTACGGCGGAGCACCTGAGCATAAATAAGAACCACACAAGACAGAGAAATATAAATGGGTCAGGACCCGATTTGATATGATACACGTGTGAATAAAATTCATAACAGTTATGAATGCTAAACATCATAAACATGTTAAGTTTTCTCTTTAATATAAGCATCATCCTCACCTCTCATCTAAATGCACATCATAGTGTCATACTAGATAATTATAAATTAAACTAATCATCTAATTAAGAGAAATAGCTTAATTCCATTTAACATGCTTAATTTGCCAATTCATAAAGTATAATTTCACAAGTCCATTGACCATTGAGATATCTTATGCCATACAGTTGATTTATACATGCATTACTCATTTATGAAATGCCACATTCGTGAGAATGGTTACAAGCAAAATATACCGATTCTAAGACCATCCTTCTGGGATTCACCCCAATGGATGTGCCCCAAAATGCTATCATCTCCCAGGGCTTACGATCAAGACCACCTGGGCACCCTAGATCGCGTCGCGTGGGAAGCGACGACAGTGAGTCATAACCATTCCTAGAATTACCTAACTTCGAATAAAACAATAACACAATGTAACCACCGGTCTTAGGACTAGGGGAGAACTACCTCGCATCCGTAAAGACCAAATAATCCACTCCCGATCTTAGTAACGCGAGTACAGGAGCAAAAGTCAACTTATCCTTAAACTCATCGAAAGCTAGTTGACATGAATCATCCCAAACAAATCGTACTCCCTTTCGGGTCAAGTCCATTAAAGGGCCTACAATTTTGGGAAAACCCTTAATGAAACGGCGATAATAACCCGCCAAACCCAAAAAACTACGATTCTTAGTTGGCGTCGTGGGCTAATCCCATTCCGTATGATAACTTTGCTTGGGTCTACGGAAATACCCTCAGCCATCACATTGTGCTCCAAAAACTGCACTTCCTATAACCAAAAGACACATTTCTCAAACTTGGCATAAAGTTGATGATCCCGTAGTGTCTGCAGGACCAATTGCAAGTGTTCAGCATGGTCAGCTTCAGTCCGAGGATAGACTAGAATGTCGTCAATGAAAACTATAACAAACTGTTCTAGAAAGTCCCAAAATACTCGATTCATAAGGTCCATAAATAAGGCAAAAGCATTGGTTAGCCCAAAAGGCATGACCAAAAACTCATAAGACCCATACCTTGTCAAGAATGCGATCTTCGACACGTCCTGCTCATGAATTCGTAGTTGATGGTACCCAGTCCTCAAATCTATTTTAGAGAAGTACAATGCTCCCCTTAACTGATCAAACAAATCATCGATTCGAGGTAACGGGTATTTGCTCCTGATGGTCACCTTATTCAAACCGGAGGAAACCATATCTCTTCTTTACAAATAACACAGGATCACCCCACGGCGACATGCTACGCCGAATAAACCCTTGTTCTAACAGTTGTTAAATTTGGTCTCTTAACTCCCTCATTTCTAAAGGAGATATACGGTATGGAGCTCGCGCAATCGGTCGAGTTCCCGATGCTAAGTCAATTACAAACTCAATCTCACGACTTGGAGGTAAACCCAAAATTTCCTAGAAGACATCTTCAAATTCTCTAACAACGGGTATCGAATCTATGGAAACAACTATTTCTCGTGAAGTATCCTCCTCAATACAATACAAGTGCGTGCTCGAACCTCCCTCTGAAAGAGGCATAGCCACCAAAAACATTTCTTGTCCCGGAATGGCAAAGACTATACTCCTCTCGTAACAATTTACCATAGCTTGGTATTTTACTAACCAGTCCATATCCAAAATAATATCATACCCGACCATATCCAGGACGAGTAAATCGGCCTCAAAACACAAATTACCAAGGTCTATTCCTACCCTTTTATAAATAAAAAGTATAAGAGAACCATTACCCGTGGAAGACTCCACACTAGTAAAAGTACTCTCGGCAGACTTAATCAGCCTCGTCGAATGAACAAAATGCCTAATAATAAATGAGTGCGTTGCGCCCGTATCAAATAACACTTGACCCACATACCTATGAATGGAAAACTTACCCTCAATAGCTGGCGGTACGGGTGGTGCTGGAGGAAACAAAGCATCCTGAATATTATACACACGCCCGTACTAAAGTTGCCCCTATTATAGAGGGATGGATGGAATAGGTGCTGGAGGTTTGTGATGTGCCTGCTGATTCTGGGGACCTCTAGGTAACTATCCCCCATTAAACTGTGGACAAGCTCTCCTCATGTAACCCTGTTCACCGCACTGAAAATAATGGCCCGCAAAATTCTCTAGATATCAGCCCCGATTGTTTTTTCAAAACAGCCTTGCACCTTGTCCATGATGGCCTCGACCTCCATGATTCCCTCTACCTGCTTGGCCCTGCTGCTGCTGCTGAGCACCCTGACCGTGCCTAAAACCACCTCTACCAAAGTTAAAACCCCCAAAGTGTTATTTCTTAGCCGAGTCCCCTTATTGTAGATACCACTCTTTCTGCTTATTCCCAGACTGTTGTGGCGGTGGTAGTGTTCCACCGGCACCATTACCTTCTTATTTACTATCTTTACCAGAATACGAAATCTTCTTACTCCCCTTCAAGTGAAGGCTGTGATCCTGGCAATGGAGTAAGGTTGAATTCATCATGTCGCCATATGTTTGTAACGCTGGGTTCCCCAATAAGTGATGCCTGATCCTTCAATTTTAGCCCCCGGTAAATTTTGAAACCCTCCTCTCTTCTGAAATTACTTCATCCAGCACAAAGTTTGGTAGACGTGTAACTTCCTCTTCATATTTCGCCACTGATCGCTCCCCTTGAACAACATCCTGAAGCTTCCTCCTCATCTCCTTCTGGATTGCTGGAGGGAAATACTTCTAACCAAACAAAACCCAAAATTCCGAGATAGTCATGGTATCCCTTTGTTCTGGAGTTGTCATCGACTCCCACCATTATAGGGCTTCTCCTACGAGTTTAAAAGTGGCGAGAATATATTTTCGCTCCCCGATACATTCCATCATTCGAAGATGGCATTGAATATCCTTTTTCCATTGCTTTGCCACAATCACCTCAGCGCCACCCTGAAATTTTGGAGGATGACCTTTCAGGAAGGTGGATGTATGTAAAGACATGTAACAGTTTGATAACCATTATACCCAACATAACCGAATAAGTTGTCGGTTAACAGACTAATACAAAAATGTTACATCAAGTATTACAGGTAAATATAAATAATAACTGGGGCAACACGCCCAAATATACAGACGGATCATAGCTATAGTATCAAAAGAAAATGATGCGTCTAATAAAAAAATCCTACAACATCCACAAAAATGTTGTAACTCCTTGACACTGACAAGGAAAGATTAACACGGGCGTCCTTACGGCGGAGCACCTGAGCATAAATAAGAACCACACAAGACAGAAATATACACAGGTCAGGGCCCGGTTTGATATGATATACGTGCGAATCAAATGCATAACAGTTATGAATGCTAAACATCATAAACAGGTTAATTTAGCTTTTCAATATAAGAATCATCCTCATCTCTCGTCTAAATGCACATCCTAGCGTCATACTAGATTATTAGAAATTAAACTAATCATCTAATTAAGAGATATAGCTTAATTCCATTTAACATGCTAAATTTTCCAATTCATAATGTATAATTTCACAAGTCCATTGACCATTGAGATATCTTATGCCATACAGTTGATTTATACATGCACTACTCATTTATGAAATGCCACATTCGTGAGAATAGTTATAGGCAAAATATAACGATTCTAAGACCATCCTTCCGGGAGTCACCCCACTGGACGAGCCCCTAAATGTTATCATCTTCCAGGGCCTATGATCAAGACCACCTGGGCACCCTAGATCGCGTCGCGTGGGAAGAGACGACAGTGAGTCATAACCATTCCCGGAATTACCTCGCTTCGAATAATACAATATCACAATGTAACCACCGGTCCTATGGCCGAGGATTATATTCTCCCTGCATTCACTAGCCAGGGGATTTACCTCATTCGAGTAACTTCCCATATGATAGCATTTAGAGAGGTCTGTATACATGCCATAATCAAAAGATATGCCAATTTAAAATGTACATTTCTTATATCCGGAACCACATGTGCCTAACGACATAAGCTACAAAGTTTAATTTCCACCATACTAACCTTCGAGAGTTCACAACAACACTATAGGATACCAAGTGTAATTTTTCCTCATACTATTCTTTAAAAGTCCAAAACGATACTACCTAACTCCCCCTAGTCCTAGACTCTCTTACAAGATAAAAAAAAGACATTAAGTTCTATTAAATAGTCCCCGAAACAAGCCCGAATACCCCCTTACTAATCTAGGGTATTAATCCCCCTAATATAAGACCCTGATACTCTTTATTACTTCATAAGAGAAGGTTCCTAAGACTCAAACCTAAAAGAAAAGGACTAGAAACTAAGATAGAAAACTATCCTAAAATAGCAGGATTTTCGAATCGATTCATTTAGG
The DNA here is from genome assembly GCA_949130495.1 of Sambucus nigra. Lineage (NCBI taxonomy): Eukaryota > Viridiplantae > Streptophyta > Magnoliopsida > Dipsacales > Adoxaceae > Sambucus > Sambucus nigra. The sequence goes on from OX422223.1 coordinate 194,004,625, forward strand.
ACCGAATCGATTCGCCCCTGATAGCGAATCGATTCGCTCAAAAAGCGAATCGATTCGGCTGAGAAAACCAACCTTCTGTCTCAACCCGAATCGATTCGGCCTTAACCCGAATCGATTCGGTTACTTAGACCTGTAGCCACCATCTTTAGCGAATCAATTCGCTGAGGAGGGCGAATCGATTTTCCTGGGTCTAAAGGCACAGTTATGGCTATAGGTTAATATGAACCCTAAATACCCAAAACCTATTCCTTCCATCAAATCCCAACATCATCAACTCATATCATCTCCAAATCATCAATACAAGTTAATTAACTAGAAAAGACCATTTAAAACAAGTCTAGATCCTATAATATTGGATTTAACAAACAAAATCAACAAATTCCATTAATGGTTCAAACTCAAGAACACATCTATAAATACACATTATTCACACTCAATCATAAACTTATGCAAGCCAGAAACCTGCCTCAAGATTGTAGTCTCGGATTCTTTCACGTTGAAATGATTTCCAGGCCCAAATCACCAAATCTCTATCTTTCTCTCCTCTTTCTCCCAAGCTCTCTCTAGCTTTCTCTAGGTTTAGAAACATAAATGAGAAATAAAATTCTCTTGGAAGACTTAAATGCCCAAATACGTTAAGTCTATCATTTAAATTCTACTACACAATTAAAATGACTCGTAACATCATAATTAAGTTATAACCGGTCAAAAGTACCCCGGAACCCAAAAACACAATTGGCACTAATTTTGATTATTTCAACCATTGTTGGACTAACCGTACCCTCTAAACTGGAATCCGGGATATCGTAAATTATTTCACGTTCCAACGTCATATTAACTCTTTAATAATAACCCAATTGGAATATAAATCATAATCATCATTTAAAGCACAACAATGCAACAAACATAATGATGCAACAAAATATAATGTTACACTATTTACATTCGCTTAACAGTAATTATACAAAACTCAGTAAATATAATCTCTTTAATCACTTAAAGTAATATTTACTTCAATTTCCGTTATTTTATATCATTAACCCACAAGGTAAATTAATATAAAAAATAATTACTCATAAATAAGGGGTATTACAATAGTGACCAACTTAGTCATGGTCACGGATTGCGACTATTTACGTGGAAAGTATAGTGCCAATGTGGTAACATTACTGGTCACGGTCCAAAACTGTGACGATCTAGGGTGTTATATGGTCACGATCCTGAACAGTAACCCCTATTAGTAATAAAAACTAAAATTTAAAATGCTAACACCGATGGGTCACACTTCTGGATCGTGATCATATTCCAAGACAAAACTCGGGGACCATGTGACAAGTTATTTTATTTTAAAATGGGCACGGACTGTGGTCACGACCCATGATTCTAACCCTCTTTTAGGCATAAATAAACACGTCAGGGTTTATTCCCTCATTGACTATCTATCTACGAAATACTCCCCATTGACTATCTCCACTAGCGTTTGGGCTATCTTCACCGACTACCTCCACCAACATTGGCTATATCCACCACTGGCGTTTGGGGCTATCCCCACCTCTCAGGTCTCTCTCTCTCTCTCTCTCTCTCTATGTGGTATGTATATGTATGTTTGTTCATGTATATATATATATATATATATATATATATATATATATATATATATATATATACTATGTATATTTGTTTATGTATATGTGTATACAAATATACATCTACATAGGTTTACATTGATTTTGATTTTGAGAAAGTGATTCATTTAGATATATGTAAAAATAAATAAATAAGTTCAAACAAGGTTTAGCGGAAAAAATAGCACTAATGTGGCTTGTGAATATGACATGTAAAGATATACATAACCGATATAAATTAGCCTTTACTTGATATGATTAATAGTTGGATTAGGGTAAATTAATGATAATTCTCATAGTAAATTCATGTAATTTGAAAATGGATATTGAATATAATTGTATTTGTAATAATTGAGGATAATCTCCATGCTAGATTTGTTGAACTAAAATTGAACATGTTGTGTTTGATTGATTAATTGGAAAACATTAATTACTTAATGTTGACATTATGCGGATGAAGGATATCTTCACTTTAAGGATGATCCTCCAATACATTGAGAGTTCGTGTATTATTTTATTTCGTATTATTGTATATATCTTCTTCATTAGCTATTATGTCCGTGTTCACCCCTTCCTTACGTGGTTAATATTTGGGCGAGCACAAATTAGTAGAATGGATTCATAATTGGTGGACACATAGTAATTCTAAGATTAATTAAACTAAAATAAACTAAAATTGGACTTAACTTTGCTTGATTAATTAGAAAACATGAACTACTTGATGTTGATGTTGTGCGGATGAAGGATATCTTCACTTGAAGGATGATCCTTCAATTCATTGAGAGATCGTGTATTGTTTTATATCTTATTAGTGTATAGATCTTCTTGGTTAGTAGTTGTGGCCGTGTTCACCCCTTCCTTAAGTGGTTAATATTTGGGTGAACATAAATTGGTGGGGCGGTTTTGTCATTTGGACTTTTTTTATTTGACTGATTAATTGAAAAATATTAATTACTTGGTGTACTTATAGTAATTTTAGGATTACTTGGTATGTTTGATACACATTACACGATAAAATGACACAAAATCATAAGTTAATCCTATTGGTATTGAGTCAATATCGGGTTAACACGATAAATATGTTAAGATAATGGTTCGGGTTTAATAATTATTATACAACTGACATGATAACACGACATAAAATTAAATGTTAATTGTCTTAGTCCTATAGGGTTTAAGTCAATATCGGGTGAACATGATAAACTCGTTCAGATAACGGCTCGGGTTTGGTAATTATGATACATCCGATATGATAACATGGCACAAAAATATAAGTCAATGGGCTTAGTCCTATTGGGTGTGAGTCAATATTAGGTTAACACGAAACTTGTTAAGATAACGGTTCGAGTTTACTAATTTTGATACAACCGATATGATAACATGTTAAGACATTAACTATTTTCTTATAAATTATGTAAAATACATATTATAATTATTTGTAACTTTTGTAAGAAACATTTTGTTGTTCGGATCCTATTACATATTAATATTTGGAACATTTTGTAATATTCTAGTCTCTCATTGGGTGGATGCGAATGTTGTTTACAATGAGACTGCATATGCTTTGAGGATACAAAGAAACGCTTTGAGGATTTTAATATTATTAGTTTCAGATTCATGTAATTATCCGGTGGCTTGATAAATTTAATGTTATTTCCTTTTTATTTTCGTTTTAATTAGTTTTATAATGAAATTTTATGGAAAAACATGTACAAGATTTCTTTGGAAGCAAACCAATCAAAGATATTTTTTAAAAATAAATTTATTAATGGCCACAGTCCAAAACCGTGACCATAACCATGAAAATTTTGTAATAGGTAAAAAGGGGTCACGATCATGAATTGTGTCCAATCAATAAAAATTCACAACTAATCGTGACATATTTTCATAGTGGGGGGAACGGTTCATGACCGCGATCAGTTAAATAATGGTCATGATTAGGGTAACAATTCATGATTGTGATCATGTCCCCAACTTTAGGTTATAGAATATGATCGTGGATCTTTGATTTGATCACGATTTTGGACTATGACCACCAAAATGGTCACCCTTAAAATTGTTATGATCTAGGACTGTGACCAATGTAGTTTGTCACGATTAAAACTGTAAAAAAAACTCGCTATTCGACATAGTGCCACTAAACACAAACCCCAAATCCGGTTCCCAGGAAACGTGGTCTTGGTATCTTGATTTGTGAAAGATATTGCATGGTCTAATGAATAATGCCAATTAATAAAAGGCACTATAAATTGTTCCAAGTCAACAGGGTTATCATTATTTAAAACATAACACAAACGTAAGTACTCTCAAATCGTAACTTACTAGGCCTACAAAGAAACCACATACCCCTCCCCTAAATTCTCCACTAAAAACTTTGACCTCAAGCCAAGACCTAAAAACATCATAGACTCTTAACATTCAGTTCAAGTGAAATATAAACCATAACAACCTTAGAATTACATTTGACATGATTTGCATTAAGGGATATATAGTTAGTCCATTCAAAGAATCGGTAGCACCATAAAACATATCCCCTATTTGTCAAAGTCCTTTTGAACCAAAGGCAGACATTGTGCTCAAATACATCATCTAAGGAATATTAAAATCCTAAGGAATAATTTGATGTCAAAGAATGATCATAAGAACATTTTTAAAAATTTAACTTTAATGAAAGACTCTAAAAGGGTCTTCAAGGTACCTTCAACTCTCGGATAACCATTCATCATCGTTATCGATGATTTCAACCCAAAAATCAAAACTATGTATCGATTCTACATCACACATGTACTCTTATAAGTGATTAGTGACTAACAATGCAAAAATGAACAAATTAAAAGCTCAAAAAGAGTAATCATTTTGTGGCTATGCCAAAAAAAGTCCTCTACCCTATAAGCCCATTTTCCTTCTAAAATAGAAAACACGTTCTATATACCTTTTAGATAAAACACACCACCTCCTCATATAGAGATGTCAAATAGGCGTCAATTACTGTTTGTCAACATCTCTGTAATATGCATCCATTGCCTCCAAATAAAACGAAGCCTCAAATTCCTCTATAGAAAACTAGAACAGCATCAGACTCAAGTTGAGCAAACCCAACCAAAATATTAAAGTCTTATGAGAAAATTAAAACCAAATCCTTAAACTCCCACTGATAAAACCCACTCGAAGCCTCAAACTTTACCCCGAAAAAACCCTTACAAAAGCCTTAGACTCCTTTGGGATAACCTCTCCAAAACCTAGAACTCTACCTGAGAAAACAAAAGCCTCACATCATCTTGCGCATCTTATTAAAGCCTCAGACTCCCCCTGAGTAAATTATTAACCAAAGCCTCAAAATCTTTTGAGCAAACTACCAAAAAAACCAATAAAATCCACACAAAACCTCGGACTCAATCCGAGAAAACCATCACAAAAGCCTCGGATTCCTCTGAGAAAACCTCTCTAAAGCCTCGGTCACCACCTAAGCAAACCAAAGCCTCAAGCTACTCTAAAAATATCCTTAAATCTTCAAACTCGGCCCTAGAAAAATCTGAACCAAAGCCTCTAAATCCTCTGATCAAAATGACAAAGTCTTGGACTCCACCAGAAAAAACTAACAAAAACCCTCATACTCCACCCAAGAAAACCCTCAAAAAAGCCTCAGACTCCTTTAAGAAAACTTCTTTAAATCCTCAGACTCCTCCCGAGCAAACCAAAGCCTCACACTCCCCTGAGAAAGTCACTAAAGCCTTGGACTTCACTCAGTAAAACTCTTAACCAAGGCCTTTAAATCCCCCTAGCAAACGCACATAAAGTCTCGATCTCTGCCCGATCAAACTCTAACAGAAGCCACAGACTCCTCTGACAAAACCTCTCTAAATCCATAAACTCCACTCGATCAAACCAAAACCTAATACTTCCATGAGAACCTCACTCAAACCTTGGACTACACCTAAGAAAATCCTCACACTCCCTAATTTTTTAATGGCATAATTAAATGATTTAATAATAAATTAAGATTAATTGAGAATATATGACTTGAGTTGATTATAATGGAATAGATTTAACTAAAATGATATATGTTTAAATTATAGAATTTTTATGTGAAATAATTAGTAATTTGGCCCATTTTATTTTTTTATATACATTGTGGGAATTAAGCTAGAACCTAGGGGGCAAGGGAGTCTTTTGGTATGTCTTAATGGCTGAGTTAGAGTTTAGAATAAGATCACTTATGTGCGATTATGTGTATTGTTGTTGGTGCATGAATAGAAGGAAGAGAAAATAGAAATTTAGTTTTATGTGGCTGACCCAAGGTGAACCTGTGACCACGAAAAACCTTACCATGATCACGAGTGAAAGGGGCATGACCACGGCCCCCTTATGGCCCAAGCACGGGGTGTGTTGCCTTCCCTTTTTTAACTTAATAAAACCTATGAAATTTAGTTTTGTGTTTTCATTTCCCACTCAAAACAAAACCCTTTACTCTTTCTTTTCATCCTTAGCCTCTAAAACTCTAAGCCCCGATAAAATACAACCTTAAAACCTCCATGTGAGGACCTTAAAATTAGAATTTGGGAGTGATTCAAACCTCCTTTTGTACACTATTTGGATATTTGGAAGGTGTTCTAATTGGACATTCTATTTGGTAATCATTCATATTGTTATATATTTCTTCTTATATTGTAGAAAAAAAGTTTTAAATGTCTCATATTTTTATCAATGCTAAGAATAATATTTTAAATTATAATAATTTGAATATTTTAATGTTTGGGCTTGATTAACTCTAATATTAAAATATGCAACTTATTACATCTGGTATCATAGCATGGTCTTAGGTTTCAAGGATTATAGGATTATGTTAGTTTTTCTCATGTAATTCGTTTATACGTCTTGTTGATTTGTATTCTATTTAGGATATGAGTTTCATGTACATTTTGTTCCTGAATCTTTATATAAAGAAGAATGGGATGATAAGAACTATGATATCCTCGAGGGCTAATATGATAGCGGGTCCCAGAGGTTAAGCGGGACAACATCAATTTTTTTAAAGAGACGATGACCTGGCTACAATAATGTGGAAGACCACTGCAACTAGGGTTGAGATAGGGATTTACAGGGCTAGATCCCAGATGGTTCGCTAATAAGGAACGACCACATCAGTTGGGGACAAGGTGGTGATTCGTAATAATGGGAGAGTGTGACCACACCCAAGAAGAGATATCATTTGATTTATGGTGAGTTTATGGAAAAGTTTAAAGATAAGTATTTTTTTATCCTATTAGGTTTTGGAATAAGTGAAATTTTCTCACTTTGAAGCAGGGTTCGTGTTGTCAGGTCGACTATGAGAAGAGTTCACAACACTATATATGTTTGTCACAAAAAAGATGGACACTAAGGAAAGGACAAAGAATTGTCTTATGCAAGTTTGACTTTATCATTTAAGAAAGTTATGTTGGGGAACCTCGCTTACACCACTTTTGCTCAGGTGGTTTAAATGCATCCAATGTTAGGCCAAGTGATGCTAGGGTTAAGCTATAATGTAAAAAAGACCGACATGGGTGCTAAAAGTTCTAGAAGCCCGAGTAAATTATGATAACTAGCAGGGTGATAGGGACCCATATTTTTGTTTAGACTAGGGGTCGAGGGCCACAACAGGAGAATGAGTGTCGGTTAGGCATCAAGCTTATTTAAGAGGTGTTTATTATAAATGTAAGGACATAAATTTTCAATTGATTCCTTTGTAGTTTTGGCTTAATTCCGGACAAAAACGTTTGAGTTATAGGATAGAGTTCTTGACCATCCTCCAAGCCAATGACATACTAAAGTTGAAGACGTAGCGGCCAAGTTTAAAGCTTAATCAAAATGTCGAGTTTATTGTGCCTCATTTCTATGTCAACAACATTTTTTTAGTTTACTCCTAAGGTATGAATGCATTACATATTTATATAGGACCTTGGAACAATTAGTATTGGGTGTAAGTTTTGTTTAATTTCAGAAGGTTACTTTAAAACTTTAAAATAAAGTTTCTAGGCTAAACTTGAATTTTTAAACATTCTGGAAAGTCGTTCGATATTGTCGTTCGAACGAGTTTTTCGTTCAAACGAGAATATTGTTCGAACGAGGTTTACCAATGATCTTTCCACTGGAACTTCGTTCGATATTATCGTCCGAACGTGTTGGTTTGTTCTAACGACAATGTCCTTCGAATGAGTTTAGCAATGAGATTTCTCATCAGTCCACTGGAACTTCGTTAGAGGGGTCGTTTGAGCGAGACTTCGTTTGAACGAAAATCTCATTCGAACGATATTTCTGACGGGAAATTAAAATGGCAGTTTTGAGCAGTTTTTCCCACTTTTTCCACTACTCTTCCCCACTAACTTTTGACAAACTTATGAAGTGCGGGAACCATCTTTGTAAAACCAAATTTTTCATATCCTTCCATCTCTAAGCGAGAGTTTGAGAGAAAAATTCAAAGAAGAAAAAGTTCATGTTTGAGTGTTTATTTTTCAAAGAAAAATCTTTTAAACATTTATGTTTTACACCCATATTGTTTATTCCAAGTTTCAATATATATATATCATTACTTGGAGTGTTTGGCACCAGGTTTTACTCTACCATTTGAAAAGTTCGTTTGGGTTTCCTTCTACATCCCATAAAGAAGAAGTTCGGGTTTTACTGCGGCATTCTCACATGGTGAAAGGCACTATGTGTGGTTGGCAGTGTTCCTATTGTCTCATTGGTGAAGTCCAAGGTTCCGGTGGAGCTCCGGGGTTGTCGACTAGGCGGAGGTGTTTACAAGAAGACGCCTCAAGGCTTGAAAGGGGTCGAGTCGAGGAAGTAAGTCATCTGTCTTGTAATTGTAAAACCATACTTAGTGGACTTAAGGCTAGGGTCATCCGAGTTTTTTTTTCTAGTTGCGGGTTTTTCCTCGTACATCGTGGTGTAGTGGTTCTTTGTTTATTTTATCTTTTGAAAAATTACCTAGAATGCATGCTTAGGTAAAAAGATAAAATTTGGTTTAAATCACTACTCATGTTTAATTTGGTGATATATAATAATTTGGGTAAAAGTTAATTTAATTCAAGTCGTCATTTAATTTATAAAATTTGGTTTGGCTTAATTGGGTAATATTGAAAATATGACTTAGGTAAATTTCTACTCTTGGATTGAGTTAAATTGGTTTAAGTGAAATTAAAATTATGTGTATGTTGAATCTTATTTCACTTGGTTTAATTTTAACTTGAAAAGAAATTAAAATTTGTAATTGTATAATTGAACCATCTCCGCTTCCGCATCTTTAAAAGGAAATTACTTTTTGATTATAAGATTTTAAAATTTGGGGGACTTATGTTCCAACAAGTGATATCAGAGCATTGATTCAGAAAAGCTATCCTTTTCAAATTGGTATCAAAGTGGGATCGCTAAATTAATGCGTTTAAGATCCTTTAAAATTTTTGACAAAAATGGAATTTTCCACGTTTTAAAAATTTCCTATTTTTGATGATTCTAATTACACGTATTGGAAAGCACGGATGAAATAAGTACTAAAATCTATCGACCAGAGAGTTTGGTTATCGGTCGTTAACGGTTGGTCCCCACCTGCACATTTAGTAAATAATGAGCGTGTTCCCAAACCCGCCGATAGATGGAGTGAGAATGAATTTAACTTTCAAATTTTAATTCCCGTGGTTTAAATGTCTTGTTTAGCGCAGTCACACAGGATGAATTCCATCGCATTATGACGTGTGAAACAGCTAAAGAATCTTGGGATATTTTACAACTCACTCATGAAGGTACTAGTGTCGTAAAATCTTCGAAACTCCAAAATCTCACCACTCAATTTGAAACCATCAAAATGAATGAAAAAGAAACTTTTGATGAATTTTATGCTAGACTTTCCGATATTGTTAATTCATCTTTTAATTTGGGAGAGAAAATACCCGACAACCGAGTAGTAATGGAGATTTTAAGGTCCCTACCTGATAGATTTATTCCTAACGTGATCGTGTTAAATTCTTTACCCACTTTAGCCTCTACGAAATTAGAAGAGCTCGTAGGTGATTTGCAAACCTATGAACTAGACATGTTTCCCTATAAAACTAAAAAGAAAATAGATAAGGGCATTGTTTTGAAAGCCCAAAAGGAGGAAAAACAAGTAATAGAGAGTGAAAGTGATAGTGACTCGAAAAACATGGCTATGTTTGCTAGAAAGTTTCAAAATTTTCTTAAATTTAAAAATGATTTTAAGAAATTTGAAAAATCTATGCATGACAAAGCCGAGAAGATACCTCAAACTATTAATGAACATTTAAATAGGGATAAGTCAAATAAAGAGTGCCCCACTAAACTAAGGAGAGAGGGTAAGCAATCAATTTATTTTAATGCAACCCTTAGTGATAGTGATAATGAAGAGGGACCCGATTCCCCCACTGAGCCCAACTTTGTGGCTTTTATAGCGAGTCATGTGAGTGATAGTGAGCACTCTTGTATTGATGATATTTTAACACATGACACTTCCAAGGTCAAAGTTTATGATTCCCTTGCTATTGATGGTAGTGAGAGTGGAGAAGAAAAAGAGAGTGAAAGGAAAATGAGGTTGATGTGAGTGAACTTCAAAATGTTTTTCAAGAACTATATGAAGAATCTATTAAATTAAAAAGAGAAAATTTGAAGTTAGAAGCTAGTTTAAGAGAGCGTGGCAGGGTTGTCGATGATAGTGTGTTGGTTGAAGACCTTAGGACACGTGAGAGAGCTCTTCGTGAGAAGATTGAGTATGTAGAAGGCGAGAGAGATAGCCTTAAAGGTTTAATGAAATCCTTGAAAAATGATCTTCTTTCATTTGAAGAGCACAATATTTTATTAGAGTCTAACATTTTAGAATTACAAAATAAATTAACAGACTCTAGTAAAGTCAAATTTGATTTGGAGTGTTGTTCAGAGAAATTAGATAAAATTTTAGGAACGGTCCACATTAAAAATAACACTTGTGGTTTAGGCTTTGATACTTGTAATGAATATACTCATAAAGCCAAAACCCATGTTTTAGGAGAATCACCTAGGAAATCCTTTAGAGATCAATCCTTAGGTACTAATTTTTGACGTGTTTTTACTTTTGCACATTGTGGTCAAAAAGGTTATCTTAGAAAATTTTGTCTTGATCTTAAACGAGGTCCTAGAAAATCTCAATGTAAGGTAACCAAGGTAGCCAAGATTCCTACACCTCCAAATTATCATTCGTCGTTAGTTTGGGCTAGGAGATCCGACTTGGTCGCTTTGCAAAATAGGATATTTGATTCTCATTTACTTTCACATGCTTACTCCCTTGAAAAATCTAAAGGTTGAATGTGTTAGTTTTATTTGCATACTTTAGCTTTTGTACTACAGGCTATATTATCCTACTAATTGTATACTTGCTTAATCATTTTCTAGTCTATGCTCCATGCTTAATTACATACTAGAATAATGATCTTTGTTTATCTTTTGTATTATACTTCTTTCATGTTATTTTACATTAAATGAAAAATACAAAAAGATTTTGTTTATCATTTTTGTTTTACCTTTCTAGTAATTTAGGCTTAATGAAAAATACAAATGATTTTTGTGTGTCTTTTGAGTAAATATTTTTGTTATTTGGTTTAAAATTTTCAAAAACTCAAAAATATTTTTATTTTGTGTGTATTTTAGTTTGACACACTCTATGTGGCATACACTTGTGTTATAATCCCTTCTTTTTCGCTTCCATGTGACTAGAACTTTTGGTTTAGATTGTCAATCCTTAAACTGTTCTTTACCATGCTTACGTGGAGTAGTTGGATTTTGTGTTGATTTAAATGGATTCTATTTTTATATGCCTCAATTCACACATGCACAAGCTCTTTTGAAATTTAATCGTCACATGTTATATTTGAGCATTGTGAGGTGTTCTCCTACCAATCTTCTCATCTACATATTTGTGACCTAGGAGGACTAGTTCATGTCAAAATCCGTTGCGCGTGAGATTTGTGTGAGATATAAAAATGATATATATAAATGTGCATGGGGAAGGGGAAGGGGAAGGGCTCCGAAAGGAATTATTATCCTTTGCGAATAGTAAGCAATCGTTTGAATGGACCAAAAATAAATACATGGACCAAAGGCCTAAAAATAAAATATGGCATTAAAAAGAAAAATAATTGCCAAGGCCTTATTTTTATTGATATATTCATTCATAAATAATATGTGCTTATTGAGGGAGATTGGATGGTATATCAACGGTTTACACAATGTTCGTTTATCCTAGTTGCGCTTTCAATGTCATGACTCTATTGGTTTGTAGAATCATCAACATGCTAGGCTTGTATGCATTGTGTATGTTTGTTCATTGAGTTCAATATATATTGTCACATGAGGTTATATTCAAATCTGATGAAGTTAAAAATCAATTGAGAACTCCTTAAACATGTTTTTAAGTGATTGAGTCTAAATTTAATTGTTGCTAGTTCACACCCCAACACTTCCATTTCCATATGACATATTTTTTCCATACGAGTGTGAAAATCTATCTTATTTTGTGTTATTTGTGTGTTTATATCTATATATACGTGCATGTGCATTATTGGTATATTTAGTCTATGTATATATATGATATTTTTCAGTCTTTGCCTTGCTTTCTAGTCCATCTATGCTTTAATTCATAATTGGTATCTATCTTATTGCATTCTTTGTTGATATCACATGCTTAATACTTTATGTATCATATTGGTATCATTTTCTTGCATCCTAGTTGGTATCCGTTCTTATTTGTTGGATTAGTTATGATTTTGTTGCCCACGTGCTTTAATGCTCTCATCACTTTATGCACAATTGCATGTTTAGCTTGTTATACCATTCTATTTATCACTTGTTTAGTTTAAGGGGTGTATATGCTTTAATTGGGGTAGATAAGTTACTTGTTTGATTCTTTATCCTTTGTCTATTCCTGAACAAGAAGGGGGAGAATGATAGGGGGAGAAATGGTATTTAATCCTATTGTAATCTTATTTAAGTTTAGGAGATTTAACTAAGGGGGAGAGCGCTATCTTCTTAGGTTGATCATAGTAGATAAAGGGGAGAATTAATTTAGGGGGAGTATTTAATTTATATGCATTTAATATTCCTAATATTCCCTATGCGTTTGATAGTTTGCTTAAGTGTGCAGGAATTCTTCTTAATGGCAACTTTCATCTTCGACAAAGATATTGATCCTTGGGTGGTTTAAGTCAAGCTATTGTATTTTTATTTTGGGTGGGACATTTTTTTAAGTCTAGTAGAACTTGACGGCCCTTTAGAATTTTTCTTGGTTTTTGTCCTTGAATAGCCAAAGGGGGATATTTATAAGGACACAAATTTCCAATTGAGTCCTTTGTAGTTTTTACTCAATTCTGGACAAAAACGTTTGAGTCATAGGATAGAGTTCTTGACCATACTTCAAGCCTATGACATACTAAAGTTGAAGACGTAGTGGACAAGTTTAAAGCTTAATCAAAATGCCGAGTTTATTGTGCCTCGTTTCTACGTCAACAACATTTGTTTCTTTTACTCCTAAGGTATGAATGAATTACATATTAATATAGGAGCTTGGAACAATTAGTATTGGGTATCAGTTTTGTTTAAACTGTTGTTTAATGTCATAAGGTTACTTTGAAACTTTAAAATAAAGTTTTGGGGATAAACTTGAATTTTTAAACATTTTGGATAGTCGTTCGATATTGTCGTTCGAACGAGTTTTTCGTTCGAACGAGAATATCATTCGAACAAGGTTTGCCAACGATCTTTCCACTGGAACTTCGTTCGATATTGTCGTTCGAACGAGTTGGTTTGTTCTAACGAGAATGTCGTTCGAACGAGTTTGGCAACGAGATTTCCCATCAGGCCATTGGAACTTCGTTAGAAGGGTCGTTCGAATGAGATTTTCGGCGAGAAATTAAAATGGCATTTTTTTCCCACTTTTTCCACTAATCTTCCCCACTAACTTTTGACAGACTTATGAAGTACGAGAACCATCTTTGGAAAATCAACTTTTTCATATCCTTCCATCTCCAAGAGAGAGTTTGAGAGAAAAATTCAAAGAAGAAAAAGTTCATATTTGAGTGTTTATTTTTCAAACAGAAATCTTTAAAACACTTATGTTTTACACCCATATTGTTTATTCCAAGTTTCAATATATATATCATTGCTTGGAGTGTTTGGCACCGGGTTTTACTCTACCGTTTGAAGAGTTTGTTTGGGTTTCCTTCTACATCCCATAAAAAATAAGTTAGGGTTTTGTTGCGGCATTCTCACATGGTGAAAGGCACCATATGTGGTTGACGGTGTTCCTATTGTCTCATTGGTGAAGTCCAAGGTTATGATGGAGCTCCAGGGTTGTCGACTAGGCGGATGTTTTTACAAGAAGACACGTCAAGGCTTGAAAGGAGTCGAGTCGAGGAAGTAAGTCATCTGTCTTGTAATTCTAATATCATACTTTGTGGACTTAAGGCTAGGGCCGTCCGAGGTTTTTTTCCCATTGCGAATTTTTCCTCGTACACCGCGGCATAGTGGTTCTTTGTTTATTTTATCTTTTGCAAAATCACCTAGAATGCATGCTTAGGTAAAAAGATAAAATTTAGTTTAAATCAGTACTGATGTTTAATTTGGTGCTACATAATAATTTGGGTAAAAGTTAATTTAATTCAAGTCGTCGTTTAATTTATAAAATTTGATTTGGCTTAATTGGGTAATATTGAAAATATGACTTGGGCAAATTTCTAGGACTTGGATTGAGTTAAATTGGTTTAAGTGAAATTAAACTTTTGTGTATGTTAAATTTTATTTTTTTAACTTGAAAAGAAATTAAAATTTGTAATTGTTTAATTGAACCATCTCTGCTTCCGCATCTTTAAAAGGAAATTACTTTTTGATTATAAGATTTTAAAATTTGGGGGCCTCGTGTTCCAACAAGTGGTATCAGAGCAGTAATTCAGAAAAGCTATCCTTTTCAATAAATTTGTAGAGAGATAACCTAGAACTATGAGATGTCCTAGGGTTCCAGGTTGTTAAGATCGAATTATTTTAATTAAGGAGATACCGTAGGGCGTTACACCACTTGTAGTTGAGAGAGGTACCGCTTCTTTAAGATCCTACATGATTAGTTGGTTTCACAAGACTTTTATTCCATATTATGTTTTATATACGTGTGTTATAATATTATTACTTATATATGTGTATGATGAACTTTGGTGGTACGGGCACCCAGTTATGGTATACTATTATAGGCATATGTAGACCTACTTTTGTATTAAAATATTGTATGGGGGTATGTTGGCTGTAGTATGTTTTGATTAGTATGCTTGAGTGAACCATTGGTAATAATACGATTCACGTTGTACGATATTGTTTTTTTTTGCGACTGCCAAGGATAGAATTCTTATTCTAGGGGGAAGACTGTAATATCCAAATAATTTAAGGGAATAATTAAATGATTTAATGATGAATTTTAATCAATTAAGAATATATAAATGGGGTTGATTATATTGCAAGAGATTTAACTAAAATGATAAATTTTGAAACTGTTAAATTTCCAATAACTTTTGTATGAAATAATTAGTGATTTAGGCCTTTTTATCTGTTTAACTAAATCGCGGGGATTAAATTAGAACCTTGGGAGTAAGGGAATCTTTTGGCATATCTTGGAGGCTAAGTTAGGGTCTGAAAGAGGACCACTTGTGTGTGATTATGTGTATTGTTAATGTATGAATAGAGGGAAGAGAGAGGAGAAAAATTAGTTTTCAATGGTTGACCCAAGGGGGAACCCATGATCGTGGGAAAGGCTATCGCGACTATGATGAATGCTGGTATGAGACCCCTCGTGACCCAGGAACGGGGTGTGCCGCCTTCCCTTTTTAACTTGTTAAAACCTATGAAATTTCATTTAGTGTTTTCATTTCCCTCTCAAATCAAAACCCTCAACTCTATTTTCTCTTCACCCCTAACCCACAAAACCCTAAACTCCATCAAAATACAACCTTCAAACCTCTATTTGACGACTTTAAGCTCGGAATTTGGAAGTTCTTCAAGAGGAAAATTTGATCAATTTTTTTAGGAGATCAAGGAACTTAAGTAAGATTTCAAAATTAGTAAAAGGGAAGAATACTTTGCTTTCCCCTTTAGTGCTTCATAAATTATATTTTGCCTAAACAATGATTATTATTAATTAATAGTGGTTAAAGATTTCATTAGGGCAAGATAAATGAAAATATATGAATTATATTCCTTATGAAAAGTGAGAGTTAAAATATGGGATATGAGTATACTTTTCCCAAGAAATTTTTATATTGTTAAAAAATATCATGAGACCCACTTAAAACGTGCATGAATCATTGATGTATGAAATTGCAACCGCACCCTTGGAAATTGATATAATCGGCATAAAATTGATAATAATAAACATTGTCAACAAAAGAAGATATTATTTGAGGTTATGAATTTTAGACAGTTATTAAGGGGATTATTATTGTAGCCCTACGTGGTGTTTGGACGTTGGGGTTGATTAGTTGTCGTTATTGAAGAATATATGTTATGAGTTATTGACTTTCCTTGTAAGGGTGATAATAATTAGTGATTTAATGTCTTTGAGTGTTGAATAGGTATGAGTTGTATACGTGTGGAAATTTTGATGTCAAGATTATTGAATAGGGGATTTGTGTTGAGAGTCTGTTATTCTAAGTTGCTGATAGGACTTAGATTTGTTAGGTAATATTTATTATAGGGAGATTTTGATCACTAGATGTTCATTATACATTATTGAAAAGGTCATGAATGGTATTGGGTTACGATGTTTGTCTTTGGGAGCTATGACACTTGGGTTACATATTGTTGAATTTTTTGTCATAACATATGGGATATGTATATGTAGATTTTGAAATTAATACATGGAATGATGTTTGAGGATACTTGTTTTAGCATAAACTGCTGACTTGAGAATTTAATTTAGGAATGTGTATAAGGATTCTTATGTTAAATGATGTTGAGGGAAGGTATGGTTGAGGTGAGTGTGGGATTTAAAAGTGATTTGGATTCTTGGGAGTACGATAAATTTTAGGAGGTTAGGACATGTAATGAGGTTCATTAGTGATGATAGTGTTCTATGGGTTTCATGTGAATTACATGTATTGAATTGAATGAAGTTAAGGTAGTGGGTATAGAAGATTAGGTTTTGTGTTTGTCCCCTCTCGACAACTACCTAATCTAGACAGAAGTGTGTCAAGTGTTTTTATATGGATTTCATTTATGAGACGTCCCATGCATGGAGTATAGAGAATGTAGTATTTTAGATTTAGGTTTAGTATGTCAGGAAAGAAATTTTAGTGGTTCAGATTATAATTAATGGGTAAGTGATTGTCAGGATGTGCAACTCATGAATACATTTCAATTGTGGATTACGAGATGTAAAGGAAATGTATGAAGTGCAATGGAAGTAAATTAGGAAAATTATAACGAAGTGAACCTGTTGTGCCTTTCACATAATATGTGATTGATTGTTTAAGTTAGATTACTTGGTATTTAAAATGATGGTTTGGTAGTTGTTTGCTTTTGACAACTACCTAATCTAGATAGATGTTTATTGGATGGGTTCCTTGCTTGGATTTTATTTATGAGACGTCTGGCACATGTAGTGTAGACATGGTTGAAAGGTGGCAGTTCATAATGTTTTAAATTTATGTAGAATAAGTCATGAATGTGTATTTTGGTTGTGGGTCAATAAAGTGTACTTTTATAATTGCGTACTCGAGGATTATGGTTTGATATGGATGTTTGTGCATGACACAATGTGGTGGAAATATGGCCCTGAGTAGAAGATGGCTACGATTTCTTCAGCAATGTGAAGTAGGTGGCTATGGTTTGTGTGAAGTTTCCTTAAGGGCATGGTTTGTTATGGACTTTTGGTGCAATACACGGGTTGTGGAATTTCACCCTTTCGAAAAAAATGTGGCAATAATACGTGATGGTATGTTTGTGAATTACACGGAGTTATGAAAATCCAGCACTGCCTACTAAGGTGATGAAGATTTATCTGGCACTATGGAGCATGTGGCTACGATTTGTATATATTTTGTATGGGTGTACTAAATGATTTTTAAGATGGCCGAGGGGAAGGGGCGCATGTCGATTACTTATCTAATTGATCAAACTAATTAGTTAATTATTTATTGTGATACTTGGGATCGTGTTGGAGACCAAATAATTATAATGAAGTTAACTAAATAAAGATGACATAAATGAAAAAAAAATAAGTGGTCAATGTTTCTTTAAATTTGGTATTAATTAGGACACTGGACACTTGTCTATGATAGAAATGAAAAGTGAATCAATATGATTTAATGATAGTTAAATGATTAAATTAACAGATCATGAAACATTAAGGTAGTTGAAAGTATTTTAACGATATTTTGAGTTGAATGTTACAGGTTATTTTGTATCGGTTGATAAACCAATAGTTGCTAAGACCTTCCTTCATAAAGAGATATTATTAATATTTATTTATGGGTATATAGTTGTTATTGACTCTAGGTTATATGGATAGTTATAATACCCTGTTTAGTTCATTGATAGCTCTTCATACTTTTCATAATATAAGACATTGATAGAACTTATTGTTACTAATATAGTTGAACATGTTATATTATCTTGCAAACATTGATAAAGATATTGAGTTTAATTGTTAATGTAATGTAAAAGAATCTATTGTGGTTTTTATTTCATTTGGTACTATTGATTGGGTTATGTTAGCATTTTGGGGAGACGTAACTAATATTCTTGTACTGGGCCATGACCCGTTGTGTAAACTAACCATTCATAATAGGTTTGAGATTTTAGGAGTGGATCGAATCTTAAAGATCAAGTTGGAGTTTGGAGATATAATTTATGCATGGTTTAGTCTCCTTTTCATTGTGTATTTCATATGGGACAACTTTTAGATTTATGAGTTGCTTGTTACTCCAAAGTTATATTTGGGATATTGTATTAAGAATTTTTTATATTGTTGGATTATTAAAAGATGTTGTAGTTGGAATGTATATTTGATAATCGTTTATAGTGTTATCTCATACTTCTTATATTGTAGGAAAAAAAATTAGTGTCTCATAATTATGTCACGTGCTAAGAATGATATTTTAAATTATAGAAATTTGTATATTTTAATATTTGGATTGATAAACTCTAATATTAAAATATGTGTGTTATTACAGCCTCTGATTCCTCTGAGAAACCTATCGAAGCCTCGGACACCACTCGAGAAAACTCACACAAAGCCACGGACTCCACCCAAGAAAACTTTGAAATAAGCCTCAAACTCATCTAATCACACCTCTACAATTCCTCCAATTACACCCTAGAAAACTCTAAACCAAATTCTCCAAATGCTCAAATCAACCCACCAAAGCCTCGGACTCTACCCGAACAAACCTTCATAAATCCTTGTAATCCACCCGAGTAAACCCTCTCAAAATCCTCAGAGTCCTGTGAGTAAACCAAA
The DNA here is from genome assembly GCA_949130495.1 of Sambucus nigra. NCBI lineage: Eukaryota > Viridiplantae > Streptophyta > Magnoliopsida > Dipsacales > Adoxaceae > Sambucus > Sambucus nigra. The sequence continues at coordinate 194,023,765 of OX422223.1, forward strand.
CCAAAGCCTCGGACCCCGCGTGATAAAACCAAAGCCTCACACTCTATTGAGCATCTCATAAAGCCTCGGACTCCACCTGAACAAACTTTTAACCAAAGCCTCATAATCCTCCAAGAAACCTATCAAAGCCTTGGAACTGAGATAACCCATACAAATACTCAAACTCTCATTGAGAAAACCTAAAAAAAACTTAAACTCATCTGAGGAACTGAGTCAAGCCTCATAGTCCCCAGAGCACCTCACTAAAGCCTCAGACTCTAATCGAGAAAACCTATCGAAGGCCTTAGACACTTCTAAGCAGCCATAATTGTAGTGACAAAATGCTTTGGGCACATTATACCAAGCCTCAAAATCCACCCGATAAAACCCTAACCACCACCACCACACTTTTGAGCACCATACCAAAGCCTCAGAATTCACCCAACCAAACTAAACCAAAGACTCACTTAGGCAAAGCCTTCACTAATTTTTGGCCTAATGGAAATCCCCTTAACTATACCAGGCTTGGAGGGATATTGAAAAATCCATACATATCTCTACCTTTCCCAGCATAACCAATCTCTTGGATCATGCACTACCCATAGAGATATATGTACCACATTCCAATCGTATTATAAATTATGCGATAATTCTGAATCCATTTTGATGATCCCTCCGACTCTGCATCAATGAACCCCTGATATAACCTCACTAAAATAGTTGTTTCCCCTCACTCAGTCACCGAACCTAAAATAGGAAGCCACGCACTTTGAAAAATCTAATCCCCGATGTGATAAAAAATACAAAACCCCATATTTCAACAAAAATTACAATCCCTATGTAAGCTAATATAAGAAGCCCTAAGCTTCATATGATACGGCCCCCTATGAAACCTAAAATAGGAAGTCCTGAACTTTAAATAATTTGGTCCATTATGAGACATAAAATAGGAAGCCCTGAGCTTCGAACAATCTAGTCCCCTATGCGACCTAAAATAGGTGTGACAGCCCGAATATAATTATGATTAATTATGCTTAAATCATGCCTAGCTTATGTGATATGATTAGTGTGTTATTAATACATGTGATGTTAATTTATTATGTTTAGTCTAATCCTACCTTCAAAAAGCATGAAATGTCGAATTAGTTACAAATACAAAATTTTGAAGGTTTCGGTAGGAATGTTCATGTTTAAGGATAGTTTTGACCTTATGACATAATAATTGACTTAAGGTGAAAACTATATAGTTGTAGACAAGTGAGTTATGGTTGTAACACAACAGACGGTGTGTGAAACGGAGGTTCGAGTGAGAAGTTATACCAAAATTACGAAACAAGGGCAAAATAGTCCATCCGTTAAGTAGTATTTTGTCTTATTATGGCAACAAATGTTTTATTCTCATTGGTTGGGAAGGGTGGTGGATTTGGCCGACCTTAAACCCTTAGAATTACCTCTTTATTCATCCAAAATGCAGCCATGAGAGATTTTAAGCTTAAGGAAAGAGAAGTAGGAAGTTAGGAAGAAAAAGTGAGGAGAAAATTGAAGAAAATTCATAGAAAATTACGTAAAAGCCCCGAAGGTAATTCTAACTGCAAATCTTATTGTTTTTCTTATATTTATGTTTTAGATGATAGAAACCATAATTTTTTTACTAAACTTTCAGCCCTTGATATATATGTTTGGTTAGATGAAAGTTTAAGTTAAGTTTAATGTATAAAACCCTAAAATTGCTTTGTTTAGAAACTTTATTTATTCAAGCTTCCATATATTTTTGTATATTTACTGGAATTGATTGATTCCAATTGGAGATTAACCTGGACTCGTATATGTATGACATATCCGAAAATCATGTGAAAATACGAAGAAATGAGTCTTTGGTGAGAGTTTGAAATTCGGGTATGAAATCTGCCCTAAGGGTGAAAATATGCCCGCCATGTGTTCGGTGTTTTACTTGACATAGCAAAAGAACCTTAAAAATTATGAAAATTTAATTTTATATTTTTTTATATGTTTACTAATGTTGGGTGAAATATCATATAAATTTATGATGTAGAGAAATTATGGAAATTCGTGGAAGTTGAATGAACGATAAGAGGGACTATAGGGCAGATTTGCCATGTGGTGAAGAAATGAGCATATCTTGCTCTACGAGACCTAAAATGATGTACCGTCTTTTGTATTGGAATACTAATATGACAAGGATTGAATTTCCAAGAATAAATGAATTTATATTTGGTCTATGATTTGGATATGTTAAATATACTAGCATGAATTTGGATGGGACTTCACTTGTGATAAATGATTTGAATGGAATCATGTGATGCTTATGGATTGAATTATGTTTAAATCGTTCTTTGGATTATTGATATTATTATGATGATACTAATATTTTAAGAATGATAGGAAGGGAAGAAGAGCTGAATGGACAAGTACTGGATAAAGGCAAGGGCAAAGCCAGTTAAACTGCCAAGGTGAGTGTACTTATGATTTGGTTCATATATAAATATGAATATAGCTCTAAGAGTGGATTTGTTTGAATACTTCGGTATTCAGGATTTGTTTGGATATTAAAATATTCAGGATTTGTTTGGGTCTCATGATCCAGGATTGGTTTGAATACTTCGGTATTCAGGATTTGTTTGGATATTAAAATATCCAGGATTTGTTTGGGTCTTATGATCCAGGATTGGAATTGGACAAAGATCCAATGATTTGTTGGAACTAATGTTCCAGGATTTGTTATTGCCAATGGGCAGAATTGTTTGGATCTTATGATCCAGGATTTGTTATTGCCAATGGGCAGAATTATTTGGATCTTATGATCAATGATTTGTTATTGCCAATGGGCAGGATTGTTCAGATTTTATATCTACATATTCGATATAGAATTGTTATTCTATTGCAGGGAAGGAGTACCTCACTAAGCTTAATGCTTACGGTTTATATTTTAACAATTTCAGGTCATACGCTGCCAGCTAGGATACCATATGACCGGTAGCTTTGAGAGTTGCACCGTTGGAGAGAGCTGGGGTTTAAAAATGGGATTTTATCGTTGTCACACTGAAGATTTTAATATACTCACACATTGTATATATTGATTTAGTATGGATTGAGTTGATCATAGTTAATCACGGTATTGTATGTTCCCTTAATTATGACTCTGATATTGAATTTTATGATATAAGAATAATATTATGTTCATTATGCACATTATGTAGGAAAATATTGATGAATGAATCATATTTCCAATGGGCCCAAGATTATGATCTAATTATTCCAATAACAAATGATTAGTATGGATATTGGGTTTTGGGGTGTGACAATAGGAATCCTCATGCTTTGAACAATCAGGTCCCAGATTCTCTTTGAGAAAGTTAAAGTCAAAATTTGAGATACCTTGCACTCCATCACAGGTCATCGTGTGACCTCAAAAGGCACCTTCAAATCCTCGCACTTTATGCCATCCAGCCCCCTTTGTGACCTAAAATAGGAAGGAGTTGGAATATCCTAAACTCTTTGATAAAATAAAAGTCAAAAGTCGGGATACCCTACACTCCATCACAGTTCACCATGTGACCTCAATCAGTAATTTTAAAACCCTGTGCTTTGTTCATCTGGCACCTTATGCGACCAAAAATAGGAAAGAGTTGTAATATCTCGAACTCCTTAAGAAAGTAAAAGACGAAGGCCGGGATACTCAATACCCATTGTTGGTCCTGCACTCCACGTTCATGTTCTCTTTCATTATAGGCCCCCATGCGACCACAATAGAGACCCTTCAAGCCTCGATGTAAAGTCATGCACCCATCGTCGATCCATTACTGCACCTTTAGGTTCTCTATCATCATAGGTCCCTATGTGACCTCAATAGAGATCTTCTAAGCCTCGACATAACATTGAGAACCCATTATCAGTCCCACACCACACCTTCGGGTTCTCTATCATCAAAGTTCCCCATACGACCTCAATAAAAACCTTACAAGCCTCTATGAAATGTTGAGCACCCATCATCGATTCAGCACCGTACCTTCAATTTATCTATCATCGTCGTCCCCATGAGACCTCAATAAATACCTTCCAAGCATAGACATAATTTTAAGCATCTATCATTGGTCCTACACTGCACATTTAGGTTATATCTCATCACAGGTTCCCACGCGACCACAATAACGACCTTCCGACTCTTGATCATACATCGATCACCCATAGTAAAGGACCTAAACCCTTCCATCATTGTCATTCGATCTGATTATTAATTTTGGCGAAGAGTATCCGTATGTGCACACGCCCCATCGATGACCTCTGTAAACACGCCAAACTTTAACTATGTTAATCATATAATCTGTTGGCCTTCCAAAACACCTTAAAATGATCTCCCAAAAATCTTACTCTGGCTGAGTTCACACCGTAATTTTCTCAAAAATACGTGGGCACTCTAAAAATACATATAACAATATACTTAAGGGTCCCACTAAGTCAAAAAAATAACAAAAACTATAAAAAAGTCCAAATCCCCAAACAGAACATGCGTTAGGAATTTGACTACGCAGTTAAATTAGTTGACTACTATCTTAATTATCTCACTCATCATTGCATATCCTTACCATATATAAATAAATCTTTTTGGATTTGGCTGCATGACTAACTAATCAAGCGCACGATTAAAAAAGTGGGACACTTATAACCAAATTAATAGAAGATCTTTGGGGATGGTAATCACTTAACCGCATGGTTAATGTGCCAATTAAATGTGCACTTAAAATTTCTAGATCCGACCCTATAAAGAGAATCCACCCCATTGGCCCCCCAAACCCAATGTTGATAAGGTTTTCTAAAAATCCTTCTTTCCCGAGAACTGTCTCGAATATTCTAAGTGAAGTCCTGACATTCTGAAAAAGTCACTTAAAATAACTAAGAAAAGTCATACCTCTACCCAAATCAGTAAATAAGATCTTTCAAAGTTAGAACTCATCGGACAATACCACTTTAACGGGGTCATTCCCACACCAAAATCTCAGCTCACGCTCTAAGATTAAACATTGGAAATCCTAATCCTACATCTAAAACAAGTATTAGGACTTAAAAATACTTATATTAGTATTGCTGGGAAAAATAACTTGGGATTCACATTTAAAATGCCAAAAAAAAATCATCCCTAAAGATTTTTGATTATCCATGAATGGAAAAGAAATCAAGAAATAGGTTTAAAGATTAAACCTAGGGTTTCAAGAATGCAATACCTTTGCAAATCATTTTGTGATTCATATGAGGAGACAGAGGTTAAAGATGATGAAATCTTTACTGCCCTCCAAGGTATCCGAAAACCTTGCTAACCTATTATAAAGCTAGGATCTTCTAGTGTATGATCCTACCCAAAGCTAGGTAGGTGTGTGGGAACCTTTTGAGATGAATATCCTTCCTTATGAGTGAGATATGGTTGTCTCACTCTAGTACTCCTCATAAAAAAGTGAATTGTATTTTCTCTCACCCCTATCAAACCTTAATGATGAGTAATTCACTTTAAAACTCATTCCCACACCTTTATATGTAAGTACAAAAGGTGGGCTTGGTCCAAACTGGGTTTATTGAGACTTTGGGCCTAACTAATGGGACATGTGGACTACATTAGGAACCCAAGACATATAATTAAATTAGCTCCAAATAAATAGTCAAAAATCTTAATTACAATTACCGTAATCTATTTTCTTTATTTATTTAATCATAATTAATTACACAAAACAATTATGACTTCATCCAAATTTAATTGTCTCAAAAATCTCTCGGATATAATGAGGTCTTATTTTCATCATTGATTATGATATATAATATGATTCCCCACGTTAAATGTCTGATACTAGCTTGGTCAAATAAATTTAATGTTGTAAGGGATATCACACCCAAAATAAAAGAAATACTATAGTTCAACCCCCAGAAAGTAATTTGAATGCGATTAACACAGGGAACACAATATGTACGTGGTTTGGTAGATCATCCTGCCTACATCCACGGGGAAGGAGGGGGAGTAGTTTATTTCTTGAAAGAACAAAGACGATTGGAGTGCTAGCGTTAATAGTTGAGAATCTAAGTTATCGTGTGAAGGATACAAAATCAATACCATCAAATGGGGTGAGGTCGCCCTTATTTATAACTATAAGGATCATCTCCTCCTAGGTCTCTTAAGGTTAATCCTATTTAAAAGTTATACAAGTCATAGAGTCCTATTAGGAATAGTCGTCCGCGTCATCTACCTGATCTTCCTAGATTTCTACTTATCTCCCCCAAATGTTTTTCCGACTAAGTTTATAGTCCCTCTAACCTCCATGTATCTACCATGGCATATATTCCATTATATTACTTTTAATTGCCCCCAAGACACGGTTGGTCGGATAATAAGCTAATCGAATTAGTCTTTCTAGTTGTATATCGCCACACGTTACCATAGATTTTTTCAACCGTCATTTCCAACTTCACACGTGTTCACTTTTGCAAGTGGGCATGTGAAAGTAAGTAATGATTACCTACTGTCATGCATGCTTCCTATTTCTTGGACATCACAAACCATCAGACTAATGATGGTGCATGTGCGCGGTGCCCAATTGATGGATGACGGTTAACTTAACGCTGTTAAGGGAAGGTATAAAGGAGACAAAACCTTATATCTTAAGCATTTCAACTGAAGCAAGGTATATCCATGCCTCTCTTATCTCTACACTTCATCTTTGTGAGAGCTTATCAGTCTTAACATTTTTATTTATTTCTTCCACGTAATTCCACCATGTCCAAGTGTGGAAGATAATATAAAGTTTTTACCACAAATAGCTTTCGATAATTTTGTACGATGTACTTCATTCTTGATAATGTCAATATTAGGGTTTCACCAGAGGATGAGGACCTTATTCGCCTAAAAAATGTTGAAGTTTCCCTTATGACAGTGGCCATACTGGAATGAGGTTTATTTTCCTTTCCACTCATTGTTGGTGGAAGTACTCCACTATTATGGAATACTTACATCTAGGCAAATGGTAGTTTCCACCGGATTATGATGAGAACAGTTACGATCAACAAGATTTGTGGGACCAACCATGATCTTAATGAAATCTAGTATTATTATGACTTAAGGGATTCCTCAAGGGTTGATATGTACCATTTCTAAGCTAGGGATATGTCCCACAACCTGGTAACGTATTTTTCGAGATCACAGAAGGATATCCATGTGTTTTTTATGTCTTTGTATGGTGAGAATTATAATGGTCTTCTAGGTTCCTTCGAAGAAGGGGAAACTTGGAAGGTTGTCCACCATTTCTGTAAAAATTGTGCTTAGTTATGTGTTTTTACTGATTGGCTTCTCTTTTAATGCAGATTGGTTCACAAATTGCAAGCCAAAAGACTACCAAGTTAACTTAAAATATCTTGAGCTTGTTTGGACAAGGTGAACTTTAGTCAATGTTCATCCATAATGGAGAGAAGCCCATATTTTTCTTAGGTACGAACTAACCACTAATTTGGTCAAGATATTCACTGTTGTTCCCGAGGTCACTGTAGCAGATTACAAAATGGTTGGCAACAAATTTATCCCCACGTCCACTCTCGTGTCGAATGAAGCCACACAAGGGGTTTAGTTAGTTGAAAAATCTCCTTATGTTATTCCAACCGATTCCATGGATGAACAAGGTAAGGAGGTAGGATACGAGGAAGATTCATTTTTTGTATGCATAAATCCATTTTTTCCTTTTAGGGAGACTAGCACTTCTGGTTGTCCTAGGGACGAAGTAGAAGTAGATGAGAATATATGCACCGGGACATCACCATTCTACCTATCCCAGAAGATATGGAAGACGTGATGAGCTGAAAAAGGAAAATAGTAGGTTTGGATGCTGCCCGGGCTAACTTGAAAAAATATGGGTCCCTATAACAACATGTCAAACAGACAGCGGCCGGGTGGAAAAAGATGGTAATGACCCTCAGAGATAAGAAAGCCCAAGACCTTAAACATTGAAAAACTAAGTAGGCCGAGGAGGCCAAAAAGAGGAAGACGTATAAGAATCCAGTGGATTCTTGTACCCCTATTACTCCCACTATATCGAACCATTTTATCACCATCAATGAAAGTAAAAAAGCTAAGACTCCTTTGCCACAAAGTAGTAGAAGTCATCCATGGGAGATCTTCTTCATGAAAGGTAAAAAGTTTATCACCAGCATTGACTTGGCTCATAGTGCCGTGGAGGTTTCTTGCTCTGTTTCTTCGGAAAAGATGTTTCCCTCTGACATAACCGAGCTGAGAAGGTTCTCAATTGAATACCTCAATAAGGAAGCCCTTCGCCACAATGTCTTGGTAAGTTTTCTTCCCCACTTGGTCTTTGAATTTGTGATTTTCTCAAGATAATTTCTGCCATTTCTTTTTATGCAGGCTCTATAGGTCTCATAGGAGATCAAAAATCGAGCTGACTACTTTAAAAAAAGCAATTACTAGCTCTTTGAGTTGAATAATAGCTTAAAGAATAAGTTGTCAAACAAACAGACGTATGTGAACAACCTTATCAAAGAGCTTAAGGATGAGACGGCTACTAAAGACACAGTTGTAGAGGAGGGAGAGAAAACTCAATTTGAGTTTAGCCGAGTGGACTCTGAGTTGTCTAAATTGAGTACTGCCTTATATCAGAAGGTGTTGTAGAAGTCAATATGCCAATAGCAGGAAAGGGTTTTGGAGATAGATAGAGAGGATGACCTTAACAAGGCCTAAGACGAAGGATTTGAGGTGGCAGTCCAGGAAGTTGCATCGCAATTGAACTATCATGAGTCTATTGCTTTCAATAAAGGTTGGGTTAACGACCTTCAAAAAGGAAAAGTCCTAAAATTTGATCTGACCTATGCCAAAAATCTACTATTATCAAATCCAATGGTGGGTGACCTCGAGGCCCCGACCGTCGGCCCAACAGCCATCGATCTTCCTGCTGTAGAGGAAAATTATCCCATGGGGGATTTTGGTAGAGACTTGAGGTCTTCATCGATCACCCAAATCTTTTTGTGGGGACTTTTCCTAATGCAAGCCTGGGAGAGGTCAACCTTAGCTCTTAGTTAGGTTTTTTCCTAGTTTTGCTCTACCTTTGTAAACCGTTTGGTCACCCTTTTGTAGGCCTATGGAGATTTTATTCTATCAATAAAAGTTTTTATGTTTAATTTGTTATCTAAGTTTGCATTATTATTTCACGTATGGCATTTTATTTTACTAATTGTGCCTCTCCAAAATATGTCAGTAGATTGTATTTAACCCTTGTAGTTTATTTTGATAATTCATATATTTGTCGATTACACCAACTCTCACTAGTTAGTTTGATCATCAATTATTAATATGTGCCTCAGATAGGGACGACCATTTTTTCTTGAGTTATACCATAAACTTTATAGAATGTTTTGCCTGTTCAGGGCCGACCAGACCAACTTAGTTTATACCACCATTCTCATGTAGGTTTAGTGCCAGGTTCCTAGGCAACCGACTTGTTATAGGTCATCCAACCAGGACAATTTAGGTTATACCACCACTATCATGTGGTTTTAGTGACAGGTTCCCCTACAACTGATTTATTTTAACTTATACGATCAGACCAACTCAGGTTATACCACCATTCTTAGGTGGTTTTATTGTCAGGTTCCTAGGCAACTGACTTGGTTAAAGTTATACCACCGCTTAAGGGGATTTAATGCCAAGTGTAGGCTACTAACTTAGGTCTAAGTTATACCACCTAATTTCTAGGTGGGTTTTTGCCTCTTCTAGGCTGACCAGTGTAACTTGGGTTGTACCACAGCTTTCTGGTGGGTTTAATGTCAGGTTCTCATGTGACTGACTTGTTCTATGTCGTACCACTTCTTGAGTAAGTTTGATGCCCAATATAGGTGATCAATTTACATCGAAGTTGTACCTCTTAATTCTTAGGTGGGTTTTTGCCACTTCTAGGCCGACCAACCCAATTTAGGTTGTACCATTGTTTTTAGGTTAGTTTAGTTCCAGGTGCTTAAGCGATCGACTTATTCTAACGTGTACAATTAGTTGCGTGGGTTTGGACAAATAAAATAATGAAACACAATTTGCCAAAGAAATTCTTCCAATAATCAATCAATCATCTTGTTGTGCAGTAAAAGAAAAAGTGTTCCTAACTCATACCTAATGATAAAATTTTCGAAGGTTCATAGAAATCCATAACCTTGGGACTATTATTTCATCTAACTCCTCCACATTATAGGAACTGCCATAACTTTTTAAAGCTACTCTGTAGAGGCCTTTCCAGTTCGGCACCAACTTTTCATCTAAACACTTTCAGTATGAGACTTGGGAATCTAATCTCTAGTGGGATGATGGCCTCTATTCCATAATCTAAAGAGTAAGGTGTTTCCTTGGTCGACCTTCGTGGAGTAGTCATGTACACCTAAAAGATGAATGGGAATTCATCCCCCCATCGTCCTTTAGTATTTACCAATCAACGATCGATTCCTGATGGAAGAGTATTGTTAGTAATCTCGATTTAGCTGTTGCACTCAGGGAACACTACTGATGCATAGTTAATTATGATCTCATGTTCTACAAAAAAGTCTCAAAATATGTTGTTGTCAAACTATGTTCCATTGTCAGCGACCAGTGTTGTTGGGATCCCAAACCTTATAATGATGTTCCTCTAGACAAATTACATGGAATCTACTGCTCTGATGTGGGTGAGTGGCTTTGCCTTCACCTATTTTATAAAGTAGTCAGTTACGGTGATCAGATACTTCCTATTGCCAAGTTTTATCGGTAGTAGTCCCACAATATCCATGCCCCATTGAGTAAAAGCCCAAAGACTCATGAGTATGTTTAGGTCTCCAAGTGGTTGATTGATGATCGGAGAGAACTATTAGCACTTGACGCACTTATGGGCATACTTCAAAATGTCTTTTTTCATAAAGGGACACCAATATCCCTAGGAGATTGCTTTGTAGGAGAGAGAATTTCCCCTATGTGTCTCAACAAATGCCTTCAAGCATCTCGATTTGGTATAGACGGATGCACTTCAAGAGAGGATCGGTGTATAATCATCGATAAAATTTTCCTCGCTAACTTGATTTTTTACTTCTACGCCTCTTTGTTTTCTGATGGTAATTCCCAATCTTCAAATAGGTGAAGATTGGATCCATCCATAAAGGGACTGCCTTGACCTGCAAAATACCCAGTAATATTTTTGAATCATTAATACTCAGTCGATATATGTACTCCACTTTAATTATTCTCTCCAAGTCGGTATCAATGGCGGATGCTAAAGTAGCCAATGCATCCCTATGACTGTTACTATTCCTTAGTAGCTTCCCCACTGAAGAAGACCTTAACTGTTAAAGGTGGTTCCTTGCTTTATCTTTGTAAGTGAACATCCTGGGTTTTATGGCTCTATATTCCTCATTGATTTAATTTGTGATCAGTCGAGAGTCACAGTACATTATTTATATGGTGAGATTCTAAGTTGATTGATCTTTGGAGACTATGGATCATTGTTTTGTATTTAGACTTATTTTTGGAACCTTTAAAATTGAGTCTGACTGTTTGCTCTATAAGGTAACCTTGGGGAGTGAAAAATACGATTCCAACTTTGGTATCACGTGCATTATGTACACCATCAATGAACAATGTCCACTTGTTCCTCGATGATGGCTACTGATTTTAAAATTGGGTTTGTCTCTTGCTCCTGATCCTTTCCTAGTGGTAATGCTAAGAACTTGGCTATAAAGTAGGTCAGAATCTTCCCATTGATGGCATTTCGTGACTCATACTTGACATCTAATTATGTGAGCTCCAAGGACCACTTTGTCATTATATTAGAGGGATCTTATTTACTGAGAGCTTTTCTTTAGGTATAAGTCGTGAGGACGATTATCGTGTGTGCATCAAAGTAATGTCTCAATTTCCTGGTCATTGTTACTGATGCAAGAACCATCTTCTCAATATGAATATATCTAGTTTCTGCCTCAAGAAGAGTATGGATAATATAGTAATCTGTCATCTGCTCTCCATCCAAAAATAACATCGATGTTATGCTGGTGGCATTATTTGAGATAGCCAAATACAAATAAAGGTCTTCCTAGATCATGGGATTTGACAGAATTAAGAGGAGATCCCAAATACTTTCAAATTTCTTCAAGTGATCGATCGCACTCCTTTATCCAGACTGTTGAACTTACCTTCTAGTGCTTGGAAGAATGATCGACATTTATCTAATGACCTAGATATGAACTAGTTCAGGGTGAGAACCTGCACATCTATGATGTTATTAAGCCTCTTGACATCCCACGGAGATTTTATTTGATATAGATTGGAATTTATTCCTCTTTGCATCACCAAGTACCCTAGGAACTTTCCTGATCTTATTCGAAGACATAATTGGAGGCGTTCAACTTCATCCTGTATTCCTTGAGAATTTTGAAGTTTTTTATCAAATCCTTGATGTGTTCCTTGATAAACATATCCATAGTTGACCTGATCTTCCTCTTAAACATCCTAGTCACAAGTCGTTCATAGGTAGTCCCTACATTCTTCAAACTAAATGGTATTACTTTGTAATAATAATCCCTAAGGTTGTGATGAATGAGGTTTTATCTTGATCCGGGCTGAATAGTAGTAAATAATGATGCCTTGAGTAGGCTTCCATGAAACTCATGTGCTAGTGTTCGATGACTGAATCCATGAGTTGATCTATCCATGTCAAAGGAAAACTCTCATTTAGGTAATATTTGTGGCAATCGGTGAAGTCCATGTATACCCTTCACTCTTCGCTCTTCTTCTTGACCACAACAGTATTGGAGATCTAATTCGATAATTAGACCTCCCTAATGGAGACAACCTTGAGGAGGTTATCAACTTCAATTTTAATAGCTTTAACTTTCTCCAGTGTTGACTTCGTTAGCTTCTGTTTGATTGGTCGGATAGTTAAATCCACATGCAGTCGATAACAAGTGATGTTTAAAACTATCCCCGGGAGATCATAGGGTTATCAAGTAAATACGTCAGTGTTGGTTCTAAGAAAATGGACGAGATGCTCTAATTCATCTTTAAATAGTTATGATCCGATAAAAAATTATTTATCAAGTTCAGATAAATCTGGAGGAATGATGGTGAGTTCCTCAATAACTCATTCACCGGGAGTTAATCGGGTTTCTTCGACTCCCGATCTAATGCCCTTTGTCTACTATTTAGGTTTTTTATCCTACCAATCTTCATCATTATAAATCTTCTTAGACTAATCTTACTTTATCTTTATGGCAAAATGAAGAAATTGCGAGCCGCTGCTTAATCTCCCTTGATTTCTATTAATTTCTGGTCACTTAGGAACTTGAGTTTTTAGTGGAGGGATGAGGGGATGGATTTCATATCGTGGAGCCAACCTCTGCCAAGTATAACACTCTAGGGTGATCCAGATTGAATAACATAGAACTTTATCTCGTGGCTAACTAGGTGGATCTTAACTGGCACCTTGATCTTCCCCAAATGAGTTTCTACATCTCTGTTAATACCGATCAATGGCCCAACCTTAGTGTCGAGGTCTTTGATGATGTAGTCAATCTTGTACAGTAAACTCACGTACATGATCTCGGACGAACTTCCTTAATTGATCAGAATACTTCTCATATTAAAATTGGTTATTCACGATGTCAAGACCAATATGTCCTTGTGCAGTAAGTTCACGTCGACCAAATCGTCATCGTTGAACATTATAGCCCGATCAAGATCCATATCCTTGTGCTCTACTTTGGCTATGATCGGCTTATAAACTTCCGCCTATAATGCCTCTTAGATGCAAGATGGAATTTTAACTCTCTCCCTGATTTTTTTATGGGTGCACTATGTAGGATTAGTGTAGCCGTGGATGGCACTCATCAATCCTGTAGGCAGGAGGTCATCACATTCCTTCTGAACTGCATTTATCTTCACCATTAACTTGGTTTTGGCAGAATCTATACATTCTTTGAGGTGCCCAACTTGGACAAGCTCCTCCAAGTGTTTTTTGAACATCTTATAATTTTACGTAAGGTATCCATGGTCATGGTGATAGGTGCACCTCAGGTTGGCATCCCGGTTTCCCGAATCACTTGCCATCTTGGGAGGTCTCTTGAAAAATGGCTTGTCATTGATTTGAGGAATTATATTGTAAGTGGGATCCTTGAATAAAGTCTCCCCAACCTGGAGATAATTTTCCCTAGTCTGTGTCTTGGATCACCCCTTGCCAGCGTCATTTGGTGGTCCCTTCTTTCCTACAGCAAACTAACTTCCTCCCTTGTAGGTTTTCTTATCATTGCTCCTCGTCTTATTAGAACCTTAATCGACCGAAGATGAGTTCATCCTCAACTTTGGCATATTTTTAATACTTTCCATGAGGTCATCCATAGTCGATGATGGCCTCTTCGTCAATAATTGGTATAGGTCGTCCGACCTGAGAAAGCCGAATTTAAAGTATGATATGGAGAGTTATTCATTACGGTCATATTCCTCGTTGAACAACTCCCGGTACTATTGTGCATACTTTCTGAGATTTATCCATTATTTATTTTAAGATTGATCAATGAGGCCATCTTCTTAACCACTTTACTGGTGGTAATAAAGCAGGTTGTGAACTACTCGACCAACTCCTTGAATAAGGAGATTGATTTGGGGGCCACCTTCTTGAACCATTTGATCACGATCTATCCTAAAGTTGAGGTAAATAATCGACACATAAAGGGATCATTATGGCTGTAGGGTGACATTGTCTGGCTATAATGCTTGATGTGGTGAGCGGGATTTGCTTTCCCGTCATAAGTGGTAATCTTTGGAACCAAGAACTTCTTCAGCTTCTCCGCAAGTTCTATGTCAAGAGTGAAAGGAGAGGCATCACCATATCCTAGTGTCTTCCTAGCAAGATCTTTTAGAGTTAGATCTAAATTAGTCTTTAGTTGTCCCGATGATTCTTTGATGATGAGATTTTAAAGTTCTTCACTCCTGATTTGGTTCAGATATGTTTCTGATCTAGCCAATCTACTGCTCTGTGTGGACTCGAATGGCCAAACCTATTGATGATTGTTGCTAACGGAGTTATATACTAGCGAATGATGAATATATTGAGATTAGAGTGAACTGCATAGGGACTTCTGGATCTAGAGGCCCTCTAAGTATAAATGGACCAGTTGTTTCTTATAGATCGGATCCTCCTCCTTTTGTGACGTTACAGAGTACAAGAATAAGAACTACGCTCTTCTGATTGCTGATTCAATTACCTACTCAAATGGGCATTCACCTGATCACGTTATTTTAGCCTTTATTCATAAATACTAGCCACCCGGGGGTCTGATCTCTTGATAGGTTATTCAACAGAGGGAGTTTAGTGTCGGCAACTAGGTTCAAATCTTCTAGACGAGCGACCCCTTAAACTAGATAGATAAGGAAGAGGAGGAAATCTCATAAGAGATAGCTCCCTCCTAATGACTTGTATCTATAACTGAACAAGGCTTCACATGTGTGAATGGTGAGATTGATTAACACTCATATTTATTATAGGGTTGACGATTCCTCAGTGGTGAGAATTTAGAGTTTACTATAAACGGAGCCAAATTGAAGGAAATTATCACACCCACAATAAAATAAATATTATAGATCAACCCCATAAAGTAATATGAATGTGATTAACATAGAGAAAATAAGATGTATGTTGTTCGACAGATCGTCCCACCTATCTCCATGGGGAAGGGAGGGAGAGTAGTGTATTTCTTGGAAAATAAAGACGATTGAAGTGTTGGGGTTACTAGCTAAGAGTCCAAGTCATCGTGTGCATGACTCAAAATTCATACCATCAAATGGGGTGAGGTCTCCCTTATTTATAAGTATAAGGATCGTCTCCTTCTAGGTTTCCTAAGGTTAATCCTATTTATAAGTTATTGAGTCCTATTAGTACTAGTCGTTCCACATAGCCTACCTGATTTTCTTAGATTTATACTTATCTCCCCTAAATGTTTCGTTGACTACGTTTGTAGTCCCCTCCAACTACCACGTATGCGTTTGTAGTACCCCCAACTTCCACGTATCTGTTATATGGCACATATTTGTCTATATTCCCTTCATCTGTAAATCTATTTTAACCAATATCTAATAAATTCCTTAATTCTCACATTTAACTAATTTACTACTCCCCCGAGCTTATAAAATAATCCATCGGCCAGGTTTTACTTGGTGCAAACAAAATATATAAGTGTATCAAGGAGTATCACAATCCATGGTATTCGCTGGATGTGGATTACTCCTAAGTATGATCTCAAACCTACTCACACAACTATCACCCAATATGCAAGGATCATTCGACTTGATATAAAATCAAATCGCTCACATAGCAATCAAGGTGACATATAGGCAAGCATTCCAATCCTTATAATTCTCGGGATTAAGAATGTATGCACCCTTCATAATGGTGTGAGATTGCTTGAGTCTAATTAAGACACCCCTTAGACTCAAATCTCACGGGTGGCCATGTTCAATACATTCTTGGGATGTAGAGATGACAATCCACTATCAAACTATCATAAAATATCTAGAACCATCATATAGGTTCCTATAGTTTAATATAAACTGCTAGGATTGCATCGAAACTATTCTGATAGGAAGTAAACTCTCTATCTAGGTTATAAACGTTTTAACAATGATAAAACTAGAATTTTGATCTCCTAGTGAACAACTCGAATCCGAATCACCGGAATTCCTACTAAGCTCTATTGACTAATATGTGTACATAATGTTCCATCCAAATATAAGGCATTCTCATAAATATGATTATTATTCTAGAATGAACTGACACACATATACTGAAAAGTAAATGACATACATAGCTTTAAGAATAAAACTCTAATAATCTCCCACTTAGTCTTAAAGTCATGTATCCAACTCCCAACCCATCTAGACGGTTGCCTAATGGTAGAGGATTACCCGAGTGTTATCTGATGCATCATTGGTAATAAATATATCACCTTCTTGTTCGATTTATCAAACTAGGTAAAACCCATACACATTTTTCTTAACCCTTTTATGGGTTACCGGTTCTCTCGAACTTGTAATCATACTGTCACGGACACTAAAAGGGTAATAGCTAATTGCACTTGAAGGAACCTCACCCAAGTTACTTAGGAAGTAACCAATCCAAATAACCTATTTGGTTGTTTTTGAAGTGACAACAACTTTTGCTTCCTTGGTGGAGTTAGCAATACAAGATTGTTTCACGCTCTTCCAACTTATAGCTCATCCTCCTTAGGTAATTTCGAGATAAAAAATGTGGAATCCTTATCTGAATAAAAACCTTAGTCTTTGTTACTAAAAGGTATAAGACTATAGACTAGAATATTTTGATCACGTCGAAGGAATAATATATTTTGGTTAAGTACGCAATATGGCATGCCTGAAGCAACTGCCCACCGAACCATTAGGTATATTTTCATTCCTTTCATCCTAATCAAGTATCCTAGGAGATTGATTCCTAAATAGAATGATTCTATATTTGTGTAGACACCCCATTCGCATACCCCCTAAACTTTCCTTAGGTCCCTAGCACCTCCCTTCATCATTATAAACATAAGTCATATCCCAGGTACTAACCTAGAGGCCATCGGACGCTCCCAGGCTCCGTTTGACTAAAAAGTCAAACTCTTCAACTCAACCAAGACTGAATGAATCTTCAAAAGGCACTAAATCCCCTTTCCAATGGTTCATCTTGTGAATGATTCTGACTTACCATGTGGACGAATGACCCGTTTTCCCTCGAAACCTGATCTAGAAGCCATCGAACTCTCCCAGGATTCATTTGACCAAATTCAACTCTTTATCTAGATTGAGACTGAATGAATCTTTAAAGGGAACCTAAACCCCTTTCCAACGGTCCACCCCGTGCACGATTCTGACTTACGGTATGGACGAACAATCCATTTTACTTTGAAAGGGCATCAAATGCTTCCAAGCCCTGATTGACCAAAGTCAACTCCCCAAATCAAGTAAAACTCTTTGGAATGTCAAAGTAAATCTCCTAACCTTTCCAACGATCCACCTCGTGCATGATTTTGACTTACCATGCGGACGAACGATTCGTTTGCATCCAAAATTTCCCCGTCCAAAGGATCGACGAGCGCTTCCGAGCCACATTTGACCTAAAGTTAACTCCTGAACCCGAGGTCAGTCTAAAGGACTTTCTAAGGTCTCTGAATTACCTTTCCAACGTTCACCCCATGCACAATTTGGATCAACGGTTTGCGCTCTACGAACGATTTTTTGAACGAACCTGAAAGAGACTGTCAAACAGCAGGTTCCAAACCCTGCCTATCGACAGCGTGCCTAAACACACCTATCGATTGGTAGGAACAGGGCTATACCGATCGGTAATGCCCTGGGCCGATAAAAAAGAGGGCTTGACCTCATTACAAATAGGAGCCCAGATCTGAAATACATCACTCTCAACGAATCCAGAAAACATCTCTCGAAGTCAGCGTGATTTCCACTTCCAAAACCCTTTCCAACCTTCACTTTTCATCAAAATTGGTGAATTAACTACCCTTCACCATCATCCAAGTGCAAGGGCTACTCTCCAACATTCAAGAACAAGCCCAAGATCTTCAAGAAGGTCCAATTTTCTCAATTCTCCCCTTAAATTCTCCTAAATTTGCATTAACTTATTTTATTACTTAGCCTTTTATTCTCTCATCTCACATATCCTAATATAATTTTTATCTAGTATTATTGCACATTTCTTATTTTCATATAAATAAAACCCAAAAAAATTACAAAAAGAGGGTTTGCTCATAAATTCCAAACGGAAATTCTCACACTTTTCTTACACTTTTCTCACAACTAATACACTTTTTTACGCACACAAACACATAAGAGAAGTACACGGTCGGATTTATGGGATAAACCCCACCCCTTATGTTGCATGTGAACTACGTGGACTTTGATGCCTCTATAGGCTACGTAGGCATCTCGGGGTAAAACCCAAGACTCGAGTCATATTCCTACTTTTCTCCCATTTTTTATTTTCTCCATATTCTTTAAACTCAACTCTCTTAAATTCTATATATTGACACGTACATATATTTGTTCTTAGTGGCGTATTATTCCCTGTAAGTTATCGTTCCATTATTAAAATCAACGCAAGAATAATCGCGTAAATCCTATTTTCTAATATTATTTTTTAGGAACATTCCTACAGATGACTCGCTTTATCTCTTCCATGATTCAAGTCGATGATTCCTATCTCCACTACATATACACATGCACATATATCACGGGGAAATAAAGAAAAATAGCAACAACTCATGAGAGGCCATAAGGGCGGAATGGGTGCCTAACACCTTCCTATTTTGTAACTTATCCTCCAGACCCCTTGCGAATCATTTTGGTTTTGTATGTATAAGTATGTCTTTGGATGTTGTCCTTCGGGATGGCTCCATTTTCTTTTGTCTGTTTTGAGTAAAACAAACTGGCGACTCCACCTCTCTACATTTTTCACCTCATCAACGACGCCGTCCAAAGCGCTCCCGAGAGGGACGCATAGGACCAGGATCCTCTCCTTCCGCGAGGATCGTGGATGGCCACAGTGGCGACTCCGCTGGGGACATGATTTTGAGGGCTAGACTTTATTTACATGGATTTTTATTTTCTTGTGTATTCCCCTATTTGTCATGTTCCCCTTTTATTTTGTGTACACCATGCTTATGCTTCTATTCACACACTTGTAGAAGATTCTCCATGTACACTTCACACCACGTGCACCTAGGATCACATACATCTGTATGTTGCACGCATCACCCACTCATACTTGGTATACCATTGGTACCTGTACTTTGTTCCCCGTTTGGCATAATCAAGAAAGATACTCTCATCATAAGATACTAATAAGATAATCATTCATGATTCACACGACATCACCAAAGAGCATTGTCATTGACCAAATTCTACCTAGTAACTGGAAGGTCACTTCGTGATGGGCGCTAGTCCGGCAGGGCGCAGTTAGCCTAAGGGATATGACTCTCACCTTCCATTGGCCAAGTACCTTGGACGTATATCAAATGGTTCCCCCGCATCGTACCGCTTGATCGAAGTCATGACGGGAGGTATATCGTAGGAAACTCGTTCACGTACACCGAGTATATAGAATTCACTCTCACACATACCGTCCCCATGAGGTATATGGTGAGGCAATTCACGTACACTCAGGTGTATCAAATGGCTTGTCCACACGTACCGATTGCCCGCAAGAGCAAGACGTATATTGTGGAAGTCACGCCAAAGGGGGTAACCCTTTCTGATTCACCCAACCAACTGCATACCTGCATATAGGTGTCAAGCCTAGGACACACATGTTAGATTGCCGATTTTGACCCGAAACTCTGTCTAAATTTCGAGTCGACTTGCCGCCCAAATTTTCGTGCATTTTTAAAACGGGACCCTTCTCGTGAGTTTGGTTACAAGTCCAACCATAGCTTTGCATATATTACAAACCTAACTTTTTCAGGCTCGGGTCCCATCCGGCATTTCATTTTTACATTTAGGAGAATTTAATACAAGTGAGAACATAATAATTATAATAATCATGATGACACTCGTCTCCCCAAAAAAATTCCTTTCTCTATCAAAAATCCATAAACATTTCTACTTCCTTTACCAAAAATCCAAAAACATTTCTCCTTTCTTTATCAAAAATCCAAAAATATTTTGTTTTTTCAATCTAAAAAAAAAACATCCTTTTTCTTAAAAAATAAATCCCATTTTATGCCTTCTCAGGTCGATCGCACGTCCTTGGCTTGGCTCTTTATTGGCTTCGATCTTCTGTCAAATCACCCAGGAGCTCCATTCATTCCCCTATTACTTCTTCTGAACCCGGTATCCATCTACTTTCCATGGAGAACACAGATCAAGTACCAATTGTGTAGCCGGATCTGACGGTAGTTTTGGCTCAGCTCATGTCCAAGATTGACAACCTTCAGACTGAGGTCCGAGAGATGCAACGAAACAGGTTCCTGTTTCTCAAGAGCTCGAGGCCCTATTCCCTCATGCTATGGGTCCACCCGAGCCTATTTGGGATCCCAAAGAGTATTAGCACACTCCACGTGCCCCTCCTACTAATGGGCCACCACCTGCCCAGTTTTCGATGCCTAACCTTGCCCAGCCTAGGGATAACCAACCTATGATCATTGATCCAAAAGAGGAAGAGTTGAACAAAGTAAAAGAAGATCTCAAGATGCTAACTAAGAAGTTCGACCAAGTCATAATCTCTGGGAATTACATGGACTACACCCACATGTCTCCTCATAAGCAAGGCCACCCGAGAAGTTCAAGATGCCAAATATCGAGAAATTAGGAGGAAGTGGACCCCTAATTGTTCATCTTCGCAGTTGTCACCGTTCCATGACTCTCCTAGGGGCTTTTGAAGAAGTGATGGCCCAATTATTTCAGCAAACCTTGAAGGATAGCGCCCTCCAACGGTTTTTTTCTCTTGAGGAGTCCAGAATAAGTAGTTAGGAGGATGTAGCCCTATAATTCATGTTACAGTACAAGTACAGCGAAGAGCTTGAGGTCACCCGCCGTGATTTAAATATTCTCAAACAGAACCCTAGGGAATGAGTCAGTAACTTCATAGCCCGATGGAGGGAAAAAGCATCCACCATAACCAATCGGCCTTCTGAGGAAGAATAAGTCAGCATAGTGAATAAGAACTTCTTACCCCATGTCTGAGCAACCATGGGAGGACAATACTATCCCCAATTCTGAGCTCTCAAAGAAGCAGGAGTAGAAATCGAGGAAGGTCTTGCTAAAACAGAAGTTGAACCAAAGAAAGTGTCCTGACAGTTCACCCCCAAAAAATATGACAAACCTGTCAGTGCTGCAGTCTCAACCATCAATAACATTTCTCAACCAACCACCTCGTGGGCACCAAAAAGTCGCCCTATCCCAGTCCAAAAGGAATACAACGAGCTCCATGCCCCCCTCTCCAAAGTTTACCAAACCCTGTTTAGCCGAAACCTTATCAAACCCTTGGACCCTCGTCCATTTCCGAATCCACTCCTAAGAAAGTTCAAGGCAGACGTCCATTGCGCCTTTGACCAAACTGCTGGCCACACCACCGACCAATGCTTTCACCTTAGAAACATAATCCAAGGTCTAATTGACCGGGGGTACCATTGCCCCACCAGCCAATCCTAAGTTAAATACTACTCACAACCCACTCCCAAATCATGCCAATTCCATCTTCTTAGAAGAGAACCTAAAATTTGATCCCTCAACTCAAATCATACCCATACACTCTCCCAAACCTCTCCAAACTTGCCCATATTTCCTCCTGCACCCTATTAACCTCGCTGATCAGGCACTGTCACACCTTACCAGAGCATGTATCGTTGTCCGCACCCATTCTGAAAATGGAAGCATGGAATTATCAGAAGTGTTAAATCAACTCTTAGAGTTTGGGCTGAAATTTCCCTCGCATATGATCATTGATTGCTAGAAGTTCAGTATGCTGTTCTTAGAAGCACGGAAATGGGACCAAGAATCAGATAGTTGGGTAGTATCGACCGATGAAGTCAAGCTAGATGATGTTATCAAGATTATGGAAGAATTATTCAGGCAAACCAATAATATTTGTAGTATGACCGAGTTACTTGATACTCTGAAGCTACAAGGATGCCTGGTCCCTTCACCCTTACACATCCCCACATAATTGGAAGGCCTATATGAATAAGACATTGAAGTTGTGGAATGCATTGACTTTACATGGAAAGACATAATTGTTGCTACTAGATGGGGGGAAGAGTTCGAAGATTCGAATGAAGAGAAAGCTCTCGACAGAACTGGCCTGATAGATGACATGTGTGGGATGATATCATTTAAAGAACTCCTCAGAGAAATAAATAAGGTGGTAGAATAACCCGAGATCGATGAGGAGACAGGGTTCATGTTCTTCCCTTCTTCAGTAAACCACACGACCAGATCAGGAAGGCATTACCAGATCTCAAGCTCATTACGTGCAAATGGCAAAGGGAGGGGCCTTGAAAACCTTCCTATGCCAAAGATGACCCTCGGGGAGAGCAAGATCCTAGATCAACTGAAGAAAAATCAAGCTAACATCACTCTATGGGGGCTTTTCATGTCTTCCCAGCTACACAAAAATGCTTTGATCAAGTTGCTCACTGGGCCCACAGTTCCTCCTTCTACCACACTAAAAGAAGCAATAAATTTAGTCGGATCCTTCACCTCTACCCAATTGTTATCCTTTTTCGAAAAAGAAATCCCCAGAATTGGGCCAAACCACAATCATGCACTCAACATCTCGCCGAAGTTATGGGTAAGGTTGTACCACGCTCTCTTATCGATAATGGATTCGCCTTGAATGTTTGCCCATTAAGAACCTTCAGATGATTAGGACTGAAGGAAAGTGATCTCTCTCCAACCTCCACTGCTGTACGTGCCTATGATAATACCCATCGGGAGGTGATGGGATCCATAAAACTTATAATAGGGACTGGCCCTATAAACCCTGTCGTTGAATTCCAAGTTATTGACATCCCAGCTTGTTTCAACCTATTGCTCGGACGACCTTGGCTCCAAAATATCAAGGGTGTGTCTTTCTTGCTCCATCAGAAATTGAAGTTCTTCACCAATGGATGAGTCATCACTATTTTGGGCGACAACGACAATACTGAGGGTGTAAGCACCAGCAATCCAATCCTTGAGATACAGTACGGGTCAAATGATATGATCCTATCAAGACTCCGAGTTGAACCAATTCTACTCTTAGCGGGGGATGATTTCAAAGAAAGGGTTTATCCAGAATACGGCCCGCATGGAAACGTCAATGTGATTCAGATGTTTAAAAACATGTACTTCATGCCCGGACTGGGGCTAGGGCAAAGACAGCAAGGGATACTTGATCCTATTGCATTGAAGAAAGTTTTCCCTCCTTGTGGTTTGGGGTATCAACCATCAGAATAAGAGCTCAGAATGATCCGCCAGTCTTAACCAAAGAGAAGACTAGACTGCATCCAGACTGTCCCGGTTGACTCCTTTAATGGACAATTCATCAAAAGGGGTGAAGACTTACCCTTTTCTGGCTTTTCGAAACCATAGTATGACCATAGAGACAAGACGATGAAGCCTGGAATGGAGATAGTTTTCCAAGACAACTACCCATGGACCAAAAGTTCCTAACACCATGTACAACCACTCATCAAAGGTATCGAAAAGACTGAGAAAAGTGACTCCGAGGATTCATTCAACTTACAGACACTGGGCTGACACTCTTCATAGTTCATTCAAGCACTACATCATTGGATCCATCCCGCCTAATTAAAGTTGTTGATACACCTCTCCTCAACTAGCATGCTACGCGAGTTCTACTTGTTGAACTCACACCTAATCCTAATGTTTACCCCATTTCTTCTTCTGTTGTCTATCCTTGCTCAAATGTAATCGAGACTTCCTTTGATAAGGTTCTCAATGCTATTTTTCCTATCAATGAAATGAACGAAGATTTTGAGTATCTTGTTGTGCCTTACATTAATTGTTTAGATTCTAATCAAACTTTTGATGATGATGATTTTGCAAATGAACAATTATTAACTGATCTAAATAAGGTTAATAATAAAAAAACATAACCGCGTTCAAGTTAATGAAGAAGAAACTGTTATTATTAACCTCGGTTCTAGTAGCCAACTGCATGAGATCAGGATATGAGCTACCCTTGACGAGCATGAGCGCACACAACTAAAAGAATTATTGAAGGAATTCGTGGATGTCCTCTCATGGTCCTACGATGATATGCCCGACATTGATCCCAAAATAGCTCGACATGAGATCCCCGCTCTTCCAGATTACAAGTCGGTCAAATAAACGTTGAGAAAGCTCTGCACCGAATGGTCGCACAAAGTCAAAGAAGAGGTGGTCAAACAATTGAATGTGGGCTTCATTCACGTAATCGAATATCCTACATGGCTAGCCAACATAGTGCCTGTGTCGAAATCAGGAGGGAAAGTTCAGATGTGTGTAGACTACCGAGACTTGAACAAAGCCTCTCTAAAGGATGATTATCCGATGCCCAATATCGACACAATCGTGGAAAACACAGCCAGTCATGCTCTTAAGTCATTTGTCGATGGGTTTTCCAAATACAACTAAATCAAAATGCACCCAGATCACCAAGAAAAAACTGCGTTCATCACCCCATGGGGAACCTTTTGCTACACTATTATGCCATTTGGTCTCAAGAATGCTGGGGATACCTACCAGAAGGCTGCCACAACCATCCTACACGATCTGATTCACAAAGAAGTTGAGGTCTATGTGGATGATATGATTATCAAATCCAAAACTAGAGAAGGTCATGTTCCCGCTCTCCGAAAGTTATTCGAACGACTGTGATGGTATCAGATGAGGCTCAATCCACATAAATACATCTTCGACGTTACAAAGGGAAAACCCTTGGGATTCATGGCCAGTGAAAAGGGGATAGAAGTAGATCCTGCCAAGCTGAAAGCCATACTTGAGATGCCACATCCCCGAACGGAGAAAGAAGTACGAGGTTTCCTTGGGAAATTGTAATACATCAGTCGGTTCATCAGCCAACTAACCTCCATCTGCGAACCCATTTTCAAACTCCTCCAAAAGGATTCAACTAAGGTTTAGAACAAGGCCTGCCAAGAAGCTTTTTACCGAATCAAATAATATTTGACCCAACCCTGGGTACTCATGCCACCACAGCCTGGTCTCCCCTTGCTCCAATACCTAACCATAACCGACACTGCAGCTAGGGCTTTGCTAACCTAATACCTTAGAGATTCCAGCAAAGAAAGAGACATTTATTACGCCAGTCACAAATTAGTCAAATATGAAGTCAACTACACTGCTTTAGAAAAGGTATCTGTCGCACTTATCTGGGTCACCCAAAAGTTACGGCACTATATGCTCACCTTTACCATCGAACTTGTATCCTGAATGGACCCCATCAAGTACCTGCTTGAGAAAATCTCCTTATGTAATCGAATGGCCCGGTGGTTGATGCTCCTAACCGAGTTTGATATCGTGTATGTCACGCAGAAATCCATGAAAGGAATAGCCATCTCTAATTACCTCGTTGACTACCCCATGGAGGGAGAGGATAACTAGATCTCTGAATTCCCAGATGAAAACATCCTCTGCACTACTCAAGACGACCTTCGATGGAAAATGTTTTTTGACGACGCTGTCAATAAAAAGGGATATGGCATTGGGATACTTCTGATCGCCCCAGATGACTCCCACACTCCCATCGCCATCAAGATAGATTTCCCCTGCACCAACAATTTGACGCAATATGAGGCGTGTATGGTAGGCCTCAAAGTTACTCTCAAGAAAGCTATCTAATGCCTAGATGTGTATGGGCATTCTACCCTCATCATCGGTCAGGTGCTCAGAAAGTGGAAGGTCAAGGACGAGAAACCCCAACCCTTCCATGCCTACTTAGAGGAACTAGCCTCCCAATTCCAAGATATCACCTTCCATTACCTACCTCGAGTAACGAATAACCTAGTCAATTCCCTTTCTACTCTAGCCTCTATGGTTGACATGCCCGAAGGAATAACAATGGCTCCCTTCCTAGTTTAAAAGAAAGATAAACGAAACCATTGCTACCACATTGAGCTCATCACCAAAGAAGATCCCGAGTTAGCCAATTGTTGGTATTATGATATCTGGCACATTCTCAAATATGATAGGTATCCCGAGGGTTCCAATAAGAAAGACCGAGTAACCCTTCGAAGACTGTTTCGCCCAGTGCATCATCTGCTACAAAGCACTGTTCAAGAGAAACTTCGATGGAACTCACCTACACTGCATCGCAGGGGGCTAACATTAAAGTGGTAATGTAGAAAATTCATAGCGGGGAATGCGGGCCCCACATGAAAGGTCACATGCTTTCCAAGAAGATCATACGATAAGGCTACTACTGGACCACCATGACCCAGGATTGCATCGCCTATATCCGTAGATGCCTCGAATGCCAACAATTTTCCAACCTTCATCACCTGCCTCCATGAGAATTATACAACACGACTTCTGCCTGGCCGTTCTCTACCAGGGATATCGACATCATAGGGAATGTTACATCAAAGGCTTATAACGGGCATGAGTTCATCCTAGTTGCCATTGATTACTTCACTAAATGGGTCGAAGTTGAGTCGTACGCAGTGCTGAATGCTAAGAAAGTGGCCAAATTCATCAAGAAAAACATCATCTACTGATATGGGATCTTGCACGAGCTACTGTCAGATAACGGGTTGCATTTCAAGGCAGAAGTCATAGAAGTGGTCAACGAGTATGGGACTCAGAGACACAAATCTTCTCCCTACCAACCTCAAACTAATGGTGCAGTCGAAGCCGCCAACAAAAACCTCAAATCCATCATCAGTAAGATGATCAAAAGTTGTCCAGATTGGTCCAATCGAATACTATACGCCCTCTAGGGCTACCGAACCTCAATTCGAACCTCTACTGGGGCTACCGCTTACTCTCTAGTCTATGGCATGGAAGTAGTCCTAATTGTGGATCTATAAATACCCTCATTATGCGTCATGTTTGAAAGTAAGGTCAGCGAAGAAGACTGGTGTTAAATCCATCTTGAGGAGCTAACCCTCCTAGATGAAGGGAGATTGAAAGATTTATATCATATATAAGGGTACCATCACCGAATAGCGCAATCATTCAATAAGAGAGTCAAGGACCGTAGTGTCCGAGAAGGAGATTTAGCCCTCAAAGAAATAATAGAGCCCATCTGGGACTCTAGGGGGAAATTCAAGACAAATTGGAGCTGCCCATACATTGTGAAGAAGGTCTTGTCCAGCGGTGTCGCCATGCTCACCGATCTAGATGGCAAAGAGATGGCTCATCCAATCAACCTGGATCATTTTAAGAAATTCTACCCCTAGTCCGAAATCTCGGCGCGCTACGACTTTTTTTATTTCCCTTCTATTCTAAAAAAAATTCTTCATTTCCCTCTACCCAGAACTATGTGGGCCTGATCCTCTGCAAAAACCATTTCTAGAAAAATTAAAAACTTTCAAAAAACCCCAGAGCTACATAGGCAGCTCATACATCTTACTTGAGCACGGCCCTTTCTTTTGCACAAAAAATTATTCTTTTCTTTTCTCCGAGAACAATAGTTTATTCTAACATATACTTGAACAAAAGGATTATGTATGCCTTAGCGATCGGTATAGATAATTCAAAATACAAGATTCATCGAAAGGCACAGCTGGATGATCAAAAGCTTGTTTATTTCACTAATAAGAAATTATGGTACAATTACATAAGAAAAGGAATAGATAACTCCCTTCCCCCTACCTTCCTAAAAAAGCTAAATGAATTACCAAATTTATTCCCCATTGCAAAATAAACTCTCCAAGAGTCCTACCCACAACTACCAGAGGAGCCCGCTCCATCATCATCATCTGCTTCCTAGGGTCCCCAAGCTTCCCCTGCCTGAATAGAGTGCCGCAGACACTCCATGGACCGATAAGCTCGAACGAGCTTCAAAAAAACCACAACACCTCCCTCTATGGTATTAGATAAGACAAGCCACCTTTGTCTAGTCTCCACTGACAACATCTTGCTAACTACTCTTCTCCATAACCACTTCATATAATCCCCGGGGATGTGACAAACTCTCCCAACAGACTGAGAAGGATGGGTCGACGGACGCCGATTCTCTCACAAAGAGCCAAGCCGCATGCACAGACGCTCTATCAGATCTTCTACCGAAAAGAAGTCTAGTTTCCGAGGTGGAATGACCTGTTCCCAACCAAATTGGCACAGAAGCCACCAAGGGAAATAGAAAGAGGTTTGTGTGAGACCAACCAGTCGAACGTATGGGTATTTTCCCAATTTTAGAATAGGCAGCAACTATCCCTACCAAGGCACTGACCATTAGAGATTTAGAGCCCCATGCTCCATTAACCAGTTCTCTCAGCTCTCAATATCCAATCCAACGCTGATGAAATGGCACGAAAAGAAGTTGGGTACAACAGACAAAGGATATTATGGAGGGGTCACCAGGTGGAGTCCTTCAGACAATCACATGAACAGCATCACATGGCTACCCCTCAGAAAGTCAGAACGACCTTCTCGCCAGGCATCCAGGCCATTCAGAGTCTCTGCCAGTATCACCGCCACAGGATTACGATGATATGACAACCATGAAGTAATAGCTGCAAGTTATGGGTCCACCAGCAGTTCCCCAGTCACCAGCATCAATTTTGAAACCAAGCCCAGAATGACGGCTCCGGCGTATCCAGCATCACCAACTTCTCGCAAATTCACAGACTGTAACTCCACCAAAAGGGATATCATTCCTCCAGTATCCAGTGGTCTGGCCGCGGAAGGCGAAATACGAAGAAGCTCGACTAATAAATTCGTGGGAGAATGGGAAAACTCAGGTAAAGCCGCAGTAACGCTAGGATTTATCCCCAGCATGGTAGAAAATTCCTCATAGGTAGGACAAACCTCATCCAACCGAAAGAGGAATACATGGTCTTCAGGCTATTAAGATTATACCATCGTCATTAACATGTTCCACTCAATGGGCAGGTTGCACCACAAAGAGACTCGCCGCATATGAAAAAGTGTCATAATCAACATTATAAGAACACATTGCTTCCAAATATTCAAGGTAGTTAGCAAACTCAATGCTACCAGGGAGATCTATCTTGAAAGACTAAGAGATAATAAGCAAGTAAGAATGTGGAAAAGGGAGAAAGTGAAAGTGTGAGGAGGAAAGACCCATCCACACCCCTTTTATACTTGGAAACCCCTAAGCAAAGACATAACCCCTATAGAGATCGGAGAAAATCCTGCCCTACAAAGTACCAAAGGCTGAAGAGTGCACTAATCAAAGCTCTGAATTTATGGGACTGGACTGACCTGCTGATAGGCAGGACAGGGTGCTTGTCGATCGACAACCACCTGTTTTTAGAAACCTCCCTTTTCCTTTTTTGTCAAAATCGAAAAACCCATATAAAATAAATTGATATTCACAACAAAATTTCAAAATCCCCTCCATCTTTATATAATCCCTCATTTTAAACTTTCCTACAAAATTCCAAAAAAATATTTCTTTTTACGGTCTCAGCAGCAAAGTAAAAAGCGTATGTGCATGCATTCATTCATCATTAACAGAAGATAATAAAAAACTCCATTGCATTGCATAGATATTTTTCTTTGTTACATCAATTTTGTAGGAAATGAAGAAAAATAGAAAAACAACGAGACTCAGCCCGAACCTACACACACACACTCTCTCTCTCTCTTTCTCTCTCTCTCTATCTCTCTATCTCTCTCTCTCTCTCTCTAAGAGCTCCCGCCCCTGCGACACGCTCTCTTTCCCCTATGGAGAGATGACGCACCACTGCTACCCGAACCAGACTCCTCCCCAGACGAAGCATAGGGCACCAAGAAAGAAGGAACAGGAACCACGTCTCAAATATGGGCAATCGCCGAAGATATCTAGTCTCTAATGTCCCTCAGCCAAGTGGTGGACACTCGGACTTGCTGCAAGAAAAAAGGCAAAATCAATATCAAAGCAGAAAAGAAACCAAGAAGAAGAGAAAGAGAAAAGAACATAAAGGTATACGAAAGGACGAAAAACCTCCTCTGTCAAGCCCAACTCCACTGGGTCCATCGCATGAGGACGATTCAACATAGGCACCATCCCTCCATCAGCCCGTCGAATGTTGTATGAAGGAGTATGCAACCTCACAAAGGGAACCTCTGAAGTCGCCGCCGCTGCAGACGTCGACGAACCACCACCGCTGTGGGAGGAACCCAATGGCCGACTCGAACCCACAGGAGGGAAAGGAAAGGCATCATATATATTGGGTGCCATTAGCCATCTCGTCACGAAGTCCATATAATCATACGACGCGATTGTATCAGTGTACAACAGATAGGACTCATAGATCATCGCCGTAATCCTCACATCCTTCGGCAACAGCCGCTCCCGCCTCATAGACATGGGGGGGCTCGCAGGTGGCACCACCACCTCCTCAGCAATCTATTGGACCACCCTCTCCCCAAGATACCAAGAGTGTCCAAATTCATGTCCCAGTAAATGCCTCATCTGCGCGTTCACCCTAGTCGCCCCCGTATCCTGAACAGCTGTCCCCTAAGGGTAAAAGGTCACCTGAAAAATCCCCAGAATGTATAAGTCAATATAGAATCAGAGCATACAAAGACCAAGACTGGAAAGGAAAAAGTCTTACCCTATCACTAGTCAGGCCATTCAAGACCCGACGTACCTCCTCCAGAGAAAGAAACCTCCTCGACTACCGATTGGCTCTCCGCCACCTATACAATCGATAAAAGTCCCCAACAGTATCATCCTTCAAAGCAATCGGCTGGGTATTACACCCAATAACCTCATAGAACCATGTCTAACAAAGATAAGAAGTTTAAATTAAAAAATAGACGCATAAGGAAAGTGCGAATGCATGAAAAGGAAATGCACAAATTAAAGACGACCTCAAGAATATACATGGCTCCAGTGAAGGTCTGTCGGCAGCACCGACTGAATGCATCCAGAGAAAATAGAGGGTAGCTGATAAGCACCCAAAACTGTACAATTTATACCCCGAATAGATGTATTTTAGTTGCTAATTCTCGTTAATTTGGGTCTTATGTGCTTAGATATTTATTTTGCAGGTCGAATGCACGTTACGGTGTTCAAATGCATATTTCAAGGCAATTGTGCATTTTATGGAGCTAAATACCCTTGTCCCGTATCCTAGCCTACCCAAACCGAGCCTAAACCTAGCCTAAACCGTGTGTGTGTTGAGTTTGTGCCCTTTTATCAATTTTTAGATTTTTAGTTTGT
This sequence comes from Sambucus nigra, assembly GCA_949130495.1. Classification (NCBI taxonomy): domain Eukaryota; kingdom Viridiplantae; phylum Streptophyta; class Magnoliopsida; order Dipsacales; family Adoxaceae; genus Sambucus; species Sambucus nigra. The sequence continues at coordinate 194,055,648 of OX422223.1, forward strand.
GTCATTTTAATTTAGGTTTATTTTAGAATTTTTAGATTTTATTTTCTATTTTTTATTTTATTTTTATTAATATAATTTTATTTTATATTGATTTTTATTAGTTTTTAGTCTTAGTTTTTATTTTATTTTATTTTATTTTATTAGGATTAGATTTTTTAGGATTTATTTATTTTTAGTTTATTTTGATTTTACATTTTCTTTTTAGGATCTTAGTTTTAGTTTAACATATTTCTATTTTTTATTTTCATTTCTTTTTAGTTTCAATTTTATTTGAGTCTTTATTTTATTTTAGAATTAGATTTTATTAGGTTTTTATTTTATTTTATTAATTTTATTTTATTAGTGTTATTTTTTAGGTGTCCTAATTAAAAACACACACAACCCCCTTATCCTACACTCACATACACCCATTTATACCTAAACTAACATCCTCACCCATACCATACACCCTCACCCTCACACACCTACTCTACACCCTCACCCACACTAACACCCCATTTCATCTTCAACCTCCAACTCACCCATTTCTCTCTCCTCTCACCAAAAACCTCCATTAAACTAAACCCCTCTCTCTCCTCCATAACTCTAACCACACACCCACAAACCCACCTCAACCCATCTGTCTCTCTCCCTTACCACACCGGCCACCAACACTCCTCCCCGCCGACCCTTGTCCCGTCGATACTGATCGACGATCAGCCTCCCTCACTCTGACTCGCGCCGGCGGCCGCCCCTCAAACCTCCGACGCAGCTAACACCGGCGTGCCCAGCACCGGCCCCTTTCTCTCTCGATCCCAGCCAAGCCGCCGGAACCCTCAGCCGTGGCAACCCTTGCCAGCGGCGGCGTCCTCACCGCCCCAAACCCGATCGGAGCAAACCAAACCCGATTCGGGCAGAACCCATCTCAACCACCTTGGCCACTTGCTCCACCAAATACCCATTTCCAGCAAACCCACTTTACCATTTCCCATTTCTATGTCCCAATACCCATTATACCCCCAACAACCACTTTTTACCCAATACCCAAAAATACCTCCTTAACAATATGAGATTTTTATTCCCTCACCCATTTATCCCCACACCTCACCATCCACATGCTCCCTCCACTAAAATTCCTAATTAACCCTCACCCAAACACCTTTCATATCCCATACACCCTTATCCTACCAATTTTACCCCTAGCTCCATGCCTATTATAAATTAAAGATGAAGACCCCATTAGAAGGAGCTTTTAGATATAAATTCTAGAGAGAGAATTGTAGAGAAAATTATCCTTTGTAAATAGTTTTATTTTATTCTTTTTATTTTTTAGATATTTGTGAGAAATTAATTGTTGAGTGATTCAAATGAGTGTTTGTATGTAATTGAATATTGTGGAAAGCTCATTTTGAATGGATGTTGATCAATTTCAATGGAGAATTAGAGTCCAATTTTGCAAATCAAGGAGACTTGTTTGAAGATTTGTCCTCTTACCCTTCTATTTTATTTATTTATGCCTTTGTTTATTAATATGTCAAATTTTATACCATGTTAGGCTAAATCCCCTTTCAAGGGGTGGGCTAAAACCCTTGTTTGATGTTATTTTACTTTAATTAGTTTAATTACTTGAAAAGTCCCTTTGAATATTAATTTTGATCCCTCACCCTTAGATTTACGCCTCGAGAGAGGGTAAATGATTTTCGAGAGAAAATCGAAATTCTAGTGATAATACCCATTTTAGATTCGAACTAGAGATAGGGGTTTCTTAAGTGGCGTATTATAACTTGAATTTCAACTCTAAATTTATTTTCTAAGATTGACATAAATTCTAATTGATCGATCCTAGCGGGTGATTAATTAAAAGAAGTGTGATCTATTTTTCTAGAGTTGTGGAGTGTTAAACTTAATATTCTAAAATGTTATTATTAAAATTACATTTGCAACGAGAGTTGATTTATAGTTTTGATATTAATTTGGGAGAATTCAATTAATTAATTAGGATAGCTAAAATTTGTGGTGTAATCCCACTCCTTGATTGTTCTCACAATTATTTACCTCACTTTATCTCTTATTTTAGTGTTAGACTTTATTTTTCATTTTAGTAACTTTCTAGCTAGTTTTTATCATATCACTGTAGTTTAGTTAGTTTAAATCATCACCTCACCCTATTGTTTTAATATTGAAAAAGCTAAAAAAAATTAGAAAAAGTGAAAAAGCACAAAAAGAAAATAAAAATGTGAATTACAATTGAATTTGTCTCTAGCTTACTCCCTAGGAAGTGGATTGATACCCTTACTTACCTCTACACTTGAGTTTATTATATTTTGTAGGTAATTGGGGATTTTTGACTAACTTGGCTTTCAACAGCAACGACAACGATACATGCAAAAGTCAAGTTATCAAATGGCGCCATTTTTGGGGATATTCGAAAACATAGAAGGGGATGTTCGAAAACATCCTCAAGTATGGAAAATACCATAAGTGGACGACATCGCCGCTTGACGCCACTAGAAATCCCCCCAACACCAGCAAGATAAACAGCCGAGCCATCTATCTCACCTACAGCCAAGCACTGACCTTTTACCTTCTTGAGGCAGTCCACAAGTCGGTGCCACTACCGAATGGCACCCTCCACACCATGCCGACTGGTATCCCCCTTAAATTTTCGTACAAAAATTCCCAGAAAATACCAGAAAGCCCTAAAAAAATCCTTAGAAAATTCCTAAAAATCCCAGGAGGGATTTAGAACATTTTTACCAAGAAAATTTCACACTCCCTCAAGCGAAATCCCTATTTTCCCAGCGAAATTCTCAAAAGCCAAGTGAATCTCCTCCCGACAATGTCCCCGGAGGACCCCTAAAGCATCCCAAACTCCAGGATCACCTCCTATGCCCCAAAGGTCTCAAATTTGCCCGAGCAATACATCCAAACCCTGGACCACCTAATCACCTCCCCAGTAGAGTTCATAGCATCAGATTTACTATTCCTCTGCAAAGCCTCCAAAAAAATACAAGGATTTCCCCAAAAATAGGCTCCATAGCTCAAATTAAAATCACAAGGTAATTTCCCCGATGGAGTTCCTCGAGAACATCACAATTTAAGCTCGCAGAATTGGTCATCTCAACTTAATCCCGCAAAATTGGCTTCGACCTGCAGAATTGGTCATCTCAACTTAAGCCCGCAAAATTGGCTTCGACTCGCAAAATTGGTCGTCTCAACCTAAGCCCGCTGAATTGGCTTCGGCCCGCAGAATTGGTCATCTCAACTTAAGCCCATAGAATTGGCTTCGACCCAGAGAATTGGTCATCTCAATCTAAGCCCGCAGAATTGGCTTCGACCCACAGAATTGGTCATCTAAATTTAAGCCCATAGAATTGGCTTCGACTAGTCGAATTGGTCATCTCAATTTAAGCCCGCAGAATTGGTCATCTCAATTTAAGCACTCAAAATTGGCTTCAACCCGCAGAATTGGTCATCCCCAGCATTGCTTTAGGTCCTCATAATTGACCTAAATCTTTGGTCATCACTTCCTTTAAGACCAACCCCAGCATGCCCCTTAAGCCCTCAAAATTAGCTTCGACCCGCAGAATCGGTCACCCTTATTTTCAAGCCCTCAGAATTAGCTTTGACCCACAGAATCGGTCATCCTCATCCCTAGGACCTCAAAATCATCCTCGACCCTCTAAATTGGTCATACTCTTTCAAAGGCATCATGCGGTGTCTATTCGACGGCTATCGTTTATTCCAAACTCACCTATTTAGGGGCACTGTAGACACCCCATTATCGTACCCCTTAAACTCTCCTTAGGTCCCTAGCACCTCCCTTCATCATTATAAACCTAAGTCATACCCCAGGTACTGACCTAGAGGCCATCGGACGCTCCCAGGCTCTGTTTGAGCAAAAAGTCAAACTTTTCAGCTCAATCGAGACGGAATGAATCTTCAAAAGTCACTAAATCCCCTTTCTAACGGTTCGTCTTATGAATGATTCTGACTTACCATGCGGATGAATGACCCATTTTCCCTCGAAACCTGATCTAGAAGCCATTGGACTCTCTCAGGCTCCATTTGACCAAAGTCAACTCTTTAGCTCAACTGAGGCTGAATGAATCTTCAAAGGTCACTAAAACCCCTTTTCAACGATCTGCCTCGTGCGCGATTCTGACTTACGGTACGGACGAACGATCCGTTTTACTCCAAAAGGTCATCATATACTTTTGGGCCCCGAATGCCAAAAGTCAACTCCCTAAACCGAGTCAAACGCTTTGGAATATCGAAGTACATATCCTAACCTTTCCAACAATCTGCCCCGTTCATGATTCTAACTTACCATGCGAACGAACGATCCATTTGCGTCCGAAGTTTCCCCGTCTAAAGGACTGATGAGCGCTTTCGAGCCACATTTGACCCAAAGTCAACTCCTAAACCCGGGAGCAGTCCAAAGGACTTTCGAAGGTCTCTAAATTAACTTTCTAACGATTCACCCCATGAACGATTCGGATCAATGATTTGCGCTCTACGATCGATTTTTCTAAGGAACCTGAAAGAGACTGCCAAACGGCAGGTTCCAAACCCTGCCTATTGGAAGTGTGCCTAAACACACCTACCGATTAGCAAAAATAGGGATATACCGATCAGGAATGCCTTGGGCCTATAAAATGGAGGGCCTGGCCTCATTGAAAAAGGGAGCCCAGATCTAAAATACATCACTCTCAGCGAATTCAGAAAACCTATCTTAAAGTCAGTGTGATTTCCACATCCAAATCTCTTTCCAACCTTCACTTTTCATCATCCTTTTCATCAAAATTGGTGAATTAACTACCCTTCATCATCATCCAAGTGCAAGGGCTGCTCTCCAACATTCAAGAACAAGCTCAAGATCTTCAAGAAGGTCTAATTTTCTCAATTCTCCCCTTAAATTCTCCTAAATTCGCATTAACTTGTTTTATTACTTAGCCTTTTAATCTCTCATCTCACATATCCTAATATACTTTTTATCTAGTATTATTGCACATCTCTTATTTTCATATAAATAAAACCCAAAAACAATAGAAAAAGAGGGTTTGCTCATAAATTCCAAATGAAAATTCTCACAATTTCTTACACTTTTCTCACAACTAATACACTTTTTTACACACACAAACACATAAGAGAAGTCCACGGTTGGATTTATGGGATAAACCCCACCCCTTATTTTGCATGTGAACTACGTGGACTTTGATGCCTCTATAGGCTACGTAGGCATCTCGGGGTAAAACCCGAGACTCGAGTCCTATTCCTACTTTTCTCCTATTCTTTATTTTCTCCATAAGAGACCGTAAGGGCAGAATGGGTGCCTAACTGAATCCCTTTTCATAACTTAGCCTTCAGACCCCTTTCAAATCATTTTGGTTTTGTATGTATCAGTATGTCTTTGGATGCTGTCCTTCAGGATGAATCCCTTTTCTTTTGTCTGTTTTGAGTAAAATAGACTGGCGACTCTATCTCTCTACATTTTTCACCTCATCAACGACGCCGACCGAAGCGCTCCTGCGAGGGACGCGCTGTGAAACCCCGACTAATTAAACACCGGGTAGCTACTCCTTTATAAAATTAATTCAAAATGCCAAGTTGGCTCAGTTAATAGCATCACTGTCGAAAACGTTTTATTATTACTAACCACCTAGTATTTAAAAAGTAAGTGCCAAATTTTATTAAATCTGATTAACATGCAACAAGAAAAATGAATAACTAAATAACACCATTCACCATGCTGAAGTAAAACGGATAACCATCACAATATGTAAATAAAACCTGGAGGAAAAACTCCTCAATACGAATCCCACAACTGATAAGTAAACTGGAATAAATAACTAAAACTGAATACTGAGCAATACATGCTAGAGTCTGAAAACTGAAATGTAAAAATGATGTCTCTAAATAGAAATGGGCAACATGCCCTACAACGGATAGATGGTGACTCTGGAATCCAAAAGATAGAAGCGTCTACATGCAAATCCCTGTAGCTTCCACAGCAGCTACAGCTCGTCACCTGAATGAGTATCCTATGCTTGGTGTCCCTGTGGCTGGGCACCTAAAAATGGTTTTACAAAGAAAAGAGATTTGAAAAGCAAACGGGTCAGAGCCCGAATGTGTTATATTTTAAAAACCTGCAAGTGCTTTAAAAACATTTAAAACATTAAATGCAAAGTACATGTTAGGACGTGCACTCACATTATATTCTCACCTCTCGTCTAACTGTGCACTCCTAACGCAAATTACCCATCTATAACTACTCTTACCATTAGCTAAGTGACAACGTATCTAGCTAGACTGCCAAAGGTTCTACCCATAATACTCGGTTCCTTTTAACATAACGATGTTTGTAATTAAATAGAGGTTTAATGTAAACTCAGTTACTAAATATGCCATTGATATAACTACCAGTTAACTCATTATATATCTCGAAACAATACCGTAATATTTTTACAACATTAACATGAGGATTTCCATATTTTTAATGTATATTATTCACATCATAAATATACGATACAAGCACCCCGCAATCTAAGCTATGGTGCACACATACTCTGCTATCCATCCCGGTACATCACGTACATAAGGATTACATATTCCGAATCTCTCAGGAATAGTTTACCGATAACAACATCATAAATAATGGAGGCGAACACAGTCACCATCACATGGGTCACGCACATACCTACGCTCCCATGGTCATGCAGACTTATTAATATCACAATAAGTCCTTCTATGATCTATGTTCATCAAGGTACCAGTCTAACCCCCCCCCCCCCCCCCCCCCCCCCCGTAGGCACACAAGGATTAGAGGGTCCTAAGCGAACGCAAACCTCCCGTGATAGCAAGTATGGTAGGTATGCCATACACACAAATACTATATCAATACTAGGTATACACGCATCTTAGTAATCACCGTAGTATAATTGTAATACTCTACCTCATTATACCATTATTCCAAACTTATATATTTCAAGTCTCCCGATAATATATAATTTAAATAGTAGACACGTCTCACGTCGTAACTCCTTAACTTAAAACCTATCTCGAATAGACTACTAAGTTCCCATAATTCTCACATATGACATCTATATACCGAAGGTCTTTACTTCTGCCCTAAACCTTTTTTCAACGAATTACACAATTTTACACTATTAACCTAAACGTTATCTCGCTTCACGAATTTCAATAATCTAGAATAATTCCTCGAATTGTATTCTAATTAAAGTCCACTATAATAATCACTCCTACTGGTCTCCTTAAGGCTGAGGGTATTCATAAGTTCTCCAAACATATTCTCCGAGGGTTTCCACCATTAAAATCAAATTAAGGAAAATTTTACTCATTCTGGGAAGGTCGATCGATCGACCTATGAATATCGATCGATCGATCTAGTCGATCGATCGACTTATGAATGTCGATCGATCGATCGAACAGGTATGGCTACGGACTGCTTCGTTCTGCAGATTTGAAAACGTCCCAAAACTTATTTCTAACGTGTGATTCTCAGATATAACGTTATAGTAATGTCATATAACAATCCTACAATATTACTAACGTCCATAAATCAATATTTCAACAACTATAGGCTACATATGGATCAATCTTCATCAAAAACCTAGTTTTCAGATTTTATCTCAAGAACATTCATAAAATTCATCTTAAATCCGTTTTTGGTATGACAAAAGTCGATAATCCTCTTAATATAATCTTCCAGTAACATTCTACATGCAACCTATATCCCAAAATTTAAACTAATAACTCCAATCTTATGGGTTTTTCATTATCTTCCAAGAACATACAAAATTGATGAATAATCTAACATGGAAGAAGCATTCTCTGAAATTTAAATGGAATAAATCACTTGCGTTGATTGTTTCTGAATCTGGTGTTGGATTTGTAATCTCTTTCTGCAGATTTTCTGCAGAATTCCTCCTCTTTCCCTTCCTCTCTAAGCTTTCTTCTTCCAAAGATGGCTATGGTGGCTAGGGTTTTCTTTGGGAGGGTTGGAAGACTAAATGATAACCTACGTAGCTTATGGGGTTAATAAAGGGTTGGTTGGGTCAATTCCTTATCAGATTACAACTCTCAATTTTCGTCACTTTTAATTACCCAAAAATACCAAATTACTAAAATACCCTTTAAGTTGCCGGTATGGCCTAAAAATACCCCGGGACCCAAACTATACCCCCGGCTAGTGTTTTCTGACTATCTCGACCCTTCCGGACGCGTTGACGCACTCAAAATGACCATACGGATTATAGATTTTAAATTCACTTTTTAATATCAAAATATTATACCGTGACGCGGCGGTCCCACGCGTCTCAACAAAATTTCTAAAATGCCGTATATAAATCTCACGACAAATTGTATAGTACCAAATACATATATAATCATATATGCACATAATCAAATACCAATTCGCATCTCATTAGTATTTATAACCCGGATTAATTTCCAATTAATACGCTAATTAATTAATTAATCCCAAAAATAATTATAGTCAAAAGTACGGGGTATTACATACTTCCACCCTAATAACTGAATTTCGTCCTGAAATTCGAAACTAGAAGGTACCTGCTAAAAACAGTTCTGGATAACGCTCGCGCATCTCATCCTCGCGCTCCCATGTGGACTCCTCGACATTGTGATGTCGCCACTGAACACGTACTAACGGGACTATCTTTGACCGCAGTTTCCTCTCGCTTTGGTCCAAAATAGCAATTGGCCCCTCCTCGTAGGAGCTATCCGGCTGGAGATCGATGTCCTCCACAGCAATGTGAGAATGAGCCAAATCATCTCTAAGGTATTTCCTCAGCGAGGAAATATGGAACACATCGTGAATCCGATACAAATGCTCCGGTAACCCGAGTCTATACGCAACCGGTCCGATCCGCTCAATAATAGGAAACGGCCCCACATACCTCGGTGCCAACTTCCCCTTCTTCCCGAAACGCATAATCCCCTTCATAGGAGATACCCTGAGCAAAACCTGGTCCCCTACATGAAACTCTCTGAAAAATCTCTTCGCATCAGCATAACTCTTCTGCCTGTCTTGAGCTACCCGAATGCGACTCCGAATCAACTCAATCCTTGCCAAAGTATCCTGGATCACTTCTGGCCCAAGTAATTTGTTGTCCCCCACTTCCAACCAACATGCTTGGGAACGACAAGGCCTGCCGTACAATGCCTCAAACGGAGCCATGCCAATCGTGAACTGATAGGAGTTGTTGTAAGCAAACTCCACCAGTGGAAGATACTGCTCCCATCCTCCCCCGAAGTCAATAATGCACATGCGTAGCATGTCCTCCAACATCTGGTTGGTGCGCTCTGTCTGCCCATCGGTCTGCGGGTGATAAGCCGTACTCAACCGCAATTCCGTGCCCATGGCCTCCTGGAAACTCTCCCAAAACCTCGAAACATATCTTGTCTCTGTCAGACACGATATTCAGGGGGTACACCGTGAAGTCTCACAATTTCTGAAATAAAGAGCTGGGCGTACTGTCCCGCAGTGTAATCAGTCCTAACGGGTAAGAAGTGAGAGACCTTGGACAATCTGTCCACAATTACCCAAACGGAGTCGTGACCCCTCTGCGACGTAGGCAACCCCGTGATAAAGTCCATGGATATGCTCTCCCACATCCATACCGGAACCTCCAACGGCTGTAGCAATCCTGCTGGTCTTTGATGATCCACTTTTACGAGCTGACAAGTGGCGCATTTCGAGACAAACTCAGCGATATCTCTCTTCATACCGCTCCACCAATATTGCCGTCTCATGTCTTGGTACATTTTGTCCCCTCCGGGATGTACCGCGAACCGTGAGCCGTGCGACTCAGCCATAACATCGTGCCGCAATTCTTCCCCTTCCGGAACTACCAACCTCCCATTTAAGCGCAAACCCCCGTCTGAGCTAACGGTATAGGACTCGGCTCCCTCTGCAAGTAATCGAACTATCTGCTCCTGACAGAACGGGTCATTAGCCTGTGCCCGTACTACCTTCGTGACAATCTGCGGTGTAACGGTCATCACAGACATGAAAGATCGGGCCACTGCATCCTGGTGTCCCAATTCCTTCCACTTAGCCTTCCACACTTCTGCCACCTCATCTGCTGGCCTGCGGCTCAACGCGTCTGCTACCACGTTAGCCTTACCCGGGTGGTACTGGATGTCGAACTGGTAGTCCTTCACAAACTCAAGCCACCTACGCTGCCGCATGTTCAACTCTTTCTGTGTGAACAGATACTGTAGTGACTTGTGGTCCGTGAACAGCTGAAACTTCTCCCCCAGAAGATAGTGCCTCCAAATCCGTAAGGCAAATACCACTGCCGCCAAATCCAAATCATGTGTGGGGTAATTCTTCTCATGAGGCTTAAGCTTACGGGAAGCATAAGCTATGGCCTGTCTCTCCTGCTGCAAAACACCTCCAAGCCCTTGCAAAGACGCATCGGTGTAAACCAAATACTCAACTCCCGGTCTCGGCAATGCTAACACAGGTGCTGAGGTCAGTTTGTCCTTCAATTCATCGAATGCCAACTGACAGGCATCACTCCAGATATATGGCACACCCTTACGAGTAAGATGTGTCAAAGGACCTGCTATCTCCGAGAAACCCCGAATAAACCTCCTGTAGTATCCTGCTAAGCCCAAGAAACTACGAATCTCTGTTGGTGTCATGGGTTGTCCCCACTCCCTCACCGCTGACACCTTCCCCGGATCGACAGATATTCCCTGGTCGGAAATAATGTGACCCAAGAACTGGACCTCCTTCAACCAAAACCCGCACTTCTCATATTTTGCATACAACTTGTTCTGACGAAGTGTCTGCAAAACCTGCCTCAAATGCTCGGCGTGCTCCTCCTCTGTCTGAGAGTAGACCAGAATGTCATCAATGAAGACAATGACAAACTGATCGAGAAAATCTCTGAACACCCTGTTCATCAAGTCCATAAACACTGCTGGAGCGTTGGTCAAGCCGAAAGGCATAACCCGAAATTCGTAAGAACCATATCTCGATAAGAACGCAGTCTTCGAGACATCCTCCTCCCTGATACGCAACTGATGGTATCCCGACCTCAAGTCAATCTTCGAGAAGAAAGAAGCTCCTCTCAACTGGTTGAATAAGTCATCGATTCGAGGCAACGGATACTTATTCCGTATCGTGACCTTATTCAATTCTCGGTAGTCCACACACAATCTCAGTGAACCATCCCTCTTCTTCATAAACAAAACCGGAGCGCCCCAAGGTGAGGTACTCCTGCGAATAAAGCCCTGCCCTAACAGCTGCTCTATCTGATCCCGTAACTCTCGCATTTCAGCCGGAGCCATACGGTACGGTGCACGTACTATAGGTCTCGTACCCGGTAGCAAATCAATAACGAAGTCTATCTCCCGACTGGGTGGTAAGCCTGGTATCTCCTGAAACACATCTGAATACTCCCTGACAACCGGGATCGAATCCAAAGGAATCACAACCTCCTTAGAGGTATCCTCCTCAATGTAATACAGATGAGCGGTCGATCCTCCCTCTGGGCGAGGCATCGCCACTATAAACATCTCCTGCCCCGGAATGGCAAAAACAATGCTCCCGCTGAAGCAATCAATCATGGCCCTATATGTTACGAGCCAATCCATACCGATGATCACATCGTGAACATGCATGTCTAACACTAACATGTCCGCAGGCAATACCAAACCACCAACCTCTACCCCGACTCCCCGGCATATAAAGAAAATAAGTGATCCACTCCCTAATGGTGAGTCGACACACGTCACTGTGCTCTCTGCCGTAGCTAGCAATCCTAAAGCTTTCACGAAGTGTGTAGCAATAAAACAGTGTGTAGCACCCGTATCAAATAACACCCAACCCATAGTGCCATGGATAGGAAACGTACCCTCGATCGCGGGCGGTGCCTGTGGAACTGCAGCCTGGTGAACATTGTAGACACGTCCATACTGTAGCTGCCCCTGCTGAGCTGGGACTGCTGGAATGGGTGGCAATGCTGCCATCTGTGGCGGTGCAGGAAGAGCGGCGGGAAACATAGGTCTCTGTGGCTCCTAGCGAGCACCCTGCTGCTGCTGTGGGGCCCTGCCCCTATCAGGACAATCCTGCTTCTTATGGCCAGTCTTGACACAAGTAAAGCACTTCCCTGGGAAATTACCTCCCCTCTGCCCCTGCTGTCCCCGGCCCTGGTGGCCGTTACCATTCCTCCCTTGGCCCTGCTGGCCCTGATGGAACTGCTGCCCATTCTGTCCCTGCTGACCCTGATGGCCGTTTGGACCCTGATGGCCCTGACGGAAACCTCCCTGTCCCTGCCTGTAGTTCCCTGACCGGAACCTCTTATTGTCCCCCTGCTGGGTACCCTGCTCAGTCTGTTTCTGCCCCTGACCGGTCTGTGCCCCGCTGGCACCATGTCCTCCAGTCCTGCCCTGATGGCTAGACTCCCCTGACCGCTTGCCCTCGGCCATATGAAAACGGTGGTCCTGGCAGTGCAATAGTGCAGCGTTAACCACATCAGAATATGTGGCCAACGATAGGTTCCCTAGCAGATGCTGACGGATCCTCCAATTCAACCCATCAGTGAACTTCTCTATCTTCTTCTTCTCTGTTGGAATCTCGTCTGGAACGATATTCAACAGGTTAGTAAACTCGGCCTCATACTCGGCCACTGTCTTGCTCTCCTGCCTCAGACTCATAAGCTTCGTCCTCATCTCTGTATGAACTGCGGATGGAAAGTACTTGCAGTCGAACCGCACCCAGAACTCCTATATCGTGAGGGTATCCCTTTCCTCCGCGGTGGTAATAGACTCCCACCACTGTAACGCAGATCCCACTAGCTTGAAAGTAGCTAGCACCTGCTTCTGAACATCTGTGCACTCATGCATCCTCAAATGCCTCTGTATGTCCTTCCTCCATTGGCTCGATACTACCACATCAGAGCTACCTGCAAACTCTGGCGGATGCGCTTTCTGAAAAGCGTCTCGTACACGCTCCCAAGCAGACGGGAATGCATTAACCTGTACCGGCGCGGCAACCGGCTCCTGAGGCGGTGTCTGCTGAATAACGGCAATTGCGGCATTCACCGCTTGAGCTACTATAGCTGCGACCTCAGTGGCGTTCAACATGCCCTGAACTGGAGCGGGCTGGGGTTCGGGCATTGCATTCCTGGGAACTCGTCGTGCACGTCGTGGAGGCATCTGAAATAAGAACAAAGTTTATAAGTCTACAGATAAACTTTAAAATAGCTGAAGAACGAAACGTACACAATAAGAGTACAACAGCCCTAAAATATAGGGCTCTATATCAAAGAAAACGTAGCGGAAACATAATAGCCGTACAGATCCTAAAGGACACTAGAACTTGATGCTCTGATACCACCTGTGACACCCCGACTAATTAAACACCGGGTAGCTACTCCTTTATAAAATTAATTCAAAATGCCAAGTTGTCTCAGTTAATAGCATCACTGTCGAAAACGTTTTATTATTACTAACCACCTAGTATTTAAAAAGTAAGTGCCAAATTTTATTAAATCTGATTAACATGCAACAAGAAAAATGAATAACTAAATAACACCATTCACCATGCTGAAGTAAAACGGATAACCATCACAATATGTAAATAAAACCTGGAGGAAAAACTCCTCAATACGAATCCCACAACTGATAAGTAAACTGGAATAAATAACTAAAACTGAATACTGAGCAATACATGCTAGAGTCTGAAAACTGAAATGTAAAAATGATGTCTCTAAATAGAAATGGGCAACATGCCCTACAACGGATAGATGGTGACTCTGGAATCCAAAAGATAGAAGCGTCTACATGCAAATCCCTGTAGCTTCCACAGCAGCTACAGCTCGTCACCTGAATGAGTATCCTATGCTTGGTGTCCCTGTGGCTGGGCACCTAAAAATGGTTTTACAAAGAAAAGAGATTTGAAAAGCAAACGGGTCAGAGCCCGAATGTGTTATATTTTAAAAACCTGCAAGTGCTTTAAAAACATTTAAAACATTAAATGCAAAGTACATGTTAGGATGTGCACTCACATTATATTCTCACCTCTCGTCTAACTGTGCACTCCTAACGCAAATTACCCATCTATAACTACTCTTACCATTAGCTAAGTGACAACGTATCTAGCTAGACTGCCAAAGGTTCTACCCATAATACTCGGTTCCTTTTAACATAACGATGTTTGTAATTAAATAGAGGTTTAATGTAAACTCAGTTACTAAATATGCCATTGATATAACTACCAGTTAACTCATTATATATCTCGAAACAATACCGTAATATTTTTACAACATTAACATGAGGATTTCCATATTTTTAATGTATATTATTCACATCATAAATATACGATACAAGCACCCCGCAATCTAAGCTATGGTGCACACATACTCTGCTATCCATCCCGGTACATCACGTACATAAGGATTACATATTCCGAATCTCTCAGGAATAGTTTACCGATAACAACATCACAAATAATGGAGGCGAACACAGTCACCATCACATGGGTCACGCACATACCTACGCTCCCATGGTCATGCAGACTTATTAATATCACAATAAGTCCTTCTATGATCTATGTTCATCAAGGTACCAGTCTAAATCCCCCCCGTAGGCACACAAGGATTAGAGGGTCCTAAGCGAACGCAAACCTCCCGTGATAGCAAGTATGGTAGGTATGCCATACACACAAATACTATATCAATACTAGGTATACACGCATCTTAGTAATCACCGTAGTATAATTGTAATACTCTACCTCATTATACCATTATTCCAAACTTATATATTTCAAGTCTCCCGATAATATATAATTTAAATAGTAGACACGTCTCACGTCGTAACTCCTTAACTTAAAACCTATCTCGAATAGACTACTAAGTTCCCATAATTCTCACATATGACATCTATATACCGAAGGTCTTTACTTCTGCCCTAAACCTTATTTCAACGAATTACACAATTTTACACTATTAACCTAAACGTTATCTCGCTTCACGAATTTCAATAATCTAGAATAATTCCTCGAATTGTATTCTAATTAAAGTCCACTATAATAATCACTCCTACTGGTCTCCTTAAGGCTGAGGGTATTCATAAGTTCTCCAAACATATTCTCCGAGGGTTTCCACCATTAAAATCAAATTAAGGAAAATTTTACTCATTCTGGGAAGGTCGATCGATCGACCTATGAATATCGATCGATCGATCTAGTCGATCGATCGACTTATGAATGTCGATCGATCGATCGAACAGGTATGGCTACGGACTGCTTCGTTCTGCAGATTTGAAAACGTCCCAAAACTTATTTCTAACGTGTGATTCTCAGATATAACGTTATAGTAATGTCATATAACAATCCTACAATATTACTAACGTCCATAAATCAATATTTCAACAACTATAGGCTACATATGGATCAATCTTCATCAAAAACCTAGTTTTCAGATTTTATCTCAAGAACATTCATAAACTTCATCTTAAATCCGTTTTTGGTATGACAAAAGTCGATAATCCTCTTAATATAATCTTCCAGTAACATTCTACATGCAACCTATATCCCAAAATTTAAACTAATAACTCCAATCTTATGGGTTTTTCATTATCTTCCAAGAACATACAAAATTGATGAATAATCTAACATGGAAGAAGCATTCTCTGAAATTTAAATGGAATAAATCACTTGCCTTGATTGTTTCTGAATCTGGTGTTGGATTTGTAATCTCTTTCTGCAGATTTTCTGCAGAATTCCTCCTCTTTCCCTTCCTCTCTAAGCTTTCTTCTTCCAAAGATGGCTATGGTGGCTAGGGTTTTCTTTGGGAGGGTTGGAAGACTAAATGATAACCTACGTAGCTTATGGGGTTAATAAAGGGTTGGTTGGGTCAATTCCTTATCAGATTACAACTCTCAATTTTCGTCACTTTTAATTACCCAAAAATACCAAATTACTAAAATACCCTTTAAGTTGCCGGTATGGCCTAAAAATACCCCGGGACCCAAACTATACCCCCGGCTAGTGTTTTCTGACTATCTCGACCCTTCCGGACGCGTTGACGCACTCAAAACGACCATACGGATTATAGATTTTAAATTCACTTTTTAATATCAAAATATTATACCGTGACGCGGCGGTCCCACGCGTCTCAACAAAATTTCTAAAATGCCGTATATAAATCTCACGACAAATTGTATAGTACCAAATACATATATAATCATATATGCACATAATCAAATACCAATTCGCATCTCATTAGTATTTACAACCCGCATTAATTTCCAATTAATACGCTAATTAATTAATTAATCCCAAAAATAATTATAGTCAAAAGTACGGGGTATTACACGCGCGAGACCAAGATCCTCTCCCGCCACAAGGATCGTGGATGGACATAACTTGAAAACACTCTTTTCATGGAATTCTGATGTGAAACTTGTGTATATAAGATATATATAATCGACTTGGGATCATCCCAACATCCTTTGCAACTAATCTACCAAAATTTTGATCATAAGGATGTGTTTGGCTTATCCAAAGTACTTTATATCGAATTTCCAGACAACCACACTCCTATATAAGACAATAGTCCACCTAGTTCCAAATTATGCAGGTAATATCCACATATTGTACTAGAAATACCACCACATTTCCGCCATGCTTCTTTTACCAATAAATATTTTTCAGGCTATGATCAGAATCAAGACTTGAGTACTTGATCAAACCGAATGAACCAAGACCTTGATGTTATATTAAATCCTTAAATCGATCTTACAAAATTTCACTACTTTGGTTTCTTGACTTCTTACTATGTAGTTGTCAAGACAATAGTTCAAGAACGTAGTCTTAAGGTTAAAAGAAGCGCGATAGACTTTAGCATGGGTATCGCGAGAATGTTTTATCATATTCAATCCTTTTTTTAGTAAGCCATTTTGTAAACCTTTCCTTGAAGGTTTGCACGTTCTAAACATATTTATTTTAGTTTATTATATGTCCACTAGCGTATGATGGGTTTTACCCCATCAGCAAGTCTAGAAGTGACCAAAACTTAATTTGAATACATCGAATCTCTTTTGGTATCGATAGTTATAAGTCAAACTAAAGTCTTTATCTTAGAATGACTCATTGTAGTTCTCAATACTCGGTTTATGTTTGCATTGGATCTCACCGAAATGATCACGCAAAGCACTAACCATTCAGAATGACTCCTAATGCTCTCACTACGACGTGGAATGGATCATTATCCAATATAAGTGACACATGTACCCTGATCATCGGTAATGCTCACACTACAATAAGGTAGTGTATTATCGATATCAGGTTGTATTTTATCCTATACATATGGTCTATAAACATTATTAATATGATGTACCTTATTATCTTGTAAGACTAATTTACACTTGGGCCCGTAGTATATTACATAATCCTCTCAAAAGAATCGGGTGTTGACACAATCATTGACCTTCTCGTAGTTAGTAATATTTATAAATTACTTTAATAACCTTTGGGACAACCAATAAAGAGACATGCCTATGTCCTTAAATTTTAAATTCCTTACCTCCTTCCTAATCACGAGTGTCGGACACCCCCAAATATAAACATGCCTTCGAATGATCTTGCTCCCATTCAAATGTTCAATGGGAGTGTAAGAGATTGATTAAGAAAAAACTAAATTCAGAATGAATATACCCTGTAAGGACGGATTTTTTATAGAGTCAATTTGACTGCATTTTGGTGTATTCCGTGTTTGGACAAAACCCTTGAGCCATAGGTTAGGACTTGAGTGTGTTGACCTTTCAAGCCTATAACCTATTTATTTTGAACATGTAACAGATAAGTTTTAGAGAATGCATTCATCGTGTCGTGTTTTGTGTTACATTTCATTGCATGTTCCGAGTATCTTTCAGGTGTGAATGTGTATATATTTTGATCATTGGAATTAACTAGATTGTAACCCACAAGATGTGCGGATGTATTATAATATTTGGTATAAAATATACAAAATAATTAAAACAAATGAAATAGGGAACCAATTATAAAAAAAATGTTATACGAAGGTGAATAAATTACAAATGTAACTATATAATGATATAGTTAAATTTGTAAATATTTATACCAATGAAATCCATAGTAAGTAAAAACAAAGTTTCCCACACAGTAGTCTTGACACCATGAGTAAAGGTCCTACTTGAACATGTTCAATAGGAAGTTTGGTCATGATAGTATAAGATTCTATGATCACTAATGACAGACTTATATGAGTAATAAATACATGGAAGGAGAAGTGGTTCCACTTCATATCAAATGATTGTCCTCTATTTGTAACTTTTCCTCACCATTTTTAAGTTTCTACTACTGTTGTTTGTTGTTGCTGCTGTAACATCTTGAGGATAAAAATATAAGGTAAAAGGATACATCAAACTATGTGATGGGACTTTAAAACCTATGGTGTGTGTGACAACAATTCACTTCTTATGTTGCTTCTCTTTCTCTAATACTTCTTCTTATCCTTGTTGGCCATGGTGTAGCTTCTTTTCTTCCTCATAATATTCCAAACTTCAATAATAACACCATGCATAAAGACATTCCCTGTGCCCACTATCTTTACTACACGGCTTTGATCCCCGCCAACCATGGACACAAATTTTATACAAACCTTTATGAATTGAATTTAGTAAGACACAAACAATACAAAACGAAATTACGTCAAACAAAATGAGGCCAGGTGGTGTAACCTCTTGTACATTGATTCCGCGTTGGCAAAAACCAAGTTTTCTACCTCCACCTTTGATGCCAACTAAAAAAAACAAAGCAAGTTAATGTGTTTGTTTATTTCACTGCTAAAGATATAAATATTGCTGAGAAATGAATGATATTTAAATGGAGATTGGGGCACAAAACATTAGAGCAATGAGTCTAAAATATTCTAGAAAAACATGTGTCAAGTGTGGAAAAAAATGGATGAAAATAACTAACTAAAACTAAAAGTTACTTATTGCTTACTACTTCCTCACTTTTTGGTCAAAGTATTTCAGAAGCCCCAAAGACGATGTTTTGTAGACTGTAGTGATAAAAAAACAAAGAGTTTTTTAGGGTTTGCACTTAAAATGAACCATTATTTTAATGGAAACATAAGGGAGGCACAAACAATATCAGACCTATAGCAGATACAGTCTATTGTACCCGACAATCTCTGACGGCTTTGATGCCTAAGGTATTTAAGTGGTCACGTAAATTATGAGGAAAGAATGAAGGGGACATGTGACTTGGGGTTTATGAATAGGGAGAGAGAAGTTCAAACGGTGGAAGGAAAACCAAAAGATGAGATGCTTAAATAAAAGAAAACATAAAATAATTTTAATAAGGTATCTGCGTGGAGTAGCTACGAACCCAAAAGACACCCATTTGGTATTTCCAAAACAAAATATGAAAGGACACTCTGTTTTATTAAATGTATTTAAGTTTGCATTAAGAGATATGGGCTGAAAACATTATAGATTATACAGATAACTTTGTTGAGTTAAAGTGTATTAAATGATATTAAAACCTCTAATACTATCATATTTGATGTATAATATAGATACTGGGCGTTGTTTTATAAAAAAATCTTTGAGGGTAGTTTTTGAATTTTTTTCAAAGAAAAATATTTTTGTCGTTCGAATGGTTTTGTAGTCTTCATACAAATGATTCGTTCAAACAAACCATAATATAAACATCGAATGAGGCTTCTTATTTAGTAGAACAACTACTGTTTGAATTTTGTTAGAACTTGGATAGAATGAGATGAGTTGTTCATTTGAACGAGATTTGTTTTGGTTCGAACGATACATACATTTTTGTTCGAATCAACTCTTGTTTTCATTCAAATGAGTCCTCAAGATCCGTGTCACCTCGAAAATGTGTTTTCTATATAAAGGTCATGGCATCAATTTTCGATGTGACTTTTGGCAATTCCCATATACATTCAAAATCTTCCAAACCCTAGATTTCACACATCTTGTTTAAGATCCAACTTCGAATTCATATATGCTTTAAGATCTTTATTTGGGCACCTTGTTTTAATACTCTTCACATCTGAGTATTCGTTTCATGTAGTTGAATCCGTGTTTATTACTGCTTACGAACGGTGGACTCCATGGTGTGGTGTTGTGGTGAAGAAGTTGTGCATCCATATTCTAGATCCATAGATGTTAGTTGAGCCTTATCATTAGACACTGAGGTGAGTGTCAATGCACGATTGAACTCTCGCGTGACACTAAGTGGAGATTGAAGGAACGAAAATCATCAAGGCTTGCGAGGGCGTCGAGTTTGTGTTGTAAGTCATATGTCAAATCCTTTGTAATTCCATATGTAGTAGACTTTGTGTGTCTGGGCCAATCGAAGTTTTTCCCATTTGGGTTTTTCTCGTACATCGGTCGTTCTGTGATTGTTTATTTTAATTTATCCTGTTATCACCTAGATCCATATTTTGGGATAAAATTAAATTGGCTAAAACCTATTTACACAACTTTCATTCATAATTGGTGCTTAGTCTTAATTATGTTTAAGTTGAATATTTAATTTGAAAACATTAGAATTAGTTTTCATGTTTTGACCATCCTCCGTACTATAGGAAGTTCATACTCGTCTCTGAATGGAATTTCCAAATATGAATGTTGCAGTCCTGAATAACTAACCTCGGACCCTATCATACCCAAAAGAGTCTTATTATTTTATTTCCTCTACATTATTCCAAAGTGTAATACTTGGTTTAAATTGTTGAGATAAAATCCCACACCTACGATAAATGATCCTTTTAATATCCCAAGAGGTACACACCTCTATGATCCACCTTAGCCTTGCACACATTCAACTAATCAAAAGTTTCAGACTTGTGGTGCATGAAGTAAACACATCCATACCTTTAAGTGAAATATATGAATCATTCAAAACCACATATTTATCGGATAGTCACGGAATCATAGTAATCGAAATGAACTATTCAACTCATTTTTAGCTAATTAGCTTTGGACCGTGAAGGCCCCTTTGTTATTTTACCTTCTAAATGGGATTCAAGACTAAAAATGCCTCCATTTCCAATGAAATCAATTGTCTTTTTTAAACTAATCTTCAAAATCCTTTTAGAATAGAATAACCTTAGCGCAAGTGCCAATATTTTGTTTTGTTATAGAAGGACGCTTTCTTTTTAATGATTTTTTCATTAAATTATTCAATTTTTATAATATAGCAGTATTGGTGAGACAAAACTTGTAATGTATAAATTATTTTCTAATGGGCTAGAATAGATAAAAGATATACCAATTTTGGTTAAAACAATTTTATAAAATCAATCGAGTATTGGTTCAAAGCTAATTTAGAAAACTGAAACTAATTTTGCTAAAACCCAGGTACATTAAATAATTTACCGACATTAACTTTATATCTTCACCAAAATTTATAAAGATATCTCACTACTAATAGTGTTGTCTTATTCTAATTGCCCATAACTAGGATCATCTCTCTTCAAAGTTATTTTGGTTACCTGGAACCTCGGTAACGAATTGTAGTCCTAATTTGTGGTTTTCGAGTGTACATACTAGGTTATTGTAGATCAGATCATAAATCATGCATATACTTTTAAGAGAAAAATATTTCCATGTCCTTTTCCTTACAAAACAAGTAAAACGGGATATATTGCTATTAAAGTTCGAACAACTTGTAATGAGAATACCTGTTTTTAACCTATTTCACTACTATCAAGGAATATGAACTTTCTTAACCCAAACTGTTGTACGCGAGACTTAGCCTTATTCTCCTACTTCCCTTTTGGGAATGAAGTAGAGCTCTTCTCAAATAACCAACACTAACCTTTATCTATAGATGATCCTCACTCCCGAAATACGAAATGGTACCGGGTTTTCCAACCATGTCTAATCCAAAGAATCCTTTGTTCAATAAATGATAAAACCATTCTAAGAACATTATTCTCACTTGAGTGTCATCAACCAACATAGGTGTTTTATAAATTCTCACCGGTCAATTCTTTAAAATTAAGCATGTACACATAGAACTTCCCCATGGAGAGGGGGATTGAACACATGTTAAACTTAATTTAAAACAATTACCAACTATTTTAAATATTGCGATTCCGTGATTAAAACCATCCAGAGGAGATGAGGTAACTCTAGGAGTTAATCACGTATCTATTTTAAAATATCTATGGGAATTGTGGGTGAAATCAGTTTAGTATCCCCTTAAGTTTAAACAATGTCCAATTACATTTTCAGTCCTAGAAACTTATTATAGTTTAAAACCTTAAGGCTGAAACAATGTGAAAAATTTGAATCAATTTTTAAATCTTCGAATCACGAAATTGAAAAAATTAATTTCTAATTAACACACGAGAAATAATTCTATCAAATTTTAAAGTGGCATCCTTCAACCGTCAATTTTAAAATTAATCTCGTCGGACATTATAGTCACCTTATGAGGTGATATTGCTCGTGGGAACCTTGCATCACCTCGCCTTGAACCATATAGATCTTCATTTTTCATTACGTTGTCGAACAGTTCGGTATCATTTGTCTAACATAATGAATAGCGGGTGACTTTTACTCTCGTAATAAATGACACTGACTCCGTGGGGGAGGATATAATTAATTATGTCTAAGTGTATCTTACTAGTTCATTCATTAAAATAAAACCCACTCATGATGAACTTCCTAATTGTGTTGTGGGAGGGGGCTCACTCACATTCTAATTCTCATAATTATCACTTATGCGTTTTAATGAATCCTTGATGCTATGATTAATTCCAACCGTGGGGGGCCAGACTAGCTGACTTAAGGAATTAGTCATACTTGATTCACAAAACACCAATGGAGACCTGGGGTTTATGTGAAAACTCGTCTCCCACTTAGTATTTTAAAATCTTTTGAGCGTTTTGAAAAACTATTTATTCAATTCAAAATGACTGAATTTAAATCCATAGTAATTTATTAGTTTACTCATACAAATTAAATTACTCGATCTCGCAATTTTATTTTATTTTAAAATAAAACCATTTTAAAAGTAAAATAAAACTCGAAGATCAAAATCTAATTTATTCCTTAAAATCCACTACCCTTATTTAATTCAATTTAGAATGGAATAAATAAAAATGAATTTAAAAAAAGGGTGATCTAGATCGGTCTCAAAATTAAATCCATGCTCTCCATAAAATGGGTGTTCCAAATTAATCCGATGAGCACACCCAATTTAGAAACATAAATAATAAAGATACATAAATGCAAATAAATAAATGCAAAAGAAAATAAAGAACAAAATTTCTCCTTTTCCATCATGGTCGAGAATCCTTCTTAATATAGAAGTTTTGAAGAACAAGAACCCACTCGAAATAAACATAGTCCTTCTTGAAGTATACCTCTCCGAGTATCAGAATTTTTCATGCAATAACCTTTTAGAAACAATCATCTCTGTTGTGCGAAGATAAAAGCAGGAAGAACCACCACAGAAACCGATTTAAAAATCACCAACCAAAAACCATCGCAAGCCTCTAGCAGAAATAAATCGATACGTCCTAGCAATTAGATCGATTCAATTTTTGAATTAATCGGGCCTTGAGTTCAGATCTCTCCGATCGACCTGTGTTGACAACTTTATCTTCTTCTTGGGTTTTTCATGTAAAACAACCATAACCCATTCAGATCTCTATGAAACTCCACGAAACTTTGCCCAACACTTAAGCCCTTATGAATACTTTATTCTAACAATAAATAAACATTACAACCCTCTTCCAACACCTCCAATTACATTGATATAATGAAATAATTATAAAAACTTAATTATTACAACAATGTCAATTTTAGGAGAGAAAAATAACTACGGATAAACCACCATGGGATCCAATCATACAAAATAAGCATATGTGACCATGATGTTTTGTATGATTGGATCCCATGGTGGTTTATCCGTAGTTATTTTTTGCTCCTAAAATTGACATAGTTAGTGCGATACCATACATAAGATTGTACAATCATACAAGGTTGATGTTTGTCAAAGGCTTCAAAATAAGAAGACTAAATTTATCCTTCTTTTTTGCCAAGCGAGGTTGATGTTTTATACCCATTAGTTGGATATGAAATTTTTGTTATTTCTCTTACTCTTTTTAATTGAAAGGTTTATATGAATTATTGTATGTGTGTGTGATTGAGAGAGAGAGAGAGAGAGAGAGTATGACTTAGTGTGTGAGAGAGAGAGTGGCGGTGAAGAAAGTGTTTGAGAAAGATACACACACGCACGAGCGTAATGGATTGATTATAACGATTAAATAGATGATTTAATGTTCCCTTGCCTTATATATACTTACACGTGATTAACATTTACAAACACAAGCACATGTATAACATATACAAGCAAGCGCATATGTATAACATATACGCGCACACATATACAAATATATACTTACATAAAAGGACACATAATAATGTTAGGATTAAATAAAATAAGATAAAATTAAACTGGTTCGGTTGAAAAATAATAACTATTTGGTAATTAATTAGAGAAATTACTTGTAGAACTCATATTCACACCCTCATATACTTTTTTTAAGGAAAAATGAGGTAAAGTGATAATTACTGGCAACAAGAGTATGCGAAGTTGTAATTGGACCGCACTTAAACATATTTTATTAGTGCGTTCCATACAGTGGGTAATCCTACTTACAATATAGGAATAAGAATATTAAAAAGTTTAACTAGATTCCAAATCGTGGAGTTCATCTCTTACAAGAGTACCCGTTCGATCATATTATATTTTCCATACCAGAAAGTTGGGAGAGAGACAGTAGAAATATATTCCACCTACATAATCCCAGTGTAGCCCTAATGTTACTTATAATATATTTGTCCATTGTGGATACAACTACGTAAAGAGAGCATTGACCAAGATTGTGATGTATCGCGACATATGCACGTTAAATTAAATCTTGCCAATAAGTTCAAGAAGAAAGGATTACGAATTCATGTCATGAATATCTATACATCAATCATAGATATGCTTTGTGTTAGTTGGTCATGTTCAAAAATCTATAGATTTTTAAAAAGTAATACCGAATATATGGATATCAAACATGTTGAATGAGAATGCGGGGATTCTACGAAATGATTCGTATAGTAGTCAACGACGCATAAATCAAATTCTATGAGATTTTATCTTTGACTTAATTTAGTGTGCATACAAAGATGTGGTCCAAATTTAAATTTATCAAACCAAGCATGCAAATACTTAAGGAAGTAGGGAAATCCCTAAAAAGGGGAAAATCTTTTATTCATCACTATACAAGATTTGACAGACACGGTTGACTTATAAACTACTCATCATACTAAGTTTGATCCACAGTTATTCAAACCTCCTACAGCAACGGTTCAGTCCATCACCGCCCACGGGAAGCAGTCTTCCCTCGGTATCCACCGATCAGCCTTCTTCTTCAGTAGTAGAACCTTTGCTCCACAAATTAGCAGTAGATATGAACTCTGCAAAGTCTTTGAACACTGAAAGTGTTCTTATTAATTTACTAAAGTGATCTCTAAATTTATAAGGGGTTTGAATGATTTTTAGAAGAGTTTGATCATAAATGGAACTCTAAATGGGTGTGGA
Organism: Sambucus nigra; assembly: GCA_949130495.1. Lineage (NCBI taxonomy): Eukaryota > Viridiplantae > Streptophyta > Magnoliopsida > Dipsacales > Adoxaceae > Sambucus > Sambucus nigra. Next base: position 194,081,287 of record OX422223.1, read on the forward strand.
AAAGCTTGTAAAAAGGTGCTTAAAGACACTAATCACGCATATCTATTTATAAGTAATTGGCTAAAAAATTATAAACATTAGAGATTTAGATTATATCTAATTACAAAACAAATTTTTGCACGCTCGTTCGAACGACCATGTACCTCGTTCGAATGGCATACTTGTTTTCGTTCGAACCACCTTCCAACGTCCTATTGAATGACATTTCAAAGAAGGACAAAAAATCAATTCATTTGATCGTGGGAACCTCGTTCTAACGATATCGTGTACCTCGGTCAAACGATTATGAAAGTTCATTATAACGAGTCATCAAAAATTTCAAATTTTTTCTTAAACAATATTTTAAGCCATTTAGAAATACAAACTCTTATAATTATAAAAATCTTTGGAAAATTAATGGCTTTACCAAACCGACCATAACTCTTATGAATGTTATTGAGACGAACATGTAACACCCCGTATTCTTGAGCATTTATATTTAATTAATTCGGGTACTTTAAATTACACGTGTGCCATAATTTAATTGAATTAATTATTACATGTTAATTAAAATATTAATCGGGAGAGATAATGGTTAAATAATTATTAAGTGAATGGTAAGTTATTAATTTTACATCCGAGATAATGATAGTGACGTGATTATATTTATCTCAATCGGGAGTCGGTATAGACTGCTTAGGGTCGAGATAGGACTTTATTGTACAGTGACTAGAATGGATATTTCGAGGACACGGTTGATTTCGGATGGGTCAAGATAGTCTTAATAGTGTACCCGAGGTAGTAATTGGGTGTCGGGGCCTTTTTAGACATAATTGGGCCCACACGGGGTTGTTCGGCTCATTTGGGCTTGGTCCATTAGCTTAATTACGGGATTAATAGTTTTAAACCTAAATGTTGGAGTTAGAGGCGTACATAACTCAATTATAAAACCGTAGAAATTGAGATAAGGGAGAAGGAAGAAAAGGAAAGGCATTAGAGACCAAATTCACAGGGGATTCGGGTGTGCTTTGTCAGATTTAAATCAGACCCTACGAATCCTATAAGGAAAGTAATTAAACTTGATTTTGATTTAAATAGTAGAATTGCATGTTCATATTATAGTATGTGCTGATAAATTCGTTTTAGGAGGGTGAACATGTGAAATTTGGGTTTTTTGGGATTTAAGCGTTAAAGGTGAAATCGATGTTTAACTAATGTGAGAATACTAACATATGATGTTAGAATATGATTTAGAATCAAAACCCAATAGCAATTGTTGTTGAATTCGGATTATTGAATCAGATTGAAATTGTGATTTAAGAAATTTTGAGAAAAACCCAATTCGTGAACCGTAAAATTTTTAATGAGAACCGGTGATGATTGACCATATATTTGTATTAGAACCTATTTATAGATGTAATAAGTATGGGGTATCAATTGGGTTAAAGTTTAGGTTGAATCCAAGGAGGCTTGAGGGTTAAAAATGGAGAAAAATGATTTTATAAGAAAACGACCTATTTAGGTATCGTTAGACTCTCGTTCAAACGAGTTGAGGTTTTTTTTCAAACGAGATTAGTATCTCATTTGAACGAGGTTAATATCTCCTTTAAACGACCTATTTTTTGGAGATGGAGATAGATCTTTTCATTACGAACGCGTGGCCGCGAGTTTCATATTTTTCTGATTTTTTTTAATTTGTTATGAATTTTCTACGAAAAGGTGTCCAAGATCGAAATCTTTAGTCAGAAATCAAATCCGGGTATGGATGCTCGGGATTATTTTAACTAGGGATTATAGGTGGATGTATATGAGCCTAGAAAGATGAGAAAAAAGAGGAACCTAAATAATGAACTGAGTGAAATAAATTCATATGTTTAATTACGTGTCGATTGGGCAAGTCTTGGTATATTAGTAATTGAAACTACTTTAAATTATTTAATGGATGTGAAATTAAATTAAATAAGTGTCGGGGATATAGACTCGGGTATTACGGGCTAGTGTTAGGGAGTTAGTTACGGGTTATCCGAATGCTATTTTATTTATATATATACGATAGTGTGATAGTATACATATACTTGTGCGCTTTATAAATATCAATATTAGATATTTATGTGAATACATACTCCTCTGGTTCTACCATAGGAGTTTGCGCGATGTGGGTGAATCCCCTGGCTAGTGAATGCAGGGATAGTATAGTCCTCGGGTCATAGCGTCTGATATTAATTTGTGTGTTCTTTTCGAGGTGAGATGTTTTGGGTATGATTTGATCTCACTCTCGGGGAACTATGACCGCCTCCACTACGCTTACAATTTTATTTCCTAATTCAATGTGAGTTAACCCTCTTATGGTATCCGGGTTAGATTGAATATACCTGGGGTGGTAGCTTTTAGAGAAAGCATCTAGTGAGTTATTGCTCAGGAATGGATGGTTATTATACACGACATGTGTGTGAATGTTATAGTATACTAATATGTATATAATGGGTAGATAATTATATACGGGTTTAAACATAAAGTGTGATTGTATTTCAGAAATAACTAGTGTGAATGTTATATGATTTATTAGTACTTCATATATAACTAGTGTGAATGTTATATAAGTAATCAAAGTTAAGATGGTTAAACAAGTTAATGAGTAGATAACTTATAAATAAAGGTAAGAAATACTTGGCTTATAGTAGCGTGATAGAAATAAGTGTAATAAGGCTAGTTACGTGGGATAGCATAACTAGTTGGGTTAGAAGGTAAGCGACAGGTGTGCACATTAGATGAGGGGTGAGTTATTTATCAAGAAAGTGCGACACCGTCTTAAATATGGAAAGTGTTTATGGATATTTAATCATTGAATTTTAATTGCTTGATAAATATTTTCAAAATGTTTTACTTGGACTCTGAGCCATATCAAAAATATTTTAGGTGTCCAGCCCAAAGGACGGCTAGCTTGAGGATTTTATCCAGGGATGCGTAGTTGTTGCTCATGTGGAAGTTGTAGGACATTGCTATAGTCGCCTCTTTCATTTTTTCCTAGTGAAGGGACTTTATTTCAGTACTCATTTGGGCATGTCTCCCTTTAGAGTATTTCAGTATTTCCAATGTATGGATTAGACTTTGTGTATCCAATTCATTATTTCAGTTTATTGTTGGATTTTATTATTGAACCGATAGTTGATTCAGTCTTATTGATTTATATATCTTTTGTGTGTTGAATTCAAAGTTTATTTGGGTGGATGGTTTAAATTATTATTTATTTCCACTTGTTGTTAATTAATGTAAGATAAAATTTGGCACTGGTCTATTTAATTAATAGGTGGTTAGTAACTTTAAAAATGTTTTCGACAGTGACGCTAAGAATGAGACATATGAGACCAATGTTTTATTTTGATAAAGGGATGGCCACCCAGTATTTAAATAGGTGGGGTATCATAGATGGTATCTGAGCATCAGGTTCTAATGTCTTTAGGATCTCTGCGGCTTTTTACGTTTCAGCGTAGCGTTCTTTGATATGAAGCCTTATAATAAGATTATTGTATTCCTTTACGTATGTGACTTACGTTCGTCTGCTATTAAGTATAGTTTATGCGATTCATCTATGAGTTCGATTGGGCTTTGTATACTGAACAATTTTGGACGGCAAGTTAGCCCCATTAGAAGGACTGCAAGGAGAGAGGCTCAGGAGAAGCCATGGAATATTCTGGAAACATTGATCGCAATAGAAGTCACCATGATTATTGTTTGGGCAGATGACATTGGGATAATCATTAGGGCGCAATAATTTCCCTAAGAACCATCGTAGAAAGCGGTGGTGCAAATTCAGATTCACCAACGTAGTCGGTAAAGGGGGGAGTCGGAGTCTGAAGAGTCATCTGTAAGGATTTGGGGAAGAGAGGGAGTGTGATAGGCCAATGAAAGGAGATAATACAAAGGCAATTGTGTAGGGTGGAGTGCACTGACACCTAGGATTAAATTGTGGGCAAAATTTTGCTCATAAGAGCGGCGTTGTGGTGAAAGGAGTCAGTCATTAGAACCATGGATAGATACCATGAGTAACGCAAAATTTGGGGTTCGGTTTGACCGCAAATTCTCTCATCAGCTGTTTAAACAGAGAGGCAAAGAAGATTTCAATACTTGTTTCAAAAGGGTCGAACAGTGGTCGGTCATGAAGAAAAGTTGACGTGTTTAGTGAACTTCATACCCGATGAGGTGGATACGGAGAATCAAAAAGGTTCGTAAGTTAATAATGGACTCATGGCTAGAATATACAAGCATGGATTGGGAAATCTATCTTACATGACTCATACCGTTGTCATCAATGTCGTACATTTATAATTTAATATAAACACTCCAGTGAGAAGGGAGACAAAAGAGTTGGAGAATCTAATAGAAGGGTAAGACTGGATTTAACGGTTCTAGTGAGGCACCACAGGAGAGGATACCCAGAAGAGGACCCATTTTAATGATTGGGATCAATATAATTCCTACCAGGAGACAGTGGATTCAGTTAGGGTTGTTAAGGCCAACCACGAGTCCTATAGGGCCAGGGGAGCTAAAAGGACTATGAGGGTAGCAATTAGGGTCAAGACTACCAGGTCCGCGAGAAGGACAACCCCAACATGGCCAGTGGGGCCAGAGAAAGGGGAATAATACAGAGAGGTGTCTTATGTGTAAAGAGTAGGAACACATGTGTGGATATTTTTCGCAGCGAATAAGGGGACAGGAAAGTGAAGCCCAGTAGGGGCAACAGTTATAAGAAGTTTTTGGTTCGACTGGGATGAGGGTGTTATGTCCAGAAACCATTTGAACTGTGAGCGTTATTGACAATTGAAAGTATAAGTTTTATCCCGGGGTGATTGGGGTTTGTTTTGTGTGACATGAGCGAGTCACGGTAGTTTATTAGTACTAGATCCACATGTGAAACGGGTTTAGTAGAGGTATCGTTAATATAACTATAGTGTGTATATTTACCATTGAGTAGCGGGGCTTTCTTTGGTTCCATCTACGGGGGAGCAGGTGTGGACATTAAGAGGATGTTTTACATTATGTGGTAGTTTTTGCTCCTTATGAGGGTTATGAGAGGAGAGTATATTATTATTTTTATGTAGTGACTAGATATCAAGGGTTTGAGAAATAATAGAATGTATGGTAAGACTATTGTGCTCGTTATGCCAGGGTGAGATATTTTATTTTGCGAGGCATCACCTGAAAGAGGGTCGAGCCTTCATATATATTGTATTGTATCATAGACTTCGGTGGGTATAGTTGTCTCGTTATGTTTGATCCCAGTGCGTGGGGACTTTTACTGTGATTCAGGGTATATCGAGTTTCCCGTTGAGCGAAGAGATTTATCTCATTGTTGTTTATGCATTGAGAACTTAGTGATAGTGAGAGCATCTTATCGTGTGACGCCTTGAGAGACATGGGCATAGACGATTTGATTTATGTTTTGAGAGATAGGATTTGTGATATCTTAGTTATGTTCTTTGGACTCATAGAAATTGATGATCAAAAATGCTAGGAATATCGCATTACGAAAAGTTCTTTTGAGCTTCGTGGCGGGATATTACACGTATGGACCTTAATAAACGTTGGGAGTGGTGAGACGTTGTTGGATGCTAGTGCATAGATTTAAATATTAATTATTGAACATGTAGAGGAAATACTTTAAGCCGGGAACTATTAAAAATATAAGGCCAGCGGAGTCAGGTAGTACTATGTAGGAAGCACTCAGAAAACTTTTGCACCACAAGTTGATGGGTGGGGAAATTTCGAGAAAGTAAATATGGATTTGCATGGTGATCGTGAATACCCATATAATATAGCCACACCGAGAATGCGGATGCCGTGCTTGAGATAAATATTTTATGTTTGTGATGTTTGTACAAATATGCACGGGTTATAGGGTGTATGGGTGCCCTGGTTAGTTTGACTTCCAATGTCATCGAAAGTAAGGGGAGGTGATTACAAGCATTTCGAATATATGCCTGTGGGGAAGCTAGAAACATGTGTGGAATGATATGATGGACTGAACTTCGTTGAGAAAAGAAGATAGTCCGACTACATGTATATCAAGGAGAATTATCACAACCGAGGGGGATTGAAAAACGGTGGGGGAACACATGTAAAAAGATATCCTTTGACAAGGGAGGACCCCACAATCTTGGGAAAGTAGAGCAAAGTGTCACTTACTCAAATACCCAGATTGTCTTACGCATAAATGAGATGTTGATTACCACTACACGAAAAAGAGCCCAAGAAATGCACAGTTTGGAGCAAACGCAAGGGCAATGAGATTGGTATATCCTAGAAAAAAGGGAGTAAAAGGTTCCATGTGATGTGAAATGTTAGGCATGGGGATAGATGTTAAGTAAGATACAGTGAAGTTGAATCTAAGTGCACCATTTTTTGTTGGAAAAGTGTTGGTCTGAGGTTACCAACCAGGACTTTTGTAATAGGTTGATGGTTCCAATGATGGGATGGATACGCAAAGAGGTCAGGAGTTCTGAGAGTGCGCCGACAATCAGTGATTAACTTGTTTAATTAAATTTCAATTTTTAATCCCAAAAAAATCCCAACTCTTTCAACCAAATTGTGACAGACTAAATAAATCAAAACAAGCATGCAAAGTCAATCACAAGATGTGGAAAAATCCCCCAAAGGGGAAAAACTATTTATTTAACTATGATATGTAACGACTTACAATCACAGGAAAATACAATTTTGACGCACAAATACCCGCAGGCGTTGGTTCATCGTCATTGGCTTTTGTCAGCAAGAGGTCCCACAAGAACTCCAATTTTAGAAGTGGATAAAGACCTTTCTTCTCCACAAGATTATTCCAAGATAAGTAGAACAATTGTATCTAGGGTTTAAACATTCACGCAAATGTTTGGGAAGGATTTATGAATCAAAAAGGCATTAAAACTTTAAAAAAAAAGTTTGTTTCTGAGCAGAATAATTGCAGAAACATCAGTGCCAAAAGACTTGAAAACGTGTAGAATGGGCATTTATTTAAATATAGAAATCGAGACGGAACTTCTCTTGAATGAAGTACAGGTGTCGCTCGAACGTAAGGCCACGTCACTCGAACAACTTTGCGCGAGATGGCTATGTCACACGAATGACCAGCCAATCTCGCTCGAACGATGTCAGCGAGATTTTTTCCTTCGCCTCTACACTTAGCAAATTTTCTTATTCCGAAGTAAAAACGTTTCAGCCCCTGAAAAATATTTTATAAAAAATTTCCAAATATTTATGTAAATAATAAACACTCCAAATAAATTATTTTACCATAATCATGACTGGAGTAGTGGGAATGGTTGAAGAGTACGTTATATGTTGCATGATGCACGTATGATGAACATGGATGCGTAGATTCAGATCAAGACCGTTGTGGATGATCGTGTTAACATGCCGAATGTAGCGGTATCAAACATACTAATTGTGATCTAGGACAAACAGAAAATTCCTAGATTATAAATCGGACATTTATAAAAACATGTCCTTACAATACTCCCACTTTTTGTATGTCGGTACATACATAAAAAATCCAAATTATGCTACCCAAATAAAAACCAAATGACATACAATTTAATATCCCCATTAAACTCAAAAACTAGAAATACTAAATGACATGTCTTCAAACAAACTTCAACATCTTCAAATACCCAAGTCTTCAATCTTTCTTTGTCATCATTAAGGTGTGCAAAAATAATCCTCAATTAAGTACTTGCACACATGAGACAAGAAACAATACTCGTGACATGCAACAGCTTAAAATATAATGATAAGCACAAATAAGAATCAATTAATGCTCCACCAAATCACTATTAATTAAAACAAAAATTATCCCCCATAATTCGTTCTCCCCCTTTTTATGATGTCCCCATATAAACAAATATCATGAACATAAAGCAAATGCAAATGGACAATGTCACAAGGTAATTAAACTTTCTATTTTTGAATTTTTCAAATTGCTTCTCACAAAATATACAACAAAGAATCACACCATAAAAGAACACCAAAACAACAAAGTCGGTGATAGCGAAAATGTAGGGATGTGAACAAATTCGATAGGAAAATCAGTACATACAACCATAACATATGTGCACGATTAATGTTGGATATTCATAACGAATGAACTCAACATCTTCCTTAGGTGTAAAAATTGTGGAATTAAAATAAATTGACTCAATCAAATCAACAAATCAAAGCTCAAAGTGATTTCCACACCAATAACGTCCAAAATGATGTAAAGCTTTTTCATGACTTTCAAGGGCGTGCAAACCCGTTTTTCATTTATTTCCATCCAAACTCCCTCATAAACAATTATACATTATATTTTTCTTTTGAGGTGATGAAACTAAAACCTATTGGCCCATTTGGTTTGGCATAGTTTTCTTCTTAGTGCCATTTAATTTTTTTCGGTCTCTTTTCAAACGGTGGATTTTATGATGAGTTAATCTTGAACTCTCATAGCCCTTCCCCATGATTCACTCATCATATTTTGTTGCAATTAAACCTCACAGTAAACGGTTTTTACATGCACTGCTATCTTGTTAAGTTTTATCGCATTTTGTTCATTGTATAGACAGAATTGAGATGGAAACACTCAAGCCAATATGTGATAGACAAGTAAAATGCTCAAATAAAACCGTGCATGTGTGCAATAAAGGTGATAAGGAGCCAGACATGTAAAAGGTATCACTAATCACATCTCAATGACTCCAAAACAATGGAAAGCACATGGATGAAATTATGTACCATCTCAAATCACTATCAAACAGTCACGTGGAATATGGAATGAAGTTGTGACTATGGTTATCTTAAATGTGCATCCATAAACGGTGTAAACAAAATACAAAACTCTTTTTGTGTTTTTCAAAAATTTTGTAAAAAGATTTTTTTTTTACTTTTTCTAAAAATTTTCAAAAAAAAATCTTTTTGGATTTTTCAATTTTTCAAAAAAAAATAAACAAATAAATAAATAATGAAACAATCTAGAGATAGGAATCAAATGATATGAACATGAAAAATACATCATACTTTAGACATGGTGACCACCCCTCAGTCAATTGTGAAAATTCTTAAAGACTTCATAAGACTCTCGAATCTAAGGAATCTAAAGGCTTCGTGAAAATATCGGTTAACTGGAGGTCGGTAGATACAAAACTCAAGGATACGACCTATTCTTTTACAAGCTCGCGGATAAAGTGGTCACGTATCCTAATGTGTTTTATGCACGAATGCTAGACTGGATAACAAGATATGTGTATCGCACATGTGTTATCACAGGAAATAGTCATGGTGTCCTGTGATATCCCATAATCCTCCAACATTTTCTTCATCTACAGAAGTTGCGAGCAACAACTCCCGGTGGCTATGAACTCATCCTCCGCAGTGGACAAAGATATGGAGTTTTTCTTCTTGCTCAACCAAGAGACAATAGCAGAACCAAAGAAGAAACACCCATCAAAAGTGCCCCTACATCCATCTGTATCCCCGACCCAGTCGGTATTCAAATAAGCAGATAAACGGTCATTGATATTAAAGGAATACCAAATACCAAGGGAAAGAGTCGCACTCACGTATTGGATAATACGTTTAAAAGAGAATAAGTGTGACTCTTTTAGGGACGTCTAATATCATGCACAGACTCCAACACTAAAGGCTATGTCGGGATGACTGTCAGTCAAGTAGAGAAGACTACCTATCATACTTCGATGCAAGGTTTTCTCTATGTCCTTGCCTGAAGTGCCCTTGCTAAGCTTTGTTGAGGTACCCATCGGTGTACATGCGTACTTAGAGGAGTCTAAACTAAATTTCTTTACAAGGTCTCTAGCATACTTGAATTGGGAGATGAACATCCCATCCTCTAGTTGATGAACCTAGAGACCTAGGAAGAAAGTAAGCTCACCTACCATGCTCATCTCAAATTCACTCTTCATCTCCTCTTTAAAGTGGTGAGCATGTTGGGAGCACGTGGAATCAAATATTATATCGTCCACATAGACCTGGGCAACCAAAATAGAACCGCCATCTCTCCTGGCGAACAACGTCATAACAACTCCCACTCTCTTGAAGCCACGAGTTAAGAGGTAGGAAGTAAGCCTCTCGTACCAAGCACCGGGTGCTTGCTTCAAACCATACAAGGATTTCCTTAGATAGTAAACATGATCAGGGTGCTTAGGGTCTTCAAACCCATTTGGTTATTCCACGTAAACTTCCTCATGTAGAATGTCATTCAAAAAGGCACTCTTGACATCCATCTAATATAACTTGAAGCGCAGATGACATGCGATGGTGAGTAGTAAGTGGACGGACTCAAGCCTCGCAACAGGAGCAAATGTCTCGTCAAAATATATACCCTATATCTATGTGTAGCCTTGAGCGACCAACTATGACACCCCGACTAATTAAATACCGGGTAGCTACTCCTTTATTAAATTAATACAAAATGCCAAGTTGGTTCAGTTCATAGCATCACTGTCAAAAATGTTTTAACAAGTACTAGACACCTAATATTTAAAAAGTGAGTTGTCAATTTTAATTAAATCCGACTAACATACAATAAGTGAATTATGAAATGCTAACATAACCACCACAACATAGTCACAATAGAATAACCATCAAATAATAATGAGTCTGGAGGAATACTCCTCATAACAATCCCAATACTGAAATAAATAAGTACCAAGTCCGCATCACTAAATTAATTACAAACCAAAGTCTGAAATAACTAAAAAAGTAAGATGTCTCTAAAAGGAATGGGACGACATGCCCAACAAATGAGAAAATCTGCTAATGGAGTCAAGATTGAAAATGGAGGCGTCTACTGTCAAGGTCCTGTAACTTTCACAGCAGCTACAGCACGTCACCTGAATAGAACTCCTATGCATGGTGTCCTTGCGACTGGGCACCTAAAAGGTTTTACAAAAATAGATTTGAAAGCAAACGGGTCAGAGCCCGATTGTGAAAATAGTTTAAAAATTTGCAAGTGTTTAATATCATTAAACAGTGAATATAAAGTACATGCTAGTGTGTGCATTCACATGAGTTCCTCACCTCTCAACTAATTGTGCACTCCTATCGTACCCGTACCCATTCTAGTTATTCCCATATCTATCAAGTCCAATACGAAATCTAACATTTCTATATGATATCCAACTCAATTCCCAACAACTTCTATTTAACAGAGGGTTATAACATGCTACACAGTTTCCCATATTAGTACTACTAATTACTAAAAATCTTTCATTTTCACTTTACAAACCGTTGCTATTAATTATACTCACATTTATTCATGACAATTCATTTCAATTAACGGTATATTATTCTCATCATAAATATACAATACTAGCACCCCGAGACTAAGCTGTGATGCACACATACTCTGTTATCCAATCCCAGTACATCACGTACATAAGGATCACGTATTCTGAATCTCTTAGGAATCGTTTCATTAAACAACAATCGCAAACAATAGAGGCGAACATAGTTCACATCACATGGGTCATGCACATACCTACGCTCTCATGATCAGCAGACTTATTAACTTCACAATAAGTCCTTCTCTTACCTATGTTCTCGAGGTACCAATCTAAATGCCCCCTGTAGGCACACAAAGATTAGATTGCCCTGATCGAATGCCGACCTCCCATGATAGCAAGTACGGTAGGTATGTTATACACAGATAACTACATATACTAAGCATTCGCACATCTTAGATATCATAATATTTCATTAGTGGTATACATCTCGTTCTTATACCAACTTATAGTGTTATACAACTCACAAGTCCCCAGTTTATATGTATTTAAGTTATCAACTCTTCTCACGTCGTAATTAGGTACTCGCTTCCCAATCCACAAATGTCATCCGGTTTTCTATAAGATAGTAAGTTTGACTCTTCAATGTACCCCAAATCTCACAACTACACCCACTAGTTAATAAGGGAAGTTTATCTCACCATTTAAATAAGTCTACTGGACACTAGAAATAAAATCAGGCCTAAAAGGCCATTCTGTCAACTCGTTAGAAATCTCGTTCGAACGAGGTCATTCGAACAAGTGTCGTTCGAACGAAAGGCTTCGAACAAACTACCAACTCATTAGAAGGGATACTGTCATCTCATTAGAAGTTCGTTCGAACGAGGTCGTTCGAACGACCTGAGCAGGTCTTCTAACGAGATGGCAGATTCAGCCCAGAAATTCCCAAGTCCGTTTTTCTTCATTCTTCTCTTCTCTAAATCCACACTAAGACCATCTAATTTATGTTTTAACGTTTTTAAACCATTTCTAATCATCCTAGGTCATCCCTTAACATATTTTAGGGGTTAAATCTTACCAATTAACATGCCAAAATCATAGATCCCCAATTTTTGTCCCCAAACCCTATGAACTTGAACCCAAAGTTAAATTTCATAAAAAGACTCCTTATTAATCCGTTTTCAGATTATCAAAAGTTCTGTTTGTATATAGAATTTGTCCAACATCATTCTACATGCAAATTCCTACTCAAAATCACAAGTTTCACAATAATTCCATTGGGTGTTCTTCATCAAAATTTTAAGATATAAGCAGTTTTCTACACTACACATGGAGGAAATATTCAATGCAATTAACGACGTCCAAACACTTGCCTTAGATTGTTCTTCCGAATTGATGTTGGTGAATGAAGGTTGATTTCTCCTCTTTTCTACAGATTTTTCTCCCAAGGTTGAAGATGGTGGTTGGAGGTTTCTTTTGGAATCTCTTCAAACTCTCCTATAACTCCCATAGCCCTCTAACTCACCTAATGTTGATAATGGGCTTAGTGGGTTCATAAATAATATAAAATAAACCTCTAAAATTCGTGGATTTTAATTCCCATATTTTTAAAATTACCAAAATATCCTTTTAAGTTGCTGGTATGGCCCAAAAATGTCCCGGGACCCAAACTAAACCCCCGGCTAGTGTTTTCTTACTATTTCGACCCTTCCGGACTCGTTGGCTCACTCAAAATGACCATTCAGTTGATAAAAATAAAATTCACTTTTTAATTCAAATAATTACATTCCTGACGCGACTAACACGCGCATCCCAACTAAATTTCCCAAATTACCGTATATCTATCTCGTGACAATTTAGATATCATCAATACTCATGTATTACCATACATACTCAGAAATACTAAATTTTTATCATCATAATCAAATACCAACTCACATCTCGTTAGTATTTATACCCGGATTAATTTCCAATTTATTCTCATTTAATTCAATTAATCCCTTAAATAAATATCAATAAAATTACGGGGTATTACATACTTCCCCCCTAATAACAGAATTTCATCCCGAGTTCAGAACTAAAGAATACCAGGTAAAAATAACTCTGGATAACGCTCGCGCATCTCATCCTCACGCTCCCATGTGGACTCCTCGGCATTATGATGCCGCCATTGAACACGTACCAACGGTACTATCTTTGACCGCAGTTTTCGCTCGCTTCGATACAAAATAACAATTGGCCCCTCTTCGTAGGAACTATCGGGCTGGAGATCGATGTCCTCCAAAGAAATGTGAGTATGGGACAAATAGTCCCTAAGATATTTCCTTAGCGAGGAAATATGGAACACATCATGACTTTTATGCAAGTGCTCCGGTAACCCAAGTCTATACGCAACTGGCCCAATCCGCTCGATGATAGGAAATGGCCCCACATATCTCGGTGTCAGTTTCCCCTTCTTTCTGAAATAAATAATCCCCTTCATAGGAGATACTCTGAGTAAAACCTGGTCCCCCACTTTGAATTCTCTAAAGAACCTCTTGGCATCAGCATAGCTCTTCTGCCGGTCCTGAGCTACCCGAATGCGACTCCGTATCATCTTTATCCTTGTCGAAGTATCCTGAATCACTTTCGGCCCAAGGATTTTATTGTCCCCCACTTCTAACCAACATGATGGGGAACGACAAGGTCTACCATATAACACCTCAAATGGAGTCATACCAATGGTGAACTGATAGGAGTTATTATAAGCAAACTCCACCAGTGGAAGGTACTGCTCCCATCCACCCCCAAAGTCTAGGATGCACATACGCAACATGTCCTCCAACATCTGATTTGTTCGTTCGGTCTGCCCATCGGTCTGTGGGTGATAATTCGTACTCAACCTCAATTCAGTTCCCATGGCCTCCTGGAAACTCTCCCAAAATCGTGAAACAAATATCTTGTCTCGATCAGACGCGATATTTAGAAACACACCGTGAAGTCTCACTATTTCTGAAATGAAAACCTGGGCATACTGTCCCGTAGTGTAGTATGTTCTTACGGGTAGAAAATGAGCAACTTTAGTCAACCGGTCCACAATTACCCATACGGAGTCGTGACCCCTTTGTGACGTAGGTAACCCCATGATAAAGTCCATGGATATGCTCTCCCACATCCACGTTAGAACCTCTAATGGTTGTAGAAGCCATACCCGTCTCTGATGATCCACCTTTACCAGCTGACAGGTGGCGCATTTAGAAACAAACACAGCAATATCTCTCTTCATCCCGCTCCACCAAAACTGACGTCTCATGTCTTGGTACATTTTGTCCCTACCAGGGTGTACTGCGAACCGTGAGCTGTGCGACTCTGCCATTACCTCGTGTCGTAATTTCTCCCCTTTCGGAATGACCAGTCTCCCATTGAAGCGTAATCCCCCATCTGAGCTAACGGTATAGGATTCGGCTCCCTCTGCTAGTAATCGAACTATCCGCTCCTGACAGAACGAGTCATTTGCCTGGGCCTTTACCACTCTCATAACAATCTGCGGTGTAGTAGTCATCACAGACATGAACGATCGAGCCACTGCATCCTGGTGTCCCAACTTCTTTCACTTTGCTTTCCACACCTCGGCCACTTCATCTATTGGCCTACGGCTCAACGCGTCTGCTACCACGTTAGCCTTCCCCGGGTGATATTGGATATCAAACTGACAATCCATCATAAACTCAAGCCACCGTCATTGACGCATATTCAACTCCTTCTACGTAAAGAGGTACTGTAGAGACTTGTGGTCCGTGAACAACCGAAATTTCTCCCCCAGGAGAAAATGTCTCCAAATCTGAAGGGCAAATACAACTGCCGCTAACTCCAAGTCATGGGTGGGGTAATTCTTCTCGTGAGGCTTAAGCTTACGGGAAGTATAAGCTATGGCCTGACTCTCCTACTGCAGTACACCTCCAAGTCCTTGTAAGGACGTATCGGTGTAGACTAGATACTCAACTCTCGATCTCGGCAATGCTAACACGGGTGCTAAGGTCAACTTGTCCTTCAACTCATCGAATGCCAACTGACAGGCATCGCTCCAGATGAATGGCACACCTGTACGAGTCAGATGTGTCAAAGGACCCGCTATCTTTGAGAAACCCCGAATAAACCTCTTGTAGTACCTGTTAGGCCCAAGAAACTACGGATCTCAGTCGATGTCATGGGCTGTCCCCACTCCCTCACCGTGAATACCTTCCCTGGATTAATAGATATCCCCCGGTCTGAAATGATATGTCCCAAAAACTGAACCTCCTTCAGCCAAAACCCACACTTCTCATACTTTGCATAAAGCTCGTTCTGGCGTAACGTCTGTAAATCCTGTCTCAAATGCTCGGCGTGCTCCTCTTCTTTCTGAGAGTAAACCAGAATGTCATCAATAAAGACAATGATGAACTGGTCTAGGAACTCTCTGAACACCCTATTCATCAAGTCCATAAACACGGTTGGAGCGTTGGTCAATCCAAAAGGAATAACCCGAAACTCGTAGGAACCATATCTCGTCAAGAAAGCAGTCTTCGAGACGTCCTTCTCGCTGATACACAACTGATGGTATCCCGATCGCAAATAAATCTTTGAGAAGAAGGAAGCTCCTCTCAGTTGGTCGAATAAGTCATCAATTCGGGGCAACGGATACTTATTCCGTATCGTGACTTTATTTAACTCCCGGTAATCTACACACAATCTCAACGATTCGTCCCTCTTCTTTACAAACAACACAGGGGCACCCCACAGCGAAGTACTCCTCCGAATAAACCCCTGACCCAATAACTGCTCAATCTGATCCCGTAACTCTCTCATCTCTGCTGGAGCCATACGGTAAGGTGCGCGGGCAATAGGCCGAGTGCCCGGCGTCAAATCGATCACAAAATCTATCTCTCTACTCGGAGGTAGTCCAGGTATATCCTGAAATACATCAAAAAACTCCCTAACAATTGGAATCGCATCCAGTGGTATCACCACTTCCTTAGAGGTCTCCTCATCTATATAGTATAAATGAGTGGACGATCCTCCCTCAGGGCGAGGCATCGCCACTAAAAACATCTCCTTCCCTGGAATGGCAAAGATAATACTCTTACTAAAATAGTCAATCATGGCTCGGTACGCAACTAGCCAATCCATACCAATAATCGCATCGTACTCAGTCATCTCTAATACTAACATATCAGCGGGTAAAGTAAATATCCCGATCTCTATACCCACACCTCCACAAATAAGTGAAATCATGGAACCCCTACTCAATGGTGAATCTACATAAGTAATCGTGCTCTCTGCGGTGTCTAACAACCCATTAGTGCGTGCAAATATCGTGGCAATGAAGCAATGTGTGGCCCCCGTATCAAATAAAATACACCCCATAGTCCCCTGAATAGAGAACATACCCTCAATGGCAGGTGGATCCTGTGGGGCTGCGACATGATGAAGCTGATACACTCTCCCATATTGAAGTTGTCCCTGCTGAACTGGGACTGCTGGAATGGGTGGTAATGCTGCCATCTGTGGTGGTGCTGGGAGGGCGGTGGGAAACATAGGCCTCTGTGGCTCGTGTCGAGCACCCTGCTGCTGCTGCTGTGGGGCCCTGCCCCTATCAGGACAATCCTGGCATTTGTGGCCAGTCTTGCCACAAATGAAGCACTTCCCCGGGAAGTTTCCTCCTCGCTGTCCCTGTTGGCCACGGCCCTGATGGCCATTACCATTTCTTCCCTGGCCATGCTGGCTCTGCTGAAACTGTTGTTGCTTGGTGACCCTGATGGCCATTACGAAAACCTCCCTGTCCATTTCTGAAACTCCCAGATCTGAACCTCTGAGAATCCCCCTGTTGGGAACCCTGATCTCCCTGCATGTGTTGTCCCTGAGCAAATTGTGCCCCGCTGGCACCATTTCCCCTGAATCTACCCTAATGGCTGGACTCTCCTGATCTCTTGCTCTCAGACATGTGTAAGCGATGATCCTGGTAGTGAAGTAGTGCAGCGTTAACCACATCAGAATAAGTGGCCAACGAGAGATTCCCCAACAAGTGTTGACGGATCCTCCAAGTCAATCCATACGTGAACTTCTTAATTTTCTTCTCCTCGATTGGAATTTCATCCGGAACAATATTCAAGAGATTGGTGAACTCAGCCTCATACTCGGATACGGTCTTTCCCTCCTATTTGAGGTTCATCAACTTCATCCTCATCTCAGTGTGAACAGCTGACGGAAAATATTTGCGATCGAACCGCACCCACAACTCCTGAATAGTGAGAGCGTCCCTCTCCTCCATGGTGGTGATGGACTCCCACCACTGGAATGCTGATCCTACTAGCTTAAAAGTAGCTAGTATCTGCTTCTGAACATCTGTGCACTCGTACATCCTTAAGTTCCTCTGAATGTCCTTCCTCCACTGACTGAATACCACAACATCGGAGCTACCTGTAAACTCCGGAGGGTGTGCTTTCTAAAAAGGATCATGGATGCGTTCCCAAGCAGACGGGAATGTATGAGCCTGAACTGGCGTGACTACCGGCGCCTGAGGTGGTGCATGTTGTACAACGGCTAGGGCGGCATTTATCGCTTGGTCTACAATAGCTGCAACCTCTGCGGGATTCATAGTGCCCGGAACTGGTGCAGACTGTGGCTCTGGCGGTGCATCCCTAGGAACTCGTTGCGCACGTCGTGGAGGCATCTGAAATGAGAGTAAAGTCTTATGAGTTCGCAGTTATTATCTCAAAATAGCTGAAGAGAGAAGCATACACAAAAGAATACAACAATCCTAAAATATAGGGCTCTATATCAAAGAAAGCTCAGCAGAAACATAATAAGCCGTACAGATCCTAAAGACACTAGAACCTGATGCTCTGATACCACCTGTGACACCCCGACTAATTAAATACTGGGTAGCTACTCCATTATTAAATTAATACAAATGGCAAGTTGATTCAATTCATAGCATCACTGTCGAAAACGTTTTAACAATTACTAGCCACCTAATATTTAAAAAGTGAGTTGTCAATTTTAATTAAATCCGACTAACATACATTAAGTGAATTATGAAATGCTAACATAACCACCACAACATATTCACAATAGAATAACCATTAAATAATAATGAGACTGGAGGAATACTCCTCGTAACAGTCCGAATACTGAAATAAATAAGTACCAAGTCCGCATCACTAAATTAATTACAAACCAAAGTCTGAAATAACTAAAAAAGTAAGATGTCTCTAAAAGGAATGGGGCGACATGCCCAACAAATGAGAAAATCTGCTAATGGAGTCAAGATCGAAAATGGAGGCGTCTACTGTCAAGGTCCTATAACTTCCACAGCAGATACAGCACGTCACCTGAATAGAACTCCTATGCATGGTGTCCTTGCGGCTGGGCACCTAAAAGGTTTTACAAAAATAGATTTGAAAGCAAACGGGTCAGAGCCCGATTGTGAAAATAGTTTAAAATTTTGCAAGTGTTTAATGTCATTAAACAGTGAATATAAAGTACATGCTAGTGTGTTCACTCACATGAGTTCCTCACCTCTCAACTAATTGTGCACTCCTATCGTACCCGTACCCATTCTAGTTATTCCCATATCTATCAAGTCCAATACGAAATCTAACATTTCTATATGATATCCAATTCAATTCCCAACAACTTCTATTTAACAGAGTGTTATAACATGCTACACAATTTCCCATATTAGTACTACTAATTACTAAAAATCTTCCATTTTCACTTTACAAACCGTTGCTATTATTTATACTCACATTTATTCATGACAATTCATTTCAATTAACAGTATATTATTGTCATCATAAATATACAATACTAGCACCCCGAGACTAAGCTGCGGTGCACACATACTCTGCTATCCAATCACGGTACATCACGTACATAAGGATCACGTATTCCAAATCTCACAGGAATCGTTTCATTAAACAAATATCACAAACAATGGAGGCGAACATAGTTCACATCACATGGGTCATGCACATACCTACGCTCCCATGATCAGTAAACTTATTAACTTCACAATAAGTCCTTCTCTAACCTATGTCCTCGAGGTACCAATCTAAATCCCCCCCGTAGATACACAAAGATTAGATGGCCCTGATCGAACGCCGACCTCCCATGATAGCAAGTACGGTAGGTATGTTATACATAGATAACTACATATACTAAGCATTATCACATCTTAGATATCATAATATTTCATTAGTGGTATACATCTCGTTCTTATACCAACTTATAGTGTTATACAACTCACAAGTCCCCGTTTTATATGTATTTAAGTTATCAACTCTTCTCACGTCGTAATTAGGTACTCGCTTCCCAATCCATAAATGTCATTTGGTTTTCTATAAGATAGTAAGTTTGACTCTTCAATGTACCCCAAATCTCACAATTACATCCACTAGTTAATAAGGGAAGTTTATCTCACCATTTAAATAAGTCTACTGGACACTAGATATAAAATCAGGCCTAAAAGGCCATTCTGTCAACTCGTTAGAAATCTCGTTCGAACGAGGTCGTTCGAACGAGTATCGTTCGAATGAAAGGCTTCGAACAAACTACCAACTCATTAGAAGTGATACTTTCATCTCGTTAGAAGTTCGTTCGAACGACCTGGGCAGGTCTTCTAACGAGATGGCAAATTCAGCCCAGAAATTCCCAAGTCCGTTTTTCTTCATTCTTCTCTTCTCTAAATCCACCCTAAGACCATCCAATTTATATTTTAACGTTTTTAAACCATTTCTAATCATCCTAAGTCATCCCTTAACATATTTTAGGGGTTAAATCTTACCAATTAACATGCCAAAATCATAGATCCCCAATTTTTCTCCCCAAACCCTATGAACTTGAACCTAAAGTTAAATTTCATAAAAAGACTCCTTATTAATCTGTTTTCAGATCATCAAAAGTTCTGTTTGTATATCGAATTTATCCAACATCATTCTACATGCAAATTCCTACTCAAAATCACAAGTTTCACAATAATTCCATTGGGTGTTCTTCATCAAAATTTTAAGATATAAATAGTTTTCTACACTACACATGGAGGAAATATTCAATGCAATTAACGACATCCAAACACTTGCATTATATTGTTCTTCCGAATTGATATCGGTGAATGAAGGTTGATTTCTCCTCTTTTCTACAGATTTTTCTCCCAAAGTTGGAGATGGTGGTTGGAGGCTTCTTTTGGAATCTCTTCAAACTCTCCATTAACTCCCGTAGCCCTCTAACTCACCTAATGTTGATAATGGGCTTAGTGGGTTCATAAATAATATAAAATAAACCTCTAAAATTCGTGGGTTTTAATTCCTATATTTTTAAAATTACCAAAATACCCTTTTTAGCTGCCGGTATGGCCCAAAAATGTCCCGGGATCCAAACTAAACCCCCGGCTAGTGTTTTCGGACTATTTCGACCCTTCCAGACTCGTTAGCATACTCAAAATGACCATTTGGTTGATAAAAATAAAATTTACTTTTTAATTCAAATAATTACATTCCTGGGGCCTGACACGCGCGTCCCAACTAAATTTCCCAAATTATCATATATCTATCTCATGACAATTTAGATATCATCAATACTCATGTATTACCATACATACTCGGAAATACTAAATTTTTAACATCATAATCAAATACCAACTCATATCTCGTTAGTATTTATACCCGGATTAATTTCCAATTTATTCTCATTTAATTCAATTAATCCCTTAAATAAATATCAATAAAATTACGGGGTATTACACCAACCTAGCATTATATTGGATAATAGTACCAAACTTGTCCATATTATTCTTGAAGATCCACTTGGTACCTATCACATTTGTCTCACTAGGTCGGGGGACAAGTTCCCAGACATCATTCTTTCTAAACTGAAGCAAATCATCTTGCATAGTGCATATCCATTATTTATCTTTAAGTTCTTCCTTATAATTCTTGGGCTCAACTTTGGACGTGTAGCAAACATAGCTAATAATGTTCTCTAGCTAAGCACAATTCTTGGCCCCTAGGATGGGATCTCCTAGAATAGAAGTAGGAATATGACTCTTGCAAACCCAAGCAGAAGTGTCCCCCAACTCAGGAATAAGGTCCACTATGGGTGTGGGAGGAACAATGGGATCATCCGTAAAAAGTTGGTTATCCTCACACAAAAGGTTAAAATCAATAAACGTCGGCGATTCGTCATCTTGCATGGTGACATTTATTGACTCCATAACCTTAGAGCGACTCAAGTTAAAAACCTGATATGCTCTACTAGTTGATAAATATCCTAACAATATTCCCTCATCGCTCCGGGAGTCGAACTTTCCTAATTTCTTTCTATCTCGTATGATGTAGCATTTACTCGCAAAGACACGAAAATATAAAAGGTTGGGCTTATTTCCAGTCCACAATTCATAGGGCATCTTAAGTGTGTGTGGACAAAGGTAAACCCTATTCACCGTGTGGCATCCGGTAGACACCGCCTCTGCCTAAAATCTCCTAACAACTCTATAACCTATAAGCATAGATCTAGCCATCTCTTGAATCATACGATTATTCCTCTCAACAATCCCATTTTGTTGAGGAGTCTTCACAGCCAAAAAATCATGTCTGATCCCGAGGCTATCACAGTAAAGATCTACTTTAGCTTCCTTAAACTCAGTGTTATCATCACTACGTATTCTATTGATAGTGACTCCGTGTTAATTTTGCACGACACGGCACTTAGTCTTAAGAAATTCCACAGCATCGAATTTCTCTCTCAGAAAACCTCAAATCGAGTATCAAGAGAAATCATTTACCATCACGAGGATATACCTCTTACCACCCAAAATCTCAGGTGGAGTAGGACCCATAAGATCCATGTGTATCAACTCAAGCATTCGTTAAGTGGTAATGTAATTCAACTTCTTGAGGGGACTATGGACTTGCTTTCCCAACTTACTATTGATTTTGGCTCTCCTATGATGTTTGGGGCAGAACTGAGAGTGAGGCAACTTTGTGTTGTGTTATTTTTTCAGTTTTGGTTTATTTACAAATTTGCCATTTTGGCTCAAATCTATAAATACAAGTGTTATTTCTAGATTTTGAGAGAGGACAAGTTTGAGAGCTATTTTAAGAGTTATCAAAGTTAAAGAGAGATAGAGCTTCCATTTGAGGGGTGAGTTCTTATGAGGTTGTGAGTGACTTTCTAAGAGAGATAAAGTGTGTGTGTGTGTATAACTTTTGGGTTCCTACATTTATCTATAGAAAGAATAAATCCTCCTTGGTGGATGTAGCCCAAATTTGGGAGAACCACGGTATATCGTTGTTATTTTGCTTTGATGATTGTTTATATGTTCTTATTATCTCTTTATTGATGCTTGGTTGAATTGATTGGGAGTTTGCACACTAGTTCATTTACAGAACAAGGTCTTGGGAAAAAAAAGTGGTATCAGAGCTTTGGTTGCATTGTTTGCCCGGTATTTTGGTTCGAGGTTGAATCAATTTTGGCAATTTTGGCATAGCTTTTATTTTTGTTCCAAATGACGAAAAATGTGGAGAGTACTCGAGAATCAACCTCTATGAGCAGAGGCTCTAAGAGATGGGATCCGAGTTTTGGATCAAATGGATCAATGAAGACGGACCTGAAGGCTTTTGATGAGAAGATCAATTTTGGGTTATGGAAAAGACGAATGCGAGTCATTCTTGTCCAATAGAGGTTACAATTAGCATTGTTAGAGGTAGAGGGACGACCGGTAGGCATGACCGATGCCGAGTGGATTGACATTGATCAAAGAGAGGCTTCGTGTATTGAGATTCTTATCACGGATGATGTGTTGAATAACGTGATAGCGAAAACCACGGCTAAAGGCATGTGGGATAAGCTAGAAGATATTTATTTGGGAAAGTCATTATCAAATACTTTATTCCTCATGAAGAAACTCTTCAAGCTTGAGATGAAGGAGGGTGAGGATATGATGAAGCATATAAACATTTTTAATGCCTTGATAAATGACTTGAACCTGATAGACATTCAATTCATTGATGAGGATCGAGCATTGTTGTTACTTGCATCATTACCCAATTCATACGAGTATTTTGTGACCACTCTCATGTTTGGGAAGTCTACGCTCCGCTGTAACGAGGTTGTGCAAGATATTCAATCAAATGGCACGATGAGAAAGAAGGAAGGTGGAGGTGACGGTTATTTCCATAATGAAGGCCTTACGGCGAGAGACGGAGGTGGGCAAAATGGCGGGAGGAACTCCAAACGGGAATTTAATGACAGTAGTAGGTCTAGATCGAGGGGTGTTGGTGGTAAAGGGACGAAATGCTACAAGTGCCGGGAATGGGGTCATATAATCTAAGAATGTCCTTTGTGTAACGACAAGGTTAAGGGCAAGGTTGATTCCGAGAGGGCAACGGTAGCGAGTGAGAATTATGAATATGAACTTGGAGAATTACTCATAATCTCTAAGGTTAACTCTCTTTCCCAAGATGATTGGATATTAGATTCGGGATCATCGGATCATGTATGATCCAAGAGGGAATATTTTGAAACTTTTACGAAAAATGGAAAAGGTTCCATGTCTTTGTCTAACGAAGAGAAGGTTGTCATTGAGGGTGTCGGGATGGTGAAACTCAAGATGTTTGATGGGGTGGAACGCACTTTGGGTGGTGTGGCCTATGTCCCAAAGTTAATAAAGAATTTGATATACATTAGCCGTTTGGATTCCAAGGGTTACCGGGTGTCGGTAACGGGTGGAGTCTTGAAAATCACATGAGATTGTATGGTCCTAGCAATGGGAGAGGAGAGAGAGGGGTTTTATCGTCTAAATCAGACTTCGAGAAAGATGGGGAAGTGCTGTGCACAAGTGATCGAATGTTCGAGGCATGTCTCGTTTGTGAACAAAGCGGAGACATTGGGTGCTAGCTTTTCGAGAGTAGACGGTAGTGATGGGATAATACCTACTAGTGGAGGGGATGGATCGAAGTCCCCCTCCAAGGCCAATGGGTGATGTTGACTCAGTTTAGTTGCACACATGCATTGGCCGATTGGAATCGAGGAGGTATAGGACTGCGATGGATTCGAGGTGTGTGTAGCTAGTTTAAGAAAGGTCGATGAGTTATTTTTTGCGAGCATTGGCAAACGGGAGTTTTTCGTGATAAAGACTTGGTACATATTTCGAGGGTGAGATTTGGAGGGTGTGGGAGGTGAGGAATTTTCCCTCTCATCCATGGTTATTTCTCAAGGTGGAAGATGGTGTTGATGTGTTTGAATGTTTCGTGTAAAGAGGGTGTATGCTATATGTATTGTGTGGGGGTGTACTCACCGGGTTACATGAGGAGCGAGATTCACCGTATGGTTATATGGGAAGCATTCAGATGCATAAGATGGAGAGTTCTTAGTTTAGAACTTGATTCCTCGGCGGGTGGAGTCGTTTGGAGTCTTGGAGTGAAGACTTGCGATATCTCACTTCATGGTTGAAGTTTGGGGTGGCTTAGCGTCGGGTGGAGCGTATTGGCTTGTTAGACGTCGGGATGATCTTCGAGCGGATTCGATGTTTGTATTCCGAGTTTGGTTGGATCGTGAGGATTTCCTGGGGGAATCACATTAGCTTGGTAGATGGTGGGACGGTCTTCAAGCAGGTTCAATTTCAGTATTCTAGAGATTGGTTGGATCATCAGGATCGCCAAGGTGGAGTTTGTTGGTTTTGGCTCTTCTATGATGTTTGCGGCAGAACTGAGATTGAGGCAACTTTGTGTTGTGTTATTTCTTCAGTTTTGGTTTATTTACAAATTTTCCATTTTGGCTCAAATCTATAAATACAAGTGTTATTTCTAGGTTTTGAGAGAGGACAAGTTTGAGAGCTATTTTGAGAGTTATCAAAGTTAAAGAGAGATAGAGCTTCCATTTGAGAGGTGAGTTCTTGTGAGGTTGTGAGTGACTTTCTAAGAGAGATAAATTATGTGTGTGTGTATAACCTTTGGGTTCCTCCATTTATCTATAGAAAGAAGAAATCCTCCTTGGTAGATGTAGCCCAAATTTGGGTGAACCATGGTATATCGTTTTGTTTTTCTTTGATAATTGCTTGTATGTTCTTATTGTCTCTCCATTGATGCTTGGTTGCATTGATTGGGAGTTTGCACACTAGTTCATTTTGGGAACAAGGTCTTGGGTGTTTTTCGCACACCAAGTGTTTGATAAAATTCCCGAGTGAGTTTTATCTTCTTGGTCGCTAGAGATAGTCTTGCTTTAGCGCAACACTTACAGGGTCCACAAACCACAGAAGTCGGCTTTCCAAGTGATGGAAAGCCACGTACTAGGTCCTTGTTAGCTAATTTCTCCAAATCTCTAAAATTCACATGGCCTAGACATTGATGCCACAAATCCATAGGAGTGATCGTGGTGTTGTTGCAGATAGATGAGGACTTGGGCACAATCCCATAACAATAATCGTCAGTCCTCACCCCTTGTAGTAGAAGTTTACCAGCTTAATAATTTCACTCATTCCGATCAAATTTTACTACAAAGTCAGCATCGCATAGTTGGCTAATGCAGAGAAGGTTTTCTTTCAAACCTTTGACGTACAAAACATCCTCTAGCTTAGGAAATCTTGGTATCTTTATGGTACCTCGTCTTACTATTCTAGATTTTCTCCTGTCTCCATAGGTGACTTTACCTTCCTTGCAATCCTATAAGTAGGAAAATAAAGAGACATCACTCGTCATGTGCATGGGGCACCCACTATCGAAGTACCACTGAGAAGTGTTATGTGCTTTGAGAGCAACATGAACAATAAGGGCTTTTGCGTCGAGTTTAGGTACCCAAGATGAGGTAACCTTATGTTTGTCATTTTCATGGTTGTCCTGGTGTGGATATTAGAAGTGTCCACTAAAGGCATAGAATTTGTTGGAACTTTTCCATTAGACTCTGAGAAGTGGAGACTAGAAACTCAATCTGATTTCTAAGACTCGAAAAATCACTAGTGGCACGTGGTGGAGCAAATGTACGTTGTGTCCGACCCAAACTATAGCAAAACTCTTAAGGTGGCTCTTTCTTTTGCAGTAGGTACAGAATACATAGGCTTTGGCTGACCTCGGTTTTCTTTTCTTAGCCGAACTCTTATTCGAGGTTTTTGGTGATGTCCATATGGATTCTTAGTAAACTCAGGAAACGGTTACAGTGGTGGCACCATCAAAACTAATTCCCTGCCTTTCACCAAAACCTAAAGCAGGGGCGAGGAGCATCTTTCCAGATTTGTCCTCAATATTTACCTTGACCTCCCTAGCTATCTCAAGGTCATGAGTGAGATGGGCTATAAGGGCTTCAAGTTTCTTTAGAGTGTACATGGAGGTATGGATCTCCCTCGTAAGACTAGCCACTTGCTTGGTCAAGTCCCCTTTCTTTTTCACTAAACATCTCTCTCTCTCTCTTAAGGTAGTGGTAATGGAGGACTCTCTATATCTCTCCTAAATCTTTCTCTAAGGAAACTATCCTAAGTTCTATCACTTTGTTACGCTTTTTAGTTTTAAAAGAATCACCATATAAATCAGCGTACGCGCGTCGTAAATCACTCTCACTCTCACTTGTAACATCCTCCCCCTCACTCATATCGCTTCCACTGTCGAGGTGTCCCTGTGAAGTATCATCCTCATCGTCGTGATGCACCCTGTCAATACTCACATGACTAGCCAAGAATGTGGTGAAGTTACATTCATGTGGTGACTCATCTCCATAATCCACCAACTCGACCTCAATGTCGTCACTAAGGGAAGCATTAAGAGCAGATTTGCCTTTGCCTTGACGTCGCAACCCAGTAGGACACTCAAATGCCTTATGACCTCTACCGTTACACACATAACATCTCTCCTCGTCTTTCTTAAGTGCACCTTTTTTATCCTTTTTATTTTTCTTTTCAAACTTATTTTTCTCAAAATTCTTTTTAACTTTGAAATTGCCATTTTTCTTTAATTTGAGAAATTTCTGGAAATTTTTCACAAACAAGGACAAGTCGTCTAAGTCAAAACTAAACACAGAATCAGACAACTTTTCCTCTCTTTTCCTAGACAATTCACCTCTCTTTCTTGCTAACTCCTCACTCTTCCTAGACTGGACTTTAAGTGCTACCCCTTTATCTTTTGATTTTATCGTATTAAAAAACATGTCAATTTCATAAGCATGGAGGTCTCCTACCAATTCTTCTAATTTCAGACTACTCAAATTTCCTAATGAATTTAGCACAATGACTTTAGGGATAAAATGCTTAGGTAGTGATCTCAAAATCTTTTTAACTATTCTAGCATCAGAAATGTGTTCACCTAAATTGAAACTAGTGTTAACAATATCACATAACCGTGCATAGAATTCATCAAAACACTCGGATTGAAGCATGGTTATTATTTCAAATTGTGTAGTTAAATTTTGCAATTTTGATTCTTTAACAGCATTAGTGCATTCATGGGTAAGTTGAAGAATATCCCATGCTTCTTTAGATGTGGTACACGTCATCATGCATCGAAACTCGTCGGGAGTGACGTTTCAGGAAATAGCACTAAACCCACATGAGTTACATGTGCTCTATTTAAATTCGTCCTCAGTCCATGCAGTCACAGATTTTAAAGTAGTTATGTTATCTATAGTGATAGTGGGACGCATCCACCCTCTTTCACACATAACCCAAACACGTTCATCAATGGCTTTTAAGTGAGATCTCATACGGGATTTCCAATATGCGTAACTTGATAAGTCAAAAATTGGCACTCGATTATACAAGTTTTCCATTGAAATTTCTCTTTTTCAAAAATTAATTTTTAAACCAAAATTGATATCTAGAAAAATTTTGCGAAAAAAATAATACGGTATAATTGTGTAATAGGCTCTGATACCAATTTGAGAGTGCGATAGCAATCAATAATCAGCTTGTTTAATTAAATTCCAGTTTTTAATCCCAAAAAAAATACTTACTCTTGCAACCAAATTGTGACACACTAAATAAATCAGACCAAGCATGCAAAGTCAATCACAATATGTGAAAAAATCCCCCAAAGGGGAAAAATCATTTATTTCACTATAATATGTAACGACTTACAATCACAGCAAAATATAATTTTGACACACGAATGAAAAGCTGTTACTTAAGCCGTTTAATTCAAGATTAAATTGTCTAAGTAACTTCGAACTGTTTTTTGGAGAAACTCTTTTCTTTAAACCAAAACAGATTAACCACAAAATGTGTTTAATAAAAAATGTACGAGATATGATCAAGATTATGTAACTAGTTTTGAAAAACAAAACTATAACAGCTTAGATCAGCACACCAACAAGAATGAGATGAGGAGATGTAGGAAGATTAAGTACACACAGCTTTTAACGTGGTAAAACCTCACCCAACTGAGGAAACATCCACGGTGACTTCTAAGTCATAAACCAAAAATCCAATAAACAAAATATATAAGTTACAAGCTATTTAACACACATGCAAACAAAACAGACCTTTACAAGTTTAGAATATGTACCCACTGGTTGATTCTAACTTTTCTGCAGTTCTGATGTTGATGTTGCTTTCTCAACTTGCTAACTTCTCAACACTTTGTTTTCTCTTTACGTCGACTCTTGACATTTCAGGATCTTATAGCCAACACTTTTGTGTTGTAGTGTGACAAGTGTTTGTGAAAGTGATTTAACACATGCATGCACACACGCACACTTATTTATACAAATACGTCATATCAAATTACAGAAAGATCTAAATGAATAAGTTTTTCAGTTTCTCGCTTCTTTAGAAACAAATGACTTTCTTGATCTTTAAACTAACCCAGAAACCAAGGTCACCTTGCTTGAAAGACGGTTCAAGGTCTTAATCAATTTCAGAGGGTTTTCAAAATATTTTTGAAATTGAAAACCACCAATTGAGATTCCAACTAGATTAGAAGTCTTATTTCATAAGAACTAGGAATAAAAAAGAATTTGTTAATTCTAGAGTTGTGAAAAACATTTACAGAAAAATAATCAACAAATATGATTTCTCAAGATGAAAAACGTAAAAATGCAGATCTAAGTGTAATATAACATAAAATAGTAAGATCTACAATTTCTATAAGAAAGAAATAGAGATCAAACTGAAATGCTTAAGTTGGTTACAAGATCTCAAACTCAGAGGATTCAAACCACGAACTGCCTTCAAACCACTACTAAAATAACTCTCAAACACTCAGGTTTGGTTTTGATGTAAACTAATTTTGGAAAAAAGGATTTAGGGTTTCAAAATGAGATTAGGGTTTGAATGATTTAGGGTTTGCTCTTTGGTTTCTCTTTCTTCTCTCTCTCTCTCTTCACTCTCTCTTCTCTTTGTCTCTCAGTTTGGACAAACTGGCAAAAGTATTTGAATGCTGAGACCCAACATCCTTTTATACGAAGTAAGGAAGGATCGAGTACATCAGCCCAAATCTAATGGCTAATATTTGGTCATGGGCTATTGACTCTCATCCAACGGTTTAACATCAGCGGTGGATTAAACATACACTGATTGATCTAAAAGGGGTTCATAAGGATTGGGATAGAACGCATGCAGTACGTTGATAAAACAAATCCAAGGGCTGAGAATGCAAACAGGTTCTAAGTGTATAAACAAACACAAATCAGGCCGGTGTAACAATGACAGGTATAAGGCTCAGATTAATCTCAAATGTGTGTTTTGAAAATAATTACACACGCATCCCCATGTCTTAAGAACTTTCGGATTCTATCCAACCAAACATTCAGCAAGTTTAAATAAAACCAAAAATTAAAAATTGACCCCAAAAGTTTTAAAACCCAAATTTTAATTTCAAAAGATCATTTGAAAATTATTTAAAAAATTCCCAAAAATTATTAAAAACTAATTTTAAAAGGGAATTAACTCGAACAAACAATTAATGCACTATATATGAAAGTATGAAATCCTAGTGTGTGGAGTTGAGAATTTTACCTTTCAATGATTCAATTGAGGCATCAAGTGTAGTATCTGAGGTTCTTTGGTATATAGGGGATGGGACTCAAATTTTGCCACAATTTCCAAACTAGATGAGCACTTATACAATGTAGACTCAAGTAAGTCAAGAGTATAAGGTGCTGCAATCTCCCCCTTTGGAAATATAAAACAAAATCTCCTTTGAGTCAACTCGGACTCGTAGGGATATAAAAAAATAAGAAACCTATTTCTATACAAAATTCTATCTACCCATATCCTGGAAAGAGAAAATTACATAACTCAACTAATTACATACCAATACCCTAATAACATCTGTTGTAGAAAACGGTACAGATTACTGCAAATAAGACTAAGATCAAGCATTTTAAAAATATGTAAAAGAAAAAATGAACACATAAGACTCAAATTTCTCCCCCATTTTGTCTCAAATGGACAAAGGGAAAAATATGTAAGTCACACGAGTTTATTCAGCACAAACCATTCCTATCGATTTTTGCAAAGAATTAAATCTATTATAATCCAAAGGATTTGTAAACATATCTACGAGCTACAAATCAGTAAGAAGATAATTAATTTCTAATTCCTTAGTCTCCACTAATTCGCGTATAAAATGATGTCTAATTTTTATATGTTTTGTTCGCGAGTGTTGAACAGAATTTTTAGAGATATTGATCGCGCTTTGATTATCATAATAGAGATGCAGTTGGTCTTCTTCAATTCCATAATCATTTAGCATTTGTTTAAGCCAAAGTAATTGGGCACAACAACTACCAGCAGCTATGTATTCAGATTCAGCTGTAGATAAAGAGGTGCGGTTTTGTTTCTTACTACTCCATCCTACCAAATTGTTACCTATATAGTAACACGCTCCTGATGTGCTCTTTCTATCATCAGTACACCCTACCCAGTCGGCATCAGTGTATCCTATTATATTAATAGGAGTATCATTGGTGTACCAAAGTCCCAAATTTAGAGTGCCTTTTATGTATTTAATGATTCTTTTTACACATACTAAGTGGCTCTCTTTAGGATTATTTTGATAACGGGCACACACGCAAACTGCGTACATAATATCAGGACTCGAGGCAGTAAGGTATAGTAAGGTGCCTATCATACTACGATATAGAGTAGGATCTATGGATTTACCACTCTCATCTTTAGATAATTTGACCGTAGTACTCATGGGAGTTCTAACTTCTTTGGCGCTTTCAAGGCCGAATTTTTTGACAATCTCTAAAGCATATTTCGATTGCGACACAAATAAACCTTTTGAATTCTGTTTGAGTTGAAGACCCAAGAAAAATTGCAAATCCACCATAAGAGACATTTGAAATTCTTTATGCATGATTTCAGAAAATGATTTAACTTCTGAAGGGGAAGTGGATCCAAAAATGATATCGTCGACATAGACTTGAGCTATAATGATATCTTTGCCAAAATGTTTGACAAAAAGAGTTTGATCATTTTCGCCTCTCTTAAAACCTTTATCTAAGAGAAAGTTGGAAAGATGCTCATACCAAGCTCTTGGCGCTTGTTTCAGAACATACAACGCCTTTTTAAGACGATAAACATAATTTAGATACTGAGGGTCAATAAACCCTTTGGGTTGTTCAACATAGGTCTCTTCAGTCAAGATTACATCAAGAAAGGCTGATTTTACATCCATTTGGTAAAGCGTAAATTGTAAGTAACAGGCTTATTGCAAAGAGAAGATAAACAGATTCTAGACGAGTAACTGGAGCAAATGTCTTGTTAAAATCTACTCCTTTAATTTGAGAATATCCTTGAGCCACTAATCTGTCTTTGTTTCTAATGATTATCCCACTTTCATCATATTTGTTTTTAAATATCCAACGTGTGCTAATAACCTTTTTATGATCAAGCCTAGGTACAAGATACCAAACATCATGAATAAAAAACTGAAGAAGCTCTTACTACATGGCAGAAATCCATTGTGGGTCATTTAATGCCTCATTTACAGTTTTTGGTTCCACGAGGGAAACAAAACATGCATAATGAGCATAGTTTCTTAATTGAGATCCTGTACGTACAGGCTCATAAGGGTTACGAACAATGTTATCTATGGGATGATCTTTAGAAACCCAGTTAGGTACTTCAGGTGTCTCAATTGGTAAAGAATCATCTATTTCTGGAGAGTTATTTTCTAAAATAATTTCAGACTCTTCCACAATAGTTGGTTCTCAAGTCTTACTCTCAATAGTAGTGTCACTTACAATAACGTTTATGGATTCCATTAAGGTCTTTGTGCGAAGATTATAGACACGATATGCTCTATTGTCAGGTGAATATCCTAGGAAGATAGCTTTATCTCCATGAGTCTTAAATTTGGATAAGTTTTCTTCGTCTTTGCAGACATAACAAGTACTACCAAAAGTTCTAAGGTATTTAAGATTGGGCTTCTTCCCATACCATAGTTCGTAAGGAGTTTGTTTAGAATTTTTCCTAAGATAGACCCTATTAATGATGGGAAAAAAATATTATTAAATGGAGTGTCTTATAATATCGGGCAGTATGCCCAACATTTCATTAGAAATGAGAAATGAATCGGAACAAGGCACCGCCCAATATTGTTGTTGTTTGGGATGAAACCCTTCCATTGCACCTCTAGTAGATAGTGTTAGGAGACGATTGGGATGGAGTTACATTTTGATATAGACATGTCACTCGTACCCTGATGGGTAGACGGGAGGTGACTAGGATGTTGGAAAATGCAAAAAATGCATATTCTGAATTCGTGAGTAATTGGGAGTATTAATTACCATTGGTAAAGATATGTGTGGCCATACCCCTGGATCCTCTCGGCAGGCAGGCGCGCGATGGGTAGATCCTTAGGTCCCACGCGTCCTGCTCGGGAGCGTTTCAGCCGGCGTCATTTGGGTGAGGTGAAAGATGTAGAGAGATTAGAGTCGCCAGTCTATTTTACTCAAAATAGATAAAAGAAAAGGGTAAGCCATCCCGAAGGACATCATCCAAAGACATACTGGTGCATACGAAACCAAAATGATTCAGAAAGGGTCCGGAGGCTAAGTTATTTATGGGAAGGTGTTAGGCACCCATTCCGCCCTTTCGGTCTCTCATGGATTTTTGCTATTTTCCTTTATTTTCCCCGTGATATATGTGCATGTGTATATATAGTGGAGATAGGAATCCTTGTCTTGTACCATGGAAGAGGTAAAGCGAGTCATCCGTAGGAAGGTATAAAAATATTTGAAAATAGGATTTACGCGATTATCCTTACGTTGACCGTTATGATGGAACGATAACGCATGTGGAAAAATGCGCCACTAAGAACAAATATATGTATATATATAATATAAGAGGGTGGAGTTTAGAGAAAATAAAGGACGAGAGAAAAAGTAAAAATAGAACTCAAGTCTCGGGTTTTACCCCGAGACGCCTACGTAGCCTATAGAGGCATCAAAGTCAACGTAGTTCTCATGCAAAACGAGGGGTGGGGTTTATCCCATAAATCCAATCGGGGGATTCTCCTATTTGTGTGTGTGTGTGTGTGTGTGTGTAGAAAAAAATGCTTTAGTTGTGAGAAAAGTGAGAGAAAAGTATGAGAATTCTCGTTTAGAATTTATGAGCAAACCCACTTTTTCTTATTTTTTGGGGTTTTTATTTATATGAAAATAAGAGATGTGCAATAATACTAAGTAAAAAAGTATAATAGGATATATGAGATGAGATAATAAAAGTACTAAGTAATAAAACAAGTTATTGCGAATTTATGAGAATTTAAGGAGAGAGTTAAGAAAATTGGACCTTCTTGAAGATCTTGAGCTTGATCTTGAATGTTGTATAACAACCCTTAGACTTGGATGATGATGAAGGATAGTGAATTCACCAAGTTTGATGAAAAGGAGGATGAAAAGTGAAGGTTGGAAAGGGATTTGGGTGTGAAAATCACGCTGACCTCGAGAGAGGTTTTCTGGATTTGCTGAGAGTGATATGTTTCTGATTTTGGACCCCTTTGCAAGTGAGGTCAGTCCTCCTTCCTATAGACCCAGGGAATTCCAGATCGGCATAGACCTATTCCTTCCAATCGGCAGGTGCGTTAAGGCACGCTGCCGATAGGCAGGGTCTGGGACCTGCCATTTGGCAGTGTCTTTTAGGCCTTTTGGAAAATTGGACGTAGAACGCAAACCGTTGATCAAAATCGTGCATGGGGTAGACCATTGGAAAGGTAATTTAGAGACCTTCAAAAGTCCTTTGGACTAATATCGAGTTCAGGAGTTGACGTTGGGTAAAATATGGCTCGGAAGCATTCGTCAGTCCATTAAACGGGAAATCGTTGAACGCAAACGGATCGTTCGTCCACATGGTAAGTCTGAATCATGCATGCGGTAGACCGTTAGAAAGGTTAGGAGATGTAATTAGACATTACAAAGAGATTGATCCGGTTCAAGGAGTTGATTGTGGTCAACCAGGCCCTGGAAGCATTCGGTGACTTCTCGAAGTAAAATGGATCGTTCGTCCGCACTGTAAGTCGAAATCTCCATGGGACGGACTGTTGGAAAGGAATTTTAGTGACTTCAAAGATTCATTCAGTCTCGGTCGATCTGAAGAGTTAACTTAGGTCGGACAGAGCCCGGGAGTGCCCGGTGGCCTCCAGATCAGATTTCGGGGGGAAATGGGTCATTCATCCTCATGGTAAGTCAGAATCATGCACGGGATGGACCATTGAAAAGGGGTTTTAGTGCACTTCAAAGATTCGTTTAGTCTCAGTCGAGCTGAAGACTTTAACTTTTGGTCAAATGGAGCCTAGGAGTGCCCGATGGCTTCTAGGTTAGTACTCGGGGTATGACCTGGGTTTGTAGTGATGAAGGGAGGTGCTGGGGACCTAAGGAGAGTTTAGGGGGTAACAGAATGGGGTGTATACAAAGCCTCTCGACGAGTGAGTTTGGAACAAATGATAGCCGTCGAATAGACACCGCATGATACTTTGAAATAGGATGACCAGTTCAGAGGGTCGAGGCCGATTCTGAGGACCTAATGAGGGAGGATGACCAATTCAAGGGGTTGAGGGCGATTCTGAGGACCTAAGGATGGAGGATGACCAATTTAGAGGGTCGAGGCCGATTCTGAGGACCTACAGAGTGTGCTGGGAATGACCAATTATGCGGGTTGAAGCCAATTCTAAGGGATTGAAGATGAGGGTGACAAATTTTGTGGGTCGAAGCCAATTCTACGGGCTTGAGTTGAGGGTGACCGATTCTGCGAGTCGAAGCTAATTCTGAGGGCTTGAAGATGAGGGTGATCAATTTTGCGAGCTTGAATTGAGATAACCAGTTATGCGGGTCGAAGCCAGTTCTGAGGGCTTAAGTAGGGATGACCAATTCTGCAGGTCGAAGCCAATTCTGCGGGCTTAAGTAGGGATGACCAATTCTACGGGTCAAAGCCAATTTTGCGGACTTAAGTTGAGATGACCAATTCTGCGAGTCGAATCCAATTCTGTGGGCTTAAGGTGAAGATCCAAGACCGAGGTCAATTCTGACCTATGAGTGGTGATGACCGAGGCTGAGGTCAATTCTGACCTAAGAGTGGATAAAGATTGGATTTTGATTCCACTGGGGAAAAAGTGCCTTGCAATTTTGATCTGAGCTAGGGAGTTGATTGCTTGGGAGACTTTTGTATCTTCTAAAGGAATAGACAAAGTTTCACTGGGGGAATGGTTAGGTGGCCTAGGATTTGGATATATTGCTTGGGGAAAATTAAGACCTTTGGGTATAGGGATGATCTTTAGAGATCTTATGGGGACGTTGCCGGGAGGAGTTTTACTTAGTTTTTGGAAGTTCCGCTGGGGAAATAGTGGTTTTGCTTAAGGGAGTGCAAAATTTTCTTAGCAAAAATTTTCTAAATCCTTCCTAGAATTTTTAAGAATTTTCTGAGAAATTTTTAGGATTTTTTGGTATTTTCTGGGAATTTTTATACGAAATTTTGAGGGTGGTGCTGGTCGGCATGGTTCAGAGGGTGCCATTCGGCAGTGGCACGAACTTTTGGACTGCCTCAGGAAGGTGAGGGGACTGTGCCGATCGATGGGTGGGGTTGATGCCTATCGGCATGACGCTTAGTGTCCTATATAAAGGGGGAAAATTCCCTTCATTTTTCACAGCTTCTTGCTTTTTCTCTTTCTGCGATTTTCCTCTGCAAATCGTTCTACCATTCCAATCTCTAAGAAATGGCCGCCTTTGTGAGCACTGCAGCGTATAGGGAATGGTTGATTGTTGATGACTGGGCGAACGTGGAGTGGAGGGCCAAGGCGCCTCTTGCTTTGGGTAGTGAGAACTCCTTTGATGCATTCGAGCCAGTTGTGGATGATCGTACTTTACTATGGGAGCCGTTGCATCATCGGTCTTCTAAGGTGGTGAGCCCTGGCGGTTATGTAAGTAACCTGACTTTTGGCATTCTTCTCTTTTTGATGATTTTTTTTTGCCTTATCCTCTTGAATTTTGACATGGTTTTTTTCTTTTGACAGTCTGATATATCTTTGAAGAACATGCGTGAATGTGGGACGACGGGGCTTAAGGATCTCTGGGAGCATCTTCCACCCGTGGTGCGTTGGTTGGTATCATCAGCGGGTTTTGGGAGGTTAGCGTCTGCGCTGGATGAGACGCCTCGGTCGACAGAGGTCATATGCGCTTTGGGGGAGATATGGTGGGATACTACCCACACTTTCCATTTCAGCTTCAGGGAGATAACGGTGACTCCCATAGATGTGCAGCAGCTACTGGGGCTAGACTGTGATGGAGAGCAGATAGAGGTGGATCGCTCTTTGCGGGTGAGACCGAAGGCGGTGCGTGCGTCACTTGGTGACATAAGGAGGATAGTCTCTGGGGATTCGATCCGGTTGGCCTTGCTGAAGGATGTCTTACTGAGTTGGAAGGTTGATTTAGAGGACGGGCTGCAGGTAAGGCAGATGGCCCGATTGTTCATATTGCTGGTGCTGGGAGGCTTCATGGTGGCGTCGAGTGGAGATGTCGTCCATTTGTGGTTCTTGCCGTACTTAAGGATGTTTTCGAACATCCCGCTCTATGATTGGGGGAGCCTGACTTTGGCGACCCTCTATTTTCTTTGGATGCATTCAGTCGCTGCCGATAAACTTTTACTGGAGCCACGTATCTCCTTGAGGTATTCTTTAATTTTGCGCATTTTCCTTTCATGCATTCACATTTTTCCTATGAGTCTCTTTTTTATTGTAAATTCCTATCTTTGGCAGGCGTGGTTCTATGAGGTGATTGGGTGCAATACCCCGCTGATCTCTCTAAAGGACGATACTATTGGGGACTTGTGCCGATTGTATCGATGGCGGAGGTCCAATCGATAGTCGAAGGGATCTCTCTCTCTAGAGGCGGTGCGTCGGGTCTTGAATGGCTTGACCAGTGGTAGGGTAAGACTTTTTCCTTTTCAGTCTTGGTTTTTGGCATGTTCTGATTCTGTATTGACTTATGTCTGCTGTGGATTTTTAGGTGACTTTTTATCCTTGGCGGACAGCCATTCAGGACACGGGGTGACTAATGTGAACACGTAAATGAGGCGCTTGCTGGCGCATGAATTCGGCCATTCCTGGTATCTGGGGGAGCGATTGGTTCGACAGATTGCTGAGGAGGAGGTGGTTGTGCCAATTGCGCAGCCTCCTACGTCTATGAGGCGGGAGCGGCTGTTACCGGAGGATGCGAGGATCACTGCAATGATCGGCGAGTCCTACTTGTTATACATTGATACGGCTACGCCGTATGACTACATAGACTTTGTGACGAGCTGGTTGATGGCTCCCAGCATATATGATGCCTTGCCTTTCCCTCCTACGGGTTCGAGTCGGGGGGTGAGGTATTCCCACAGCGGCAGTGGTTTGTTGGCGTCTGCAGCGGCAGTGACTTCAGAGGTTCCCTTCGTGCGATTGCATAGCCCTTTATACAATATTCGGCAGGTTGATGGAGGGATGGTGCCTATGTTGCACCGTCCTCATGCGATGGATCCGGAGGAGCTGAGTTTGACAGAGGAGGTCCTTCGTCCTGTGGTATACCTTCTTCCTCTTTTGGGGTCCTTTTCTGTTTTGATCCTTCTTTTGATAGTGATTTTGCCTTTTCTTACAGCAAGTCCATGTGTCGACCACTTGGCTGAGGGACATCAGAGACAGGATATCTTCGGCGACTACCCATATTCGGGATGCGGTCTCGATTCCTTCTTACTTGGTGTTGTCTGCTTCATCCGGTGAGGACTCTGGCTTGGGTAGCGGTGGTGCGTCATCTTGCTGTAGGTGAAAGAGAGCGCTTCGCAGGGGTGGAAGATCTTAGAGAGAGGGGTGAAAGGTAGGTGAGAGAGAGAGAATGGGAATGTGGGTTCGGGCTGAGTCCCGTTATTTTTTTTCTTTTCTTTTATTTCCTGCAAAATTTGATGTAACACAGAATAATATATATATGCAATGCAATGGTTTTTTTTTATCTTTGTTAATGGTGAATGCATGCACATGTGCTTTTTACTTTGCTGCTGAGACCGTAAAAAGAGATATTTTTGAGATTTTGAAAATGAGAAATCATATAGGGGTGGAAGAGGATTTTTGAGAATATTAATTTATTTTTATTGAGCTTTTCAGATTTTGATAAAAAAGGAAGAAGGAGAATTTCCAACAATGGGGGATTGCCGATCGGCAAGAGCCTTGTCCTGCCTATAGACAGTCAAGTCCAGCCCCATCAATTCAAATCTTTGATTAGTTCCCTATTCAGCCTTTTTGTACCTTATAGGGTGGGATTCCCTCCGATTTCTGTAGGGGTTATGTCTTCTGTGAGGGTTCTTAAGTATAAAAAGGGATAAGGGTGGAGTGTTTGCATCACACCTTCTATTATTTCTTAGTTTTACAAGATGGCTCTCCCTAGTAGCATTGAGTTTACTAACTACCTCGAATCCTTGGAAGCAATGTGCTCTTATAACATTGATTATGACGCTTTCAACCTACGTCGAGTCTCTTTGTGGCGCAATCGGCCCATTGAGTGGAACATGCTGATGGCGACGGTACAGTTTTGGTACCTCGAAGACCATATATTCTGCTTTGGGTTGGATGAAGTTTGTCCTACCTACTAGGAATTTTCTTCCATGCTAGGGATAAATCCCAGTGTTGCTGCGGCTTTACCCAAATTTTCCCTTTCTCTTAGGGATTTACTGGCTGGGCTTCTTCATATTTTGCCTTCGGAGACTAGATCACTGGTTACTGGAGGAATGATCTCCCTCCCGGCGGTGTTGTAGTCCGTGCATTTGCAGAAAGTAGGTGATGTTGGCTATGCTGGAGCCGTTGCTCTCGGCTTGGTTTTAAAATTGATGTTGGTGACTGGGGAACTACTGGTGGATCCGCAACTTTCAGCCATTATTGTATGGATGTCATACCATCACAATCCTACGGCGGTGATACTGGCGGAGACCCTAAACGGTCTAGATGCTTGGTGAGAAGATCGTTCTGACTTCCTACGGGGTAGCCCCGTGATGCTATTCATGTGGTTATCTGAAAGACTTCGCCTGGTGGCTCTTCCAGAATATCCTTTATCGGTTGTACCCAACTTCTTTTAGCGTCACTTCTTGAGCGTTGGCCTGGATATTGAGAGTTGGGAGAATTAGCTTGTGGAGAATGGGGATCGAAATCTGTACTGGTCAGTGCCTTGGTGGGGACAGTTGCTGCCTGTTCTAGAGCTAGGAGAATACCCGGATGTGTGGCTGGTTGGTCTCAGACAGACCTCTTTTTATATCCCTTGCCTGCTTCTGTGTCAATTTGGTTGGGCACAGGTTGTGCCACCTCGGACACTAAATATCTTTTCGGTAGAGTATTTGACCGAGTGTCTACGCCTGCTTCTTGGCTCTCTGTGGGAGAGTCGGCATCCATCGACCCGTCCCTCTTAGTCTGTTGGGAGAGTTTGGCATATCCCTAGGGATTATATGAAGTGGTTATGGAGGAGAGTATTTAGCAAGATGTTGGCAGTGGTGACTGGACAAAATTGGCTTGTTTCTTTTGATTCCATGAAAGGAGGTGTTTTGGTCTTTTCGAAGCTGGTTCGAGTTTATCGGTCCATGGAGTGTCTGTGACACTCTGTTCAGGCAGGGGAAACTTGGGGACCTCAGGATGCAAATGATGAAGAAGGAGCGGGCTCCTCTGGTGGCTGTGGGTAGGATGGTTTATTTTGTAACGAGGAATAAATATAGGGATTTTATTTTGGCTTTTTTAGGAAGGTAGGGGGAAAGGGAGTTATCCGTTCCTTTTCCTATGTAATTGGTATCGTACTTTCTTATTAGTGAAATAAATAAGTTTCTGATCATCCAGCTGTGCCTTTTGATGAGTTTTGTGTAATTTGAATTATCTATATCGATCGATAAGGCATA
Source organism: Sambucus nigra (assembly GCA_949130495.1). NCBI lineage: Eukaryota > Viridiplantae > Streptophyta > Magnoliopsida > Dipsacales > Adoxaceae > Sambucus > Sambucus nigra. Next base: position 194,121,865 of record OX422223.1, read on the forward strand.
CATAATCCTTTTGTTCAAGTATATGTTAGAATGAACTATCATTCTCGGAGATAAGAAAAGAATTGTATTTTGTGAAAAAGAAAGGGTCGTGCTCATGTAAGGTGTAAGAGCTGCCTACGTAACTCTGGGGTTTTGAAAATTTTATACTTTGTTTGAAAATGGTTTTTGCAGAGGATCAGGCCCACGTAGTTCTGGGCAGGGGAAAATTAAAAGTTTTTTTTAGAATAGAAGGTAGACGAGAAGAGTCATAGCGCGCCGAGATTTCGGACTAGGGGTAGAACTTCTTGAGACGGTCCAAGTTGACTGGACGAGCCATCTCCTCCCCATCTAAATCAGTGAGCATGGAGGCACCGCCGAATAAGATCTTCTTGACAATGTAGGGGCTTCTCCAATTGGGCTTGAATTTCTCTCTGGGGTCCCAGATGAGTTTTATGATTTTCTTGAGGGCTAGGTCCCCTTCTCGGACACCGCGGTCCTTGACTCTCTTGTTGAATGAATGCGTTATTCGGCGATGGTACCCTTGTATGTGGTATAGTGCTTTTAATCTCCTTTCGTCTAGGAGGGTCAGCTCGTCAAGATGGCTTTGGCACCAGTCTTCTTCGCTGACCTCGCTTTTAAGCATGTCGCATAGCGAGGGTATTTCCAACTCCACGGGTAGGACTGCTTCCATATCGTAGACTAGAGAGTAAGGGGTAGCCCCATTATAGGTTCGAATTGAGGTTCGGTAACCCCAGACGGCGTACGAGATCCGGTCGGTTCAATCCCAACAGTTTTCGGTCATCTTACTAATAATGGATTTGAGGTTCTTTTTAGCGGCTTCGACTGCACCGTTGGTCTGAAATCGGTAAGGAGAAGAATTATGTCTCTGAATCTCGTATTCGTTGACCACCTCTGTGACTTCTACCTCAAAATGAAACTCGTTATCTAATACTAGCTCATGCGGGACCCCATATTGGCAGATGATATTTTTCTTGATGAATTTGGCTACTTTCTTAACGTTCAGTACTGTGTATGACTCAGCTTCGACCCACTTGGTGAAGTAATCAATGGCAACTAGGATGAATTCATGCCCATTGGAAGACTTCGGTGTAACCTTCCCTATAATGTCGATGCCCCAGGTGGAGAACGGCCAGGGAGAGGTCATGTTGTATAATTCACGCGGAGGCAGATGTTGAAGGTTGGAGAATTATTGGCACTTGAGGCATCTCCGGACATAGGCGGTTCAATCCTAGGTCATGGTGGTCTAGTAGTAACCCTGTCTGATGATCTTTTTGGCAAGTATATGACCATTTATGTGGGGTACACATTCCTCGCTATGGATTCTATGCATTATCTTTTCAATGTCAGCCCCCACGATGCAGTGCAGATGAGTTCCATCGAAGTTTCTTTGGAGCAGTGCTTTGTGAAAAATAATGTACCGGGCAGCCAGTCTTTGAAGGGTTGCTCAATATTTCTTATTTGAACCCTCGGAATACTTATTATGCTTGAGGAGGTGCCAAATATCATAGTACCAATAATTGGCTAGCTGGGATCTTCTGGGGTGACGAGCTTAATGTGGTAGGAGTGGGTTGGTTTGTCTTGCTTTTGAACAAGGAAGGGGGTCATTGTGATTCCTTCGGGAATGTCGACCATGGAGGTCAGGGTAGCAAGGGAATCGGCTAGGTTATTTTTTGCTCGAGGTAGGTAATGGAAGGTGATATCTTGGAATTGGGAGGCTAGTTCTTCTAAGTGGTCATGGAAGGGTTGGAGTTTCTCGTCCTTGACCTTCCACTTTCTAAACACTTGATCGATGATGAGGGAGGAATCCCCGTAGACGTCTAGGCACTAAATACCTTTCTTGATAGGAACTTTGAGGCCTACCGTGCATGCCTCATATTCAGTCATGTTATTGGTGCAAGGGAAATCCAGTTTGATGGCGATGGGAGTGTGGGAGTCATCTGGGGCGATCAAAAGTATCCCAATGCCATGTCCTTTTTTGTTGGCAGTGTCGTTAAAGAACATTTTCCATCGAAAGCAGTCTTGAGTAGCAGAGAGAATGTTTTTATCTAGGAATTCGGAGACCCAGACATCAGCTTCATCCATAGGGTAATCTGCGAGGTAGTCAGAGATGGATCTTGCTTTCATGGCTTTCTGCGTGACATACATAATATTGAACTCAGTTAGGATCATCAACCATCGATCCATTAGACTGGATAGGTCAGGTTTCTTGAGTTGGTATTTGATGGGGTCCATTCGGGATACAAGTTTGATGGAGAAGGTAAGCATGTAGTGCTATAACTTTTGGGTAACCCAGATAAGTGTGACATATGCCTTTTCCAAAGGAGTGTAGTTAACTTCGTACCCGACCAATTTGCGACTGGCATAATAGATGGCTTTTTCTTTACAGTAATCTTCAAGGTATTGGGCTAGTAAAGCCCCAGATATAGTGTCGGTTATGTTTAGGTATAGGAGCAAGGGGAGACCATGCTGTGGTGGCATGAGTACCGCGGGTTGGGTCAAATATTGTTTGATTCGTTCAAAATCTTCTTGGCAGGCCTCGTTCCAAATCTTGGTTGAATCCTTTTGGAGTAGTTTGAAGATTGGCTCGCAGATGGAGGTTAGCTGGTTGATGAACCGACTGATGTATTGTTATTTCCTAAGGAAACCTCAAACTTCTTTCTCTGTTCAGGGAGGTGGCATCTCAAGTATGGCTTTTAACTTGGCGGGATCAGCTTATATCCCCTTCTCACTAACCATGAATCCCAAGATTTTTCCCTTTGTAACGCTAAAGACGCATTTCTGCGGATTGAGTCTCATCTGATACTATCGCAGTCATTCGAAGAACTTTTAAAGAGTAGGAACGTGACCTTCTCTAGTATTGGATTTTATAATCATATCATCTACATAAACCTCAACTTCTTTGTGAATCAAATCGTACAGGATGGTTGTGGAAGCCCTCCGGTAGGTAGCCCTGGTGTTCTCGAGATCAAATGGCATAATGGTGTAGCAAAAGGTTCCCCATGGGGTAATGAATGCAGTTTTTTTCTTGGTGGTCTGGGTGCATTTTGATTTGGTTGTATTCGGAAAATTCATCGACGAATGACTTGAGAGCATGACTAGTTGTGTTGTCCATGATCATGTCGATATTGGGTAGCGAATAATCATCCTTTGGAGAGGCTTTGTTCAAGTCCCGATAGTCTACACACATCCGAACCTTTCCTCCTGATTTCGGTACGGGAACTATGTTGGCTAGCCACGTGGGATATTCGATCACACGAATGAATCCTACGTTCAACTGTTTGACCACCTCTTCTTTGACTTTGAGTGACCATTCGGTGAGGGGTTTTCTTAACTTTTTTTTGACCGTCTTATAATCTAGGAGAGTGGGAATCTCATGCTAAGTTATTTTAGGTTCAATGTCGGGCATATCGTCATAGGACCATGCGAAGACATCCACGAATTATTTTAGCAATTCTTCGATTTGTGAACGCTCATGCTCTTCAAGGGTAGCCCCTATCCTAATCTCGCGCAGTTGGCTACTAGAACCGAGGTTAACAATAACGGTATCTTCTTCATTAACTTGAATGAGGTTATGTTTTTTATTATTAACCTTATTTAGATCAGTTAAGAATTATTCATTTGCAAAATCATCATCATCAAAAGTTTGATTAGAATCCAAACAGTTAATGTAAGGCACAGCAAGATACTCAAAATCTTCGTTTATTTCATTGATAGGAAAAACAGCATTGAGAACCTCATCAAAAGAGGACTCAATTACATTTGAATAAGGATAGACAACAGAAGAAGAAATAGGGTAAACATTATGATTAGGGGAGATTTCAGCGGGTAGAACTGGCGCAGCATGCCAGTTAAGGAGAGGTGTATTAGTAGCTTTAATCAATTGGAACGGATTCAGTGATGTAGTGCCTAAGTAAACCAAGCTGAGTGTTAGCCCCAGTGTCTGTAAGTAAAAGGAATATTCGGAGTCACTTTCCTCAGTCTCTTCGGTATCTTTAATGAGCAGTTGTACTTGGTGTTGGGGACTCTCGGCCCATGGGTAGCTGTCTTGGAAAAAGATCTCTATTCCAGGCTTCATCTTCTTATCGGTATGGTCATACCATGGTTCTGGAAAGCCACAAAAGGGGAAGTCTTCGCCCTCTTTGATGAATCGTCCATTCAAGGAGTCACTTGGGATAGTCTGGATGCGATCTAGTCTTCTCTTTGGTCGAGACAGGTGGATCATTCTGAGCTCTTGTTCTGACGATTAATACCCCAAACCACAGGAAGGGAAATCCTTCTTTAGTTCAATCGGATCAAGTATCCCTTGTTGTCTTTGTCCTAGCCCCAGTTAGGGCATGAAGTCCATGTTTCTGAACATCTGAATCACATTGACGTTGCCATGAGGGTCGTATTCTGGACAAACCCTTTTTTTGAAGTTATCCCCTGCCGAGAGTAAAAGTGGTTTAACTCGGAATCCTGATAGGAGCATATCATTTGACTCGTGATGTATCTCAAGAATTGGACTGCTGGTACTTATACCATCGGCATTGTCGTCGTCGCCCAAGATGATAATGACCCATCCGTAGGTGAATAACTTTAATTTTTAATGGAGTGAGGAAGACACGCCCTTGATACTGTGGAGCCAAGGTCGTCCTAGAAATAGATTGAAACAAGTTAGGACGTTAATAACTTGGAATTCGATGACAAGGTTTATAGGGCCAGCCCCTATTACAAGCTTTATGGATCCCACCACCTCCCGATGGGTATTATCGTAGGCATGCACAGCAACGAAGGTTGGAGCGAGATCGCTTTCTTTCAGGCCTAAACATTTGAAGGTTCTCAGTGGGCAGACATTCAAGGCAGATCCATTATCAACAAGAGAGAGTGGCATAACCTTCCCCATAACTTCGACGGAGATGTTGAGTGCATGATTGTGGTTAGGCCCAATCTTGGGGATTTCTTCTTCGAAAAAGGATAGCATTAGGGTAGAGGTTAAGGATCCGACCAAATTCATCGCTTCTTCCAATGTGGTAGAAGGAGGAACTGTGGGTCCAGTGAGTAACTTAATCAAAGCATTTATGTGTAGATGATAAGACATTAAAAGCCCCCATAGAGTGATGTTAGCTTGAGTTTTCTTTAGTTGATCGAGGATCTTGCTCTCCTCAAGGGTCATCTCGGGCATAGGAAGGTTTTCCACGCCCTTCCCCTTGTTATTGGCTGGTAGTGAGCTTAGGATCTGGTAATGCCTCCCTGATCTGGTTATGTGATTTACTCAAGAAGGGAAGAACATGAATCCTATTTCCTCATCGATCACGGGTTGTTCTTACACATTATTTATTTCTCCGAGGAGTTCCTCAAATGATATCATCCCACACATGTAGGCTACCGGGTCAGTTTTCTCGAAATCTTATTTTTATTCGAATCTCTGAAGTCTTCCCCCCATCCGGTGGCAATAATTATGTCTTTCCATGTAAAGTCGATGCATTCCACAACTTCAACGGCTTCTTCATATAGGTATTCCCAATCGGTGGGGATGTGTAAGGGTGAAGGGACCAGGCACCCCTGTAGCTTCAAAGCATTGAATAACTCGGTGATACTGCAAATATTATTGGTTTGCCTGAATAATTCTGCCATAATCTGGACAACATCATCCAGGCTAACTTCATCGGTTGGTACTACCCAACTATCTGACTCTCAGGCCCAATTCTGTGCTTCCAAGAACATCGTACTGAACCTCTGGCAATCAATGATCATCTGTAAGGGAAATTTCAGCCCAAACTCTAGGAGTTGGTTTAACACTTCTGACAATTCCATGCTTCCATTTTCAGAACGAGTACGGACAGCAATGCATGCTCTGGTAAGGAGTGACAGTGACTGATCAGTGAGGCTAGTAGGGTGTAGGAAGAAATATGGGCAAATTTGGAGAGGTATAGGAAAGTATATGGGTGTGATTTGAGTTGAAGGATTGAATTTTGGGATCTCTTCTAAGAAGATAGCATTGGTATGATTTGGAAGTGGGTTGTGAGTAGTGTTTGGCTTAGGATTGGATGGTGGGGTGATAGTACCCCGGTCAATTAGACCTTGGATTATGTTTTGGAGGTGAAAGCATTGGTCGGTGGTATGGCCAGCCGTTTGGTGAAAGGCGCAATGGGCATCTGCCTTGAAGTTTCTTGGGAGTGGATTTGGCAATGGACGGGGATCCAAAGGTTTGATAAGGTTTCAGATTAACAAGGCTTGATAGACTTTAGAGAGGGGAGCATGGAGCTCAGTGTATTCCTTTAGGACTGGGACAGGGTGTCTTTCTAGTTCCCATGATGTGGTTGGTTGAGAGATATTGTTAATAGTTGAGACTGTAGCACTGGAAGGTTTATCATATTTTCTGGGGGTGAACTGTCTGGACACCTTCTTCGGTTCAACTTCTATTTTTGCAAGACCCTCCTCGATTTCTACTCCTACTTCTCTGAGCGCTCGGAAGTGGGGGTAGTATTGTCCTCCCATCGTTGTTCGGACATGGGGTAAGAAGTTCTTCTTCACTATACTAACTTATTCTTCCTCAAAGGTCGATTAGTCATAGTAGTTATTTTTTCCCTCCACCGGGCAATGAAGTTACTGACTGATTCCCCAGAGTTCTGTTTTAGCAGCTTTAAATCACGGCGGGTGACCTCAAGCACTCTGTTGTATTTGTACTATGATGTGAATTCTCGGGCTACATCCTCCCAGCTACGAATTTTGGACTCTTCGAGAGACAAAAACCATCAGAGGGCGTTATCCTTCAAAGTTTGCTGAAACAATTGGGCATAACTTCTTCAAAAGCCCCTAGTATAGTCATGGAATGGTGATAACTTCGGAGATGAACAATCGGGGGTTCACTTCCTCTGAATTTCTCGATATTCGGCATCTTGAACTTCTCGGGTAACCTTACTTTAGGATAAGGACACATGTGGGTATAGTCCATGTAATTTCCTGAGATTCTTACTTGGTCAAACTTCTTGGTGAGCATTTTAAGGTCCTCTTTGACTTTGTTTAACTCTTCTTCCTTCGGATCAATGATCATAGGCAAGTTAGCCCTATGTTGGGCAAGATTCGGCATCGGAAGCTGGGAAGGCGGCGACCCATTAGTAGGAGGGACACGTGGAGCGTGCAGATATTCTTCAGGAACCCAAATGGGCTCGGGTGGATCCCTAGCACGAGGGAATAGGGCCTCGGGCTCTTGGGGAACGGGAACCGAGTTTCGTTGCATCTCTTGGACCTCAGTTTGGAGGTTGTCAATCTTGGACATAAGCTGAGCTTGGACTGCCATCAGATCTGACTGCGCAACGGGTACTTGATCTATGTTCTCCATGGAAAGTAGATGGATTCCGAACTTAGAAGGAGTAATCGGGGAACGAACGGAACTCTGTGGTGACTTGATTGAAGACCGAAGCCAATAAGGAGCCAGACCAAGGGTCTACGATCGACCTGAGAAGGCGTAAAATGGGATTTATTTTTTAGAAAAAGGGATGAAATTTTTTTTTTTGACATTTTTTTTTCTTTGAGATGTAAAGACAAAATGTTTTTGGATTTTTGATAAAGAGAGGATAAATATTTTTGGATTTTTGATAAGGAAAGGGAAAAATATTTTTGGATTTTGGATAAAGAAAAAGGGAATTTTCCCTTTGGAGACGGTCTCAGCATGATTATTATAATCATTATGTTCTCAATTGTATTAATTCTCCTAAATGCAAAATAAAATGTCGGACGGGACCCGAGCCTGGAAAAAATTAGGTTTGTAATATATGTAAAGCTATAGCTGAACTTGTGACCAGGCTCACAGACAGGGTCCCATTTTAAAAATGTGCAAAATTTCGGGGGGCATGCAGACCCAAAATTTTGGCAGAGTTTCGAGTTGAAACCGACAATCTAACATGTGTGTCCTAGGTTTGACACCTATATGTAGGTATGCAGTTGGTTGGGTGAATCGGAAAGGGTTCCCTCCTTTGGCGTGACTTCTACGATATACGTCATGCTCTTGCGGGCAATCGGTACGTGTGGACAAGCCATTTGATATACCTGAGTGTACGTGAATTGCCTCACTATATACCTCATGGGGACGGTACGTGTGAGAGCAAATTCAATATACTCGGCGTACGTGAATGAATTCCCTGCAATATACCTCCCGTCATGACTTTGGTCAATCATTACGATGCGGGGGAATCGTTCGATATACGTCGAAGGTACTTGGCCAATGGAAGGTGAGAGTCATATCGCTTAGGCTAACTGTGCCCTGACGGACCAGTGCCCATCATGAAGTGACCCTCCAGTTACTGGTTAAAATTTGGTGAATCACAATACTCTTTGGTGATGTCGTGTGAATCATGCATGATCCTCTTATTAGTATCTTATGAGAATGTCTTTTCTGATTATGCCAAACAGGGTGCAAAGTATAAGTACCAATAATACACCAAGTATGGATGGGTGATGCGTGCAATATGAGAATATATGTGATCCTAGGTGCACGTGGTGCGAAGTTTACATGGAGAATTTTCTACAAGTGTGTGAATAGAAGCATAAGCATGAGGTACACATGAGTAGTAAAGGGGAACATGCAAAATTGGGTAAAATAGAAGAAAACATAACATCCATGTAAATAGAGTCTAGCCCTCAAAAAAAATTCCCCAACAGAGTCGCCACAGTGGCCATCCCCCCCGGATCCTCACGGAGGGCGGGCGCGCGATGGGTGGATCCTTAGGTCCCGCACGTCCCTCTCGAGAGTGCTTCAGTCGGAGTCATTAGGTTGAGGTGAAAGATGTAGCGAGATTAGAGTCACCAGTCTATTTTACTCAAAACAGACAAAAGAAAAGGGGAAGCCATCCCGAAGGACAGCATCCAAAGACATACTGGTGCATACGAAACCAAAATGATTTAGAAAGGGTCCGAAGGCTAAGTCGTGAAATGGGAAGGTGTTAGGCACCCATTCTGCCCTTTTGGTCTCTCATGGATTTTTGTTATTTTCCTTTATTTTCCCCGTGATATGTGTGCTTGTGTATATATAGTGGAGATAAAAATTCTCGTCTTGTACTATGGAAGAGGTAAAGCAAGTCATCCGTAGGAAGGTATAAAAATATTAGAAAATAGGATTTATGCGATTATCCTTACATTGATTGTTATGATGGAACGATAACGCATGTGGAATAATACGCCACAAGAACAAATATATGTATATATATAATATGAGAGTGGAGTTTAGAGAAAATAGAAGATGAGAGAAAAAGTAAAAATCGGACTCGAGTCTCGAGTTTTACCCCGATACGCCTACGTAGACTATAGAGGCATCAAAGTCCACGTAGTTCGCATGCAAAATGAGGGGTGGGGTTTATCCCATAAATCCAATCGGTGGATTCTCTTATTTGTGTGTGTGTGTGTGTGTGTAGAAAAAAGTGATTTAGTTATGAGAAAAGTTTGAGAATTCCCGTTTGGAATTTATGAGCAAACCCTCTTTTTCTTTTCTTTTTTGGTTTTTAATTTATATGAAAATAAGAGATGTGCAATAATACTAAGTAAAAAAGTATATTAGGATGTGTGAGATGAGATAATAAAAGTTCTAAGTAATAAAACAAGTTATTGCGAATTTATGAGAATTTAAGGAGAGAGTTGAGAAAATTGGACCTTCTTAAAGATCTTGAGCTTGATCTTGAATGTTGGAGAGCAGAGCTTAGACATGGATGATGATGGAGGATAGTGAATTCACCAAGTTTGATGAAAAGGAGGATGAAAAGTGAAGGTTGGAAAGGGATTTGGGTGTGGAAATCACGCTGACTTCGAGAGAGGTTTTCTGGATTTGCTGAGAGTGATATGTTTTTTTATTTTGGCCCCCTTTGCAAGTGAGGTCAGGCCTCCTTTTTATAGCCCCGGGGAATTACCGATCGGCATAGCCCTATTCCTGCCAATCAACAGGTGCGTTTAGGCACACTGTCGATAAGCAAGGCCAGGGACCTGCCGTTTGGCAGTGTCTTTTAGGCCTTTTGGAAAATTAGATGCAGAACGCAAACTGTTGATCAGAATCATGCACGGGATGGAAAGTTGGAAAGGTAATTCAGAGACCTTCGAAAGTCCTTTGGACTACTCCCAGGTTCGGGAGTTGACTTTGGGTCAAATATGGCTCAGAAGCATTCGTCAGTCCATTGGACGGGGAATCGTCACACGCAAATGGATCGTTCGTCCGCATGGTAAGTCCGAATCGTGCACGGGATAGACCGTTAGAAAGGTTAGGAGATGTACTTTGACATTCCAAAGAGTTTGATATAGTTTGGGGAGTTGACTTTGGTCAACCAGTCCCTGGAAGCATTCGGTGACCTCTCAGAGTAAAACGGATCGTTCATCCGCATCGTAAGTCGGAATTCTGCACGGGATGGACCGTTGGAAAGGGATTTCAGTGAACTTTGAAGATTCATTCAGTCTCGGTCGAGATGAAGAGTTAACTTAGGACAGACAGAGTCTGGGAGCACCCAGTGGCCTCCAGATTAGATTTTAGGAGAAAACGGGTCGTTCGTCCGCATGATAAGTCGAAATCGTGAGCGAGACGGACCGTTGGAAAGGGGTTTCTGTACCCTTCGAAGATTTATTCAATCTCGGTTGAGTTTAAGACTTTAACTTTTGGTCAAATAGATCTTGGGAGTGCCCGATGGCTTCTAGGTCAGTAATTGGGGTATGACCTGGGTTTGTAGTGATGAAGGGATGTGCTAGGGACCTAAGGAGAGTTTAGGGGGTAAAAAAATGGGGTGTCTACACTATGCGTGATACCTTGTAGCAGTTTATTATCTACGCAATGCCTTATGTGGCTTCACATATAAATTTTTCTACCCACATTTCATTTAGTTAAGAGTGGGTAATAACAAGCTTCTCGAACTCGAGATGATTTATGGTCCATCGACAGGGATTGAGTTAATCTACGTCAATTTCGTGCAATTCAAGATTGTAGTGAGAGTTAGGTCACCGTAAGTAAAAGTTTAGAAGTCTAACACGAGTGGTCAGGAATTGTTGCAAGTACCTACCTTTGAAGGGGGTCATGAGGTTCGACAATAAAGTGAAGCTAGCGCCGAGGTATGTGAGACCCTTTCTGATCATTAAGAGGGTGGGACTAGTTGTGTATAGGCTGAGCCTACCCGAGCATATGCATCGAATTCATGATGTGTTCCACATGTCATCGTTGAAGAGATACCGTAGGAGCGAGAGGGCCTTTGGGCGAGTTCGATTAGAGGAGATCTACTTGCAGCCATATATCTCTTATGGGGAGAGACTAGTGGCGATACTTGATCTTAGTGAGCGTAAGATGCGATCTAAGGTGGTACACTTGGTTCGAGTCCAGTGGGGGAACCACAATGGTGACGAGTCGAAGTGGGAATGGGAGGAGAATATGAGAGTGCAGTATCCAGAGTTATTCACCGCAGGTACATCCTAATTTTGAGGGGAAAATTCCTTTGTAAGGGGAGAAGTATGTAACACCCCGTATTCTTGAGCATTTATATTTAATTAATTCAGGTACTTTCAATTACACGTGTGCCGTAATTTAATTGAATTAATTATTACGTGTTAATTAAAATCTTAATTGGGAGAGAGAATGGTTAATATTTATGGAATATAATTACTAAGTGAATAGTAAGTTATTAATTTTACGTCTAGCGAGTCATAGTGACGTGGCGATATTTTATCTCAATCTGGAGTAGGTATAGACTACTTGGGGTCGAGATAGGACTTTAATGTATAGTGACTCAGATGACGATTTTGAGGTCACGGTTGATTCCGAATGGGTCAAGATAGTCGAAATAGTGTACCTGGGGGTAGTAATTGGGTCCCGGGGCCTTTTTAGACATAATTGGGCCCACACGGAGGTATTCGGGTCATTTAGGCTTGGCTCATTAGCTTAATTACGGGATTAAGAGTTTTAAACCTGACTGTTGGAGTTAGAGGCAGCCATAAATTAATTAGAAAATTATAGAAATTTAGAGAATGGAGAAGGAAGAAAAAGAAAAGCTTTAGAGACCAAATTCAAAGGGGATTCGGGTGTGCTTTGTTAGATTTATCATCCTCCACGTGGAATTAGGCCTGTAAATGTATCGGATTCGGACCGAATCAGGAAAATTCAAATCCATATTCGTTTATGTTAAACGGATTCGGATCCGATCCGAATATCCAATTATCCGTTTATGTTAAACTTGATTTGCCATATTTTTATTTTCAACTCTTATTTTATAAATTTATTTTGTAAATGTTCCAAAAAAACAGACAGTGAAATAAATAACTATTATAATAAATATTTGAAATATTATTAAATACAATATATAATAATTAAAAATATTATATATATATATATATATATATATATTAATCGGATCGGATTATTAATGGATCGAAGCATATGAATCCAAATCCGCTCCATTTAATAATCGGGTGATCGGATAATCGAATTTTAGGCATGATCCATATTCGCTTAAATGGATCAAATTCGGATTCAAATTCGGATAAAATTCGATCCATTAACAGGCCTACATGAAATCAAACCCTACGAATCCTATAAGGCAAGTAATTAAACTTGCTTTCGATTAAAATAGCAGAATTGCATGTTCATATTATAGTATGTGTTTATAACTTCGTTTTGGGAGGGTGGCACATGTGAAATTTGGGTTTTTTGGGACTTAAGAATTAAAGGTGAAATTGATGTTTAATTAATGTGAGAATACTATCATATGATTTTAGAATATGATTTAGAATCAAAACCCAGTATCAATTGTTGTTGAATTCAAATTATTGAATCGAATTGAAATTGTAATTTAAGAAATTTTGAGAAAAACTCAATTCGTGAACCCTGAAGTTTTAATGAGAACCAGTGATGATTGATGATATATATATTTGTGTTAGAACCTATTTATAGATGTAATAAACATGGGGTATCAATTGGATTGAAGTTTGGGTTGAATCCATGGAGGTTTGAGGGTTAAAAATGGAGAAAAATGATTTTCGGAGAAGAGGACCTGTTTAGGTATCGGTAAAAACTCGTTCGAATGAGTTAAGGTTATCGTTCAAAAGAGATTTGTATCTGGTTCGAACGAGGTTGATATGTCATTCAAACAACCCTAGATTTTGGACATGGAGATAGATCTTTTCGTTACGAACGTGTGGCCGTCGGTTTCATAATTTTCTGATTTTTTTTTAATTAGTTATGAATTTTCTACGAAAGGGTGTCTGAGATCAAAATATTTAGTCAGAAATAAAATTCGGGTATGGATGCCAGGAATTATAGGTGGATGTATATGAGCCTAGAAATGTGAGAAAAGGGAGGAAACTAAATAATGAATTGAGTGAAATAAATTCATAAATATTTAATTACATGCCCATTGGGTGACCCTAGTTATATTAGCAAGTGAAGCTACTTTAAATTATTTAATGGATGTGAAATTAAATTAATTAAGAGTCGGGGATATAGACTTGGGTATTACGAGCTAGTGCTACAGGATTTAGGCACGGGTTATCAGATGTTATTTTATTTATATATATGCGGATAGTGTGATAGTATATATATAGTTGTGTGCTTTATAAATATCGGTATTAGATATTTATGTGAATACATACCCCTTTAGTGCTATCATAGGAGGTTGCGCGATGTGGGTGGCTAGTGAATTCAAGGAGAGTATAGTCCCGAGGTCATAGCGTCCACTATTAATTTATGTGTTCTTTTCAAGGTGAGACGTTTTGGGTATGATTCGGTCTCACTCTCGAGGAACTATGACCGCCTCCACTACGCTTACAATTGTATTTCTTAATTCGGTGTGAGTCAACCGTCTTATGGTATCCGGGTTGGATTGAGTATATCTGGGGTGATAGCATTTTAGAGAAAGCATCTGGTGAGTTATTACTCAGGAATGGATGGTTACTATACGCGACATGTATGTGAATGTTATAGTATACTAATACGTACATACTGGGTAGATAATTATATATGGGTTTAAGACATAAAGTGTGATTGTATTTCAGATATAGCTAGTGTGAACGTTATATGATTAATTGGTACTTCATATATAACTAGTGTGAATGTTATATAAATAATCAAAGTTAAGATGATTAAGTAAGTTAATGAGTAGATAATTTATAAATCAAGGTAAGAAATACTCGGCTTATAGTAGCGTGATAGAAAGAAGTGTAACAAGGCTAGTTGGGTGGGATAGCATAACTAGTTGGGTTAGAAGGTAAGCGATAGGTGTGCACATTAGATGAGGGATGAGTTATTTCTCAAGAGAGTGTGACACCATCTTAAATATGGAAAGTTTTCATGCATATTTAATCATTGCATTTTAATTGCTTGCTAAATATTTTCAAAATTCTTTACTTGGGCTCTGACCCGTATCAAAAATCATTTCCAAAACATTTTAGGTGTCCATCCACAGGACGCCCAGCTTGAGGATTCTATACAGGGATGTGTACTTCAGCTCGTGTCGAAGTCGCATAAATTTTCTAAAGACACATCCTTCAATTATTCCTAGTGTAGGTATTATTTCAGTACTCATTTGGGCATGTCTCCCTTTAGACTATTTCAGTATTTACAATTTATGGATTAGACTTTGTGTATCCAGTTCATTATTTCAGTTTATTGTTGGATTTTATTGTTGAACCGATAGTTGATTCGGTCTTCTTTATTCACATTATTTATCTGTGTTGGATTTACTTATCAGTTTGTGTGGATGGTTTAAATTATTATTTATTTTCTCATGTTGTTAATTAATATAAGATGAAATTTGACCCGGTCTATTTAATTAATAGGTGGTTAGTAAATTTAAAAATCTTTTCAACAGTGATGATAAGAATTATTCATATGAGACTAACACTTTATTTTTATAAAGGGCTAGCCACCTGGTATTTTAATGGGCGGGATGTCACAGAACGATCCTTCAATCTTCAAAAGTCTTCAACTTTATCTTCAAATCCATAGAAGTAGTCATGTTGGTGCAGTATATGTGTAACGAGATAAGCCAAAATAAAAATACATTGAACAATTATAAAACGTGTTCTTACATTAAAAATATTTAAAGTCTTATTATGAGAAGATATATACCTATATATAGTCGTGAACATGATTAGTTAGTCATAAACACGTTAGTGTAATCAATTTTTCGCTTATTTTTTTTATTGTAGGTAATATTGAACGATAATGGAATAGCATACAAAATGATAAAGGGACTCTTCCTGGATTCTCATCTCCCATACCCCAACATGGATTCTCATCACCACTGATGATTAATACCCTTCTTTGCCAATGGTTCACTTTACCAATCCATTCATGCGAAGGCAACAAACATCTGTTAATCCAACTCGCCCACCTCCTACTTCTGAAACCTCCCGAGAAAATAAGGAGAGGCCCATTGGGTTCTCCCTTATCGGAA
Organism: Sambucus nigra; assembly: GCA_949130495.1. Lineage (NCBI taxonomy): Eukaryota > Viridiplantae > Streptophyta > Magnoliopsida > Dipsacales > Adoxaceae > Sambucus > Sambucus nigra. The sequence goes on from OX422223.1 coordinate 194,137,254, forward strand.
ATAATCCTACTGGTAATAAAAATAACATCCAAATATTTAAATCCCAGTGTTTATTTCTTAGGAAAATGAATGTCGGAGTCGGGGCAGCAGATAACTGGAACGCAATTGATCAAGCCATCGGGGATGACGTTTCTGAACAACTTTGTAAGAGTTGTTCATTCCCCTATCATTCAAAGCAAAAGGTTCTTTCACGGGATGTTGAACAAATGAGAACATATCGGAGTAACCATCGGCATAGACATTTCCCCAAGAACGCATCGAGCTTTGACATTTTGTCTATGAAAGATAAAGTCCCTCTGAATACTGAAATGTCGGTCAATCAATGGAATAATTTTTTGAAAAATGAGGCGATGGACAAAAACTTTGTCTATAGGGAGAAAAAATAAAACGGGGTAAAGAAAGTTGATGTCCAAAGTTTGGGGTCTAAATCATATGAAGATTTGAGGAGTGAATGGTCAGAAAGGACAAAAGACAGTCCAGTATCCGATACGTGCATGCCCAATGAGATAAAGATAATAAATTCCCATCACACTTGGCTTTGGCTCTGGTTATATATATATATATATATATATATATATATATATAAAATAATGTTAAAATCATTAGACTAAACAAAACATCATGCTATATGAATCGATCGAAGCCATTAGCAGACAGTCCACTTCTAACCCTTATGGTGACATTAAAGATGATGCCCTGACCCGGACCTTTGGAAATAACAAAGAGGCAGGACGAGATGTGTTGAATAACATGTGCCTAAAATTAAATTAAAACACAGTGCACCTCTCATAGACAAGCTATCTTCGGTGAGGAAACACATCTCGAACCAAGAGATAAGTCAATCCAAGATAAATGGGGATGTGCAAAAGATTAAGAGCAACTTGGGAGTGTTGGCAGGTGAAATCTAGCACCTTGTGTCCTTATTTACTAAAGGTTTTCGGCCCTCGATGCCTCCTCAAGGTTTCCCCTACCCTCCTTTTCAAAGTTCTTAATATCCTTCATCCCAAGGTTTCCCCTCCCAAATGTTGTCTCCTTCAACATTCCCCTACTGAGTGCCTCCACCTACCACATTCCTCTCCCAAATGCCTCCTCCTACCACAGTCCTTGGATCTTCATCATCCACTCATGGTGACTATGATGGGCATTATTATGAGGGACTTGACCAATACTAGGATTATTGGCACATGCACACTCATTTTCTTGAATGTCTAAACTCTTGTTCACAATCTCCCATTTCAGATGAATAAGGATCAGACAATGGTGATAACATATACATCGGTTATGAAGAAATGTATGTGCACGTTTATAATGGAGAAGGGACCTTGCCGAAAGTACTATCATAATAGTTTTATCATTTGGTCAGTTTGTTTGTTGGTCAGACCTAGGCCATGAACAATGCTTGATTTGAGAACAAGTTGTAATATTTTACTTATTTAAGTTATTCTAAGTTTGTGGGTCATTTGTTTGACAATTTTAGTGTATGCAACACAAATTTAAGTTTAAGTTATTGAATTTCAGCTTATGTTGTGTTGAATAATTTGAATAAATTATGAATTGTGTGTTCTTTTATGCAACATGACCTTTGTTTCAACCTATTAATATAAATGAATTTAATTTTGAATACTAGTTAATGCATTTCCCACAATACAATGAGTGGATGGAGTAGATTAACCGAATATCAGATAATCATGTAATGGGCATTCAAGAATTTATTCAATATGCATAGAGAAATCATAAAGGTGCCAAGATTTCATGTCCGTGCACCCGTTGTATAAACAAAAAATATAAGTGTTGCCCAAATTATACTCATGAGGGGGGGGGGGGGGGGGGGGTAATCGAGTTTAGCAAAACTTTCTCGGTTAAATTAAAATTTCAGAAATTATTTAATATAAAACACTTAATCCGAATTTTCGGTTAATAAATCTTAAATTATTAAACCAATGAAAATTAAATAAATACTACCAATTAATTTAAACAAGTTAAAACTACAGATTTTAACACCCAAATTAATATTTAATCAATTTTCGTATTTAATATAAATTTATATTCCGAAATTAATTATTTAATTCAAAATAAATATTTTAAAATTAAAAATAATTTTATTAATTTTCTGATTTAAATTATTTGCAAATATGAGTGTAGAAAATATTAAATCAAACAAGCATAAGCAAATAGATAAATAAAAGTGCGAAAAATAAAGACACCAATTTTTAACATGGTTCGGCCAAATCTCGGCCTAAGTCCACGCACCTAGAGCAGCTTTCGTCTCCTTGTGCTTCACTATTCTTGATCCACTTGTACGCTAGGATCAAACCACCAATTTACAGTAGAAACACTAGCTAGCTAAAAACCCATCTTCAAATCTTTATAGAGATGTAGTAGAAGCGTGGTGTAGTTTACACTCTTTTAAAGAATATAAATACAGGCTTGAATGTTTCTTATATAACACAAATAAATCAGAAGATGATCTTAAACTTTGTGTATTTGTTGTTGCAGATTTCGTAATGTATTTTACACTTCAAGATTCATATGTTTATTTTCTTGAACTTTCTTATTGTATGTATGTCTCAAACTTGAGTAGATTTGAATGAAATTTTTGGTTGCTCTCTTTTCTGTGTGTATGAGGAGCTGAATAAAATTTTCAATTGCTCTCTGATTCTATTTTTGTGTCATTGCTATCTTCAACATAAACTTGGTCTTCTTTTTGTAGCATAAAAATAGTGACCATTGGAGATCTTCAAAATGGAGAGAGTAGACTGAGAGAGCATTAAATGCTCAATATCTTGAAGTGAAATCGTATCTGATCAAAGCCATTTTTTCCTATCTAAGAGATATTGTAGGCTGATAGAGAGAGATGTTAGAAGAAGATGAAGTATACAATGAATCGTTGTGTGTAAGTTAGTAGACATAAAATGAATAAACAATAAAATGGTGTCTTTACAGATCGTCAACATTCACACATGAGAGATATTATTATCCGTACAAAAACATCCACAAGATAAAAGATAAGGGCATCATCTCTGTAAATCAATGTGGGGCCCAATATCTGGTAAAGGAGATGTATATAAATTTCAACTGCCAAGGCAAAGAGATTTCTTTAACAAACTCAATTGACTAGACAATTCAAAAGGTATAGAATGGTTTACAATTTTAACAAAATTGTGAATTATCATTAAGATTGGCTAGGTTGTCTTGCTGTCAAAATAATGTTTAACTTCTTAAATAAGAAAGTCTCAACTGATAACATAGACAATATATATAATAACATAAGCAAAAAAAGTATATAGTCTAAATGTTAACAGGTGTAGGCGTGAGGCTTAAGGTCTGATGACACAATTTGTCCAACTGCAGTGTAAGAAATGACAAGTGATAAAGGATAAAAAAATGTTTACAAATATAATATACTGGTTCAAATAATAGGCGTAAAATTTTGGATAGAGATATAAATAAAATTAAGTCTTACAATTATAATTTTGATCAGAATAAAAGAAATTGCACTCACAAACAACGAAATAAAAGGCACGTTTTATCTGTTAACAAATAGTAGTAAAATATGTAAATATATAACATACATGTATAAAGCAAGGACAGACTGTCTGGTCAAATCAAAGAAGATATAAGTAAAGATAGTCAAGTCCTAGGCATGATATAACTGACAGAACATAAATATAGTATTGTGATACGTCACGAATATTGCATTTTCCACCCGTTAATTTATGCATTTTTAGACCCCTTGGGTACCGTAATTGCTATATTTATGCTCATTAATCAGACAACCTCCGTTTTATATGCTAACATATTATTTGAGGTATTATTGATCATTTATAGGTGTTACGGTGCTTAGTGTGAAGTTTAGTTGCATTTCGATAAAGTTCCGTCGCGATTCGCACGTTCAGGAGCATTTTCGTAATTTCACACTTCAGGATTTTTGCTCGAAGTATTCACGAAAGTTGTAACCCTCGGGCCAAGCTTCCCTTGCCTACGAACAGTGCTCGAATTGGAGTCTGAACGAAGAAAACATGGACCTTTAATCGAAAAAGAATTATAAGAAAAATAACAATTTCATTAATGATCTCCATGTCCATTTTCTCTTTCATTAACAATTCATATAATACCCCTTGTGTCCCTAAATCATTTTTTGCAGCAAACCCATTTTGGAGATGGCGATTTTGGTTCTATGCTCGGGTTTTGGGTTCGTCCCAAATTGGGATGCTTTTGGCCAAATTGAACACACGATTATGGAGCTTTGGATTGCGCAAAACACTCACGAGCTAGAAATGGGTCTTGGCTTGGCCATTAATTGAGATTTGGGTTCTTGGTTTTTTCACCACTTTTGGACATGGATATTTCATTTTGGTTCTCGGCCTGCGCATATGGTTCATTGGATTGTAGCAGGTTTACATGTCGCAGCGCACTTGGGTGCTTGGTGTAACACCCCGCACGTTTAGGGATAATTAAATTTCATTAGTGGGCGTAATTGGAGATTAAGGGAAATCCTGTTAATAGTAATTTTGGGATTTATGAACATTTGATTATTACAGGTGTGTGTGTTTCATTTACTTTTGAGACTAAGTAAATGAGTTGGATTATTTTAATTACATGTCGCAGTTGGGTAAAGCGACAATGAATAAAGATTTTAATTGGAAAACCCATATTGAGATGTGTTGGGTTTAATTAGTTAATTGCCATTAAGATACTCAGATGGATATTCCAAGTGCGTGGTTGGTTTACGAATGGCCGAAATAGTCAGAATAGAGTATCCGGGGGTATTGGTTAGGCTCCGGGAATGTTTGGGCTAATAGGGACTCGTAATTGAGTAAACGAGTCATTTTTGGGTTTAAGGAGATAAACCCTTATTTCTCTCTATGTAAGGCTCAAGAGAGGGAAAGAAAAGAAAGAGGATAGGAAAGGAGGAGAGAAAAGAGGAAGAAAAGGGAGGTTCCGGCCAAACTCCGCGGGATTTGACTCGGGGTCGTCGAATTTTATCCACGAGGCAAGTGTTTACTTGCTTATTTTGTTTAATGCATAAATATCATATCGTAGTTGGTAGTGATAAACCACAAAGATTTTCGGGATGGGTTTTTGTGAATCAAAACGGGTTTTCGTAAGTTAAAATGAGTAAATCCCGAATAATCTCCAATTTGAAAAACTTAGGATTTAATCGAAATTAGTTGTCGGTTATGGGTTCTAGGATGTTTAGAACCCTTATTATGTGTGTGTATATCGTTGATTGAGGTTGGAAGAGGGTAGGAGAGGAGTAAAAAGCTTGGTAGAAGCTTTAATGGCCGAAACAGCTTCTCGGAGAAGAAATTGTCCGGGTTGATCGATCGATCGATGCTCCATAATTTTTGGCAATTTTGCCCAGGGTTAATTATGGGAAAATTTCCAATCTAAATAAATTCTAGTTTATTTATTTGAGGAAATAAAGGTTCATTTATAGGATTAATCACTATCCATTTGGGATAATGTATAGGGGTTAGGAGGGTGCTAATATGTGTGGCACAAAAAGTACATTTTCGAGGAAAATAAATAGATTGAGGAATGGAATCGTTAGGGCTCCTAAAATGAAGTGGGGACCCCTAAATAAATTTCGGAGGGTGATGTAAATTTTGGATTCATGGAAAATGGTATCCATGACTTATTTATTTGAGGGTGTTTAAGGTGAATAACACTCGAGGAAATATTTATGTGGGTGATTATATATATATAATGGTACGCGTAGATAATGTTACTGTATACCGACCATAATTGAGTAAATTCAATGAGGCGACTAGGATAGAATTTGGGATATTTGGAGAGTATATATATCCCTAAAATGATAAAGGTACGACTTATATTCAAAGTGAGGGAATACTTATGGACTTAGTGTTTTAAGTGTGTAAATACTTATGCTATTACAGTGGGAGCATTTGGGTTCGGCTATTGCTATATGAGTTGGGAATTATAGCCATTTATATATTTGAGAAGTGAAATGGGTTATAAATATATACGATGTGATTATAGTATATATAATATGATACGTATACATATATATATATATATATATATATATATCTATGTGTGATTGGTATATGTGTATCTTAGAGTTTGATTTCCACGGGCTTTCCCTTGTCGTAGGGTTGGAACATCCAGGTTATATATTTTCTCTAGTGCGATCTAGGGAGGTTGCATGATATGGGTGAATCCTCTGGATTAAGGAGCAGGGTGAGTATATCCCCAGGTTATCTCGTCCCGCGTTCGAGTGTGATGTGTGTACTCCACTTACGGGGGGAAAATGACCGCCTCCACCGTTGTGTATATTTTACCATTACCATTGAGTAAGTCTGGCTTGGTACCGTGGTACAGTGAGTAAACTACTTGTGTGTTTAGTACACTACTTGTGTATAAGAGCAAGAATATATTTATGTATCTCTGCTAAAGTATAGAGATAAAATGAGTATAGATTAAATCTCAGTCCGGGAGATTCTATTCAGATGTGTATTATTAAAATAAATATAGAGTAAATCTCAGTCCGGGAGATTTTATCAGGATGTATATTGTGATATAAATATGAGAGTGAGTATGATATGTATATTATTATATTAGTGTGTATATATATATGTTTTGTACTGAGGGCCTAATGGATCTCGACGATTGACACTGCCAAGTAGTAGTGTATCGGGAGGTTCCTTGTCTGGATTTCGCTTCCCGAGACACCCCACGCACGAACGTAGTGCATTGTTGAGAATGGGGAGAAGTTTAGCCCTTAGTACTCAGGTTTCGAGATTTATAAAGGACATGTGAGATAGAGTAGTTAGGCGGGGTAGCTTAACTAGGGGTCTTAAATGGATGCGTTAGGTGTGCACTATTAGAGGAGGGGCGAAGCGTATCTCATGAGAGTGCGATACCAACTTAAATATGAGATAAAACATATTTTAAAAATATAGCATTTATGCACTTGCAAAATATTTTCACAAATCGGGCTCTGACCCGTTTATTTCTTTTCCCCCTCTCTTGCTATATATATATATATAGGTGTCCAGACATAGGGATGCCTGGATGATGATTCCTTCGAGTAAGACATTTGTTGCAGCAGTTGTGGATGCATGCAGGTTTCTTGTAGACTCTTCCATCGTTAAGATCCAGATAGGAGGTACTGTATTCGGGTTGATAGCCCAATTGTATTTATTTATTCTTTTACCACCTTTTAGTGAGGAATTCGATTTGGTTGTATTATGTTAAACCGAGTGTTCGGTTATTTTATTTCATTTCAGTTTTGTATATATAAACTATGGATGTTTCAAATTGTATGGTTTGTTTAAAAAGAGTAATTAAATAAAATTTTGACACCAGCTTAATAGGTTTTTAGTAATTAATTTGGTTTTCGATAGTGATGCTAAGAATGAACCATATGCGACTCCTGTTTTAATTTGGTACAGGAGTGATCGCCCGATATTTTATTAGGTGGGGTGTCTCACTTGGGTCTTGGTTTGCTGCAGCTAAAGTATCGGGTTTTGGATTGCCATTAATGAGTGTTGGAAATGTCGTATATCAGCAAAAAGAATTGATTTTGCATCCTACAGGTGAGAATCGATTCGCACATATTGTGAATCGATTCGCGTGTTAATAGTGCTGAATTTCTACATTTCCGAATCGATTCGGCCCCTGTTTCTAGATTTTCTTTTATTTACTATTATGCCATTTTGGGGGGTTTTGTATAAATAGCACACTTTGTTATTTTTTGGAGGATCTTCATTTTTTTAATTAGTTTAGACCTAGGGTTTGAGAACCATTTGGGGATATTTTGTGGAATGCCCCATCTCCTCCATTTTCTTTGGTTAATAACCCATTAATGTAAGTTTTGTACTATTCATTGTCTCCTACATAGTATTTAATTTAGTTTTCTTACTTTATATTTAATTTCCATGCCTAGATACATTGTTTAGTTTATTTAAGTCTTGTTTTATTTAGTTAATTAGTTGTTTAATTAGTTTAACCATGTTGTGTGAGTAGTTAAATAGGGTTTGGATCGTGTGTTCGCTATTGATGGGCGTCGAGCTCCGAAAATTAGGTTTTGTGTAAAATTATATTTAATTGAAACCTCGCATATTAAAATTGATTTATTATGCGTTTAACTTTCTTTATCAGGCAACATTAGTGTTTATAGAGATAATTCGATTTTAAGAGGCGTGTGACCATTTTTTATTAAATGTTTTATTTTGCATTTTTGGGTTTAAATCCTTTCATGTGTGATGTTTATGCTTAACTAAAAATGCTCGATTATATGTTTTCGAACCGAAATTTTAATTTCGCGTGTTTAGCCCATGGAGGGGATGCGATCCCGACTCTCGTTTTAATTAGTTATAATTTAGTTTTAACTTCTTATTTTTTTTTTCCTTTTTACCATTTCCAACCTATCACCTTTTACATTTTTATTCTTGAAATAGTAAATTGATTAAAATCTAAAATTCAATCACTCCCTGTGGATTCTCGATACCCGACTTATCGTTATACTTGTATCGCAAGTGCAGTCATAATTTAGGTTTTTTTATATTGAGTAGGCGAAATGAAAACAATGATTAGCGTTTTGATGCGACGCTACTTTTCGCGTTCCATCAAAAATGGCGCCGTTGTCGGGGAGTGTGTTTTAGATTGTAATTATTTATTATTTCGTAGTATTTTTCCTTTTGTATCTCTATTCTTTGTTTTAACCTTTTTTTCAGGATTGACTAGTTGAGCGCTAAGAAACTTTGATTCGCGGTTGCTCACTTTCTTGCTCGGATTCTCCATCTACAAATAATTTGGTAACCATGTCCTACTAGTATAGCTATTACGGTCATTTTAATGATTCTTACTTTGGGGATAGTTTTCAAGTTTTTCATTTTGAAGATTTTCTTGAGATTGAAAGACTTGAAAATAATTATCGAAATGAAAATCGTTATTAGGAGATTGAGTTGGATTCATTATATCCAATGACAATTCTTATTCCGATATTGTCGAAGACAAGTTTCAACCAAATGAGGAATCCGAGGCTCTTGAGCCGAGGAAGCTTACTTTGGAAGAAACTTTTCTTCTTTGCTCCCAAGGTTTGGAAAGCCTATATGGTGCTGGAATGAGATTCGGAGCAGCACTTTGTGATGAGATGAATTCTTATGCACAAAACAACGAGGAGGTGGAAACTTGTGTTTCACCTTAATTTTTCAAAAAAAATCCCATCGAATGTGAATCTCTCTCCCTCGAAATTCAATCTCCTTCCGACGATATGTTGACGGAGATTGAATTTATTTTATTACCATATACGTTCTCCGTCATTGAGCCATTAGAATTACCGGTTGATTCCTATGAGTCGGTAGAAACTTTTGAAACTTCTACTTTTTTTGCTAATGAGGACTCCTTGTCGGACTTGTTTTCGATGGATTTTTCATGTTTGTGTGAATTGCCTCCCATTTCTATTGAAAATCCTTGGGGAGGTGAATTTACTTTTCTTAGATCCCAGGTGTACCTTTCCCCCATACTATCCAAACCCCCCATCACCCTACTAAAAAATTTAATTAGTGATTGTTCATTTCTTACGCCTTACACATGCCTTTCGTTGTTCAAACGGAATTCTTATTTTTCGGGAGGCATGTTCGCTTTGGAGGGTCCACCATTGATCTTTCAAAGTCAAAACCCTTTTTGGGAGGGCCCTCAACTATTTAGACTTCTAGTGTATAATTAGTGTGAAGACTAAATAGTAGGTTGTAAATAGTTAGCTTTTGAATTTTCTTTCTTTAATTTGTTTTCTTTCCTTTTAGTTTAGTCTAGTATAATTAGTTAAACTTTTCATTATTATTTTCGTTATGCTCGGTACTAACTTGTTTTGTAGATTCGTTTGGACTTGCGCTTATTGGAGATCTCTTTAATTTTTTGGTAATATCGTTATTTTCCTCTCTTTGTGTTGCGTTCTTAATGCGCATTGAGGACAATGCAACATTTAAATTAGGGGGTGTACGTAGGATATTCTATCCATTTCATGTGTAGTTCACTGATTTGCTTACTTGTTAGTTACTAAGTATGCTTTTTTGTGAAAATTTTGAAAATTTTCAAAAATATTTTGTTTCTTTTTTCTCTTTTGATAGGCATTTGGCCTTGTTTTCCGATGATAAATTTCAATAATTGCCCGATCCGACAGACAACTCAACGATGCATGTTCTCGATTTTAGAAGTTATTAGACTTTAGTCCTCAAATCATTGATATTGTGAATAACTTTATAAATTAAACTTTATCCCCTGAGCACATGCGCTTTTCTTGTTATATTGATTTGGTTTAAGATTTTTATAACTCAGTAATCTATTGTTGCATTGTATATACTTACACCGAGTAAGCTTTGTACCTTACGTCATTTGTGAGTGTATACACTATATTTCCTCTTTGAAAATGTTGAATTCGTTGATAATGTCACTATTCTTTCATTTTATCGTTTATTAATTGAGTTCATTTTTTAAATGTGTTACTTGAGCATGATTTTCAAAGTTTGTTTTGACTCGAGAATTGAGTAAACTTTATGAAATGATCATAGGCAATCTTTGTTATATCACTCATATTAGCCTTGACCTCACCTTTAATGTTTCCCTAGTCAACCCCTTTGAACCTAAATAGTAGCCTTTTGTTTCATTATCAAAAATCACATAACCAACTCCACATTGGAGTTATAAACCATACATATTACTTTCCATACCTTTTTTTGGAATGATACTTGGGCTTGAATGATGTTGAGTAGTGTTGTTGCAATTTAAGCATATGAAAAGAGTGGAAAAAAAAGTGTAGTGAAAAAGAAAAGAAAAAGCAAAAAGCAAAAGAAAAGAAAAGGAAACATGAGAAAAAGAAGAAAAGAAAAGAAAGAGAAAGTTATATATGTGATGTATATAGTTTGAATAAGCTTTGATTACTCTCCTATTGTCATATTTAATGCTTGTTAGGGAACTTGTTTCCAATTTTGAAATTGCCCACAATTTTCCATTATCCTGAGTTTTCATCCCCGAACACTTTGAATCCTCACATATACCTTTCATTTCGTACCTTAACCCCAAACTTACATTACAACCCTATAAATTCCTACGTGATCTTAGGGCGCATTTAATTTAAAAGTTTAAATAGTTTCGATAATCTGTGAAAATGCATTTCGCCTCTTTTAATGGGCGGTATCTTTCATTGAGATTATAAGTTTTAATTTCCTATATAGCGCTCTTCATTTGTGACATGTGCGCGGCCTAGTTTCCATTTACATTTACTCTTTATGCGTGTATGTTCCGTGGGTTACCTCCCTGTTTCGAGTGAATTCATTTGATGAGTGTAATGCCCGTGAGGATTGAATATATGCATGCTTTAATGTTAATTATCCGATTTATTTAAGTTTTGGCCAAATCATACTATGCATGTGCTCTCCCCCCTCCCACTTTTAAAGTTTCAATTCTATGAAGTCCGTTCTATATTGTTAATAACAATAGACTTTTATTTGAATTCGTTCTATATGCTAATAACATGTTTAAAACATTTTTCGTATTGTTGAGTTTTTCGCATGTTGATTGGGCATATTTTGAGGAAACCATGTGATGTTTGTGGGTTTCATCCCTGAAAACCCTCACGAGACGACACTCATCCACTAGGGTAACCTAGGGGTTTAATGGCTTATTGCGTATTGTTGGGTCTTGGATTGTCCTTAATGGAGATTTGGGTTCTTGGTTTTTTCACCATTTTTGGACATGGATATTTCATTTTGGTTCTCGGCATGCACGTGTGGGTCATTGGATTGTAGCAGGTTTACATGTCGCAGCGCACTTGGCTGTTTGGGTCTCGGTTTGCTGCAGCTAAAGTATGAGGTTTTGGATTGCCATTAATGGGTGTTGGAAATGTCGCATAGCAGCAAAAAGAATTGATTTTGCATCCTATAGGTGCAAATCAATTCCCACATATTGTGAATCAATTCGCGTGTTGACAGTGCTGAATTTCTACATTTTCGAATCGATTCTGATTTGGCCCCGAATCGATTCGGCCCCTCTTTCCAGATTTTCTTTTATTTACAATTATGCCATTTTGGTGGTTTTGTATAAGTAACACACTTTGTTATTTTTTAGAGGATATTCATTTTTTTTAATAAGTTTAGACCTAGGGTTTGAGAACCATTTGGGGATATTTACTAGAGTGGCCCATCTCCTCCATTTTCTTTGGTTAATCACCCATTAATGTAAGTTTTGTACTATTCATTGTCTCCTACATATTATTTAATTTAGTTTTCTTGCTGTATATTTAATTTTCATGCCTAGATAAATTATTTATTTTATTTAATTCTTGTTTTATTTAGTTAATTAGTTGTTTAATTAGTTTAATCATGTTGTGTGAGTAGTTAAATAGGGTTTGGATCGTGTGCCCGCCATTAATGGGCATCGAGCTCCGAAAATTAGGTTTTGTGTAAAATTATATTTAATTGAAACCTCGCGTATTAAAATTGATTTATTATGCGTTTAACTTTCTTTGTCACACAACGTTAGTGTTTATAGCGATAATTCAATTTTAAGATGCGTGTGACCATTTTTTATTAAATGTTTTATCTCGCATTTTTGGGTTAAAATCCCTTCATGTGTGATGTTTATGCTTAACTAAAAATGCTCGGTTAAATGTTTTCGAACTGAAATTCTAATTTCGCGTGTTTATCCCATGACGGGGATGCGATCCCGACTCTCGTTTTAATTAGTTGTAATTTAGTTTTAACTTCTTCTTTTTTCCTTTTTACCATTTCCAACCTATCATCTTTTACATTTTTATTCTTGAAATAGTAAATTGATTAAAATCTAAAATTCAATCACTCCCTGTGGATTCTCGATAACCGACTTACCGTTATACTTGTATCACAAGTGCAGTCGTAATTTAGGTTTTTGTATTGAGTAGGTAAAACGAAAACAACAATTAGAGTTTTGAGGCGATGCTACTTTTCACGTTCCGTCATATTGCTTCCCAAGATTGATAATAAACTCAAGATATCTTCCAAGGATTTTAAAATGATTTCAGTTGTACAATTTGTCAAACTAATGTCATTTTGTGGGGCCAGGGTGATAATGGCATAGGCAAAATGTTTGTTAGATGATATAAATCAAATACATTGAATAAACAAAATTGAACTGGACATGTCAATCCAAAGAAAAAAGCTTAATGTTTCTTTTTTTTTAAATATTCTAATAAAGCTATACCGAATATGAGGTGAGTGACTATGAATAAAACTATATGTATATATATATATATGTTTAGCAAATAGTATATAACTAAATATTTAATAAAGACTTACTAGGAGCACGCGTGTGGCTATATGCACTGTCCAACAAATGTAGTTATCTGACCAATTTGAGAGGCTAAAAAAACTTATAAAAAATGGCCCGTAAGAGAGCTTTATATATAATATTATAACTATATAAACAACTCTTTACGTCTGGTTATAGGATAAAAAGACAAAAAATTAATATATGTATACTATAAAAAAAACTATAAATATATATATAATAGCCTTGAAAAGAAATTGTCAACCAAAGAAGGTTGACAAAAACATTGATGGGATCTTAAGTACTGCTTGTGCAGATAGAAGATTAGGACAACAGGGGAGCGTGGCACACAGCTTGAGAAATCATCTATACATGAATATTGACAACACCTATAAAGGTAGACCTCATCAGCTCTTATATATTAATATAAAAGTTTTTACTAAATCAAACTAAACTTGTAATATATACAAAAGGAATTACATAAAAAATAATAAAATAAAATTACATATATTAAAGTAATACTATACATAAAAGAAACAAATATGTATTTATGTATATTAAAAATATCTTTTTAAGACTAAATGTATATATAAACAGAAAAAAAATATATTTAACTATATAAAAATAGAGTATATGAAAAATATGAAATTATAATTATATATTATCTATAATATAAGTACATATATATAATTAAGAAAATATAAAATATAAAAGAGGATATAGTAATTATAGAAGTAGTAAAATAAATAATGAAGTATTACACTACATATATATTATATAAATATATAACTATATAATTAACTAGATATATATAGCACAACTAAATGAATATTATGATAAGTAATAAAATAAATATATAAAATGAAAATTATACTTAAAAGTTGCATAACTATTAATAGTATTCAAATAAAACAAAATTATATATATAATATAAATAAAGAAATGTTTTCTTAATATTCAATATATATATATGTGTGTGTGTGTGTGTGTGTGTGTGTGTGTGTGTGTGTGTGGAATCATCAAAATCAATATATTGTATTAAACTAAAATGTATATTTATTACAATTAAATTAATTAAATATTAATTAAAGGATTAAATACATTTTCGTTTAACAATAAGTCTTTAAAAGATGTTGAGTTGCATTTACTAAAGTGGGAAATTTTGTAAGACTATAAGATATGGATATACTATGGTGAAAAGAATGTACCTTGTGTTCTAGAAGAATTACTAGTACTTAACCGTGTAAACGAACCCTGTCGAGTGGAAGTGGTACATGATTCGCCAACACATCATCATTTAACCGACCTAATTGATGATGCTTATGGAGTCCAGTATCATCAAAACCACTAACCTGTGGATACATATAATGTGCATTATGACCAAGTCAATGAATAAGTTGATGCTGAATTACCAAAAGATTGAGAATACATACGATTGAAAGCCAACGGGACAAGATCGTTATATAAAGATTACGATGAAGATCACTATGTATTATATGCTATCATTGGTTAACATAATTTGAATAGCCAATTTTATTTGTTAGGGAACATCATCATCGGAATTCTTAAGTACGTTAAAGACATTGTCTCAAAATAGAACACATTACCACACAATTATCCTAGTATGAATAAGAACTTGAAGGGTTTAGCCTTGAACTAAAAATGTATTCATGCATGCAAGAATGATTGCATATTATACCGCAACGAACACGAAGAGAATGATGAGTGTCATGTATGCAGTGAGCCAAGATATGTGGATTGTGAGAGTGGAAAAGATAAAACTGCAAAATATTATAAGTGCTCACAAGTTCCACATAAGGTTTTGAAGTATTTTCCCCTCGGGCCATGGTTAAAACATTTTTTTCACTATACTGTGGATACCAGAGGCTACAACATAGCATGCTCGATGCGAGGTCGGTGGGAATATCATGCGTCATCCGGTTGATTCACTCATCTGGAAACTTTCAAACGAACGACACTCTGAATTTGCAAAGGAACCGCATAATGTTCATCTTGCATTATCAATCGATGGGTTTAAACCTTTCGATAATTTAATTACTAATTAGAGTTATTGGACAACTCTCATGGTGCCTTTAATTCTCCCTCCAATTATAACGTCCCGGCCCGGATATATGGGTTACCTGTGAGTCAACCCAGTTCGAACCGAGCGTTAGGTGTGAAGAGCAATGGAACAACCTATGTAATATTTCTAGCCTAGTTTTATTTTAATTAGCATTTCACTTATTTAGCATGCAATTAGAGTTTCAAGATAAACTACGTGTGGGACCTATGGGGTGCACCCCTAAGTCTATGTAAACAGAGTTGTTAACATAAAATAAATAAAGTACTTACCTGTACAATGCTCTCGAAATACGAAACTGCTACCAACCTGTCGTGCCAAAGCGAGGGTGTGAGCTGATGTCTAATGAGAATATACTAAGAGGTATAGAAATGAACGGCAGAAAGAGACTCAACATGTTATAACTACATATACAAGCAACTTTCTTGTATATATATATATATATATATATAGACACACACACACACACACCTGTATACACACTTTAATACGTGAAACCATTTAATTCACCTTAATCTCATAAAAGAACTTCTTGCTAATGCTTAACATTTATTCCTTCATTTAACTCATGCAGTTAAATACTTAAGCGGCTAAACTTGTTTAACGGAAAAATCATGCCTTTATCAAAATTCCCCCTTTTTCACAACTAACCCATTTTAGTATTTTCATTGAAAGCACCAATTCAATACACACGACTACCATGTTGGAAAATACTTGTTTAACCTTTGAAAAATATTCATGAACACACTCGTGTGTTACTTATGGGTTGAACCTCTAAATTTGCTTAACTTACCATTAGCCAATATACTTTACGCTTTTTATTCACTTTATGGACATTATTCACTTGCACATTACTCGTCCACTTAACTCGTAACCGGAACACTTATTAATTCATTTCAAGTCAAGTTTTACTCACACATCTTACCACGAAACTCGTTTATTGATATGTTTTTCATTTCATTACATTATTCTCAGAATCATTCCACATAACCACCTACTTTAACGGTCTTCACACAGCCGGCTATGTGCACCATATGCTCTGGCCACTGCTTTAGGGCATTTCACTCAAGGGCTTCGGGCCCTTCTTACTTATTTCCCGGTTGCATCCAAGTCTTTATTTATGTATTTAAAAAATTTCACATGTTCACATTACTCCACTTCTTCACTTTTACTCGGTCGAAGCCAAAACCCGGACTTAACCATTCGTTTTTCCATTAACACTTGAAAAATTATTTGTTTTCTCCTTTAAGTCCTTTATTCATACACACATACATAATTTATACTAAAATTTTTCAGGTTTTAGGACTTAATTCAATTTCACCCATACTAGTGTAAAGACGTTCTTTGACATTTTTATTCCATAAAAATATTCCCCTTTAAGTAAATTACCAATTTACCCTTTATTTATGAAACTTGCACTTTAATCCTTTAAAAAGTATTATTAATTAAAATGGATATTAAGTTTCCAACTTAATATGTAAAAAATCTTTAGCCATTTTAACACTTGTTAATACCACACTATTACCCAACTCTTACACTTGACACTTTTACACTTTGAATATGTAAATAACACTTTTACATAATAAACTTCCATTTTTGACACATTCTTTAAAGACCAAAATTCTCATTTGTCTTATTTTATGTTTAGAACCAACAAAAACTTTACTTAAACTTGCTCATATATTTATTATCAAAATACTACAAGTTTATATGAGAAAGTGTACTTTAATTTTCTTAAATCCTTTTACGTGATTTAAACATACATTCATTCTAGGATTTATACCATTTGCAACAAACATGCATTTCCCTTTTATTCTTTAACAAGAATAATAACTCCTTACATTTATTCCATAGAATGTTCATTATTAGTTTTATTAGAAAACACACTAAAATAATATTGTCACACTTTTTTATTCCATAAAAATGTCCATTATTTCTTTTTACTAGAAATACACAAAAATAACATTTTATTACATTTTTATTCCATAAAAATGTCCATTATAGCTTTTATTAGAAAATACACCAAACTAATAATTTCCAACATTTTTATTCCATAAAAATATCCATTATAGCTTTTATTGGAAAATACACCAAAATGATATTTTCCTACATTTTTATTCCATAAAGATGTCAATTATTTATTTTACCAAAAATACTACATTTTGTTCATTATAATCATACCCTTAACATTAAATAACAACAAGACTATAATATGCATCAAAATAGAGTCTTAAATGTAAGAGTAGATTATCCCACCTCAATGAAGTCCTAAGAGCATCCGTAATGGTGTGATACGGTGAAAGGTAGGCGTGAGGCGCGTGTGTGTGATTTACCTTTCGCCCAAATGGGCAACAAACAGTGGGGGAGTTCCTATGAACTTCTATAGTTCGTAGGAACTTCTTACGAACATCTAAAGTCCGTAAGAAGTTCTTACGAGGTATAGAAGTTCGTAAGAACCTAACGGTCTAATTTAAACGGTAACATTCCTCCATTTATATATTGAGAAGCTTCTTCTTCATTCTTCATTCATCTTCAGTATTCTTTCATTCTTCTCCTTTCTTATGCATCAGTATATTTAACCTCTTGATCTTCTTTCTTTCCTTCTTCATCTTTATTTTTTTTTCCTGCCTCTCCATTTTCATACGAAACAGTCTAGTATTCATAATTCAGTCCAATTTTTTTATAAAAAATCAGTTCCAATTTAGTCCAAATCAGTCCCAATTTAGTCCAAATCAGTCCCAATATAGATACCCAATCTAGATATAGAAAATCCTCCAAATCAGATCTTGTCAACACGATGGAATTAGGTAAAAAATGGAAGAAATATATTAATATCGGGAAATCGAAAAAACACGGGTCGACTTCAACGACAATTCCCGATTCTTTCGCGCCGACTCAACCGTCGAATCCCGCAATTGACAACTATACCCGTATTTACGACGGAGTATCACACGCGTCGGACGGCGAAACTCCAATAATAAACGGAAACAAATTTGAATTTCGGGGAAATTGGGCGGGGCCAATGAAATTGTACAAATTGATTCAAGAGAGAAAGCCCGATATCAAAACAATTATCGACAGTGTCGGTTTTATGTCGAATTTCTTTTCTATGGTGATGCCCAATTCCGATCAATGTATTGTGACGGCGATGATCGAACGTTGGTGGGACACGACGCATACCTTCCAGCTACCATATGTCGAGCTCACGTTCACTCCGCTGGACTTCACAATGCTTTCCGGTAATAACTTATGGCTTATTTCGTTCTACTTATATTCATAATTGTTTAAAAATGTGAAAATAATATGTTGTACTTAAATTCATAATTAAATGTTTGAAATATATTTTTAGGTAATTATATTCATAATTATTTCAATATACGACAAATAAATTGAAAAATGTACCCGCATTCCGATTATGTCAATATATGAAAATAATTATTCATATTCACTTAATGTTTCAATATGTGAAAATAAATAGTTGTACTTAAATTCATAAATGATTGTTTGAAATATATATTATGGTTTTCATATTCATAGTTATTTAAATATATGACAAAATTTTAACCTTCGTGTACCGGCATCATAATCGTTTCAAAATGTGAAAATAATATGTTGTACTTAAAGTCATAATTAAATGTTTGAAATACATTTTTAGGTAATTATATTCATAATTATTTCAATATACGACATAAAAATGATGAAAATGTTCCCGCATTTCGATTGTGTCAATATATGAAAATAATTATTCATATTCACTTAATGTTTCAATATGTGAAAATAAATAGTTGTACTTAAATTCATAAATGATTGTTTGAAATATATATTATGGTTTTCATATTCATAGTTATTTAAATATATGACAAAATTTTAACCTTCGTGTACCGGCATCATAATCGTTTCAAAATGTGAAAATAATATGTTGTACTTAAAGTCATAATTAAATGTTTGAAATATATTTTTAGGTAATTATATTCATAATTATTTCAATATACGACAAAAAATGATGAAAATGTTCCCGCATTTCGATTGTGTCAATATATGAAAATAATTATTCATATTCACTTAATGTTTCAATATGTGAAAATAAATAGTTGTACTTAAATTCATAAATGATTGTTTGAAATATTTATTATGGTTTTCATATTCATAGTTATTTAAATATATGACAAAATTTTAACCTTCGTGCAGGCATTCCAATTGGACAAGGACGACGGATTGAAAATCTACGAATTGAACAATATACAAATTTTGTTAATACCATAAATGAATTTTTTCCAGAAATTCATATACAGAGATTTACTGGTGCGGGAATTCCAGTTTCTGACCTAAAAAAATACATAGAAAATTTTGTCAAGGTTGAACCGTTACCAGATTATATGTCCCCAATCATAGCTCGGGCATTTTGGTTTTATGTATTGAGGAGTGTATTTTTTCCAAATGCTCACTCCACTGCCGACCTCGGTTATTAACATTATCTTGAGGATATTCATGCCATAGGCACATACGACTGGGGTTCAGCTATTTATGCCCGTATTTTATGGTCTTTGGACAAAGCCAGTCGACGATGGTTGACTAGCGTTGAATGCATGTGGCAAATACTCGAGGTATATTATCGTTTCATCTTATTTATTAAAATTATGTTTCATTACAATATACGTCAACTTATTCTAACGAATTAAATTTATTGAAAAATTTTGCAGTATTTACATCACGAGTACATGGCCACGACATGTCCTATTCTCGTTGATCCGTCTATTGATGTGTGGCCCCGCATTTTTCGTTGGTCGAGGGGGAATAGAAAGAAAGTAAAGGGAGCACAGCGATTTAACATCTCAAGCAATCAACATCAGCTTGAGATGCGGTCACCCGAGTCCATTATATGGCAGCCATACGAGACTTCTGCCTACCGTGACTCTGATGTCATCTTATATGCTCGAGAGATATCGGGGTTACGAATTATTTTTTTGGATCCCCTATTTAAGGGTTTTTGGTACTTGGGTGATCGGGCCATCTGGCAATTGACTGGGAGGATATGTATCGCAGACAACCCACCATCAAGTTTATGTTGTGCCTCAGAAAATGATTTCCAAGCAGCTGCCGCCCAAAATTGGCCTATCACAAATCAATACGTAAGAGATGTGTCACAAGAAGAGTATAATGCATATTGGAAGGCAGTAGCACTCGGGCCAATACTACCGTCGATTGCCAGATATGTTAATGTAGATTTTATTGGAGTTGGTTCAGTGGCACCTTCGACGTTGCGAATCCCGCAAGCACCAGCACCGACAAATGATCCGCATGTGTATGAGACACAGTTCTCTATGGGTGGTTCTACGCACATCCAACCACCGAGGCAGAATTGGATGGTTGACGTAGGCCTACCGGAGGGGGTTTCATATACTATAGATGTGCCGAGACCTGAATTTTCAACCAACGCACCTCCAGCTCAATCTTTGACGCAGTTAGAATGGCGTCAATCCTACGTCGAGGCAGCAGATAACATTCGAGGTCTACGCCATTTAATATTACACGAGACACGTCAGCGAGAGGATCAACTCAAAGCACATGATGATCGCATTGATGAGTTGGAGCGTAGACTAGCACGTTTTACTATGCCTAGTCGAGGGTTTGAGGAGGGTGGTACTAGTTCTAATCGTCCGAGCGTTTACAGACCAGCCCCACCCTCTGACCCGGTCCCGACATATGAGGCCCAACAAGGTTGGGGTAATTTATTTGGGTCTGACCCTTACACGGGTTCACATGCAGATTTAGGTGCTGATTTTGAGTTCGGCCCGGGGCGCCAGTGATGTATAATGTACAATTGAAAAATGTTAAGAATAAATTTTCTTATTGTTGTCTCAATGTAATTGTGATGAAAAATGTTATGATGTCTCATATTTATTGCGATTGCACTGATATCATTTTTTATTATTGACTTAAGTAGTAAAAACAATAATACACGATCAAAATGATTAAAAGGAGTATGTGTTCAAACGCTTAGGTCGAACCTAGTAGAAGTACAACAATATGGTTTCCCATTGCGCACTAAACATTTAGGTAAGTAAGATCGTTGCGTATCTGAATCAACATATTCTTCGTTGTAGTTTGATATATTTGGTTCGTACTCTTCCCCATCATTTTCATATATGCATTCCGAAAAGTAATCGTAATCGGAATTCGTGTAGTCTGAAATATCGTTATCTGATGCCAACGTAGAGTCGTTATATATGTTAATTAATTGTTCTTGAATGTGACGACCTGATAGCATCGTGCATTGTGCTTTGTGATAACGTTGTAGGCGCCTCTCCATCTGCCATATCTCTTCCTCCAATAAATCAAGACAAAATATATCCGCTTCTTCGGGATACAATATTGGCCAAAGTGCGGCAGCCCGATTTTTTGGCACGGATATGTGATGGTAATGGCAAAGAACCTCCAGGTCACACCTTTCATTATATTTATCTGGACAAGTGAGGTGTTCCCAAGGATACACAACTCCGTCTTCAGGTTCCGAATTGGGAGGGATTATGAATATATGACCAAAGTCATTGAGAAAACGTCGAGAAGTATCAATTGGATATGTTTGGAAAATTATATTTTTCCCATACCAATCGTTACCAACAATATCTGTGTAAGAGCCATTGTAAATGGATGAATAGTAGGGAGATGAAGCCATTTTTTAAATATAAGACAATGGTAGATAAATAATTGTTGCAATCCTTCTAATTTATTTATAGGTAATTTTAAAGTCACACATACCAAGCCACACATAAAGCTGTACAAGGTAACTTTCTAAATTGTCACTTATTGATTGCCTGAAGAACCTCTACAAGGTAACTTTATAAATTAACACACATATCAATATCAATCAGTATCACACTTACCAATATCATACAATATAATTTTTACGGAAGGACAGAGATATTTATTTTACAATGATAAAAAATATTTATAATAATTGTTAATGCACACATATCCAATGTAGAAGTAAAACTATATAAAGGCACACATACCAAGCCACACATAAAGCTGTATAAGGTAACTTTTTCAATTGTCACTTATTGATTGCCTGAAGAACATGTACAAGGTAACTTTCTAAATTAACACACATACCAATATCAATCATGAGCACACTTACCAATATCATACAGTATAATTTTTACGGAAGGACAGAGATATTTATTTTACAATGATAAAAAATATTTATAATAATTGTTAAGGCACACATATCATACAGGTAGAGTATAATTTACTCGTCTACATCTAAACTTATAAATACCTTTGTATCGTAAAACTATACAGGTAGAGTATAATTTTTCATCTACACCTAAATTAATTTGTAACCATATTATATCATGGACTCCTCCAGTTCTAGCGATGAGGGCCGAAATCTTATGCTACAATATGCACAATTTAATGACGGTGGATCATCCGATGATTCAGACGAGGAAATGATTATTATGATGGAGATTACCCGGTGGTGTGCTGAAAAAAATATAATTCGCGATGGGAAAGAACTCGAAACGAGGCGTCGAGTGAATCGTAGGAGAGAAAGGGGACATGCAGCACTATGGGAAGATTATTTGGGGGAAGATAAGGTATACAACGAGTATTTTTTCCGAAGGAGATTCAGGATGCGGTATAGTGTTTTCAATCGCATCCTTGAATCTGTTTGCCATTATGATAACTACTTTGTTCAGAAGAATGATGCTTGCGGTCGTCAAGGTTTGAGCTCTCATCAGAAAGTGTTGGGGGCCATTCGACTGTTAGCTAATGGGGGTTCCCATGACGTGTGGTCTGAGCAGTACGCTATGAGTGAAACCACTCTATTAGAAACTGTTATTAGATTTACAGAGGCAATTGTATGAATTTTTGGTCCCCAGTACAGAAGAAATCCGACACAAGGCGACGTTACAAGGTTACTCGAACAAAATGCAAATAGAGGTTTCCCAGGAATGCTAGGGAGCATAGATTGCATGCATTAGCATTGGAAAAATTGTCCAACAGCATGGCACACTCAATATAGTGGTCGTAAAGAGTCACCAACTATAATCCTTGAAGCGGTTGCCTCCTACGATCTTTGGATTTGGAAATCATTCTTTGGGGTGCCTGGTTCTTGCAATGATTTGAATGTCTTGCACCGATCTAATGTCTTTCAAGAATTACGCAATGGGACGGAAGCTCCCGTTAATTACAATGTTAACGGAAATTCTTACGACATGGGCTACTACCTTGGAGATGGCATTTACCCTCTGTACACTTCAATAGTAAAAACATTTAGGAACCAAAATGGTATTACACAAAAACAAAAACAAATTTGCAAGTACCAAGAAGCGTGCAGAAAATATGTAGAACATGCGTTTGGTGTATTACAAGCTCAATTCGCTTTTGTTCGGGAACCTTGTAAATTATGGAATAGGGCGTCACTATCAACCATTATGAAATCGTGCATTATAATGCATAATATGATTATTGACGATGAACGTAGAGATTGTCCATGGCAAAATGAGTACGAACAGTATGATGAAACACCTGTAATTATGAGGGGCCAAACTAATTTCTACGACTACCTCATACGGGATGCTAAGATAAGAGACGTAACTAAACATCAACAGTTACGGAATGATTTGGTAGAGCACATTTGGAACACCCACGGTGATGAAATGGTCGGTTGATGAATTTATTGTATTTTTTATTTTAACCGTGGTTAAATGTTATGTTTGTTCCATTTTCAATTTGTATTTGTAGGATTGTCGTAGTGATCATATACCTGTTATTTTATATAAAATAATGGTTTAACCGACAATATTATATAAGCGGAAAATTATTAAACAATACTCACATTTCATCTATTTAAGGGTGGCATTTCATTTATTAAGATGGATAGTGAATCACTCTCCATATACCGAAAAAAAACGAATTACAGTCATGAGGGTTCAATACATCATTTAAAAACACTACTAATCATTAATTGAACCGCTTGGACCAGACGACCCGGCGGAGTTCGATAGCAACTCAGATATCGCAGCTTCGGTCGCAACAACCATCGTTGTTAGGTCATTGAACCTTTTAAAATGAAACTGCTTTTGTATTTCATTCATATGGGTCATATCTAGCTCCATGATGTACGATTGCTCCCGACCTAGGCGCACGAGTTGATCCTGCTTTTTGGTGAGTTGATCAGCTTGCTTCATCTGAATGAACGCATCCATTTGAGAGTCAAATTTAAGGGCACGATTATTCTTCCACTCTTGCTTGCTTTTAAACATTGCATTGAAGTCTTCGCAATGTTTGAGTACTGCCGTGTTGCAATCCAAGTTGTCAGAACGCGCTCGTTGACGTGCACGTTATTTCTCACCCTTTCTACCTGGGGGTCTATCCGGTACGTCTCGTACCCCCGGAGTATCATCTTCGCGAACAGGTGTAGGGTTGTCGTTGTTCCCCACTGTATTTTCCAAGTCAAATTTTGGAAAATCTTTTAAAATTTGATAGCAGTTATCGAACGTAAAATGTTTGTTGGTTTCGACGCGGTACGCGTCGCGTGCATTAGTAACCGCTTGGAATTCGTCCGTCCCGCTTCCCATATTATTCTTTTGGTGAGAAAGCTTTGCAATATATAGCATTATTTGATGCGATATATGATTATAATGTGTTGATAGCATGGATCTCGTACGAGTAATTGTAATTCCATGCGTGACGTTATACTCATCTTTCACAGTGTCCCAAAATGTTCCCGATGATATTGAGTTTCCTTCAATACTTCGAGCTGTATATTTTGCATAAATAGTACATAATATTTCATCCTCAAAAGGAGTCATATTAGGTTACAGAGATGTACCAGAAATAATTGGTTGAGAAGAAGACATATTTTTTATAAAAATATAATATATTTATAATGAAAATAACAAAATGGAAGAAGGATATAGGGGTGTGATAAAGAAATGGAAGAAGAAGTGTGCTATTTATAAAGAAATCCCTCTCAAACGGTGTTAGTTTTTACTTGTGGTAAAAAGGGTTTCCTACGAACTTCAGAAGTTCGTAAGAAGGTTTTACTGATTCAGTAGCCAACCGGTAAATTTACAAATCCCTTACCATTCCTCTCTCCTGTTTTGGCACTTACCAATCCCCATTGCACGCCTACAAATTTGTAACTTTACCATTTTTTTTGTCCAAACCTTCCACCATTGTGGATGCTCTAAGAATGGAAGGCATATTAGATCAATGGAGATTATAACCCCTCACCTCTTAAGGTGTCCTTAAAGGGGGTTGTCTTGCACCACCAAATTTAGCTCTAATAAAATCCATTAAAACCCTCTTCAAATATATCCAAATAATATTTTCGTTTACCCACTTTATCAGACTGTTTTCGGTTTGAGAGAAAGAGAGTTTTTCTACACTGCTTTTATTTGGCCAAAGGTTTATTCTTTTTTTTAACGTAAGTAAGCTTGTGGTGTCATATATACACTCTAAACAAAACGAACCAATGAAGGGGATACACTGACACGCCACGTTTCGACCGATTATTGAGACCCGTCCCAACCCCTTTGTTTATTCCCTCGTACGTCACATATACAATACTCTCCTGGGTTAATTATGATACCCTACAACTACTTACATAATATGATGGCAGATGCATGTTGACACAAAAAACATAATACACGAAACCTCATGATGGCTAGGGACCCCCATCAATAAACGAAACAATAATCATGGGTCAAATAAAAAATTGCATCACCTGCCTACCATAGTTGACTAGGGGACCCACATCACTTTTTTTCTTTCTTTTTGTTTGGAAGCTCACGAATTTCTTTTGTTGTTAAGATAATTGTACTCATTAACTTTTAATACTTTTACTACTTGCTATGTTGACTAAGTCAAACCTACCTTTGTTCCTTTCCTTTTCTTGAAGGTAATGAACCCATCCATTTTCTACTAAGGATATTGGCACCACTTACCTTAACTAATTTTAGTCCCGTATATTTGCTATATGCTCATGCCGGTACTACATATGTACTTATATCTCTCTTTTTTTTACTTTAATAAAAACATAACCTACTAAAATTAACTATTCACATACAACCTTATAGATTTTCCAGCATTGCACACTAGGATCTTCTTAAATTAAGTGACTTTTTAATATATACATAATTACATTATTTCGCCAATAATATCAATTAATTCCCATGCAATGTCATGCATGGGACATGCAACCCTACGTATGACCTCTAAAATGTGTGTAAATTCCAAGTGACCCCTTGTTTGTGCATACTTTACGTAAACTTTTCCTAGTTACTCCACCCATAATCTCCTATAATTATAATTTAAGTAATTTCTTGGGGTAGGATATTACGAAATTCCCTTATTGGGAAATTTTGTCCTCGAAATTTTTGGCTAATTTCGACCAGTTTTCAATCTTAGGCATCCTTAACACTATGGTCTAAACCCAAATATTTCTCTTTAATCATTCAACATTTTTAATTCGATCACGACGGACCCTAAGGTCCTATTGCTAGTCCTCAAGTATGCCTAACGTGTTTATTTAAACAAAACCTCGAGATTGTTGATGCTTACCAACATCGTAATGTCACCAATAAATTTATTAGCATGGATCATTCCTACGTTAGAGTTCACAACCTACGTTTCCTCAAATAAATTTTTAGGTCACGCCTAGCATAGGCGGATATAATTTTAACAGTTCCCTTTACACATATCAATGACTTATATGCCAGTCACCTTATTACATAGTTCTACCCAACAGATATCTCCTACGAGATCATTATGTCGACTTAGGGTCACCCTGAGTACCAATGCACGAACACATACAAGCAATAATCTCCTGAATTCCCAAAATCATAATATTCTCGAGTCATAACCTTGGGGTGCACGACTAAGTTATAACTAGTTATACCGACTAACAAACAACATGTTAACCTAAATCAATCAAGTAAAACATGCGAACTATATGTAAGAACGCGAGAGCATGCGCACGCACAGACTGGTGTAGAAAAAAATGCATCCGAAGAAAAGTGCACTCACGTACTGTGATGCATCGGCCAGAACCGACCTAACCCACATCACTACTGAGCTTACGCGATGACACACCCGAATTAAAATAAATCGACAACTTCCCATTATCGGGATCAAGGAAGGCACAAGAATGCAATGAATCAGGTGACTACCACTCCATAATAAGACAATCTAATTTCAACAACGAATCGAACCACATGAAGTACGAACCCACATCGTATACTTAAAGCCTCTAACGCTTACCAATACTTATTAAGTACCATGGTCTTGCCATGCATTCTAGATTGGCCTCTTAATCCTGACGAGTTCTACCACGAATCATCCGTCAATGCCAACGGATGGATGATAAAGCAAATTTCTTCGGGGAGCTATAACACTAGGCTTTCCTCCTTGGGACTAATGCTACCTATCCATCACCGGTAATAATAATGATCCTATTTGAAGACGGAGTTACTTATTTTGTCACTCATTATTATTTACCGACCTATTACAGCAAAGGCCTCCAAAATTTAAACCTGCGGTAGCTAACCTCGATTTTCAAGATCATTCTCCTCAAGTGAAGCATAGAGCTCTCATAAGTTCAAACATTTAGTTCCTGAACCATTGCTATCACCCTTAGCACTGTATACATGATCCCAAATCATAATCATTCTAATGGCATCTTAACTTTCAAGCATCACTCATGCCTAATGATTTCCCCTCAATGGAGTCATCACTAACCATACAGGTAGCACACGTAGGTGCTATAATCAAGCCTAACACTTTATCCCTAGTGCTATCTTAAATCCATGACGAACACCACCGTATTCTAAGTCTCCCAGGTTCACCGCCTAGCATTGATCAACCTATTTTCAAAATCATCCTCGAAAGTCACATTATGACACATGTCTATAAACGGATGCCATAGCACTAACTTAAAGGCACTGTCACAAGTCAACATGATCTAATCGTACAATGATCATCAATGGTATACCATTACTTATGTAAGCTTCAATACAATAAAGATTTCCAATGCCTTATGGGTGATGATGTCAAACTCAGTTATTTCTCTATATATCTTACATGTCTATTACAAGAACCCACGAGTCATACCGCAACCGGTACTACACAACCTCGATTCACTATTACTTGAGAATGACTATCACTTGCATTAATATCTCACTAGATAAACTTTAGTATATATCTAAAAGGAAATTTTTAATATGACTTCACAAGCTTATATCTTTTAATCCTCAATGAGTGTTCAACCACTATAACTGAATTACCTTACCATGTAAATTTCATACTAAGTGTTAATCTACCGATTAACACGATTATATTCCTATATATTTTGGTAGGATAAGGGACGTTGGGTATTGCATATAACACCAAGGCTCACACCCCAAGGGATCTTATTTTTCAATGCCACACTAAAATCACCAAAATTTAAATTAATAACATCTAGGTTCTGATAGGACATGGGACGTCATGTATTGCCCACGAGAAGGCCCACCCTAATGACGTCGCAAGAGGTCATATTCTAAATAATCACCACTCATTAATTCAAACTCGAATGCTAACAATCACTAAGGAATTCTTCCACCAGGACAACATCTTATCAATTATCCATCAACCACGATGTTACCCCAAGGATCGGTTTTACCTAATCATAACATTGACACGGACTATCCATATGTGTCGTACCTAAGACTGCATATATTTTGAAATCACGATTTCCCATTTATGACACTCTAACTGACAATCCTTGCCATTGGTTAAATACAAGTTTGCTACATGACCCATGGGCGTTATCTCATTCTATTTATATCTCCAAAGACTCTATGTCATCAAAGGTTGAAACAATCACCTCACACTACGAACCACGGTGTCACCATTTATAGGCTTACATGAATATCCGTAAATTATTAGATATTTAATCAGAAATGCAAAAGCAATTTATAATGATTAACTTGATCGTATGCCACCTGTCACTAACTTACTTATCGTGTTAATCTCTTTGGCCATACCGTCGAGGACACAAACTATACTGTCACCAAACAAGCATGACTGGCCCAAACCAACACCGACGTCAAAAGATTCACTACTAGCCTCACCACGTCACTTCCGAAAGGAACCTTGAACCTAGAGCTCTAATACCATTTGTAACGCCCCATCCCCGGTATATGGGTTACCCATGAGTCAACCCAGTTCGAACCGAGCATTAGGTGTGAAGTGCAGTGGAACAACCTATGTAATTTTACTAGCCCAGTTTTATTTTAATTAACATTTCACTTATTTGGCATGCAATTTCAGTTTCAAGATAAACTATGTGTGGGACCCACGGGGAGCACCCCGAAGTTTAAGTAAACAGAGCTGCTAACATAAAAGAAATAAAATACTTACCTGTACAAGGCTCTCGAAATATGAAACTGCTATCAACTTGCCGTGCCAAATCGAGGGTGTGAGTTGATGCCCAGTGGGAAAATATAAAGCGGTATAGAACTGAACGGCAGAAAGAGACTTAACATGTTATAACTACGTATACATGCAACTTTTATATATATATATATACACCTATATTCACACTTTAATACGTGAAACCATTTTATGCAAAACGTTACTTATTCAGATTAATTCACCTTAATCTCATAAAAGAACTACTTGTTAATGCTTAACATTTATTCCTTCATTTAACTCACGCAATTAAATACTCAAACATCTACACTTGTTTAACGAAAAAATCATGCCTTTATTGAAATTTCCCCTTTTTCACAACTAACCCAATTTAGTATTTCCATTGAAAGCACCTATTCAACACACACAATCACCACGTTGGAAAATACTTATTTAACCTTTGGAAAACATTCATGAACACACTCTTGTGTTACTTTTGGGTTGAACCTAGGTTGATTAACTCGCCAATTAGCCAATATACTTTACCCTTTTCATTCACTTTACACATTACTAGTCCACTCAACTCGTAATCGGAACACTTATTCATTCATTTCAAGTCAGGTTGTACTCACACGTCTTACCACACTACCCATTTATTGATATGTTACGCATTCCATTACATTATTCTCGGAATCATTCCACATAACCACACACTTTAACGGGCTTTACACCGCCGGCTATGTGAACCATATGATCTGGCGCCAGTGCTTTACGGCTTTTCACCCAAGGGCTCCGGACCCTTCTTACTTATTTTTCGATCGCATTCGAGTCTTTATTTATGTGTTTAACATTTTTTACATGTCCACATCACTCCACTTCCTCACTTTTACTCGGCCGAAGCAAAACCCGGACTTAACCATCCGTTTTTTCATTAACACTTAGAAAATTATTTGTTTTCTCTTTTAAGTCCTTTATTCACACACACGTGATTTATACTAAAATTGTTCACATTTTAGGACGTAATTTAATTTCACCCATACTAGTGTAAAGACGTTCTTTGATATTTTTATTCTATAAAAAATGTTCCCCTTTAAGTAAATTACCAATTTACCCTTTATTTACCAAACTTGCACTTTAATCCTTTAACAAGTATTATTTATTAAACTGGTTATTAAGTTTCCAACTTAATAATTAATACACCTTTAGCCATTTTAACACTTGTTAATACCACACTATTACCCAACTCTTACATTTGACGCTTTTAAGTTTTGAATATTTAAATAACACCTTTACATAATAAACTTCCATTTTCCACACATTCTTTAAAGACCAAAATTCCCATTTGTCTTATTTCATGTTTAGACCCCTAAAAAACTTTACTTAAACTTGCTCACATATTTATTATCAAAATACTACAAGTTTATATGAGAAAGCGGACTTTAATTTTCTTAAATCCTTTTACGTGGTTTAAACATACATTCATTCTAGGATTTATACCATTTGCAAAATACATGCATTTCCCCTTTATTCTTTAACGAGAATAATAATTCCTCTCATTGTTATTTTATAGGATTTTCATGATTACTTTTACTAGAAAACACACTAAAATAATATTGTCACACATCTTTATTCCATAAAAATGTCCATTATTTCTTTTTACAAGAAACACACAAAAATAACGTTTTATTTCATTTTTGTTCCATAAAAAATTTCATTATATCTTTTATTAGAAAATACACCAAACTGATCATTTCCTACATTTTTATTCCATAAAAATATCCATTATATCTTTTATTGGAAAATACACCAAACTAATATTTTTCAACATTTTTATACCATAAAAATGTCAATTATTTCTTTTACTAAAAATACTACATTTTATTCATAATAATCATACCCTTAGCATTAAATAACAGCAAGACTATAATATACATCAAAATAGAGTTTTAAATGTCAGAGTAAATTATCCCACTTCAATAAAGTCCTAATAATGGAAGGCATGAAAGATCAATGGAGATGACAACCCCCACCTCCTATGGCGACCTTAAAGGGGATTTGTCTTGCACCACCAAATTTACCTCTAAGAAACATCATTAAAACACTCTTCAAATACATCCAAATAATATTTTGGTATGCCCTCTTTATCAGACTGTTTTCGATTTGGGAGAGAGAGAGTTTTTCTACACTGATTTTATTTGGCCAAAGGTTTTATTCTTTTTTTTAAAGTTAGGAAGCTTGAGGTGTCATATATACACTCTAAACAAAACGAACCAACGTAGGGAATACACTGATAGTCCACGTTTTGACAGATTATTGTGACCCGTACCACCCCTTTTGTTTATTCCCTCGTGCGTCGCATACATAGTACTCTCTTGGGTTAACTATGATATCTTACGGCTACTTAAATAATATGATGGCAGATGCATGTTGACACAAAAACTATAATACTCAAAACCTCATGATGATTAGGGACCCACATCAATAAACGAAACCATAATCAAGGCTCAAATTAAGAATTGCAACACCTGGCTACCATAGTTGACTAGGGGACCCACATCACTTTTCTTCTTTCTTTTTGTTTAGAAGCTCACGAATTGCTTTTGCTGTTAAGATAATGGCAAATTCTAAGTGTCCCACCTTAGTATCCCGCATTGGAACCGCACAGCTGATCTGGCACCAAACAAAGACAGCTCAATTGGGAATAAATGACAAAGTCTTCCACGTGTATTACAAAGTCTTCCACATATCCATTTATTTACAATCTATTGGGCCCAAACCCATCTATTTACAATTTGGCGGCAAACTCATTTATTCCCTTTCTCTCTCTACTTTACTGCTTCAAGTCAAGTTCTCTCCAAAACATTTTATCTAAGGTATGATATCCCTTTCACTTATATATGTAACATATTTGGTAATGTAATCTTGGGTTTTTGATATTCTATTTTTAGGTTGCAAATTAGAGATTATTTTTTTTTTTTACCAATTAATTTTTATTGTTGTTTTTTATTTATTTAATCAGGATGGAATCAGAAATTTCTGGAAAATTTCCTGATATTAATTTGAATATTATCTTGGATGAAGATGAAATAGAGGATATAGGGGATGGTTATAATGAAATTGAAGAATGTGTAGTAGAGAAAATAAATTTGAATATTAGCTTGGATGAAGATGAAATGGAGGATATAAGGGATGGTGATGGTTGTAATGAAAATGAAGAATGCTTAGTAGAGAAAATAAATGACCCTCAATTGGGAATGGAATTTGATAGTGTTGATGATTTATTTGAGTATTATAAAAAATATGGTAATGACAAAGGGTTTCCGGTGAAAAGGAGGACTTCAAAAAAAGGAATTGATGGTGCAACACGATACGTGTGTATTTCATGTGGTCAAGAGGGCAAACCGAAAAGTCAAGCCAAAAATTCTTTCAAAATGCATCCAACTCAAAAAGTTAATTGCAAGGCTATGGTTAGGGGGGTTGTAGATACTAACGGAAAAGTGAAGGTTTCGTTAATCAACCTTGATCACAAACATGAGTTAAGCCCGGGAAAATCTCGATTTTATAAGACTAATCGGGTAATAAGTTCGGTTACTAAAAGGAAACTAGAGATGAACGATAGGGCCGGTATAAGACAAAATAAAAGTTTTAATGCTTGTGTGGTTGAAGCCGGAGGCAATGAGAATGTGCCATTCCAATTAAAAGATTATTATAACTACATTGATAAAGTTAGAAAGTTGAGACTTGGGGATGGTGATGCTTTAGCTGTGCAAAATTATTTTCTAAAAATGCAAGCTAATAATGCTAATTTCTTTTATTTGATGGATTGGGATGATGAGGGTAGGTTGAAAAATTTATTTTGGGCGGATGCAAGGAGTAGGGTCGCGTATGAAGAGTATGGCGATGCTATCACTTTTGACACGACGTACTTAACGAACAAGTATGACATGCCATTTGCTCCTTTTGTGGGGGTGAATCATCATGGACATTCAATATTGTTAGGGTGTGGTTTGATATCAAGTGAGGACACTCATACATTTACTTGGCTTTTTAGGACTTGGCTTACATGCATGAATGATAAAGCTCCCAAGGCAATTATCACTGACCAAGATAAAGCCATGAAAAATGCTATTGAAATTGTATTCCCTAATACACGTCATAGGTGGTGCTTGTGGCACATTATGAAAAAATTACCTGAAAAGTTAAGGGGGTATGAGCATTATGAGTCAATAAAGAGTGCTATACATTCTATTATTTATGATTCCCTAAATTACATAGATTTTGAAGACAATTGGAGTAGGTTAATTATAAAATTTAACCTTGAAAATAATGAATGGTTGTGTGGGCTATATAATGAGAGATTTCGTTGGGTTCCCGTTTTTGTGAAAGATACATTTTGGGCCGGAATGTCAACCACTCAAAGGAGTGAGAGTATGAATGCGTTCTTTGATGGCTATGTCAATTCTAAGACTAGTTTAAAACAATTTGTTGAACAATACGAGAATGCATTGCGTAGTAAGGTTGCGAAAGAGAGTGAAGCGGACTATGATTCTTTCAAGGGTGCAATTCCATGTAATACAAAATATCATGTGGAGAAACAATTTCAAGCTTGTTACACAACCACAAAATTTAAGGAGATTCAAAATGAGTTAACGGGAAAGATTTATTGTCGTTCGTATTTGGTTCGTTATGATGGTAACATTGAGGTGTACCGAGTATCAGAAGATTTGGCTGGAGTAATTAAGCGAGATACCTCTTTTATAGTTTCGTTTGACCCAACCGAGTGTGACATCAAGTGTAATTGTCGCTTATTTGAGTTTCGCGGTATCATTTGTAGACATTGTCTTACAGTGTTGATTGACAAAAAAATTCATATTATTCCGGAAAAATACATTTTGAGACGATGGAGAAAGGATGTGAAGAGGTGTCATACAAAAGTTAAAATTATTTACTCCGATTGGACTATGAATCCCGAGAATGAACGGAACGATAGGATGTATAATGTATTTTCTAAAATCGTAGACTTGGCAACGGACAATGAAGATAAGACAAAAATGGTGATGGAATGCGCTGAAAAATTATTTGAAGCTTTAAAGAATAATGAAGCCATTTCTGCAAGTAGTGAAGCAACTCCAAGCGGGTGGGTTACTAATGTCAATACATCGGGATGTGCTATTATTCGTTCTCCACTGGTTGCTCATAGTAAAGGTCGACCACCTTATAAGAGGCAACAAAGCAACATAGAGAAATATATTCAAAATAAAGCAAAAAAGACAAAGGCAAGTCTTGTATATAATTTTTTATTTTTTATTTGACGTATTAAATTTTTATTTTTTAATTGATATATAATTTTTATTTTTTAAATGTGCAGTTGGAAAATAATACACCTCATAGGTCACAAGACTCGGAAAGTATATCGTATGTTCCAAACATTCAAAACTGTCATTCTCAAATTCAGGTAATTTTTTTATTTTGAAGATTAATAATATGCTCGGCTAATATTTTTTATTTTTTTATTTTTTATTCTCAAAACTGTCATTCTCATTTTTTTCTATTTTTTTAATATGTGCAGGACTATTATCATCCATTTTTTAGTGGTGCAAATCAAATAAACAATGATCCAAATAATTTTGATCCATTTTGGAAGCCAATGGAGAATTGAACTTGCATTTAGTTGTTGTTATTTTTGTGTTTCATTAGTATTTTTGGAACTAGGTGGCTATTGTAATTTTTTTCCTTCACAAAATTGATTTTTCGTTTTGTTTTGAATGGCAGCAGTAGCCTACTGCTTTTGAAACTTCCTTTGAAACTTTGTTGTTTATGATATATGGAAGGCTGATATATGGAAGGCTTAAATGATATATGATATGTGAAAGATTTTGTTGTACACGTGGGCTGAACCAAGATTATGGTTGTCTTTTGTTTGGTATGCCAGATGAGCAATGCGGTTCCAATGCTGGACAGTTAGGCGGTTCAGCTAAATAAGGGAAATTCTAAGTGTCCCGCCTTAGTATCCCGCATTGGAACCGCACAGCTGATCTGGCACCAAACAAAGACAGCTCAATTGGGAATAAATGACAAAGTCTTCCACGTGTATTACAAAGTCTTCCACATATCCATTTATTTACAATCTATTGGGCCCAAACCCATCTATTTACAATTTGGCGGCAAACTCATTTATTCCCTTTCTCTCTCTACTTTACTGCTTCAAGTCAAGTTCTCTCCAAAACATTTTATCTAAGGTATGATATCCCTTTCACTTATATATGTAACATATTTGGTAATGTAATCTTGGGTTTTTGATATTCAATTTTTAGGTTGCAAATTAGAGATTTTTTTTTTTTTTACCTATTAATTTTTATTGTTGTTTTTTATTTATTTAATCAGGATGGAATCAGAAATTTCTGGAAAATTTCCTGATATTAATTTGAATATTATCTTGGATGAAGATGAAATAGAGGATATAGGGGATGGTTATAATGAAATTGAAGAATGTGTAGTAGAGAAAATAAATTTGAATATTAGCTTGGATGAGGATGAAATGGAGGATATAAGGGATGGTGATGGTTGTAATGAAAATGAAGAATGCTTAGTAGAGAAAATAAATGACCCTCAATTGGGAATGGAATTTGATAGTGTTGATGATTTATTTGAG
The DNA here is from genome assembly GCA_949130495.1 of Sambucus nigra. Lineage (NCBI taxonomy): Eukaryota > Viridiplantae > Streptophyta > Magnoliopsida > Dipsacales > Adoxaceae > Sambucus > Sambucus nigra. The sequence goes on from OX422223.1 coordinate 194,173,655, forward strand.
TATTATAAAAAATATGGTAATGACAAAGGGTTTCCGGTGAAAAGGAGGACTTCAAAAAAAGGAATTGATGGTGCAACACGATACGTGTGTATTTCATGTGGTCGCGAGGGCAAACCAAAAAGTCAAGCCAAAAATTCTTTCAAAATGCATCCAACTCAAAAAGTTAATTGCAAGGCTATGGTTAGGGGGGTTGTAGATACTAACGGAAAAGTGAAGGTTTTGTTAATTAACCTTGATCACAACCATGAGTTAAGCCCGGGAAAATCTCGATTTTATAAGACTAATCGGGTAATAAGTTCGGTTACTAAAAGGAAACTAGAGATGAACGATAGGGCTGGTATAAGACCAAATAAAAGTTTTAATGCTTGTGTGGTTGAAGCCGGAGGCAATGAGAATGTGCCATTCCTATTGAAAGATTGTTATAACTACATTGATAAAGTTAGAAAGTTGAGACTTGGGGATGGTGATGCTTTAGCTGTGCAAAATTATTTTCTAAAAATGCAAGCTAATAATGCTAATTTCTTTTATTTGATGGATTGGGATGATGAGGGTAGGTTGAAAATTTTATTTTGGACGGATGCAAGGAGTAGGGTTGCATATGAAGAGTATGGCGATGCTATCACTTTTGACACGACGTACTTAACGAACAAGTATGACATGCCATTTGCTCCTTTTGTGGGGGTGAATCATCATGGACATTCAATATTGTTAGGGTGTGGTTTGATATCAAGTGAGGAAACTCATACATTTACTTGGCTTTTTAGGACTTGGCTTACATGCATGAATTATAAAGCTCCCAAGGCAATTATCACTGACCAAGATAAAGCCATGAAAAATGCTATTGAAATTGTATTCCCTAATACACGTCATAGGTGGTGCTTGTGGCACATTATGAAAAAATTACCTGAAAAGTTAAGGGGGTATGAGCATTATGAGTCAATAAAGAGTGCTATACATTCTATTATTTATGATTCCCTAAATTACATAGATTTTAAAGACAATTGGAGTAGGTTAATTATAAAATTTAACCTTGAAAATAATGAATGGTTGTGTGGGCTATATAATGAGAGATTTCGTTGGGTTCCCGTTTTTGTGAAAGATACATTTTGGGCCGGAATGTCAACCACTCAAAGGAGTGAGAGTATGAATGCGTTCTTTGATGGCTATGTCAATTCTAAGACTAGTTTAAAACAATTTGTTGAACAATACGAGAATGCATTGCGTAGTAAGGTTGCGAAAGAGAGTGAAGCGGACTATGATTCTTTCAAGGGTGCAATTCCATGTATTACAAAATATCATGTGGAGAAACAATTTCAAGCTTGTTACACAACAACAAAATTTAAGGAGATTCAAAATGAGTTAACGGGAAAGATTTATTGTCGTTCGTATTTGGTTCGTTATGATGGTAACATTGAGGTGTACCGAGTATCAGAAGATTTGGCTGGAGTAATTAAGCGAGATACCTCTTTTATAGTTTCGTTTGACCCAACCGAGTGTGACATCAAGTGTAATTGTCGCTTATTTGAGTTTCGCGGTATCATTTGTAGACATTGTCTTACAGTGTTGATTGACAAAAAAATTCATATTATTCCGGAAAAATACATTTTGTGACGATGGAGAAAGGATGTGAAGAGGTGTCATACAAAAGTTAAAATTATTTACTCCGATTGGACTATGAATCCCGAGAATGAACGGAACGATAGGATGTATAATGTATTTTCTAAAATCGTAGACTTGGCAACGGACAATGAAGATAAGACAAAAATGGTGATGGAATGCGCTGAAAAATTATTTAAAGCTTTAAAGAATAATGAAGCCATTTCTGCAAGTAGTGAAGCAACTCCAAGCGGGTGGGTTACTAATGTCAATACATCGGGATGTGCTATTATTCGTTCTCCACAGGTTGCTCGTAGTAAAGGTCGACCACCTTATAAGAGGCAACAAAGCAATATAGAGAAATATATTCAAAATAAAGCAAAAAAGACAAAGGCAAGTCTTGTATATAATTTTTTATTTTTTATTTGACGTATTAAATTTTTATTTTTTAATTGATATATAATTTTTATTTTTTAAATGTGCAGTTGGAAAATAATACACCTCATAGGTCACAAGACTCGGAAAGTATATCGTATGTTCCAAACATTCAAAACTGTCATTCTCAAATTCAGGTAATTTTTTTTATTTGAAGATTAATAATATGCTCGGCTAATATTTTTTATTTTTTTATTTTTTATTCTCAAAACTGTCATTCTCATTTTTTTCTATTTTTTTAATATGTGCAGGACTATTATCATCCATTTTTTAGTGGTGCAAATCAGATAAACAATGATCCAAATAATTTTGATCCATTTTGGAAGCCAATGGAGAATTGAACTTGCATTTAGTTGTTGTTATTTTTGTGTTTCATTAGTATTTTTGGAACTAGGTGGCTATTGTAATTTTTTTCCTTCACAAAATTGATTTTTCGTTTTGTTTTGAATGGCAGCAGTAGCCTACTGCTTTTGAAACTTCCTTTGAAACTTTGTTGTTTATGATATATGGAAGGCTGATATATGGAAGGCTTAAATGATATATGATATGTGAAAGATTTTGTTGTACACGTGGGCTGAACCAAGATTATGGTTGTCTTTTGTTTGGTATGCCAGATGAGCAATGCGGTTCCAATGCGGGACAGTTAGGCGGTTCAGCTAGAATCACTCTAAGATAATTGTCCTCATTAACTTTTAATGCTTTTACTACCTGCTATGTTGACTAAGTCAAACCTACATTTGTTCCTTTCCTTTTCTTGAAGGTTACGAACCCATCCATTTGCTGCTACGGATATTTGCACCACTTACCTTAACTAATTTTAGTCCCATATATTTGATATATGCTCACGCCAGCGCTACATATGTACTTATATGTCCTTTTTTTTACTTTAATAAAAACATAACCTACTAAAATCAGCTATTCACATACAACCTTATAGATTTTCCAGCATCGCACACTAAGATCTTCTTAAATTAAGTGACTTTTTAATAATAATTACTTTATTTCGACAATAATGTTGATTAATTCCCATGCAATGTCATGCGTGCGACATGCAACCCTACGTATGACCTCTAAAATGTGTGTAAAGCCCAAGTGACCCCTTGTTTGTGCATACTTCACGTAAACTTTTCATATTTACTCCACCCTCAATCTCCTATACCTATAATTTAAAGTAATTTCTCGGGGCGGGGTGACTGGAGTATATTATGAATATTGGAATTCGATAACCATTTTGAGAAAATAATACTTACGTTGTGCATGGTTTGGAATTGTGCTAGTGTCATGTATGAAGTGAACCAAGATATGTGGATTGTGAGAGTGGAAAAGATAAGACTGTAAAATATTACAAGTGCTCACAAGTTCCATATAAGGTTTTGAAGTATTTTTCCCTCGGGCCATGGTTAAAAGAGTTTTTCATTGTACTGTGGATACCAGAGGCTATAACATGGCACATTCTATGCGAGGTGGGTGGTGTAACACCCCATATTTTTTAAGATAAATAATTTATCTAATTTAGAGAATTGGAATTTAAACTAAATTGAAGATTTGGAGAAACAATTTTAAATAGAGAATTTATTTAAGTTGGAAGATTCAATTTATTTGAAGAATTGAGATTTAAATTAATTCGGATTATTTATTTTAAGAATACATGTGTCGTAATTTGAGATTTTAGTTAAGTAACTCGGATGATGATTCTGAGTGTATGGTTGAGTCCGGAAGGGTCTAGATAGTCAAAATAGAGTACTCGGGGTAGTAATTGGGTCTCGGGGTATTTTTAAGTATAATCGGACCCATACGGGAGTGATTGGACCATTTTAATAAAGTCCACAAGCCTAAAAACGGGATTGAAATAATAAAATCAAAATCTGAGAGGGTATGGCAGCCATAATTCACTTTAGAAAAAAAAAACTAGTTGCAGAGGAGAAAAGAGAGACCAAGTTGGAGAGCTTTTGGGAGTCAAGTTAAGTGGAGATTGATGTGTTCTTAGTCAAAATCTCCATCTACATCAAAGGATCAGACTCTACAAAATTTCTAGGCAAGTAGCTAAACTTGATTTCAATTAAATTGTTGTATTGCGATTCATATCATGGTGGGTGTAAACCATATTCATTTTAGGATGAGTTATTATAGCAGAATTCATTTTTGGAGGGTATCACATGTTAAATCTAGGTTTTAAGGATTTAAGCATTAAGGGTGAAATTGATGTTTAATTGATGTGAGAATAATATCATAAGAGGCTAGAATATGATTTAGAATCGAAGACCTATAGAAATTGTTGTTGAATTCGGATTATTGAATCGAAGTGAGAATTGTTATTTAAGGGTATTGAGAAAAACCCAATTTATGAACCCTAGAATTTTAATGAAAGTCACGGCGGATTAATGTCATATATTAGTTTTTGAACATGTTTATAGATGAAATAAATATGGGAGATAAAGTAATCGAGGTCTGGATTGAAGTTGGAAAGCTTTGGAGTTTAAAAATGGTGGAAAAAGCACTCAGGGAAGATGACAGGTATCTGGTAGATCGATCGATTGACCCAATTCGTTGATCGATCGATCCCTTCAGTTGTTGTAAAACATAAGATTCTAGATCTTTTCGTCACGGTCGTGTGGGCGCCGACCTCGTATTTTTTTTATTTTTTTTGGATTTGATATGATTTTTCTAAGATAGGGTGCGCGAGACAGACATCTTTAGGAAGAAATAAATTTGGGTTATTTGGAGATGTCCGTAGATGAGTGAAGGACTTTAGAAAAATATTGAGGAACATCATTTTATCCTTGGATTAGATAGGGATGAATCTGGGGTATGGATTTAGGAGTATTTATAGTGAACGATACTCGATAATATATGTCAAAAATATACGAACGTATTCGAATGGGAATTTTGGATGAGTTTAGCATATGGGCTGGTATCTTAAGGTGGAATTTAATTGATAGAAATTAAATGGAACCTAATACCTAGAGTCTTATGGGATTAGTATTAATGATTATTAAATTTAATAAGGGTGTTAAACTTATTAACCAAAGTTGGTGAAAGGAATTCTAAAAGGTTAAAATACGGGCCAATAAAGGGAGTCCGGGCATTTTAGTTGAGTGATACTACTTGAAAAAATCAATTGAGGTGATAGTAATTAAATTAAGGGTTGGGGTATTGACTCTGATATTTCTTAGGCTAGTGCTACGGGAGTTAGGCACAGATTAGTCGGTTTAATTTGTTATAGAGATATATAATAAATTATCGAATACTGAATTTAACGAGAGATGTTAACCTTAATAGTGGATTTTTGTGTAACAAATTCTAAAGGGTGAAGATACAGACCATATGATTGATTCAAAGTATTGTAGTTGGGTGAAACTACTTTAATGAATTAATTAATGTGAAATTGATTAGATTAATTGGTGTAATTTGAAATGTAACGAATTCGGGGGATGAGCGAACTTGTGACTTAGATAACTAGGATATGAGTGAATTACCTACTGCAATATTTTAAAGGAAAATTGGCACACTTCGAGTAGTGAAGGATACTCGGGAATATACGATGAGACATATAATTAAAATTAAATAATACGTAGGATCTTTGAGAGATATATATGCTATGTATGGAATATATGATATAGGTTGTGTGTATACCTATACTGATTTGTATGATTTATTATGTGTATGACATACCTACCATACTTGCTATCACAGGAGGTTGATTTTTAGAAAAGGACCATCTTATCTTTGTGTGCCTTCGGGGGGATTTAGATTGGTACCTTAAGGACATAGGACTGTGAATGACTTATCTGTGAGTTGATAGCGTAGGTATGTGCGTGACCCATGGGTATGTGAACTATGTTCGCCTCCAATATGTGTGATTTGTATTGATACGGTTCCAGAGTGATTCAAAATTCGTAGTCCTTTATACAGTGCATAATGTACCGGGATTTAATAGCAGAGTATGCATGCACTGCAGGTCCCAGCCTAGGGGTGATGTATTGTATATATATAATTAGTGTGATAAATATATATACTTGTGATTTATTCTACTACGTGTGTTTGGTAGATGATGTACCAGGACATTATAGCATAATATACTCGCATCGCGACTCAGCTTAGGGGTGCAGTGTTGGTATATATATAACAAAGTGATATAGGTATACGTGTGATTTTATTCTAATGTGTGAGTTTAGTAGAAGAGAAAGATAGTGACATTAAAAATAACTTTATTATTGAGAGAAATGAACATATACTGAGAAATTTATAATGGGATAAAAGACATGGAAATTTGGTAACATATTATATGGATAATACGGGTGGGTGCAATAAGTTAGTATATATAAGGAGACTTATTATGGCTAGTTAGGTGGGGTAGCTTAACTAGGAAAGGTAGAAGGCAGGCGTTAAGTGTGCACATGAGATGAGGGGTGAGCTACGTCTTAAGAGAGTGCGACACTAGCTTAAATAAGAAAAGTGTGCATGCATATTTAATTATTGCAATTTAACTGCTTGTTAAATATTTTCAAAATATTTTACTTGGGCTCTGACCCATGTCAAAATCTTTTTCAAAACATTTTAGGTGTCCATCCACAGGGACGCCCGGTTTGAGAATTCTATTCAGGAATGCGTAGTTACAGCTCATGTGGAAGTTGCATGACTTTGTTATAGACGCTTTGTTCATTTACTCCTAGTGTAGGAACTTTTCAGTACTCATTTGGGCATGTCGCCCTCAGATTTTGTATTTAGTTTACTTATCGGACTTTGTGTATCCAGGTTATTGTTTCAGTTACTGTTGTATTTTATTGTTGAACCGATAGTTGATTCGGTTATCTTAATTTATGTTATACATCTGTGTAGGATTGAGTTATTAGTTGTGTTGATGGTTTTATTATTATTTATTTTTTGCCTGTTATTAATTAACGAAAGATAAAATTTGGCACCAGTCTAATTAAATTACTAGGTGGTTAGTAACTTTAAAAAGTTTTCGACAGTGATGCTAAGAATGAGCCATATGATACCAAAGTTTTATTTTGATCACGGGTTGGCCACCTGGTATTTTAGTAGGCAGGGTGTCACAGATGGTATCAAAGCATCGGGTTCTAGAGTCCTTAGGATATGTGCGTCTTATTACGTTTCACTGTAGCGTTCTTTGATATCGAGCCTTATTATAGGATTGTTGTATTCCTTCACGTATATGACTTACGTTCTCCTGTGATTAAGTATAACTGATGCGATTTATATACGAGTTCGGTTGGGCTTCGTACACCAAACAACTTTGGGATGACCAACGAGGGCCGTTAGAAGAACTGCAAGAGGGGAGGCTCAGCAGAAGGCATGGAATATTCTGGAAACGGTGATCGCGATAGAGGTCACCATAATTATTGTTTATAATAGACGGAGTTAGGATAAGCTTCCCTAAACACCTTCGTAGAAAGCGGTGGTTCATATTCAGACTCCGGTAAAGGGGTGGAGTCGGGGGGAACTCCTTTGAAGATCCATATGTGAGGATTCAGAAAGGAGGGGGAGTGTAATGGGTTAATGGAAAGAGACAACCCAAAGGCAATTGAGTAGGGTGGAGTGCAGTGACACCCAGGGTTAAATTTCAGGCACAATTTTGGCTCATAAGAGCGACGTAGTAGTGGTGGGATCCTGTCACCACAACCATGTAGAGATACCATGGATAACGAGGAAATTGGGGTGTGGTTTAACCCCCAATCCCCTCATCACTTGTTTAAACAGAGGGGTAGGATAGTGGCCGAACATGAAGGAGAGTTTACTTGTTTATCAAACTTCGTACCCAATGAAGTGGATACGGAGAATCAAAAAAAGGTCTGTAAGTTGAAAATGGACTCGTGGTGAAATACACAAGTGAGGATAAGGAAAATTCGGCTAGAACGACGGGTGTTATTGTAGATTCTCTTGTGAAACGGGTTTAGTAGAGGTATCGTAAATATAATTATAGTGTGTGGTTATTCACCGTTGAGTAGAAGGGCTCTCTTTAGATCCATCCGCAGGGGAGCAGGTGTGAACACTGAGAGGATATATATATCTTATGTGGCTATCTCATTTTAAGAGGTAATATTCAAGGAATGGTTCTATCTTAAGTATGTATTGTTAAGCGATGGTGAGAGGTTACAACAAGCCTATCATGTTCACTGTTTCGGGGTAGGTTGGGTATTTTTATGATGTCTCGCTTAAAAGAGGGTCAAGCTCGCGACGACGATTTTATAAAGTAGACTTTAGAGAGTACATTGGTATAGTTATATTGGATCCCTGTGCATAGGGACTTTTACTAATGTGATTCAGGGTATGTCGAGTTTACCATTGAGTGGAGAGGTTTAACTCATTGTTGTGTAAGTGCTGAGAACTTAGTCGTAGTGAGAGCATAGTATCGTGTGACGCCTTGAGAGATATGGGCATAGATGATTTGATTTATGTGTTGGGAGACCAAAATTTTGATATCTTGGTTATGTGCTTGGAATGCACGAATTTCGATGATCGACAAAGCTAGGGGATAGTGCATAGGGTAAAGTTCTTTTGAAGTTCGTTACGGGAGGTTACACACATGGATCGTAGTAAACGTTGGGAATATTTAGACGTTATTAGATGCTAGTGCATCAATTTTAAATGTTAAATTATTAAACGAGCAGAGGAAACACTTTAAGATGAGAGTTAATACGATATATGACTAGTGGAGCCAGGTAGTGCTACGAAGGATGCACTGAGAAAATTTTTGTACCACAAGTTAATGGGTGGGGCAGGGTCGAGAAGGACATAATTTTCAAATTGGGGTAATCGAGAATACCCGTATGATATAGCCACGCCGAGAGTACGGAGCTGAGCTCAAGATAAATATATTATGTATGAGACGTTACTAATAATTATACTGAAATATTTGGGCTATAGTATATAGTATGGTGAGACTTTGTGTTCGCTGTTCTGAGATATGATTTACATGTGCTAGTTATCACCTGAAAGAGGGTTTAGTATATATATTCATATATATATGTTATCGTGTGTTGCATAATAGACTTATGAGGAAGTGTTTGTATTATTACATTTGATCGCGGTAAGTAGGGATGTTAATGATGAGATTCCGAGTCGATATGTTTAGTAACGAGCGAGGATATATAGCTTGTGATTGACTCGTGCTAAGATACTAGTGATATTAAGGGGGGATAAATTGTACGATGTCTTTGGTAACATGAAATGGTCGAGTATACTTTTATGTCGGGAGACGGGATTTGTGGGTATGTGCTATGGACTGAAGGCCAAACGGATCTCATCGACCGACAATGTTAGGTAGTAGTGTATCGGGGGGTTCCTTTTTTGAATTTCGCTTTGCGAGACATCCCACACATGAAACTTAACACAACGTTGGAAGTGGGGAGATGTTTGGTCACTAGCACATAGTTTTGGTTCCTTGGCTATTATGCATTCAAGTAGTTATAACTGTAAATTGAAAGTTGTATTACAATTTAAGACTAGTGGAGCCGGGTAACCTTTGTGCAGTTATGCACGGGTATAGGGTGTATAGGCGCCATGGACAATTAATGTAATTTTAATAAAATTCGCGATTAGATGGGGTAGAAATATGTGTAGAGATCTTAGAGACATGTGAGTAAGGAAGTATTCGAGGCTTGGAGTACTAGACTCATCTTAATTTCGAGGACAAAATTCCTTTATAAGGGGGAAAGTATGTAACACCCCGTATTTTTTAGGATAAATAAGTTATCTAATTTAGAGAATTAGAATTTAAACTAAATTGAAGATTTGGATAAACTATTTGAATTGGAGAATTTATTTAAATTAGAAGAATCAATTTATTTGGAGAATTGAGATTTAAATTAATTCGGGTTATTTCTTTTAAGAATACATGTGTCGTAATTTGAGATTTTAGTTAAGTAACTCGAATGATGATTCTGAGTGTACGGTTGAGTCCGGAAGGATTGAGATAGTCAAAATAGAGTACCCGGGGGTAGTAATTGGGTCTCGAGGCATTTTTAAGTATAATCGGACCCACACGGGAGTGATTGGGTCATTTTAATAAATCCCACGAGCCTAAAAACAAGATTTGCATAATAAAATCAAAATGTGAGAGGGTATGTGATTGAGCGGTAAAAGTGTGTTCGTGTGAGGACACAATCGTTGTGTGTTTCGCCGTCGCGATGCAAAAAACCTAAACTACAACTACACTTGACAAGCAAGCACAGCGGTAAGTCGGGTATCGTAAGAAATTCACAGGGAGTGATTGAATTTTAGATTTTAATTATTTTAAAACTTCAAGAATAAAAGTGTAAAATAAATAAATGAAAAGGTGATGGTTGGGAATGGTGACAAAAGAGAAAAAGGAAGAAGTTAACACTATACTAAAATTAATAAAACGAGAGTCGGGATCGCATCCCCACCATGGGCTAAACAACTAATAATTCTAATTTTGATTCGAAAACATTTAATCGAGCATTTTTAATTAATCATAAACATCACACAATAAGGAATTTAACCCAAAGTTGCGAGATTAAACATTTAATCAAAAATGGTCACACGCGAATTAAATTCGGATTATCGCTATAAACACTAACGTTGCGTGACAAAGAAAGTTAAACGCATAATAATCCGACTTTAATACGCGAGGTTTCAATTAAATGCAATTTTACCCAAAACCTGACTTTCGGAGCTCGACTCCCATTAACGGCGGAAACGCAATCCCAACCCGTTATCTACGGGCAATACATGAATTAAACTACTTTAAACAACTAATTAACTAATAAAACAAGAATTAATTAAACTAAACTAATTTATCTAGGCATGGAAATGAAGAACAAAGTAAGAAATAAAGCATAAACAATGAAAGAGATGATGAATAGTAATATACTTACATAAATGGGATGAACCCAAAGAGAAAGGAGGAGAGGGAAGCTCCAACAAAAATCCCCAAAAAATCTGATTTCTAACCCTAACTAATGTCTAAAAATGATCCTCCAACTTAACACAATATTTACCTATAAATACCCCAACAAAAACCAACTTAAAAGTAGCAATTTGCGGACTTTCTCGTGCGATTCGGATTGGCCGAATCAATTCGGACCTACAGGTATGAAATCTGCAGCTTTGCCCTATTTTACGGAAAATGCCGCCATTTCTTCGTTATATCTAGGAATGAGGCACGGTCGGAGGCTACGCGAAGAAAACTCAGAGGACTACAATATCCAAGAAGACAATAGGTTAAAAAACTAGAATATGAAATGACTAAAATGCCCTTGAATGTGACCTTGAGTGCACTTTTGCAGTAAAAACCATCCAAAAAATGCCATAACTCCATCGATACAACTCGGAATCATTCACCGTCGGCGGCCACGCGAAGAGAAATCATAGGGATTCAACTTCCGTGAAGAGCTCGGGATTCAAAATCGAATGTTGGAATTACTAAAATGCCCCCGAAGCTACAATAGTCGACGAAAGTTTTTCGGAAAGCGTCCAAACTTCATACTAAGCATCCAAATACCTACAAAAGCTCAATTAACCCCTGCAAAACATGTTAACATAGAAATCCGAGGTATTCTGGTTAACGAGCATAAATATAGGGATTAAGATACCCAAGGGGGCTAATAAGGCGTAGGTTAACGGGTGAAATACGCAATATTTGCGTCGGATCACACCCCCTAACTTACACATTGCTAGTCCCTAGCAATGAAATAGGAAACAACAAGAACTACAAGCAAACCAAAAGCAGGATACAAGTACAAAATGGGATGAAAAAGTAATAAAAAGATAAGGCCACTTTCGCGGGCGCACGATTGCATTTAGCATATGCAATAAGCCGTTAAACCCCTAGGTTACCCTAGTGGACGAGTGTCGTCTCGTGAGGGTTTTCAGAGATGATACCCACAAACATCACATGGTTTCCTCAAAATATGCCCAACCCAACATGCGACAAACTCAACAACAATGAAAAAGATTTCAAACATGTTATTAGCATATTGAACGAATTCAAGCTAAAGTCCGTTGTTATTAACAGGTTGAATGCACCTCATAGAATTGAAACTTTAAAAGTGGGAGGGGGGAGAGCATATGCAAAATATGATTTGGCGAAAACTTAAATAAAATGGATAAACATAAAGCAAGCATATAATCAATCCTCACGGGCATTACGCTCATCAAATGAATTCACTTGGAACGGGAGGTAACACACGGAACATGCGGGCATAAAGAGTAAATGTAAATGGAAACTAGGCCGCACACATGTCACTAATGAAGAACGCTATATATAAAATGAAAAAATGTAATCTCAATGAAAGATACCGCTCATTAAAGGAGGCGAAATGCATATTCACAGATTATCAAAACTATTTAAACCTTTGAATTACATGAACCTAAGATCACATAGGACTTTATAGGGTTATAATGTAGGTTTGGGGTTAAGGTACGAAATGAAAGGTATATGTACGGATTCAAAGTGTTCGTAGATGAAAACTTGGAATAATGGGAAGGATGCGGGCAATATCAAAAATGGAAAGTAACTTCCAAACAAGCATTAGATATAACAACTGGAGAGTAATCAAAGCTTATTGAACTATATACAAAACATATACAACTTTCTCTTTATTTTCTTTTCTTCTTTTTCTTTTCTTCTTTTTCTTTTCTTTTCTTTTGTTTTCTTTTGTTTTCTTTTGCTTTCTCTTTTTCTTCACACTTTCTTTTATTACTTTCTTTTCTTTACTTTTCAAACTCTCATATGCCTAAATTGCAACCGACATCACAACAACATCAATCCCAAATAGCATTCCAAACAAAGGTATGGAAGGTGTATGTATGGATTAAAACTCCAATTTGGAGTTGGTTATGGAATTTTGGGTAATGAAACGAAAGGCTAGTATTTAGGCTCAAAGGGGTTGACTAGGGAAACATATATGGTGAGGTCAAGGCTAATATGGGTGATATAATAAAGATTGCCTATGATCATTTCACAAAGTTTACACAATTCTCAAGTCAAAACAATATATAAAAATCATGCTCAAGTAACACATTTCAAGATATACACTCAATTAATGAACGATTAATGAAAGAATAAAGAGATTACCGACGAATTCAACATTTTCAATGAGAAAAGAATACTGTATAACACTCACAAACGACGAAAGGTACAAAGCTTACTCGGTGTAAGTATATACAATGCAACAAAAGATTCCCGAGTTATAAAAATCTTAAACCAAATCAATATGACAAGGAAAGTGCATGTACTCATGGGATAAAGTTTAATTCATAAAGTTATTCACAATATCAATGATTTGAGGACTAAAGTCTAATAACTTTTAAAAGCGAGAACATGCATCATTGAGTTGTCAATCGGATCGGGAAATTATTAAAATTTATCATCGGAAACAAGGCAAAATGCCCAACAAAGGAGAAAAAAAAAGAAAATATTTTTGAAAATTTTCAAATTTTTAACAAAAAGGCGTACTTAGTAACTACATGTGAGCAAATCCATGGACAAAACAAATAAATGGATAAAATATCCTACACCCCCTAACTTAAATGTTGCATTGTCCTCAATGCGCATTAAGAACACAACACAAAGAGAGGAAAAGAATGATATTACCCAAAATTGGAGCGAACTCCATAAGCATGAGTCTAATGAAATCTACAAAAAAAGTTAGTACCAAGCATAGCAAAAACAAATAACAAAAAGTTAACTAATTACACTAGACTAAATTAAAAGGAAAGAAAAATAGGAAAGAAAGAAAATTAAAAAGCTAACTATTTACAACCTACTATTTAGGCTTCACACTAATTATACACTAGAAGTCTAAATAGTTGAGGGTCCACCCAAAAAGGGATTTGACTTTGAAAGATTAACGGTGGACCCTTCAAAGAGAACATGCCTCCCGGAAAATAGGAATTCCGTCGTGTAGTATGCAAATCGCTGTTATCGGTTCTACGACTCAATGCAAAAAACCTAAACTACAACTACACTTGACAAGCAAGCACAGCGGTAAGTCGGGTATCGTAAGAAATCCACAGGGAGTGATTGAATTTTAGATGTTAATTGTTTAATTACTTTAGGAATAAAAGTGTAAAATAAATAAATGAAAAGGTAATGGGTGGTTATGGTGGAAAAAGAAAAGAATAAGTTACACTACACAAAAGTAAAGCGAGGATCGGGATCGCATTCTACCACACGGATCGAAACAACTACTAATTAGAGTTAAGGCTCGAAAGCAATTTAATCGAGCATTTTTAATTAAGCATAAACATCACACAATAAGGAATTCAATCCAAAGTTGCGAGATTAAACATTTAACAGAAAAATGGTCACACACGGATTAAATTCGGATTATCGCTATAAACACTAAAGTTGCGTGACAAATAAAGTTAAACGCATAATAATCCAACTTTAATACGCGAGGTTTCAATTAAATGCAATTTTACCCAAAACCTAACTTTCGGAGCTCGACTCCCATTAATGGCGGAAACGCAATCCCGACCCGTTATCTACGGGCAATACATGAATTAAACTACTTTAAACAACAAATTAACTAATAAAACAAGAATTAATTAAACTAAACTAATTTATCTAGGCATGGAAATGAAGAACAAAGTAAGAAATAAAGCATAAACAATGAAAGAGATGATGAATAGTAATATACTTACGTAAATGGGATGAACCCAAAGAGAAAAGAGGAGAGGGAAGCTCCAAAAAAAATCCCCAAAAAATCTGATTTCTAACCCTAACTAATGTCTAAAAATGATCCTCCAACTTAAAACAATTTTTACCTATAAATACCCCACCAAAAACCAACTTAAAAGTAGCAATTTGCGGACTTTCTCGTGCGATTATGATTGGCCGAATCGATCCGGACCTACAGGTATGAAATCTCCAGCTTTGCCCTATTTTACGGAATATGCCGCCATTTCTTCGTTATAGTTCGGAATGAGGCATGGTCGGAGGATACGCGAAGAAAACTCAGAGGACTACAATATCCAAGAAGACAATAGGCTAAAAACCTAAAATATGAAATGACTAAAATGCCCTTGAATGTGACCTTGAGTGCACTTTTGCAGTAAAAACCATCCAAAAAATGCCATAACTCCATCGATACAACTCGGAATCATTCACCGTCGGCGGCCACGCGAAGAGAAATCATAGGGATTCAACTTCCGTGAAGAGATCCGGATTCAAAATCGAATGTTGGAATTACTAAAATGCCCCCGAAGCTGCAATAGTCGACGAAAGTTTTCCGGAAAGCGTCCAAACTTCATACTAAGCATCCAAATACCTACAAAAGCTAAATTAACCCCTGCAAAACATGTTAACATAGAAATTCGAGGTTGTCTGGTTAACAAGCATAAATATAGGGATTAAGATACCCAAGGGGGTAAATAAGGCGTAGGTTAACGGGTGAAATACGCAATATTTGCGTCGTATCAGTTTGGCAACCATAATTCATTTTAGAAAAAAATCCTAGTTGCAGAGGTGAAAAGAGGGATCAAGTGGGATAGATTTTGGGAGTCAAGTCAAGAGGAGATTGATGTGTTCTTAGTCAAAATCTCCATCTACATCAAAGGATCAGACTCTACAAAATTTCTAGGAAAGTACTTAAACTTGCTTTCATTCAAATTGTGGTATTGCAATTCATATCATGGTGGGTGTAAACCATATTCATTTTGGGATGAGTTATTATAGAAGAATTCATTTTTGGAGGGTATCACATGTTAAATCTGGATTTTGGGGATTTAAGCATTAAGGGTGAAATTGATGTTTAATTGATGTGATAAAAATAACATATGAGGTTAGAATATGATTTAAAATCGAAGACATGTATAAATTATTATTGACTTCGGATTATTGAATCCAATTGAGAATTGTTATTTAAGGGGTATTGAGAATAACCCAATTTATGAACCCAAGAATTTTAATGAAAATCACTGAGGATTAATGTCATATATTAGTTTTTGAACATGTTTATAGATGAAATAAATATAGGAGATAAAGTAATTGAGGTCTGGATTGAAGTTGGAAAGCTTCGGAGTTTAAAAATGGTGGAAAAGCACTCGGTGAATATGACTGGTATCTGGTCGATCGATCGATCGACCCAATTTATCGATCGATCAACCATTTCAGTTATTGTAAAACATAAGATTTTAGATCTTTTCATCACGGTCAGGTGGGCGCCGACCTCGTATTTTTCTGATTTTTTTTATTTGATATGATTTTTCTACGATAGGGTGTGCAAGACCGACATCTTTAAGAAGAAATAAATTTGGGTTATTTGGAGATGTCCGTAGATGAGTGAAGGACTTTGGAAAAGTATAAAGTAACATTATTTTATCCTTGGATTATATAGGGATGAATCTAGGGTATGGATTTAGGATTATTTATAATGAATGACACTCGATAATATATGTCAAAAATATACGAACGTATTCTAATGGGAATTTTGGATGAGTTTAGCATACGAGATGGTATCTTAAGGTGGAATTTAATTGATAGAAATTAAATGGAACCTAATACTTAGAGTCTTATGGGATTAGTATTAAGGACTATTAAATTTAATAAGGGCGTTAAACTTATTAACCAAATTTGGTGAAATGAATTCTAAAAGGTTAAAATACGGGCCAATATAGGGAGTCCGGGCATTTTGGTTGAGTGATACCAATTGAAAAAATTAATTGAGGTGATAGTAATTAAATTAAGGGTTGGGGTTTTGACTCTTATATTTCTCAGGCTTGTGCTACGGGAGTTAGGCACAGATTAGCCAGTTTAATTTATTATAGAGATATATAATAAATTATCGAATAGTGAATTTAACGAGAGGTGTTAACCTTAATAGTGGATTTTTGTGTAACAAATTCTAAAGGGTGAAGATATAGACCATATGATTGAGTTAAAGTATTGTAGTTGAGTGACACTACTTTAATAACTTAATGTGAAATTGATTAGATTAATCGGTGTAATTTGAAATGTAACGAATTTGTGGGATGAGCGAACCAAAGACTTAGATCAATAGGATATGAGTGAATTGCCTACTGAAATAATTTAAAGGAAAATTGGCACACTTCGAGTAGTGAGGGATACTCGGGAATATAAGATGAGACGTATAATTAAAATTAAATAATACGTAGGATCTTCGGGAGATATATATGATATGTATGGAATATATGATATAGGTTGTGTATATACCTATACTGATTTGTATGATTTATTATATGTATGACTTACCTACCATACTTACTATCACGGGAGGTTGATTTTCAGAAAAGGGCCATCTTATCTTTGTGTGACTTTGGGGGGATTTTGATTGGTACCTTAAGGACATAGGATTATGAATGACTTATTTGTGATTTGATAAGTTAGCTGACCATGGGAGCGTAGGTATGTGCATGACCCATCGGTATGTGAACTATGTTCGCCTCCAATATGTGTGATTTGTATTGATACGGTTCCAAAGTGATTCAAAATTCGTAGTCCTTTATACAGTGCGTGATAACCTGGGACTTAATAGCAGAGTATACATGCACCGCAGGTCCCTGCTTAGGGGTGATGTATTGTATATATAATTAGTGTGATAAATATATATACTTGTGATTTATTCTACATGTGGTTGGTAAATGATGTACCACGACATTATAGAAAAATATACTCGCACCGCAACTCAACTTAGGGGTGCAGTGTTGGTATATATATAATAAAGTGATATATGTATACGTGTGATTGTATTCTACTGTGTGCGTTTAGTAGAAGAGAAAGATAGTGACATTAAAAATAACTATATTATGGAGAGAAATAAACATATACTGGGAAATTTATAATGGGATAAAAGACATGGAAATTCGGTAACATATTGTATGGGTATGCAGGTGGGTACAATAAGTTAGTATGTAGAAGGAGACTTGTTATGGCTAGTTAGGTGGGGTATCTCAACTAGGAAAGGTAGAAGGCAGGCGTTAAGTGTGCACATTAGATGAGGGGTGAGCTATGTCTTAAGAGAGTGCGACACTAGCTTAAATATGAAAAGTGTGAATGCATATTTAATTATTGCAATTCAACTGCTTGCTAAATATTTTCAAAATGTTTTACTTGGGCTCTGACCCGTGTCAAAATATTTTCCAAAATATTTTAGGTGTCCAGCCACAGGGATGCCCAGTTTGAGGATTCTATTCAGGAATACGCAGTTGCAGCTCATGTGGAAGTTGGAGGACTTTGTTATAGACGCTTCGTTCATTTACTCCTAGCGTAGGAACTTTTCAGTACTCATTTGGGCATGTCGCCCTCAGATTTTGTATTTAGTTTACTTATCGGACTTTGTGTATCCAGGTTATTGTTTCAATTACTGTTTTATTTTATTGTTAATCCGATAGTTGATTCGGTTATCTTAATTTATGTTATACATCTGTGTAGGATTCAGTTATTAGTTGTGTTGATGATTTTATTATTATTTATTTTTTGCCTGTTGTTAAATAAGGAAATATAAATTTTGGCACCAATCTAATTAAATTACTAGGTGGTTAGTAACTCTAAAAAGTTTTAGACATTGATGCTAAGAATGAGACATATGAGACCAACGCTTTATTTTGATCGCGGGCTGGACACCTAGTATTTTAGTAGGCGGGGTGTCACAGGTGGGAATATCATGCGTCATCCGATTGATTCACTCATCTGAAAACTTTCAAATGCACGACACTCTAAATTTGCAAAGGAATTGCACAATGTCCGTCTTGCATTATCAGTCAATGGATTTAAACCATTTGATAATTTAATCACTAATTATATTTATTGGCCATCTCTCATGGTGCCTTTAAGTCTCCCTCCAATACTTTACAAGAAATTGGAGTTCACATTATGGTCATTATTGATACTCGGAACTAAGGCTCACGATGACGAAATTGATACTTTTTTTTCCCCGTTAATTGAAGAACTTAAAGAGCTATGGGAAAAAGGCATTAGGGAGTTTGACTCTCATAAGGGTGTGATGTTGGCGATCCACAACCTTCTGAAAAACTGTTACTAAGGCCGTTAAATACAAGATTAAACTATTGAAGTAACTCCGAACTATTTTTTGAAGAAACTCTTTTCTTTAAATCAAAACAGATTAATCACAAGATGTGTTTAATAAAACATGCACGAGATCTGTTCAAGATTAGTTAACTAGTTTTAAAAAACAAAACTAAAAGATTTAAATCAGTACACCAGCAAGAATGAGATGAGGAGATATAGAAAGATTAAGGACAAGGCATTTTTAACGTGGTAAAACCTCACCCAACTGAGGAAACATCCACGGTGACTTCTAAGTCACAAACCAAAAATCCACTAAAACAAAATATACAAGTTAGAAACTATTTAACACATATGCAAACTAACTAGACCTATACAAGTTTAGAAATGTACCCACTGGTTTTATTCTAACTTCTCTGCAGTTCTGATGTTTATGTGGCTTTCCCAGTTTGCTAATTTCTCCACTTTGTTCCATTCTTTACGTTGACTCTTGAAGATTCAAGATCTTATAGCCAAAACTTATGTGTTGTAGTGTGACAAGTGTTTTGTGAAAGTGTTATAACACATGCATGCACACACACACTTATTTTCTACAAACAGTCCTAGAAAATTACAGATCAGATCTAAATGATGTTGTTTTCAGTTTCTCTCTTCTTTAGAAACGAAAAGACTTTATTTGACCTTTCAAATAATCCCAAAATACAAGGCTACCTTTATCGAAAGATGGTTCAAGGTCTTAATCAATTTTAGAGGGTTTTGAAAATATTTTTGAAATTGAAAACCCCCAATTGTGATTCCACTAGGTCAACAATCTTGTTTCCTAAGAACTAGAAATAGAAAATAGATTTGTTGATTCTAAAGTTTTAAAAAAACATTTACAGAACAGTAATCAACAAATATGATTTCTCAAGATAAGAAACTAAAATGTGCAGATCTAAGTGTAATATGACATGCAATAATCAGATCAACTGTTTTTATGGAAGAGAAATAAAGATCTAACATGAAATGTCTAAGTTGGAAACAAGATCTCGATCTCAGAGGATAAAACCTTAAACAAGATTCAAACCCCCACCAATAACACTCTCAAACACACAGGTATAGTGTTTGGTAAATACTGTTTAGGAGAAATGAGTTTAGGGTTTGAAAACGAGAAGGGTTTGGACGATTTAGAGTTTCTTTTTCGGGTTTCTCTCTCTCTCTTCTCTCTCCTCTCTTCTCTCTCCTCTCTCTATTTAGACGAACTGCCAAAAGTTTCCAATTACTGAGGCTTGGCATCCTTTTATACTGAGAGGCGAAGGTTCGAGAATGGCTATCCAAATCTAAGGCTGAGATTTGGTCTAAGGCAATTGACTTTGATCCAACGATTAAAGAACAGCGGTGGATTAAACGTCCTCTGATTGGTCTAGAGAGGTTCACAGGGATTGAGTTAGGACTCATGCAGAACGTTGATTGAATTGAACCAAAGGTTGAGATCACACACGGATTATGTGTCTTACAACAAACACAAATCAGACCGGTATAACATAGACAGGTGTAAGGCTAAGATCAGTTCTCACACGCGTATTTAAAAATAATTACATACGCACCCTGAAGTCTTAAGCGCTTTATGATCCTACCCAATCCAACTTTCAGGTATGAAAACATAAAACCAATAATTACACAATAACCCCAAAAGTTTTATAAACCAATTTTTAATTAGAAAAAAATCATTAAAAATTATTAAAAATTCCCAAAAAATTATTAAAGCCAATTTAAATGGGATTAACCACACACAATCAATTAATGCAATATATGAACAATGTATGCAACCCTAGAGTGTGTGATTGAGCATTATACATTTAAAAGAATCAAGTGTGGCTTAAGAAGAAGATTCTGAGCCTCTTTGGTATCTAGGTAATGGGACTCTAATTTTGTCACAATTTCCAAACTAGATGAGCACTCATACAATTTAGACTCAAGTGAGTCAAGAGTATAAGGTGCTTCAATCTACCCCTTTGGAAATATGAGACAAAATCTCCTTTGAGACAACTAGGACTCATAGGGCTACAAAGAAATAAGGAAAAACCTATTCCTATACAAAAATTCTATCTACCCATTTCTTGGAAAAAGAAAATTACATAACTTAACTAATTACAAACCAATACCCTAATAACCTCTGTTGAATACAACTGTACAGATTCCTGCAAATAACACTAAGATCAAGCTTTTTAGAAATATGCACAAGAAACAATATGAACTCAGAAGACTCTAATTACTCCCCCATTTTATCTCAAATGGACAAAGGGAAAAAAACTTAAGTCATAGGAGTTTATTCAGCACACACCATTCCTATCAATTTTCGCAAAGCAAGAAATCTATTATAATCCAAAGGTTTGGTAACCATATCTGCGAGTTGCAAATCAATAGGAAGATAATTAATTTCTAATTCCTTAGTTTCAACTAATTCGCGTATAAAATGATGTCTAATTTTTATATGTTTAGTTCGCTAGTGTTGAATAGGATTTTTAGAGATATTGATCGCGCTTTGATTATCACAATAGATATGTAATTGATCTTCTTGAATACCATAATCATCTAGAATTTGCTTAAGCCAAAGTAATTGAGCACAACAACTACGAGCGGCTATATATTCAGATTCAGCTGTGGACAACGAAGTGCAGTTTTGTTTCTTACTAATCCATCCTACCAGATTGTTACCAATATAGTAACATGCTCCTGATGTGTTCTTACTATCAACAGTACACCCAGTCCAATCGGCATCAGTGTAATCTATTATAGTACTAGGAGTGTCATTGGTGTACCAAAGTCCTAAATTTAGAGTGCTTTTTATGTATTTAATGATTCTTTATACACAAACTAAGTGGCTCTCTTTGGAATTATTTTTATAACGGGCACACACACAAACTGCGTACATAATATCAGGACGCGAGGCCGTAAGGTAAAGTAAGGTTCCTATCATACTACGATATAGAGTTGGATTTATGAATTTACCCATCTTATCTTTAGATAGTTTGACCGTAGTACTCATGGGAGTTTTAGCATCTTTTTCACTTTCAAGCCTGAAGTTTTTGACAATCTCTAAAGCATATTTCGATTGTGACACAAATAAACCATCTGAATTCT
Source organism: Sambucus nigra (assembly GCA_949130495.1). NCBI lineage: Eukaryota > Viridiplantae > Streptophyta > Magnoliopsida > Dipsacales > Adoxaceae > Sambucus > Sambucus nigra. The sequence goes on from OX422223.1 coordinate 194,195,784, forward strand.
GTTTGACTTGAAGACCCAGGAAAAATTGTAACTCCCCCATAAGAGACATTTAAAATTCTTTATGCATAATTTCAGAAAAATATTTGACTTCTGAAGGGGAAGTGGATCCAAAAATGATATCGTCGACATAGACTTGAGCTATAATGATATCTTTGTCAAAATGTTTGACAAAAAGGGTTTGATCATTTCCACCTCTCTTAAAACCTTTGTCTAAGATAAAGTGGGAAAGACGCTCATACCAGTCTCTTGGCGCTTGTTTTAGACCATACAAAGCCTTTTTAAGACGATAAATATGATTTGGATATTGAGGGTCGATGAACACTTTGGGTTGTTCAACATAGGTCTCTTCAGTCAAGATTCCATTAAGAAAGGCAGATTTGACATCCATTTGGTAAAGCGTAAAATACAAGTAACAAGCTATTGCAAAAAGAAGACGAACAAATTCTAAGCGAGTAACAGGGGCAAAAGTATCGTTAAAATCTATTCCTTAAATTTGAGAGTATCCTTGAGCAAATAATATGGCTTTGTTTCTAATGATTATCCCACTTTCATCAGATTTATTTTTAAATATCCAACGTGTGCCAATAACCTTTTTATGATCAGGCATAGGTACAAGATACCAAACATCATGAATGACAAATTGAAGAAGTTCTTCTTGCATGGCATAAATCCAATGAGGGTCATTCAATGCCTCATTTACATTCTTTGGTTCCACAAGGGAAACAAAATGTGCATAATGAGCATAGTTTCTTAATTAAGATCTTGTACGTACAGGCTCACTAGGGTTACCAACAACGTTATCTATGGGATGATCTTTAGAAACCCAGTTAGGTACTTTAGGTGTCTTAATTGGTAAAGAATCATCTATTTCTGGAGAGTCATTTTCTAAAAAGATTTCAGACTCTTCCATAATAGTTGGTTCTCTAGTCTTACTCTAAACAGTAGTGTCACTTACAATAACGTTTATGGATTCCATTAAGGTTTTTGTGCAAAGATTATAGACACGGTATGCTTTATTGTCAGGACAAATTCCTAGGAAGATAGCTTTATTTCCACGAGTCTCAAATTTGGATAAGTGTTCTCTGTCTTTGCAGACATAACACGTACTACCAAAGGTTCTAAGGTATTTAAGATTGGGCTTTTTTCCATACCATAGTTCGTAAGGAGTTTGTTTAGAATTCTTCCTAAGATAGACTCTATTGATAATGTGACAAGTAGTACGGATAGATTCTACCCAAAAATATTTAGGTAAACAATTGGCATGAATCATAGCACGTGCCATTTCTTGAAAGGTACGATTCTTTATCTCAGCAATTCCATTTTATTGAGGAGTCTTAGCAGCACTAAACTCATATTTTTAACCATTATAGTCACAATACTCTATAATACCAGTATCTATGAATTCTCCACCTCGATCACTACGAATTCTATTTACTTGAGTGTCCTTCTCATTTTCAATCAGAAGAAGAATTTTCAAAAAGGCTTGGAAAGTTTCAGATTTTTGTTTTAAGAAGGCCACCCAAGTAAATCTGGTGACGTCATCAACCATAACAAGAATGTAACTGTGTCCACAGAGACTAACAGTTTGAGAGGGACCCATTAGGTCCATATGGATGAGATCTAAGGATATCTTTAACTTTCTTATGAGGTGCCTTAATAATTTTTCCTTCCTGACAAGATCCACAGACAATATTAGAAATAGTTTTGATCTTTGGAATTCCCCTAACTATTTATTGTGAAGATAATCTACTAATGTTGTCGTAATTTATGTGACCCATCCTATTATGCCATATTTCATTATCATCCATTCTGGCAATGTTACAGACCTCAATACTAGCCTGGACTGTATAAAAATTATCGGGAGTCCTGAGTCCTATAAGAATTCACTCACCTTTTTCATTTAAAATTTTGCAATTATTCTTTGAAAAGGTGACAGTATGATTTGAGTCACAAAATTGCGAGATACTAAGTAGATTAGCCTTAAGACCTTTTACTAGTAGAATATTTTCAAGAAAAGGCAATCCTTCTTCTTGGAGTGTTCCTTCACCAATGATTTGAGATGATACACCATCACCGAAAATAACTTTTCCTCCAGCAAAGCTGGTTTTGTTTAAAAGTTTTGTATCATCACCAGTCATGTGCTTTGAACACCCAGAGTCTAAATACCAACTAGAAGGAGTGTGTTCAGCTTTTAAAGCAGTAATCACAATGTTACACTTCATCTCGGGCAATAGCTCATTTTTTCTAACCCAAACACTCTTGTTTTTGTTTTGCGCATATTTGCTCTCATTTGATAAAATTGTCGAGCATTAGATTTTTGTTGAAAAAAGTTTTGCACATGAGTTTGTATTTTATGGAAAATATGAGCATTTAGTTTAGGAAAGTGACTAGTTGTCCTTCTTGGAAATGTTGTTTTAGGTTTGGTCTTTCTCTTTCTATAGTTAGAGCTTTTGTCTGGTTCTCTAGGCAGGACATAATTATTACGACTTCTCCTAGAGTAGTTAAAGTTATGGTATAGAGGAGTATTACAGACAGGTTTAGTAAACATCTAGAGTAGCAACCTTCAAAAAAATGATGGTATATGTCACAGTAAGAGCAATATAAATTGCTTGAAGAAGGTATCTCCTTAGGAAAGTCTCTAAACATAGGTTTTATGGAATTTTGATTTTGAACCTTATTCCTAGGAAGTACAGTTTGGAACGAATAAACACTCTTCCTAATTGGAGGGCAGGTGTATTTAGCCTTAAGTTGACTATCACACTTAGAGAAACTTAATTCCCCAATATTAAACTTTTGTTGTTTTTCATCAAACTTATCTTTTAAGGAATGAAAATCTGGGCAAGTTTCTATTGGTCTTTTACCACCTGACACAAACTTGATTGATTCAAAGTTTTTTGTTTTTGTCTTTAAGTTTGGGCAAAAACCTATTCCAGTTCGATCATCAGAATTGGTTTTTGAATCAGCAACAAAGCCATCAAAACAGTTGGAATTATTTTCAAATTTTGCAATTCTTTTAAAAATAGTTGTTGTCTTTTCTTTAGATTGTTCCAATTTAAATAATGTCCCTTTATATTTTTTTCTCCAGAGTTTCATTTATTTCAATCAAATTCTTCAATTTTTATCAAAACTTTTGACTTCATTTTCATGAGTTAGACATTGGGTCATATACTCTTCAGCGTTAAGTTTAACCATCAGAATTAGGTCTTCTAGTTTCTTAGTGAGATATTTCACAGTCTTTTCTAGTCTAGTGCTTTTTTTTAGAGTCTTAGCATAAAGTATGTGAATATCAGGGAAGTCTTCAGCGTCAGAATCACTAAGTGAAGTGTATAAAGTGACCTGATTCGTATCAAATATTGTATATTTAAGCCCGTTATCTTTATGCATTCTAGCACTTTTACGATCCTAATGCCTATATTTATGCTCATTAACCAGACAACCTTGGATTTGGATATATACATGTTTTGCAGGGGTTAATTGTGCTTTTGTAGGTATTGGAACGCTAAAAGTGAGGATCTGTTGCATTTCGAAGAAGTTCTATCACCGGATGCTACTTCAAGGGCATTTTAATCAATTCACATTTCTTATCCAGCTCATGGAAATTCCATGGATGCGTAGTTCGTCGAGTTAGCATCGTGTGACCGTAAATATTGTGTCCTTTGGAGTTCGGACAAAGAAGACATGCCCGTTTCCGTTATTGACCTTTTCCCCCTCTTCATGGACCAAGCTTGGCTGAGAAACAGAGTATCGGTCGATCGCGTCCCTGGGACCAGTCGATCGCGGTTTCATATTTTACCGTGGGAAGGAGACAGTGGGCTTTTACCTAAGGAACCGGTCGACCGCGCCCCTGCGACTGGATGACCGGTCATGTTTTGAGATATTTTCTTTTCTTTTCTTTTTCCTTTATTTTCTTTCCCACTTACTATATAAACCAAATTTTGGTTTCTAATTCATAATTCAGATTTAGATTAGATTGTAGAGAATTGTAGGTTAGGGTTTGGGGGATTTGTGAGTTCTTCTTCTTACCCTCTTGGAATGACGCCCTTTAGGGTTTGTAATTGGTACTTTCATCTTCCCTCTCCATTAATATAGTTGTATTTACATTATTCTTGCTTTTTAGTGTAATTTACATGCTTTGTTAATTAGTTTACGTGCATTATTTCCGTGCTTTCTAGTGTAGTTTTGCTGTGTTTATTTACTTGCTTTATTTATCGCGTTTTAAATATGCTTTCAAGCTAATTTAAATTAGGTTGTGCTTGAATTGAACTCACCCGAGTTGACGCGTTGCTTGACTTTGGTGATGGTGTTTATGGGTCTATTTCGGGTGCGTTGTCCTAGTTATTGCACCTAGGAGATTTAACGGGGCATATCATGTATGTCTCGTGCTTACGACCTTGAGTGCTCAATTTCTGGAATATTTGTTGACGCCAAAATCTTATTAGGCATTTATTCAGATTTAGGGGCGTGACAACCCTTGATTCAATTAACTGTCGAAACGAGATGCATTATAAATAAATCGTCGACCCGTGTATCCATTTTATACAAATTAACTCGGGTGAGGGATATTTGACGCAACCTATAGTTTTTCTCGCTTTATTAATCTAGTTTCAATACCCTCGCCTATATAAACATTTCCCTTTTATGCATCTTTCCATTTCTAGTTTGTAATCACCTTTTTCCCTTTTATTTCGGAGTATTAGATCGTATAAATTCTAACAACTCGTCCCTGTGGATTTTTAATACCCGACTTACCGTTGTGCTTGCCTCGCAAGTGTAGAAGTAATTTAGGTTTGTTTGTATAGTCGCGGCGAGACAGAAAATAACGACTGTGCATTTACACATCCACTTCTCTCGCCCTATCAAAATGGCGCCGTTGCCGGGGACTTGTTTGTTTTAGACTTTATTTGATTTAGTATTTCATAGTATTTTCTTTCTATTTGTATTATTTGCTAACTTTTTGCAGGACTTTCACATTTGAGCACTTAGAAACGCTAGAATTTTTCTCGCGTGCACTTTCTTTGTGGAATTCGCCATTCGAGCCATTTTGGGGGTAAGCATGTCTTATTCCAATTCTTTCGATAATTATTGTTATAATTCTCAAAATTCTCGGAAACCTATGACTTTCGGTGAATACTTAGAATCCCAAAGTATAACAAGTTCAAATATGACTTTGGGCGAGTATAACGAAAGTCAAAACTTAGGTTATTGGAATTTTGATGATGATGATAATGATTTGGGGCCTTTATCTCCTTATAATAGGAATTTTGAAACGAATTCGAATAGTTTTCAAAATTCTTATAATAATGAGTTTTTGTTTAAGTCCGATAGTAACTTTCAAAGTTCCCATTTTCATGTATTCGCACCTCGACCTATGACATTCGGTGAGGGCGTGCGTATGTATGAAAATGAGAAAGTTGAAAATCGTTATCGGGAAGAAAATCGTTGTTGGGAACATGAATTGGATTTATTATTTAAGTCCGACGACGATTTTGCTTCCGATACTTTCGAAGTCGAGGAATGTTTTGAACCAAATGAGGTAGTTTTGCCTACTTTGGAACAAACCATTCTAGACTTTGCCCATTGCATAATAGTTATTGAAAGCGAGGATGAAAATGACGTAATATCTATTTGTAATGAAATGATTTCTTCTTTGGATCCCAAAGAAGAACATTTCATTGAAAATGATATTATTTCCTTCGAAACTCAATCTTCATGCGATGATGATTCATCTCATGAGTTTGAATTTCTTTCATCCCCATTTTCATTCTCTATTATCACACCGTCACAAGTACCCGATGATTCGATTTCAAACTTTAATGTTTTAAACCTTTTCGCCGATGAGGAGTATTTGCTCGAGTCGCCTTCCACGATCGCATTCGTGCCTTCGTGTGCGCCGTCTCCCATTCCAATTTCAAAATATTTGGGAGGATATTCGGCTTTTCTCAATCCCCACATGTTTTTGTCACCCGTGCAATCCAAACCCCCCATCGTCCCACCAAAACTTTTAATTGGCGATGGTTCATTTCTTCCGCCTTACACATGCCTTCCGTTGTTCAAACGGAATTCATATTTTTTGAAAGGCATGCTTGTATGTGAGGGTACACCGGTTATCCTCCAAAGTCAAATTGTTTTCACGGTGGACCCTCAACTATTTAAACTTCTAGTGTATAGTTAGTGTGAGGACTAAAGAGCAGGTTGTATATAGTTAGCTTTTTATTCTTTCTTTCTTGTTATTTTTTCTTTCTTTTTAATTTAGTCCAGTGTTATTTGTTAACTCTTTGTTATTTGTTTTTGCGATGCTCGGTACTAACTTGTTTTGTAGATTCTTTGGACTTGTTCTTATGGGGATCGCTCCAATTTTGGGTAATATCGCTCTTTTCCTCTCTTTGACTTGGTTCTTAATTCACATTGAGGACAATGTCAAGTTTTAAGTTAGGGGGTGTGGGACATTCTATCCATTTCATTATTTAGTCCATGTTTTTCTCACATGTTAGTTACTTAGTATGCTTTTCTTAGAAAATTCAAAAATTTCAAAAAGATTTTCTTTCTTTTTCTCCTTTTTTGGGCATGTTGCCTTTGTTTTCGATAATAAATTTCAATAATTTCCCTATCCAATAGACAACCCAACGATGCATCTTCTCGATTTTATAAGTTATTAGACTTTAGTCTCAATTATTGATATTATGAATAACTTCATGAATTAAACTTTAATCCCATGAGCACATGCACTTTTATTGTTCTATTGATTTGGTTTAAGATTTTTATAACTCGGTAATCTTTTGTTGCATTGTATATACTTACATCGAGTAAGCTTTGTACCTTTCGTCGTTTGTGAGTGTTATACACTATTCTTTTCTCTTTGAAAACGTTGAATTCGTTGGTAATCTCACTATTCTTTCATTTGACCGTTCATTAATTGAGCTCATACTTGAATTCTGTTACTTGATCATGATTTTCATATATTGTTTTGACTCGAGAATTGCCTAAACTTTGTGAAATGATCATAGGCCCTCTTTGTTATATCACCCATATTGACCTTGACCTCACCCTTATATGTTTACCCTCGTTAACCCCCTTTGAGCCTAATAATAGCCTTTCGTTTCATAACCCCATTCCCATATCCAACTCTAAATTGGAGTTTTAGCCCATACATACACTTTCCATACCTTTGTTTGGAATGTTACTTAGGATTGAATGTTGTTGTTATGATGTCGATTGCAATTTAGGCATATAAGAGTTTGAAAAGCAAAAAAAAGAAAGTAGTGAAAAAAGTGAAGAAAAAGAGAAAGCAAAAAGCTAAAGAAAACAAAAGAAAAAGAAGAAAAGAAAAAGAAAGAGAAAGAGAAAGTTGTAAATGTTGTATAGTGTTCAATAAGCTTTGATTACTCTCCCTGATGATATATGTAATGCCTTTTTGGAACTTGTTTTTCAATTTTGCTATTTCCCGCGTCTTCCCATTATCCCGAGTTTTCATTCCGAACACTTTGAATCCGTATATACATTCCTTCATTTCGTACCCTAGACAAACCTACATTACAACCCTATTAAAGTCCTATGTGATCTTAGGTTGATGTAATTTAAAAGTTGAAATAGTTTTGATAATCTGTGAAAATGCATTTCGCCTCTTTTAGTGTGCGGTATCCTTTTATTGAGATTACAAGTTTTTCAGTTTATATATAGAGTTCTTCATTTGTGACATGTGTGCGGCCTAGTTTCCATTTATATTTACTCCTTATGCCCGCATGTTCCGTGTGTTACCTCCCTGTTTCGAGTGAGGTCACTTGCTGAGCGTAATACCCATGAGGATTGAATATATGCATGCTTTGATATTTAGTATCCGATTTATATAAGTTTTTCCCCAAATCACACTTTGCATGTGCTCGCTCCCCCTCCCACATTTTAAGGTTTTAATTCTATGACGTGCATTCTATAATGTTAATGATTTGGACTTTTGTTTGAATCCGTTCACTTTGCTAATAATTCGTATGAAATCTTTTTCTCCATTGTTGGGCTTGTCGCATGTTGGTTTAGGCTTATTTTGAGGAAACCATATGATGTCAGTGGGTATCATCCCTGAAAACCCTCACGAGACAACACTCGTCCACTAGGGTAACCTAGGGGTTTAATGGCTTATTGCATATGCTAAATGCAATAGTGCTCCCTACGAAAGTGGCATTTATATTTTGATGCATATATACGTCTTGTACCACCTTTTGTTGACTGGTTTTGTTTGTTTCATTACTAGGGACTAGCAATGCTTAAGTTAGGGGGTGTGATTCGTATCAAATATTGCATATTTCTGCCTGTTATCATTATGCATTCTAGCACTTTTACGGTCCTAATGCCTATATTTATGCTCATTAACCAGACAACCTTGGATTTGGATATATATATGTTTTGCAGGGGTTAATTGTGCTTTTGTAGGTATTCGAACGCTAAAAGTGAGGACCCTTTGCATTTCGGAAAAGTTCCATCATCAGACGCTACTTTAAGGGAATTTTAGTCAATTCACATTTCTTATCCAGCTCATGGAAATTCCACGAATACGTAGTTCGTTGAGTTGGCATCGCATGGCCGTAAACGGTGTGTCGTTTGGAGTTCGGACGAAGAAGATATGCTCGTTTCCGTTATTGACCTTTCCCCCCTCTTCATGGACCAAGCTTGGTTGAGAAACAGAGTACCGGTCGACCGCGTCCCTGGGGCCGATCTACCGCGGTTTCATATTTTGTCATAGGAAGGAGACAGTGGGTTTTTGCCTAAGGGATCGGTCGACCGCACCCCTGCGACCAATCGACCGGTTATGCCAGGTATTTTGGGATATTATCTTCTCTTTTCTTTTTCCTTTATTTTCTTTCCCACTTACTATATAAACCAAATTTTGTTTTCTAATTCATAATTCAGATTTAGATTAGATTGTAGAGAGTTGTAGGTTAGGGATTTGGGGATTTATGAGTTCTTCTTCTTCCCCTCTTGGATTAACACCCTTTAGGGTTTGTAATTGGTACTTTCATCTTCCCTCTCCATTAATATAGTTGTATTTCCATTATTCTTGCTTTCTAGTGTAATTTACATGCTTTGTTAATTAGTTTACATGCTTTATTTTCGTGCTTTCTAGTGTAGTTTTGCCGTGTTTATTTACTCGCTTTATTTACCGCTTTTTTAATATGCTTTCTAGTTAATTAGGTTGTGCTTGAATTGAACTCACTCGAGTTGACGCGTTGCTTGACTTTGGTGATGGAATTTATGGGACTATTTCGGGTGGGTGCGTTGTCTTAGTTATTGCGCCTAGGAGATTTGACGGGGCATATCATGTATGTCTCATGCTTACAACCTTGATCGCGCAATTTCTGGGATATTTGTTGACGCCAAAATCTTATTAGGCTTTTATGCGAATTTAGGGGCGTGACAACCCTTGATTCAATTAACTGTCGAAACGAGACGCATTCTAAATAACTCGTCGACCAATGTATCCATTTTATACAAATTAACTCAGGTGAGGGATATTCGACGCAACCTATAGTTTTTCTCGCTTTATCAATCTAGTTTCAATACCCTCGCCTAGATAAACATTTCCCTTGTATGCATCTTTTCATTTCTAGTTTTTAATCACCTTTTTCCATTTTATTTTGGAGTATTAGATCGTATAAATTCTAACAACTCGTCCCTGTGGATTTTCGATACCTGACTTACCGATGTGCTTGCCTCGTAAGTGTAGTAGTAATTTAGGTTTGTTTGTATAATCACGGCGAGACAGAAAACAACGACTGTGCACTTACACGCGCACTTCTCGCGCGCTATCATGACCCCTAAGGATTCAATTCTAGAACTCACACACACATTGACGTCATCATTATCGCTTTCCCTTTAACTCACACACCCCACCGTAGAACTAGCAATATTCTCGGAAATTAAGGCATCTAAACCAGTAGCAACATTATTCATAACAACAGAAATAGGGCTATTATCATCATTCTCAAATATAGGCACAGGTATATCATTATTATATATTATCTTGGCAAAGAAGGACATGCAAGGATAAAAAAATCAGATGATTCAGGTTCCTCATTTTCAGAATCACTTGAATCATCTTATGTCTTGCAAATGTTGGCCCTAGTATGTTTATTGGTCGTGTTCCGTTTAAATCTACAGTCATGTGCTATATGACCCAATTTACCACATCTAAAACATTCAATGTTCTTGAAGCCTTTGTTTGGTCTCGTATGAATGTCCTTGTGATGTTTGTCTTGACCTTTCTCATGAGGTTTGTGGTTAGTCTGAGTTGGATAATTTGTCTTGCCTTGCCTGTTTTCCATTTTATTTCTAAATTTGACAATTTTCTTAAACTGTTTTGACATCAAGGCAATTTTATTATCCAAACTATCTATATCACATTCCTCATCAGAGTCATTATTGGGAATAGTAAGCTCAGGTTTCATCAGCTTAGAGGAAAAACTCAAATTGGAACTAGTTTGTTTCCTATGGTACTGGGTCGATTGTTTCTTAAATTCTAATTCCATTTACACCATTCTCAGTTTACTACTGAGTAATTCAGGAGTGAGATCTTGGTCACTCATTTCCTCAATAGCATATCTTTTGTTATCAAATTTTTGTGGTAATGATCTTTGAATTTTAGAGACAATTTCATGTCTATCATAAGTTATCCCATTAGCATGCAATTTGGTCACAATGTCAGTCAATTTCATGTAAAAGTCATCAAAAGATTCAGAGTCTCACATAATTAAAGAGTTATACTGCTGGACAAGCATCTGTGTTTTAGCAGCCTTAACTCCAGTGTCACCTTCATGTGCAGTAATCAGAGTATCCCAAGCTTCCTTAGAAGTGGCACAAGATGAGATCCTTTTGAACTCATGTTCATTTATAGACATAAAAATGGCATTCTTGCCTTTGTTATTGTTTCGAGAAACTTGCTTCTCTTCATGAGTGAATTCACTTAATACTTTCTTAATCCTCTCATTACTTCCTTCAATGGCTAGTTTAGTAGGATAAGTATATCCATTTTCAACAATATCCCAGACATCATCTCCCAAGGTTTCTTATATGAAAGCAACCATCCTTACTTTCCAGTAAGCAAAGTTGTTTCCATCAAAGAGAGGAGGTCTGGTCAAGTTACCAAATCTTTCATTTTTCTCGTCCATTGTTTGATTTTAAGAAAATAATTTCAGAAAACACAAGATCTTTAAAGAAAATTTCCAAAGCTCTGATACCAATTAAAAAACCGTTACTAAGGCCGTTTAATACAAGATTAAACATTTGAAGTAACTCCAAACTGTTTTTTGAAGAAACTCTTTTCTTTAAATCAAAACAGATTAATCATAAGATGTGTTTAATAAAACATGCACGAGATCTGTTCAAGATTAGTTAACTAGTTTTGAAAAACAAAACTAAAATATTTAAATCAGCACACCAGCAAGAATGAGATGATGAGATATAGAAATATTAAGGACAAGGCGTTTTTAACGTGGTAAAACCTCACCCAACTGAGGAAACATCCACGGTGACTTCTAAGTCACAAACCAAAAATCCATTAAAACAAAATATACAAGTTAAAAACTATTTAACACACATGCAAACTAATCATACCTATACAAGTTTAGAAATGTACCCACGGTTTTATTCTAACTTCTCTGCAGTTCTGATGTTGATGTGGCTTTCCCAGTTTGCTGACTTCTCTACTTTGTTCCAGTATTTACGTCGACTCTTGAAGATTCAAGATCTTATAGCCAACACTTATGTGTTGTAGTGTGACAAGTGTTTTGTGAAAGTGTTCTAACACATGCATGCACACACACACACTTATTTTATACAAACAGTCCTAACAATTACAGTTCAGATCTAAATGATGTTGTTTTCAGTTTCTCTCTTCTTTCGAAATGAAAAGACTTTATTTGACCGTTCAAATAATCCTGGAATCCAAAGCTACCTTGCTCGAAAGACGGTTCAAGGTCTTAATCAATTTCAGAGGGTTTTAAAAATATTTTTGAAATTGAAAACCACCAATTGTGATTCCAACGGTCAACAGTCTTGTTTTATAAGAACTAGAAATTGAAAATAGATTTGTTGATTCTAAAGTTTTAAAAAAACTTTTACAGAACAGTAATTAACAAATACGATTTCTCAAGATGAGAAACTAAAATGTGCAGATCTAAGTGTAATAAGACATGCTATAATCAGATATAATATTTCTATGAAAGAGAAATATAGATCTAACATGAAATGTCTAAGTTGGGAACAGGATCTCGATCTCAGAGGATAAAACCTTAAACAAGCTTCAAACCCCCACCAACAACACTCTCAAACACACAGGTATAGTGTTTGGTAAATATTGTTTAGTAGAAATGAGTTTAAGGTTTGAAAACGAAAAGGGTTTGGACGATTTAGGGTTTCTTTCTATGGTTTCTCTCTTCCCTCTCTCTCTCTCTTCTCTCTTCTCTCTCCTCTCTCTATTTAGATGAACTGCCAAAAGTTTCCAAATGCTGAGGCTTGGCATCCTTTTATACTGAGAGGCGAAGGTTTGAGAATGGATATCCAAATCTAAGGCTGAGATTTGGTCTAAGGTAATTGAATTTGATCCAACGGTTAAAGAATAGCGGTGGAATAAACGTCCTCTGATTGGTCTAGAGAGGTTCACAGGGATTGAGTTACGATGCATGAAGAACGTTTATTGAATTGAACCAAAGGCTGAGATCACACAAGGATTATGTGTCTTGCAACAAACACATATCAGACCGGTATAACATGGACAGGTGTATGGATGAGATCAATTCTCACACGCGTGTTTAAAAATAATTACATATACACCCTGAAGTCTCAAGCACTTTCGGATCCTACCCAATCCAACTTTCAGGTATGAAAACATAAAACCAGTAATTAAATAATAACCCCAAAAGTTTTATAAACCAATTTTTAATTAGAAAAAAATCATTAAAAATTATTAAAAATTCCCAAAAAATTATTAAAGCCAATTTAAATGGGATTAACCACACACAAATCACACACAATCAATTAATGCAATATATGAACAATGTATGCAACCCTAGAGTGTGTGATTGATCATTATACCTTTAAAAGAATCAAGTGTGGCTTAAGAAGAAGATTCTGAGTCTCTTTGTTATCTAGGGAATGGGACTCTAATTTTGTCACAATTTCCAAACTAGATGAGCACTAATACAATGTAGACTCAAGTGAGTCAAGAGTATAAGGTGCTTCACCTTCGTGCTTATAGTTACTTATCAGATTGTAAAGTCCATGGTTATTATGGATGTCCCATGTATGAAGATGAAACTAGAGCCACTTAGCTACATCATAGTGGTAAGATGAGTTATACGGGTCATCAAAGATTTTTCCCGACTAGTCACCTTTTTAGAAATGAAAAATTTAACTTCTTACATGTCAGTCACGAGCATAGGACGGAGCCTTCTTGGCTTTATGGTAAACAAATCGAGGAGAAGTTGAAGGCTGCGATTGCGAGGAATATATATGTAGGCAAACGCCTTTAGTTTGTGAACCTGAAGCATAAAGCTTGGGAGGATCCAAACGACCCTAATAAAATGAAGACATAGTCCAGATGATTAATATTTTTTAACTTTATGTATTGGAAAGATCATCATGTTAGGCATGTAATTGATATTATGCACACAGAGAAGAATGGTTAGGAACATTTAATAGAAACATGTTTGGGTGGATCTCATTTAAAAGATGGAGAATGGGTGCGTTGCAATATATACAAGATGAAAACAAACAAGAAACTATGATTAAAAAATAATCCTACAATAGGAAGAAATTTTACCCCCCGGATGCTTACACTTTGACTACTAGGGAGAAAAAATCCTCCTAGACACAGTGTTCAACTTGGATACTTCGACTAGTTATTCCGGTAAATTGCATAAGGTGGTAAACTACCAAAACAATTACCTGAAACAGTGCAAGTCTCACGATTGGTACATCATCATTCAATTAATCCCTATGTTGTTTAGGCATTGCCTCTCCGAGCATAAAGATATCTGCCAGGCAATTATGAAAATAAGTTTGTGCTTTACCCTACTTTATGCTAAAGTGTTAAACAAAAAGAACATTAAAGCTGCAAAATTAACTTTAGACGGGGTAATTTGTGTATTAGAGAAATATTTTCCTTTATCGTTCTTCGATATGAGCATTCACCTTTTTGTGAATTTTTGCAATGAGGATTTGTTGTCTGGTTCCATTAGGTATCGTTGAATGTATCCTTTCGAGCTCTTGATGAAAACCTTCTAAAATTATGTTAAGAATACAAGGTATATTAGAGGGCCAATTGTTGAAGAATACATAATTATAGAATCATCGCTATACGCTCGAGAATATATGCCAGAACAAGAGCCGAGGAGGTTCAATCCTCGTAGAGAATGAGTGATCGAGGAACCTGATGAGTTTGAGGATGAATTACCTTTTTGGAACCCTAAAAAGGTGAGATTCACTAATCTACAATACATGCAAGCAACGCATTATGTCTTCGAATCGCAAGATGAAGTTAGACATTGAAGAAAGTAAGTAGCGATATAATTAACTGAATTATTCTTGTTCAATTATATGTATTCTCTATATTACGATGTAAACTATACAATTTACCTTTAGGAATTATTAGAATGAAACAACCTAAAATCAAAGGAGAAATTTGATGATGAATGATTTTACGACATGGGTACCAAAAGAGGTAATTTCCACCTCTTATATGTGCGATTATTTATTCGTGTGCGGTAAAAACATGCCCAGATACAAATTCATTAATAAATTCAACTTTTAAAAAGAGGTGATGTCTCTTTAAGGCTTACACACCTAGCAAAAGGTCCCATATTTCATGCGAAAGAGTTTAAGAAATTTCGCACCAACGGTTTTGATTTTGTTTCATATCCATGTGACGAAAAGCTTTTGACGCAAAATAACAGAATTTCAATTTTTGTCTTGACTAACCGTGTCGCTATAAAGAGCGATAAAAATTCAAAAGATGCGGTGCTAACCTATTATGGGATTGTCCAACAAATCTTCGAACTTGATTATTTAGATTTCACACAAATCGTATTCTATTGTGACTGGGTGAAGGTGGAGGACACTATGAATGCTTGTAAAGTTGATATTTACTTAAAATTTATCATGATAGATTTATCTAAGATGAAAAGTAAAGATCGCATAGTCGACAGGCCTTTTATTTTTTCCTTTCTGAACGTAAAGAAGGTATTCCACTCAAAGTGCATAAACGATGACAATTGGTCTATTATTATGCATACACCAAAAGGTATGACCACTCAAGCAAATGCATTAAAAGATCCTAAAGTTCCAATCTTCTCTTAATGACAATCCTAATTTCAAGGATCAAGATTGAGCATTAAAACATTATTTTACCCTTGACAATCATATTTGTATCATATTATTATATTGGCCTTCGACAATCCTATTTATATCCAAACTGTATCCTATTATGACATTGGCGCTTTAGTTTGATTTATAAATGGTTCTTTTGATTTATGAATGTTTAGTATAATTTATGAATTAACTAGGATGGCACGGTGTTTTACTTTAAATTGTCAACTCCAGGATTACAATCTTGCTTAGTTATATATAAATTAGTAGTTGAATACATTCCAAAACATCCCCAAACTGCCCCGTAAGAGGCACGAACACCTCACACAGGATTAATGTAACTCGTAGGAATTGACCGCATAGTCACGAGACACCTCATTTGAAAACACGACGATAATTTGAAAATCTCAAGATTTGGTCTTAAAAACATGCCGCTAGAGGGCGAAAACCTAAAATAATAATTAAACGACCCCGTAAGAGGCACAAACACCTCGCAAGGGACTAATGTAACTCGTTGGAAATGAGTTCCTAGTCAAGGGACTCTTGGTTTGAGAATATGATGATAATTTAAAAATCTCAATACTTAGGCTTAAAAGCATGCTGCTAAAGGGAGAAAACCCAAAACATCAACTAAACGACCCCTAAGAGGCACAAAGACCTCACACGGGACCACTGAAACTCATAGGAACTGACCGCGTAGTCACGAAACCCTCGGTTTTATTTGAAAATATTTGGACTTAGGCATAAAAACATGTCGTTAGAGGATGAAAGCCCAAAATAACCTCCAAATGACCCGATAAGAGACACGGACACCTCGCGTGAAATCAATGTAACTCGTAGGAATTGACGGCGTAGTCACGAGACGCCTAGTATGAAAATATAAAAATAACTTGCAAATATCTAGACTTATGCTTAAAAACATGTCGTTAGAGGAAAAAACCCAAAATAACCCCCAAACGGCCTCTTGAGAGACACGAAAACTACGCACGGGACCAATGTAACTCGTAGGAACTGGACATGTACTCACGGGACTCTCGGTTTGATAATATGATGATAATTTTAAAATATATAGACTTAAAAACATGCGATTAAAGGGCAAAAACCTAAAACAATGACTAAATGGTCCCGTAACAGGCACGAACACCTCACACGGGAGCAATGTAACTCGTAAGAAATGATCGTGAAATCACGGGACTCTTGGTTTGAAAATATGACTATAATTTTCAAATCTCAAGACTTGCGCTAAAAACATATCGGTAAACGAAGAAAACCCAAAATAACCACCAAACAACCTCGTAAAAAGCATGAACACATCGTAAGGGACCAATACAACTCATAGGAACTGACTGTGTAGTCACAAGAATACCAATCTGGTAATATGATGACAATTTAAAAATATCTAGACTTAGTCTTAACAATATGCCATTAAAGAGCAAAACCCCAAAATATACCCCAAACGGCCTATTAGAGGCACAAACATCTTGCGGGGGACCAATGTAACTCGTAGGAACTGATCACTTAGTTACGAAACTCTCAGTTTGAGAATATGATGACAATTTGTAAATATTTAGACTTAGGCTTAAAAATATCATATATGTCATTTAAGGGTGAGAACCCAAAATAACTCCCAAATGGCCCCGTAAAAGATACGAATATCTTGCACAAGACATATGTAACTCTTAGGAACTGACCACATAGTTACGGGACTCCCTATTTGATAATATAAAGATAATTTGGAAGTATCTAGACTTAGGTTTAAAAACGTGTTGTCAAAGGGTGAAAATCCAAAACAACCCCTAACTGGCCCCATAAGAGACACGAACACCTCGCACGAGACCAATGTAACTCGTAGAAATTGACTGTGTAGTCACAGGACTCTCAGTTTGATAATATAAAGATAATTTACAAATATCTAGGGTCAGTCTTAAAAATATTCCGTTAGAGCGCGAAAGCCTAAAACAGCCCCCAAACGAGCCCGTAAGAGGCACGAACACCTCGCATGGGGCCAATGTGACTCGTATTATATTGGCCGTTGAAAATCCTATTTGTATCCAAGTTCTATCCTATTATGATATTGACGTTACATTGGAACTTTATTTTGATTTATGAATAAACTAGGATGACACTATGTTTTACTTTGAATTGTCAACTCCACGGTTATAACATTGCTTAATTGTATATGAATTAGTTCTTGAATACATGTTTTTTAGGGATACCTATAAATATTTTTATTAAATGGATATGATCACGGACCAAGTCTGTGACCTCAATTTTTTTTAAATGAATAAATAAATGGTCATGGTCCAAGACTGTAACCATTTGAGGGTCACGAATTTAGACCGTGACCCAATTTGAACATGGTCCCATCCATGGTCACGGATTATGGATGTGATGATGGAGTCAATATTGTCCCACTTTGGTCACGAATTTGGTCAATAATCACAGAGTCATGACCCAAATCCATGACCATGGGACTAATATTATATCACGGGAGAGCCTGTGATCTCCATCTAAGGTCACGGATAAGGTCCATGATGACTGTTTTTGGTCATGGCAAAAATGGTCACGATGAAGATTCGTAACTCATGGCCCTGGGGTCCGTGACCATCTTCAGTATATGGTGTAATAGTGATGCCCCTATACCTCTCATTAATATCACCTTTTATACCTAAGCATATGTCGACATTTCAAGGTATTCTAACAACTAAGGTCGTTTAACATGCTATAAAATATAAACAAAAGTAATTATAAAGTAAAATGAGATAATAAGTATATAGACAAGGAAGCATAAAGAACAAGTGGGGTGCCTAATACATTCCCCACTCATAACCCGATTCCCAAACCCACTCCAAAAATCTCAAGAACACTCATAGACCTCAAACTGGCCATAGGGTAAGACCGGAACGTCTTACCCAACCCATTTTATTTACTTTTATATAAAACAAACTGGCGACTCTGAATAAACCGAAAACCCCTTCTCACGAGAAAGTCTTAGGTCGATAAGGTCACGTACAAAATTGGATATATATCTAACCTCTTCCAGGGGAATAACAAACCGACCTCAAAGGGAAATTGAGATCAATTGACAATCACTATCACCCCTATGGGGACATAAATACATATCCCCCTCTCTCTTTGCATCGAACGAGGCCATAACAAATATATTAAAGAAATATATGCAGTTTGGTTCCAAGATATGTGTGGCTAATAATGTAAGTTAATGAGGTGTTTCGAGCGACCTTGAGTAGGTCCCTTGAACCACCTTAATGATTTACTCAATATTATTGGAATGGTTAAGTTTAGATCTTCAATGATATCTTGCACACTATCCTCCAATCAAGTTCCCTCTAAAAGTCGCATGAATGAGTTCCCTCTATAGAGCATGGAAGCTCTCTTATGACCTACCAGTCTTGGTCCATTGTTGGTACTGAGGTGGAAATAAGATGACTTTATAAAGTGTCGTGTTTAAGTTTAATTTCACGCGTGTCGTGTTTTGAGATGGAAATAAGATTATTTTATAAAGTGACTCGGATGGTAATTTCGAGGTCACAGATGGTTCCAAAAGGCTCGAAATAGTCAAAAAAGTGTATCCTGGCGTATAGTTTGGGTCCCGGGAGATTTTTGACCAACCCGGCATACTTTAAGAGCATTTCGGTCATTCGGGAGTTTGAGGTATAGAGAACTCCAAAAATTGCAAGTTTATATCTGCCCATTAGAGAGAAGGGGCTAGGATTAACAGAAATCAAAAGGAATAGAGGCCATATGAGAGGAAGAGGAGGGGATAACCAAGCTTCCTACACCGTTTTTCACCCCGAACGCGGCGGAATTGAGATCAGAGTGAGGGCATAACCATCACACCATCATTCCAATGAATTTCAGACCTGCTATTGAGAGATAAGTATTTAAATAGCAATTTATTTTAAGCATGTTATAATACCCATGTAGAATAGGGTTTGATTTCATGTTCTTGGAAGAATTAATATGGTTTTGGGTGGGTTTAATTCATGAATTGAGATAGGAATGCATGTAGAGATATTCCTTTATGTTTATGACACGAAATATTATCATGATTAAGACGAATTGAATCTGGGTTTATTGATGTATATTGGTGGAGGAACATAAAATCTAGGGTTTTGAGGATTAGATTATAACGACATAATTTTATAAATGTTTGGGGTAGAATTTAGGAATTTTCTATTTGTCCTAAATCACAGTATGTATGTCTGATACCGCTACATTCGGCACGTCAACACGATCATCCATGATGGCCTTGATCTGAATCCATGCATCAACCATCTTCACACATGCATCATGCTACATGCGACGTGCTGCTCAACCGTTCCCACTACTCCACTTTGCGATATTGGCAAAATGATTTATTGGAGTTGTTTATATTTGCATAAATATTTGGAAATTTTTTCAGAAAATATTTTTCAAAGTCTGGTTTGTTTTTAACAAAAAGCAGAAATTTTTCTAAGTGTAGAAGCGGACTTGCCTCGGTCGACGAGCTCGTTCAAATGACATCGCTCTGTCGTTTGAGCGATATGAGCATGTCGCGAGAACTCGTTCGAACGACATATCTCTGTCGTTCAAGCGATATGTCGCGCGATCTCGTTCGAGCGACGCCGCCACCTCGATTTTTGTATAAACATCTGGGTACATTCTACACGTTTTTCAAGTCTTTTTTCGCACACGATTTCTGCATTTTACAGCTCAAAAAATAGACTTCATGTTTTAAGGTTTCATGCCTTCTTTATTCACATAACCACTCTCATATATGTATGTGAATCTTTAAACCTTCAATAGTTTCATTTGTACTCATCTGGAGTAACTTGTGGAGAAGCCGTTTCTTTTCCATTGCTGCACATCTGGAGTTCTTACGGGAGTTTCAGCCGACGACAACGGAACCGACACCTGAGTGTATTTCGTATGTCACTCTTGTTTTCATTATAATCCGTGTAAACCGTTTTTTACAAATTATAGTGAAAATAAAAGACTTTGCCCCTTTGAGGGATTTTTCCCCATTTGTGTGTTTATTTTTATTGAATGTTCTTGCATGATCCTATTGTCTTCAATCACACCTAGATGCATATTTTAGGATTTAATTGAAAAACTGAGTTTAAATAAAAAAATTCTTTGTTCGAACAAAAGCGCACTCTTTAAATTGGTATTAGAGCCAATTACACAATTATACTGTGTAATTTTCCACAAAATTTTTCTAAAGATATCAATTTTCTGAAAAATTAATTTTTAAAAAAGGGCGTGTTCAATATGGAGAAATTATATAATAAAATGCCAGTTTTTCATGGGACAAACTATGCTTACAAGAAAGTTCGCATGGAATCTGCTTTAAAAGCCATTGATGAAAGAGTTTGGATTTTGGTTGAAAGAGGGTGGATACCTCCCTCCATCACTATTGATAACGTGATAAATTTAAAATCTGTGACTGCATGGACTGAAGAGGAATTTAAATTCTTTTAACTCTAAGGGTCTTAGTGCTATTTCTGTATCCGTCACTCTTGACGAGTTCCGACGAATAATGACGTGTACCACGTCAAAAGAGGCATGGGATGTTTTACAGCTTACCCATAAAGGAACTAATGCCGTGAAAGAATCAAAATTGTAAAACTTAACAACTCAATTTGAAACTATCACCATGCTTGAATCTGAATGTTTTGATGAATTCTATGCTAGATTATCTAATTATGTTAACACTAGCTTTAATCTTGGTGAACACATTCCTAATGCTAGAGTTGTTAAAAATATTCTAAGATCACTGCCTAAGAGTTTTATCCCTAAAGTTACTGTGCTAAATTCTATGGATAATTTAAACACGCTTAAATTAGAGGAATTGGTTGGAGACTTACAAACCTTTGAAATTGACATGTTTTCTAAGTCTATTAAACCAAAAGATAAGGGAATTGTACTTAATGCCAAGGATAGGAAGAGTGAGGGGTCGACAAGAAAGAGAGTAGAGTCATCTAGAAAAAGGGAGAAAGAAACGTTAGATTCTCAGTGTGACCTTGATTTAGATGATTTGGCTTTGTTTGCAAAAAATTTAAAGAAAATTCTCAATTTCAAGAAAAATGGAAATTTCAAAGATAAAATAAATTTGAAAAGAAAAATGAAAAAGATTTTAAAGATCCTCCTAAGAAAGACAGTGAGAGATTGAGTGCGACGGTAAGGGTCGTAGAGCTTTTGAGTGTGCTACCAGGCTAAACAGACTTTCAAAAGAAAAGGACAAAGTTGTCCTCAATGCTACCCTTAATGACGACAGTGAGGTCGAGTTGGTGGACTCTGGAGACGAGTCACCGCATGAGTGTAACTTCACCACATTCATGGCTATTCATGTGAGTAACTCTTGTGCTCCTCACGACGATGAGGATGCTACTTCACAGGGACACCTCTACAGTGAGAACGATGTGAAGGAGGGGGAGGATGATGCAAGTGAGAGTGAGAGTGATCTTCAACGCACCTACGCTGAGCTATATTCTGAGACATTTAAAACCAAAAAGCATAACAAAGCGCTAGTTCTTAGGATCACCGCTTTAGAGATAGATTTAAGACTGTTTGGAGAGAGAGTTATTGTGAGAATGAAAAAGAGAGAGAGGAAAACCTTGAGAAGATAAGATGTTTTGAGTGCGGTGGGAAAGGGCACAATAAATTTGAGTGTCCCACTAGACTTAGGAAAGAGGAAAAAAGTTGCCATGCCAGCTACCCTAAGCGATAGTGAGGATGAGAATGGAGATGAAAGTATGATCTGAAAAGCTTTTAGAAAGTTGTTTATCGAGACCATGGAAACAAAAGGGTCAAATAGGATCTTAGGTCTTCGAATTTATGAGTTGAACGAAGATAATGATGAGCTAAAAAGGTAAAAATATGACTTGACCAACACGGTGTCTAGTCTTACGACACGTGTATCCCATCTCGAAGATGATCTCGAACAAGCACGGGAGGTCCAAGTCTCATTAGAGAACACATCTGAGAAGGTTGATAAGATGGTTCCCTATCCTGTTTTAAATGATGGTGAGTATGTCAGAACAGTTCATGACGATGCATTCACTACTTTTAATGCGCCCGAGCCTATCTCCACTTTGGTGAGTGCGTCTCATGGGTGTCCGTCTAGGAAAGCTCATCCCAAAATTCTTGATAAATTAATTCCTAGACTGGTTTATGTTTGCTCCCTCTGCAAGAAGTGAGGACATCTTAGGGATTTTTGTTCTAAGTTGGGGTTTGTGCCATATCATACCACTTCACATGTTCACGCACATGCACCCACTCATGATACTTTGCTTGCACATAATGATAGAGAGTTTGCTCATATTCGCGAACAAGTGAAGATTTTGGTCAAGACTACACATGATCTAATGGAGTTGGTTCAAAAGATGTCACCATCTTTGGAATACTCCACCGCTCTTCCCGATTGAGGTCTTGACATGGTTGCCAGCATAGGTTGATTTACATGATGTTTCTTTTGCCTATTGCTAGCATGTACCATTAGCTTTTTTTTTTGTTTTTATTTTTTTAAAAAATCCAAAAAGATTTTCTTTTTATAAAAATTTTAGAAAAGCACAAATAGAATTTTGTATTTTGTTTACACCTTTTATGGATGAGCATTTAAGATAATCGAGCCACATCTTTCACTTTCACATTTTTCGCGTGACTGTTTGATAGTGATTTGAGATGCTACATCATTACATCCACGTGATTTACATTGTTTGGAGTCTTTGAGATGTGATTAGTGGTATATTTCTACATGTTTGGCTCCTTATATCCTTTATTGCACACATGCACGGTTTTATTCGATTATTGTACTTGTCTATCACATGTTGGCTTGAGTGTTTCCATCTCAATTCTGTCTATACAACAAACCATATGCGATAAAACTTGACAAGATTGGAATGCATGTAAAAATCGTTTGGTGAGATTGTGTGGTATTTTTAAACGGGGAAGGGCTGTGAAAGGTTCTCATTTGACCTTTGCGAAGACTAATCTACCGTTAAATCGGACCTAAAAAATTGAGGAATTTTTGTTATCCGGGGTCCAAAGAGGTTAAAAGAGCCCGAAAAAATTCAAAGGCAATAAAAAGCAGTTCATGCCAAATATGGGCCATTAGGTTTCACTATCAATTCTCCAATGTTTGAGAATTTAGATCACCTTTATTCAAAATATAAATCTGGGAGAGTTTAGTTGGAGAATTTAAACGGGTTTGCACTTCCTTGAAAGTCCTGAAAAAACATTAAATAGTTTTGGGCGTTATTGGTGTGGAAATCACTTTGAGCTTTGATTTTCTAATTTGATTGAGTCAATTTATTATAATTCCATTTTTTTCACCTAAGGAAGATGTTGAGTTCATTCATTAGGAGTATCCGTTATTCATCGTGCATATATGTTATGTTTGTATGCATTGATTTTCACAAAAATAGTCCATTTATTACCTTGTGGCATTTTCCATATTTGTGCTTCTCATATCTGTCAATTTGGGGACATCATAAAAGGGGGGAGAATGAATTATGGGGGGAGAATTTTGTTAATTTATCAATGATTTTCTTAAGCTTAATTCATCTTTGATTTTTTCATATCATTATATTTCAAACTATTGCGTGTCATGGGTATCTGCTTTATCTCAAGTGTGTAGGTACAAAATTGATGATTATTGGATTGCACACCCTGATGAGAAAATCTTTGAGAATTTCTGAAGAGCTGAAGATTTGAAGATGTTGAAGTTTGAGTGTCAACATGTCATTTAGTATTCTCAGTTTGAAGGTTTAATGGGGATATTATCTTGTTTGTCATTTTCTTTATGGAGATTGCATAATTCGGAGTTTTTTATGTATGTATCGGCACAGACATAGGGGGAGATTTGTAAGGACATAATTTTATAAATGTCCGGGATAGAATCTAGAATTTTCTATTTATCCTAGATCACAGTATGTATGTCTGATATTGCTACATTCGGCACGTCAATACGATCATCCACGACGACCTTGATCCGAATTCATGCATTAACCATCTTCGCATGTGTATCATGCTACATGTGACGTGTATCTCAACCGTTCCCACTACTCCACTTCGCGATATTAGTAAAATGATTTATTGGAGTTGTTTATATTTGCATAAATATTTGGGAATTTTTTCAGAAAATATTTTTCGAAGTCTGATTTGTTTTAAACAAAAAGCAAAAATTTTTCTAAGTGTAAAAGCGGACTTACCTCGGTCGACGAGCTCATTCAAACGACATCGCTATGTCGTTCGAGTGACATGAGCATGTCGCGCGAACTCGTTCGAACGACATATCTCTGTCGTTCCAGCGACATGAGGATGTCGCGCGATCTCGTTCGAGCGACGCCATCGCCTTGATTTTTGTATTAATATCTTGGTACATTTTACACATTTTCCAAGTCTTTTTTCGCACACGATTTCTACATTTTACAACCCAGAAAAACAGACTTCATGTTTTAAGTTTTCATGCCTTCTTTATTCACATAACCACTCCCATATGTGTATGTGAATCTTTAAAACTTCAAGAGGATCATTTGTACTTATCTGGATTAACTTGTGGAGAAGCCATTTCTTTTCCATTGCTGCCCATCTAGAGTTCTTGCGGGAGTTTCAGTCGACGACAACAGAACCGACGCCTGAGGGTATTTCGTATGTCACTCTTATTTTCATTGTAATCCGTGTTAACCGTTCTTTACAAATTATAATGAAAATAAAAGTTTTACCCTTTTGGGGGATTTTTCCTCATTTGTGTGTTTGTTTGTGATTGAATGTTCTTGCATGATCATATTGTCTTCAATCACACCTAGATACATGTTTTAGGATTTAATTGAAAAACTGAGTTTAATTAAATAATTTCTTTGTGTGAACAAAAGCGCACTATTCATAGATGTTTAAATCCCTTCTTGAATAACGATTGTAAGGTTTTAATGTTATATTTACATTAGAAATCATCATAATGCATGTAGAAGTGGTTAGGGACAACTGGTTTCAAGTTTGGTGGAGAAACGTGAAAGTTATGTGGGAATTTTTGGTGAAAAATCCAAGTTCTCAAGGAAGAAGACGAACCTTTAGAACGTCGGACCGGTTCGGTCCAGAAAAATGTAAATTTCCCTTTTGACCCTAGGGCCCCTAAATCGTTTTCGAGAAAGATTTTGGGACATTGTTAAAATATAATGAGGGATTTAATATATTGCAATGGGCCTAGGTCTGACGGGTTGTGACTTAGCCTTATTGAGAGGATTAAGGCAAGGATTATATGGGATAAAATTACGTTGTAATTTATCGGAGAGAAAGATAACGAATTATGGAAATTTCAAATGAATTAATAAGTAAACCAGTGGGGTAAATATTTAGTTAACTACTGAAAATAATGAAGGGGCAACTAGGACCCTTAGAGTTGTGCGAATACTTGAATAAATACGATAGTAAGGTAAATCGTAAAGTAGTATGTATGGTGAGTATTCGAGAGAAATATATTACGTACAAGCATGAATAATTAGGTTGTGTGTATACATACTTATTTAATCATATGTGGAGTGAATACCTATTATGTACTTGATGAATATGTTTGATAAGACATTCCGAATCAAGTTCGATGAAACATTTCGAACCAAGTTTGATGAGACATTCGAACCATGTTCGATGAGACATTTCGAACCAAGTTCGATGAGGCATTCCGAAACAAGTTCAATGAGGCATTATGAACAAAGTTCGAGGGGACATTCCGAACTAATAGTCCTTAATGTGTGATACGGGGACATTATAATATAGTATGCACTTATAGTATATATTGTGTGTAAAATATATACCGCATGAATAATCTTACTTATGTGTGATAGTAAGAAGACTAGATGGTGTATGTCTAAACGTGAATGATCTTACTCATGTGTGATAGTAAGAAGATTACATAATGTGTATATAAACAAAGATTATTCTACTTATGTGTGATAGTAGTGAGACGAGATTGTATGTATCTAAAGAACGATTGGAAGAGAGATAGTGAGTATCTAAAATAAAGCTTAAGTAGAGAAAGTTAAATGGTAAAGGTTGAGCAATAACATACGTGAAATGCTAACTTCGGTTTAATAATAACATAAGCGAGATGTTAATTATATAGGGTATTCGGTAGCATACTGTATGAGCGGTGCAGGTAAGTTAAGAAGAATCTTAACTAAGGATTTAATTGTGACTAGGGGTTTTCGATAGCGTACTGTATGGGCGATACGGGTGAGCTAGACTAATTTGAGGCTTATTAGGTACTTGAGACCTAGTTAGTTTGGGTAGTATGACTAGGTATAACGTTAGGTGCGCACTATAGTTGAGAGGTGAGGAACTCAAGAGAGTGTTCGCAGCCTAACATGTGTATCTAATAACTGGTTATTTAAATTGAAATTTAAACTTGCTAAATATTTTTAAATGATTTTTACTTGGGCTCTGACCCGTACTTGCAAAATATTTTTCAAAACCTTTTAGGTGTCAGGCCATAGAGACGCAGAGCAGGATGATCTGTTCTAGGGATGCGTAACTGCAGCACTTGTGGATGCTTGCAGGATTTGGACTTAGTCGCTTCCGCTATTTCATTTCTAATGTAGGGTGCAGTTCAGTATTTCATTCGAGCGTGTCGCCCTCAGTTATTTCATTTCAGTTAGACGTTATATCCAGATTTTTATGTTGGACTTTTTTATTGTATATTTGTGAACCGGTTGTTTATTCGGTATTGTTTTATTTTAATTATTGCTCTGTTTGTTTATTCAGATTAGTTATTAATGCTTGGATGGTTTAGTTATATGTTTCATCGTGTTGCTTTTGTTTAAATAAAAAGATAAAATTTGGTATCGGTTCTTTGAATACTAGGTGATTAGTAAAGTTTAAAAACAATTCGACAGTGATACTAAGACTGAACCAAATGGGAACCTTGTTTTAATTAAATAAAGGCCTGATCACCCAGTATTTAATTAGGTGGGGTATCACAGATGGTATCAGAGCATCAGGTTTTAGTTTCCTTAGGATCTGTTCAGCTTTTCATATTTCAACTTTGCGTTCTTTGATATAGAACCTTATTGTAGGGTTGTTGTATTCTCCTAAGTATTGTGATTTAAATTCTCTTGCTATTAAGTATAGTTGATATGATTTATATACGAATTTGGTCGGGCTTCGTACATCGAACATTATAGGACGACCAATAAGGGTCGTTAGAAGGGACTGTAGGAGGTGAGGAGACTCAGAAGACATAGAGTATTTTGGGAATGGTGATCGCGATGGAAGTCACCATGATTATTGTCCAGGAAAGGTGACAATAGGATAATCCCTCGGGGACAGTAGTTTCCCCAACCACTATCATAGATAATGATGGTGCAATTTCAAACTCACCCAGTGTTGTCGGCAAGGGGTGGGGAAAGATGGAAGGACTCTTTCGAGGAGCCGTCTATAAAGATTAGGTAAGATAAGAAGTGTGATAGGCCAATGGAAGGAGATAATCCAACGAAAAATGTTTAAGGCGAGGTGCAGTGACACCCATGATTTAAAAATTACGAGCAAATTTTTTTAGATCATAGGAGTTGTATAAAGTGATGAGGGTCAGTTACCTCACATAAGAAGTATATGGAAGTAAATGATATGGGTGGCAATTCGGGTTAGTCATGTTATTTTCGGGTCGCATCAATTTTTATTTGAGTATAAGTTTTGGGTGCTCTTAAATTTATACAAGCTAATCGTGTCATGTTCGGGTCATGTTCGGGTTATTACCATAAACGGGTTATCGTGTCAAAAATTGTCAGCCCTAGTAAATGAGGAATTTGAGTGCATTTTAATCGTGAGATTTTCCATATATTATTCGGATAGAGATGCGAATGGAGTTTCAAAGCTTATTACAAGTGAGCGAAATAGAGACCAATTGTGAGAGAGGAGCTGACTTGCTTAGTGAACTTCGTACCCAAGAAAGGGAATATTAAGAAAATAAAGGGGTCCGTTAGTTGATAATAAACTCGCGAATAGAATACATAAGCGTGGATGGGAAATTCGACTAGGATAATTAGTGTCGATATAATCAAGGTTATACGGTTACAAGTTTACATCAACGCTTCCATGATAAGGGAGCTAAAGGGTTGGAGAATCTAGCCAAAGAGGAGTATTGGATCTAACGGTGTTTAGAAAATCACCATAGGAGGGTATAACCAGTAGGGGACCCATTTAAATGATTCATATAGATTGATGTCCTATAAAGAGACGGTGGAATCAATTAGGGTCGTCAAGGCCAATAACGCGTTCCAATGGGCCAGCAGATCCAAAGGGACAATGGGGGTAGCAATCAGTACAAGACTACCAAGTTCAAGTAAAGGACACCCCGACGTGGCCAGTGGGGTCATAAATATGGAGAAAAAGATAGCAAGGTGTCCTATGCATAGAGTGTGGGCCCACTTATCTTGAATGTGTCCACAAAGAGAAAGTGAGACCAGTAAGACTGAGAAAGTAGATGGGAATGATTCCAGTGGGGCACAACAACTGCTAGAGGAGTGATATTTCAGCAGAGGAATCAGACTAGGAGAATTAGGCCTACAGATTAGCAAATGGAGAATAGTGGGTTCAAGATGGACCAGTAAGGTCCTTAGTAGCAGTAACATCCCGTTACTCAGTGTCGTTAGGTCCAAGGGAATAATGGGAGAGGCCAGTAGGGCCTTGACTAGGGGTAGGGGAGTTCTCTGGAAATTATCTCAATGTGGAGAGATGGGACACGGGAAGAAGAATTTCCCGAAGTGAGGTATGGGAAACTACAGGATAAGATCCTGGATATATAAACAATCGTGGGTCAGTCTCGACATTAGAGTTACGATCGGGGACCCGATGATCGGGCGAGGCAGATGACATAGAGAGATGTCTCCTATGTGGAGAGTAAGAACACGTGTGTAGATCTTGTCTGCAGTAAATTATGGGGGCAGGAACGGGATGCCCGGTAGGGGCAACAATGATAAAAGGTTTTTGGTTCGGTTGGGACAAGGGTGCTATTTCCAGGAACCATTTGAACCTCCAGGGCTATTGGCAATTGAAAGTATGATTTTTATCTTGGGGTGATTAGGATCTGTTTTGTGTGACAAGAGCGAGTCACAGAAGTTAGTTAATACTAAATTCGCATGTGAAACGGGATTAGTAGAGATGTCGTTTAGTAGAGATGTCGTTAATATTAATATAGTGTATATATATTTGTCGTCGAGTAAATGGGCTCTCATTAGTTCCATCTGCAGGGGAGCAAGTGTGGACACTAAGAGGATGTCTTATATTATGTGATAGGTTTACTCCTTTTGAGGGTTATGAAAGGGAGCATATAATTATCTTGTTAGTGACTGAATACCGAGGGTTAGAGTAGTAGTAGACTGTAGGGTAAGACTGTTGTACTCGCTATGCCAGGGTGAGATATTTTGTTTCGTGAGGCATCATCTGAAAGAGGGTCAAGCCTGCATCTAGTGTAATTTTCTCATAGACTTCAGTAAGTATGGTTGCCATGTTACGTTTTATCCCAGTTAATGGGGACTTACACTAATATGATTCGAGGTATTTTGGGTTTACTATCGAGCATAGAGATTTAACTCATTGTGGTTTGCGCACTGAGAACTTAGTGGTAGCGGAAGCACCATATTATGGGACGCTTCGAGAGACATGGGCATAAAAGATTTGATGTATTTGTCGAGAGACAGGATTCGTGAGATCTTAGTTATGTGTTTTGGAACCCGTGAATTTCGTTGATAATGCTAGGGAATAATGCATTGAGAAAGTTATTTGAACTTAGTTGAGACGTTGATGGATGCTAATGCATCGGGCTGAAATGTTAAATTATTGAACGTGTAGAGAAAACACCTTAGCTAAGAGTTAATAAAAATGTAGGGTCAGTGGACGTATATATATGATATTAAGTTGCATAATAGACGTATAAGAGTATGTTGGTATTATTACTTGTAATCCCGGTGAGTAAGGACGTGTACTAATGTGATTCAGGGTAGACTGGCTTAATATCGAGCAGAGAGATACAGCTCGTGATTTATTCGCGTTGAGAAACTAGTGATAATAAGAGTGTCGTGATGTCTTGTGTAGCATGTGATTGGAAGAATATACTCTTATGTCACGTACTATGAACTGAGGGTTTAACGAATCTCGGCAACCGACAATATTAGGTAATAGTGTATCGAGGGGGTTCCTTATTTGGATTTCGCTTTGCAAGGCATCTCATGCATAAAACTTAGCGCAATGTTATAAGTGGGGAGGTGTTTGGACATTAGGACATGGGTTTGGTACCTTGGGTATTGTTAGTTTATACAGTTATATCTGAGGGATAATAACTATGTTATATTTGAGGCTAGTAGAGCCACGTAACGTTGGTGCAGTTATGCATGGGTATAGGGTGTATGAGCGCCCTGAGTAGTTAAATTATTTTAATATTATCCGCAGTTAGGGGATAGTAAAAAAGTATGTAGTGGTCTTATAAATGGATGATTTAGGTAGCGTAGAAACATTGGAGTACTAGACTTACCCGAATTTCGAGGACAAAATTCCTTTGTAAGGGGGGAAGTATGTAACACCCCGTACTTTTGGAGAATATGAAAATAAATTAAATTGGTGATTTAGGAATTTATTTAATTAGGAGAAATTATTTAATTGGGAGATTTAGATTTAATTAATTTAGTTTAAGCTTCACGCGTGTCGTGTTTTGAGGTGGAAATAAGATGATTTTATAAAGTGACTCGAATGGTCATTTTGAGGTCACGGATGGTTCCAAAAGGGTCAAAATAGTCGAAAAGTGTATCTCGGAATATAGTTTGGGACCCAGGGTGATTTTGGACCAATCCGACACCGTTCAAGGGCATTTCAGTCATTCGGGAGTTTGAGGTATAGAGAACTTCGAAAATTGCAAGTTTATATCTTCCCATTAGAGAGAGGGGCTAGGGTTAACACAAAGCAAAGGGAAGAGAGGCCATAGGAGAGGAAGAAGAGGGGAGAACAAAGCTTCCTACACCGTTTTTCAATCCGAACGCGACGGAATCGAGATCGGAGTGAGGGGAGAACCACCACACCATCATCCCGATGAATTTCAGACCTGTTATTGAGAGGCAAGTATTTAAATGGCAACTTATTTTAAACATGTGGTACTAACCATGTAGAATAGGGTTTGATTTCATGTTCTTGGAAAAATTAATATGTTTTTGGGTGGGTTTAATTCATGAATTGAGATAGGAATGCATGTAGAGATATTCCTTTATGTTTATGACACGAAATCGGAGGGTTTATTATGATTGAGACAAATTAAATTTGGGTTTCTTAATGTATAATTGTGGAGGAACATAAAACCTAGGGTTTTGTGGATTAGATGTTTAAATCCCTTTTTGAATAAAGATTATAAGGTTTTGATCTTATATTTAGGTTAGAAACCATCCTAATGCATGTAGAAGTGGTTAGGGACAATTGGTTTCACGTTTGATAGAGAAACGTGAAAGTTATGTGGGAATTTATTGTTAAAAATGCAAGTTCGTAAGGAAGAAGACGAACCTGCAAAACGTCGGACCGGTTCGGTCCGAAAAAATGTAAATTTCCTTTTTAACCTTAGAGCCCCTAAATCATTTTCGGGAAAACTTTTGGGACATTGTTAAAATATAATGAGGGGTTATTATATTACAGTGGTCCTAGGTCTGACGGGTTGTGACTTAGCCTTATTGATAGGATCAAGGCATGGATTATATGGGATAAAATTACGTCGTAATTTAATGGAGAGAAAGATAACGAATTGGGAAATTTCAAATGAATTAATAAGTAAACCAGTGGGGTAAATATTGAGTAAACTACTGAAAATAATGAAGGGGTAACTAGGACCCTTATAGTTGTGTGAATACTCGAA
This sequence comes from Sambucus nigra, assembly GCA_949130495.1. Lineage (NCBI taxonomy): Eukaryota > Viridiplantae > Streptophyta > Magnoliopsida > Dipsacales > Adoxaceae > Sambucus > Sambucus nigra. Next base: position 194,228,011 of record OX422223.1, read on the forward strand.
TAAATATGATAGTGAGGTAAATCTTAAAGTAGTATGTACGATGAGTATTCGAGAGAAATATACTGCGTAAGAGCATGAATAATTAGGTTGTGTGTATACCTACTGATTTAATCATAGGTGGAGTGAATACCTATTATGTACTTGATGAATATGTTCGATGAGACATTTCGAACCAAGTTCGATGAGGCATTCCAAACCATGTTCGATGAGACATTCCGAACCAAGTTTTAGGCGACGTTTCGAACTAATAGTCCTTAATGTGTGATACGGGGACTGATAAACTGGGTTTCGCCTCGGTTCGCGTCACCGACGCCCGTCGTTTGTTATATTTGGCTCACCAACTCTATACAAAAACCTAAACTATGACTACACTCTTTTAAGGGAGTACAGCGGTCAGTCCGGGTATCGAATCCACAAAGACAAGTTGCTAGAATTTAATTGGTTTAATATTCCTAAAATAAATGTGTAAAAGGTATTTTTCTAACTAAAAAGAAAAGACAACAAAAGGAAAAGATTAAACTAGGCGAGTGTATTTAAACTAAATTAACAAAGAGAATAAAAACTAAAGGTTGCGTCGAATATCCCTCACCCCGAGTAAATTAGTATAAAATGGTTACATGGGTCGACGAGATATTAAGATTGCATCACGTTTCGTCAATTACTTAAATCAGGAGTTGTCACACCACTAAATTTGCATAAAAAACTAATAAGATTTTGGCATCAACAAATACCTCGAAAATTATGCACGTCAGGTCATAAATACGGGGCATACATGATATACCCCGTTAAATCTCCTAGGCATAATAGCTAAGACAATACACTCGAAATAAATACGTAAACTCCATAAACAAAGCAAAGCAACACGTCAACCCTAGGTGAGTTCAATCCGACACAACCTGATTTAAATTAGCCCCTAAGCCTATTAAATGACATTAAATAAATTAACTAATTAATTAAAGAAACTAATTAAATCTAACAACTAAAATTATCTAGGCATGGAAATATTTAACTAAGCATGGAAATAAATGGACAAAGATAAGAAAAGTAGGCAAAAGTGACAATGAATAGTAAAGCTTACATTAATGGTGGATCTTACACAACAAAAATGAGGAGAGGGAAAACTCCAACAAAATAATCCACAAATGAGCTCTCCAACCCTGGGTCTAAACTAATTACAAGATATCTCTAAAAATAAACAAAGATGTTCTATTTATACTAAGTTGCCAAAAAGAAATAAAGAAAAAGAGAAAAGAAAAGGGACTTTAAATTACAAATAAAATAAATGAAAAAAATACAAAAAAAAAGGAAATGAAAGCTACAACAAATCGGACCAAAATACAGAGTACTGGTTGACCGGGAGTAGTGACCGGTCGACCGCAAAAAGGGGTAAGGGCACACTGTCTCCAACCCTAAGCAAAAATGAATTTACCGGTCGATCGCACCGGCTGAGCCAGTCGACCGCATGAATAGTGGCAGCCCACCACATCCATTTGTGTCTGCGTGTAATGGCCAAAAAACCAATTGGAAACTAGCAAAGATAAAGCTCCATGTGTGTATTGTGACACTCCAAACATAGAACCCGAGACCAAAGCTCCTTCAAAAATGAGATACCTACCACTTCCATGTCAAAAAATGGCAACCACCTCCATGGAAGCGAAAGCTTGGAAATGCTCGAAATGGGTACTTCAAGAACTCATAAACTAGAGTCAACCGGCCCATACACGCGTGTGGACAATAATCAAGCTTCAATTTCGGACGAAAGGCTCGAATTTCGAATGAAACCAAAACCCGAGCAAAACTCGAGCATGGAACCAAAATCGCCATCTCCATTTGCTGAAAAAACGTATTAGGGACATAAAGGGAATTAAAGGATTTGTTATTAAAAGAGAAAAGGGACGTGGAGGTCATTTATGAAATTGTTAATGAATCTCTTATAATTCTTTTCGATTAAAGGTCCGTCTTTCTTTCGTTCGGACTCTAATTCGAGCACCGTTCATGGCCATGTGAATCTTGGCCCGAGGGCTACAACTTTCTTGAAGACTTTGGGCAAAAATCTCGAAGTGTAAAATTACCGAAATGCCCCCGAACGTGCGAATCGCGACGGAGCTTAACCAGAATGCGCTCAAACTTCATACTAAGCACCGTAACACCTATAAAAGCTCAATAATACCTCAAATAACATGTTAGCATATAAATTAGAGTTTTTCTAGTTATCGAGCATAATTATAGCAATTACGATACCCGAGGGGGCTAAAATGCCCAAGTTAAAAGGGTATTTAAATGCAATATTCGATACGAATTAGGGACATTATAGTATAGTATGCACTTATAGTATATATTATGTGTAAAATATATACCGCATGAATAATCTTGCTTATGTGTGATAGTAAGAAGACTAGATGGTGTATATCTAAACGTGAATAATCTTACTTATGTGTGATAGTAAGAAGACTAGATAGTGTGTATCTAAACGAAGATTAATCTAGTTATGTGTGATACTAGTGAGACAAGATTGTATGTATCTAAAGAACGATTGAATCTACTAAGGTGTGAATAGTAGGAAGGGAGATAGTGAGTATCTAAAATAAAGTTTGAGTAGAGAAGCTTAAATGGTAAAGCTTGAGCAATAACATATGTGAAATGGTAACTTGGGTTTAATAATAACATAAGCAAGATGTTAATTATATATGGTATTCGATAGTGTACTGTATGGGCGGTACAGGTAAGTTAAGGAGAATCTTAACTAAGATTTAATGGTGACTAAGGGTTTTCGGTAGCGTACTGTATGGGCGGTACAGGTAAGTTAAGGAGAATCTTAACTAAGATTTAATGGTGACTAAGGGTTTTCGGTAGCGTACTGTACGGGTGAGATAGACTAATTTAAGGCTTATTAGGTACTTGAGACCTAGTTAGTTTGGTTAGGTATGAATAAGTGGGATATTAGGTGCACACTATAGATGAGAGGTGAGGAACTCAAGCCAGTGTTCACAGCCCAACACGTGTATTTAATAACTGGTTATTTAAATCGAAATTTAAATGCTTGCTAAATATTTTCAAATGATTTTTACTTGGGCTCTGACTCGTACTTGAAAAACTTTGTCCAAAACATTTTAGGTGTCCAGCCATATGGAAGGCAAGCAGTATTATCTATTCCAGGGATGCGTAGCTGCAGAACTTGTGGATGCTTGTAGGATTTGGACTTAGTCGCTTTCGTTATTTCATTCCTAGTGTAGGGTACAGTTCAGTATTTCATCTGGGTGTGTCGCCCTCAGTTATTTCATTGGGGTTTGACGTTATAGCCATATTTTTATGTTGGACTTCTATATTGTATATTTGTGAACCAATGGTTTATTCATTATTGTTTTATTTCAATTATTTCTCTGATGGTTTGTTCAGATTAGTTATTAATGCTTGGATAGTTTAGTTGTTATATGTTTAAGCATGTTGCTTTTGTTTAAATAAAAAGATAAATTTGACATCGGCTCTTTGTTTTAAGTTAATAAAGGCCTGATCATCTGGTATTTAATTAGGCGGGGTGTCACAAAAACTAGGGAGGATTCCTTAAACAAGGGATAGGATAAGGCCATCTCTTGCTACTTTGGCCCAGATAGCTTACGCCAAGAAAAAATTCTTCAAGGAAGGTCGGTCGGCTGCTTTGAAGGAAGTTGGCACAGCTGAAGACTCAGAGTTATTTCTGAGGTATAATCCAGCCCCCCCCCCCCCCCCATTTTAGATGATGATATTAATGATGAGGCAGGTTCAGAGGAATCTTCTATGGCTATTGAGTCCGTTGTTCCTCCAGCCGAGCAAGATAAAGCCCTGTTGACTCAGCCTCCCCTCCTGCCGACCAAGATACAAACCCCGAAGCTGATAAGGATAAGAAGAAGGTGTAGACTTGTTCGACTTTTTTATCTTTGTATTTTACACCTTTATTTTGTTCTTTCTTTCGGTCTTATTCTGATGTACTTATAAAGTTGTTATTTATCAATAAAAAACTTCTTCTTCAATTACTTTCCACTTTGCTATTATTTTATTTCCTTCTATTGTTGATCAAGCGTTATTTTATCTTTTTATTTTATTGCCAAGATGGAACAAATTGCCTCCACTGACTCTGACCTGCTCAAATGCTGCAACGATCTGTTCAAAGCTGGCCACTTGGATTTGATAGATGAAGAATTAATAGATTTGGTCGATATAAACGCTTGTGATCGGGAAAAGGATGCATACACATATCTAAAATATCTTCTTGATCGGGGTGTAGCCAACAATGTTGCATATTATCAAATGATTGAAGACTTGTAAGCAAACCATAATGAAGTTAAAGCTCTACTTCATGATGACTACGAAGCCAAGTATAAGGCATTGAGTGAAGGTTGTGATTTTGAGGAGAAACTAGAAAAGTATGCTTCTACCTACAGAAAAAAGGAATTCTTGTTAAACAGAGAAGTAGATGAAGCCAGAGAAATTGTTAAGCTCCTAGAAGAAGAGAACAATAGACTCCGGAATGAGCTTGATACTTTGAAGAAATATTCTTCCACAGATGTTGATGAAAGGGGCTTCCTTTTTGGAGAACGAGATGTGACATCCCGACTAATTAAATATCGGGTAGCTACTCCTTTATTTAAATTAATACAAAATGTCAAGTTGGTTCAGTTCATAGCATCACTGTCGAAAACATTTAATGAATTACTAACCACCTAATATTTAAAATGGTGAAGTGTCAAGTTATAAAGTTTTATTAATCCAACAACAAAATAATCCAAATCAACGTCCAACCATCACATGAACAATCTCATAAGGTAATCAACAGAATGAAAAACCTGAAGTCGGGAGTAAACACTCCTATAAAGTAGCAATGTAAATAAATCCAATACAAATGTCTGAATGAAGTAAATAAATACCAAGACCAAAATAACTGAAAGTTTAAAACTATAGTCACTGAAAAGAATGGGCAACGGGCCCTAACTGGAATAAATGACTCCCAACGGAGGCAAAGATAGGTGTGGAGGCGTCTAGTAACGAGATCCTGTAACTTTCACAGCAACTACAGCACGTCAATGGAATGGAACTCCTAAGCTTGGCGTCCCTATGGCTGAGCACCTAAAATGTTTTACAAGCAAAATAGACTTGGAAGCAAACGGGTCAGAGCCCGAGGTGAAAACAGTTTAAAAAAAGATAGCAAGCATTTAATAGCATTAAACAGTAAATATTATATACATGTTAGTTACGTGCTCTCACATAAGTTCCTCACCCCTCAACTAATGTGCACGCCTAACGTATACCCTTAACCCATCCTAGTTATGCCGCTAACTAACTAGTTTGTACCACTTACTGTCTTCACATTATAATATAGAGGTCTATTCGTATCATTCTCATATATACTGCGTATAACTCACCATTACATTAATTAGATTATTACATCAATTACGATATGAATTATCACATTTTTAATCCCATTCAAATATCTCAATTATTCGCATTCACAAATTTAACAGTGAGCCAGTTACAAGTACAAGTATATAATTCTCATCTCATATATACAATATAGCACCCCTAGGCTAAGCTGCGATGCACGCATACTCTGTTATCGAATCCCGGTACATCACGTATATAAGGACTACGCATTTCGAATCGCTCAGGAACCGTTTTAATAAATAAAATCACACATATCGGAGGCGAACATAGTTCACATACCCATAGGTCACGCACATACCTACGCTCCCATGGTCAGCTGACTTATTAACTCACAAATAAGTCATTCACAGCCCTATGTCCTTAAGGTACCAATCTTAATCCCCCCGTAGGCACACAAAGATCAGATGGTCCTGTTTCAAAAGCCAACCTCACATGATAGCAAGTATGGTAGGTATGTCATACACACAATAGTCCATATACTAAGCATTCACACAACTTAGGTAATTATTATATTATTAAAGGTATATTTTTAGCCTTATACCATCAGCCTTATTCGTACACTGATATCATCCCGACTCATACATAATATGTTTTGTCGTTAAATCTCACGTCGTATAGTTTTGAGTGCTTAAACCTATCCCGAAAAGGTTACTAAGTCTCCTACGTATCCCACATGTCAATTCAGTACTTCGAGGCCCATATTTCTGTCTCTAATCCTAACTTATCACTTATACAAATTTGCATCATGTTCTCGTAACTTATAATAGTAATTTACTCATCGGACACTCGCAAGTTCAACACTATGTTCCAAACCAATTCTAATATGTTTCGGGCTTCAATTACATCTCTACTGGTCTCCCTAAAGTTCTAATGTATTCACATAGTCCCCACCTACAACTTTCAATGGCCTAAATCGCTTAAATCCAAAGAGGGGGAAATATCACATTTTCTGGGGAGGTCGATCGATCGACTCAAGAATGTCGATCGATTGAGCCCAGTCGATCGATCGACCTATGAATGTCGATCGATCGATCAAGCAGGTGCAGGTCTCGGATTTCTGCATTTTCAGTCCTAATTTTGTCCCAATTCTTCATTACAAGTTGTTAAATTCTAAAGTAAACATATTGGGTAATCATACAAACTAAATACATGATTCTTAACGTTCCAGAATTCTTAAATCATCATCAATTATACTATTCTTGGATCAAATCTTCCTACTATCATGAAAACCCTATTTTTTTCTATTTTCTTCAAGAATCATCATACATCTCCTCATAAATTTGCAATTAGCTATGCATGGGTTATAATTTCGTTAGTGACATACTTACAGAATGAAAACGACATATAAATCATACCCCGAATTAAGGTTTCATCTCCAAATTTCATGAGTTTCAACATTTACATGAATTATCAAATCCTAAACTATCATGGATAGATTATTTGCTGAATCTTAATGAATTAAATCACTTGCCTGGAAATTCGATGTTCTGATCCTTTGATGATGATAAATGTTGGTTCTCTTTCTCTTTCTGGTCACAAATCCGGCGATAGTGGAGGTGTGTGGTGGTTATGGCCTTGGAAAATTCCTTGGAACTTCTCCTCTCTTCTCACGTTGCCCACTACTTGGTTTTGACAGATAATGGCCTTAAGGTTGGCTGATAAACAAAACCTAATTTTCGTAGGTCATTATTCATCAAAATTTTAAATGACTAAAATACCCTCCCGGGTTACTGATTTGGCCTAAAAATGCCCTGGGACCCAAACTAAACCCCCAGCTAGTGTTTTCTGACTATCTCGACCCTTCCAGACACGTTGGCGCACTCGAAATGACCACACGGATGATAAAAATATAATTTTCTTTTAAATCCATTTAAAATAATCCCTGACGCGACTGACACGCGCGTCCCAACTTAATTTTCGAATTGTCATATTTATAACTCGCGACAATATTAATAAATTTAATAATCATATATTACCATATTCACTTAGTAATTTTCAACATTATTATCATAATTAAATACCAACTCTCATCTCATTACTATTTAAATCCGAATTAATTTCCAAATAATTATCCCATCTAATTTAATTAATCCTATTAAATAAAATCAATAAAATTACGGGGTATTACATACTTCCCCCCGAATAACAGAATTTTGTCCCGAAATTCAGAAATAAAATATACCTGGCAAAAATAACTCTGGATAACGCTCGCGCATCTCATCCTCGCGCTCCCAGGTAGACTCCTCGGCATTATGATGTCGCCACTGAACACGCACTAACGGTACTATCTTCGACCTCAATTTCCTCTCACTATGGTCTAGGATAGCAACCGATCCACAATCATCCATATGGAATCTTCACCCTTCTGCGATGTAGGCAATCCCGTGGGGATGTCAATGGAAATACTTTCCCATTTCCACATAGGGACCTCTAATGGCTGTAGAAGTCTTGCCGATCTCTGATGGTCCACCTTTACTAGCTGACAAGTTTTATATTTCGAAATGAACTCGGTAATATTCCTCTTCATCCCGCTCCACCAGTATTATCATCTCATATCCTGGTACATCTTATCCCCACCAGGATGTACCGTGAATCACGAACCGTGCAACTCTGCCATCACCTCGTGTCGCAAGCCTTCGCCCTCAGGAAAAAATAATCTCCCATTAATGCGTAAGCCCCCATCTTAACTAATGGTATAAGACTCGGCCCCCTCAGCTAGTAATCGTACTATTTGCTCTTGACAGAACGGTTCTATTGGCTGGGCCTGTATCACTCTCATAATGATCTGGGGCATAACTGTCATCACGGACATAAATGATCGAGCCACTGTGTACAGGTGTCCCAACTCCTTTCACTTCGCTTTCCACACCTCGGACACCTCACCTACTGGCCTACGGCTCAACGCGTCTGCTACCACATTTGCCTTCCCTGGGTGGTATTGTGTATCAAACTGATAATCCTTCACAAACTCGAGCCACCGACGTTGACGCATATTCAGATCTTTCTGTGTGAAGAGGTACTATAGGGATTTATGGTCTGTGGACAAATGAAACTTCTCCCCCATAAGTAATTTCTCCAAACCCGCAAAGCAAACACGACCGCTGATAGCTCTAGGTCATGGGTGGGGTAATTCTTTTCGTGAGGGTTAAGCTTGCGAGAGGCAAAAGCTATAACTTGCTCCTCCTGCTAAAGTACTCCATCGAGTTCATGTAAGGAGGCATCAGTATACACCAGGTACTCCACTCCCGGCCTGGACAAAGAAAGAATTGGTGCCGAAGTCAGCTTATCTTTCCACTCATCAAAAGCCAATTGGCAAGCGTCATCCCATACATACGGTATTCCCTTGCGAGTCAGATTCATCAACGGGCCCGCTATCTTCGAAAAGCCTCGAATGAACCACTTAAAATACTCGTCTAAGCCCAAGAAACTACGCACCTCTATCGGTGTCGTGGGTTATCCCCTCTCCCTCACTGCCAACACTTTGCTCGGGTAATTCGATATCCCCAATTTTGACACAACGTGCCCCAAAAGTTGTACCTCCCGTAACCAGAATCCGCACTTCTCATACTTAGCATATAGATGATGCTCTCATAAAATCTGAAGAATCTGTCTCAAGTGCTCGGAATGCTCCTCCTCTATCCGTGAATAAATTAGGATGTCATCTATGAAGACGGTGACAAACTGATCCAAGAACTCTTTGAACACTCGGTTCATCAATTCCATGAATACGGCAAAAGCATTTGTCAGCCCAAATGGCATGACTCTGATCTCATAGGACCCATATCTTGTCAAGAAATAATCTTTGACACCTATTACTCCCTGATACACAGCTTATGGTATCCCGATCTCAAGTCATTTTGAGGAGAAGGTAGCTCTCCTCAACTAATCGAATAAGTCATCGATTCAAGGAAATGAATACTTATTCCTTATCGTGACTTTATCATCTTCCTTTATTACACCGATTTATTACCGATGTAAAACATTCAATATCACTTCTTACATCACGTCGTACAGTTCTACTGATCGTGAATAGGAATAAAATTAAAGTTAAAGTTATAATTATGGCCTCCCTTGCGGAATTAGGGTACCAAACTCGTTTACTAAAGATCGACCATCACCAGCTCCTGACGTTCGCTAGATTTCATGTGTGGGATATCTTGCAAAACGAAATCCAAACAAGGAACCCCTACTAACTAACATTATCGGTCAACGAAAATTATGGTCCTCAGTATTTAACTCGTACCCCACATCCCCGCTTCCTGTTAACATTAGCGCATCTATTCTCATGTTATGAACGAAATATAACACATTACTCCTACTAAATTGGCGTTAGGTTCTTCAATTCACCATAAAATTACTCCCATGCCCAGAAATATTTCGTTTTATCCTGAATCTCTTGAGTAAACATCCCTACCCACTGGGATTTGGTATAACCCAACGGCATACTCCACAGGTCTCTGTAGGATTAAATTCCTATATATATACAAGTGGTTATGTTTCCTCTCGGATGACACTTAGCACAAATCGTTTTATTTTCAGGACTAATTATCACCTAATATTACTCTAATGGTCTATCGTCACTCAAACTTTAATTATCCAGTTCGAAATCGGGATATTAATACATTCTACGCTCATGTTTCTCAAGTAGCACAAGTAAGCTGTAACGCACACAGGTTATTCAAGATTTTCCTTGTACTTAAAAAAACACTATGAATGATAAAGTATCGTACCTCCAAACGTGGGTGGTAGTTGCGGTAGAAGTGGCATAACTACCTATCGGGCATTATAGATGCGTCCATACTATACTACTTACTGCTGCTGTGAAGTCTATCTTAATGGGGTGAATATCCCCCTTCCCCGAGTTGGGTATTCTGTGGGTTCGGGTGGACACCCAATGACTGTTGCGCGTTCCTGCCCTTCCTAGAGCAATCTCGATGGTAGTGGCCCCGTTCACCGCATATAAAACACTTACAAATACAGTTTTTGATCTACTGGCGCTACTGAGCACGCTGTTGGCCCTAATGGTCTAACTGACTTTGCTGAGTTGGTCGAGGCTGTCCTCCATCTCTTTACGAGAAAACTTGGCATTTGTGGCCATTTCTTCCATACTTAAAACACCTCTTTGTGATATCTTTATGTCCTTATCCTTATTGGCCCTGGCGGGTTTGGCTCTTCCCACGATTCTCATAGTCTTCTAGGTCTTGGTGACTCTGAGGAACTTATCGCTGCTGCGACGGTATTTTCCCATCGTCGTTGTTCCTCAAAATGTCATTTTGATAAACTTCTCTTGTTCTTTTTCCCCTTGTAAGTTGCACGCTGCGGTTTTGGTACTGTAATATTGCGCTAGTCACTGCTTGTGCAACGATATTCGCTATCTCAATAATTTCCTCTCTTTCCTCGTGTACCTGAGGTATGTGTTGGCCTTGTCCCGCATTTGCTACTTTAGCAGTGTTAGTTTGTCTCTCCTTTATAAGTGACATCTGAAATTTAAATGAATTTTATAAGACCCCCGACTATACATAACAATGTAGCAGAAGTACGTAATCTACAACTCGAAACAAGGATGCAACAGTCCTAATAGTAGGGCTTTATATCAAAGACGCTAAGCGAAAAATGCAATAATTACTAGTGTTATGAGAGTTGGTAGTTATCAAAAATAATTATGTCAAATTATAATTATATTGAACATTACGTAGTGAGTAACGTAATATTATTTTGGAAATAATAATATGGTCGGGGACGAGATACACGGTAGTTAAGATATAATTATTTGGGACGTGCGTATGAGTCGCGTCACTGTTATATATTTGGGGGTTAAAAAGGTAAATTATTTTTATATATCGATTTTTCCAATTTTCAATCTTCAATATCAACTCACAAATAAGTCACTCACAGCCCTATGTCCTTAAGGTACCAATCTAATCCCCCCTTAGGCACACAAAGATGAGATGGTCCTTTTTCGAAAGCCAACCTCCCGTGATAGCAAGTATGGTAGGTATGTCATACACACAATAGTCCATATAGAAAGCATTCACACAACTTAGGTAATTATTACATTATTAAAGGTATATTTTCAGCCCTATACCATCAGTCTCATTCGTATGCTATTATCATCCCAACTTATATATAATATGTTTCGCCCAGATCTTCATAGCTAAGATAGTGAGACTCCACGGAGTGCCGCTCAATATCGTGTCTGACAGGGACAAGATATTTGTGTCACGGATTTGGGAGAGTTTCCAGGAAGCTATGGGAACGGAGTTGCGGTTGAGTATAGCCTATCACCCGCAGACTGATGGGCAGACCGAGCGAATGAATCAAATGTTAGAGGACATGTTGCGTATGTGCATCCTCGACTTTGGCGGAGGTTGGGAGCAGTATCTTCCACTGGTAGAGTTTGCCTACAATAACTCGTACCAGCTCACCATTGGGATGGCGCCATTCGAGGTGTTGTACGGTAGACCTTATCGTTCCCCAGCATGTTAGCTAGAGGTGGGGGGCAACAAGCTACTTGGGCCAGAAGTGATTCAGGATACTTCGGCGAGGATTGAGATGATACGGAGCCGTATTCGGGTTGCTCAAGACCGACAAAAGAGTTACGCCGATGCCAAGAGGTCCTTCCTAGAGTTCAATGTGGGGGACCAGGTGCTGCTCATAGTGTCTCCTATAAAGGGGATTATGCATTTCGGGAAGAAGGGGAAGTTGGCGCCAAGAAATATGGGGCCATTCCTTATCATTTAGTGGATTGGGACAGTTAGGTATAGACTTGGGTTACCGAAACACTTACATGGGATCCATGACGTGTTCCACGTTTCCTCATTGAGGAGATTTCTTCGGGATGAATTAGCCCATACTCACGTTACTTTAGAGGATATTGATCTACAGCCTGATAGTTCCTATGAGGAGGGTCTAATTTCTATCCTAGACCGTAGCGAGAGGAAATTGAGGTCGAAGATAATACAATTAGTGCGCATTTAGTGGCGACATCATAATGTCGAGGAGTCTACCTGGGAGCGCGAGGATGAGATGCGCGAGCGTTATCCATAGTTATTTTTGCCAGGTATATTTTATTTCCGAATTTTGGGACAAAATTCTCTTATTAGGGGGGAGTATGTAATACCCCGTAATTTATTGATTTTTATTTAATGGGATTAATTAAACTAAATTAAATGGGATAATTATTTGGAAATTAATCCGGATTTAAATACTAGCGAGACGAGAGTTGGTATTTGATTATGATAATAATGTTGAATATTAGTGAGTAAATATGGTAATATATAATTATTGAATTTATTAATATTGCCGCGAGTTATAAATACGGTAATTCAGAAATTAAGTTGGGACGCGCTTATCGGTCGCATCAGGAATCAATTTAAATGAATTTAAAAGTCAATTGTATGTATATCATCCGTATGGTTATTTTGAGTACGTCAACGTGTCTGAAAGGGTCGAAATAGTCAGAAAACACTAGCCATTGGTTTAGTTTGGGTCCCGGGGTATTTTTAGACCTAACCGGCAACCCGGGAGGGTATTTTAGTCATTTTAAATTTTAATGAATAATAAACTACAAAAATTAGGTTTTATTTATCAGCCAACCTTAGGGCCATTAGGACCATTATCTGTCAAAAAAATCAAATAGTGGGCAACGTGAGAAGAGAGGAGAAGTTACGAGGATTTCCAAGGCCATAACCACAACACACCACCACTATCGCCGGATTTGTGACCAGAAAGAGAAAGAGAATCAACCTTTATCGTCATCAAAGGATCAGGACATCGAATTTTTCAGGCAAGTGATTTAATTCATTAAGATTCAGCAAATAATTTATCCATGATAGTTTAGGATTTAATAATTCATGCAAATATTGAAACTCATGAAATTTTGAGATGAAACCTTAATTCCGGGTAGGATTTATAAGTAGTTTTGATTCTGGAAGTATCTCATTAATGAAATCATAAACCATGCATAGTTAATTACAAATTAATTAGGAGATGTATGATTATTCTCAAAGAAAATAGGAAAATAGGGTTTTTCATGATAATAGGATGGTTTGATTCAAGAAAAGTATAAATGATGATAATTTAAGAATTCTAGAACGTTAAGAATCATGTATTTAGGTTGTATGATTACCCAATATGTTTACTTTAGGATTTAAAAACATGTAATGAAGAATTGGGACAAAACTAGGACTGAAAACGAAGAAATTCGAGACCTGCACCTGCTCGATCGATCGATCGACCTCCCCAAAAACTGTGATTTTCCCCTTTTTGGATTTTAGTGATTTCGGCCATTAAAAGTTGTAACTAGGGACTATGTGGATACATTAGGACTTTAGGGGAGACCAGTAGGCATGTAATTGAACCCCAAAACATATTAGAATTGGTTTGGAACGTAGTGTTGAACTTACAAGCGTCCGATGAGTAATTTACTATTATAAGAGCCGAGAGCATGACTTAAATTCGTATGAGTGATAAGTTAGGATTAGAGACAGAAATATGAACCTTGAAGTACTGAATTGACACGTGGGATACGTAGGAGACTTAGTAACCTTTTCAGGATAGGTTTAAGTACTAGACACTATACGACATGAGATTTATCGACAAAACATATTATATATAAGTTGCGATGATAATAGCGTACGAATAAGACTGATGGTATATGGCTGAAAATATACCTTTAATAATGTAATAATTACCTAAGTTGTGTGAATTCTTAGTATATGGACTATTGTGTGCATGACATACCTACCATACTTGCTATCACGAGAGGGTGGCTTTCGAAAAAGGACCATCTGATCTTTGTGTGCCTACGGGGAGATTAGATTGGTACCTTAAGGATATAGGGATGTGAATGACTTATTTGTGAGTTGATAAGTCAGCTGACCATGGGAGCGTAGGTATGTGCGTGACCCATGGGTATATGAACTCTGTTCGCCTCCGATATGTGTAATTTTGTTTATTGAAACGGTTCCTGAGCGATTCGGAACGCGTAGTCCTTGTATACGTGATGTACCGGGATTCGATAACAGAGTATGCGTGCACCACAGCTGACGTGACTCAGAATGTGTCTCTAATGTGCGTTCACTCTAGGCTCAAGTGCAAGCCTGTCGCGTTAGTAATAAACCCGGTAAGTCGGGATCGTATCCACAGAGAACTAAGACAACGAAGTTGTAACGACGGGAAAAGACGGAGGAATCCTAACTTTGACTCTAAAAAGAAAGGGAAAATGGTTTGGTTTTGAGAATTGACTACAGTAAGTGAAATTATGAAATTATGAAAAGATGCAGTTATACTAAATTACCTAAAATACTGATGAAAGATGATTTTAAAATTTTTGAACTAGGTGATGAGAAAAACAGGACGGGAATACAATCCCCCAACCCTAGTGTATTGTAGGTATAATACTAATCGTGAATTTACCTGATTAATTTGACCTGAAATTTAGTACTCCCTAGCATTACGTATATGAGGTTCAAACCCGCGTCATACTTAATCTGAGGACGAGTAAATCGGTATCGCGATAGTAACACTCAAATTGCATTCTAAATCATCCCGGTTACCGAGAGGCAAACGAGATATAAAGACCTAAAATTATCGTGTTCCTACGCAATACGATCGTAATTAATCACAAAATTCAGAGGACTAATTTTATACACACGCAACTAACACATCAGGCTGGGTTCATGTATCCCGGCCTTAGAAAATCTAGCCTAGCATGCTGAAAGTACTGAAAACAGTGTTTGATGTGCAGAAAATCATGATTAGTTTAAGGAAAACTAATGGAATGATGTAAAACAGAATTAAAAAGAGGAAATAACTCACTAATTTTTACCAAAGCAATAACAACAACAATGAAGAACACCGAATTCTGAATTAACCTTCAATCTTTGGAATTAAACTGGAAATTGTATCTAAACTAGGGTTTCTTGGAAAAGAAAGGAAAAATCTATTATTCTCCCTAAAATCTCCGTCCAAATAACAATAATAAAACGGGTTTTTATACCCTCCAAGAATTCAGGAATTTCAGCTGCACTAGGACTCTTTTAGGAGAAGATCAGATTTGCAAATCTCAATACCCGGACCGGTCCGGACCTTAGGCGGACCGGTCTGCCTCCAAAGAGGATCGGTTCTTTTTATTTTGGGGCGGACCGATCCAAGGGCGGACCGGTTCTTTTAATTTCTGCCTTCTTCAGTTTGCTTTCGATCCGAGTTCTATTGGAGTTTGCACAGTGGACCGGTCCGGGGTGAGGGCGGACCGATCTGCCTATTTGACTTTTTTGCTCAACTTTGCCTGCTCATATCTTTTGTTCTGGGACTCCGATTGAGGTTCCGTTTTTCCTATATGCTCATGAATGTGATATCTTCAACTTCTCTTTAGGTACCTCATCCGAATTTCGAGTGGAAATTACACTTTTTCCCTTTTGACTTTCCTTCTTGTCTTTCGGGATTCTTTCGATTTCCTTCTTCCGTTTCTTGACATCAAATACCTGTAAAATCACTATGAAATACCAGAAACTCGGTGCACTCGTTAGGATTAGTCAGTAGCAAGATTATGAGATAAAGTCAAATCGATTACGTTGCTCGAGGTGCTAAAAGTACCTAAATTAATGGATAAATTAGGAAGAATTTATGCCTAATCAAACCCCCCTAACTTAGAACTTTGCGCGTCCCGAGCACTGTAAAAGAATCCTAGCAAGGCTCAACTCTTGAAAAACATTTTATTGGGATAGAATACCTTTTTCGCGGGCAAGCGGTTGCATTTAGCATATGCAACAAGCCTTTAAACCCCCAGGTTACCCTAGTAGGACGAGTGTTGTCTCGTGAGGGTTTGAAGTGAATATACCCACAAAATTCGACTCAAAGAAGATTCAAAATACGTAAAAATTGTACAATTCAAACTTTTCCAGAAAATAGTCATCATCAAGTCATATTTACAAGTCTCAAACCGTAGTGTGTGTGTGCGAAGCCGGAAATATAATCGCCAGTTTTCACCGATTGATCATTACGTTACTTATCTGAAAGTTCGTTTTGATTTCAAATTCTCACAGAATGCTCTCTCAAACGAATCACTTGGAATGCGGCTATTATCTCGGTATGCGTGATATAAAGAGTAAATATAATGGACGTAAAATCACATATACAATTAGAAAGACGAAAATTTCATGGTGAAAGTATCTCATCAACAGATTACGATTTTAAAAACGAGAACATTGCCTCTTATTTGCGCACTTAATCTCCTTTATTATCTTTTGGTGTATTGGCTCTCTACGTGGTAATCAATTTCGCGCCTTGGACTCGGTTAGGACTTTTTCAGGTTTTTAAGGTGTATTGGGTAAAATGAAATGGTAGGGAAGGTTGGAATTGGAAAAGTCATTTATGATGTCCATTTGTGCTTTTTTCGGGCTATTGCTCATTTTTTTTCTTCTTTTTCTCTATTTTTTCTGTTTTTCACTTCTTTTCTTTTCTCACTGTTTTTGTTGAGCATATTTAATTTTTTTTTCTTGCCCCTTTATATGCACTTTTTGGACTTAAATTCTGAATTTTTCCATTTTTCGCAATTCCGGGCTATTTGGGTTTTTCGAGTTATCAAACGAAAGGGACAATTTGTTTTGCTCAAATTGGGTTACAAAAGAGGTAATTTTTCGCTATTTTTTCCTAACCAATATTTTTGGGTGACAAATGAGGGCCTACTTCATTTTCCAAAATACCAATTGTGTTACCATATGCGTTTCGAGATGAATTTAAGTTTAGGGATCAATTTTGGCACGTTTTTCAAAGCAATATCACACACGTCTTTCATAACCGATCAAAATGAAAGGATTGAGATCCTTGATGACTTTTTAGGAGCTGAAAAGAACTTTGAATTAACAATTAACTCAGATTGATTTAAAAACTCGTAAAAAGTGATAGGCTCGAATCTCACCGGGTTTGTTAATCTCCACACTTATTCGTTAAGTCGTCAATTTTCGCTCAATTTCCATCTTTAATCAATTTCGGCTTTGTGTATGTTGAATTTTACAACTTGAGACTTCAATTCGACTTTTAATGATATTTTTGAAAATTTTTAATTCCAATTTTTATTTATTTTGAACAAAAATATTTTTGGATTTTTCAAAATTTTATGATTTTTATTTTATTTTTATTTTTTTTGAAATTTCTGGGCATTTTTGCAGATTTGTGGAGTTTTAGAAATACGCACTTGTGACCCCCCCCCCCTAACTTAGACTTTTGCATTGTCCTCAAGCAAAAAGGACAAAAATCTAAATAAGGCAAAATAATAAGTGCGATAAATAAAACAAATAAATGGAGAAAATGCAATTTTTATTACAAACGAGACTATGGTACCATTACAAGGATAAGCATACAAAATGTGAACGGGAAAAATAAATAAAAAGCTGCCAGAACCACATCAAGCTCTACTGGGGCGGGCGATGGGAAGAACCGGGCGCGTTGGGGCCATAGGGGTTATGGTAATAAGGTGGAAGTGGCTCATTAGGCTCCCCTTGGCGTCGATAGATATCCGCTTGGAAGCGGAGTACCAAGCTCATATCGTGACGGTAATCGGTCAAAAAGTTCCCGGAGTTCGTTTCAAGCGCCGACATGCGGTTTGAGAGGTCGCTTCCCACCCACTCAAAATCTGGGTCATCCTCCTCGTCCGCCGACTCCTCGTCCGGACCGATATCCCCCATCTCGACATCCTCACCGGCGGCCTCTTATCCTTCTTCACTTTCGCTCGGGGCAGCCTCTTCGTCACTATCGTCTCCCCGCCTAGCCCGTAGGACAGCTAGTTGTTTGGCACTCTTGGTGCGGGTCCCTTGTCCAAAAGGACCGGGAATGCAAGTATGATCGAGCGGCGCCGCTATGCTAGCATCCTTGAGGATAGATGTGATCAACCGGGCAAAGGGAAGTGGGGTATTACCCTTCTCATCCAAGGACGCGTTAATGATATCGGCGTATAAAGTGCGGGCCAAATGGATGGAAGTGTGGGGGTCAAAGAGGTGATAAGTCAAAGTGGCTTGCCGGGGCCGCATGGCAGAATCGTTGGACGTTTGCAATATATTGGCGCACACAATCTGAAAAGTGAGGCGTGCCTTCTCGTTAAGGCGTCCAACGGCGACGATTTGCCCCGTCCAAGCCATATTTGGTGCAATGCGGACCATGATAATATCCTTGTCGACCGGGGGACGTTTCGTGGATAGGTGAATTCTTGAACGTCCGGAACGTCGTACTCGGCCAACTTGTCCGTGAGACGAGCCAAAGAAAATGGGATGACATTCCCATCCACATAAGCTTGGGCCTCGAATTGGCCTGTCCGCACTAGGGTGCCATAAAAGGAGCGGACTTCAGTTGCCCAAACCGCTTCGTAGGGTTCGTTGAGGAATCGGCACCAGCTCCGAGCCATGAATAGGGCGGTGACGGAGTTGGGCAGCCCGTCCCATTGGACAACACGCTCCATATGGAGTTTGAGGTCCAAATCGAAGAATTTATGGCACCATCGCTCCTCTTGGCGGGAGCGGAACTCGCCATGGCCGGAGGGTTGGATGTCGGTGGAGTCATACTTGGTGGGGGCAACGCGGGGAGCCATGGAAACAAGAGGGATTTTTGCTTAGAAAATTAGGGAGGGAGAAGAGGGGATTTGGTTGAAGGTGTGGAGGAAAAGGGAGGGTTGGAGTGTGTATTTATAGGTGAGAGGGTGAGTGGAGGGGTTGGAATTGGAGGGAAAGGGTTTGGTGGGAAAGGGGGGTGAATTTGGGAGGGAAATGTTGGGGTTGGGAGGAGGGAAACGGATTGGAGGGAATGAATGGGATTGCGGAGAAGGGGGGTCAATCTTGGGAAGGGGATAAGTCAGACCTGCAGAAGGTGGACCGGTCCGGGGTAGGGGCGGACCAGTCCGGGTACTTTAATATTCAGAAATTCGACTAGCGGATCGATCCTTTTTAAAATTAAAGGAACCGGTCCAGGGGTGGACCGGTCCAGCCATAAATTAAAGGAACCGATTCGGCCCAGGGTTTTTGGGATGGATTTCTCCCGAACAGAATTTTGATCTCTCCTCTCCGAAAATTTTCACTTTCGAAACGTACTCCCGATCAATCTGGACTAAAACCGTCTCGATTTCGCTGGTCAACGCCCTTTGACTCGATCTTCCCGAAATACGCGAATGCTTTTCCCGAATGAAATCTAGTCCTATCGACGCTCACTACACACATGACTCTCACAACACACACGATTCTCACAACACACACGACTCTCACCCCATACGCGTCGGGGGTGTGACGACCTCGCTGTAACAGCTCACGCCACCCCCTAAACGGGGTTCGACAACCAGACGGTGTCGACTTCTTCCGCACACGCCTCTAGATATGGATTTAGGCGTTGTCCATTCACTTTGAATGTATTTCCCCCTTTTAAATCGTCTAATTCAACAGCTCCATGGGAGAAAACATTCTTCACTACGAACGGGCCAGACAATAGTGATCACAATTTTCCCGAAAAGAGATGAAGCCGAGAGTTATAAAGAAGTACTTTTTGCCCGGGATGAAACTCTTTACGTTGAATGATGCTATCATGAGCAAGTTTCATCCTTTCTTTGGAAATTTTAGCATTCTCATACGCATCATTGCATATCTCTTATAACTCATTGATTTGTAGCTTGCGGGCTTCATCGGCCTTATCCATGGCATAATTCAATTGTTTTATCGCCCAATACGCTTTGTGTTCTAGCTCCACGAGAATATGGCAAGGTTTACCATACACAAAGAGAAAAGGGGACATGTCGAGTTGATTCTTATATGCGGTACGATAGGCCCATAGCGAATCGTTCAATCTAAATGACCAATATTTCCGGGTAGGATTGACGGTCTTTTCAAGAATGTTCTTGATTTCCAGATTCGCTAGTTCGTCCTGCCCATTCGTTTGTGGGTGATAAGTCGTTCCAACCTTGCGAACGACACAATCCTTTTTCACTAGCTTCGTGAATGGCCTATTGCAAAAGTGCGTGCCATTATCACTGATTATCGCTTTTGGTGCACCGAAGCGGGAAAGTATGTGTTCCTGCAGGAACTTTATCACCACTTTGTTGTCATTCGTCTTGGTAGCTATAGCTTCCACCCATTTAGATACGTAGTCTACTGCGACAAGGATGTATAGGAAACCAAAGGACGGGGGGAAGGGACCCATGAAGTCAATACCCCAACAGTCGAAGATCTCAATGATGAGTATGGGGTTAAGAGGCATCATGTCTCGTCGAGTAATGGCTCCCATCCATTGGCACCTATTGTAAGATTTGAAAGCATCGTTTGCATCCCGGAATATTGTAGGCCAATAGAGGCCGCATTGCAAAATTTTAGCGGCCGTCTTTTTTGTCGAAAAGTGGCCTCCACAAGCTTCCGAATGACAAAACTAGATGACTTTGGGGATTTCGTCATCCGGTACACATCGTCGGATGATTTGGTCGGCGCAATATGTAAAAAGGAAAGGATCGTCATAGAAGAACATGCGCGACCAAGTAATAAACCTATTCTTATCTTGCGGTGTCCAGTCGGGAGGGATGGCTCCCGTGACAAGGTAGTTCACTATATCCGCAAACCAGGGTAAAGGAGAGGTGGCAAAAAGTTGCTCATTCAGAAAATATTCGTCTATGGGTATGGGATCACTAGGTACGTCGGACGAAAGCCGAGATAAGTGGTCGGCAACGACATTTTCTACTCCTTTCTTATCTTTGATGGAGAGATTGAACTCTTATAGGAGTAGGATCCACCTTATGAGGCGCGGCTTGGCATCTTTCTTTGCAAGTAGGTATTTCAAAGTCGCGTGGTAGGTGAAGCAAGTAATGGGAGAACCGATGAGATATGACCGGAATTTATCAAGGGCAAAGACTACCGCTAGAAACTCTTTCTCTATGGTAGAGTAGTTGAGTTGAGGCCCGGTAAGGGTTTGGCTAGCGTAGTAGATGACATGATATTGCTTATTTTTTCTTTGGCCCAAAACATCCCCTATCGCATAATCGCTAGCATCACACATAAGTTCGAATGGTAAAGACCAATCCGGAACTTGCATGACGGGAGCGGACACGAGCATGGTTTTCAGTTTTTCAAAAGAGCTTTGGCATGCTTCCGTCCACTCGAATGGGGTATCCTTCATGAGTAGGTTGTTGAAGGGTCTAGCGATGGCACTAAAGTCCTGAATGAACCTTCGATAAAACCCCGCGTGACCCAAGAATGAGCGCACGTCCTTAAGCGATTTTGGTGGGGGAAGATCAGCTATGACATCTATCTTTGCCTTATCAACTTCTATTCCCTTGGATGATACTATATGGCCAAGAACTATTCCCTCGGTGACCATGAAATAGCATTTCTCCCAATTCAGCACTAAGTTCTTTTCCACACACCGGGCAAGTACTTTTTCCAGCTTTTCTAAACAATGATCGAAAGAGGTGCCAAAAATGCTGAAATCGTCCATAAACACTTCGAATCCTCTCTCGACCATATCGCTAAATAAGCTCAACATGCACCTTTGAAAGGTCGCGGGTGCATTACACAGGCCAAATGGAATACGTTTGTAGGCAACGTACCAAAAGGGCAAGTGAAGGTCGTCTTCTCCTGGTCAAGTACATCCACCTCAATTTGGTTATATCCGAAATAACCATCAAGGAAGCAATAATAAGGGTGGCCCGCTACTCTCTCAAGCATTTGATCAATAAATGGTAAGGGGAAATGGTCTTTCCTAGCTCCCGCATTGAGTTTTTGGTAATCAATGCAAATGCGCAAACGCGTCACCCGGTGGTGGTACGTTGGGGAACCAGCTCTCCCTTAGCATTCTCGATCACTGTCATGCCCGACTTCTTCGGGACGACTTGAATGGGGCTCACCCACTTGTTATCCGAGATTGGGTAGATAATCCCAGTATCCAATAACTTGATAATCTCGGTTCTCACTACTTCTTTCATGTTGGGGTTTAGTCTTCTTTGCATTTCTCTAGAGGGCTTGACATCCTCTTTGAGATGGATCTTGTGAGTGCAAATCAAAGGACTTATCCCCTTCGAATCAGCAATGCACCAACCAAAATCACTTTGGTGCTTCCTCAGAATTTTCAACAATTTACCCTACTGCTCTTCGTCTAGGCTAGAGGAGACAACAACGGGAAATGTATCATCCTCTCCTAGGTATGCATATTTAATATGTGAGGGGAGTTTCTTTAATTCAAGGGTTAGAAATCTGTCACTGGAGGGAATCATGCGTGTATCCCTCGGAGGTAACTCCTCAAATCTACAAACCCAATTAACATCTCTCGCGTCCTCGTCCGACGCACTCTCATCGAGTAACTCACTCAACTCCCTAACCTCCCTCTCGAAGTCGGTGTACGTCCCCCCTCTCTTATGTCTCGTTGCTAAACAGGACTCTAAAGCATCGCCACAGTAATTCTCCCCAAAGTACTCCTCTACTATCTCATTTATGAGGCTCACCGCGTGAAGATCATCTTCCTCCCCTGTGTGTTGGGCTATGTGGAAGATGTTGGTTTCCAATGTCATGTTCCCAAAGGTTAGTTGCATTTGCCCATTCCGAGTATTGATGATTGCGTTAGCCGTAGCTAAGAATGGGCACCCAAGGATGATGGGAACATGGTTGCTCGAGTTGAAGGAGGGCTCCGTGTCCCAAATGACAAAATATACCGGGAAGTAGAAAGTGTCAACTTGGACGATCACGTCCTCGACTATGCCTTTTGGGATCTTCACTGTTCGATCCGCTAATTAGAGAGTGACCTTTGTGGGCTTGAGGTCGCCCAAATCAAGTTGCCTATAAATGGAGTAAGGGAGTATGTTTACGCTTGCTCCCAAGTCAAGTAAGGCTTTTTCGATTTTGTTTTCTCCAATGATGCAGGAAATGGTGGGTGCACCGGGATCTTTGAATTTAGGCGGGAGATCATTTAGTAGAATGGAGCTCACATTCTGGGCTAGAAAGACATTCTTCTTTACCTTCATCTTTCTCTTTATCGTCAACAAGTCTTTGATGACTTTCGCATAAACTGGAATTTTCTTAATGGCATCAAGAAAAGGTAAATTCAGATTTACTTGCTTTAGCACTTCTAGCACATCCTCACATGGGAGGGAATCAACTTTTGAGGAAACGGTGCCGCGGAGGGTGGTTTCACTACTACCTCTGGCTCACTAGCGTCTTCTTTGTCACTCTCATTCAAGGGGACATCTTCGGCCTCTTTCTTGCCGGGTGAAATCTCCTTGTCTTTCGTTGTGTCGTGTGGGGGAGGTGATAAATCAACAACTCTCCCACTACTAAGAGTAGTCACAGCTTGACATTAATCCTGATGTTCAGTGGAGGTGGAGCTGACACTAGTTTGACCTTGGGGAGGTCTTTGGCCTTGGGAAGGAAACTTGCCCTTCTCTTGAACACTCAATGAGGATTGTATCATTGACAGACTTACATTTATGTCACCAATCAGACGATCATATTTGGCATTGGTCGCGGTCTGGCTTACGATGAATTAATTCATGGTATCCTCGAGAGTTCTCCGCGGTGGCGGGATATAAGATCCTTGCGGTGGTGGTGCTTGCACATAGCCTTGCATGCGTGCATCTTGTTGAAAGTGTTGTGGTGGAGGAGGGGCAATATGTGAAGGAGGGTTCATTACGACATGTTGTTGCCCATAGCTAAAACCGGGATGGTTTTTCCACAAAGGGTTGTATGAATTCCCGTGCGGTGCACCGAAATTACCCTTAAATCCTCCTATACCACTAACTTGCTCCTGAAGCATTACTTTGTAAGCGGGTATAGTCGGGCATTCCTCAGTTGAATGTCCCGCCTCACAAATCGCACACACTTTATCGACGGGGTTCGATATGTATCCAGCTGGTCCTTTTCCATATATCTCGCATAGGTCCCGAAATCCTTTCTCAAGAGTCTCCAATCGACTATCCGTCATAGAGTTCTTATCTACGTGGAATAAACCGAACGTCGACGGAGTGGTGGTCACTTGACGATTTCGATTTTGAGCATTAGGATCAGATGTATCCCAGGATTGGGTAGTCTCGACGACGTACCTCATGTGAAGTTCAGCATCGTGGGCATCTAAATCGACAAACGGACCACTTCCCATGGTTTCAACAAGTTGCTTGGAGTTAAGATTCAGCCCATTATAGAGAAAAGAGATGATTTGCGCTGAATCAAATCCATGATGGGGGCATGAAGTAATTAACTCATTGAAACGCTCATAACATCGATGAAATGGCTCATTTTCAGATTGTCTGAACGCTTGAATTTGAGCCTTTATGGAGATTATTAGATGTGTTGGGAAGAATTTCTTGAGAAATCTCGATTGCAACTCGTTCCATGATGGAATCGATCTCGTAGGTAAAGACCATAGCCAGGTCTTAGCTTTATCTTTGAGCGAGAAAGGGAAGAGTTTGAGGCGGATCACCTCTTGGGTGCAAGTTTGATCGTTGAGAGTATCGCACACATCCTCAAATTCCCTAATATGGAGGTATGGCTTTTCAGAATCCATACCATGGTAATGAGGTAGCATCTGGACCATCCCATTTTTTAAACGAAATTGCCCGGAATTATACGGGAGTATAATGCATCCCGGAGTGACAGTGCGCTCGGGATATAAGAATTCTCTCAGCGGGCGGTATGGGGGCTCTTCCTCACCGGCAGCTGCACTACCGTGTTGCGACATCTACCTCTCTCTTAAGGACTCGGTGCTCTCACTTGGTGTGCTCGAGGTGTACTCGGGGGTGTGTCCTAAGAAGTAAAACAGAGTGTTATTTGAGATTGAGTGTGACGGTGTGGGAGGTGGGATCCAGAACTGTGGAGCGTTTGGAATGTGAGGGCTATCGGGGTTATACTCAACGATTGGATTTTCGTGAATGCTGGTTGGAGTATTATGAGGTGTGGGAGTGAGTTCAGAATTTTGCATTAATGGCTTATGAGAGATGATGGTGAATCTTTTTGTACTTTTTGAACTTTTTTTATATGTTTTTGGATTTTTGGAAATTTTTGGTCAAAGCTTTGGATTGACTCAATCTAATCCTAAGTCTACCTAATTCCCCGGCAATGGCGCCAAAAACTTGGCGTGGCTCAGAATGTGTCTCTAATGTGCGTTCACTCTATGCTCAAGTGCAAGCCTGTCGCGTTAGTAATAAACCCGGTAAGTCGGGATCGTATCCACAGGGAACTAAGACAACGAAGTTGTAACGACGGGAAAAGACGGAGGAATCCTAACTTTGACTCTAAAAAGAAAAGGAAAATGGTTTGGTTTTGAGAATTGACTACACTAAGTGCAATTATGAAATTATGAAAAGATGCAGTTATACTAAATTACCTAAAATACTGATGAAAGTTGATTTTAAAATTTTTGAACTAAGTGATGAGAAAAACAGGACGGGAATACAATCCCCCAACCCTAGTGTATTGCAGGTATAATACTAATCGTGAATTTAATTGATTAATTTGTCCCGGAATTTAGTACTCCCAAGCATTACGTATATGATGTTCAAGCCCGCGTCATACTTAATCTGAGGACGAGTAAATCGGTATCGCGATATTAACACTCAAATTGCATTCTAAATCATCCCGGTTACCCAGAGGCAAACGAGATATAAAGACCTACAATTGTCGTGTTCCTACCCAATACGGTCGTAATCAATCACTAAATTCAGAGGACTAATTTTATACACATGCAACTAACACATCAGGGTGGGTTCATGTATCCCGGCCTTAGAAAATCTAGCCTAGCATGCTGAAAGTACTGAAAACAGTGTTTGATGTGCAGAAAACCATGATTAGTTTAAGGAAAACTAATGGAATGATGTAAAATAGAATTAAAAAGAGGAAATAACTCACTAATTTTTACCAAAGCAATAACAACAGCAATGAAGAACACCGAATTCTGAATTAACCTTCAATCTTTGGAATTAAACTGGAAATTGTATCTAAACTAGGGTTTGCTGGAAAAGAAAGGAAAAATCTATTATTCTCCCTAAAATCTCCGTCCAAATAACAATAATAAAATGGGTTTTTATACCCTCCAAGAATTCAGGAATTTCAGCTGCACTAGAACTCTTTTAGGAGAAGATTAGATTTGCAAATCTCAATACCCGTACCGGTCCGGGACTTAGGCGGACCGGTCTGCCTCCAAAGCGGATCGATTCTTTTTATTTTGGGGCGGACCTGTTCTTTTAATTTCTGCCTTCTTCAATTTGCTTTCGATCCGAGGTCTACTGGAGTTTGCACAGCGGACCGGTCCGGGGTGAGGGCAGACCGGTCTGCCTATTTGACTTTTTTACTCAACTTTGACTGCTCATATCTTTTGTTCCGAAACTCCGATTGAGGTGTCGCTTCTTCCTATGTGCTCATGAATGTGATATCTTCAACTTCTCTTTAGGTACCTCATCCGAATTTTGAGTAGAAATTACAATTTTGCCCTTTTGACTTTCCTTCTTGTCTTTCTGAATTCTTCCGGTTTCCTTCTTCCGTTTCTTAACATCAAATACCTGTAAAATCACTACGAAATACCAGAAACTCGGTGTACTCGTTAGGGTTAGTCAGTAGCAAGATTATGAGATAAAGTCAAACGATTACGTTGTTCGAGGTGCTAAAAGTACCTAAATTAAGGTATAAATTAGGAAGAATTTATGCCTAATCAACAGCTTAGCCTAAGGGTGCCATATTTGTATGTATAAGATGAGAATGATATACTTGTACTTGTAACTGGCTCATTGTCAATTTGTGAATGCGAATAATTGAGATATTTGAATAGGATTAAAAATGTGAGAATCCATATCGCAATTGATGTAATAATTTGATTAATGTAAAGGTGAATTATACACATAATATATTATAATGATACGAATAGACCCCTATATTATAATGTGAAGTCAGGAAGTGGTACAAACTAGTTAGTTAGCGGCATAACTAGGATGGGTTAAGGGTATACGTTAGGCGTGCACATTAGTTGAGGGGTGAGGAACTCATGTGAGAGCACGTAACTAACATGGATATAATATTTACTATTTAATGCTATTAAACACTTGCTATATTTTTTTAAACTGTTTTCACCTCGGGCTCTGACCCGTTTGCTTCCAAGTTTATTTTTCTTGTAAAACATTTTAGGTGCCTAGCCACAGGGATGCCAAGCATAGGAGTTACATTATATTGACGTGTTGTAGCTGCTGTGGAAGTTACAGGATCTCGTTACTAGACGCCTCCACATTCTGCACTTGATTCTATTTAGGGTTACTCATATGTTAGGGCATGTCGCCCATTTCCATTTAGAGATAGCATTCTCAGACTTTTAGTTTTATTTCAGTTTTGGATTTATCTATTTATTCATACTTTTGTATTAGGGATTATTCAGTATTTGGATTATTCAGGGGAGTGTTACACCAGACTCCATTTATTTATTCCATTATTATTCTGTTGTGACTATGATGTGGATGTTGTATGGTTAGCTTAATTAATTGGTTGCATGTTAATTTAATTTAATAAAATTTGACAAATCAGTTTTTAAATATTAGGTGGCTAGTAATTGTTTAAAATGTTATCGGCAGTGATGCTAGATCTGAACCAACTTGATATTATGTATTAATGAGATAAAGGAGTAGCTACTCGGTATTAAATTAGTCGGGATGTCATAGGGAATGCTCATCCTTAGTCTAGGAGTAAACCATAATGTCATCAATGAAAACAATGACGAATTGGTCCAGGAACTCTCTGAACACCCTAGTCATCAAGTCCATAAACAAGGTTGGCGCATTGGCCAAGCCAAAAGGCATAACCCTAAACTTGTATGAAACATATCTCGTTAAGAAGTCAGTCTTCGAGACGTCCTATTCCCTGATACGCAACTGATGGTATCCCGATCTCAAATCAATCTTCAAGAAGAAGTCAGCTCCTCTCAACTGGTCCAATAAGTCATCGATTCGGGGTAACGGATACTTATTTCGTATCGTGAATTTATTCAACTCCCGATAATCGACACACAACCTCAAAGATCCATCCCTCTTCTTGACAAACAACACAGGATCACCCCACGGTGAAATACTCCTATGGATAAACCCCTGACCCAACAGCTGCTCTATCTGATCTCGTAGCTCCCTCATCTCCATTGGAGACATACGGTAAGGTGCGCGAGCTATCGATCGAGTGCCTAGAGGTAAATCTATAACAAAGTCTATCTCTCTACTAGGAGGTAATCCCGGAATATCCTGGAATACATCAGCGAACTCCCTAACAACTGGAATAGAATCAAGTGGTATCACCACCTCCTTAGAGGTCTCCTCCTCTATGTAGTACAAGTGAGTGGATAATCCTCCCTCAGGACGAGGCATCGCCACAAGGAACATCTCTTGACCGGGTATGGAAAAAATAATACTCCTACTAAAACAATCGATCATGGATCTATACGTAACCAATCAATCCATACTAATAATCGCATCGTACACGGACATATCTAGTACTAGCAAGTCGACAGGTAAAGTAAATATCCCAATCTCTACACCCACACCTCTACATATAAAGGAAATCACAGAACCCCTACTCAACGGTGAATCTACACAAGTGACAGTGCTTTTCGCGGTATCTAATAATCCCATAGCGCGTGTAAATCTCGTGGCAATAAAATAGTGTGTGGCTCTGTGTTAAATAAAATACGCCACATAGTCCCCTGAATAGAAAACATACCCTTAATTGTGGGTGGATCATGTGGGCCTGCGGCCTGCTGAGGCTGGTAAACTCGATCATACTGAAGTTGTCCCTGCTGAACTAGGACTGCTGGGATAGGTGGTAGCGCTGGCATCTGTGGTGGTGCTGGGAGGGCAGCGGGAAATATCGATCTCTGGGGCTCCTGTCGAGCACCCTGTTGCTGCTGCTGCGGGGCCCTACCCCTCTCAGGACACTCCTGGAGTTTTTGTCCATTCTTGCCACATATGAAACACCCGTAAATTTCCCCCCTCTCTGACCCTGCTACCCATAGCCCTAATGGATGTTACCACCCCTACCCTGGCCATGTTGGCCCTGTTGAAACTGCTGATGGCCCTGATGGTCGTGCTGGCCCTACTAGATATGCCTAAAACCTCCTTGGCCATGTCTGAAACCTTCTGATCTAAATCTCTTAGAATCTCCCTGCTAGGAACTCTGATCACCCTGCCTATGCTGACCCTGAGCTGACTGTGCCCCGCTGGCACCATTTCCTCCTGTCCTTCCCTACTGGCTGGACTCTCCTGCTCGTTTATCCTCTGACAAATGAAAGTGGTGGTACTGGCAGTGAAGTAATGTTGCATTAACCACATCTGAATAGGTGGCCAACGAGAGATTTCCTAGCAGGTGCTGACGAATCCTCCACGTCAACCCATTCATCAACTTCTGGATCATTTTCTCTTCAGTAGGGATCTCATCGAGAACGATGTTTAAAATATTGGTAAACTCGACCTCATACTCTGCCATTGTCCTCCCTTCCTGCTTAAGATTCGTCAATTTTCACCTCATCTCAGTGTGAACTGCTGAGGGGAAATATTTGCGTTCAAAGCGTACCCAGAACTCCTGAATAGAAAGAACATCTCGCTCCTCAGCGGTGGTAATGGACTCCCACCACTGCAATGCTTTTCCTACCAGCTTAAACGTAGCCAGTATCTGCCTATGTACATCTGTACACTCATACATCCTCAACTGCCTTTGGATATCCTTCTTCCACTGGCTCGACACAATAACGTCAGAGCTCCCTGCAAACTCTAGAGGTTGCACCTTCTGAAAGGCATCACGGACACGTTCCCAAGAAGACGGGAATGCATGAGTCTGGACTGAGTCTACCATCGGTGCCTGAGGTGGTGCCTGCTGCACAACTGCTAAAGCGACATTTACCGTCTGGGCTATAATAGCATCAACTTCATTAGTGTTCATAAAACCCTGAACTGGTGTAGGCTGAGGCTCGAGCTGGGCACCCCTGGGAACTCGATGTGCACGTCAATGAGGTATCTGAAATGAGAGAGAAGTTTTATAACTCCAATGTTAATATCTCAAAATAGTTGAAGAATGTAAGATACACAAAAGAGTACAACAATCCTAAAATATAGGGCTCTATATCAAAGGACGCTACGCGAAAACATGACAAGTCGTACAGACCCTAAGGACTCTAGAACCTGATGCTCTGATACCACCTGTGACACCCCGA